>CM050515.1:27397500-28655000 GCA_027563665.1 Antrozous pallidus | reverse complement strand
TCACGGGAGGTTAAGGAGGGCCTAGCCTAAGAACTGGTGTCCATAAGAGATGACATGCTCTAGGCCATGTTAATTCAATCTCAAACTAGCTGCCAATTTTTTTTATATAACTTTATATAAACTTTGTCAGGGATGTAAAAACACAAATCACTTACCTTAGTTCAGGCATTCAAATATATTGACTTTCCCCCTTACTCCCACCACCTGCCACTTACCCTGAGGTTTGACATTTTAATGGACTTTTCTCAGTCTCTGGATCCATTCTTGTTCATCAGTCTGTGTCATTCATTATATTCCTCAAAATAAAATGACATTATAGAAGACACTATTTTCAAATTATATACTTAGTAAGTAACTTGTATATATTTAATATATTCAAAATATATTAAGAAGTTCTATGTTCTATATTGGACACTAAAAATTGGATAAACATTTGACAGATATTTCTCTCAAAGAAGATATACAAATGGACAATGAGTGAGTCAAAATATGTTCAACATTGTTTATAATTCATTGGGAAATGGAAGTTCAAATCATAATGAAGCATAATTCACATTCACTAGAATTGCCAACATAAAAAAATTGGACAACAATGAGTATTGGCAAGGATATGGAGAAATTGTTATCCTCATAAATAATTGGTGGGAATATAAAATGATGCAACCACTTTGGAAAATAATTTGGCAGTTCTTCAAAAAGTTATATATAGAGCTACCATAAAACCCAGAAGTTGCACTTCTAGGAATATAATCAAGAACAACAAATACACATCTATCAACAAATGATCATAAAAATCAAGTGAACTGATAGGCTGATGAACAAGATAAACTGGTGACTATAACAGAAACATGGACATAGAGAGGGAATGGACTGACAATTCTTGGGGAGAAAAGGGTTGTGGGAAGTGCAGCAAGAGATTGGACAAAAATCTTGCAACAATGGGAGAGGACATTGGGGAGGGGGAGGTGAGGGCGGAGGGTGGGATAGGTACAGGGGGGAGGGAAGATATAGGGGGATAAAAAAGGGGAAACAATGTAATTAATAAACTGAACAATAAAAAAAAAGAATATATATATAAAAAAAGAAATCTAAAAATCTATGTCCATAGGAAAACTTTTACACAAATGTTCATCACAACATTATTAATAATCGCCAAAAACTAGAAAAAATCTTATATTTCTGTGAACAAATGAATATATTTTTAAATATAGTGCATCCACGCAATGGAACATTATTTAGCTAAAAAAGGAATGTACAAATAATGTGTGGTACATGAATAAACCTTGAAAACATTCTAAGTGAAAAAAAGCCAGACAAAAAATCCCCACAAATGATTTGGTTCCTTTGATATATCTAGAATAACAAAATCAGAGGGACAAAAATAGATTAATGATATCCAGGGCTGGAAGAGGGGATAATGGAGAGTGACTGATAATGAATGTTGAGTTCTGTTTTGGTATAATGAGATGTTCTAATACTAGATAGCAGTGGTAGTTGTACATTTCTGTGAATATACTAAAAACCACTGAATTATACACTTAAAGGAGTGCATTTGATGGATGTGTAGTTATCCAAAACTTATAAAATTAGAAAAGAATGATATTGGAAATGAAAATTGTTAAGCTAGTTGACTGGCAAATATACATTTTTAAGAGATGCTGACCTACCTTATAGTTAAGATAGGCATGTAGAAGTTCCCCTGAGAATTTGAAAATCAATGAATCTATGAAATTCTTGCACAACAGGACACTGGATCAAATTAAATTATGCTGCTTAACCAGGATCTTTTAATGTAGCAGGGTCTAGATAATCTCTGCACTCTTGACTGTTCCTTTTTATTTGTTCTGTCTTGTTCTCATAACACTATGCATTTGTACTTTAGCTATTTGTCTCTTACATGTAATTTAATGTTTGCCTTCCTACATGGGTGTTTGCATTCTAGAAGAGCATAATATAATACAAAAAAATAGGAAAATAAATTTAAATAATCTGATTATATATGTTTAATTAAAAATTTAAAAGTAAGCTTTAATAATCTATACTAATAAAAGCCTAGGTGGCTCTCGCACCCTCACATGATGTCCTCACATCATCACAAGATGGCTACCCCTATTTTGTCACAAGAATGCCACCCCACATCATCACAAGATGGTCACCACCAGATGGCCATCACAAAGATGGCTGGCAGGGGAGGACAGTTGGGGGAGATCAGGCCAGCATGGGAGGGCAATAGGTGCTATGGACTGAATGCTTGTGCCATTGGCATGTTGAGGATCTTTCTAAGAGGTGGGGCCTTTCAGAGGTAGGTAGGTCATGAGATTGGAATCATGAATGGGATCAGTGCTATTTTAAAAAGAGATAGGAGCCAATCTACTAATTTTTAACTATTACCATATAGAAAAATAGTATCAACTGTGTATTAGAGAAAATATTAACAATGGAATTGAGAGGAAACAGTGAGAAAAGTAAATTGGATAATTTCTATTATCCATAGAAAGAGCTGCTGGTTAGCCAAGATTATAACGTATAAGTGATGAGATTGCAACTTAACATTTAAAAATATGAAATATAATTGCTCAGCATTATAAATGTGATATATTAACAAAAGAAATTATAAATCATTTTTCAAAAAGTAATCCCAGTATTATCAAGATATTTTAGAAATAGTTTGGAAATAGCTCCACTATTATATGTTAGTATGGCAAAGAAGAAATAAGGATGTTACCATTTTAGGCAATCTAAAATTCAACAGTTAAAAGATATCAGGGAAACAAAATCAATGATTTACTTTCATGATAAATAATTAGGTATAAGAACAGATAATATCCTTGTTTGACAGGGAAATGTAAGCCTCAGACCTTCAGATTATCTTTGCCAAATTTAGCACACCCATGCTGCCTCTCACCCAGCCTTGCTTCACTCCCCCTAGGAGTTATTGATAGATGATTAAATGTTTACTGGAATTTTTGTTGTTTAGATCACTGTGGAGAATATCTTATATTTCTATTTTTACTCGTAGGCTGTGTAGCAAGGTTTATTGTAAGGAATATTTATCCTTTCCTGTAATCCTAAGAAATTGACTAAGAAAGTGTGCAGACAAGACTTTTTTGTATGCCAGTTGTGCTTGGGATGACAAAGACCATAGTAAAATTCAAACAATATTCAGATAAAGTGTTTGCTATAAAACATTCTATAGTTGAAATTTATTTACTCATTGGTTGCAGTAATATCAGCAAAAGCTACTTATTCAAATCTCACTGGCCCACTAACAGAATTGTTTACCCAAAACATAATTTTATAAGATATTACCAGTTGATATTAAGTGCCATTATAAGAAAAAATACAGTCTCGTGAAACTCATTCTACATGTATATCTTTTAAAAATAATTTCAAGATCTTTATTACACAGCAGAGAAATTTTATCTGCAATTTGTACAAAAAATAATATACTTTTTATTAGCAAATGGTTTGTTTTGTTCTTATCTTTGCAGTAAATTTTTCTAACAGACAATATTCTTTTTATATCTTTGAAAATAAAACTCTTAAAGCTAAATTTTGCATTGCTTTTTTTACCATTTCCCCCATATTTATATATCGTTCCATTCTTATTTGGTTCCTTTTATTTTAATTTTGTTTAACAAGTTATATTTTACACATTGTAAATTCTTTAAAAGCTTTCTGGAACAAATTATAGCATCAATATAGAAATAAATAATTTTATAATTCTGACATGAATCTTTGGGTGATTTCTCAAAATATTAAAGTGATAAAACAATATATTTCAATTTCCTGTAAAAATGTTATCAATTATATAATACTAGAGACCCATTGCAAGAAGATTCTTGTAAGAACAAGGCTTCCTGCGGCCTGAGCAAAGCTATCTTCCTTCTCCACTGCCTCACACCCTTCTCCACTAACTCACTCTCTCTCATCTCTGCTGCCTTGCTCCCTTCTCTGCTACCTGCCTTCCTCTCATCTCCTCTGCCTCTTTTCCTTCTGTCTTCTCTCGGTTGCTCTCTCCCTTCTCCCCTGCCCCGCTTGCTTACTTCACCACAGCTTTGTTCCCTTCTGCAGTGCTTGGCTTCCTTCTACACTGTCTTCTGTGTGCGGACATGCAAGTTAACTGCCATCTTGGTTGGGTTAATTTGCATACTCACTCTGATTGGCTTGTGGGTGTGACTTGGGGGATATAGCAAAGGTATGGTCAATTTGTATATTACTCTTTGATTAGATAGGATAGTAGTGACCCATCATGCAAAATTGGGCTGGACCCTGACTCAGTGGCTAGCGGACTGAAGGGTTCCAGGTTTGATTTCAGTCAAAAGCATGTACCTCAGTTGTGGGCACATCCACAGTAGGGGGTGTGCATGGGGCAGCTGATTGATATTTCTCTCTCAATGTTTCTAACTTTCTATCCCTCTCCCTTCCTCTCTGTAAAAAATCAATAAAATATATTTAAAAAAATAAAAAATAAACACATAAAAAGCCAACAATTTTAAAACAAAGACTACATTTAACTATTGACCTGAAATTACCTTATTTTCAATAAAGTGAATATTTTCATAGTATAAGTCATTAAATAAAAATAACATGTGTATATAAACCTAACGAATTAATAAGTAAACATTTTACCTTGAGGAAAACTAAAAGGAAAAAGAGGAACAAGAACAACAAAAAAAGAAGTTGCTAGCATCACAATCAGAGTTTGAATTACTGAATTTCAGTATATTATAAAAATAAGTTCTGGAATTTAGGCTGTATAGTTAGCTAAAAGAAGGCCTGATTGTTTATGGATTTTGTTTTGGTTTAAACAAATCTGTTGGCATTCTGCAAAGAGAAACAGAGACAAATGGTTTAAACAGACCTCCGCTCTGTGTTTCAGAACACTGCCATAAAACAAGTTAGATGAAATTAAGCATGCAGCAAGATGGAAAAATTTTGCTGGCGTTATCACAAGTGCTTACCATAAATATATTATAGTACATGCAGAAGACTGCAAGGAAAACTACTGCTATCAAACTGTGAATTGATTCCCTCCGTATTTTTCATAGAGGCTGCTTTTGTTTATTTTGGTTTGCTTTGTTTTGTGTGATTATCATTCACAACTGAAAGATGCAGACAAACACACCATTAATTCTCTCCATTATTTGCAAAGCATTAATGAGGAATTATGTAAACACTGATGTTTTTAATGAAGACAGCTTTCCTATTAGTGAATTTACTGGGGCTAGGGAGATTGGAGTGTTTCATGTTTAAAAATAAGTCTATAGAAAAAAAATATATCTGCTTTGACACTAGATTGTTATCTTCCTAGGGGATTTTCATTTTATTGGAACCTCAGTGCCTAGCATGACTATTTGTAAATAATCATTTGCTAAATCATTGCTTCTTCATGCCGTATCATATAACAAAAAATTAATAAGTCTCATTAATGCCATGTTAAACTTAGTTTCTGTTATTTAGAGTAGCATCAAAGCCTAATTATAGGAGAATATAATAGTTATGTAGGAAGTTAGAACAGAAACACATTGCCATATATGCCATATACATTTTTATATTACAGACACAAGAGTTGTAAGATCAATGGAAAATTCAAACTTTTTTTATTTCTCTATTTAATTTCACAAAATATGTAGAACCACTCTTGACTTCTAACAAATATTTTATTATATTGTTTCCATGGTGCATGGAGTTTCTGTTCTGGCCTTTTATTTAATCAAAAAGAAGTTTAGACTCCTAGTTATACACTCAAAATTTTTTTCTCAACTTTATTAGTATTTTCTTCTTCTCTCTTGAAGATTAATGATAAGCACAACATCTGCATATTTGTATAAATTACTTTTATATTTTTTATTCAAAGACTAGTTGTGCCAATAATTGTACCAGTGAATAAGATTCAAGCCTGGCTTCATAATGTTCATAATCCAGTGAGTACTAGCAGACTTTTCATTGTTTTCTGAACTTGTAATTCATCATGTTGCTACAAGTAAAAATCTCATTTCTTGATTCACTCAGTTTTCTATTTACTAATATTTTATCTTCTTTGTATTTAGATTCTGACGGTTTCACTAATTTTATACTTTAAATTCACTTGGCCTTTACTATTTACTAAGTATTTCAACATTAAGCACAAACTCAGTAGAAACACTGTAAACTAGTGAATAAATGGGTATCTATCTGGGCTAAAAAAATAAGATTAACTGGGAGAGCACTTAAAAGTATTTATGCAAACTTAACAAGAATGCTCATAATATACATGGGAAAATGGTACAAAACTAGGCTTGAAAAAGTAAAAAAAAATATTGAATAATGATAAATATACCAGGTATTATCTATAAGGTTCCTTTGATCAAAATTGTGCACATTGATTTGTTAATAAAGATAAAATGGAAAAGAATAAAAAATTCTAAAGTACAATTAAGCATTTTACATGTGAAAAGATAGCAAATAAATGAATGGGAAATGAAGGACATTTAGCAAAGAGGTGTTGGATAATTGGATACTTATATGGAAACATTAAAATTTGATCTAGTTCAAATGTAACATGTAAGAAAACAAATAATGTATAAATGGATTAGAGATTTACAGGTAGAAATAAAAAATATTATTGCTAGAATAATTAGGGCAATTTCTCTACAAAATGGTTGTGGGAAAATATTCTAAAATAAGGTTCAAATTCAGAAATAATTATACAAAATATTAACACACATGACTAAAATGAAATTGTAAAATATCATATAAAAATACAGCAAGATAAACGTAAAATCTACATGGAATAATTGTAATGATTTAACAGAATTTTCATATGCTGATATATTTTTAAGAATTCTAAAAAGTGATATGAAAAAGATCATCACTTACAGAATTGGACAAGATATAGAATCAGTTTATAGAAACTGTTCTCATTTATAAATATAAATTAATGTTAAATGAAATACTACATCTCATCCACTGAAACATTTAACAACAAATTTTCTTGATGAACTGATGATAAACAAGTATGGTTTTATAGTATTTGTGGGAATACAAAATGTTTTATCCTCTTATGGAGGTGAATTAGGCTGAATCTAACAAAATTACAGCTGTATTTATTTTATATCGCAGTAACCCTACCCCTGGGAATCTATTCTAAAGGCACACTGTGAAAATTTAAAATGGCTAAAGGCTAAAGTCTATGCATTGCTGTGCTATTAAAGATAGCAATAGACTGGAAAGAACACAATGCTCATCAGTGTTGGTTATGTAAAAGAAATTATCTCACATATACTCCACAGTACCATCTTTCAAAAGGACTATATCTAGATAATGCTTTGGGTTGATCGATAGAATATAGTATTAAAAATATAAATAGTATCTTTTATTAAGAAATTGATGGAATGCATCTATATATATATAAAAGCCTAAGTGACTGTTACCACCAAACAACTGGAATGACTCATTGACTAGACACTATGACACACACTGACCACGAGGTGGAAGAAGCTCAACACTCCTACAGCCAACCTTCTGTGGCCTCTCCCCCAACCCCCACCAGCTGGCCCTGATCAGGACAGGGTGAGATTCCCTGATTGGCCAAGCTGAGGGACCCCACCCATGCACAGATTCATGCACCAGGTCTCTAATCCTATGTAATAAAAGAGTAATATGCAAATTGGACTATGCCTTTGCCACACCCATAAGCCATGCCCACAGCCACACCCACAAGCCAATCAGAAGCAAATTATGCAAATAAACCCCAACCAAGATGGCTGCCACCACTGAGAACAGGAGGAAGGCTTGGGTTTCCCCGACAACAGAGGAAGCCAAGCTTTCTGCCTGCCAGGACTCCACTCAATGTTACAAAGTTTCAATTATAAAAGATACAGAAATGGTGGTAGCCACTGAGCTGGAAAGAACAGAGGCTTAGGTTTCCCCGGCAACCTGCTGTTGCAGGTCTAGGCCTCCAGTCTAGGCAAAAAAGTTTCAAACAGAAATGGCTGCCACCACAGAGCAAGCAAAAGGCTTGGCTCTGCTCCAGGCTACAGTTTCAATTGTAGACATAGATTAATCCCAGATACCAGGGCCTCTGTTTGGGTTGTTGGGGGCATGGCTGGCCTGCAAACCTCCACAGGCCCCTCGCTCAGGCTGCCCCTCACCCCCACCCTGATTTAGGATAGTCTGCAGGGCAAACCAGCTGGCCCCCACCCATGCACCAGGCCTCTATCCTATCTAATAAAAGAGTAATTTGCAGATGGACCATCACTCCAACACACAAGCGGGCTGTCCCCATGTGGACACAAGATGGCCAGGAGGGGAGGGCCATTGGAAGGTTCCAGGCCCTACAAGGGAGGGCAGTTGGGAGGGACCAGGACTGCAGGGGAGGGCAGTTAGGGGTGACCAGGCCAGCAGAGGAGGGAAGTTGAGGGCAAACAAGCTGGCAGGGGAGCAGTTAGACATCAATTAGGCTGGCAGGGTAGTGGTTAGCGGGTACACACTGGGCTAAGGGACATTTCCTGCCCCCTGTGCACAAATTTCATGCGCCAGGTCTCTAGTCCTATATAATAAAGAGCTAATATGCTAATTAGAATGCAGCTGAACGACCTTATGGACGTCCTTCTGGATGACCTCCCAGGCTGCAAGGGCCAGCTGAGGCTGGGAGGGGCTGAGAGGGCTGGCTGAGGCAGCTGGGGCTGTGAGGGCCGAGCCTCTTGCACGAATTTTGTGCATTAGGCCTCTAGTATATACATGTTTATAAATTTAAATAAATCAAATGAAAGATGAACAACATTAATAAAAGGAGTTAATTAAAGGTGGGAAGGGAATAGTTTGGAGGGTATATTTTGGAGGCTAGACTTTCTGAATAGGCTTATATAATATCTACTTTAAGATGATGCAAATATTTTGGATATCAAAAACATTAAAACAAAGCTATATATTAATATAGGAAATATTTTTCTCCATTTTTGAAATACAGTAATTTGATTATTATTAAGATATATTCTAAGCAAAATTAACACTTGCAAATAATCTTAACCTGTATTATGAATTCATATCTTATTAAATTTAATATTTATATTATTTTATGTATGAATTTACATAACATGCAGGAAGTATCTACGGCATATTTATACATGTGATGGCTAGAGTTATGTATTAGTCTGAGTGGGCTAAGGGATGTCCAGATAGCTGAGGGCATTTCCAGAAGAGAATCAGTGAACTGAATATAGCTGTGTAAAGAAGATGATACAAATAAATGGAAGCATATACTTTGCTCAAGGATAGGAAGAATTAATATTGTCAAAATGTCCATACTACCCACAGCAATCTATAGATTCAATGCAAGCTCCACCAAAATACCAAAGGCATTTTTCAGAGAACTAGAACAAATAATCCTAAAATTCATATGGAAGACCATGAATAGCAATCTCGAGAAAGAACAAAGTTGGAGGAATCACATTATCTGATATCAATCTACACTTTAAGGCTATCATAATCAAAACAGCATGTTACTGGCATAAAAACAGAAATATAGATCAATGGAACAGAATGGAGAGCCCAGAAATAAACCCAGGCCTGCATAGTCAGTTCATCTATGACAAAGGAGGCAAGAATATACAACGGTGTAATGACAAGTCTCTTCAATAAATGGTGTTGATGAATGCCAAAAAAAACAAACAAAAAAAAAACTAGACTACTTTCTTACACCATATGCAACAATAAACTAAAAATGGATTAAAGATGTAAATGTTAAGACCAAAATTATAAAACCCTAAAAGAAAATAGAGACAGTAACTCTCTAACATAGTTTTTATTTTTATTTTTTATATATATTTTTATTGATTTTTTACAGAGCAGAAGGGAGAGGGATAGAAAGTCAGAAACATTGATGAGAGAGAGACATCGATCAGCTGCCTCTTGCACGCCCCCTACTGGGGTTGTGCCCGCAGCCAAGGTACATGCCCTTGCCAGAATCAAACCCGGGACCCTTCAGTCCGCAGTCCGATGCTCTATCCACTGAGCCAAACCGGTCTCGGCCATAGTTTTTATTTTTAAAAAATTACATATGTCTCCTAAGGCAAGAGAAATCACAGAAAAAATAAACAAATGGGACTATATCAAACTAAAAAGTTTTTGCACAGAAAACAAATTGTTAACAAAAGAAAAAGACAGCCTATAGATGGGATGAGATATTCATCAATGATACCTCTGATAAGGGGTTGATACTCAAAATGAAAAGAACTCGTACAACTTAACACCAAAATGGCATTACCATAAGAAATAATCCTATCAAATAAAAGAGTAATATGCAAATTGACCATATTTCCAATTAAGCCACACCCATCAGCCACACCCACCAGCCAATCAGGAGCTGGGGTGGAGCCAGCCAGTGAGTGCATGACCTGGGCTGGGGAGATGGGGCCAAGGTGGCCACATTTGGGGGTCAGGGCCAAGGCGGCCAGGGCCAGGGGTGGCAGAGCCATGGCAACCAGGGCCACAGGGGTGGGGCTAAGGTAGCCAGGGCAGGGTCGAGGCTACCAGGGAGGGGGGTGGGGCCGAGGTGGCCAGTGCATGCTGGCCAGGGAGAAGGGCCGGGCCAGGGGGCGGGGCCAAGGCACATGCTAGCTGGGTGCAAGTGGTTGGGGCAAAGGCCAGGGTGGGAGGGGGCAGGGCTGGGGCAGAGCCAGCCATCGGCCCCATTGCAGGGCATCCCTTGAGGGCTCCCAATATGTGTGAGGGAGCAGGTTAGGCTGAGGGATCACCCACTCCCAGTGCATGAATTTCATGCACTGGGTTCCTAGTCCTTTATAATAAAAGGCTAATATGCAAATCAACTGGAAGGCAGAACGACTGGTCACTATGATGTGCACTGACCACCAGGGGGCAGATGCTCAATGATGGAGCTGCCCCCTGGTTTTCAATGTGCTCCCACAGGGGGAGCACTGCTCAGTCAGAAGCCAGGCTCATGCCTGGAGAGCACAGCAGCTGTGGCGGGAGCCTCTCCTGCCTCTGCAGAAGCACTAAGTGTGTCTCCAAAGGGCTCCCAGATTGTGAGAGGGCACAGGCCAGGCTGAAGTCAGCCCTGCCGAGTGCATGAATGTCATGCACCGGGCTTCTAGTAAATATATAAAATTTGCTTTAAAATTAGTCAGTAGAGATAAAGATGAAATAAATAAGATCCTATATTAGTGGCCATTAAAAAAAGAGTAAAAGCGTTCTGGGGGTTATTGTACTATGCCTTCTACTTACAGGGTACATATTTGAAAGTTTTTATGAAGTTAAAAATAAATAAAAAATTGAATGCTTCAAGGCAAACAAACCAAACAACAGTATCCTTAGACATGTGGCCTGGTGTTTAAGTGCGTTAGGAGTTTCCAGGTAATTTCAATGTGCAGGCAGAATGAAGGAACACCAAGGTGGGCCAGGTTAAAGTGCCACAACTCTGGGACATCTGCTGATGTGAGCAGGTTTGACACACAATAGCTTTCTTTGCCATTATGAATATTCAATAAGACATTTCCTGTTGTGTGGATTTTTTTTCCCCCCTAAAGGCATCCAAAGCTGATAACAAGCCATAACCTTCAAATAAAGTTCTTTCTTGGCATCTATAAAATAATTGAGCAAAAATCAGTTTTATAAACCTGAACACAATGTTTTCCTTGGGCTTTTGAAAATAATTGACAACTTTATCCATCTGGCGTCCTCACTGGTTGAGTGTCCACCTATGAACGAGGAGGTCATGGTTCAATTCCCTATTAGAGCACATGCCCAGGTTGTGGGCTTGATCCCCAGACTGGGACTTGAGGGAAGCAGCTGGTCAATGATTCTCTCTTATTGTTGATGTTCCTATCTCTCTCCCCCTCTTCTATTCCTCTCTGAAATTAATAAAAATATATTTTAAAAAATAATTGATAGTTTTATATAGTGAGGAAAAATTAAAGAGCAAAAGCCTTAGAATGAGTTAGTGGTATGTGTAGTGCTTTCCTTAGAAATGGAGGAAAAAGAGGAGTATGTTCCCTTTCTTTCAAACCAAGTGAAGGGATTCTTAAGGCAACATTAGGAGATAAGGGCCAGTGTTGATTGAAGTCTCTGGGGTAAATGGATTGAATTCAGACTCTGCAGGGACAAGTCTAAATACATGACTATAGTTCTAAAGGCTAAAGTGGCCAAATAAATAAAAGGGAAAAAGGCACTGCTATGAAGCAGTCAGTGCTTCTCCAATGGGTAACAGACCTTCCTACTTACCAAGGAGCGGATGTGGATCTGCCCAGAGCTATTAAAAGAAATTTTATCCTGGAGGATCCTTTGGAAGGGCAAGAAGATGTTGGGGATACATGAACTGCCAAATGTCTTGGACTATGTGTATTGAAAAGCAGTTGGATAGAGAAAATATGAAAAAAAACTATACTTGGAGATCTCTATCAGAAGCTTTGCCAAGAATCCACCACCAAAAATGCCCAGAAACTCATCAATTGAACACTTGGCACCAACACCCAGATTGAAAGACCCTCCCTGCTCCTCTCCTAATCCATACTAGAAGGTCTAAAATCTCGGCTGTTATGGGGTTTGGAGTTAGAGGGCAGTAACTTACTTAGAAAGCCCCTCTCCCCACTCCAGGCTTCCAAGCTTATGTTAGGCTTGAGGTTCAGAAGGGAAAAGTTTTTATGTTTTTGATACATTAAAATGACATAGGACAGAGCTTTTCATTTACTTACCCAAGGCTATTTGTGTGTGTGTGTGTGTGTGTGTGTGTGTGTGTGTGTGTGTGTGTGTGTGACTGAATAGTATTTGAAAAGCAATACATCTGCTCAAAATTCCATCCAAGTTTGGTAGACATGGTGACCAGAAGTCAGATTTATGAAAAGAAGAGGAAAAAATAAATTTGTGTTGTTTGCTCTTTAGCACAGTTTATTTAAACATTTTATAAAAAGTTGTAAATATGTAAGTGTAAGACACCACACTTACTGATCTCAGATCTATTTATGTAATATCTAAAAGAACCAAAGAGAATGACAAAGCTTCAGTTTTAATATTATTTTCATTAACTATAGTAACAAAATAAGAGTCCACTAAATGTCTAAGACTTCTCAACATAAGACTGTTTTGCATGTTTTTATTATATTTTATTTTATAAGGCTGGCTGTGTATGTATGAGAGGGAGAGAGAGTGGGAGAGAGAGAGACTGAGACTTCATGAGAACGCATTCATACATTAAAGGAGAAGATATGTGAAAGAATATGAAGTGAACCTGAACCTGAATCTCATAGAGTTACATAGAATGAACTTTCAACCTGTCATCAGGAAAATTCACAAGGGCTGATCTTGGAGCTGATCTCATATATATGAATCTCTGAACTACTGTTCCACAAAGACAAAGCAAGGATCAACCAAGGAATAGCAGAGAAGCCATGCTGGCATTCAGTGAATACACTAACTGGGATATATATATATATACAGTGTTCTTCAATGTGTTACCTCTGTCATGCTGAGACCTGCATAAAAATGAAATGTCATAGTTCACTACCCATCCAGTCAGTGGTATAGTTTATTTCTTGTCTTCTGATAGAGTTCACAAATTTAATAACTACATTTTATCCTGTTCTCTATACTCCCTTTCAGCTTCCTATTCAGTCTTCTCTCTCTGCAGGCTTGCAGGAAGTGCCTCATTTTAGGTTTTCTATGAAGACATAATAGACAAGAAAAGCAAAACAAGATATTATCTATCATTTAGAAATGAGCAAGTGGCAAGCAGACCGATTTTAATGGAGGCAAAATGGGGGCGGGGTGGCGCTTCCTTGCTATTGTGGTATTTACCTTGATCTTTTGGATGAGACAATTTAAGCTGGAATAAATTGAGTACCAGTAGTTTGTGTTGAAAAATACTAGTAAATTATGATTCTTCTGATCAGTGCCCATTTTGAAAAAAAAATTAATCCAACCCTTAATTAAAAAATAATAGGGTTATTTTCATGCAAATACTGATAAAATGGGACTGATTTTTCAGCTAATTAACAAATACAGTGATGAATTTGAGTTTCTACTTTGATGCATGTGGCACTAATTAATAATGACTTCACAGGTCTCCACATGTTTTCTAAATAGCAACGACTATATCATTAATGAAGTGCATTGTTGTACAGATTTTGGGAAGTTGAGAAACAATAAAGTTCAGGCAATATTTCTAAAGAAATATCAACTGCTGGTGGAACCAATAATACTTCATTTAGATTCCCACTAAGGTCTGAATAGGCAGCACACTGCATTTGAGTTGCTTTTAAGCATGCAGGCAAGCATATTAACAGCAAATTGAAAGAGTGAGTTTGTAACTAGACACCTTTGTTCCTGTCCCATGCTATATACCTTTCACCTCTTTGATTAAAAACACAGCTTGTAAGAAAGAATCATTGTTAATCTCAGAGAAAACGGTTTCTAACATTGAATTATTTAAATACTAATTACAGTGCTTTGCCTACAAATAATCAACTGGGACTTTTAACTAGATGATGTTTAATTCTCTTTTGAAATACCAAGTGTCTCTCACTGCTTCCATAGTTTTTGCATCTCAATAAGTAAACATAAGAATGTGTACTTTAGAAGAAGCAGGAGATTGACAATTGCTGAAATTAATTTCCTATCATATTCTATTATTTCTCTGTGGCATTAGAATGCAAGAACATACTGTTATCCTATGTACTCATAAAAATTCCAATACTAGGTACATTTTATATGAATGTACTCCCATGATAATTTTTAGAATTTCATCAGAAAGCATTTCACACCATTTTATTTTTTCTCTTGCAATGCTAAAGACATAACGGATTTTGTGAGAAAATTGTGAGATGGTGCATAGTTAAATCAGTCTCTCAGTGAAAGTTTCCAACGTGTTGATAAAAAGATACTTTTAGGTTGGAATATTAAGAAGCTGTTCTTTTTTTTTTCAATCCTCACCTGAGGATATTTTTTTCCATTGATTTCTTGAGAGAGTGGGAGGGAGGGAGGGAGGAGGTGGGGAGGAAGGGAAAGAGAAACATCAATGTGAAGAGACATATAGACTGGTTGCCTCTCACATGTGTCCCTACCAGGGCTGCGAACCTGTGATCCAGGTATTGAACCCACAACACTTTGGTGTATGGGCCAACACTCTAATCACTAACCCACAATGGCCAGGGCTATGGGGCTGCTCTTAACTACGTCTTGGTGTGCATGTGGGTGATCTAAGCTGTCTATGAAAAAGTACACATTTCTGGACTCTACCTATAGATATTTGGATTAAGTACTTTGGCAGAAGGCCCACACTTTGCATTTCAATGGTCACTCCTGTGATTCTTTTACGCTTACAAAAACACATTTTGAGAATTTGCTTTCCATTATAAGAGCAATACTTTCAAATAGCCATATAATCCTTAATATTATAGTCATGTTTCCAATTCTTTTGAATGTGACAGTGTATTTTATTTTATCCTTTCTTTCCTCTAGTCTTTCTCAAAACTCCCCTTATTTTGTGCTTATATGCTTACAACACCTGGTTGGCTTTCCTATGCCATTTTACTTCATGTAAATGTATTATAAATATTTACATTAAAATAATTCTTAAGCTTATTATCTTACTAGAGGTCCAGTGCACAATATTCGTGCATGGGGGTATGTGTCTCTCAGCCCAGCCCGAACCTTCTCCAATCTGGGACCACTAGAGGGATATCCAACTGCCCGTTTAAATAAGACCAGGCCTATCAGGATCAGGCCTTAAACGAACAGTCAGACATCCCTCTTATAATCCAGGACTGCTGGCTCCCAACGGCTCACCTGCCTGACTTCCCGATTGCCCCTAACTGCTTCTGCGTGTCAGCCAGATCATCCCCTAACCACTACCCTGCAGCCTGATTGCCCCTAATTGTCCTCCCCTGCAGGCCTGGTGACCCCTAACTGTCCTCCCCTGAAGGCCTCGTTACCCCCAACATCTCTACCCTGCAGGCCTAGGTCTCCCCCAACTGCCCTTCCCTGCAGACCTAGTGGCCCCCAACTTCCCTCCTCTGCTGGCCTGGTCACCCCTAGCTACCCTCTCCTGCAGGCTTGATCTCCCCCCAACTGCTCTCCCTTGTAGGCCTGGTCCCTCCCAACTGATCACCCACAACTGCCCTCCCTCCCTTGCAGACCTGGTCCCTTCCACCTGCCCTCCTTTGCTGGCCATCTTGTGTCTACATGGGGGCATCCATCTTTGACCACATGGGGGCAGCTATCTTGTGTGTTGGAGTAATGGTCAATTTGCATATTACTCTTTTATTGGATAGCATTATCTGTTGAACTACATTACTGTCAATGTGATTATACATGATTAACACAATAGCTTTCAAATGATGTGACTATGACTTAGAATAAGAATGACTTTTGCCTTGCTGGTTAGACTATTGGCTTGTACATTAAAGGATCTTAGGTTCAATTCCTGTCAAAGGCATGTACGTGGGTTGCAGGTTTGCTCTCTGGCCATGGATAGGATGAATGTAGGATGCAACCAATTGATGATCACCGTGTCTCTCTCATATCAATATTTTTCTATCTCCCCTCTCTCTAGCTTCCCTCCACCCTCCTTTACATTCACTCTGAAAATCAATAGAAAAACTATCCTTGGGAGAGGATTAAAAATAAATAAATTAATTAAAGAATGCTTCCTTAAACACATAAACATTCTAAATAAATAAGTAAATAAATAAATCATATTGTTTATAAAATCACTAAATTGACCCACAAATTTTTTTTGTTATTGTTGTTTTTTGACTAATTGATTTTTTGAGAGAGTAGAAGGAAGGAAAAGAGACATAGATAAACATGGGTGTTAAAGAGACACACTGATTGGTTGCCTCCTGCATGTGGCTTGAGCTTGTAACCAAGATATGTGCCCTTGACTGGAATTGAACCCCCCCCAAGACCCTTCTGTCTGCAGACTGAAGCTCTAACCGCTGAGCAAAACCAGCTAGATGGGTTTTGACTTGCATTTTGAGTATTGGTCACATATGTCATCAACCTCCTTCTAGCATCCTTTTCTGTGTGATGACTTTATTTTTAATTGCTACTCATCATTAAGGAACTCATCACAGGAAATGTAAATTTATTTGATAATGAAACAGAAAGTTTAGTTAGTTTTGTCCTGCTTTAGCTGAAGACTAGGGCACTACAAATATACTGTATATCCTATCTAATAAAAGAGTAACATGCAAATGTGACTGTACCTTGGCTCATGATTGGCTATGCTACGAGCCAATCAGGAGTGGGGGCGGGACCAAGTGGCAGGAGCGATGGGCCCCAGGGCTGGAGATGAAATGGTGGTGGCTGTGAGCGCCCAGCACCCAGGCGCTATGAGGGGAAGCGGTGGCAGCAGCAGTGGTGGTGGTGGTGGTGGAAGGGAACGCCCGGCCCTCGGGCGCTGTAAGCAGACGTGGCAGCGAGTGCCCAGCCCCTGGGGCTGGGTTGTTGCAGGCAGGCGGGGTTGAGCTGAGCAGGGCAATGGCTGGGTGCCCAAGGTTTTCATGCACCGGGCTTCTAGTTCTATATAATAAAACCCTAATATCCAAATCGATCAAATGGCAGAACAACAGGTCACTGTGATGCACACTGACCACAAGCCAGTTGCTGTGACACACACTGAACACCAGGGGGCAGATGCTCATTGCAGGAGCTGCCCCCTCCTGCCTTGATCCTCTGTACCCTGAGAGGAAGGTGACTGGCAGCGGTGATGGGGTGGGAGGCTGACCAGCAGGCGGCACCAGGCCACCAGCCAAGGCAGGTGCCGGTGGGGGGGGGGGGCTATCACCCTGCCTGCTGGTCTCCCAGCAGAAGTGTGGCAGCTGGAGGCAGGGCTGGTCATTGGATTGTGCCAGACTACCAGCCAAGGTGGGTGCCAGTGGGCCCTCCTATTGTCCCACTCACCAGTCACCCCACAGATGGCTTTGATTGCTGGGCAGACCTAGGGACCCTACCCTATGTATTGGGAACAGTCTCTTAGATTTAAAAATTAAAACCTGGTAAGGCTACTCTAACACTGAAAAAATAGGAAGATGTAGTGATGACATGGATGGACTCTGGCTTACGCATTTTGTGGTCAGTCCTGATTTGGACACACAATTGTGTGAGAAAGCAAATTACTTCTCTCTGCTTCAATTTTTCCACCCATAAGATGGGAAAATGGTACTACTGCCTCAGAAGAATCATGTTATGTACTACTTTTTATAATCAGGACGAAAAATGTAGCTGCTCAGACAACAGCAAGATGCCTTTCACCTGTATGAAAAGTATGGTCACTGGTGCATGCAGTGTCCTGGATTGTGAGAGGGATGTCTGACTGTCAGTTTAGCCCCGAGATCCCCCCAGGTGTCCCAAATTGTGACAGGATACAGGCCGAACTGAGGGAAACACCCCCCACCCCAAACCCCCGAACATGAATTTTGTGCACCAGAGCCTCTAGTTATTTTAAAATAATTTATCCTATAAATATTATAGTACAAATGATCTGATTAATACCCTTAAAGAGATTATGATTTTCTCATCCATCAATAACCTTCATTATTTTGGTTGTTTGATAGTTTTAGCACTTTCATTTACCTACTTACATCAGTACTTACATCTGTATATTTTTACTAATAAATATTTCCGCCAAGAAAGTCAGTACCATGGACATAATATAATCTGTATTTCATAGAACGTCAGAGTTTTGGGGTATGTGAGAAGCCAACTCTTCCTCTGATTCATGAATTTCTTCAACAAGAAATTGTCTTCAACAATGATAGACATTGATTGCACTTGGGACATATCCAGGGAGAAGAGAAGCAATTATCAGAATAGAAAAATTAAAGTTATCTCAAAGAGACTATGAAGACAAACTACAACAAAACATTTCTGGGAAAAAATACCAACAATTAAATGTTAAAAGTATGGTTTAAAATATAAATAACAGATTTATAAAAATGAAGTAAGATATAAATACAGTAAGTGGATTTGATGTCAAGATCCTCTTTTTTAAATGTTTTTATTGATTTCAGAGAGAGGACAGGCGAGGGAGAGGGAGAGAAATAGAAACATCAGTGATGAGAGAGAATCATTGATCAGCTACTTCTGCATGCCCCTACCTTGGAATGGTGCCCACAACCTGGGCATGTGTCCTGACCTGGAATCAAACTATAAACTCCTGGTTCATAGGTTGATGCTTAACTAGTGAGCCATACCTGCTGGGCCTCTTTTGCATCTTGCTCTGTTGTATATCTTTGAATCTATCACTCAGTAGTTCGCATTATTCATCCTCCATTGACTTTAGATTCTCATCTTTAAAAATGAAATTCTTGAACTAAATCCTAATAATAAATACAATGACCTCCTCTTAGTTAAAGCAGCCTCTCTCATACAGTAAGTGTATTTCAGCAGGTAATGTAAGCTGGCAATATTTTTTCCATTTCCAAACTTTTAAATTTCATAGTCTCTGCTTACCTTTGCTTTTTTTTTTTCCCTAATATGCTTTTTAATACTTTTAATACTTATACATTTACTAGCAGCCCAGTGCATGAAATCTGTGCATGGGAGTTGGGTAGTGTCCCTCAGCCCAGGCTGCACCATCTCCAATCTGGGATCCCTCGAAGGAAGTCTGACTGCCCATTTAGGCTCGATGCCAGACTGCTGGATCCCAACTGCTCGCTGGCCTGTCTTCCTGATTGCCCCTAACCGCTCTGCCTGCCAGCCTGATCATCCCCTAACCACAACCCTGCCAGCCTAATTGATGCGTAACTTCTCTCCTACCTACCTGATTGCCCCAAATTGCCCTCCCCTGAAGACCTGGTCCTCCCAACTGCTCTCCCCTGCAGGACTGGGTCCCCCTCCAACAGTTCTTCCCTCCATGCCTGGTCACCCCCAACTTCCCTCCTCTGCCATCCTGGTTACCCCTAACTGCCCTCCCCTGCAGACTTGATCACCCCAACTGCCCTCCCTTACAGACCTGGTCTCTTCCAATTGCTTTCCCCTGCTGGCCCTCTTGTGGTGGCCATCTTGTGTCCATATGGGGTCAGGATCTTTGACCATATGTGGGCAACCATCTTGTGTATTAGAGTGATGGTTAATCTGCATATTACTCTTTTATTAAATACAATAGAGGCCTGGTGCATGGGTGGGGGCCAGCTGGTTTGCCCTGAAGGGTGTCCTGGATCAGGGTTGGGGTTCCCTTTGGATGTGGGGCAGCCTAGGCAAGGGGCCTGTGGTAGTTTGCAGGCTGGCTATGAGACCCAAGTGGAAGCACTGGTATGTGGGGTTTATTTTTGTTCTGCAATTGAAACTTTGTAGCCTGGAGCAGAGCCAACCCTTCTGCATGCTCTGTGGCCACAGCCATTTCTGTTGGGATTTATTTACCCTCTATAATTGAAAATTTGTAGCCTTAAGTGGAGGCCAAGGAAGGCCAGCGCAGGCAGAAAGCTTGGCTTCCTCCATCACCCAGAGCAACTCTAGCTTCCTGCTTTCTCCAGCTCCCTGGCTGCTACTATTTTTGTTGGAATTTATCTTCTATAATTGAAACTTTGTAGCATTGAATGCCTAGGCTGGCCCAGGGTATGTGGAAAGCTTGGCTTCCTCCATTGCCGGGGAAACCCAAGCCTCCCTCCTGCTACCTCCATAGCTGCAGCCATCTTGTTTGGGGTTAATTTGCATACTCGCTCCTGATTGGCTGGTGGGTGCAGATGGTGGGTGTAGCAGAGGTATGGTCAATTTGCATATTACTCTTTTATTAAATAGGATATCATGGGCTGTTGAAAGTAGTTTATATTGATTGATTCTTCAGTTCTCAAGTTGTAAATATTTTTTCTATCTCCCCCCTGAAATTTTGGGGTTGAATACTTTTCAATGTTTATTTTCAAGATCTAGATTAGATGGCAATATTATGTAATCATTCCTATAAGTTCAACTGAAGAACTTTTTATGTCATGGAACCTATATGCGGTATAACTATTTTTCAGCATCTAAAAATGAATTATAGGACATGGTAGTCCTGGCACTTGCACTGGTAGGAAATATAATTCTTTCCGTGTTAATTAGTTTAAGAAATACATTGTTGCCATTTACTTCAGTGAAAAAAACAAACTATGAAAAGGCAAAAAATAAAAAGACATTTGTGATACAGAGTCAGCTGATATAAAACAATTTCCAAGTATCATATACTTACCAATAAATTATTCTTTTATCTTAACTACTAGAGGCCTGGTGCACAAATTCATGCAAGGGTGAGGGCCTGCCCTGATTGGGGTTGGAAGGGCAATCAGGGATGGGCCTGGCTGAAGGAGGGTCCACAGGTGGTTGGCTAGCTGGTCCCATTCCCTGGTCGAACTCCTGGTCAAGGGGACAATTTGCATATTAGCCTCTTATTATATAGGATTGCCATCACAAAGCAGGCATAAAGCTTCCTCAATTAAAATGAAACCCAAACTGTTGTTTAAAAAGTGGCTAAGAAAAAAAATTAAATCTTTTTATTGATTTCATGGAAAAGGAGAGATAGAAACATCAATGATAAGAGAGAATTATCAATCGGCTGCCTCCTGCCCACCCCGCACTGGGGATCAAGCCTGCAACCTGGACATGTATCCTGGTCAGGACTGGAACAGCTGAGTGTTGACTCCTGGTTCACGGGTCAACACTCAACTGCTGAGCCACAGCAGCCAGGCAAAAATTAATTCTTAGGAAGTTGTCTCATGATTATTTCTCTTCAATAAGATTATACCTTAATATATTTCTTGGAAGCAAGACAGTATTTTTCAAAGGTATAGTCTCAGTGAGCAGTTTCTGAATCTGATACATTAATTTCTTATTGGTTTATATGCTGACCTGATAGAAAATGCATTTTCCTTTAGATAAAATAATAAGAAGGACTAAAAATAAGCCAACAATGGATATTAATGACATGTAAGTAGAATTTAACACTTGAATAATTTATTAACAACTGAATCTTCTCATTCAGTATATTTCTAATAGACCTGTAAAATTATTTGTAATATCAAGGCTTCAAGTCATTTCTTTCAACATATGAAAATGCCACACATATGTATTTGCAATTCATGCATTTGAAGCTATAGGATTTTTCATTATCAAATTTTCAGAAGACTGAGTAATATTATGAATTTGTCAGATTAATGCATATGCACATATGATTGATGAATTATATTTCATAACAACTCTTTTAAGTTTAACTATTCTTCTAATGGGATGGGTGGACTTAAAGCTCAAAAATATTTTGAACATAAATAAACATAAACTCATTCTAAATCACTATGAATTCTGCAGCCATTCTCATGACATCTTCTCATACAGTTAAAAATGATTCCGCTGAAGAGTAAACAGGCTAATAAAACACTATGAAATAATTCTAAATGGAATTTTTAGTTACTCAGCTGCACACTCAGGGATTTTGATCATTTCAATGAGAAAGACTATTTTTAAGGAATATGTTTTAGTTAAAGAAAATCAATCAAGTCAGAGTTATAGTAGCCTTTTTTTAAAAAAAAAGTAACCATTTTTATTGTTTCATATAAAGAAAAAAATAATTTTGTTTACTTCTGATGGTTTCATTGGTGTGGATTTATGATATACTCATTATCCTAACTTTTCCTGCCAAATAGATTTCACCCTATAGTAGCATCCTAAGGGAAGGGCAGTGTAAGCAATACCCCACCATGCAAAGGAGCAATGTTTTATCAATGACATTGCTGAAATTGACAAGTATGTTTTCTTTTAATTGTTTTTATTATTGTTTTAACATAAGGCACATATCTTATTACAGCAATGGGCAAAGTTTTGAGCTTGGTGTGTCAAAATTCACCAAAAAATCAAGCATAACTCTGGTGGTGTTTCACTTTGAGGAAAAAACTATAATTTTACGATATTTATAGTTTAAATAACAAAAATGTATAATTATAATATATAACTGTATTTAATAAACCAAAAACTAATTATTTAACTTACCTGCTTAGTGACTTCTTTGTTCATCTGTCAGTCAGTTTATTTTGTTAGTCTTGATATTATTTAACTTGTGTGGGGTGCCGTGAGCTAAGATAAATGAGGGAGAGGGAATTCTTTAACTAACCTGCCTATTAGTGACTTTTTTGTTGCTGAATTTCATTGGCTAAATCTTCAATTGAAGGTTAGTATTTTGTACATTTCAAGCCCAAGCAAGCGCTACTAACTTCATCTATCAATCTGTTTCTTTTGTTGGTCTTGATATTATTTAATGCTGAGAATAAAATCTCACAAAAGTACATAGAGGTAAAAATTGTCGTAAAGCCATTGCTATATTTTTCAGGGTGTTAAAAGTGTCTGGTAATCGGTTCCAGGCACTCCAAATTTCCTGTTCCAGGTGGTACTCCTCTTGATTCTCCAAGCAGCACCTTTCATTGCATATAATGTAGGAAACAGGATACTGATTTGTTTCATTTTAATGGTATTCAGAGTATTGAGCTGAGGTGGGCACAGGGGCAGGTCTCAGCCCATCTTCCACACCCCTACCTGGTCCCTCCCACTGCAGTCGCTGGTCCCCAGTCTGCAAGCACGCCTGCTCCTGCCCCAATCACTAAGCACTGTGTGAGCAGGGCTGGTGCCATCAGTGGGAGCAAGTCCCTTTCAAAAGCCGGTCTCCCATCTTCATTTCTGAAAATGACAGCACTTTGGTTACACAGGGATACTTATATCTACCTGGATCACTATTATGATCATATTTAATTGCCATTGTTACTTCCATGCACCACCGCTGCTTTCTTTCAGCTTCAGAATGTCAAAAAAAACAACCCAATTCATGATCGACAGTGACAGATTGAAACACAAATGTGATCGCTGCTAGCAAGAGCATGTATCATTCATGTGCGAGGCAACTTAGCCTTTTATGTATATAGAACAAACTTACTTAATTAGACCTGCTTTCTGATTTAGCTAAACTTTTTACAGCCCACGGAAGCACCCCAACTTCTCTTTCAGGCAATTGTCAGCAGCAGAGCAGTAACACAAAGCAGATTATATTGTACATCATGCAGGGAGAACAAAAGTTAAAATATATAACTGCAGCAGTGTTTGACTATATTCTGTGCAGTGAGAAAACTGAAGTCATTTTCAAGATTCACCATTTCTTCTTTTCAGTCAGGTCAAGTTTCTAAGCTTTCTAAATCGCCATTTTCCAGCTAATGAAAAGAAAATAGGATTCCACTGAGTCTACTATCTACCTACTCTAGGACTTCTGTGAAGATTGAATGAGATGAGACATAGGAAATGCTTCACAGACATTTGGTTACAATGTGAAGTGTTTCCACCTGAGGCCAGTCATCTCTAAGGAGAGGAAGCCAGGTGTTGCTACATCATTATCCAGATGGTCGGACACTTAGCATATTAGCCTTTTGTATAGATAGATAGGAGTTCCTTATATATAAGGTAGGACACAAGTAGGTTTACAGTTGTTTGTGTGAATGAATAATACATCCAAGACTAGTTTGTAAATCAAACAAACGGTGGAATGACCAGTCGCTATGCCATACACTGACCAAATGCTCAATGCAGGGCTGCCCCTGATGGTCAGTGCATGCCCAGAGGGGGAGCACCACTCAGACAGAAGCTGGGCTCATGGCTGGAGAGCCTCTCCTGCCTCCAAGGCAGTGCTAAGGATGTCTGACTGATGGCTCCCAGAGGGAGCGGGCCTAAGCCATCAGTCAGACATCCCCTGAGGGTTCTGGAACTGCAAGAGGGCACAGGCCAGGCTGAGAGACCCCTCCCTTAAGTGCATGAATTTTGTGCACCAGGCCTCTAGTTAATTAATAAGTGATAATAATACAAGAATAAACTATGTTTTATGTATTCACAACTGTCATCCTACTTTTGCCCCATCCTGTATGTTCTGGATATGAGTCTGTTTTCTTAAATATATGTTGAAAATGCCTTCTCTTATTTGTTGCTTTGCATCCTTGCTTTCTTTTATTTTTGATTTTTATTGATTTCACAGAGGAAAGGAAAGGCAGAAAGAGTTCCAAACATCAATGCTGAGAGAGATCATTGGTCTGTTGCCTAATGCACACCCTACATTGGGGATCAGGCCCCCAACCTGGGCATGTACCCTTGACTGGAATCATACCTGGGACCCTTCAGTCCACAGGCCAAGGCTCCATCCACTAAGCCAGAGCAACTAGGGCTGCATTCTCACTTTCGTAATAGCATCTTTGAGTACCATAAATGTTATTTCAACAAAGTATAATTTACTAGTCAGTTATTTTCTGATGTTTTTTTAATATTTTTCTATACTTTTTAAAAAACTTTAGCCTAATGTTAGCAAAATATTTCATGATTATATGTATCTTTAAGAAACTTAATTGTCTTACTTTTCAAATTAAGTTTATAGTCCACATGAATTTATTTTTTGGTGTTTATTATATTAGACAGAGTCAAAGTTATTTTTGTATGGAAAACAAATTGATCTGATAAGCTTATTGAAAAGAATATCCTTTCTCCCTTTATTGTAGTAACATATTTGTCATTATTCTGGTGATCATATATGCATGGGTCTGTTTCTGGACTCTGTTCTGTTGTACTTTCCTCTTTGAATTCATATCTCACTGTCTAATTTTCTGTAAAATAGTCTTGATATTTGGTGGTGTATGTTCTCCAGTTTTGTTCTTCCTCAAAGATGTCTTTGGTGTTTTTTTTTTGTGGGGGGAGGGTTTGGTTTTCTTTTTCTTTTTCTTTTTTCTGCCTTTCTATTGCCATATACACTGAGTGGCCAGATTATTATGATTTCTGAATGCATAATAATCTGGCCACTCAATGTATATCATATGTAATCCTATCTAATAAAAGAGAAACATACAAATTACCATACCTCCTATGCTACCAGCCAATCAGGAGCGGGGGTGTGGCCACAGCGCTCTGGGTCGCTGGCTGGGAACACTTCACACAGGCAGCTAGGTTCTAGGTCAACAGAGCAGGCAGGTGGCAGTGAGCAGGGACCACATCTCTGCACACGAAGCTTTTGAGGGCCTAGCGAGTGGGAGAGGCTCAGTCCTTGAGGCGTCCATGGTGCGGGGAGGGCTAGGCCAGGACAATGCCATACTTTCAAAGCAAGTTGTTTCCCACTTAACTATTCTTTGATGAGTATCTTTAAAAAACAAGTCAATATTCAGCCATTGTCACACCTTGAAAAGTTAATTTCTTAATATCACCTAATTACATGATATTATCTTTCAAATGTCTTTGTTTCAAAGATGCCCTTTACTGTTGGTTTGCCCCCTCCAAAGGCTACCCAAGGTCTTATTTCAGCCCTGATGTTGGGCTGCTTCCCCCTACCAATGCACTTTCAGGCAGGGTTAAAGGGGGCTTCTTCTGTTTTTAAGGCATTGCCATATCTAGTGCCTGTCAGGCCCCTGTGAAAGCACTACTCCTTAGGTCCAGGGTGCTGGGAGCTGAATCAGAGAGGCTGTGAGGCCCAGCTTACCCAGTATGCTGGCCCCCCATCATTCCCTCCCAATTATCCTGGCCCAGCCTTCCCTATGCATACCTGCTCACAGAGAGCATGAGGTGGTCGTGGCAGCGGGACCGAAGGCCAGAAGGGCATGTGGCATAAGCGCACAGGACAGGAGGCCTTCCCCAATCCAGAGAGGCTTTACAGGGGACTTCAGGCCCTGACACCCCCACCCCGCCCCCACACCAAGCAAGGGGACCTGAGGCCATGTCCACCACCTAGTGGGGCTTGACGGGGGACATCAAAGTGTACTTCCCATCATGGTGCTGAGCTAGGGGACCTCCAGCTGCTCCCCTTGCCTCAGCTCCAGGCTGGGGGACCTGAGGCTGTGCCTCTCACCTGGTGCGGCTTGACAGGGGACTACAGGCCACACTCCCAACCTGGAAGGGCTTGACAGGAGACCTCAAGGTGTGCATCCCATCCTGGTGCTGGGTTAGGGGACCTCAGACTGTTCTCTCTACCTGACAGGAGACCTCAAGCTATACCCCCACCCCGGCACCAGGCCGGGGGACCTGAGGCTGTGCCCCTAGTGCCTGGCTTGGCTTGACAGGGGACCTCAGGCTGTGACCTCCACCCTGCGGGGCTTCACAGAGGACCTGAGCCTGCAGTGGGGATTGACTGGGGACCTAAGGTTGCTCCTCCCTCCTGGTGCTGGGCTGGGGGACCTGAGGCTGTGCTCCTCTGCCTGGTGGGGCTTGACAGGGAACCTCAGGCCATGCCCCCTACCCAGTGGGGCTTGACAGGGGATCTCAGGTCATGTCTCCCACCTGATATGATTTGATGGGGGACCTCAGGCTCCCCCTCCATCCTGGTGCTGGGTCAGGGGGCCTGAGGATACCCCCTGCAGGGCTTGACAAAGGTGGGACTGGCAAGGTCTGGATCTACCCCAATGCGGGGGGCCACTATAAAAAGCAGTATGGAGGTTCCTCAAAAAATTAAGAATAGAGTTACGATATGACCCAGCAACCCCCCCTTTTGCATATTTAATTTTTTCTTATAACCTCATTAATCCCATTCATGATGATTCCACCCTTATGACCTAATTACACGTGTATATGTCAAGATAATCTTTGTTATATTGCAGTAATAATCCCTTCAAATGGAATGAGTTGCAATAAAAAGGTATGTGTCCATCCCATTTGTAGATCTAGGGTTCTGCTTCTTGTTCCTTTCTCCAGTATCCAGAATGATGAAGAGTGCAACACCTGGATCATTGTGGGTGACCATGGCAGAGGGAGGAAAAAGCATGGTGATTTATTTGTTGTCCCTGAAAACTTCTGCCTAAAGTATATCATGTTCTTAACAGCATTACTTCCAATAGCTAAAACGGGAAAGCAACCAAAAATATCCATCAATAGATGAATGGATAAGCAAAATATAGCATATACATGCAATGGAATACATATTGCAGCATATGGTAAGTATGTATTTTCTTTTTAAGTCTAAAATACTTAGGTATTTTTGAGACTCGGCTTTCAATTCTTTGTGGTAAATACTCAGAAGTAGTATTGTTGAACCACATGGTAATTCTATTTTTAAGTTTTTCAAGAATCACTGCACTGTTTTCCACAGCAGCTATTTTCATTTTCACCAACAGTAAATAAGGGTTCTATTCTCTCTACATTGTCATTAACATTTGTGTGTTTTTTCTAGTTTTATTATTTTTATAGTAGCCATCCTAATGGGTATGAGGTGGTATGTCATTGTAGTTTTGAATTGCATTTACTTAATGATTAGTAATGTTGAACATCTTTTCATGTGCTTATTGGTCATTTGTATTTATTTTCAGAAATGTCTATTTAAGACATTTGGTCATTTTTGAATAAGACTGTTTTGTTTTATTTACTAGTAAGTTTTACTAGTAGATCTCCACATATTCTGGGTAATAAACCTTTATCAAATATAACATTTGCAGATTTTTTTTCCATTCTGTGGGTTACCTTTTACACTATTAATACTGTCCCTTGATGCACAATTTTTAAATTTAAAAAATGTTATATATCCAAATTGTCCTTTTTTTCTGTTTCCTCTGCCATTGGTGCCATACCCAATAAATTATTGCCAAATCCAATGTCATGAAGGTTTTCTGCTATGTTTTTTTCTAAGAATTTTATATTTTTAGGTCTTACATTTACCTGTTTGATCCATTTTGAGTTAATTTTTGTATATGCTGTTAGGTAAGTGTACAACTTCATTATTTGCATGCAAATAGCTATTTTTCCCAGTGTCATTTGTCGACAAAATTGACCTTTCTCTATTGAATGGTTTTGGGACTTTGAAATAAAATAATATATTTACTTGTGGGAAAATAGTATATGTTTTAATCATTAGAGCTGATCAGAAATGTCCTGCTTCTGAGAACCTGCTAAGTACTAGTCTGCATGTTTTTGCTGTATCAATATGTGTTTTATCACGAAAACAGAGTGATGTTAAGTATTCTGAATAAAAAATAATATAGAGAATAGAGGTTTATTATAAATGTGGAGAAGATGGGGAAGCAAAGCACAGGAAAGTCCTTGTGAAAAGACAGAGAAGTTGCCACCATAAGATTAGGGGAGTAGAGATGAACACCTTGGTAAGACTTACTGAACAAAGTGATTGTCTAAAGATAGTTGGGGACTATTGCCTTTTTTAAAAAATTGGTTTCAGAGAGGAAGGGAGCGGGGGAGAGAGAGAGATACTTCAATGATGAGAGAAAATCATTGATCAGCTGCCTCCTGCACACCGCAGGATCAAGCCTACCATCCGGGCATGTGCCCTAACCAGGAATCTAACTTATGACCTCCTGGTTCATCATTTGATACTCAACCACTGAGCCAAGCTGGCCAGGCTGGAGACTATTGCCTTTTCAAAGAACTTTCCAGGGAATCTCACTCGACTTCTCTCATTTGTAAGTGATGCAGGGGCTGGTCTCAAGTCTCACCAAGAAGCAGCTGTGAATCTTACCTCTGCTCACTGTGTTTTTGTAACCACTTCTAGGGATTAATGACCTCTGCTTTTCCTCTGCTTTCTAAAAGGGGATTTGGAAACATATAGTTCCAAGGCCCTCTAATATTATATAGAGATTTTAAAGATATGGTGATTATGCTGAATTGCTAATAGATAATTGAGACTTCATACCAATTTGAAATTAGATGTAGTTTATCATCTCTTTTGACCAATGAAATATGAAAAAATGTAGTGTCACTCCTGGGCAACATAGTACTCATGAGGTGATGAAATCTGTGTTAAGATGGATCTCCACCAGCATGTGTTTCAGAGTTATTATAATGAGCAATGCTGCCACATTAGACACATTGTATGAGCAAGGAATTACATTTTGTTGGGGAAACTGACTATCCTGATTAGTTTATACAAGAATAAAATCTTGTGACATGTGTACATACTTGCACACCGCCACCCTCCTTCCCACAACCATACATACCATATCTGTGGCTTAAGGCAGGAGGGCTTATTTATTATTTCACATCATGTTACTCTTGAGTTCCCGAGGGGTATCTATTTGTGCCATCCCCACTCCAGGATCCAGGCTGAATAAATTATGAACAGCCATCATATTTAATGTTGCCAATCACACTGGTAGAGGGAAAATAACTGGTTGTTAATGTTTTTTATTCTGAAATGACAACAGGCAAGTTGGCTAAATTTTATTGGACAAAGCAAATCACAAAAATGCATTTATCTTTCAAAATGCAGGAAGTATAATCCTATCATGAGCCTGGAAGAAAAGATGAACTAAAGTATCTATTAATATTGCTAATGATTGCCGCAGTGGTGTGAAACTGGAAGAGATAATAAATGGCAATTATAGGTTCTGAAAGGATTTACACAAATTAGAAAGATAAGGTGGGATGCAGGATGTAAAACTCAAAAGCCATACAAATTAAGTTCTATATTCAGTTTCCCGAAATAAACTTTTCAATTTGTCAACAAACTGGGCAAAGAAAACTAACAAACCAGCTAACAAACCAAACCTACAAAGCAGTTTTAGAAAAAATAAACAAATTAAAAACAAAATTCAAGTGTCACTTAAAGAGAGAGAGAGAAAGATTCCCAGTCGTACATTATCTCTTTATTTCATTTTGTTTTCTATTTTTTTAAAATTAAACTTATTGGACCTGGGGGAGAACCAAGATGGCGGCATAGGTAAACACCTATTGTTCTGCCCCGCGCAACAATTCAAAAACTACAACATAACAACAAAACAAACATCACCCAGAATCACCAGAAAGCTGGCTGAGTGAAAACTCCACAAATACAAGTAAAGGTGGGACACTGAGACTCAGAAGAGCCACGGGAGCGCAGCCTTGAAGACGGAAACAGGTTAGGAGCCGTCCTGGTCCCATGTGCGGGCTGTAGGGCTGGAGCAGCAACCCCGGCTGGATTTCGCCAATGGGGAAGGTGGAGATGTCCCACTGCACCGATTCCCCAGTGCCAAGCAAGGTCTGAGGTCCGGCGGACACACCCTGGAAGCCATGCGCGGCAGAGGTCTCCTCGTCTGTGGAGAAACCAGGTAGCTGGGAAAAGAACTTTGTGCACAAGTAAACTGTGGGACAGCACAGACGCGCAACTTGCTCCCTGGAAACTTGTCTCCTGGTCCCGGAAACCACCTGTTTTACAACCCTGGCTGAGACTTTGGGTGTGCAGACTCATTTGGGGAGAGACAGAGTTGTCGGGCAAGGGGAAGAGACTAGCGGCTTTCTCTTGGAGGTGCCTGCAGCCATCCCCATCCAACAGAGACTCGCGCAGGCACTAGCGCCGCATAGGACATAGCTGACACTGAGGCTGCCTGCTCAGCTCAGAGACTCCGCCCATCCAACCTGAACACAGTCTCCCTTCACAGCCAATTGGCCTGGAGGTCAAACCCTCCTAGGGCTAACAACAACAAGCTGGGTTTAAATTCAAAAATACTGAATACAACCCATAAAGGATTGCAGTAAGAGTACCCACCTCAAGTAACTGGGGAGTCTGTGCTACTGACCCTAAGAGGACATCTGCCACATAAAGTAGCCACCATGCAGAGATATGGAAAGAAATCAGGCGTGAAAGAAATGGAGGAAAAAAGATGACAAGACATAGAGTTCAAAACCACGGTTATAAGGCTTTTCAAGAGGCTTCTAGGAAAGGCCAATGAACTTAATGAGAACTATGAGGAAATAAACAAGACCAACCAGGAAATGAATGAGACTTACAAGGAAATGAATGAGACCCTCAAGGAAATGAACAAGACCTCTGAGGATATGAACCAGACCCTCACAGATATGAAAAAGGACCAACTAGAAATCAAGCATACACAGACTGAAATAAAAAATATTACACAAAGTCCTAAAAGCAGTCCAGAGGGCCACAAGAACCAAGTCAAAGATTTGAAATACAAAGAAGCAAAATCCACTCAGCCAGAAAAGCAAGAGGCAAAAAGAATCCAGATAACTGAAGACAGTGTAAGAGGCCTCTGGGACAACCTCAAGCATGCCAACATCCGAATTATTGGGGTGCCAGAAAAAGAGAGAGAGTAAGGTAATGAAAACCTACTTGAAGAAATAGTGACTGAAAACTTCCCACACCTGGTGAAAGAAACTGACTTAAAAGCCCAAGAAGTACACAGAACCCCAAAATATAGGAATCTGAAGAGGACCACACCGAGACATATCATAATTAAAATGCCAAGAGCAAAAGATAAAGAGAGAATATTAAAAGCAGCAAGAGAAAAACAGTTGGTTACCTACAGGGGAGCACCCATAAGATTGTCAGCGGATTTCTCAACTGAAACGATGCAGGCCAGACGGGAGTGGCAAGAAATATTCAAAATAATGAATAGCAAGAATCTACAACCAAGATTACTCTATTCAGCAAAGCTATCATTCAGAATTGAAGATCAGATAAAGTGCTTCGCAGATAAGAAAAAGCTAAAGGAGTTCATCACCACCAAACCAATATTATATGAAATGCTGAAAGGTATTCTTTAAGAAAAGGAAGAAGAAAAAGGTAAAAATATAAATTATGAACAACAAATACACATCTATCAACAAATGAACATAAAAATCAAGTGAATTGATAGGCTGATGAACAGGATAAACTGGTGAATATAACAGAAACATGGACATAAAGAGGGAATGGACTGACAATTCTTGGGGAGAAAAGGGTTGTGGAAAGTACAGCAAGAGACTGGACAAAAGTCTTGCAACAATGGGAGAGGACAGAGGGGAGGGGGAGGTGAGGGAGGAGGGTGGGATAGGTACAGGGTGAAGGGGAGATATATGGGGATAAAAAGGGGGAAGCAATGTAATTAATAAACTAAACAATAAAGATAAAAAATAAAATAAAAATAAATAAATAAATAAAATTAAACTTATTGGGGTGACATTACTTATGTTTAAAGAATAAAAGCTATCCTATTCTTATACATTGCTGAGACATTCCTGCCATTTCTGAGCACCACTGTAAGGAGAATAAAAATATCCCAAATGAGTCAGAAATAAAGTATTTGGACACATATTTGGAAAATTATAGGGATGAATTATTGAAAAAAACAACTGAAATATTTATTCTCTAGAATAAATATTTCATACATTAATAATACGTATTTGAAGATACTTGGAAGTGAATTATGCTTGTTCCTTATTTAAAGAAAAGAAAATAGTCAATAGAAGTAACAAGAGGAATTTTAATCTAGTAGGAGGAAGAATTTTTAGATATTCTTCAAAGCAAAAAATGAACAAAGGAAAATAAAACAATGAACTAAGCCATCCCTAGTAGAAAATTCCATCTATAAGGTGATTAACGAAGGAAATGCTTAGTATAGAGCATTGTCATAGTGATGTTATTAAAATATTTTTATTGTATGAGACTTGTTTTACCTGAAATAGTTTGAGATTGTATTATGTCATATATTCAAAGAACCAAATTATAAGTAAGGCAGATTAAATAGCAAGAGAAAAGGGAACTAATTTTAAATTTCAGATCATATTTATTTTCCTGCTTATCATGCTAAGTAGTTTCATATACAATTATTACATTATCTGAGCAAATAAATATGATTACCATATTTTCAAACCTTAAGAATCAGGCTAAAACAAAGATAAATTATATTTTAGGCAAGTGAAAATATTGGCAATGGTTAGAGTTCATTTTGTTATGAAAGTACATGTGAAAATGAGAGGTCAACTTTCTGAAACTTATAAGTATTTTTAGAAAAATTGACATAAAACATTTGTTCTTCCAAATATTTTAATATATTTGTTAGTTCTTAAAGTATGGAATATTTTTGCCTGGAATACACTTTAAACAAACAAAAGTAACCCAAATATTATGGACACACCATTGTCTTAATATTTATCTTTATAAAATTAAGAAAATAATTTTTAGTAGAGTCACACTTTCATTGGCATGCTCTCATAATTGCATAATGTAGTTAATCTCACTCTTAATTTTTTATAAGAATATACATTAATGAGGAGTTCCTTAAAAAGGATTTGTGCCTTTGCTAGATAAACAATAGCTGCATGATAGGTCAAGGTTAAGAATAAAATATTCTTTTACAGAATCATAAAATGGTGTGCAGTCAGTCTTAAAATGCCTAATACTCAGGTAAATACACTGTGTCTATCTAGTTTATATAACATTGAACAAAAAGGTGTTTCTATCAATCAGTATTACAGGATTAACACTCAATTCAAAATAATTGTTGGGATTTATGTAGCAGATTTGAAGAGTGTATTGATGGTAAAAAAGTTGTGGTTAGTTCAGGCTGCTAGAACAAAATTCTGCAGACCACAAAGCTTATAAACAACAGGAATTAATTGCTCACAGTTCTGAAGGCTACAAAGGCAAAGATCAAAGCACCAGCATGGCCAACTTCTGTTGAGAGCCCTCTCCCTAGTTCCCAGCTGAGACCTTCTCCAGGTCCTCACACAGTGGAAGGAATGAGGGATCTCTAGGAGCACTAAAGTCATTCACCAGGACTCACCCACATGGCTGAAACACTTCCAAAGACCCTGACTCCTCATCCCATTTCTTTGGGGGTTAGGGTTTCAACATGTGAATTATACATTTTTTTTTACATAGTCAAAGCCAGCCTAAAGCTCTGCTACATTTTTGTTGCAGCATACATTTATGTTTTCTACCAAAGTAACAATGATAACTTAACCATTATTACTGGTAAAGGAAATAGACCATATGAAAGGTGACTGCTTTGATATTATATCTAGTATCAATATCAATTATGAGTGTGAAAATGAAGGCGGAAAATATTTGAATATGTACTTATACTTTAAAAGAAATATTAATTGAAATATCTTCAAAGAAATGAATTATTATTTTAACATAAGTGAAATTCAGAAAACCAATACTTACACAGATATAATATATGTACAGCATTACAAACAGATGCTCAACAACAAGAATTCACAGATGATATGACAGTGAAACTTAAATTGGGTCTGTGCCAACTAAGATAATATTATTTCACAATCTAAAAATTGAATTTATTTAATAAGTCAGTTGCAGGCCCTCTATTCCATGGATGCTGTGTGCTCTCCACAATTGACATGTGGAATCATTAAAACAAACAAGCCACAAAACAGAAAACAGAAAAGAGTTGTTTATGATATACCACAAAGAATTGAAAGTATTTGCATGATTGCAATAACATTTTTTCAATTACTTGAACAATTCTTCAGTTCACAGTAATTTTTCCCAATCACTCCATTACTAATTTAGGCTGAAATCATATGATGCTGCTACAGCAAATAATATATATTTTGAAATAATAATCTTTTATTTCTTCATTCTAAGAGTGAGCTAAAAAGCTTGAATTTGATTAATCATAAACTTTGTATTCTTATAATTATTTGTGGAATGAAAAAGTGACATTTGGTTTCATCCCAGATGATTCTACAATGCAACTGGAGAATTAGGACTTAGGGCAAAAAAAAATTAAAATTAAAAACTGCTATTTTATCAAATAATATTCAAGTTGCAAGATTCTTTAAATACTATAAAACTTGACCTCCTCACTCTGCACCATCAATAAAAACCGAAAAAAGAAAAAAATGTTTATGAACATTCACAAAGTCATTCAGAAATTAATAACCAAGATAAGAATAAGACCCAGGTGGGAGGCAGGTGTGGAAAGCAACATTATTGATAGTATAGTATTTTTTTAGAAATGACCACTATAGCCAAAACCGGTTTGACTCAGTGGATAGAGTGTCGGCCTGCGGACTGAAAGGTCCAGGGTTCAATTCCGGTCGAGGGCATGTACCTTGGTTGCAGACACATCCCTAGTAGGGGGTGTGCAGGAGGCAGCTGATTGATGTTTCTCTCTCATCAATGTTTCTGACTTTCTATCCCTCTCCCCTCCTCTCTGTAAAAAATCAATTTTTAAAAAAAATGACCACTATACTTCATAACATGATGACTCATCTTTAAACTTACTAACCCTCAGTTGCCTCTGACATAATACTATTAGGGTCTAAATTGTGTACCCTCCATAATTCCTGTGTTAAAATCTTAATCCCCAGGACCTCAGTAGATACAATAATTAAAGAGAAACATGAAAATTGCCCATCACTCTGCTATGCCCACCAGCCAATCAAACAATTATGCAAATTACCCAAACTAAGATGGCAGCTGCCACAGAGCTGTAGTAAGCAGAGCCTTGGGTTGCTTGCCCCTGGTGATGAAGGAAGCCAATCTTCCTGCCTGCCCTGACCTCTGATCGAGGCTATAATGCTTCAATTATAAAAGATAAATTAATCCAAGATACCTGCTTCCAGCTGGACCTGGCCTCCACTTGGGTGGCTATGGGGGGCGGAAAGGAGGGTGCATGACCAGCTTGCAACCACCACATGCTCCTTGCCTATGCTTCCTCATGTCCCAAGGGAACCCCCACCCTGATCTGGGACACCCTTAAAGGCAAACCAGCTGGCTCCCACCCATGTACCAGGACTCTACCCTATCTATTAAAAGAGTAATATGCAAATTGATTGTCACTCCAACACACAAAATGGCTGCCCCATGTAGACACAAGATGGCCACCACAAGATGGCCAGCAGGAGAGGGCAGTTGGGAGGGACCCAGGCCTGCAGAGGAGGGCAAGTTAGGGGTGACCATGCCTGTAGCGGAGGGCAGTTAGGGGTGACCAGGACTGCAGGAGAGGGCAGTTAGGCATCAATCAGGCTGGCAGCGGAGTGGTTAGAGGGTGATCAGGCTGGCAGGCAGAAACGGTTAGGGGCAATCAGAAAGGCAGGTAGGTGAGCAATTGGGATCCAGCAGTCCTGGATTCTGAGAGGGATCTCATATTAGAGAGGGTCCAGGTTGCACTGAGGGACATCCCTGATTCCTGTGCACAAAATTCATGCACCAGGGCTCTGGTGTGACTATTTTTGGATATTGGGCTTTTAAAGAGGTAATTCTGATAAAATTAGGGCATGTAATGGTTGAGCTTTTAAAGAGGTAATTAATGTAAAATCGGGTTATGTGATTTGGGCCATAATCCAATGTAACTGTGGTCCTTTTAACAAAAGGAAGCTGGGACACAGGCACACACAGAAGAAGACCATGTGAAGACAGAGGAAGAAGACAAGTGGAGGAGGTCAATGTTTCAGGGGGGAAGGGGACATATGTAATACTTTCAACAATAAATATAAAGTTTAAAAAGGACAAGGAGAGAAGTCCTTAGAATAAACAACTCTGCCAACATCTTAATCTTAAATTTCTAGTCTCTAGAACTGGAAGGAAATGAATGGCTATTGTTTAAGCCAGCCAATCTGTGATACTGTTATGGCAGCCCTTGCAAACTTACATACCTCCTAAAGCATAGAGTTGTCATGATGATTAAATAGGATTATGCATGTAAACCACTAGGCATATAAAATGTGAGCAATCAGTTTTAGTTACTTTTTCCTGTTTAATTATCCCCCTTCTGGGAAAAAATATGCCTGAGATGAAGAATGCCCCACATATCTGAAAAAGTCAATAGACAGAAAGTTTACAGATGAAGAAGTTTATAGTGTCAAACCTGAAGAGAAGGAAAATAGGTAGTTAACCAAAGAGATAATTATACTTATTTTTTCAGAACCAACTGATAACCTTACCAAAATGAGCTGAAATCATATTCCTGAGTTGATTGGAAAATTACAGAAGTGAACTTGGGGTCACCTTCTTAAATATGGGTTCAAAGAGTCATGAAAGAGTTAAAAAAAGATCCACTGCATGTTGTTTTATTGTCATTTATAATCACAAGCAAAAAGGACAGATTTTGTCATTATCAGAGCATTATATTTGAACATTATTATGTATCCCCAAAGCTTGTGAGCTAAAAAAAAGTAAAAGTAACCTAATCTTCATTTTTTAGGTTTCAAAAAATGTTCTTATTTGTCCAATAAATTTACTCATTGACTATTATTGACTAAATATAAGTTCCTTTAAAAACTCCTGTGTTTATTTCATGCATATTCTAGGACTCTTCAGAGAGCCTTGAGAATTAACTAAGTAAATACCTTTAGACATTGTCTCAAGATAGATTTATTGAAAATAAACAGATACCATTAATCTGAGCATTAATCTAGTCAGACATTTCTGCTGAAGTGTGCAATTGCACACTGCTGAGCCATCATGCTGGGATGCAGAACAGAGCTCTGACATTTGAGTTCAGTAAAATGTATCCCCCCGGGTTTCCATGAGATGAAAAGGTAAATTTGACATATAGAATATTTTGTCTTTATTGACCATCAACACCTTCAACAATGTATGCCAAGAAAAGTGTCCTTTATTTATAGAATGACTTTTCTTGTGAAAAGATAAAGTAAGGTAAACAATAACAATTGTCTTATTTATTTGTTTGTTAATTGATTAATTGATTGATTAATTAATTAATTAAAATCCTCACCAGAGGACATGATTAAGAGAAAGGAAGGGAAGAAAGGAGGGAGGGAGTAAGGGGGGATGGGGGGAAGACAGAGAGAGAGAGAGAGAAACATTGCCTTTTAAATACACCCAGACTGGGGATTGAACCTGCAATCCAGGCATGTGCCCTGACCAGGAATGAAACCTTTTGTGCACGGGACGACACTCCAGCCAACAGCCACTCTAGCTGGGCAGCAATAACAGTTTTCTAAAAAATACTCATGTCTTAGTTTTTTTTTTTTAAATAATGAATACTTCTTGCATGTATTTTGTACAAATAGGAAAGATCAAGAGAAACTAAAATCAAAAATCTAGCATTGAGCACATTATAATGTGATTCTAATTTAAAGTTACATCAATCTCTGTTCACTGATTATTGTATGATCAGGTGAGACCGCAGGATGGATAAGAGAGCTTTACAAACTGGACAATGAACACCAGTTGCTCTTTCAAAGAGTTATCTGGTTCTCTGGTGTAGACGACAACTGTAGTGACCCATACAACTTCAGATAATGTATCTTTTGGCTTTTGTTAGTACATCTGGAATGAGGAGCTTAGAGACTACTCAGAATGATGACTTATCTAGGAAGGAATTTGGGTCTACTTCTCAAATAATTTGTAGATTTTGAACACAAGGGAGGAATACATTGGTATGCATGTCATACATTGCCACTTAAGTATGTGTTAAATTATCTTTTAAAAGTTGTGGTAGCTTAAGACAATGACATTTAAAATGTAATTCTGATATAATTATAATAGAGAATAAAGTGTAAAATAATAGTAATATGATAAGTTATCTGACAACTCACTGGATGAAATGTCTAATAAAATTTGATTTATGATTTTTGACCTAATATGCATAATTTAGAAAAAACTGACAAATTAAAATACTAATTCTTGAACTTGTATCATGTGTAAGTCACCATATCCAAGACTTTAGGATGGTGATTTTGTGTCAATATTGCATAGGTGAAATAACTGAGTCTTAGTGGAAGGAATAATTTACCCAAGGACATCAGTGTTAGGACTTAGATTTCCAGACTTGAATGAAAACTATTATTTTTTTTAGATTAGAGAGCTAGGAAAAGAAAAAACAATGAAATTACCCAACATATAATGGACAAAATGGAAGTTTATTCTTACTTTGGGAGAGCTAGTTTTCTTAAATGTCCTCACACTCCTCTTTTTTATTTATACTTAAAAATGTCTAAGAAAGTTTAATCTCTCTATATAATGCTTCACATTTCAGTGATTCATGTTTGAATACCACACTCAAGCACACACATGTACATTGACCCATTTGTGTGTATATACAGATGAATAGGAGTGAGATGATAAATAATATAAATATAAATATAAATAATATAAATATAAATATACACACACACACAGAGTGGCCAGATTATTATGATCTCTCAACACATACTAATCTGGCCATTCAGTGTATATTCTAGATAATAAAAGGCTAATATGCAAGTTGTCTCCTCGACCAGGAGTTCAACCAGTAGGCAGGTCAGCCAACCACCCATGCCCTTCCCCCTGGCCAGGCTGGTCAGACCCCACCCATGCACAAATTCATGTACTGGGCCTCTAATTATATATACTGAATGGCCAGATTATTATGGGTTTAGAGATCATAATAATCTGGTCACTCAGTGTGTCAGTGTGTGTGTCTGTGTGTGTGTGTATATATATATATATATATATATATATATATAGAGAGAGAGAGAGAGAGAGAGAGAGAGAGAGAGAGGCCCACCTATAGTCTAGAAGACCTGATGGTGTTAATTTCCAATTTAAAGGCAAAAAGCTTGAGATAAAGGAAGGGCCAATGTTTCAGTTTGAATCTGAATGCAGCAGGGAAGGGTTGGGGGTACGCGGAACTATGGTCCAGCTAAAAGTAAGTCAGACAGGATGGGGGATCCATTTTTGTTTTATTCATGCCTAAATTGATTGGATAAGCACAATCCACATTATGGAGGAGAATCTGCTTTACTAAGCTATTTACTCAGTAGTTTAAATGTTAAACTAATCCAAAAATATCTTCATAGAAACACACAGAATACATTTGAACAAATATCTGAGCCCCTTGTGGCCCAATCAAATTGACATATAAAATTAATCCTTGCAGATAGATAATTAGATAGATAGATAGATAGATAGATAGATAGATAGATAGGTGATAGATACATGGAAGAGGGAAGAAAGATATGCAAACCCACAGTTCGCTTACACATCCAGAGAAACCAAAGGTGCAGCAAACAAAAACTGTAGTAAGATTTATAGTGCTAATTCCTTAGAAATATCATTAAAACTTTAAAGCATGAGAAGTCAGTATAATAAATAACATCTCCAATCTAACTTCATTTTTAATTCTGTAACTTTCACTCTGATTCTAATATTTTATTTAATTTATAGGAATACTGTGTGGCATTGCAAATATTTTTAATTAATCAAACTAGAGGCCTGGTGCATGAATTCTTGCATGGGTGGGGTCCCTCTGGGTGGCCTGCAGGGATCGAGTTGAAACCCACAGTCCAATGCCACCTGCAGCTCCTACCTGCTGCTCCCAATCATCCCCTACTGTGCCTGCCACTGGCTTGCTCCTAATCAGTACCGATTAAGAGAGGGTTGCATTGATATAGCAGTGCTTGCCAGCCATTAACCCTGCATCTGGTTCCCTCCCAAGGGAAGTGGCCTGCAGGATTGGGCTGAAACCAGCTCACTGACATCTCCCGAGAAGTCCCAGATTGCAAGAGGATGCAAGCCAGGCTGAGGGACCCCACTGGTGCATGATTGGGCCAAGGTGGGACCATGGGATATCTGGCCCATCTCGCTTAGTCCTGATCAGCTGTACCGTAGCAGCAAGGTAACTTACCAGTTGGAGCATATGCCCCCTGGTGATCAGTGTTGTCATAGTGACAGGTTGACCAGTTGACTGTCTGCCCACTGGTGCTCACTACAGGTCACAGAGAGCAATTGAGCAGTCTTAGCATATCATTAGTATATTACACTTTGATTGGTTGTTTGGTTATTCTGCCATTTTGGTTTATTTGCATATTACCCTTTTATTATATAGGATAATTTTTGTGTTAATTAGGCATTGTTAGGGCCAATTCTATTGGAAAGATGAAAGGTCTTATGCACTAAAATTTCATTCCCTTTGACATTAGATCCATTGATTTTTCTAAATAAATGCTTATAACCATCAATTTAACAGCTTTTTAAAGGCAAGTATATAATTTAGTATTGACATTCAGAAATCCATGTCTTAAAATAGAAGATTTGTATTTTTTTATTTTTTAAATCACCAAAATAGAAAGATTTGTAATATTTATTGTTATTTATAATGGTATTTCTGCTTCAAAGCAGAGCATGATTAATTCATTGCAAAAATCCACAGAGGATTTCTTGCAATTATAATTAAACCTTTGTGCATTTATCAAATTTTTAGGAAACAAACAAAAAAAGATGATTGATTTTGAACCCAGAGAATTGTCTTATGTGTCAAACATTAAGACATATTTCTTTACTGAGAAAGACACTATCCAATATACATTGAAATAAAAGATCATGGATATTCTATTACATTTTTATGAAAGAATTTTTCTTCCCTCCTGGTCTTTCTTCATGAATTTTAATCTTACATTTTTTATATATGCAAGACTTAATTATTTGATATAAGATAGGGAGAGGAGCCAATTTACCTGCCAGTTAAAAAACTTTAATTACTCTCATCTTTGACTTCCTCCTCGACATCACAGCCTAGAGAATTTGATGTAAGCATTTTCATTTAATTCCAAGGAATCAAAAATTAATTAATATTTCCCTGTACCCCTTCTCTGCATGCATTTCCCCAGAGCTTCAACTGTGAAGTGGGCTTTTCTGATATTAGTTTCAAGAGAAAAAGAAAGAATCTATGCACTATTAATAGAAATTTATTTCTTGATAATATAATTTACCTTACTATTTGAAGGGCTAGTGAAATATACATAAATACTATATACTGCAGTTAAGAATAGAAACTGGAAGTAAATTGCTTGGATTTGAATCCAATTGCTGTCAGTTGCTAGTTGTGTCACCCTTCTGTGCCTCCATTTTGTCATCTTTAAAATATGGATTAAAATTGTATTCCAGTATTAAATACAGTATTACTGATATCAGACAAAGTGAGGGGAGTCCTCTTCCCCAGGGAGTGTTTACGATACCCTGAGAGAAGAATTTTCTGACACATGCACAGGAGAACTAGTTATTCTTATTTGAGTGGAATCAAATCACTGCATTTATAAAGTCCCATTTACCTTAATCCAGTCATAGAAGTGTAGCTGGGGTTTCAGTAAAGCTAGAAGCAAAGCCAGTTTCCTTCCCATGTTGGAGATGGATCCAAAACAGCATCAGGCTACTTGCAGTCCAATAGTCCATTGTGTGTAGGGGTCTGCATGGCTAAGGGCCACACAGGAAAATGCCATGAAGCCAAGTGTGAATCATGAGCCAAGCTTCTTTGTTCAGGGGATCATACATCTAAAATCTGCCCATGCTTGTAGTGGCCAACGCATTCTGACCGATGAGCTCTGTTCCCAGGTATGACTGATGGTAAGCACCTTCCCTTAGTCATCCCAACTTTACTGAGTATGCTTCTATCATCCTATATCCAATCCATGCACCAGTGGGGTCCCTTAACCTGGCCTGCAGGGATTGGGTTGAAACTGGGTCTTAGATTGTGAGAGGGTGCAGGCCAGGCCAAGGGACCCCCACTGGTGCATGATTGGGGCTGGGGAGGGACCACAGGAGAGCTCCAGGGTGTGTCAGGCCCATCTCACCCAGTTCCAAGCATCTGCCCTGTAGTGGTCAGTGAGCATCATAGCAACTGGTCAAATGGTGGGACACTTAACATATTAGGCTTTTATTATATAGGATTCGCTAGTTATGAGGCTTAAATGAGTTAATAAAGGTAAGCTTTTAGAGTATCTGGCCTATAGAAAGCACTATTTCAGGGTTTTCTATTACATTATTATATTATAGAGGCCCGATGCATGAAATTCATGCAAGAGTAGGCCTTCCTTCCCCTGGCTGAGGGCACTGGCTTCCCTCTGGCATCCAGGACCTGGGCTTCCCTCCAGCCACCAGCAGGCACTCAAGACCCAGGCTTCCCTCACAGCCCTGGCTTCTTCTGGAAGGTCATCCAAAAGGACTTCTGGTCTAATTAGCATATTATGCATTTATTATTATAGATTTTATTAATTTGAACAATTCATTATATAATGTCTGTTTCTATATATTAACAGTTGATTTCTCTTAAGGACAGGTTTTATGAAGGTATTTGTGCTTGTAGCACTGCAAAAAGACTTTTTCATGCATTATTTAAAAATATAAAAAAGGAACTGCCATCCCTAAGCAGTTAAAATTTTGAATCACAATTATTTGATTTAACCCATCATTTAACTCTGTTTATATAGATAAAAGTGAAAGTACATTTACTCTGATAGCAAGGTTTGGTATAGTTGATAAATAATAATCTTATTGTTTTTCTGGGACATGGAAACTTATTACAGCCGGGCTGCATTTAGTGTAACTTCTATTTCTGTACTTTTTAAATCAATTGTGTCTTATTATATGTGTATTAAAGACAGAAAATAAAAGGACTTTGGATAGATAATTAATACAAAAATTAGCAAATTTTTATGTACTCCTAAAATACTAAAGCATTTTGTAAAAGCAATATCAGCATATTTTTATGTATAATTTTTGGTGGGTGGAGAAATATGCCTTTTTGTATCTTGATATATATATATATATATATATATATATATATATATATAGTTTACATTTTAAATTATTGGTTAATACTCCATGCCATAAAAATGTAGATTTTTTCTTTTGCATAAATGTGAGCAATTGCTGCCAATCACAAAGAGCTTAGATTAAATGAACTGAATTTATTTTTTTCTTTTTATTAGTAGATACTCTAATTTTTTTTTTATATAACTGTGCTTCAAAGCAAAAGTTTCCATTGTTTACTTAAACTTTTGACCATTGAGGCAAAAATTTGAACTTAATCTTGGTGCACCAACATTTGATTATAACTTACATTTATTTTTTTTTAATATATTTTTATTATTTTTAGAGAGGAAGGGAGTAAAGATAGAAACATCAATGATGAGAATCATTGATAGGCTGCCTCATGCACACCCCCTACTGAAGATTGAGCCCACAAACTGTGCATGTACCCTGACCAGGAATCAAACAATGAGCTCCTAGTTCGTAGATCAGTGCTCAACCACTGAGCCTATTGGATGGGCTTAACTTGCTTACACTTAGTGACACATAAACAAATTTTATTACAATACAATTTTGATTTTATTTCTGAATTTCACTATCTTTATATATTTATTATACATTTTAAATACAAAGGATCACTAAAAAGTATCTAGCATTAACAAAGAAATCTGTTATTAATATGCATAATGGAAAAGCTGTCATCAAATATTTAAAACACTATTGAATTATAGTTCATATACAATAGAAATTATATCTTAAATTGTGCTTGAACCAAGGTAAATGGGATGACATAACCTGTCTCCTGCCATGGGAAAATTTTTGTTTTTCTGACTGTTGAGTAGTTTCTTGTCAATAGACTAATATAAATTATTCTTCATTAAGTCTCAAAACTAAACATGTGGCTGGTGTGGTTCAGTTGGTTGAGCATCCTCCCATGCACAGAAAGTCACCAGTTCAATTTCCAGTTAGGGTACATGCTTGGCTTGCAGTCTTCATCCCCAGTAGGTGTGCAGGACACAGCCAATCAATCAATGTTTCTATCTTTCCCTCTCTCTTTCTCTATGAAATCAATAAAAAAAAAAAAGAAGAAGAAGAAGAAGAAGACAAAAAACACTGAACATGAAACTTAAGGACTACACTTTAAGATTTCCCCCTGATTTATGTACTACACTTTAAAATTTCCCCCTGATTTACTAGGAAATATAACACTAAATAAATGATTGGCCACTAAATAAATTATTGAATGTTAATTCTATTAGGATAGTCTTTTTTTAATTTTATTGATTTTTCACAGAAAGGAAGGGAGAGGGATAGAAAGACAGAAACATTGATGAGAGAGATACATCGATCAGCTGAGCAGCCTCTTGCACACCCCCTGCTGGGGATGTGCCCACAGCCAGGGTACATGACCTTGATCGGAATTGAATCTGGGACCCTTCAGTCTGCAGGCCGAGCCAAACCAGTTTCGTCAGGATAGTCTTAATTTAAGCACAATAGACTGATGCTTAGTGATTAGTGGGCTAAGAATTCTACATCCATACCCTAACACTGGATGTTTTTCTGGGTAGAGTTGAACTTTGAAAAAAGACAAGTTATTATATATATGTTTTTGGCCTACTTTCTACTCAGCATTTTAAATTTCATATTTTTTAAATGTAAAATAAGAGCAAATACTTCACAATATTATTTTAATTCAGTTAAAAAATCTATAAAGATTTCACATATTATTACTAGAACTTATTTTTAGATATCTCTTCAGCTGTTTAATCTGATTAAAAACATGAGAGAGGTATAACCTCTATGTTGTGATGTCAGAAAGTTGGCATATCCCTTCCCCCAAACCAACTATAAATACTGGAAAAAATTGTCAAAAAAACAAACAAACAACAAAAAAAAACCATTGATAGGCTCTAGAAACTGACCAAATATAAACAAATACCGTCTTGAAAAAATATTGGGCTTTGAGTAAGAACAATGGGTGTCTGTGGTGTACTTGCCTAAGGCTACTCCCATCCATTCAGGCCAGTAGGATTGTAGTTGTAGCAGTTTGGAAGAAGACCTAACACTCCTCAGCTTCAGTGCCCGAGGTGACTCCTTTTGGAATAGAAGGCAGAAAAACCCATGCTCCTGCTGTTGGTAAAAGTAGCAGATAGTGGTAAGTGAATGGAGAAGTTCAGCAACTCTGGATGGTCAGAGGTTGAAGTTCTGATTAGAGCAAACAAAGGATCAGTGAACTAATAAGAATTTTAACAAATTTAGAAAATAAAGCAACTTATTTAAGGTCTCTACACATTTCTGACCACCTTTTGAATGCATATTCAGAAGACTAGAAGGAGTCCAAGATAAGCACATTTTCCCAGATGACCAGAAGAATGCTTACATATGCACAGGTGATACAATAGGGTTCAGTCCTAACCAGTTTGGCTCAGTGGATAGAGCTTCGGTCTGTGGACTCAAGGGTCCCAGGGTCGATTTCAGTCAAGGTCATGTACCTTGGTTGCAGGCACATACCCAGTAGGGAGTGTGCAGGAGGCAGCTAATGTTTCTCTCTCATCGATGTTTCTAACTCTCTATCCCTCTCCTCTCCTCTCTGTAAAAAAAATCAATGAAATATATATATTTTTAAATGGTTCAGTAAAAAAGCATGGCAGATCTGAAAACAGCCAGATAGTTGAAGGTATTTTCCAGCTAGCTTGAGCATAGCTTCTGACAAATCATTGCCAGGCCACTAAGCCATGCAGACCAATGAGTGAACTCTAAAATTCCAGGTTAAAACAATATGTAGATATGTAAAACTGAGCAAAGACTTGAGGAGCCACATACTGCTATGGGGACTGATTTTATAGATTTATTGTGGAAAAATCACTAAAGAAGAAACAAACAACACGTTAAGGGTAAATCTCATGGGGAGAAGTCAGAATCCAAACTGCAAATATATATTTTCTAAGTATTTTATTTGTGTCCAATTTTCAACAACAACAACAAAATCATGAGATAAACAAAGAAACATATACTCAGGAAAAGCAAATAAAATTTTTGTTCTCTCTTTTTTTTTTTGTAGGCCCACATGCAGGATTTAGCAAATAAAGAATGTAAAGCAGCCATTTAATTTTATATATATCAAATCTACACATTAAAGCTAAATGTTTAAAAGTTAAAGGAAAGTATAATATCAATGCCTCTTTAAAGGAAGAAATTTAAGAGACATAGAAACATAAAACACTGGAAATTTTGGAGTTGAAGTGTATAGTTTTGAAGAATGCATGTTGCTAGACATGTGTGTTCTGATCTCAGGACTTTCACAAAGGTACATAAATGGATATAACGTTGATTTAGACACACAGATAAATGAAACAAAATAAAGTCTATAAGTAGATTTATACATATATGATCAATTAATTTCATCAAAAGCACAATGGTAAATTCCATAGGTAATTTTCAACAAATGCTGCTAGAAAAGGTAGATGAACTTATGAAGAAACGAAACCTTAACTTTCATCTTAAAACATACACAACAAATTAATTTGCAATGTATCATAGACGTAAAAGAAAAATCTACAGCTATTATTTCTTGGAAGCATTACAGGATAACACCTTGGACACTTGGGGTAGGCAAAAGTGTTTCAAACAGATCTACATATTGTATGTACAATATTGTGTATACATACAAAAATATTATTTAAGATGAACTTATTTATCATAAACACACTAATATTTGTACAAAATCATACCCAGCAATTTTAATTATGGTATCCAATTTGGACACAACCCAGATGTCTAGCAATAGGTAATACAATTTTTGAAAGTATAATCAGACAATGGGGCATTACTCAGCAATGAATAAGAATGAATTTGTGGCATGCTACAATATGGATAAAAATATGTGAATGGAACAGATCAGACCAAATGAGAGCAGATATTATATGAATCAATTTATATGGGCCACATAACAGCAAAACTACAGTAATAAAAATCAGATTGGTGGTTGCTTAGGATGAGGCTTGAAAGTTTGACTGGGAAGGGGTAAAGGAACATAACAGAAAAATTCTGGATGATGGAAATGTCTTATAGCTAGAAGCTCAGTGTACAAATTTGTACATGGATAGGGTCTGGCTGACCCACCCCGATCAGGGCCAATAGGGGCAGGCCTGCCAGTGGGAGGGGCCTTGGGCAGTTGGCTGGCTGGCCCTGCCCCTGACCTTGGTAGGAGGTGATTGGGGGTTGGGCTGGCCAGGTGTGGGGCTGTTGCTAGACAGGGAAGGGGCCACAGGTAGTTGGCTGGCCCTGCCCCTTGGTTGAACTCCCAGTGGAACTCCTGGTTGAAGGGACAACTTGCATATTAGCCCTTTATTATATAGGATGTGGCTCTTGTTTACTCTGCAGAGTAATCTAGCCTCTCCTCATTGATAAAGTCTACAGCTCCTAACCTTTCCTCTCTCCATATGTGAAAAGTTTATTGTGAATCCAATGTTTAGCCATAAAAATGTATTATTGTTTAGGGCATAAGAGCCATATATGTATGCAAATTTCTTTTTTCACCTTACATTATGTTTTTAAAAATTAGCAATGTTTATATATGTATATTAATTTTAATTGTGACATATTTTTGTGTGTGAAAGAACTGCCGATATAGCTCAGTTGGGAGAACATTAGACTGAAGAACAATTCTTTCTCCATTTACTTATTGCATCTAGTTGGTTTCCTTCTCCTCACTGTCACAGCCTTGGAGTGAAGATTCTTGTAGATGCTCAGATGATGTTTTTTGCATATATTTAAGAATTTCTCTTAACTGAAAACTATATAATTGACCGAGTTTTGGATCACTTCTTCATCTTTAACAGATTTTTCTAATTATTCTATGAGATGATTGTACCAACTTAGATTCATGTTAGCAACATATGACAGTTCCCATTTTTCACATTGTGTCCATGACATAAGATTATTAGACATTTATTCATTTGCTATTCTGGTGGGTGTGAAATTAAGTTTCATGGTTGTTTTAGTGTGTTCCCTGACTACTTAGAAAATTTTCTATCCATTTGGGTTTCCTTTTTGTGCATTACTTTTTCAAACATTTTAACAACAAACTTTCCAATTTAAGTGTTTGTTGTTTTATAATAATTTGCTAAATATTTTAATATAGTCAGGATACTAAATATTTGTAAGTTATATGAGTCTCAAATATCTATTGCCTTTTAGCTGATTTTAATCATGGTTACTTCTAGAATATAAATTTTAAAAAATAATGGAGTTAAATCTTTTGCCCTTTTTTTAAATTGGAATGTTTGTCTATTTGTTAAGTTGTATAACTTCCTTATATATTTTGGATATAAACCCTTTATCAGATGTTAAATTGATAAATTTGTTCTCCCATACATTGGGCTCCCTTTTCATTTTGTTGACAGTTTCTTTTGATGTGCAGAAGCTTTTAATTTTGATGTAGTCCCATTTGTTTATTTTCTCCTTGGTTTTCCTTGCCCTAGTGATTCTCAATCTTTCTAATGCCGCAACCCTTTAATACAGTTTTTCATGTTGTGCTGACCCTCAACCATAAAATTATTTTTGTTGCTACCTCATAACTGTGATTTTGCTAGTGTTATGAATCTAATGTAAATATCTGTGTTTTCTGATGATCTTAGGCCAGTGGTCAGCAAACTGTGGCTTGTGAGCCACATGCAGCTCTTTGGCCCCGTGAGTGTGGCTCTTCTACAAAATACCATGGCCTGGGTGAGTCTATTTTGAAGAAATAGCGGTAGAAGAAGTTTAAGTTTAAAAAATTTGGCTCTCAAAAGAAATTTCAATTGTTGTATGTTGATATTTGGCTCTGTTGACTAATGAGTTTGCCAACCACTGTCTTAGGCGACCCTGCTAGCAGTTCTCAACCTGTGGGTTGAGAATTGCTGCTCTAGAGCCTAAGACCATTGGAAAACACAGATATTTACATTATAATTCATTAACAGTAGCAAAATTACAGTTATGAAGTAGCAACAAAAATAATTTTATGGCTTGGGGTCACCACAACATGAGGAACTGTATTAAAGGGTCGCAGCATTAGAAAGTTTGAGAACTACTGTGTCTAGGAGATATATCCACAAATTGTTAATTAGTGATGTCTGAGATTTTGCTACTATGGTTTCTTCTAGGATTTTTATGGTTTCAAGTCTTTAAGTCTTTTATTCATTTTGAGTTTATTCTTGTGTATGGTGTAAGTTGGTGGTCTAGTTTCATTTTTTTTTTGCATATATCTGTCCAATTTTCCCAACACCATTTATTGAAGAGACCATCTTTACTCCATTGTATGTACTTGCCTCCATTTTCAAATATTAATTGAGCGTAATGGCTTGGGTCGATTTCTGGGTTCTCTGTTCTGTTCCATTTGTCTATATCCTCGTTCTTGTTCCAGTCCCAGGCTTTGGTTACAGTGGCTTTGTATTATAACTTGATATCTGGTATTGTGATTTCTCCAACTTTGTTCATCTTTTTCAAGATTGTTGCAGCTTTTCAGGGTCTTTTTTGGTTCCATATAAAATTTTTGAGTATTTAAGAGCCACTCTTTTCCATATGACTTAGAAAAAACTCACTGTTTACACTTTCCCATCACTCACACAGGTGACTCCTGTTTACCTGTGACAAAGCCAAACACAAATCCTCCAACTTGTCTTTTCTCAAGAAAAATTTGCTGTGACTAGAACTGCTTGTCCTCCTGACAAGAGATAAACTTCTGTTCAGCTGACTGAGACATCCCCTGATAGCAAAACAATCACAAATGTAAATCATTCCCTCCACAGTTAGCTTTGCTCTCACTACAAAGGTCTAAAACTAACCAACTTGCAGAGGCACCTGATCTATTGACAGTGCTTGCACAGTTACAATAGGCTGAATGGAATAAATTACTTATGTTTTTTTTTTGTCTTTGGTAGGCCCAAATTTTACAATTCTAACTAGAACCCAAATGATTCTCCTGTGCCTGCCCTGAGAACCACACTTAGCAAACTGCCATCCTAATGCAATAATAGGCAGTTGGCAGAATATGTGATTCAGCCAATGGGGAGCTGTACTGTAGCTGGTAAACAAGTGGGCTCAATAACAATTTTATTCAGGTGAAAATTAGCAGGTGAAATAAAATGGGAGGAAACCTTTCTCCCAGGTCCTGTGGTTGAAGGGTCAGATGACTTTCTTGCCTGATTTGACAAAGACTTTTCTCTCATGTGGTAAAGAGTCATCCAAAAGCAGTGTGATCCCTGTGCGTGGGAAGACTACAAGGCTGGAGATCTGGAGAAACTGCAGAAGGAAAAGAGTCCTTCAAGATGTGTACCTAAAGAATTCAACTTGATGCCTCCTGTATTATTGCTGCTAAAATCGTTAAATCACTGCGTTATTTTCTTTGTTTTTGAAGTCATTATTACACACTTCTCAGATTTGAACCACATTTCTACATCCTTTCAGATAAAAATAAACAAAAAAGCCCTAAACTCTATTTAAACTCGAGAAGACAAAGATGAAAATGCCTAACAGAGTAATATTTTAAACATTGCCGCTGTGTACTTCTTTGGTGTCAGCAAAGTAACAATTGGGGCGCTGTGTCTTAGAACAGCAGTGTAGGCATTCTCTGGCATTACCGATCTCGGGCCTGACATTTCTGTCTTTGGCTCAGTGTTAATGATGTTCCATGCTGACCCCCCTGTGCGAAGGCAGAGCTGGAGAGCACAGCTTTGATAGCAGTGTTTACATGAATGTTTGATAAGCATCTGTCAGCTCCTAGCACTCTACAAGCCTCAGAACACAAAAGAAGCCAGGGAACCCTGGAGTTTTTGCCACCTGAAAGCCTAATCTGGTGTGTTTGCTGAATTCAAATCAGCCCTGAGATTGATCTCTCTGTAGCATGGATTGTAATTTATGTATTATTTACTCAAAAAATAGAAGAAAGGATCACAGACAATTACTTCTTCTAAAAAGGGTTTTGGCTATTGGGCAGAATTACTTCAATGTGTTCTTATCTTGCTACATTTTGTTTGGTCCCACTGGACACAAAATATCATGCAGATTGGAGTGTATTTGACAGCTTAAAGGGAGTTTTAAGAATATTGACAGTGTTTCTTTTCCCCTTCTCCAAACCATGATGTCAAGAAAAAATAAGAGTGCTTACAGAAGGCTTTGTATGTGTACAAAGCAACCTATATTTTGTTTCTTAATGTGGGCAATATGGAAAAATGTGCATGTTAATTGGCTTTGATTGTTTTTTGAGACCCCACACCTTGATTTCAGCAATGCTTTTGTGCTCTTTGTTCAATAATTCATGACTCCTGATATAGGACTGTAGACAAGGTTTTTTTTTTTATTGTTCAGAGATATAAAAACTTAAAAATGTTGTGGAACCAGAAACATCAACATCATCTCTTAAAATAATGTCCCAGCAAATGCAGTGGCATTTCCACCACAGAAGAATAGATGAAATAGCTTACTGGTGTCTAGTATTCTATAAAGAACAAATGAGATTAGAATTTATTGCAGTGGGCTGAGTATTATGTTTCCCACATAAAATCATGTACATAAATATTCTTTCATTGATGTGAACTCCCTCAAAAATAAAACACAGGGAAATCCTGAAGAGACGATAATAAATCTTACTACTTTCAGGTGCCTCTCCTTTTTCCTGCTGCTGAGTTGTGCTGAATTGACTGAGTTGTGTGATATCTCTCAGCTTATTAAATTTTTAAAAAATTTCTGGATCAAGTTATTCTTGAAGTTAGTGCTGTCCTCTAGTTTTCTAACTTACATGAGCCAAGACAGTCCTTAAAATACAACCTCAAGAACTTTTAAGCTAGATTGAGACTATATTAATTTTAACATAAAGACTTGTGAATATTATATTTTCTGTTAAGGGTGAATTCACCAACATAATATTAGATATTCAATTTAATTTATCTTTTTTTAATAGGAAGAGGGAACATCCCTCTTTCTATTATGGTTTAGATTTAGTGATATATATATATATATACTTGTCATTTATATTCTTAAATATTTTTAGTATTGTATATATCTTTGTAAGTGATTTTCCTTCTTTATTGATTTTTCTGAGTGGGTCTCTCTAAGGCAGGGAATATGCTTATTATGATATCACACACATACATATATTCTGGGATACAGAAGAGCTAACATTGAAAATTCATTTCAAATAATAAATTGGAATTCTGTTCCTAAAAATTACTCTATGAGCAAGATTTATGGCTTTTTTTCCATTGGATGTTATCTTCACATTAGATCAATAGAACAACATTAGAATGGTGTGTTAAATATTGTGGAAAACTGATGATAATGCAAATAACAGGAGGAATTATAACAATTTTTGATTGATGTTATTAATTAGAGAAATAAAGCAGAGGAAATAGTTGTAAAACATCTTGAAAATGTATATGTGTGTTACAAATTGACAAATATTTAGATTTGGCAAAGGATGGATGACTAGGTTTCTTAGATTGAGTAGAGATGAAAATAAATCACTGCCATCAAATAACTTATTTGGGGAAAGAAAGCTAATACACATGAATACGCTTAAAATATTTAAATGCTACATTGAATAGAGTTGACTAGAAGAGGAAATAGAATTTATAGGAATAATAAAAAGAATAGACTAAAATAAATAGAAGAAAAACAGGTTTAAAATGAAATTTAGGTAAGCAAAGGTGAGATGCAGGAGTGACTGAATACAACAGCTGAGGACAGAGCATGGGGTCAGAAGGAATATGGCCTATAGAGATTGAGAAGTCAGGTCTCACTGGATTTGCTGCTATGTGACCTAATGCATACCACCAGGGAATAAACAAGCAAACAAACAAAACCCCACATTTTCCTTTACTTAATAATTTAACTAAATTAATGTACCATATTTCACTTTCTTAAATGTTACATAAAGTTCTAAAGGGGTTGATTTAAATAATGCAGTAGCCAATCCTGTCAAAGCAAAGAGTTTGGAAGTCCATGGCATAGTAACATAAACAGAATGAATAGGAGAAGTAGGAAGCATAAGAAAGGTTTGATAGAAAATAAAGGGTGACATCAAAGTAGGGTTACAGACATGAAATTTTAAGTCATACTTTAAGTACAATAGAAAGACATTGGAGAGTATTAAGGAAGACACTACCATCTTATTTACATTCTAAGAAAGTTACTTTATACATTAAATAAAGCATTGATCAAAGAGAGGAAGTGTGGAAATGGGGTCAAACTGAAGACCAATGCTATCATCCTGGAAGAAGAGCCCTAACAGCATGTGATAAAAACAGTGAATAAATTGGTGGTGGATGTTTACAGGCAAATCAACAGAGTTCAATGATTGGATGGAGGGTGAGTGAGAATAAGTCAACGAGAATAACCTATAGGTTTTTAGTTTAATAACTGGGTAGTTATTGGTGTTAACATTTACTGAAAAGGAGAAGATATAATATGGTAAACTAGAGGCCCAGTGCACAAAATTTATGTATGAAGAAGGGGTTCCCTCAGCCCAGCCTGCACCCACTCCAACTGGGGCCCCCTTGGGGGATGTCTGACCCTGTGGGATGAAGCCTAAACTGGTGGTTGGACACCCTTCTCACAATCTGGGACCACTGGCTCCTAACCGCTCACCTCCTGCCTGACTGATCACACATAACCTCTCTGCCTGCCTACCTGATCACCTTTAACTCCCTCTGCCTGCCTGCCTAATTGTCCCTAACTGCCCTCCTTTGCCAGCCTGATCTCACTCCCAGCTGCCTCTGCCTGCCTGATCACCCCTAACTGCCCTTTCTTGCTGACCTGATCTCACCTCCAACAACCCTCCCTTGCCAGCCTGATCATGCCCCTAACTGCTCTCCCCTGCCAGCGTGATTGCCCCTAATTGCCTCTACCTGCCTGATCCCTCATCCCTAACTGCTCTCTGCTGCTGGCCTGATCTTGCCCCAACTGCCCTGCTCTGCTGGCCAATTTGGTGCTGAATGGTCAGTTTCTATGCCAATAAGCATCAAAAGTGCCACCTCATAGACAGCCATTGGCTCCTTACATTCACCCAGATTCGGTTCTGATTGGTCAGTTTCTATGCCAGTCAGTGTCTCTGAGCCTGTCAACAGGGCCTGATAAGAAAGGTACGTCTAATCAGCAGTCCTGGTGGAGGCCTGGAGATAAATAGAGGCACAGCTGTTCATCAGGCTGGGAGAGAAAGAGAGGCAAATTCTGATCAACGGCTACCACAGAGGCTACGGATCAAACCCTTCCTCCCTCTCTCCAGGCCTCTCTCCAGGTCTCACCTACAGCCCCCTAGGCAGTCAGTGCTGGGTCAGGGTGCTGGCAGCGGCCCCAGTGCACTGACTTCCAGTCTGGTCGAGCCTTCAGTCATAGTGGTCATTACAACCCTGGTTCTTTATTATATAGATAACTTGGACAATTCTATACATTTGAAGATATTTTAAACAAACAATACACATGAAAGTAATGTACACACTATTGAAAGAAGAGAATACAGATTCGGAAAAACTTACAAGGGATTTTTTATAGCAAAGGCATTGGGGAATATGGATAGGGATCAAGATGTGGGTAGAAGTAATAATTATGTAGGAAGAAGGGCTCTCAGAGAAATATCTTAATAAGAAGATCCAGAAAGTTTACAATAATTTCTTCCTTTTCATTTACTCAGATGATTAATGATTTATCTGAAGTCATTCAGCAAATTTAACCTTTGGAAAGTCATTCATCTTGAACTAACCCTTTCTTTAATCTTATGAGAGAGTAAAGAGGAGATAGACTTTATCAAGTACTAGACAGATATAGTTTCTGAACTAAATGATAAAATTCAATCTTTTCTTGTGTGTTAGTGGAAATAAATCATGTACCTTGAGAAAGATTGTGAAAAAATTTAGGATTAATAGCTGAAATGTACTTTCTGATATTAAATTGGGAATTTTTAGAGATGATTTCTGAAAACAGTTAATACAATATATATGTCAACACTGTAGTGGATTTTAAAAGAAAAAGTTCTAAATACTGAAATTGTTGCTAGAAAGCAAAGTGTACACTTTTGGAACATGGTTATATATGATTACATTTTTATATTACAAATTACCTTTTATGTAACTTAACTGAGAGAAGATGAATATGAACTATAAAAGCCTTCAAAAAACTTTTTAAGGTGAAGTTATAGTCTACAAAGAATTATGATGTTATTTTATTTTTCATATAATTATTCGATGAAATTTTATATACTATATGCCAACTTACATTTAATAAGTTTAAAATTATAATTTTAAGTTAGTACATAGCACTATTTGCCTTTTAGAATGCGTTTAAATTATTTTCAAGTGCATGAGAAAATGTTTTGTGTAAAAGATGAATATTTATTCCCAAATAAATACACAGATAAATAATAGCTGGTTTATTATAAAAATAGGTAAATGTTATTTCCCCAGTGTTCTCTGAATTAAACCCAATTTCAGATCACTATAATTTGTATTCACCAACTATTATGCATAATTATAAAAGCACATAAGGATATAGAGCTTTTCTTATTGAACCTTTTTTATTCAAATATAGTAGAGCTTAAATGTAAATCAGTTTTTAAATTGGCATTAAAATGTTAACTTAAAATTAGAAACAATGTAGACCTTTTATTGACATATTTCTTTAATACTTTTTAATTAGCTAAAAATATCTTTATTTTCATACCCAAGGGTAATAATTTATGTGTATAGTAGGTATGTATATTTCTAATATCAGTTCAACATTTTTTGTGTGTTAGCTCATTAGAATGCTTACAGGAAAACCCAGGAGGAAAATTTAAATAGTCTATATTACTTTTCCTGGAAGAATAAAGAGTAAAATGTTAATTGATATTTGTTCTGTTGTTATATAAACTGTGAAATAAATTGTGGATGATATTCTATACAACTACCTCAGAGTAACAAAATCCAGGAGGGGGTAAACTCTAACACCTATAAGTAGATTTAATTTTTTAATATAGACATATACAGGGTAGGGCAAAAGTATATTTAGAGTTGTTCATATGGAAAATAATACAATAATTAATAAATAATAGTACAAGAATAAACTCTGTGTTTTGTGTACTTATAACTATAAAGCTACTTTTGCCCATCCCTGCATATATAAGTATGTGTAGGCATGTGTTTGTCAAAATGTATAGATATTCATCCTACCCTTCATAAGAGTCTTGGACAGAGTCCTTCTCTAGGTATCTATTATTTCTATTAGAAACTTTTATTGATGAAAAATCAAGCCATTTTAGAGTATCATTAATAACACAACCTTAAAATGCTCAAAAGCAAAAGCAGAGGAGAAATACATTAAACAAATCCCAGTTAGATGGCCTTTATATTTTTTTTACATTTGATAGTGCCAATATCTAGGAACTACTTACATCATCACTCTGTTCCTTAAAACTATGCTTGTTTCTAAAAAGTATTAACCCAAGAACTCCTCAGGAATCCTGGTAGAAAGCTGTCATAACTTGAGGCTTCAATATACCATGCCTGTTCTCTGACAAACTCTGACACTGCTCCTTTATCCAGAGGAAGCCCAGCCTTCTCTCCAAGACAAGTGAGGTTCTGAGGAAGTGCTCTTTGACAACACCTCCGACTGCAGTTTCTCACACCCTGTAACCTACTGTCCCACAGGAACACCTGCCATTGGAGATGACCTTCTGTTTCTATGTTGGCTCATGCTATTACCTCCACCTAAAATGTTCAGCTGAGAATATTTTTTTCCATTAATTGTTCAGACAGGGAGGGAGGGAGGGAGGGAGGGAGGGAGGGAGGGAGGGAGGGAGGGAGGGAGAAAGAGAGAGAAACATGGACATGAGAAAGACATGTTGATTGGTTGCTTCCTGCAAGTTCCCCAATCAGGGCTGGGAATGGAACCCACTACCCTTCAATCCATGGGCTGAACCTTTAACCACTTAGCCATAGCTGAAATATATGTATTATATGTATTATATACATATATACATAGCTATTATATATAAGTATATATATTACATATATATACATATGTGTGTGTATGTGTGTATATATATATATATATATATATATATATATATATATATATATTATTGATTTCAGAGAGGAAGGGAAAGGGAGAAAGAGATAAACATCAATAATGAGAGAGAATCATTAATTGAAAGTCTGCATGCCCCACACTGGGGATCAAGCCTTCAACCCAGGTATATGCCCTGCCTGGAAATAAAACTCTGACCTCCTAGTTTATAAACTGATGCTCAACCACTCAGCCATGTCAGGTTGGCTGAAATGTGTTTGAATAATAATAATAATAATAATAATAATAATAATAATATATGTTGCTAGCATTTTACTATTCAGAATATAGTGTATACATCTCTTTTTAGCTAATATAGTCCATTCATTGTGCGGTTTTAGTTTTATAGAAAAAATTAAGTGAAAAATACGAAGTTCTCATATACCCTCTCACCCTCCTCCTAGTTTCCTTTAATATTAATATCTTTCATTAGTGTAGTACATCTTTTATAAGTGATAAGCCAATATTGATATATTGCTAGTACTGTCCCTGGTTACATTAGATTCACTCTTTGTGTTGTACATGCTGTACTTTTAAAAATATTGTTGACAGCATTACAGATGTCCCTGCCCCCCTTTACTCCTCTCCCTCCAGCCCCCTGTGGCCTGGGAGACAGAGAAGGCCTTCCCCAACTAATCTGTGTCCATGGGCTACACATATAAGCATATATGTTATTTTGTTCATCTCTTACCACTTCCCCTTCCTCCCCACCTCTCTGAGATCTGTCAGTCTGTTCCAGGTGTACATGCCTCTGGACCTATTTTGTTTGTCAGTTTATTTTGTTCATTAGATTCCACATATAAGTGAGATCGTGTTGTTTCATAATTTACCAGGCAACAGAAAAATACACAGGGGTACTTGGAGGTCCAGCATAAACCCATTTATTTTCAGATGTTTCACATGTTCTCCAAATCCTGAGCAAGTCAATATGGAGGAAGCTTTCTCTTTACACCCTTTGGTTTCTTTGTTTCCTATCTGTTTCCTAACTACCAGGCTTCTGTGGTGGGCTTCCACAGCCCCTCCTGAGTCAGTCAGAATGGGGACGTTAGATTGTATGTAAATGCCTGATCTGGGTGGTGCCAGTGACCTCCCCTCTAGCTAAGCCAGTGGTCGGCAAACTCATTAGTCAACAGAGCCAAATATTAACAGTACAACGATTGAACTTTCTTTTGAGAGCCAAATTTTTTAAACTTAAACTTCTTCTAACACCACTTCTTTAAAATAGACTCGCCCAGGCCGTGGTATTTTGAGGAAGAGCCACATTTAAAGGGCCAAAGAGCTGCATGTGGCTCGCGAGCTGTGGTTTGCTAACCACTAAGCTAAGCTGTTACATTCTTTGTTTATAGTCTCCTTGCAAATAGGGAGCAGTCGGGAAAACAGCCCCCCCCAGACCAAATTGTGGGAAAAGGGGCAGTGACTTAATTATAGGTTATAAAAAATGTACAGTAAGTTACTAGCACAGATTCAGATTGCTGGCTGCCCAAAATGTCCCATTTTCCCCATCAATGTGATATTTGTCTTTTTCTGACTGGCTTATTTCACTTAGCATAATAATGTCCAGGTCCATCCATCCATGCCCTCATAAAGGAAAAGAGATGATATATATCTCAACACGAGCAGCCCGGTGCATGAAATTCATACATGGGGGGGTGGGCAGACAGGGAGGGGTCCCTCTCCAATCTGGGCCCCCTCAGGGGATAACTGACAGTCGGACATCCCTCTCACAATCCAGAACTGCTGGCTCCTAATCGCTCGCCTGCCTGTCTGATTGTCCCTAACTGCTCCCTGCTGGCTTGATTGCCCTAACCACCTCTGCCTCGACCCTGCATCCTGGAGCCAGGATTCCCTCCTCCAGCCAACCACAGGCACCTGGGATCCGGGCTTCCCTCCCTCTGGTCAGCCATAGGCTCCCAGGCCAGCAACAGCCTCAGGAGATAGTGGGCAGGTGGCTTTGCCTGGGCTGCAGCTGCAAGTGCTGTTGCCTAGGACCATGGGATGGGTAGCTTCTCTGTCTCCCAGGCCACAGCCAGCCTCAGGTACTGGTGCCCAGGATTGAGGGTGAGCAGCTTCTTTGTCTACTAGGCTGTAGCCAGCCACAGGTATTGGCACATGGCTTCTCCATCTTCCCTGGGAAGCAGTGTGGGCAATTTCTCAGGCTGGCTGCAGCCTGGGATCAAGGGGCAGGAAGCTTCTCCATCTCCTGGGCTGCAGCCAGCCTCAGGCACTGGGGCCTGGTTTCTCTGTCTCCCCCAGGATGTGGGGTAGGCGAATATGAGGCTTCTGCTGCTGTCTGTGGCCTGGGATCAGGGGGCAGGTGGCTTCTTCGTCTTCCATGGTGAAGCCAGCCTCTGGTGCTGGGGGCCAGTTTCTCCATCTTGCCCAGGACATGGGGTGGGTGCGCATGAGGCAGGTGGCTTCTATGAGTGGCTGCAACCTGGGATCATGGGGCAGGCAGTTTCTTGGTCTGGTGCCCAATTTCTCAGACCCCCACAGGCCCAAAGTGGCGGGGGATGGAGCTGCCAGCATGTTTTCAGGTAAATTTGCATACTCACTCTGATTGGCTGTTGGGGTCGTAGTGGAGTGATGGTAATTTGCATGTTTCTCTTTTATTAGAGCAGATAGTATTCCATTGTTTAAATGTATCAGAGCTTTTTTTTAAAATCAACTTATCTACTGATAGGCACTTGGGCTGTTTCCAGACCTTATGTACAAAGGGGTGCATATGTTTTTTCTGGTTGGTATTGCGAGGTTCTGAGGATATATTCCCAGAAGTGGGAATGCTGGGTCGAAAGGTAGTTTTAATTTAATTTTTTGAGGAAACTCCATACTGTTTTACACCATGGCTACACTACTTTGTAGTCCCATCAGCAATATGATAGGGTGCCCTTTTGTTCACATCCTTGCTAACACTTGTTTATTGATTGATTGAAGATAGCCATTCTGACAGGTGTGAGGTGATATCTCATTGTGGTTTTAATTTGCATTTATTTAATGATTATGAGTGACCTTTAGCATCTTTTTATATGTCTACTGATCATCTGTATATTAACTTTGGAGAAGGGTCTACTCAGGTTCTTTGAACATTTTTAATTGATTTTTTGTCTTCCTTTTGTTGAGCTTTATGAGTTCTATGTATATTTTGGAAATTAACCTCTTATCAGACATATCATTGGAAAATATTATCCGTACACATCTTCCATACAATGGGCTCCCTTTTCATTTTGTTGATGGGTTTTTTGTTTTGTTTTTTTACTCTTTATTGTTCAGTTTATTAATTACATTGCTCCCTTTTTTTCCCCTATAGCTCCCCTCCATCTGGTACCCATCCCATGCTCCACCCTTACCCCCCTCCACTGTCCTCTCCCATAGTTGCATGACTTTTGTCCAGTCTCTTGCTGTATTTCCCACACCCCCTTTCTCCCCAAGAGTTGTCAGTCCATTCCCTCTCTATGTCCGGGATTCTGTTACATTCACCAGTTTATCCTGTTCATCAGCCTATCAACTCACTTGATTTTTAGATTAATTTGTTGATAGATATGAATTTGTTGTTCATAATTTACACTTTTATCTTTTTCTTCTTCCTCTTCTTAAAGAATATCTTTCAGCATTTCATATAATATCGGTTTGGTGGTGATGAACTCCTTTAGCTTTTTCTTATCAGCGAAGCACTTTATCTGACCTTCAATTCTGAATGATAGCTTTGCTGGATCGAGTAATCTTGGTTGTAGATTCTTTCTATTCATCACTTTGAATATTTCTTGCCACTCATGTCTGGCTTGCATCATTTCTGTTGAGAAATCCGCTGACAATTGTATGGGTACTCCCTTATAGGTAACTAACTCTTTTTCTCTTGCTGCTTTTAATATTCTCTCTTTGTCTTTTGCTCTTGGCATTTTAATTATGATGTGCCTTGGTGTGGTCCTCTTAGGGTTCCTATATATTGGGGTACGGTGCACTTCTTGGACTCCTAAGTCAATTTCTTTCACCAGGTGTGGGAAGTTTTCAGTCACTATTTCTTCAAGTAGGTTTTCATTGTCTTGCTCTCTCTCTTTTTCTGGCACCCCTATAATTCAGATGTTGGTATGCTTGAGGTTGTCCCAGAGGCCCCTTACACTATCTTCAATTTTTTGGATTCTTTTGGTTTCTTGCTTTTCCAGCTGAGTGGATTTTACCTCTTTGTATTTCAAATCTTTAACTTGGTTCTTGGGGTGCTCTAGAGTACTTATAGGTCTTTGTATAATATTTTTTATTTCAGTCAGTTTATGCTTAATTTCTGGTTGGTCCTTTTTTTCATATCCTTGAGTGTCTCATTCATATCCTTGTAAGTCTCATTCATTTCCTTGTAGGATTCATTCATTTCCACATTGGTCTTGATCATTTCCTTGCAGGTCTCATTCATATCCTTGAGGGTCTGGTTCATTTCCTTGTAGGTCTTGCTTATTTCCTTATAGATCTCGGCCTTTTCTAGAAGCCTCTTGAGAAGCCCTATAACCGTGGTTTTGAATTCCATGGCCAGTCATTTTTTTTCCCTCCGTTTCTTTCACATCTGATTTCTTTCCATGTTTCTGCATGGTAGCTGCTTCCCTGAGTTGGTCGATTAGCTTTGTGTAATAGACATCCTACAAGGGACAGTGGGTCAGCCTCCCCAGTTATCTGAGGTGGATATGGGTTACACAGTCTTGTTGAAGTTAAGCTCAGGTTAATTGTTGTTAGCACTTGGTGGGGTTGACCTCCAGGCCAATTGTCTGTGATGTTCAGTTGTGCTCAGGTTGGATTGGCCGAGTATCTGGGCCAAGCAGACAGTGTCAGCTGCACTCTATGTGGCCCCAGGATCTCTGAGAGAGAGCCGCTGCCGAGCTCCACCAGCTGCCAGAGAATTCAGACTCTCCCCAAATGAGTCTTCACACCCAATGTCTCACGCAAGATCACAAAACAATGCAGTCTGACGGTTTCCTGAATGATAGAGCAAGTCACGAGCACTCTCTGTGTGGTCAGGCAGCTGCGCTGTTCCCAAGCTCATGTGCACTCCACACAAGCTCACCTTCTCCACAAGCCCGCCGACCCCTGCAGCACCCGAGCGTGCCCTGCCACTGTCCAGTTTTTACCCCGAATGACAGTGGGTTCCCTGGACTTCACCCAGAGCTGGAGAATCAATCCAGTGGGAAGCCTTTGTCTCTCCTGTTCAAGAAATCTGGCCAGTTTTCAGCTGCCCGCCCTATCCACTGGCGCGGCTCCTCCAAACCTCTGACTCCACGCAATCTTCAATGCTGTCCGCCGCCACTTCTCCAAGTCACAGTATCTTATCTTCACTTTTATTTGTGGAATTTTCCCTTAGCCAGCTTTCCAGTGATTCTGGATGGTGTTTGTTCTTTTGTTAAGTTGTAGTTTTGAAATTGCTGTGTATGACGGCAATATAGGTGTTTTACCTATGCCGCCATCTTGGTTCTCCTGTTGTTGTTGTTGTTGTCTAGAAGCTTTTAATTTTGATGTAGTTCATTTGTTCATTTTCTACTGTTTCTTGCCCTAGTAAATTTATCAGTGAAAATACTGCTATGCTATGTGAGATATCTGAGATTTTACTGCCTATGTTTTCTTCTAGGATTTTTATGGTTTAGTGACTTTTCTACATTTTGAGTTTATTCTATTGTACGGTATAAGTTGGAGGTCTAGTTTCATTTTTTTAATGAACTTGTTCAATTTTTCTAACATCATTTGTTAAAGAGAATATCTTTAATCCATTGTATGCTTTTGCCTCTTTTGTCAAATATTAATTGGATTGGCATGGATTGATTTCTGGGGGTCTCTGTTCTGTTCCACTGGTCTATATGCTTGTTCTTGTACCAGTATCAGGCTGTTTTGATTGCAATGAAAGATATGTATTTACAGGATAATTTTGTTGCCCTAAATACCTTCTGTTTATCCCTCCTTCTTCATGAAATCTTGCAACCAGTGATGATCTCACCCTCTCTGCAGTTATACTTTTTCCAGACTGTCATATATTTGTAATTATGCAGTATGTTGCCTTTTCTGATTGGCTTCTTTCATTTACCAATATGCATTTAAGGTTTCTTTATATCATTTTGAGTCTTAATAGCTCATTTCTTTTTATTGGTGAATAATATTCAATTTTATGGATATAACAACTTGTTTATCCATTTGTCCATTGAAGGACACTCTAATTGCTTCCAAGATTTAGTAATTATGAATTCATGTGCAGCATTTTCTGTGGACATGAATTTTCTACTCATTTGAGTAAATACTGAGGGTTGTAAATTCTGGTTCACATGATAAGAGTGTTAAGTTTTGTAAGAAATTCTCAAACTATTCCAAAGTAGCTTACCATTTACATTTCCATTGATAATGAATGAGAATTCTCCTTGCTCCACATCTTCACCAGTATTTGATACTGTCAGTGATTTTATTTTAGCTACCAAAGATCTGGTGCATGAAATTCGTGCACTGGAGGGGGTGGTCCCTAAGTCCAACCTGAACCCTCTACAATCTGGGGCCCCTCAGGGGATGTCCATCCCTCTTATGATCTGAAACTGCTGGCTCCCAACCACTTGCCTGCCTGCCAACCTGATCGATGCCTAACTTCTCCACTGCCAGCTCAGTTGCTGCCAACTGCCCTCCCCTGCCAGTCCAGTCACCATAACTGCCCTCCCTGCAAGCCTGGTCACCCCTAACTGCCCTCCCCTGCAGGCCCGGTCCCCTACAGCTGCCACCCTGTCAGCCATCTTGTAAACACATTGGACAGCCATATTGTGCGAGGATATGACAGTCAATTTGCATATTCCCTCTTTATTATATAGGATTCTGATTGTTGTATAGTGTTATCTAATTATTGTTTCAATTTGCAATTCCAAATAACATAAGATGATAGCATCTTTTTATATGCCTATTTGCCATCAGTATATCTTCTTTGATGAGGTGTCTCTTTGGGTCTTTTGCCTATTATTTTAATTGCATTGGCTGTTTTCTTTTTTTTTTAATCTTTATTGTTCAGTTTATTAATTACATTGTCCCCCCTTGTTTATCCCCCCATAGCTTCCCTCCACCCTGTACCCATCCCACCTTCCATCCTCACCTCCCCTTCCCCACTTTCCTCTCCCATTATTGCAAGATTTTTGTCCAGTCTCTTGCTGTACTTCCCACAACCCTTTTCTCCCCAAGAATTGTCAGTCCATTCCCTCTCTATGTCCATGTTTCTGTTATATTCACCAGTTTATAATGTTCATCAGCCTATCAATTCACTTGATGTTTATGTTCATTTGTTGATAGATGTGTATTTGTTGTTCATAATTTATATTTTTACCTTTTACTTCTTCCTCTTCTTAAAGAATATCTTTCAGCATTTCGTATAATATTGGTTTGGTGGTGATGAACTGCGTTAGCTTTTTCTTATCTGCAAAGCACTTTATCTGATCTTCAATTCTGAATGATAGCTTTGCTGGATAGAGTAATCTTGGTTGTAGATTCTTGCTATTCATCACTTTAAATATTTCTTGCCACTCCCATCTGGCCTGCATCATTTCTGTTGAGAAATCCGCTGACAATCATATGGATAGTCCCTTATAGGTAACTAACTGTTTTTCTCTTGCTGCTTTTAATATTCTCTCTTTGTCTTTTGCTCTTGGCATTTTAATTATGATGTGCCTTGGTGTGGTCCTCTTAGGGTTCCTATATATTGGGGTACGGTGCACTTCTTGGACTCCTAAGTCAATTTCTTTCACCAGGTGTGGGAAGTTTTCGGTCACTATTTCTTCAAATAGGTTTTCATTGTCTTGCTCTCTCTCTTTTTATGGCACCCCTATAATTCAGATGTTGGTATGCTTGAGGTTGTCCCAGAGGCCCCTGACACTATCTTCAATTTTTTGGATTCTTTTGGTTACTTGCTTTTTCAGATGAGTGGATTTTACCTCTTTGTATTTCAAATCTTTAACTTGGTTCTTGAGGTGCTCTAGAGTACTTTTAGGTCCTTGTATAACATTTTTTATTTCAGTCAGTGTATGCTTAATTTCTGGTTGGTCCTTTTTCATATCCTTGAGAGTCTCATTCATATCCTTGTAGGTCTCATCCATTTCCTTGTAGGACTCATTCATTTCCATGTTGATCTTGTTCATTTCCTTGCAGGTCTCATTCATATCCTTGAGGGTCTGGTTCATTTCCTTGTAGGTCTTGCTTATTTCCTTATAGATCTCGACCTTTTCTAGGAGCCTCTTGAAAAGCCTTATAACCGTGGTTTTGAACTCTATGTCTAGTTGTCTTTTTTCCTCCATTTCCTTCACATCGGATTTCTTTCCATGTCTCTGCATGGTGGCTGCTTTCCTGACTTGGTCTATTAGCATTGTGTGGTAGATGTCCTCTAAGGGACAGTGGCTCAGCCTCCCCCGTTATCTGAGCTGGGTTCTCTTACTGCAATCCTTTATAGGTTGTACAGTATTTTTTAATTTAAGCCCAGCTTGTTGTTGTTATCCCTAATAGGGTTTGTCCTCCAGGCCAATTGGCTGTGAAGGGAGACTGTGTTCAGGTTGGATGGGTGGAGTCTCTGAGCTGAGCAGGCAGCCTCAGCATCAACTGCGTCCTATGCGGTGCTCACGCGTGGGTCTCTGTTGGATGGGAATGGTTGCAGGCACCTCCAAGAGAAAGCCACTAGTCTCAACCCCTTGCTAGACAACTCTGTATCTCTCCAAATGAGTCTGCACACCCAAAGTCTCACCCAGGGTTGTAAAACAAAGCAGTCCGGTGGTCTCTGGGACCAGAGGGCAAGTTGGCAGGGAGCAAGTCGCGCGTCTGTGCTGTTGCACACTTTACACGTGCAAACTGCTTTTCCAAGCAACCCAGTTTCTCCTCTGACTAGGAAACCTCTGCCATGCCCGGCTTCCAGGGTGCGTAGCCTGGACCTTGGACCTCGCCTGCCACTGGGAAATCTGTGCAGTGGGACATCTCCGCCCTCCCCATTGGAGAAATCCAGTTGGGGTTGCTGCTGCCAGCCCTACAGCCCATGTGCACGGCCACGGCTCCTAACCTCTGTTTCCATGCGTATCTTCAAGGCTGCGCTCTGCCACTCTTCTGAGTCTCAGTGTCCCACCTTTACTTTTATTTGTGGAGTTTTCACTCAGCCAGCTGTCTGGTGATTCTGGGTGATGTTTGTTTTGTTGTTTTGTTGTAGTTTTTGTATTGTAGTGCAGGGCAGAACAATAGGTATTTACCTATGCCGCCATCTTGGTTGCTCCTCCATTGGTTGTTTTCTTATTGATGAGTTTTAAGAGTTTTATTTTTTTAAATATATTTTATTGATTTTTTACAGAGAGGGAGGGAGAGGGATAGAAACAGAAACATTTATGAGAGAGAAACATTGATCAGCTGCCTCCTGCACACCCCCATCTGGGTATGCACCCATAACCAAGGTTCATGCCCTTGACTGGAATCAAACCTGGTACCTTTCAGTCTGCAGGTTGACACTCTATCCACCCAACCAAACTGGTTTAGGCTAAAGAGTTCTTTATGTATTTCAGATTCTACTGCTTTATCAGATATGTTTAACAAAAATGTTTCTCCCAGTCTATGGCCTTTCATTCCCTTAACGGTGTTTTTCACAGAGCTGAACTTTTTATTTTTTATTTCATTTTTATTTATTTTTTTGCATAGCAATCCAAATTTATTGAACCACTGATGCTAAGTTATGCAAAATTGCACCACTTTAATTAAGGCTTTTAGTTTACACTTGGCCACCTCTAAGTAGTTGTAACAATTTAAATACTTTGGCTCCCTGTTGGAAAGACACACAATCTTTACACCTAAACATTAATGCATACAAAGCAATAAGACATTGTAAAATAAAACAGCAATAGTTACTGCAACTTGGGCGTTGTGACCAATTATACATGATTAAAATTACTTCCCCCATTCACACCCACAACACTCCTCCACCATTTAACATCTCAACCAAAACGTTACACGTGTGAAACAATCACTAACAGGCAAAAACACTAAACCTGTACATCTGGTATTGCAAATAGACTTATGCATGAGCAAGCAAGGGATTCACAGTGAGAATCTACAACTGCAGAAGCCTGAAAATGATTTACAAAAATTTTTAAATCATTAAAAATTGTTTGAAAACATACACTTCTTGTTGTAGACCCCCACTGTACACACAACTATAAACATTGTTCCCTCTGTAAACAAAAAAGGAAACACATAATAAGATATTTGAAAAATTGGGACATTTTCTTTCCAACAGATATTAAAGGCAACGTTTTCCATCTAAGATATTATACTGAAAGGACTATTGTATTTTTGAAGACAAGATTACTGTCTCCACAGGTTTTTTTTTTTCAAAATTAAAAAAAACTCTATAGTTGTGTTAATAACTGCACTTATTTGTACAATACAATGATAATAACCTTGATTTTCTTTAAATATTACAATAAGCTACAAGTATGAAAGAAGTGAAGTTATCTGGAGTAGTGTATAGGAGCTCTTTGGACTTTCTTTTATTATGCTAAAATAGTGGTGCTTTTAGAATTTATGTTGTTGTACTCTCTAAAACAAAGTATGGTGCATATTAAAGTATACAGTACAGCATTTCCATACATGTACAACATTGGTAGATGAGAATGTCTCTTAGCATTAACACTGGATTGTAGCCTCTGGTTTTACCAGATACATACACTAGGGCAGTGATGGGTAACCTTTTGAGGTTGGTGTGTCAAAATTCGCGAAAAAACCTAGCATAAATCGGGTGGTGTGTCACTTTGAGAAAAAAACACATAATTTCACAATATTTATAGTTTAAATAACAAAAGTGTATAACTGTAATATGTAACTGAATTTAAAAAACCAAAAACTAATTATTTAACTTACCTGCTTAGCGACTTCTTTGTTCATCTGTCAGTCAGTTTCTGTTGTTGGTCTGGATATTATTTAACTTGTGTGGGGTGCTGTGAACTAAGATAAGTGAGGGGGAGGGGGAATTCTTTAGATAACTTGCCTATTAGTGACTTTATTGTTGCTGAATTTCATTGGCTAAACCTTCAATTGAAGATTGGTATTTTGTACACTTCAAGCCCAAGCAAGCACTACTAACTTCATCTGTCAATCTGTTTCTTTTGTTGGTTTTGATATTATTTAATGCTGAGAATAAGGTCTCACAAAAGTACGTGGAGGGAAAAATTGTAAGTAAAGCCATTGCTATAGTTTTCAGGGTGTTAAAAGTGTCTGGTAATCGGTTCCAGGCACTCCGAATTTCCTGTTTGTAGTGCCACCTCTCTTGATTCTCCAAGCAGCACCTTTCCAGATTCTCAAGCTTTGACCTCAAGTTGAAAAACACCTGAGCCCAGATGCTGTCTTGCAATTCTGCAAGTCGCATCTCCAAATCATCAATTTGCATCCATTGGAAACCATTTAATTCCAAATACTGTAGACTACTACATCAGGATACTTAATTATTTTTATGTCTGTTTTAGGCTTCTAAATTGATTAAATCTATCACTGAACTGGTCAAGTAATGAGTCTAAAGCATGCTGGTACTTTATATGCAAGAGTTCCATTTGATTTTCTTCAGCTGCACTGGTCTTCTCAAAATACTTTGTTACTCAAGGAAAATACTTATAAGTTTTAGTTTCTATATCTCCCTTGAAAATTTTAAGTTTACTTTCAAAAGCTTTTATGTATGCAAATATAATGTCAATACTTTTGCCAAAACCTTATACCTTTAAGTTCAGTTCATTAATATGAACAGAGAGATCTGTAAAAATGTCAGGGTGTTGACCCAGTTATCATCATTGAGCTGAGAAAAGTTTCCCAGATTCTTATCCTCAAGAAATACCTTAATTTCTTCAAAGCATGCTTCAAGCACTAAAGAACTTTGCATTGGCTCAGCCATTTTACATTATTGTACATCAGCAGTCCACTGTAGGTGGTATCAACCTCCAGTAAAAGTGCAGAAAATTCTCGCTTGTGAAGGGGGTGAGGAGCTATTAAATTAACTATTTTTGTAACAACTGACATTAAGTCGTTTAAGTCGGTGAATCCTGCCTTAGCAAATAAAACCTCCTGTTGGATAATACAATGAAAAGGCACAATCGGATGTCCAATAGGTTCTGTAAACAATTTGGCAAATCCGACTTTTTTTTCCCACCATGTTTGCTGTCCCATGTGTTGTCACTGACACAACTTTAGAGATATCAATGCTTAGGTCACGGAGTGTGTGTATAACAACCTTCCATATTTCACTTCCTGATGTACTTGTTGGCACTGATACTAACTTTATCAACTCTTCTCTCATTCTGAGACCATCAGAATATCGACCAATAATGGCCAACTGAGCATGTGATGTGACATTAGTAGTTTCATCAAGAGAGATAAAAAATATTTATGATTATTTATGTCTCTCTTTAATTGATGTTGTATGTTTGTGTTCAGTCTCATTATTCAGTATTTTATGATATTTCTATTGAGTTGTAACTCAGATATTCTCTTAATAATTGCATCTTTATTCTGCATATCGTGAAATAGAACTGGTGCACGTCTTAGGAGAGTTTCTTTAATAAATTCCCCTCACTGAGTGCTTTTCCATGCTGAGCTATGGAGTAAGCAATGCTCAAACTTGCAGATGTTAAATTTGTAGAGCCTTTTATAAATTTAAGGATGTAATTAGATTGGCTCTTATGAAGGTGTAGCTGCCTCAAAATGTATTCCTTCCTTTCATGCTCCCTTTTTTTCAAGAGCTGGGAATGCTTATTTTCAAAATGTCTATTCATATTCCATGTCTGCTTACTAACGTTTCAGTACATAGAATGCAAAATAATCTGCCAATTTTTTATCTTCTCTTCTCTCTTCTCTTCTCTTCTCTTCTCTTCTCTTCTCTTCTCTTCTCTTCTCTTCTCTTCTCTTCTCTTCTCTTCTCTTCTCTTCTCTTCCCTTCCCTTCCCTCCCCTTCCCTTCCCTTCCCTTCCCTTCCCTTCCCTTCCCTTCCCTTCCCTTCCCTTCCCTTCCCTTCCCTTCCCTTCCCGTCCCTTCCCTTTTATTTCCTTTTCTTTTTAGGAGGAATCATGGCTCTTTATTGATGTCTGAAGGTGATGTGGCCCCAGCCTTCAAGGCTAAGACTTGGAGGGGGAGAAGATCCCCCCAGGTTCAATACTAATAGACTTTCTTGTGTCTCCAAGTCTCCTGGATCCCCATTGCCTCCATCACCTCTTCTTCCAGCGTCTTCAGAGGGGACACATAGGTTCTTTCGAGAGCATTTTCCATGTGTCTTTAGGGCCATCAATCCATGTTTCAGGGACAATGCCATCTGCTCTGGGAAAGTCAGGTTTGGGAATAATACTTCCTGATCTTGTGGAGATTCGGACCCGCTAATCTGCTTCAGGGAATCTCCACTCCACCTCTGGGGGTTTCCTGTCCACAGGATCCACAGTTTGACCTTCTTGTGGAGCAAGAGTGCCTTGCTAGGAATCATGGTTCCTCAGTAATCCTTGGTCCTGTCAATTTAGTGGTAATGCATGTTTAGCCCTTCCAGGACCACCCAGTTCCACTCCTGGATAACTTGAACCACTTTGCGTTGTTTCCCAGCATCCTTGCCTTCTAGAATCTCTACCATATCCCCACCGAACAGATGCCAGTCTTAATCAGAAATGGGTTCCACAACCACAGGGCGCTGCCTGATCCCGGGTGGATTTCTCCTTTTGTCTGCCATGCTTCCTCGGCGGCTCATCCCATAGCGGTGGTTGGGGGGCAAAGTGACCATGCATGCCAAGGCCAACAGGGCTGAGAGATGCATGGCTGGAGGCTGTGAGAAATCCCCTGGCCAGGGGAAGACCCAGAACCTTCTCAGTCATCTCTCTGCTACCCGTTGCACTGTGGCCCATCCAAGTTACTTCTTGCACATGGGCCTCAAGTCCTGCCCATCCCCGTCCCTCAACTTTCTCCATTTTTTTTTCTATAATACCATACATCTCAGTCCATGTCTCTTGAAAGGGTTGGCTTCTACTACTATCACTTCCTTTACTTAACCTTGTTTTTTTTTTGTTGTTGTTTTCTCTTTGTTTGTTTGTTTTGATTCTCCATCAGGGGGCAGTGACAGAAAATAGAATTATAGATAGCCTGTTAGCCCTACAGGAAATTAGGGGTTAACTAGCCTAACTGACCACAATATGGCACATGTAACTGCGTTTTAAGAAAGGGCAGGGTTCATACGCAGAAACAGGGGTTAATAAGGCTGCACAACAGTAATAGTGGTGAAATGGAGTCTGCACTATGCTGCAAAATGATGTTCTTTATATAAATTAAGATGGCTGCTGCTATTTCTAATGGCGAGAAATGGCACCCATAGCACAGGCCCTCACCTCTGCCAGCATCCCCCTCACCTGTCTCAGTAATGATGGTCAATTAGAAATCCATGACACCCCAGAACAGTAGATTGGAGGATGGTTGCTGTGGTTATATGATTTCTGGTAATGGTGATCACAGGGCCCCCAGAGATGCGTCCCATGTGGCTTTCAGCTGCTCCCTGCTCTGCTGGCTGGAAATTAGGTCAAAGATCCCCTAATGGCCTAACAAGAAGTCCCAGAACTAGACACTCTGTGCCAGAGTTCTGCTGTTTTGGCCTACAGACCTCCAGCACAGTGTCAACTACACTACACTACAGCAAATGTTTCATCCTCAGCTACTGCACCTGGCCATGCAGTAGCCGAAGATGAACCATCCTTCTTGGCATGCAGCCCCATACTTCTCTGTATGCGACTGCATGCGGCCGCTTGTCATCAAAAATGGCTATGCGTGTCAGTGCTGACACACATGTCATGGATTCACCATCACAGCACTAGGGCTATCCTAACTAATGAAAGAGTATTATGCAAATTGACAATACCTTCACTACGTCCACCACCATACCCACCAGCCAATCAGGAGTGATATGCAAATTATCCCCCAACCAAAAAGGCTGTGGCCAGAGAGAGCAGGAGGGAGGCTTGGGTTTCCCCAGCGCTGGAGGAAGCCAAGCTTTCTGCACACCCTGGTGGGCTCATGTCTCCACTCAATGCTACAAAGTTTCAATTATAGAATCCCAACAGAAATGGCAGCAGCCACAAAGTTGGAGAGAGGAGGAGGCCAGGATTGCCCCGGGCAATGAAGGAAGCCAATCTTTCTGCAGCCCTAGCCTGCCTTGGCCTCTGCTTAAGGCTACAAAGTTTCAGTTATATAAGGTAAATATCCCAAGAGAAATGGCTGAGGCCATGGAGCAAGCAAGAGACTTGGCTCCCCTTCAGGCTGCAAAGTTTTAATTGTAGAAGATAAATTATCCCAGATACAAGGGCCTCCGCTTGGGTCACTGGGGGGGGGGGGCATGGCCAGCCTACAAACCACCACAGGCCGCTCACCCAGGCCACCCCACGCCCCAAGTGAACCCTCACCATGATCCGAGACACTCTTCAGGGCAAATCAGCTGGCCCCCAGCCATGTACCAGGCCTCTAATCTATGCAATAAAAGAGTAATATGCAGATTGACCATCACTCCAACCCATAAGATGGCTGCCCCTGTGGTCCTTCTCAAATTTGGACACAAGATGGCCACCACAAGAAGGCCAGCAGGGGAGAGCAGTTGGGAGGGACCAGACTTGTAAGGTAGGGCAGTTGGGGGCAATCAAGCCTACAGGGAGGGCAGTTAGGAGTGACCAGGCTGGCAAAGAAGGGAAGTTGGGGGCAACCGGTCCTGCAGGGAAGGGCATTTGGGGAGGATCAGGCCATCAGGGGAGAGTAGTTGGAAGGGACCAGGCTGGCAAGGGAGGGCAGTTAGGGGCAAACAGGCTGGAAGGGGACCAGTTAGTCATCAAATCAAGCTGGCAGGGGAGTGGTTACGGGGTGATGAGGCTGGCAGGCAGAAGCGGTTAGGGGCAATCAGGAAGGCAGGCAGGCAAGCATTTGGGAGCCAGTAGTCCTGGATTGTGAGAGGGATGCCTGACTGCCCATGTAGGCCCGATCCCATCAGGATCGGGCCTAAACAAGCAGTCAAACATCCATCGAGGGGTCCCAGATTGGAGAGGGTGCAGGCCTAGATGAGGGACACTTCCACCCCCGCCCCATGCATGAATTTCATGCACTGGGCCACTAGTTATATAAATAAAAACATCTCTTGTGATACTAGAAAGTGATTAGAATATGCAAACTGATGTAGTAGTTTTAATCTGCCTCTTAAAGGGTACTGCCACAAAAGTCCTTTTAAGATGTTGGTAGGTTTAACAAAGTTGGAGTGCTGGCACTGTTGAATTGGGCAACAGTTCTTCAGACGGGGCTCGGAGCTACAATGCATTTAGTGTATTAAAGCAGCTGGCATGATGACTTTTTGCGGGCCTTCCCAGGCACTGGAGTTTTCCTATTAATTTGCCATACTAGGTCATAAAAGATCTCATTAACATTTATTTTTGATTTTGCAGAGGATTCTAAGAATGCACAGTTGTCCCATTGTGTTGCTAGATTTTTACCTTGCTCCTTTCCTACAACCGTTTCATCGTCCAGATGAAAGGGTATTCGTCTTTGGTATTACCAACCAGAATCATTGGAACATCATCAGTGTCTTTAACTCAAAGAATATGTTCACTCCGATCTTATAAATTATTAAATGTGGATTGTGCTGTGATGTAATAAACTAATGCAAAGCCTTGTCCATTTTTCATGTACAAATCTCTCATTGCTGTAAATTATTTTGTTCCTGCAGTATCTAAAATTTCAAGCATACACTGTTGTGCTCTACTTCAACTTGCTTTCTATAAGAATCTTCTATCATAGGATCATATTTTTAACAAAAATTCCTTGAACAAACTGTACAGTCAGAGCAGATTTTCCAATGCCTCCTGAGCAAAGAACGACTACTTTATACTCACGCATGGTGCAAACCTGTCAAAAGCTAGTACCTCTCACGCTGTCAGCAGGTCTCCAGTAGCCAGTGTTGCCCTACATATTGCACTCTCTCCTGGTCACTACTCCGGCACCAGGGTGGTCCTGCGCTGCCGGCTCTCTGGCTGGTTTACAACCCTGACTCTGGGCGAGGTTTTGAACTTTTTATTTTTAATTAAGTGTAGCTGTTGTTTTTTCATGGATCATGCTTTAGATGTTGTATTTCATAAGTCAATGACCATATTCAAGGCCACATATTTTCTCCTTCTATCTACTAGGAATTTTATGTCTTTTTACTTTACATTTATATCTAGGATCTATTTTGAGTTCATGTTTGTTAAGGTATAAAATCTGTGCTAGATTTATTGTTTTGCATGTGGATGTTCAATTGTTCAGTCTGATGAAAAGGCAATCCTTTCTCCATTGAATTGCCTTGCTTTTTTGCCAAAGATCAGTTGATTATATTTGTATTGATTTATTTTTGGGCTTGTTTTATTTTTCTATTAACCTGTCTCTTTTTGACCAAATCCACATTATCTTGAATAATGTAGTTTTAAACTATGTGTGGAACTTGAGTAGTGTTAGTGCTTCATTATGTTCTTCTCATTCAATTTTTTTCTGGTTCTTTTGCCTTTATGTAATATTTTAGAATCAGTTTGTCAATATCAAACAACTTGCTATGTTTTGGATTAAGATTGCACTGAATCTTTAGACAAGTTGGGGAGAAGTGATATACATGGGACATCGTTTATTTCTTTAGATATTCCATGTTTTCTTTGTCATCAGACTTTTTTTTTGTAAGTCTTCTCATGTAGATTTTGTACATATTTTAGGTTTATACTTAAGCTCTTAATTTTTGTGCTAATATAAACGCTATTGTGCTTTTGATATCAAATTCCAAAAGTTCATTGCTAATACAGAGGAAAGGAATTGATTTTGGATGTTAAACTTACATCCTTCAATCTTGCTATAACTTCTTTTATTTCAAGTAGGTGTTTTTTCTTGTTGTTGAGTCTTTGGAATTTCTACAGAATATATCATCTGTAAATAAAACTGTTTTATTTCTTCCTTCCTTTTAATTTATTGTCTTGCTGCATTTTCCCAGGTGTCTAGTACAATGATGGGAAGTATATCTTTCCCTTATTCCTGACCTTAGCACCTAAATATCATTTCTCACCATGAAGTTTGATATTTGTTCAAGTTTGTTTTAGATTTAATTTATTAAACTGAGGAAGTCCTTCTCTAGTTTACTGAGTTTTTATTATAATAGATGTTGGACTTTTTAATTTTTTTCATCTATTGATATCATCATATGATTTTTCTTCTTGAGTCTGTTGACATGATAGATTACATGAATTGGTTTTTGAATTTTGAACCAGCCTTGGTTCAATAAATACCACTTGGTTTGGTATAAAAATTTTTCTTTATATGTTGGATGCAATTTACAAGATTTTGTTGAGGATTTTTGCATCCGTGTTCATGAGATCATAGTCTGTAGTTTTCTAATAACATCTTCATCTGGTTTTGGTAATAATGTAATTCTGACCTTATAGTATTAATTTTATGTATTTTCTTTGCCTCAGTTTTCTGGAAAATATTGTAGATATTAGGTAAAATATTACTGTAATGTTTGGTAAAATTTACCAGTGAACCAATCTGAACCTGGTGTCTTTACTGTGAGGTTTTATGTTTATCAGGCTAGGAATTAGACTATTTTTGCTACTTATGTTTACTATTTATGGGTACTTATAGGCATCAGAGGCTAGAATTTCCTCTGATGTTTTTGTTTTTGTCTCCCCTCTAAGGTGTGCATTTCCCTACAGTGTTCTTAAATATAAAATTAGAGAAGTGCAGTTCTTTTTATTGCATTCCCTTGTTATTGTACTAATGTTCTGTTGAAGTGTGGGAGGAGAAGAATCCTATATTCTATGATTAGGTCTCAGTTATTTATCAAGCCTGTACTCCTTGGCTGTGACCTTCACACGTGCCTCTCAATTTGACTCCTCACTCCTGACACACTTAGATAGACAGGAAGCAGAGAGGTGATTGGAATTAGGTATTTTCTTTTTCTAAAAATATTTTTATTGATTTTTAAAGAGAGGAAGGGGGAGGGAGAGAGTTAGAAACATTGATAAGAGAGAAATATTGATCAGCTGCCTCCTGCACACCCCTTATTGGGTATGTGCCCGCAACCAAGGTACATGCCCTTGACTGGAATAAAACCTGGGACTCTTCAGTCTGTAGGCTGATGAGCTATCCACTGAGCCAAACTGGTTAGGACAGGTATTTTCTTTCCTCCACTTGGAAGCAGGAAGTGGCTAGGGTTGGTATTTTCTTTTTCCAATGTTGGTTTGGCTCTGGTTAAAAAAAAAAGTTATCTTTGTTTAGGAATAATTTCAAAATAGCTACTTTTCTCTTCCCTGCTAGACGTAAAAGGGGATATTTCTGTAGAGCTCCTGAAGGTAAAACTCCTAACACTGGAAGACCTTCCTAAGATTGTTCCCCACTCTCTGGATTTGAACTTTCAGATATAGCCAAGCTGAAACTCTAGCTACCTGTCAACCACAGTGTGTCTAGCAGGTTACTGTGGAGATTTCCACTTGACTAAGTTGTGAGTGTCTGTCTCTCCAATTTGGGGGGCAGTGGTTTGCCTTGTGACATTAATTTTCTGGTAGATCTAAGAGGGGTTGTTGATTGTTAGTATATCTTATTTTTTGTGAGAATTAAAGTGATGATTTCCAAGCTCCTTATGTGCAAGACTGGAAATGGGAAGTTCTGTAAGAATCTTTTGATGTGCTTCCCTGTAACAGTGGCCAGTACCTCTGGAGAAACAGAAATCCATTATATGTATGTAGACTGAAAGAATCAATTATCTGTGACTATTAGTCGCTAACATCAGAGTAAATTTCTTAAGATCTCAAAACTTTTGAGGTCTTCTGTATATCCCATATGCCAGTGCCTGGCATTGAAAGGCATTTTCAGTGAATAAATTAACTTGTTTTAAAAGGATGGTTTTGAGGTCTGAATCAATGCCTCTAGATATGTTCAAACTTCTTGCAAAAAAATGTACTGAAATAAACCAACCACCTCATTTTAACTTTACATTATGCCAAGTAGAAAAATAGGTACCAGAAAATCATTAATGACCACATGGAAATGATGAGACATTAGAGGGTGTCCTAATAAGCAGATAACTTTTCAATTTTGAGATGTCTTTGCTTAACATTTTATAAACAGACTTGCAGGGAATAATTAAAACTTCATTCATAAATACAAATAAAATAGGGAGAGATAAAGAGTTATATTTTATCAAAAGCAGCTAGATGGTTCTAGTTTAGTCTTTCTTTTGCTGCCTAGTTTCAGTCTTTAAAGACTGGATTCCTGGCGTTCAAAATGTCTCTCTGTATGCCTCTTCATCATTTAGCATCCTCATAAGGGGATTCACCACAGAGCTCTTCTAAGGGGAATAATTCAGCATCCAGCGCCAGGCCAGCAGTAGCGCTTCCCAAACCATCATCAGACACTTTTAAGGATGAACAACAGCTTCCCAGGGGGTGTAGTGCAAATCCAGCCCTTTAAACTCATTTACTTTAATTGTGTAACGTTTTAAATACTGCACACCAGTGAGAGGCAGGTGGATCAGCAGGTGCAATGTGGTGATCTGCCAATAATGGCATCAGAAAAACAGTCCCTAAAAGAGGCAAGAGGCAAAAGAGACTTAGGGAAGAACTCCTCTGAGCTTAATATCTATTTTATCCAGTAATTGCAGTCAAGGGGAGGGTTTCCAAGCAATCTAAACCAAAGCTGTTTTATTCATTTTTAGTGATGCCTTTTTTTTTAAGTGGAGGTCTCAGAAATAGAATTTTAGTCCAAATTTAGTTGTCCTTTCTGTTTTCTCCCTACTGAAATTCATTTATCAGAAAAGATGTTAAAGCAAAGGAAAATCATGAAAGGAAATGCTTTCTTTGTAAAACGTTTCCCATGTGCAAACCAAAACATATGCCAAATTTTGTATTTGGTGTTAATTTAACCCAAATAAACTTTGTATTGAAGGAATTTAATTTCTAAACTAATACATTCCAAATTACAAGTGCATTTTATTTTTATTGGCACTATTCATAAACAAGTTGCAGATAAAGTATAAAAAGAAAGACTGTGTTATCTATGTAACACAAACCCTACAAAACTATAAATAGATACCCAAATGGGAGCTTAGATATAGGCAAATGAACACAAATTTCTTAACTGTTTGTCCTTTTTGTTTGTTAATGGAAATAGGCGAATCATGATAACAAATCCTGTTGGTTGATTTGTTTTTAGTCACATACATTATTTGTAAATTAATATTTTAAATTTTGACCAAATTGAACTCTAAAGATAAAGCAGTGATGAGTAAAATGAAGTTTTTGCTTATTAAATGCTATCTATAGTTCAAGTTTCCTTTTTTTCTAAGTGCCACTCTGTTGAAGTTTCTACATAACTGGCATTTAACAAAGGATCATCACATACCTAAACTCTCCTCAGCAGATCAAAACAATTCAGGGTAAAACAAAAGAAGGAATAATAGAAGAGAATAGATGTTGCTAAAATTTGTTTAAAATTTACTATTTGACAGGCTCTGTGATTCACCTGTTTCATCTATATATATTATTCTTTCTACTTTTCTTTTTTTAATTTAAATTCTTTATTGTTTGAAGTATTACATAAGTCTCCTTTTCCCTCCATTTGACCTCTCCCAGCTGTCCCCTTCCCCCCCAGCTCATGCCCTTACCTCCCTAGTATCTTTGTCCATTGATTATGCTTATATGCACGCATACAAGCCCTTTGGTTGATCTTTTACCTCCTCACCTCCCATCTTCCCTCATAGGTTGAACAGTCTGTTTGATGCTTCTATTATGCTGCTTTTATTTTTTTCCATCAGTTTATGTTGTTCATTATACCCCACAAATGAATGAGAAAATAAACAAATGGGACTGCACTTCTGCACAGTGAAAGAAACCATCAACAAAACAAGAAAGCCCACTGCATGGGAGAACATATTTTCCAATGTTTTCTCCATTAAGGGTTTAATCTCCAAAATTTATAGAGAACTCAAACAACTTAACAAAAAGAAAATAAACAATCCAATAAAAAAATTAGGCAAAGGACCGAATTAGACATTTTTCTAAAGAAGACATACAGAAGTCCAAGAGACATGAAAACATGCTCAAAGTCACTAATAATTAGAGAGATGCAAATCAAACAACAATGAGGTACCATCTCACACCTGTCAGAGTAGCTATCATCAACAAATCAACAAACAAGTGTTGGAGAAGATGTAGGAAAAAAGGAACCATCTTGCACTGCTGGTAGAAATGCAGACTGGTGCAGCCACTGAGGAAAGCAGTATGGTGTTTCCTCCAAAAGGTTAAAAATGGAACTTCCATTTAATCCAATATTCCCAGTTCTAGGAATATAGCCCAATAAAACAAAGAAAAAAAAACAACAACAGTTAGAAAGGATATATACACCTCTATGTTCATAGCAGCACAATTTATAATAGCTAAGATTTGGAAACAGCCTAAGTGCCCATCAGCAGATGAGTGGATTAAAAAACTGTGGTACATCTACACAATGAAATACTAAGCTGTTGTTTAAAAAAAAGAGAAGGAATTCTTACCATTGCAACAGCATAGATGGACCTGGAGAGCATTATGCTAAGTGAAATAAGCCAGTCGGAGAAAAAGGAATATCTTATTCTTTCTACGTTTCAGTTATGTTAACTGAAGCAAGGAGGTATTAGCCCCAACCACATCGCGATTGTATGGGGCTGAATGAGTTTTAAATGGTTTCATCTTTATGCCACAGTGAACTATTTGATTTGCATATATGCTTTATAAGATATATCAATAATTAAAATTAGGGATTATGTGATAGGAAATAAGGGTTTTCCTTCACATTTATTTCACTACCAAGATGATGACAATAATGAAAGCACTAAGAAGAGAGAGTTCTGTAGGAAATTATAAACAGTCACATGAAGAGTTCTGCCTACATGTAACATGTAAAGAAGGTGTATGTGTTTCCACCTTTTCTAATTTCTGCCTTTATTTGTATACTTTCTATTAATAAAATTATTTGGGCCACCTTATAAGCCAAGGAAACACCTCCCATATAAAAAAGATTTAATCTCTAATATTGTATGTTATTTCTAGCTTTTATGTTATTTCTGCCCACTGTGCAATCCAATATTTTCTCTTGACTTATACTCATCCTTTTCAAAATTCACTCTTTTCATTCAGGATATCTTTTCAGTCATGGCACAGTACACAAGAAAGCAGGCAATATAAGGATTTAAGGATATATGTATTTCATACCAGAATAAAATTGAGATCAGATAAAGAAATTTGTATAGTGATATAATTGTGATCCCACTTAGCAGATAGATCATTGTAACCAGTAATTAGAATTACAGTCTGCATCATTTTTATACAAACATATCTATAGGGACTTATTCTTTTGTTTCTGATGCTGAAACTTTCTCTGCTAATATGAAAGTCTCTCTCCTCCCTGGCCTGACACTCACAGTGCCTTGAATAATTTTGTCTGGCAACAGTAGGGGTCCTAAAACTAAGTCAGGCAGATGGAAGAAGAAACATTCCTGATTGCTGATGAGGAATCACAGACCTGTTATGCAAGAATGTCAGGATTCCTATAAGATATTTAGTGAGAACAAATGATTGGCTTAAAGTCAGTCGTGTTCTGTCACTTGAGGGGTGAGAGGTTGGGCAAATGATTATTCAGTTCATGGGTTACCCAGATTCTAACTTTTGTCATTTCATTCTTAGTTTAAAACTGATTCCTTCAAGAAGATTAAAAAAGAAAAGAAAAGGAGAAATAATCACTTTTTTTCATTAACAGAAGTTCTGGATAAAAGAAGAAGCTAAAACATAAAAAAAATCACACGTGAAATATGGATTTGATACATCAGATTTTTAATTACACTGAATGGTGGACTTTGCTGAAATAGTGATGTGGCAGAAATGATTACACCATTGGTAGGTAAGAGAAGTGGCGCAGCATAATTTCTGCCTTCTTTCTTATTTACACAGAATTTGTCTTAACATAGGAGATACCTTAGTAAAAAGACTATTTAATTTTCATTTCAGGGGGCAAAAAGTTACCAAGTATAAGGAATGAACAAATCCAGGAATGCAAAAAGAAGTCTTATATAAATGAGATGGAGACAATAAGTTTTGAGGAATTTGGGGGATTCTTTTGGCTTATATTTAGTTATAATAAACATTTGTAGTTTTGTTCAAAGCTCTCCAGTATATGTTGCCAAATTTAGGATTTTTGCCCATTTGATAGGTGAGAAATAGAATTCCAGTATAGTTTTTCTTTGACATACAATATTATATTCGTTTCAGATAGTTGTATGGCATAGTAATTTGACATTTCTATGCATTGTGAAATAATTATCACAGTAAGTCCAGTTACCATCTGTTACCATACAAAATCTATATACTATTATTGACTCTATTTTCCTAGCTGTACATTACATCCCCATTACTTATTTGTTTTATTGCTGGAGGCAGAAGTTACAAAACTGAGGTTGCTCTTCTTTGGGCACAGAATGAGAAGGCAGGGTTCTTTGGAAAAAATAATGCTCAGAAAAATAGAAAGCTTCAGGAAGATATGGCATGGTGAAAAAAAAAGAGAGAGAGGGGATTGTTATGAAGTAAAGGGGACTAAAAAAACAGGCAAACAAAATACATTGTGTATATCTTGTTTGATCTTGATGTAAATGAAGAGTATAAAGAGACATTTTAGAGATGATCTTGGAAATATGAATATAGTGAGGGTATTAGATAATATTAGTAAGGGTGATAATAGTATTATGGAGCTTTTTAAAATATATCTTTAGGAAAGAGAATCAAGATGGCGGCATTAGGTAAACACCTATTGTTCTGCCCCACACAACGATTCAAGAACTACAACATAACAACAAAACAAACATCACCCAGAATCGCCAGAAAGCTGGCTGAGTGAAAACTCCACAAATAAGAGTAAAGGTGGGACACTGAGACTCAGAGGAGCGAAGAGAGCTCAGCCTTGAAGACGGAAACAGGTTAGGAGCCGTCCTGGTCACGCACGCAGGCTGTAGGGCTGGAGCAGCAACCCTGGCTGAATTTCGCCAACAGGGAGGGTGGAGACGTCCCACTGCACAGATTCCCCAGTGCCAGGCGAGGTCCGAGGTCCAGGAGACGCACCATGGAAGCTGGGTGCGGCAGAGGTCTCCTAGTCTGCTGAGAAACTGGGTAGCTGGGAAAAGAAGTTTGTGTGCAAGTGTCATACAAACCCGCGACTTGTGCCCTGGAAACTTGTCCCTGGTCCCAGAAACCATCTATTTGACAACCCTGGGCTAGACTTTGGGTGTGCAGACTCATTTGGGGAGAGGCAGAGTTGTCGGGCAAGGGGAAGAGACTAGCGGCTTTCTCTTGGAGGTGCCTGCAGCCAACCCCATCCAACAGAGACCTGCACGCGCGCGTGAGCACCACACAGGACGTAGCTGACACTGAGGCTGCCTACTCAGCTCAGAGACTCCGCCCATCCAACCTGAACACAGTCTCCCTTCACAGCCAATTGGCCTGGAGGTCGAACACTCCTAGGGCTAACAACAACAAACTGGGTTTAAATTCAAAAATACTGTACAACCCATAAAGGATTGCAGTAAGAGTACCCATCTCAAATAACTGGGGAGGCTGTGCCACTGACCCTTAAAGGATATCTACCACATAAAGCAGCCACCATGCAGAGATATGGAAAGAAATCAGGTGTGAAAGAAATGGAGGAGAAAAGACGCCAAGACATAGAGTTCAAAACCACGGTTATAAGGCTTTTCAAGAGGATCCTCGAAAAAGCCGATGAACTTAATGAGAACTACCAGGAAATAAAGACCAACCAGGAAGTGAATGAATGAGACTTACAAGGAAATTAATGAGACCCTCAAGGAAATGAACAAGACCTCTGAGGATATGAACGAGACCCTCACAGATATGAAAAAGGACCAACTAGAAATCAAGCATACAATGACTGAAATAAAAAAAATATTACACAAAGCCCTAAAAGCAGTCCAGAGAGCCACAAGAACCAAGTCAAAGATTTGAAATACAAAGAAGCAAAATCCACTTGTCTGGAAAAACAAGAAACAAAAAGAATCCAGATAATTGAAGATAGTGTAAGGGGCCTCTGGGACAACCTCAAGCATGCCAACATCCGAATTATTGGGGTGCCAGAAAAAGAGAGAGAGCAAGTTAATGAAAACCTACTAGAAGAAATAGTGATTGAAACCTTCCCCCACCTGGTGAAAGAAACTGACTTAAAAGCCCAAGAAGTACACAGAACCCCAAAATATAGGAATCTGAAGAGGACCACACCGAGACATATCATAATTAAAATGCCAAGAGCAAAAGATAAAGAGAGAATATTAAAAGCAGCAAGAGAAAAACAGTTGGTTACCTACAGGGGAGCACCCATACGATTGTCAGCGGATTTCTCAACAGAAACGATGCAGGTCAGACGGGAGTGGCAAGAAATATTCAAAATAATGAATAGCAAGAATCTACAACCAAGATTACTCTATCCAGCAAAGCTATCATTCAGAATTGAAGATCAGATAAAGTGCTTCGCAGATAAGAAAAAGCTAAAGGAGTTCATCACCACCAAACCAATATTATATGAAATGCTGAAAGATATTCTTTAAGAAGAGGAAGAAGAAAAAGGTAAAAATATAAATTATGAACAACAAATACACATCTATCAACAGATGAACATAAAAATCAAGTGAATTGATAGGCTGATGAACAGGATAAACTGGTGAATATAACAGAAACATGGACATAGAGAGGGACTGGACTGACAATTCTTGGGGAGAAAAGGGTTGTGGGAAGTACAGCAAGAGACTGGACAAAAATCTTGCAACAATGGGAGAGGACAGTGGGGAGGGGGAGGTGAGGGTGGAGGGTGGGTTAGGTACAGGGTGGAGGGGAGATATAGGGGGATAAAAAGTGGGAAACAATGTAATTAATAAACTGAACAATAAAGATAAAAAAAATAAAAATTATATATATATATATCTTTAGAAATATTTACTTAAGAATCAAAGGTAAAAGAATGGTGATTTATTTAAAAGAAACAACAAGTGAATACTATGTAGCTGTAAAAAAGGAAGATCTCTTACCCTTTGAAACTATGGATGGACCTGGGGGCATTATGCTAAGTGAAATAAGCCAGTCAGAAAAGGACAAATATCACATGATCTCACTTATATGTGGAACATCATGAACAAACTAAACTGACAAACAAAATAGATCCAGAGACATGGAAGCAGGGAATAGAATGCTGAAACTCAGAGGAAATAGGGTTGGATAGACTTGAAGAGATTAATTGAAGAATCTGTGTGCATATATACTTAACCCTTGGACACAGACAATAGTTTGGTGAGGGCCTGAGGGGAGGGAAGAGGAAGGTGGGAAAGGGGTTAAAGGCGGGGACCAAGGAGACAAATGTAATACCTTGAACAATAAAGATAAATGTAAAGAAAACATCAAATCACAGCAGTGATATAGAGATTATAATTACAATATAATTAAGGAAATATTATATTTAATGGGGCTATGTAATAAATATATCCAGATTCATTAAATTGTTCTCTCATGTTTATTATATATTTGAAAATTTTCCATGACAAAATTTTAAGAAATAATAAAGACCTAAGAAAACATAAACCTCTGTTCTGAAAGAATAAGGAAACATTTCCTCCTGGTAGTCAAAGTATTATGTTTATAAATGATTATTCTTTTGTAACCTGCTGCTAAGACCCATGCTATGCTATTTAAAATTAATGGTTATGTGCCATCTGCAAATAATCTTTGAAAATATACTATCCAGACATTATATAAATAACATTCAAAAGACCTCATTCAGGAATCTTGTTTTGATTATAAAATGCAATTTTGTTAAATTATTATGGATTATGGAGAAGAAAATCGTATTTACAATTGGAGAGCTATTTTCTCTACATTAATGTTAACACAAATATAATTTTTTCTTATTTTTCAAAATAAGTATATACAAAATAGTACCTAAATATTATTATGTCCTTTTTTGTAGCAGATCAAATGCCACCTGAAAATAGTTAAGACAAGAAAAAATAAAGCTCCACATGTTTAGAAATATATTCAATATTTTAAAAAATCAATTTAGTCTTTTCTTTACATAATAATTTAGATGATCATGCCAGGAAGAAGAAAAAAACACATCTAGCAACTGTGCTAAAATAAAGCATCTTCTGAGAAACAAGTTCAAAAGTATATATTTTCATGATTTGTTTTTTTTTGTTTAATCAGTGAATTCATAATAACTTTTACTCTCCGAAGAAATAACTACGAACCTTCTCCCTGACATGGGACAGAGATTTTCTGCATCATAAATATTTTATTCATAATTGAGGAGGAGCACATTAGAAAGTATAAGGGTATTAAAGAATGACCATCAATTTTACTTGCCATTTCTTTTTATTGGAAATTTAGCACTGCTGACATGGCAAGAGAAAAGAAAGAGGCAAGAAGGAAGAGATAAGATATAGTCCAACTCATTAAAAGAAAGGAAGAACAAAGAAGATTCTTCAGATAAATGATGAAATACCATCTGTGACCCTATCCTCATTGACATAGGTAAAATCTGTTTCTCCTTTTTAAAAATCATAATTATCAGAGCTCATTTTTCTGTATGAAATTTTCCTAAAGAGTTTCAGAAAATATTATAGCCTGATATATTCTTTTTTTTACAAAAATTCCAGGAAATTTTTGCAGTACCAATAAATTTTTCTATCATAAAATTATTTGAAAGAGTTTAATGAAAGATCGTCTATTAAGTAGTGCCTGATTATTCTCCAGAATCATCTCTTGATAGAACCATGAAGGCCTCAGAGGTACAGATTAACAAGAATGCAAATATGGGCACATATTACAGCTGATTTTAGATTCTTAGAGCAATCTACCAAATTTTAACCTCTAAAATATTAAATTAAGGGTAAAGATGATAAAAAAAGGATGAGGCTTCTGATTGAAACACTCAAAAACCTCAGCCCATGTAGATTCTCCTACAGAGCAGAGTGCCTTTTCACTTGGTGGAAGCTCTTGGGTCTCTGGCCCCATCAGAAGGATTCTGCATCCAATTACATAGGACTCAGTCCTCTAACAAAGACTGAGGTGGAAGGGGGACTGCACAGGGCATGGAGTCACCTACAGGCATCTGCCCTCCTGTCCTCACCCTGTGGTTTTGCTTTCTGCCAACTTCACTGCAGGACCCAGCACTTTTTGTCCTAAAAGAGAAAATCCACTCCAAAAAAGCACTAGAGTGCAAAGGAGATTTTACAGAAGATTCTTGGGAAAACAAAAGAAGACTTATGCCAGACACTATGAAGCAAACAACCTTCGTAAACATCTCATTGCAGATTTTTATTTTCTCCCTCATTTGTCTTTCACTTCATAGCCACTAGGCCCCCTCTTTCTTCTCAAGGACTTACAGACCCAATTCAGAGCAGGATTATAAAATCACTCCACTAATGAACTCTAACTGCCTAGAGGGAGTCTGCTGCTAAGAAAAGTCGTGTTTTTTATTATCTTTGCATCCCAGAATCTGCAATAAGCAGGTTAGGACGGAGGCTGGACAGGCCATCATTGAAGTTCATAAATAAGCAGGTATGTTTTCCTGTACTTTGTAGAGCCTATATGCAGAATAACACTGTTCTGTGTTATTTAGAAATAAACTTTCCTCACAGCAAGAAGTCTGGGCAATGGGAGTGAGCTGAAATCACCTTTACTACAAAGCTGATTTCCACAAAACCCTACTTGCAGAAGCCAGTCAGGTGCTGAGAGTTGTCTGTGTGATGCAGTGTTCTCAACTTGTCAGTGTGCATATGAATCACCTGCGAATTTTGTCAAAATGAAGGCTCTGGCTTAGTGGGCCTGAGCTGTGGTCTAATCAGCATTTTGAACAAATCCCCATACTGTGATCCATGGTTCACACTTTGGGTAGTCAGAAGAATGTTCTCATGGGGGTTAAAAGATGTAATAATTAAGAGGGAATGAATGGATAGCAGTTTACAATCAGAAGGACTTTCTATGTCAAGTTTCTGCTAAGTTAACTAAAAGGAAAGATACTTGGGTTTACAAAGAGCAGGGATTTGTTTTGATATCTCCATCACCTCATTATAAATGTTCTATATCACTTTTGTAACTAACTTTATATTTGCAGATTTATATTTTTTTCCTTAAGGAGGATCCCTAAAATTGTATAAGCTCCAGGTTCCATAAAACCTGGATATGCCATTGTCTGTTGGGCACCAGAAATTTGGTCTGGGATTGTGTACATCCGCTTAGCCTCATGGTTGATATCTGAAAGGAGGAATCTATCTGTAGGGAAAATGGTAGTGAAGAGGAGAAAATAAAATCTGTATATAATCTAAGGCCAATAACAATCTCAGAAACATTTTTTTTAGTCAAAGTTGAATAAAAGATGATGAATAAAAAAAAAATCACATCTTTCCTAAAAGAATTTCTTTAGAACATGAAGAGAAGCATTATAAAACTAGGAGGAACAGATAAATTCATTACAATTTGAATCAGAATAAACTTTTCACATATTTTTGAATGATCAGTGTAACAAAGAAAATTATGAAATCTTAGTAAAGTAAAGAAGTACTAAAAATGATAGGTTAAATATAAGAAATCAAAACCATTAAGTCTGGATATATTTTATGAAAGAAAAGAGAACCCGAAAAATCCACATTCAAAAAATTAGGAGAAAATTCTGAAAAATAGAAGAATAATATATATAAAATTTAAGGCAAAGTGGTGAAACTAAATTATAAAAATTATAAACCCAGAATATCAGCTTTAAAATCTGGCCTAAGAGGCATCAGGGCAAAAGAGAGGTTAATTTTGCTATAGTATGTCACTTGAAAGACAATAACACAGAATTCACAGTGAATTGGCAGAAAAATGAATCATTGAGGAAAATATTAGATATCAGTATTGGTCAAAGGCATATCAAGTAGACAAAGATACAAAAGGATAATAGAAGCCATACAGAACATAATTAATAGATTATTATGATATGCTAGAGGCCTGGTGCATGAAAATTCATGCACTGGAGGTGGGGGGGTCCCTCAGCCCGGCCTGCCCCCTCTCATGGTCCAGAAGCCCTCAGGGGTGTGAGGTGACCTGGTAATCAGGGGAAGGTGACACCCATCATACCACCGTGGCTGCCACTGCCTCACAGCACAAGCCTTCACTGGCTCTGGTTACCTGAGCCTCGGGCGTCCCTGAGTAACTGGGTGGCCACCATCTGAGACTTGCCTGCACCTTTGGCCAGCCCTGGGCAGCTGGGGGGCTGAGGGACCTGGGGGACTCTGAAGGCAGGCACTGAGAGGACTGGGCACCACCATCTTGTGGCTGTGGGCACTGCCATCTTTGAGGGCGTGGCGGTCAGTTAGCATATCCCATCTTTATTAGATAGGATTCTTCCTTTGAATGTTTGGTAAACTTCACCAGTGAAGCTGACTAGCCCTGAACTTTTGTTTGTAGGGAGTTTTTTTCTTGTTTGATGTTTAAATATATTTTTATTGATTTCAGAGAGGAAAGAAGGTGAGAGAGATAGAAACATCAATGAAAAGAGAGAATCACTGATTGGCTGCCTCCTGCACACCTGCTGCTGGGGACTGAGCCCACAAACCCAGGATGTGCCCTGCCCAGGAATCCAACTGTTACCTCCTGGTTCATAGATTGACCGTCAACCAGTGAGCACCACCAGACAGGCTGTGGGAGGTTTATGATCACTGATTCAATCTTCTCACTGATAATCCATCCATTTAGATTTCATATTCATGGTTCAGTCTTGGAGGTTGTATGTTTCTAGGAATTTACCCATTTCTCCTAGTTTATCTAAATCTGTTGGCATATAAGTGTTTATAGACACTCTTATCTTTTATATTTCTATAGAATAAGTTTTACCATCTCCTTTTTTCTGAGTATATTTATTTGAATTTATGACTCTCTTCTTCGTGAATCTATCTAAAGGCTTCTTAGGAACTTACCCATTTATTTCTGTTCTAATCTTTATTTCTTTCCTTCTACTAATTTTGAGCCTTGCTCTTTCTTCTTCTTCCAATTTCTTAAGATGTAAAGTTATTTAAGACTCTTGTTTTCTGAGGTGGGCGTTTATTGTTATGAACATCTCTTTTAGAACTGCTTTTGCTGCATTCCAAAAATGTTGGTGTTGTATTTCCATTTTGGCTTGTAGCAAGGTTTTTAATTTTTTTTACTCCTCTTTGACCTATTGGTTGTTCAGTATCATATTATTTAATCTCCACATATTTTCAATTTTTAGCTTTCTCTTTGTAATCAATTTATAGTTTTATACCATTGCAGTTGTAAAAGGTGTTAATATGATTTCAATTATCTTATTTTTTAAAGCTTGTGTCTTGTATAATATATGATTTCTCCAGTGTAATACATGTACACTTGAGAAGCATTTTTATTCTATTGCTTTTGAATTGAATGTTCTCTATATATCTGATAAGTTCTTCTTGTCTAATATGTCATTTAAAGCCTATGGTTTTTTATGGATTTTCTGTCCATATTATCTATTCATTGATGTCAGTGGGGTGTCTAGGAGGTGGAGAACAGCTTAAGTGTGGGCAAAGTCCCACTATTTTTACTGAATTTCTGTCTATTTTTCATTTTAGGTGTGCTAATATTTGCTTTATATTTTTAGGTGTTGGGTACATAAATATTTACAAATATCAGATCCTCTTTTTGGGTTGATTCTTTATCATTATGTAACACCATTCTTTGTCTCTCATTACAACATTTATTTAAAGTCTGTTTTGACTATTAGTATACTTACTCCAATTTTCTTTTAATTTCCATTTGGTTTGTATGAAATAGAAGAAAACAAGGACAGTGGGTTCCACAAACACCAAAGAAAGAAGAAATTGAGTTAGTTGAGAAAAAAATGATCAGCATGCCAAAGGCTATTCAGATGTAATAAAAAAAATAATGGGAGATCAAATATAGAAAAGTGTACTTTAGAATCAGTGGCACCTTAGTAATAGAGATTTCAGTTGAATGGTGATGGTTCATATTGTGCTATGTTTTGTTTTTGCAGGAGTGCAGGGAAATTAGTGAATAAAAAGGGCATCTTTTTATGCACATCATTGTAAAAACAAGGACAGAGTTGTGGGAATCAGTGTGGGCTTGAGAAAAGAGATAATTACATACTTTTTATAAGTTGAGAAAATTAAGTATGTGCAAATGCTGAAGAAGATCATTTAGGATGTGGAGAGACAGTTTAGGTGAGGGCATAGCAGAAGAAAGATAAAAGAGTATAGGATAAGGGAAGAGTTTGGTGGCTTTGCAAATATAGACACAGAATGAGTTCCCACACTCGGATACAGTGCCATTTTCAGAATAAAAGAAAAGGATGGTGAGTTGAAGAAAATAAAAGATATTTGAAATAGTCATTTTGAAGAATGAGAGAAGCCCCTGACTAGGAGAAATAAAATAGTGTTTTGTCAAACCTTAAATTTATGTTGGCAGCTGTGTTTAACTACCCAGGTGCAAGCTCAGAGAAGGTAGATAATTGGATTCATCCAGTTCTAGAGTTTTGCCAAGCAGGTGTGTCAAAAGGACAGAAGCACAATGAACATTATAAATTTTGAAGATTGTGGTCGAAATGATTAAGCTTGAAATCTAAAATGTCTGGGGGAAAAGTGACATGATAATTTTTATTTTTATAATTTTTTAAGGTCCCAAATTTTCTGTAGATGAAATGTATTTCTTTTAAATGCAGCAAATCAATTTAATTACTTTCAGTTGTTGGGAAGTTTTAAGAAGCTCAAGACAATAGGCAACATATATCAAACATTATTTTTCAACAACCCATAGCACCATCAATTCCCAAATATCATCAGTAGTTTTAATACAATATCCCTTACTTCCATTTAATAGGCATCTCCACTCCAAAAAAGTGGAAATAAAACATCTCTCAACATAGTTTGGAGGCAGGAACAGAGGGAGTAGATGACAACCCAGTGGGCACAAGATTGTACTTTTCAGCAGCAAAGATTTGATCCTCTCCTTGCATCAGCTTGAAAATATTGTCTTTCCTGTTCAGATCATGTACTTGCCGCTTGTCCTGCTTGTCCTGCCCATTATTTTCATGTGCGGCTCACCATCTGTCTCCAGACTCACCTGGAGGTAGTATCAGTGGTCCATGTAGCTCATCTGTCACTCTCTGGAGCCCCTATTCTGAACCTTCATCAGACAGAAAAATAGTTTCTTTCCCACTGAGTTGCCATCTACTTCTCTCATGGCTGCTGTCTCTGTCCTGCATTCTAACCAAATTGAGATGTTTTCTTCTCACCTTCTTGGAATGCATATGCCAGTTAGTAGTTGCTTTCTCTTTAAGCTCAAGAACTGATTTCTCCAAAGGCATTGGAAATTCAGTCATGTGACAGCCATCTTGCTTTTTATTTCTCTTTCTTATTAAACAGAAGTATTCATTGCTATCAGCTTTTCATTAGAATTAGAACTTCAGAGCCCCTCAATTTCCAGAATCCTACTTTTTTTCTCTGTCAATTGTCACATAATAGTCTTGTTTGACTCTTTTCATAATTTTAAGTTTTCTTTGCTGAATTTTTTTTAATCCTCACCTGAGGATATTTTTTTCAATTGCTTTTCAGGGAGAGTGAGAGGGAGGGAGTTGGGAGAGAGAGAGAGAAACATCCATGTGAGAAAGACATTCCCTGATTGCCTGCCATATGCTCTGACTAGGGGCTGGGAGCAAACTCGAAACCCAGGTACCTGCCCTTGATTGGGAATCGAGCTCCCCACCCTTTAGTGCAGAGGCCACCACTCTAACCTCTGAGAACACTGACTAGGGCTGCTCACTATTTTTCAGTATATTTTTAGTGACTTGGGAGAGGGAGAGGGAGAGGGAGAGGGAGAGGGAGAGGGAGAGGGAGAGGGAGAGGGAGAGGGAGAGAAACATCAGTGAGATAAAGAATCATTGATTCCTGCCTCCTGCATGCCCCTTACTAGGGACTGAGCCTACAACCTGGGCATGTGACCTCGATCAGAATTGAACCTGGGACCCTTATGTCTGCAGGCTGATGCTCTATCCCTGAACCAAGCCAGCTAGGGCATGACTTCTTTTTATTAATTAATACTTAAACAGTTTATTTTAAAAATTATAGCTTATGTCACATAAAAACTAAGAAAATGTTTTAAAATCTGTAGCTTAACAAGTTTTTAAGGTTGTATATTTATTTATGTATGTATGTTCATGTAAAAACACATAAAATCAGCCCTGCCTGGTGTGGCTCAGTTGGTAGGAAGTGGGTGTATCCTGCTGCACACTGAAAGTTCACAGGTGTGATTCCCAGTCTGGGCACATGCGTAGGTTGCAGGTTGGATCATTGGTCCCAGTTGGGGTGTGTGTAGAAGACAACTAATAGATGATGTTTCTCTATTTCTCACTCTCTTTCCCTCTCCACACCTTCCTTAATTCTCTTTCTCTAAAAATATTAATGACTGATGTCCTAGGGTGAACATTAAAAAACACATAAAAGCAAATAACAATTACCTTTATGTCTACTAGCAGAGTTACTTTAGTGTTCTGATCAATATTCTTCCAGAAATACTATGCAGATGTTGACAAATGTATGAGATCAAGATGCACTTATTTCCTGTTTTAATCATTTATTTTAAAATGGTGAAAACCTTTTGGTGTTTATATATTTTTTTTAATTTGAGTGTTGGATCATCTTCATTAAAGATATTTTGTTTTATAGGAATCATATAAGGAAGTCTACCCAGGAACCTTTTTTAAAGTTTCTCTAAACCAGTTAAAGTTACCTGTCTGGATTTATAAGAAAATACATTTTGGAAGAGAATTCAAAGGTATGTAGTGAGAATTCCCAAAAACCTTTTAGACAAATTCCTGTGAAGATTTAAAGTTGAGTCCCTAGAATTCAATGTGTAGGAAAAAAGTGGAACAGTTTGAAATGTAAATTATTCATGTAGATGTGAAGAGACATAATAAGAGAAATTTAAATGCACTTTTTAAATGTTTTTGCCATGCTAAAACTTATAAAATGATCATGAATGTAGTTCTCTCTTCTGTTTGTCAGAAGTGTTTTGTGACAGAACATAATTTTCAGGATCACATACTATTTTATGCACATGACATTTATTCATCCATTGTTGGAGGTTTGTATTTTCTAATCGAGTTTGCTGCAATGCACAATGTGATGAACATCCTCACAGTTTATAATTTACATGGAACTCAGATAATTTTATTAGGATGAATTCTTAACAATAGAACTCAAGGACAAAGGCATGCACATTATAAGAATTTTGTCCTATGTGCCAATTGACCTCAGGGAAACTTAGTTCATATGTTATTATCTTATGCAGTATATAATTTAAATGAAAAATTAATGGACGGTATATTTCTTTCAGCTAAGCATAATAATAATCACTATTAGAGAAACCTAAGGGCAAAGTAAACACTATGCAGAATGAATCTAATACATTTCTACATCCCTCTTCATCTGAAAATATCATTGATCCTCTTTTTAAAACAATGAAGTTTATGCGAGATCTTGTGTTGTGGTTGATGATGATATTATTCATAGCATAAAGAAATCCATATGTACTTATAATGGGAAAGGATTACATTCTTCATAGACTATATCACTTGTTTTAAGCTTTTTTATTTGTTTTAAGCAATTTATTTTCTTTCAGAAGGAACTCATATACACTGAGTGGCCAGATTATTATGATCTCTGAACACATAATAATCTAGCCACTCAGTGTATATCCTATATAATAAAAGACTAATCTGCAAATTGTACCCTCAACCAGGAGTTCAACCAGGAAGTGGGCAGGAAGCCCAACTGTCCATATCCCCTCCCCCTGGCCAGGCTGGACAAACCCCATGCATGCATGAATCCATGCACCAGGCCTCTAATATATATATCTACACTAATAAAAGAGAAACATGCAAATTTACCATACCTCCACAGTGCCCACAAGCCATGCCCACCAGCCAATCAGGGGCGAGTATGCAAAGTAACCCAACAAATATTGCAGGGGCCACGGAGCAAGCAGGAGGCTTGGATTTCTACAGCAATGGAGGAAGCCAGGCTTCCTGCCTGCTCTGGCTATTCCTAACCTCTGTTCAAGGCAACAAAGTTTCAATTATAGAAGATAAATAAATCCCAGAAAATAGGGCCTCCACTTGGGTCGCCAGGAGGCATAGCAAGCCTGCAAACCACCACAGGCCCTTCACCCAGGCTGTCCTAAGCCCAAAGAGAACTCTCCACCCTGATCTGAGACACCCATCAGGGCAAACCAGCTGTCCTCACCCATGCACCAGGCCTCTATCCTATCTAAAGAAAGAGTAATATGCAAATTGACCATCACTCCAATACATAAGATGGCTGCCCCAATGTGGTCAAAGATAGCTGCCCCCATGTGGATACAAGATAGCCACCACAAGATGGCGAGCATGGGAGGGCAGTTGGAAGGAACCAGGCCTACAAGGGAGGGGCAGTTGGGGTCAATCAAGGCTGCAGGGGAAGGTAGTTAGGGGCAAGGCAGGGGAGCAATTAGGCATCAATTAGACTGGCAGGGAATGGTTAGGGGGTGATAAGGCTGGCAGGCAGAAATGGTTAGGGACAATCAGGAATGCAGGCAGGCAAGCAGTTGGGGGCTAGCAGTCCTGGGTTGTGAGAGGTATGTCCGACTGCCCGTTTAGGCCCAATCTTATCGGGATTGGGCCTAAGGATTGGGCCTAAATGGGCAGTTGGACGTCCCTCGAGGGGTGCCAGATTGGAGAGGGTACAGGCTGGGCTGAGGGACACCCCACCCCCATGCATACATTTTGTGCACTGGGCCTCTAGTGTATATATAATGGCCAGATTATTATGCATTCAGAGATCATAATAATCTGGACACTAAATGTATATGTATGTATCCTATCTAATAAAAGAGTAATATGCATCATTCCAGCACACAAGATGGCAGCCTTCATCTGGTCAAAGATCCTCACCCCATGTGGACATAAGATGGCCACCACAAGATGGCCTGCAGTGGAGTGCAGTTGGGAGGGACCAGGCTTGCAAGGGAGGGCAGTTGGGTGCAATCAAGCCTGTAGGGGAGGGTAGTTAGGGGTGACCAGGCCGACAGAGGAAGGAAATTGGGGACGACCAGTCCTACAGGAAAGGGCAGTTGGGGGTGACCCATGCCTGCAGAAGAGAGCAGTTGGGAGGGTACAGGCCTGCAGGGGAGGGTTGTTAGGGGTGACCAGGCTGGCAGGGGAGTGGTTAGGGGGTGATCAGGCTGGCAGGCAGAAGTAGTTAAGGGTAACTGAGAAGGCAGGCAGGCAAGCAGTTGGGAACCAGCAGTCCTGAATTGTGAGTGGGATGTCCAACAGCCCATACATAAATGGGCAATGAGATATCCCTCTCTGGGTCCCAGATTGGAGAGGGTGCAGGCTGGACTGAGGGGCACTCCCTCTGCCCCCGTGCATGAATTTTGTGCACCAGGTCTCTAGTATATATATAATTGTATATAGACATGTACATGTATATATGCATATGTGTATATGCATATGTATATGTATATACATGTGTGTATGTACATTCACACACCTATTATTAGGCCATATATAAGTAGATTATGGTATAAAGAAATTTCATAGGAAACTATGTTACATGGTTTTAAGAGAAAACTGTTATTTACATTCAACAGGTAAGTGCATGTTGGCACAGGGAGTTAGAAAACAGGGAAAACAGTCTTGGAAGTTGCATGGCACAAGCACATTTAGATTGTTATTACTATGTGCTGATGTAAGAATAAAAATGCCTACCAGGCAGTATCTAATACTATGTTTCCTACTATACTCACTTACAAATCATTCTCTACTATAGAAGAAATTATGGGTCTTTTATTCAAATTTGTAACCTGTGAGCATGCAACTTAAATCAACATTCTGTTTTAAGGGTTCCTAAAGAAGGGTATTCTGTACTTTCTCTTGGGAGTTCATTAAAAAGTTTCTACCTATAATTATTTTGAATTCACTATCCCTTGGTATCTCTTCTTCCATGTTTCTCTACTCTTAAGGTTATCCTTCATTTAAGTTATTCCTTTATAAAATCTAGACGCCCAGTGCACTCAGGAGGAGGGAGGTCCCCCAGCCTGGCCTGTGCCCTCTCACAGTGCAAGAGCCCTCTGATTGATTGCTCCAAAGAGGATGTCCCACCCCCATCCAGGGCTCCTTGATGGATTGCCCCAAAGAGGTAGGCCAGAGCCAGGCTGCATGTGGCCATCCAAAGCCCACCTCCGCTGTGCGTGCAGCCATCTTGTGATGGCTGAGGGCATCACGTGTGAGGGCGAGATTACTACTTAGACTTTTATTAGTAAGGATGTCTTTTTTTAAATATATTTTTATTTATTTCAAATAGGAAGGGAGAGAGAGAGAGAGAGAGAGAGAGATATCAATGATGAAAGAAAGTCATTGATTGGCTTCCTCTTGCATGTCCCATACTGGACTTTGAGCCCACAACCTGGGCATGTGCACTGATGGGGAATTGAACAGTGACCTGCTGGTCCATATGTCAACACTCAACCACTGAACCACATCACCCAGGCTACAAAATACCTCTTAAGATGAACAAATATGGTTAGAATTTTATTCTCTATCCAAAGAAAAATATGAATTAAAATATTATATTGTTTCTTTACAACCAACATTTCTTAAAATTTCTTTATTGATTAAGGTATTAAATATCTGTTCTCATCCTCCCATTACCTTCCCAACCTCCCTCCCCTCATTTATGCCCCCATCCCCCAGTTGTCTGTGACCACTAGTTAGGTTTACATTCATGCATACAAGTCACAACCAAAGTTTTTTTAAAACTTAAATTTATTGGGGTAACATTGTTTAATGACGTTATGTAAGTTTCAAGTGTACAATTCTATAATATATCATCTGTATATTATGATGTGGGCATACCACCCAAAGTCAAGTCCCCTTCTGTCACCATTATTTTTTTCATTTTTTTAAATCTTTATTGTTCAGTTTATTAATTACATCGTTCCCCCTTTTTTATCCCCCTATAGCTCCCCTCCACCCTGTACCCATCCCACCCTCCACCCTCACCTCCCCCTGTCCACTGTCCTCTCCCATTGTTGCAAGATTTTTGTCCAGTCTCTTGCTATACTTCCCACACCCCTTTTCTCCCCAAGAATTGTCAGTCCATTCCCTCTCTATGTCCATGATCCTGTTATATTCACCAGTTTATCCTGTTCATCAGATTATTAATTCACTTGATTTTTATATTCATTTGTTGATAGATGTGTATTTGTTGTTCAAAATTTATATTTTTACCTTTTTCTTCTTCCTCTTCTTAAAGACCATCTTTCAGTATTTCATATAATATTGGTTTGGTGGTGGTGAACTCCTTTAGCTTTTTCTTATCTGTGAAGCACTTTATCTGACCTTCAATTCTGAATGATAGCTTTGCTGGATAGAGTAATCTTGGTTGTAGATTCTTGCTATTCATTACTTTGAATATTCCTTGCCACTCCCGTCTGGCCTGCATCATTTCTGTTGAGAAATCTGCTGACAATCATATGGGTGCTCCTTTATAGATAACTAACTGTTTTTCTCTTGCTGCTTTTAATATTCTCTCTTTATCTTTTGCTCTTGGCATTTTAATTATGACATTTTGGTGTGGTCCTCTTTAGATTCCAATATTTTGGGGTTCTGTGTACTTCTTGGGCTTTTAAGTCAGTTTCTTTCACCAGGTGGGGGAAGGTTTCAGTCACTATTTCTTCAAGTAGGTTTTCATTAACTTGCTCTCTCTCTTTTTCTGGCACCCCAACAATTCAGATGTTGGCATGCTTGAGGTTGTCCCAGAGGCCCCTTACACTATCTTCAATTATCTGGATTCTTTTTGCCTCTTTCTTTTCCAGGTGAGTGGATTTTGCTTCTTTGTATTTCAAATCTTTGACTTGGTTCTTGTGGCTCTCTGGACTGCTTTTAGGACTTTGTGTAATATTTCTTATTTCAGTCATTGTATGCTTGATTTCTAGTTGGTCCTTTTTCATATCTGTAAGGGTCTCATTCATATCCTCAGAGGTCTTGTTTATTTCCTTGTTGGTCTTGTTTATTTCCTCATAGTTCTCATTAAGTTCATCGGCCTTTTCTAGGAGCCTCTTGAAAAGCCTAATAACTGTGGTTTTGAACTCTATGTCTAGTCGTCTTCTTTCCTCCATTTCTTTCACACCTGATTTCTTTCCATGTCTCTGCATGGTGGCTGCTTTATGTGGCAGATGTCCTCTAAGGGACAATGGCTCAGCCTCCCCAGTTACCTGAGGTGGTTACTCTTACTGCAATCCTTTATGGGTTGTACAGTATTTTTTAATTTAAGCCCAGCTCATTGTTTTTACCCCTAGGAGGGTTTGACCTCCAGGCCAATTGGCTGTGAAGGGAGACTATGTTCAGGTTGGATGAGGGGAGTCTCTGAGCTGAGCAGGCAGCCTCAGCATCAGCTATGTCCTATGTGGCGCTCGCGCGTGGATCTCTGTTGGATGGGAATGGTTGCAGGCACCTCCAAGAGAAAGCCGCTAGTCTCTACCCTTTGCCCAAATGAGTCTGCACACCCAAAGTCTCGCCCAGGGTTGTAAAACAAAGAAGTCCGGTGGTCTCTGGGACCAGGGAGCAAGTCACCAGGGAGCAAGTTGCAAGTTTGTGCTGTCGCAAGGGAGCAAGTAGCCAGGGAGCAGCTTACGTGCGCAAACTGCTGTTCTGAGCAACCTGGATTCTCAGACTAGGAGACCTCTGCCGCCCCCGTCTTCCAGGGTGTGTATTCACGACTTCAGACCTTGCCTGGAACTGGGGAATCCATGCAGTGGGATGTCTCCGCCCTCCCCTTTGGCGAAATCCAGCCGGGGTTGCTGCTGCCACCCCTACAGCCCGCGTGCACAGCCTCGGCTTCTAACCTCTGATTCCGTGCGTATCTTCAAGGCTGTGCTCCTCCGCTCTTCTGAGTCTCAGTGTCCCACCTTTACTTTTACTTGTGGAATTTTCACTCAGCCAGCTGTCTAGTTATTCTGGATGATGTTTGTTTTGTTGTTATGTTGTAGTTTTTGAATTGTTGCGTGGGGCAGAACAATAGGTGTTTACCTATGCTGCCATTTTGGTTCCTCTGTCACCATTTTTTTTATCCCTTTCCCATAATTTCCCCCCAACCTCTTCTCCTCTGTTAATCACCACACTGTTGCCTTGTCTATGAGTTTGTTCATTTGCTTCTTTCTAATTTATGTTCCACATACATGTGAAAGCATATGGTTCTTTTCTAACTGACTCATTTACTTAGCATGATGTTGTCAAGATTCATTCATGTTATTGCAAATGGTGGCATTTTATCCTTTTTATGGTGGAGTAGTATTTTATTGTATACTAGAGGCCTGGTGCATGAAATTTTTACACAGGGGTGTGTGTCTCTCAGCCCAGTCTGCACCCTCTCCAATCTGGAACTCCTCTCACAATCCTGGACTGCTGGCCCCCAACTGCTTGTGTGCCTGCCTTACTGATTGCCCCTAACCACTCCTCTGCCAGCCTGATTGATGCCTAACTACTCCCCTATCATCCTGATTGCCCATAATAGCCCTCTCCTGCAGGCCTAGTCTCCCCTCAGCTACTCTCCCCTGTAGACCTGCGTTCCCCACAACTGCCCTTCCCTGCATATCCGGGGGCCCCAAACTTCCCTCCTCTGTCATCCTGGTTAAACCTAACTGCCCTCTCCTGTATACTTGATTGCCCCCAACTTCTCTCCCTTGCAAGTCTGGTGCCTCCAACTACCCTCCTGTGCTGGCCTGATTGCCCACAACTGCCTTCCTTGTAAACCTGGTCTCTCCCAACTGTTTTTCCCTGCTGGCTATCATGTGGTGGCCTTCTTGTCTCCATATGGAGGCATCCAACTTTGACCACATGGGGGAAGCCATCTTGTGTGTTGGAGTGATGGTCAATTTGCATATTACTCTTTTATTAGGTAGGATAGAGGCCTGGTGCATGGGTGGGGGATGGCTGGTTTGCCCGGAAGGGTGTCCTGGATGAGGGTGGGAGTTCCCTTGGGGCATGGAATTACCTGGGCAAGGGGCCTATGGTGGTTTGCAAGCTGGCCATGCCCCCTGGTGACCCAAGTGGAGGCCCTGGCATCTGGGATTTATTTATCTTCTATTATTGAAACTTTGTACCCTTGAGTGCAGGCCAGGGTTGGCCAGAGAGGACAGGAAGCTTGCCTTCCTCCATTGCCAGGGAAGCCCAAGCCTCCTGCTTGCTCCATGGCCGCAGTCATCTTTGTTGGGTTAATTTGCATACTTTCTCCTGATTGGCTGGTGGATATGGCTTGTTGGCGTAGCGGAGGTATGGTCAATCTGCATATTTGTCTTTTTTAGTGTAGATATGTACCATTTTTTCTTCATCCAATCATCCATTGAAAGATACTTAGGTTGTTTTCATGTCTTGGCTATTGTAAATATTGTTAAAGTGAACATACGTATACTATATATAAATAAATGTTTTCAAATTTTTTAGTTAGATACCACCAAAAGAGGGATTGCTGGATCATATGGTACCACCATTCTTAATTTTTTGAGTAATCTCTATACTATTTTCTATAGTGACTGTAGTCGTTAACATTCCCACCAGCAGTGAATGACAGTTCTTTTATTTCACATCCTCTCCCACACTTATCATTTTTGGCCTAACTGATAATGGCGTTCTAATAGGTGGGAGGTGGTATTTCATTGTGGTTTTCACTTACATTTTCTTTATATCTAGTGAAGTTGAGCATTTTTTCATATATATGTTGGCCATTTGTATTTCTTCTTGGGAAAAGTGTTCAAGTCTTCTGTCCATTTTTTTAAATTGATTTTTTGTTTGGTGTTGATTGTTTACATTTTTTATTTTGGATATTAGCTCCTTAGAGGTATCATTTGCAATTAACCCATTTGTTTGCTTGACTTTTTGTTTTGTTGATGATATCTTTTGTTGTGTAAAAGCTTTTTAGTTTGATGTAGTCCATTCATTTATTTTTGCTTTTACTTACCTTGCCTTTGTGATCAAGACAACTAAAATTTTTGTATAGCTTTTCTAAATGAAGTTTCACTTACTAATTCTCATTTTCAATTTCCTCCGCAAATCTCAGTAGTTGTTTAAGTTTGAATAATTTACTCAAATATTTTAATTATAATTTAAAATTAATGGATATGAAATATGCTTGCCTTGGTGAGTGTAAAAATAATAATACATATTAATATTTTATATCTAGAAGTATTAATTTATAGTAAAATAATTCCAGATTGTATTAAAGCAATATAGGAGGAGCACATGAATCAGACTGTGCACAAGAGAAATATATTAGGTGTTTACTTAAAATTAAAATGTATTTACTTTAATATTTATGTTCTTATATTTCTGTTCTATATTAAGAAGGTTCAATAAAATATACTTTGCCAAGAACATACTATTGTGATGAATCATTTGGAGTCTATAATGACAGTTTTAATTTAATGTCCTTATGGATATTTGAAAATAGTTTTAGGTACTATTAGCAAACTGTTTACCTCCAAATGATTCTTCTAGACATAAAAACTCAACAATGATGAGATAGTTTTGAAACATTATATTCATAATTTTTCTAGTGTTACTTTCCCAGAAAGATACTGAATTATCCTATAGAACCCTATATAATAAAAGAGTAATATTCAAATTTGAACGTACCTTTGCTATGCTACCAGCCAATCAGGAGTGGGGGGCAGGGCCAAACACAGCACATGGGAGGAGAGAGGCAAAGAGGTTGGAGCGCATCGCCCACACCCTGGCCAGCCTAGAGCAGTGCCCATGCCCCGCCCCTGGCTGGCCAAACACAGCGTCTGTGCCACGCCCCTGACCAGCAGGCCCAGCCGAGCAGGCAAGAAGAGAAACAAAAGGGCCGGAGCTCAGCATCAGTGCCTTGTCCCCAGCCAGCGGGCTTAGCCACGTGGGCACAGAGAGAGGCAAAGGGGCTGGCTGGGGGGTTTCCTGTGGCACACTACAAGCATCAAATCACTGCAGCTGAAGCTGCCCCCCTACAGAGACACACGCACTCCCAAGTAGTATGGTCCAAAGGGGCACTCCTGAGACACTTCTCCCATGGCAGCAAATGGGAACCATCCCAGGTGGGGAAGCCAGAACTGAAAGTCCACGTCCCCGAGTACCTGACAAGGTGTTGTGTGCCGGGGCCCTGAGGAGACCCCAGGACAAGCATCTCCCCAGAGGCTGTGTGGAAGGAGGAGAGGAACCTCTGGCTGGAGGCCAGGGTGAAGGATGCTGGCATCTTTGCAGGCCGGGCTGAGGAACACAAACCGCTCCCCCCGCCCCGTACCTCCGTAATCCTCCCCCATGCAAGAATTTGGTGCACAGGGCCTCTAGTTTACCAATAAAGAAAGATTGGATATTAACATTGTTTAGAAAAGATCATTTTGTTATTATAGGCTGACAATGGAAAGAGAAAAAAATGACACCCCACTTGGTGACTTAAAGACTGATTATTATTCTCATATTCTTTCTACTTCTTTTTTATCTTTTGTTTTACAATTTATTAGAGGAGGAAATAAAAAAAGAAAAAGAACATTAATAATAAATGTTTTTGCTTTACATCAAGATATAAGAATTGATGCAATTAAAACTTTCTATATAATAGAGATTAGGATTTAATTTCTGTGGCCATTTTTTTTCTTTCCCATTTTCTCTTTACCATAGATGACTGAGAATTAATTATATAATGTATACCTCCCTTAAGATACTCCTATAAATTAGTCACATAATTTCTAAATCATCATATTTTGTGTACTATTTGCACTCTGTATCCCTTTATGATGACATTGGGTATCATCTGTTTATCTTGTTATTCTTTCTGACCGAAACTTAACCTTAGTGTATAATATGCACTGTATCTTTCCATAGGCAAAACTAGTGTGTCTAGTGAATGTACCTTTGGAAAAATGTCAAAATTTTGATGGGATGGAAAATGTTTGATATTTTTTCCTATGCTGTTTAAATGTTAACAACTGACAGCATAGGGAATGTTTAACAATATTTCTGGAAGGCATTTGTAATTATTGTCTATGAAAACTCTTTATATATTTTTCTATAGCCTGTTTTTTGCCCCATAAAACTTTAACCCTCAAGCAGCAACCCTTGGATAATAATACTGAATCTGAGATGCTAAAAAATGCAACTATGTAATACTCATTTGGGATGTCATACTTATATCTAACCTATGTACTAGTGGGATGATATAATGCAAAAATTACTATCCAATGGCATTTTTTTCTGTATGGTAGTGAATAAATAGTCATACTGTAGGTATATAAAAGTTACATAAAAATAAAAAGATTCTCTGTTTAGCATGGCTTGGTGATTAGAACATTGGCCTACACACCCAAGGGTCACAGGTTTGATTCCCTGCCAAGGGCATGTAGTTGGGTTGCAGGTTCAGTCCTTGCCTCCTGTTGTGGTATATGTGGCAAGCAAAGCAATCAGTGTTTCTCTCTTTCTCTCTCTACCCTTGCCCCATCTCTCTACCCACATGCGTATACATCCTCAAAGTCAATGAAAAAGAAATATCTTCACTCCAAAATATCCTCATTCCTTGGGTAAGAATTAATGAAAAAAAGAAAAAGGTAAATATTAAACTGAAGTTCCTAGGTACAAATTGGTTGATGTCTACAATTTACTTTTTACTTATTTTAATTGAGATATAATTGAAATTAGTGTCATGTATACAGTGTAATGATATATAATGTCTAGTTGATATTTATTACCCACATATTTACAAATGACTTCTTTTATGACTGAGGAATATTCTGTTGTATATGTATACCACATTTTCTTTATTTATTCATCAATAAACATTTAGGTTGCTTCCCTATCTTGGCTATATATATATATATATATATATATATGCCTAATATTCAAAGTGTCCCCTCCGGAGTTCTACTGACCAGGAGTTCGATGGCTCACTGTGACATTTGCTGACCACCAGGGGGCAGCACAGAATGAAGGAAGGCCCCAGCCCAGTGTTCAGCAGCCGCTAGGGACCCTAACTGTGTAAAAATTTTGTGCACTGGGACTCTAGTTGTAAATAATAATGCAAGAGACATGGGAGGCCTATATCTTTTAAGTTAGCATTTTTATTTTCTTTGGATAAATACCCAGAAGTGACATTGCTAGACAATATGTTGGTTTTATTTTTTACTTATTTATTTTTTAGGTTTCCCCATACAGTTTTTCATCTTTTAACAAAACATAAATACACACATACATTTATAAACACACTCTCAAAAGACAAAGTCAATTAATCAAAACTAGACTCAGATATAACAAATATGTTAAAGTTATACATCAGAGAATTTAAAATGACTATGGTTAATACGTTAAATGTTATAACAGAAAAGGTGAACATCAGATCATTTAGATAATTCTAGCCAAGAGAAGAAAATGATAAACATTGGAAAATATAGCAACAGAATTAAAAAATGCTTCTGATGGCTCAACATTTGATCCAACAGAGGAGTCAATGAATTTTTTTTTAAAATCTATTGAAATTATGCAAATTGAAACAGAAGAGGGAGAGAGTAGATCCAAAGCCTCTTGGACAATACTTCATGGTCTTTCTTATATGAAATTGTAATTCAATGGAAGAGAAAGTAAATGTGAAGAAGAAATGTTTGAAGGAACAATGGAAATTTTCCAAAAATAACAACAGAACCAAATTAAGAATTCAGTAACTCACAGGAAACCAAAACAGAACAGAGCAAACAGGTCCAACAAAAATAATTTTTAAAAAGCCATTTGGCATATTATATTCAAAATAATTGAAAACTAGATAAAAAGAAAATCTTTAAGTCACTCATACAAAAAAAAAAAAAAAAGATCTATTGCGTAAAGGAGTAAAAGTTTACCACAAATTTCTCTTTAGCAAACACACTATCCAAATAAGATCTAGAGATGGCAAATAAACTTATGAAGAGATATACAACATAGTTATGCATTAGGAAAATGTCAATTAAACCACATCTATTAGAATGGCTTAAAAAGAGAGAGACAATACCAAGTGCTGCAGAGAATGTGAAACAACTGTAATTCTCATACGTTGCAGGTTAGCTATTTCTTAAAAATTAAACATATACATGTACTTATTTTATTATTAGGAATTCTACTTCAAGGTATTTTTACAAGTCACAACTTATGTTCACACAAACAATTGTGCACATATGTATGAAAGCTTAATTTATGAATACCAATAAATAGAAACAACTGAAATGCACTTTAGCAGGTAAATGGCTAAACCAACTGTGTTATATCCATACAATGGAATACTGTTCAGCTATAAAAAAGGAACATACTATTGTTTTACATAAAAACATGAATGACTCTTAAATATTTGTTGCTAAATGAAGTGACTCAGAAATAAAGGGGTATGTATTGTATGATCCCATTTGTATGACATTCTGGAAAAGTAATTATAGAATACAGAATAAATAAGTGGATGCAGGTATTTGTAATAGGAGGGGTGGTTAATTATAGCAAACGGGAAATTTTGGAGTGATGGAACTGTTCTGTATGTTATTGTAATTATAGAAATATAACTGTAACATTTGTCAAATTACTCAGAACTGAACACTGTGGGTTACTATATTGCAGTAAATGCATAATAAGAAAAACATCAATATGGATGTCTGGGGGAAGGTGGGCTGTGACAAATGAATCTACTTAAAAAGAAAATTGACCTAATTAACTTTAGAAAACAGTTGTTTTGAGTTGATTGTATACGGCTAAAGAAAAACTATCTATCCTATCTAATAAAAGAGTAATATGCAAATTGACCATAGCTTCACTACACCTAATAAGCCATGCCCACAAGCCAATCGCAGGGCGATGGCCAGGTGCAGGGCCAGGCAGCGATGGCGGGCCCTGATTGATCGCAGCAGTGCAGTGGCCGGCCCTGGGGAGAGGCCTTTTCCGGACCTGGCGGGGGCGGGGGCAGTGATAGTGGGCCCCCAATCCATCTCAGCAGCACTGTGGTGGGCCTACAGCCAGTATGGGTGGAGGGCAGGACTGGGCAGAGATGGCAGGCCTTTGATTCATTGCAGCAGCGCAGTGGCCTGCCTACAATATGACGCTGCCTGCTATGTCCAGGCAGTGATAGGGACTTTGCAGTTTCAGCAGGCACCTCCTGATGTCGCCCACTGGGTCCAGGCAACATTCGGTATGGGACTGGCAGCATAGGTAGTGCCTGACGTTTCCTGTGGGCTCTAGGTGGTGTTGGGACCAGGAAGGCCCAGGGTACAGCACCTGATGTTGCCCATGTTGTCCTGGCATTGATTGGGATCAGGCAGGCAGTATGGACAGTATCTGATGCCCCTCGCAGAATCCAGGTGGCAATTGGATCTGGGCAGTTCCAGCAGGCAGCCCCTAACACTGCCCGCATGATCTAGTTGGCAATCAGGACTGGGCAGTTCCAGTAGGAATCTCCTGAAGCTGTCTGAGGGGTCCAGATGGCGATGGGGACTGTGCAGTTCCAGCAGGAAGCTCCTGATGTTGCCATGGGGTCCAGGTGGCAATTGGGATCAGGCAGGTGGCATGGACAGCATCTGAAGTTTCTGGGGGGTTCATAGGCAGGGGTAGCCCCGGTCTACAGGATCACTGTCTGTCCCTGGGCCGCCTGAGGACACTGGTGGAGCAGGCCTGGGTTGAACATTTTAATGAAAATGGAATCCTTGTGTCCCTCCCTACCATGCCCTGTCCCGGGAGAGGGGAGGGAAGTGGGCAGTTCGGAGGCACCTCGACTCCAAAATGGCTGGGAACAATCTGCAGGCATGCTACCAGGAAGAGGTGCTGAATCATGAGGATGCAGAGGGCTGGCTGATGGAGGTGAGCAAAGATGCAGAGAAGTGGCTCTTGCAGGCTCTGAGGTGGAAAAGTGCATCTACAGCCTGATGGACAAAATTGCCTTTCTGAAGAAGGTGAACTATGAGGAGATCATCAAGCTGCGGGCGTGGATCCAGTATGCTCAGATCTCCATGGAGATGGACGTGTTCTCCAAGTCCAACCTCTCCACTATGCTCAAGGACATCCACGCCCAGTACAAGAAGCTGGCTGCCAAGAACATGCAGAATGCCGAAGAATGGTACAAGAGCCACTTCACCATGCTGACTGAGAGCTCTGCCAAGAACACTTATGCAGTGCGGGCCAGCGACTGCTCAAGGCCAAAACTCTGGAGATGGAAACATGCCGGGGCATGAACGAAGCACTGGGAAAGCAGCTGTGAGAGTTGAAGAATAAGCAGAACTCCGATATTAGTGCTCTGTGAGACATGATCAACAAATTAGAAAATGAGTTGAGAACTACAAAGAGTGAAATGGCACAGTATTTAAAAGAATACCAGGACCTCCTCAATGTGAAGATGGCTTTGAACATTGACATTGCAGCTTACAGGAAACTCTTGAAAGGTGAGGAGACCCTGCTCAGTTTCACCAGTGTGGAAGCATAACCAGAGACTACTCCCAGAGTTCCCAGGTCTTTGGTGATCTGCCTATGGTGGTTTACAGACTAGCTCCTACTTGATGTCTGCTCACTCCTTCCCTTCTTAATTCCCCTGCCACATCCAGGAGGAGCAGATTGAGGTGGAAGAGACCATTGAGGCTGCAAAAGCCGAGGAAACGAAGGATGAACCCCCTTCTGAAGGAGAAGCTGAAGAGGAGGAGAAGTAAGAGGCTGAGGAAGAGGAAGGAGAAGAAGAGGAAGAAGGTGCCAAGAAAGAATTTGAGGATGCAAAGGAGGAAGGAGATGAAGAGGAAGATGCCCAAGTAGCTGAGGAGAATGTGAAGGAGAAGCTGCCCAAGAAGCTGCCCAAAGAGATGAAAGTGCTGGGAAGGAGCAAGAAACCAACAGGAAAAATTGAGTCCCCCTTTCCTTAATTATTTCAGGAATAATCCTCCCAGTAATCAACCCCATCACCGACCAAGCAGTTGAGTCCCTGATATTATATGAATTAAAGTCAGACATTAAATGTTATGCTATGACTTTTCTTCTCATACAGAGTGTCAGTTTGCTTGCAAAGTGCCTTCCTGGCTTGCTGTCAGCCTGTGCATGGTCTACATTTATGAGTTCAGGATCTATGGCAATGTGAATAATTCAGATGTTTATAATAAAAACACATAAATACATGAATTCACTAATGTTAATGTTAAAATTCATGGAAAAAATAGTCCTTTGAATCTTTGGTGGTTAGAAATTAAAGACCTCAAATCATGTGCAATAAACAATAAATGAAGTTACACTGAATGGCAAAAAAAAATACATTAGGGGCCAGGAAATGTTCAAAGACCTGGGAACCATTCCCAGATCAGGAAGAGAAGTCACAGGATGTATATTATTGCTACAAATACTGTATTTCCTACTACTAACAACATATACAATGTATTAGATGCCTTCCTATCTCATGAAGTACTTATTTTCATAGGTAATACTGATAGATATGTTATAGTTATGGCAGTATGTCATATCCTATCTGTATTAATAAAAGGGTAATATGCTAATTAGACCATGAGACAGTGCAGATATCCTTCCGGACAAAGCCATGGTGGTGGGGCCGAGGCAGAGGCAGTTACAGGTGATCAGGCCAGGAGGGGAGGGCAGTTGGGGGTGATCAGGCTGGCAGGGGGCTGCAGTTGGGGGCAAGTAGGCCAGCAGGCAGAGTGGTTAGGGGAGATCAAGCAGGCAGGCAGGTGAGCAGTTAGGAGCCTGTACTCCCAGGTTGTGAGGAGTTGTCCAACTGCCAGTTTAAGCCCTATCCCACAGAGGTCCCAGATTAGAGAGGATGCAGGCCAGGCTAAGGGACACACCCCACTCTACCCACCTCCCATGCATGGATTTCATGCACCGGGCCACTAGTCTATATATAAAAGCCTAAGCGATCGGCTGATTGGCTGACCAGTCAGTAGCTATGGTGCGCAATGATCACTGGGGCAGATGCTCAACACAGAAGCTGCTGAGCTGCAGTGACTTGGCAGCTGCAGTTCTTGGGTGATGCACCGACATCAGAGAGGTGGGATCCTGATTCCAGAGTTTGTCACTGGAGAACTGCCCTCTCGCAATCCAGGAGCCCTTGGGGAATGTTGGAGAGCTGGTTTGGGCCCAATCCCCTCAGACTAGGCTGAGGGACCCCCCTTTTCATGAATCCGTGCACTGGGCCTCTAGTAAATATATAATTTTCCCCACATATATTTGTATGTGTATGTGTTTGTGAGTATGGTTTTTGCTGTATTTTGTTTGTTCCTCTGTTCTAAAATGATGGGTCATGTATTTAATTAAACAACCAGTAGAAGAGGTCTAAGACAGAAAGAGAGGGGATGAATGCTAGTGTAATCCTGGAGGTTATAAAAGAAAAAAACAAGAAGCTCAAAGTTGACCTTAAACTGAAGTAGAGGTACATATTCTAAAACTGCGACAGAATGAAAGCATGAGGGAGGAAGGCAAAACCTTCAGGAGGCAGAAATTTAAAAGCTCATGCCTATTGACCTCAATTTACTCAATAAAATAGGGAAAAAAAGAGTCTATAAGAATGAAAAGAGTGATGACCCATCCAATGTGGCATGTCTTTCTTGAGGTTAAAAGTATATCCATGGGGTAATGCTAACAAAGTCTTCCGTTGACTGGGACAGAGGGTGACTTTCTTTTGACTATGAAAGTATATCCCCACTATTATAAAAAAAACAAAGACTTTTTATTGTTTAACAGAAACATAGATTTAGTCTATGTTTTTTTTAACATTTAAAAAAGTACCTTTATTGTTGAAAGTATTACCGATGTTCCCTTTTTCCCCCATTGACCTTCTCCACCTTGCTCCTGACTCCCCTCATCCTGGCCAAATATTAATTTTGTATCCTGCTACATGGATGAATTCATTTATTAAATCTAGTAGTTTTTGGCGGAGTCTTTAGAGTTTTCTATATATAATATGTCATCTGAAAATAATGACAGTTTTACCTTTTCCTTTCCAATTTGGATGTCTTTTATATTTTTTCTTCTTGTCTAATCACTGCGGCTAAGCATCCGGTATTATGTTGAATAAGATTGTGAAAGTGGACATTCCTATCTTGTTCCCATTCTTAAGGAAAATGCTTTTAGTTTTTGCTGATTGAGTATGATGATGGCTTTGGGTTTGACATATATGGCCTTTATTAGGTTGAGGTATGATCCCTCTCTTCCCACTTTGCTGAGAGTTTTTAATCACAAATGGCTTCTCGGCCCTTGCCAGTGTTGCTAAATAGTTAGAGCTTTGGCCTGCAGACTGAAGGGTCTTGGGTTTGATTCCCAATTAAGGGTACGTACTGGGTTGCAGGTTCAATACCCAGCCCAGTCAGGTGCATGCAGGAGGAAACCAATCGATGTGTGTGTGTGTCTCTCTCTCCCTCCCTCCCTACTTTTACTCTCTTTGAAAAGCAATAAAAAAAATTATCGGGTAAGAATTAACAACAAACAAACAAAAGCTTGGTGCTGGATTTTATCAAATACTTTTTATGCATCTATTGAAATGATCATCTGGTTTTTATCTTTCGTTTTGTTTATGTGATATATCACATTTATTGATTTGCAAATATTGTACTAGTCTTGCATACCTGAGATAAGAAATAGATGCATTTTAGACACTAATAATAATCTCTCAGAAAAATAATTCCATTTACCATTGCAATAATAAAAAAAAGATATCTTTGAGTAAACTTAAAAATCTGTATTCATAAAAATAGATGACATTGAAAAAAATAAAGAAAATAGACTACCAGATTTTTGAAAATTTGATGTGTTTAATTTGCCTTTAAAGTTTGAAAACATAAGAAGCAACACCGGAAATGTCCATGTCTACTATACTTGGGGAAGATTAAATAAAATAGGACATAAGATAAGTTTCAGTACCAATGAAGTCCCATTATTATTTTTCTGAAATAAATATTTTACCCTGAATATTCAGTGGTTTCATTTGGTGGGCTTCTTAAAGAGGATCCAAGGGTTGCATTTAGTTCCAGACAAAGTAGCTTAATCTGCAAGTGCTGGCCATTTGAATTTACCCAAGGCCTTCAGACACTACCAATTTCAAAGTGGAAAAAGATAGTGTAGCTAAATGCATGGAAATCAGATTTCAAAATGACCAATTCCAGATCTGGAAAAGATCATATCCTCTTAAAACAAGAACAGCAACAAATGCAGTAAAACACATGAATCTCAGTACGGTTTCTCTTTTTCCCTTTATTAGCTAGTTAACGACCAATTAATATGCTTATTATGGGAGAATTTACCAAACCAATTTCAGTGGCATTCTCTGTGGACTCAATGGTTAAATGTGTGGAATTATAGTAGGAGTGAGTTCTATGGTACATTTTACTCAAGCTTATGTGAAACCACAATATTACTCAAGCTTATGTGAAACCACAGTATAGCTCAGAGATCATTTTCTGCTCAATGTTAAGCCTATTTTACTTCAATATATTTTATTAAATTCAATTAGCAAGCAGAGAGTTTTAGTATAGTCGATTTAGATCATATTTCTATTTAATAAAACAATATAAAATGGAATTCTAATACCTTACTTACCCATTATATATCAGTGTCTAAATTAATTATTCTTAAGAAATGTTGATTCATTTTCTTTTTGTTTTCTGTAAACAAATTTTATTTATTTATTTATTTATTTGTAATTTATTTCAAAGATAAGGAAAAGGGGGGGAGAGAGAAAGAGAGAGAGAGAGAGAGAGAGAGAGAGAGAGAGAGGAGAGAGATGAGAGAGAACCATCAATCCATTACCTCCCGCACAGACCCAGACCCAGAATTGAGCTGGTGATCTTTTGATGAATAAGATGATGCTCAAACACCTGAGGCACACCAGCCAGGCCAACTGATTAATTTTCTTGAATCTAAATCTAAGTAAAAAACACTTGCCATCCTTGTAGTCAAAAAGCAAAAATTAATATTGCTCAATCTACTTTCTAAGAATGTCTAATGTTTAAAGTGCTGCATTCTTGAATGTCCATGTTTAAATTAACATTCTTAAGAATTTAAAATAACTTGTACAGGGACAATTAGCTGTTTAAAGTTTTTAATATAATGATTTCAATGCAATGTGACATTGATTTAAATGTCACAAAAGCGATATTTTTGCTTAAGCAATTGTGAAGGACATCAGCTCAATTGTTAAGATACGTGTGCTAACAGGCAGATAAAACAATCAATTGGCTCAGTTTCTCGTCTTAAATAAAAATATAGTTTTAATCTAGTCTATGAATAGCTTTCAGAACACACATGTGTTTCCTAGATGCTAGGTGATTTTTGTTTCAATTGCCATGTAAGTCAAGTATACACAGGCTTTTCCTTCTTTCATCCAACTTTACCTTAGATTGTGACCTGTTTCCTAAAACTGGTATCAGTTTCTGAAATCCTGCCAGTTTGTAGTAAATTCCTATTTATTTCTTTAATCTATATTCTGTCTGCAAGCACATACACTACAATATCTACAGGTTACTCGGTGCCCAGTAAGTCTATTCATACCCTAATGGATGTGGCTAGTCCTAGCATATCCTACTATTCTGGTACCTGTGCTACCAACCCAGCCCAGAACAGGCAAGTGTGTCTGTTCTAATCAGCTTAAATATGGGGGGATTCTGTATATATCAAAGTGACACTAAATGCTAAAAATCTTAGTGATTACAAAGATGTAAACACACAGAGGACTAGGCTTTTGGTTATAGGACACTCTAGTAGGATAAAGACAAGAGTTTGAAGGAAGCACAGTAATTTACAAAGTATTATCTTGAGGAGGGTCTTTGGATTTATTTCAGGTAGCATTTTGAAAGGTACCAGCCTGAGCATGTTTGATAGTAAAACTAAAACCAAAATTTACTCGAAGAATTAGTTGTAAGAATTTCCTATCAAACAGCAAAAGGTGATAATTATTCCTAATGGAAAAAAAGAAATATGAAAATGTCAAGGTTTTTACACCACTGTAATTATTCTTATCATATTTTTGAGGGGCTATTCCGAACATTTTGTAGCAGTTGTCAAATAGAGAAATACAGAAAATTTACTGGCTCACACATATGTTTCTCCAGATATAAAATCTTGTATTACAGAGCAGTCTATTTCAAGTACTTCCCACCCCACCCCCCAGAAAATAGCTATCTATGCTGTAAAAATTGATATAGAGATTTTGTTTCTAAGAAGCTGAAATTCAAAGGTATCATAGATGGTAAATAAAACACGTATCACAAACTCAGAGTCATTTGATCAAATACAATTGAGTCTAAGCTGAGTCTGTGTAAGAAACCAGTGAACTCAAACCAATTTCTAATTTTATAAAATCTATATTAATACTATTGAGATGTAAACATATTGGGCAAAATCATGTATAAATGGAAAGTTTAGAAGTTTTGCCCTGTCAGGTAGCTGTAAAAGCCATTTGTGATGTCTATGTTGATGCTTTTTAGCTCATTTTAAGAAAATAAACCTTAGTGTTTTTTTGTTTCATACTGCACCTCCAATGCATGGAAGATCAAGAGCATAAAACACAACTTTATTGATTTCTTAATTAATTTGTTATTGCTATTTTCTTTATGTAGTTCACTAAATGCTATAGATATTAAATTTTTCAGGATACAAGGGAGTATATCACATTTTCATTACTTTTTGTATTGATTTTTTTTATTTTTAGTACTAATTTAATATGGACTGCAGTTGATATGGCTCTGGTCATAGCCTATAAGAGAAAAGTAGGTATAAAAGCAATATTTGGAAAAAGAGAAGAGAAAAAGTGGAAAATATTTGCAGCTTTGTAAGGAATAGTAAAAGCAAACCTATTAGGAATGCCAGATGTTCAAAATATAGCATAATATAGAGCTGAAAAAGTGGACTTGACAAAAATGTTGATCATAAGTATCTAGCACGTTAATGTAAAGTTAAAGAACAGACTATCCTCCAGGGCCTCAACCCAGACTAGTTAGTTATATTCATGTCTAGCATACAACAGAGGCCTTTTGAGGCATCATGACGCCAGGATTTTTCCCTGATCAGTTTAATCTTTGCACTGAATGGACTTCTTATAATTGTCCTGTCTCATGACATAAATAAGAGTTTATGCTATTTTCTATTTTTTTCTGACCCTCTATAACCTGCCTTGTTTGCAAAGTACTCATCTTGAAGAATCAGCATGAAAAAAAGGAACTTTAAAATTTATTTTGGAGGTTCTAATGTTGGGGCAGGGGCTGATTTAACATATCTTAGCGTCCTCTTTGTGGTTGAACAAATTTCATTGGCTTGCAGTCTGCAGATAGAATAAAGTTCCAGATTATTACTGTCATTTATTTAAAAATAATATTTCATGGGCTATCAAGAAATTGAGAAATGCCATCTTTCATTTTCCTGCTGTGTCTAAAAGAGGTATACAATATTTCCATTAAAGGAGGATTATCCTAATAATTATAATCAGGTCATAGTGACCATCTTTGTAAGTTATTTACTATTAACCAAAATATTATCTCCATGCTTGTATTTGTTGTTCCTGGAGGGTGGACAAAGCATGAACCACAAGCCCATTCTATTCTCTGTAGAATTTATACTACATAAAACCCTAAATAGTATATCTACATCACAGGATCTTTTGGTAAAAGTACACTTTTGTTTCTCTCTCACAATATTAATATCATTTTATTATTTTCTTTTGTGTGCTTTATTTAATTGTCCTATTGTTGACTTCAGGAGCATTTATTTCCTTATTATTTTAATGCCCTGTCAGTTTGTCCAGTATTTAAATTGTTTGCACTTAACAAATATGTATTGTATTAAATTTACCTGAGTAGTAAATTTAAAACAATACATAGTAGTAGTAGTACCAGTATTTTCTTTCAGGGTAAGATTTGGGGTATGTTAATGAGAAAATACTTTCTATTAGTTTCTCTTCAGAGAAGAGGGATTTCATTGGTAAATGCCATGAGTATTTAAGGGAGATATTCAGTTGCCTAAATCAGCTGAGAAAATACTATCTAAAATGAATTATTCTGTGCTCTCAAAGACTCCCTAAGTAAATAAGAAATCTGGTATGATTTCTCCTTCCTAGAGATAACCACATGATGTGAACAAAGGACCTCTCATAAACTATTCCAATAGAGCAAGAGCCTAATACTGTGAAATAGTCTTTAGCCAGAACATTCTTGCAACACAGGCATCCTTTTCAGAATAATGAAGTACTGCTTCAAGTGTGTTAATAAGGTCAACTGGCACTTATAATATGCTAAGTCAAATCATTCTTATCAACATTCTTTGCTAACTCCAGAATTTAATTTTCATTCAATTAAAAAAAATTAATCACATCAGCTTTACATTTTAACCCTTCCTCAAGGAAAGATGTTTTTAATAGTGACTGTTCTAAACAAAATTGCTTAGATATATCCTGAGAGATATGGTAGTGGTGATGCTAAGGCATTATATGTTTAGGCCCTCCCCACACCACACTAAAAGTTGCAAAATATAGAGTAGCATCATATTTATAACAGAGATTAGATAAGCATGTTAATAGTGTTTTATATAATCCCATACCAGTTTTATCATCTAGACAGATTAAAGGGGCTTTTCAAAGAAATGAAAAAAAATTTCCCCTTAAAGTATGAGCCTGACCCCCAAGGAAGTAAGATAGATCTCAATATACACAAGAATGGCTCAGCAAATATAATGCATGTACACTGTGGGCTGAGAGAGCACATTTTACCAAAGTATGTCTTAATCCCATGAAGCACTATTTCTAAGTTATAAGGACAAAAATTGTCTAATCTCTAAGAAACTCAGACTTTTACCGAAAAAAATTATAAAGGTAGATATTTAGAAAATGTATTCTAAGGCAAGATACTGAATGCTTATATAAAACCAACTTGAAATTTTTATTTTATTATAATTCTTTAGCTTTCAGATAACTCTGTTCCATTGGTCCAATGACCTCTTCATCAGAGCAAAACTACTTCTACCTGCTTTTATTTTTTTATTGTCATAGACTCAGATTATTAAATTTCACTTAAGGTTATTCCACATAAAATATTCATTCAAAAATGGAAATATCAAGGGCAGGACAGGATGCTTACTTTAATCACTTCTGTATACTAGAAGTCTTAGAAAAAGTTGGCAAGAAATAGGAATCCAAGGCATCCAAATGAGAAGGAAGAAGTAAAATAATCTCTGTTAGCAGAAGACATGACTTTATATATGGTATACCATAAAGATTACACACAAAAACAACAACAATGAAAACTTGTTAGAACTAACAAGTTAATTCAGCAGAATTGCAGGATAAAAATCAAATAACATAAATATGTGGTGCTTCTAAGTACTAACAATGAGTGATCCAGAAAAGATATTAAGAAAATAATTATATTTACAATAACATAAAAAAGAATAAAATGCTTAAATTTAAATTTAACCAAGGATTTAAGACACTTGTACAATAAAAATTACAAACTGTTACTTTGAAACAAATTAAAGAAGACAAGTAAATTGAAAGACATCCTGTGTAAATTGATTGGAAGACATAATGTTAAAAAGTCAATATTACCTGAAGCTAGTATTCAAAATGAAATCTCTATAAGAATCCCAATGGTATGTTTTGTAAAATTGAAAAATCCATCCTAAAATTCATATGGAATATTAAAGGACCCCAAATAGCCAAAACAATTTGAAAAAGAACAAAGTTGGAGAGCTCACACTCCCTGGTTTCAAAACTTATTACAAAGCTATAGTAATAAAAACAGTAAAAAAAATGGCACTGACAAAAAGATAAGCCTATCTACCAATAAAATAGAATAGAGAGTCCAGAAATAAACCTAACCATTTATCATCAAATAAATTTTGGCCAGGGTCCCAAAACCATTCAATGAAGAAACTACAGTCTTTTCACAAAATGGTGCTGTGAAAACTGGCTAGCAACATGGAAAATAGAATCTTAATATATAAAAAGCCAGTGGTCGTCATGACTAAAACAACCAGATGGACAACTGAACAGCAGGCTGTGTGGGGCTAGCAGGCCAGCAGGGAAGTTAGTGAGAGAGACAGCCAAATGACTGAACAACAGGCTTCATGGGGTGACCAGGCCAGCAGGGGCAGCAGTTGGGGGTGACCAGGCTGGTGGGAGGGGAGTTAGAGGCAACCAGGTCAATAGGGGGACAGTTGGGGGTGACCAGGTTGGTGGTAGGGGGCAGTAAGGGGTGACCAGGTAGGCAGGCAAGTGAGCAGTTAGGAGCCAGTAGTCCCATATTGTGAGAGGGCTTAAACAGGCAGTCGGTCATACCCTAAGGGGTCCTGGATTGGAGACGGTGCAGGCTGGGCTAAGGGGACATTTACCCTGGCACGAATTTCGTGCACCAGGCCTCTAATAATGTCATAAACAAATATTGACTCAAATGGTTCATAAGAGCTAAACCTATATAAAGTTATTTGAAATAAATGTAGGGTAATCTTCATGGCAACACATTTGGCTTGGATGTGATATCAAAAACATAAACAGTAAAAGGAAAACAATAGACAAGTTAGACTTTGTCAAAATTTTCTTTTGTGCATCCAAGGATACAATCAATCAATAGGGTGAAAAGGCAATCCACAGGATGAGAGAAAATATCTGCAAATCATTATCTCATAAGAGGTAAATATTAAAAATATATAAAAAAGGCAAAAAAACTTGAATGTTTTCATTAATTCTTCTCCCCATGCTTTAGATTCTTAAGTGGTTTCATGACAACTTTGTTCATGGTCCCATGCTTGTGTATACTTTCCATTTTCTCAGTGACAATATCACAAATGTTTTCTTTGTTAAGTGATCTTTGTTGTTTTTTTTTTTCCCTGAGCCTTTGCTGAGGTTATCTTCTGTCATTTTTGTGTAGAAATGTTTTTCAAAATGTGATTAAAAAAAAAGAGTTTTTATTAACAGAGCTTGCAGAAATTAACACTAGTTTGCACTACATTCTACTCTCCCTATGAAACATAAATGAGTCTGTGTATATATAGTTGTATTTAGGGGAGTTATTTTAATCTTTATTTCCTCAATCTAAATGAGATTAGCATTTGTAGCAGTGCTCACTGTTTAGCCTGTCATCTAAAAATGCCCTTCTTGATGTGCTGCCTTTTAAAAAGATTGGGCCTTTGTGTTTATTCATTCAGAACCACCTCTCCTATTACTCAATGAATGATGCCCAATACAGTCCTGGAAAGCTTTCACCACCAGTCTATGCTTGTCTGGCCCTCAGAATGTGCCACTCACTGTAGGGAATTATGTTCTACCATCTGTATCTGAAATCAGCCACAACCATCCTTTCTTGACAATTTCCACACGCATTTGATTTTCTCTGTACTTGGCAGCCTATACATATTTCAGTTTGAGAATACAGATATAGTTCCTTCAAAACTAGGCTTTATTTCTGTTTCTAATTTTCCTGTTTGTTAAAAGAATATTTATGAGAAGAGAAAACGGTAGTCTATTAATAATACCACTTTAGTTTTTTTTAAAAAAGACCATCAACATTCTCTGTAAAGAGATACTTTCAAATATTATTTTAAAATGTATTTAATATAAAGCACTAATTTATGGTAGTGGGAGAATCTTTGGGTGGTGGGCACACAGTGCAATATATAGATCTTATAACATAGAAACCCACACCTGAAACCTTGTATGATCATGTTAACCAATATTAACCCAATAAATGTAATAAAAATAAAGTATGTTTATTACTCCACCCAAAACTCTAGAACACAACTGTAGGATTCCAAACTATGTATATTTCATTTTCTATAGCAGTTAGTCTGCTTATATTGTTTTCAAGTTGCAATTCTACTTAATGAAGTTTTGGTGCTACTGAATCATACTATTACAGATTTCTTGTGCCCCCAAAATATAAAGTACCTTGAGAAATTGTTCAAGTCACAGATAGAAAAAATTTCTGTTTTAATCAGAAAAAAATTAAGAAGTACCTGTTTTAAGTCATGTCGACATATATTTGTCTACTACAATTATTATTACACATAAAGCTTGTTCATGCTTCATATACCAAAAACAACTAGGTACTCAACTAAACAATGTTGGTTTCAGCTTTATGAAAAATTTTAGAATATCATTAAGAAAATCTTAATGGAAAGCTATATTTTATGACTTAGCAGAGAGAGAAATTTAATATATAACAGTTCTCAACAACTTTAATCAGTGAGCACTGCACATTCATTCCATGTGTCACATAAGAGATAATGTTGAGTACTTTTGAAATTCTGAACTAGCAACAGATGTCACCACTTTCTGCCCAAATGGTCACATCTGACCCTTCCATGCATGAGTGATCATATTTAACTTGGTTCAATAAATCTACAGCTATCACACCCATATCAGAGTCATTCATACATTTACTAATAACCCGTTGAAAATAGACCAATTCTACTAATCATTGGGAGGGTTATAGAAATCACATATTCCAATATTTTATTCACAGCAGGAATACTGAATAGAAATGTGTCAATTTCAGCTTTTGTTTGAACTCAAATAGTAATGCTGAATTTATGTATCTCTGCAGCAATTATTTATGATTTTTAAATAAATGTATATATTCAAATCTTCATTATATTAAGCATAAAATACCCTTTGTATAACATCTGTCTTTTTATTGCTAACCCATGCAGAATAAACCAATTTCCCCTATTATATTATATTAGAGGCCTGGTGCATGAAATTCATGCACTGGGGGGAGGGGGTCCCTCAGTCTGGCCAGCACCCTCTCGCAGATCAGGATCCCTCAGGGGATATCTGCCTGCTGGCTTAGACCTGATCCCCTCAGGGGTCGAGTACTTACCTACCGCTGCACTCACCAGACATGAGTCTGGTTTCTGTCTGCAGGGGTCCAGGAGGGAGCACTGATCAACAAAAAACTGGGCTCACTGCTTCTTAGCGCTGGCCCCAACCTCCTGCCTACTAGTGGGAGGGGCCGATTGGAAGGTGGGCCAGCCAGGGGAGGGGCTGTGGGAGTTGAGGCACCGAATACCAATCCTGCCTCTGTGGAGGCGCTGGGACCGCACCTTTCCCACTACCTCTGTGGAAGAGGGAGCACCAGACCCCCATGGCTAGGCTAGCTGGCCCCACCCCACCATTCAATGATGGTTCCAGAAGGTCATTCTGGAAGGTCGTTCTGCCATCGGATCGAGTTAGCATATTAGCTCTTTATTATATAGGATTTCAAGATGATTTACATGCCCTTATAAGGCTTTTGTCTGTTTAACTGTTTTCTTGATAGTCAACCCTTTTTATATGACACAATATCCAAACAGCATGTCTCGATTTCTATTACACTTTTGTCAATTCTTAAAATATGGCAACCTAAACATATGACAATGCCCCCAAAATACTCCCAAGTGTACCAAATAGCAAATGTCTCCTTCATGTAATCTACATTAAAAGTGCTAAATTGAAAATGATTTTATTAAATTCTCTAATCGTTCTCTAATCGTGTGTATGATTTATGTGAATCTAAGGGAAAATAAACTCAATATTTTTCATAAGAATTTCTAAAAGATATCTTCCTAATCTTCTATTTGTGCAATTGTTTTTTGGATCTATGTTTGCCTTGTATTTGACTGTTATTCTTAAAACTTTTCTTTTGGTGATACCTAATCTCAAACTATTAAGACTACTTCATTATAGAATACATTGTATTAGTATGTTATTGATTATGACAATTTCAAATTATAAAAAGCAAGGAGAAACTAAAGAGTCCTGTGCTCAAAAGCTTGGGCCTTGATGTGAAATCTGTTGACTCTTTGCTTATCAACTTGAATAAAGCAAATTATCTAATCTGGGTATCTCTGGTTTATCCTATCTAATAAAAGAGTAATATGTAAATTGACCATACCTCCATGACACTCACAAGCCATGCGCAACAGCCAATCAGGAGCAGATATGCAGATAAACCTGACCAAGATGGCTGCAGCCACAGAGAACAGGGGGGAGGTTTAAGTTTCCCTAGTAATGGAGGAAGCGAAACTTTCCACCTGCTTTGCAGGCACAGGCCTCCACTCAATGTTACAAAGTTTCAATGACAGAAGATAAATAAATCTCAAAAAAAAAAAATGATGGTAGCCACAGAGCTGGATAGAGCAGGAGGCTTAAGTTGCACCCAGAGATGGAGAAAGCCAAGCTTTCAATCTGCCCTGGCTGGCCCAGGCCTCCACTTAAGGCCACAAAGTTTCCATTATAGAAGATAAATAAATCCCAGATACCAGGGCTTCCACTTGGGGTGCATGGGGACATGGCCAGCCTGCAAATCACCACTAGCCCTTCGCCCAGGCCACCCCATGCCCCAAGGGAACCCCCACCCTGATCTGGGACACTCTTCAGGGCAAATCAGCTGGCCCCCACCTGTGCACCAGGTCTCTATCCTATCTAATAAAAGAGTAATATGCAGATTGACCATCATTCCAACACACAAGATGGTTGCCCCCATGTGGTCAAAGATCCTGCCCCCATCTGGACACAAGATGGCCACCACGAGATGGCCAGCAGGGAGGGCAGTTGGGAGGGACCAGGCCTGCAAGGGAGGGCAGTTGGGGGCCATCAACCCTACAGGGGAGAAAAGTTAGGGATGACCAGGCTGGCAGTGCTGGGAAGTTGGGGGTGACAAATTCCTGCAGGGAAAGGCAGTTAGGGGCAAACAGGCTGACAGGGGAGCAATTAGGCATCAATCAGGCTGGTAGGGTAGTGATTAGGGATGATCAGGCTGGGAGGCAGAAGCAGTTAGGGGCAATCAGGAAGGCAGGCAGATAAACAGTTGGGTGCCAGCTGTCCTAGATTGTGAGAGGGATGTCCAACTGCCTAAACAGGCAGTTGGATTTCCCTTAAGGGGTCCCATATTGGAGAGGGTGAAGGTTGGGCTAAGGCACACTTCCCCCCACCCATGGACAAATTTCATGCACTGGGCCTCTAGTATGTTTATAAAATGAATATGTTGAATATTATACTTCCTAACATTGCTATGAGAGTTGAGATAATACAAAGGATCTGACATACAGTAAATTTGTTATCAGTGCTATTAATAAAACTAGATAGCATTTTGAGATGGAAAGCTTAATCTAATGGTATATTATTGTCAATTCATACTGGTTCATAAGAACCAATTGTGAGCATCTCTTCCCAATTCCCTGTTCAGGGAGGTCTTGTATGTAGTTTGGTAGATTGAAAGTGGCCATGAGTGAGTATCTACAACAATGATATTTTGTCAAATGTTCCATGCATTAAGGCCTTTATTTTACTTCCTCCTTTCCTTTTCTCTCTCTTCCCCCCCCCCCCCCGCCTTTCTGTTTATTTTTTCTCTCTCTCTTTTTTTTTTGTCCTCACTCTATCTTTTTCTTTTGTTTGTTTTTATAAGCACACCACTGATTGGGTCTGATTGATGTCTTTAAGGAAATTAATAATTGCTTACGTTTACTCACATTGTCTCAGCATTCATTGGCCTGTAGTTAAGTTCAGCATACTACAAATCAGCTTACCCATGCTGTCATCCAAGCTAGACATATACTTCTTCACAAAGATCTTGAGAAAATTTGTCTATGTGTCTTGCTAAATCCTATATAATCATGTTTTCTGGCATATAAGATGACTTTTTAACCCAGGAAAATCTCCTCAAAAGTCAGGGGTCGAAATCAAATCTGATGTATTTTTTTTTATTTTATTTTTATTTGGTGTGCCTTGAAAGAGGGGTAGTCTTCTTATATGGTGAGTATATCCCAAACTCTATATTTTAACTGGAAAAGTTGGAGGTCATCTTATACGCTGGAAAATACAGTATATTATACCTTTAGGATATGCATATTTCTTCTCTTATTATAATTATTACCTAAAGAAAAACATTGTTTGCTATGTATATTACTTTAAAAACCAAGTACTTGGTACTTTTAAAAACCATAATAGTATTAATACTGTCATTAATAGTAATAATGATGATAGTGGTAGTGCTGGTAGTGATAATAGTAGTAGTACTTATAGTATTGACTTAAATTCATTGAATGTTTTATTACATCCAAAGCATTGCTCTAAGGACCTTAACTATTTATTTAATTACTTTTGCAAGACTAAGACTTGCATACTATTATTTTACCCATTTCATAGATGAAAAAACTTGGTCACAGATGTTAAATGTGTTCCCAGACAATAATATTGGGAGTAGTGAGTTCTTGAGGGCAGGTATTCCCTCTCCAGTACACACTTGTTGTGTGTTCTTGTGCTTCCTTTTATACCAAACCACACTTTTTTCTAATCCACTAGAGGCCTGATGCACGAAATTTGTGCAAAGGGCTTTGCCCTGGCAGGTTCGGTGGCTTGCCTCAGCCCTCACAGCCCTGGCTTTGTCTAGCAGGTTGTCTGAGGTAATTAGCATATTACACTTTTATCATTATAGATCAGAATATTGTGTACTGATTGACAGCCAGTTCATTATTTTAGAGTTTTGAGAATCTATTTTTTCCCCACTCATTTTATAAAAGGAAGCAACTCCCAATTGTCAAACACTGTGTGCTTTCTTTGTGACTCTATAAGAATGGCCAACAATAGTTTGTCTCACAAGGGTCTAATCTGTCTGGGATATAATTTATTTGAATCTGAAGTCAATTTGGAACCTGCATATTATTTACTCATTTCTCATTAGCTTAATCTACTTTTTTATCAAGGAGCTTGCATGCCATACTATGCTCACAGATCCTTTACTAAGTTAATATAGAGTGCCCCCCCCAAAAAAAACCCCACATACTTAACAGCTGATAGCTCAATTGATGTTTCTTTCTTTTTAGATTTAACCTATTGTAATTAATGATTATTCAAAGTGTGTATACATTTTTGGAGACATCCTGTGTATTAAAATTTTGTGATTATTTGTTATTAACAGTATTCTGATATTTTCTAATTTACAGAGAAGTTTTTCTCAATTCTGTTGGAAATTCAGGTCAGCAGATTTTCTTGCTGCTTACTATACCTTAAAGTAAATTGTCATCCAAGGCAACTTAAAAATATGTATTTTTCTGCTGGCGGCTGATTCCAGCAGTCATAATTATGTAAGGAGTTCATCAGAAGTCTGATGGATCTTGGAGGTTCAGCAGGGCTGAAAATCTGCATATATTATTACCTGCTGCTGGAATAGCTGTAGGCATTTCCCCTAACCTGATAATCTTTTCCTGTTTACTTGGCTGCTGGTGGAAAAGCTGAAGGAATTTCCCCTAACCTGGTAATCTTTTCCTGCTTATCAAACTTTACCTGTTTCCATTCCTAAAGGGCCAATATGTTCCCCAGCAAATAAAAATCTGTGGGTCTGGACATTCGGAGAGTCCACTTCACTGGAAAGTGGAGCATCATCTGGATCTCCCATTCCTCCCAAATTTATATTTCATGTCTAGTCTCTTTATTCAATTTATGTGCAGCCCTTCTCCAGATTTCTGAACACTTGCAGCTGTGGAAAAACGCCAGAATTTATGGTGCCCCAGACAAGGACATCTGGAGAAGAAGATTTTGCATGAGTGAAGAAAGGAAATTCACCCAGGAGAGGTGAAGGATCACCGGTAAAGGCAGGTCACTGAAAACTTGGTGGGGAGATTCACTGCGCATAAAACCTGTGCCAAGCTTTGGACTTCATGAACCAGAGTGGGAAGGAAAGTCTTTTGTTTCAAGCCAGGCCATAATGGGGAAGGATTCAACCAAAAAGCAAAAAAAAAATATATTGTAAATTTTTAGCTACCATGCTCAAGGATAAATAAATTAAAATGTCGAAAAGTACTCTTTTAAATCAGGCTCAAGAAAACAGAGGGTCATTGTCATCTTCAACTATGTGGGGTCTTGTTCAAATTATATTATGCCTAATTCATATTGGGGATCAAAAAATCTCTAATAATTAAAAAGGCCCCAGATCCTCTGCTTCTAGCTAAAGAGGGTGGAGCTATCAGCTTTCTTGCAGGGTAACTCTCGGATGCTTTGTTTAAAAATTACGATAGGACGCCTTGGGACAGGCAGATTTTAGCTAAAATAACTTTAAAGGTCAATCAGTGCTATGGAGAACGGAGTAGGAAAAGATTTAGGAAAAGAACTGTAACTTATTAAGTCTTGTATTATGGTTGATTGCTTGTCTGTTTTATCTGTCATTTTTGTTTAATGTGTTTATTGTTAGTTTATTAAGTGTGCCTGTAGTTTAATTGGGAAAAGAAACATGGCCAGACCATTTACTGAATTTCCCCAGAGAAAACAGGATGTGGGGGTAGGGAGACACTTGGTGATCCTGTAAAATGGACACCCACTCAAGAAAGTGCTAAGAAAAGTCTCATCTTCACCATTTTTGTTTCCCGGTCCAAAATTTTAAAAATTTTGCAGAATTTAAAGGATGCATCTGGGAGTCCTGTATTCATAGGGAGAGAAAGCTAGCTTAAGACACCATCAGATTTTGAATTTTAGGTAGTTTTGGGCTAAGTTTAAATCTCTGTGGATGCTACAGAATCCAGAACAATGCTCTAACCAACTGAGCTACCAGGCCAGGGCCAAATTCTAATAATATTGAGAAGTTTAACATTAATATAATATCAATATGCCATCTGTTGAACTTTTATTATATTGAGTAGGAAATATTCAACCTATTATTTGGTCAAGTGTTCTATATTCCATTTTCCAAGATACCTTATGCCTGTTTCTTTTTTCTTTAATCTAACCTAAGTGTTTCTACCAAATATCAAATCCATTATGCAACTTGGGGTTTATACTATTGCTATATCAGCCTTTCTAATTAATAAGTTTTTATTGGAAGATGATAGTCTTAACTTCATGCAATTTGACCCATGCCTCTGTCTTACTAAGTCATAGAGTTAAGTAGAGGATTTCATTTGCCTCATTAAGAAACAAAACAACAACAACAACAACAACATTCTTTCTTTACTATTGCAATGCTACTGCACAGTGGCTTATGGAGACTTGTCTATAATTACTGTCCCAGATCTTTTCTCCAACTAGAGACCTCGTTCATGAAATTCGTGCATGGGGCAGAGGGGGTGAGGTCCCCTCAGCCTGCACCCTCTCTAATCTGGGACCCCCCCAGGAGATGTCCTACTGCCGATCTATACTGACAGTCAGCCATCCCTCTCACAATCATGGAATGCTGAATCCTAATCGCTCACCTGCCTGCCTGCCTGGTCAACCTTAACTGCCTCTATGTGCTGTCCTGGTTGACCCAACAGCCCCCCACTGCCATCTTGGTCACCCCTAATGCCACCCCTCACTGCCAGCCTAGTCACCAAACACAGCCTGCTTGTTCAGTCATTTGGTTGTCCCTCACTTACCCCCCTGCCAGCTTGCTTGCCCTATATAGTCTGCTTGTTCAGTTGTTTGTTCACCCCTTGGGCTGGCCCTGGGTGGCTGGGCAGTGGCCATCTGAGCCTTGCCTGCACTTAAGGCTGGCCCTGGGGGGCTGGAGGGTTGAGGGGACTGGGGACTCTGAAGGCAGGCACACAGAGTGGCTGGACCTTCCTGGGGGCAGGCCTGGTCATGCCGCACACCTGCCATCCCATTGGGGCTGAGGAGCCTGTGTGCTACCATCTTGTGGCTGTGGGTGCTGCTATCTTTGAGGATGTGGCAGTCAATTAGCATAATTCCTCCTTATTGGCTGTGGCCTCACCATACTTGTGAGGGCATAATAGTCAATTAGCATATTCCCTCTTTATTAGATAGGATGATATATTCCTTTCAATTATTGGACTATTGTTTTTCTTTAAATATTATATTTCCATTCAGACTATTCAGTTGTACAGTTGTATAAAGGCAATTTTCCTCTCAGCTCTAAATTTAAACTTGCAGAAACATTTCAATATCAAATTCAGGTGAGAAGCAACCATTTAATTAATTGTAAATATGTGTATATTCATATGAAGATACATTTATCATAAGTAGTTACATATCATTAACAGGTATGCTTTAATTTTAGAATAGATCAGAGAAAAGATGGGCAGAGGCCGGGGAGATGCCCAATTTTTCTAAGGAAAGATATGAACTAGAAATGTCACTGGAAAGCCCATGTAGCTCAGCAGTTGTATGACCAGTCACTTTCTTTCTCCTTGCTTTATTTTGTCTCCCTGCTACATTATCTTCTCTAAACCAATGAGCTGCCTTTGCACACTCATCCATGGATTCTGTTCCCTTGCATCTGGCTTCAAATAGCCTTGAAGAGCTGCATTAAGTTCTTTCTCTGGCACTGTCCTGCAGCATAAGCTTTCTGCTTCCAGTCCCTCAGCTCCTCACAGGTTCTTAACATTCCCAGTCCAAAGTCTAAAGGAAGAATCTGGTTGACCCACCTCATCTTTGCACCTTTTACACAGAGGTTACAAGGCAACCTATAGATTGACTCTCCTTATTTCAAGTAACAAACTCTTAGTCAAATCAGCTATGGTCTAGGGCTGTGGTAAAGAATGTTTATTTAGGAATGATGGGGAAGCAGGCAGGTGATGATTCCCTTTGAATATGGGATGAGCCAGGTAGTCAGGGTTGGGTTTGTTGAGCTGAAAGGGAAAAGGGGGGCTATCATTCTGTTCTTCCTGCTTGCACAACAGGTATGTTAGGATAGAAAGCTTTCAAACAGGCTGGAGTTTTGTTGTTTGCTTGTTTGTTTGTCTTGTTTTTTCAGGAGGTGAGGGTGGATATAATCCCTCCCTTGAACCTCTTTACCAAAATTATATTCTTCCACATATTAGGAATACAATTTTATCCACTGCAAACAGAAGTGGAAATTTGTTTGAATTTATGCATAGCTTAGTTTTGGCATGAGTTTAATGATTTCAGAATTTGCCTACAAGCAGGAAATGTTTCTAGAAACAGAGTCAGAAGCTATCTCTGCCTTTTCTTATCTGTTTCCAACAGACAACAGGGTCTGCTGCTAATCCCTTTCTCACCACTGCATGCTTTGTGCTCTTGGAACTTCTCTAAAACATTAGCCTCAAGATCCTTCAGAGCTTTACACTTGTAGGCATGTGATCCTTATGTGATCCTTAGACTATAGGTAGACAGTTTAATTACTAGTTACTGGCCCACATATATTAGCACATGATTGAGAGGGATCTCTCTAATTGTTCATTTCGCCACCTTACATAGTCAGCAACTTTTAGTAAGTTTAATTTTCTGTTTTCATTAAACTCACTTGGTTGTAAAGATGGAAGCCCACTCAAGTTATCTCAAAATATAAAAGTGGTTATTATGGTAGCAGGTTTTAGTTACGGTCCCTAAAATTATGGCCAACAAGAATTATAACCGTCTTTATTTTCTAAAAACAATTTAAAATTTTATGCTTTTCTACCTTTTATTTTGGGAAAAATATACCTTCTAACCTGTTTGTAACATCAGTTCTGACTTTCTACTTTGGGTCATTGATAGGGTCCTCTCATCAATTATCTAGTTACTACTGGGATGTGTACTGTCACTGATGCTTAGATCCCTTCAGATCTTGTCTTTCTGATGACTACAAACTACTCTTGAGCCAGACTTTTTTTTAACCTATGGACCTGTCTGTCAAGACATAACATGTGTTTGCATCCTTTCTGGTGCTTGCTCTATAAATTTCCTGGTGACACTTTACACATACTCCTCAATTCTTACGATCCATAGACTGATCTGTGAGGAGATGAATTTTGTCTCCCCCTCCCCCAATTCAGTGTTGAAGTTCTAACCTCTAATATCTCAGCATGTGACTGTAAATAGGTATTTAAATAGGTAGTTAAAGTAGTATAAGCTCATACAGGTGGGTCCTACTCCATAATGAACACTATCTTTATGAGAGGTGATTAGAACATGGGCACAGAGGGAAGACAATATGAAGACAGAGAGAGGAAATAGCCATTTAGCCATGTACAAGCCAAGCAAATGAATTAGTCTTTCTCATTCTCTCTACTCCTTTTTTCCCCTCTCCCTCCTTTTCCTATACAATCTGGAGTAATGAGAGATATATATTTATTTTACATTTTTAAAAATGCATATTAAAAATAAATAAACAAAAATACATAGCATTCTTTTCTTGTTATGCCAATATGTGTCACTCATGCCTCTATATTCTTTTTTACCTTCTCCAATAAATTTATTAACTTCTTCAAATATATAATCGTGGGAAACAAAAACAGAAGCAAAAAACAACATATACTTCTAAGCTATAGTTTCTGCCCTACTGAGATTCGTACCTCTCTTAAAGTAATGTGCATGGAGCTGGATATTTGCTTGAACAGAAGTAAGGGAAAGGGTAACAAAGAGAGAGAGAGAAAATAGCACCTTCTGAAAATATTTTTCCACCTATATTTGAAAACACATGTAAGATGGAGCTACAAACTCAAAAATATGGAAAACTTTACAAAAAGTAAGGCAACTCCTCAGATATATTTTTAGATTATCTATATTAACTTTTCCCACTGTCTTTATGGTCTACTTTCTTTACTAATTAGTACCATTTTCTTTTTCATAATTTTCCTTTCTCATAACATGGTCTTTTATTTGTCCTGTATTGACTGCCATCTGGTTTCTGTATGGATCTTGTATAATGGTCCTAGTTGTTCTAGTCTCATTGTCAACTGTTAGAATTGAAATTAGTTGCCCCTGGATCAAATACCAATTACAGGGAGATAGGACTTAGTAATACAGACCACAACACCCTATTCTGTCATACTACTATGGCCAGGTAAAGCTGGTAACAAGGAGATGATGGTCTGGAAAAATGCAGGCAGAATGACAGGAAAAAATGGAAGAGATAGAATTAACAAAGGATGGCAAGAAAATGCATTGTTGACTTGACAAAATAGATAAGTAGTTCCATGAATGTTGACTTTGGGAGAAAGATATCTAAGCTGAGATTTGATATCTAGGACATTTTTTCTGGGATTTTTACCATGCAACAAAACACATCTACAATAATCTTCAAGGTACATCTTAGTCAGGGATAGTTTTCCTTTGAATATGTCTCTCAGCTAGAAAAAAGATCCTGTAATTTTTTTGAGTTGGGTATATGAAGCTAAGTCTGGATTTAGCACCTCATAGGTAGTACTCAAACAACTCTTAGGTTAAATATTTATCCTTGGACTTAAGCAAATAATATCCTAGTGATTTTCCAAATGGAAGATTCAAGGTAAAATGAAGTGTGGTTGAGTGTGGGTCTTGAAAATACAACTGCAAGTCAAAGAGGCTTCATAGGGTTGGCTACGATGGAATCAGAATTATTTAGAAAATGAATATATTTTAGTAATACTATTGTCTAGAATAGAATGTCTCAGATCAAAGATCAGGTTAAAGTAATGTTATAAAATTTCATTGAAGTTAGTATAATAACTTCACTTATAAAATTATGAAATGGAAGAGGTGTTTTTGTTTGTTTGTTTTTTACTTACATCTCAAACAACAAATTTTATTGGGGAAAATATGCTGCTTTTGATAGTAATAAAGGTCTTTCTCAGACATTCTCTTAATAGGTGAAGACTGCTAACAGATTCCTACCCAAAACGGAATACTGTGTATCTAGCAACTACTGTAGAATCTGTGATAAATGACAACATGGGAATATGTACAGAATAAGTTTCTCTTGGAAAACTGAGAAATTAATGGAAGGTACCATGCGATGGAAAACATTTTGATTTATCATCAGAACTTGGTTAAAAATTATACATAGGTACATTAACACATAAGTGAAGCTCTATGACAAGGGTTCAAACATTTACATGTTAATAAAGGCCAGTAATATAATGTAAACAAGGGAAAAGATTGAATTTAATATTATATTTCTTGCCATAGCTAAAGGGGAAATTACTTGTAAACATATTTTGTTGCTAGGAAGGAGTACATGCCCAGTTTTGACATATTTTCTAATAAAACCAGGGTCAATAATCCAGATTTTGTGTGGAAAATTTGAATCTCTATATGTTGGCAACTAAACAAATTGGTTAAATAATAGGCTTGCCAAAAACACATTTGTAGACAAAATCTGGTCTGCAAGTAGTCCCCCAGTTATTCATTTTAGGGCTGCAGATTTGACTACCTAGCATTATTCATAGACCCCAAGCCATAGAAAAATTGTTTTCTTTAGAGTATTTGCTCTCTACACAGAGTGGAATGTGGTTGGAGTTCATTGGTCAAATTCATGAATTGGCGTCATTTGCAGGAAGAAAAATCTTTAGGCTTTGTAGTCATTTTGAAACAAATAAACAAAAACCTCTTTAACTATCTAATAGAGTTTTCTTGAAAAGATGTGGTTCTCTAAAGGTATCTGAATAAAGCTCCCGTGACAACAATTTATAATGTCAAACTTTTACACAAAGATTTTGAAAACATATACTATATTTTTTCTATAACTGCCTTTATCTTTACTTATACAATTATTGTGTTACTAAATATCAGAGCAAGGGTTTACATGAATATTAAATTTGCAATAAAGGTATGTCAGTCTCTTTTTTTATCTTATTTTTATTTTTTAAAATTAATTTCAGAGAGAAGAAGGGAGAGGGAGTGATAGATAGAAACATTGACCAGCTGCTTCCTATATAGCCCCTAATAGGGGTGAGCCCATAACCCGGGCATGTGCTTTGACAGAAATCAAACTCGTGACCTCCTGGTGCATGGGACAATGCTCAACCAATTGGGCCACACCAGCTGGTCTAGACTCCTTTTGTAAAGTGACCTTTTTCAAGTTACCCAAATTTATTATGGTTAAATATGCAATTTAATTTTTAAAGTCTTTGCTATGCCTCTAAATATCCACATTTTTTATTCTTAAGATTTTTGTTTATTTTTTACCTTCTAGTTTAGCTGATTAATTTTGCCAGAAATTCCACAATAGTATTAGCCTTCTCATAGATCAATTACTTTTCTGTTGTACACTTGCTTTCTATCTCAGTAATATCTGTTCTTACATTTTTATTCTTCATTAATTAATTTTTATTCTTATTCAGTTGGAGAACTGTTTCCTTAATTTTACTCAATACATAACCATTTAAGATTATAAATTTCTCCTTAAGAGCCATTGTATCTGAATCATACAAGTTTGTTATGTTTTATTACATAAAATTCAGTTCTATATATTTTATAATTCTAATCACAGTTTTTAATTTGACCAATGAGTTACTTAGAACTATGTGGTATTTTATTTTCTTTCTAGTAATTATTTTGAAAATTGAATTGCAGTCAGTATTTTGGTCTCTATAATACTGGATATATATCAAAGCTTGATAGACACTAAGTGGTCAGATTATTATGATCTCTGAATGCATAATTGGTCACTGTGTGTGTGTGTGTGTGTGTGTGTGTGTGTGTGTGTCTTAGAGGCCCAGTGCATGAATTCGTGCAGGGGTGGGGTCCAGCCAGCCTGGCCAGGGGGAAGGGACATGGGCATTTGGCCAGCCAGCCTGCTGGTTGAACTCCTGGTCAAGGAGACAATTTGCATAGTAGCCTTTTATTATATAGGATTAGGGGCCCTATGCATGAAATTCGTGCACTGGAGGTGGGTGGTCCCTTCCAACCTCTCACATACTGGGAGCTCTCAGGGGATGTCCAACTGATGGCTCACCCCCAGTCTGCCCAGCCATTACCCTGCTCAACTCAGCCCTGGCTGCCTGTGACCACTCGGCCCCGGGGGCTGATCACTCGCCGCCACTTCTGTTCACAGCACTTGGGGGCTGGGTGCTCACCGCCAATGCCATTTCATCTCTACCCCCGGGGCCTGGCACTCATGCCACTTGGCCCTGCCCCTGCTCCTGATTGGCTGGTAGCATAGCCAATCAGGAGTGAAGGTATGGTCAAATTTGCATGTTTATCTTTTATCATATAGGACTAGAGGCCCAGTGCATGAAACTCATGCATGGGGGTGGGGAGGGGAGGGAGTGGTGTCCTCGGCCCAGCCTGAACCCTCTCCAATCTGGAACCCCTTGAGGGATGTCCAACCACCCATTTAGGCCCAATCCCTCTCACAATCCAAGACTGTTTGTTCCCAACCATTCATCTACCTCTGCCTGATTTCCCCTAACCACTTCTGCCTGCCAGCCTGATCACCTCTAACCACTCCACTGCCAAACTGATAGATGCTAATTGTTCCCCGGCTGGCCCAATTGCCCCTAATGCCTTCCCTGCTGGCCTGGTCACCCCTGACTGCCCTCCCTGCTGGCCTGATTGCCCACAACTGCTCTCTGCTAAGGGCCTGGTCTTCCTCAACTGTTCTCCCCTGTAGGCCTGGGTCCCTCTCCCCCAACTGCCCTTTTCTGCTGGCCTGGTCACCCCTAACTGCCCTCCCTACTGGCCTGATTGCCCACAACGGCCCTCCTCTGCTGGCATGCCCCCCCAACTGTCCTCCCCTGCAGGCGTGGTACCCCCATAACTGCCCTCCCCTGCTGGTCTGGTCTCTCCAACTGCTCTCTGCAGGCCAGGTCCCCCTAACTGCCCTCCCTTGCTGGCCTGTGTCTGCCCACAACTGCCCTTCTCTGCAGATATGGCCCCCCCTCAACTGCCCTCCCCTGCCAGCCTGGTCACCCCTGACTGCCCTCCTCTGCTGGTCCAGTTACCCCTAACTACTCTTCCTGCTTGCCTGATTGCCAACAACTTCCCTCCCCTGCAGTCCTGTTCCCCCCAGTTGCCTCCCCCCTGCTGGCCTGGTCTCTCCCAACTGCCCTCTGCTGGGCTGGTCACCCCCAACTACCCACACTGCCCTCCCATGCCAGGCATCTTGTGGCAGCCATATTGTATCTTAGAATGATGGTCAATTTGCTTATTACTATTTTTTTAGATAGGATATACACACAGTGCCCAGATTATTATGCATTCAGAGATCATAATAATCTGGCCACTCAGTGTATATAAAAGTTTGCATGATAGCCAAGTACATGGTCATTTTTTATTATTATCCCATGTGTCTCAGGGAAAAACATGCATTTCTCAATCTATGGATGCAAAATTTTATACATTCCTCATCAATTGTTTTGTTAAAAATTCTATATCCTTATTAATATTTATTGACCATTTCACAAATGTCAAGAAAAATTTTGAAATTGCCAGTCTGAATGCAGAATTTTTTCAATGTTTCTTAGATAACTATTATTTTATTTCAATATATTTTTAAAATTTTATTTTACAGTAACTTTAAATTTACAAAACCTTGCAAAAAATAGTACAGTTATTTCCATATGGTCTACATCCACTATCTTCTATTATTAGGATCTTACATTAATATAGTATACTGGTCATAACAAATGAATTAATATTGATGCATTATTTTTTAAAATATATTTTATTGATTTTTTACAGAGAAGAAGAGAAAGGGATAGAGAATTAGAAACACAGATGAGAGAAAAACATTGATCAGCTGCCTCCTGCATGCTCCCTACTGAATATGTGCCTCCAACCAAGGTACATGCCCTTGACCAGAATTGAACCTAGGACCCTTGAGTTCACAGGTCGACACTCTATCCATTGAGCCAAACTGGCTAGGGCTATTGATGCATTATTATTAACTTAAGTATATACTTTGTTTAGATTTTCTTTATTTTTGCCTGATGTAATTGTTCTCCTATATCCTGTTTTGTTTCCTACATTTATTCATCATGTGTCTTTAGGCTCCTCTGTCTGTGACAGACTTGTTATTTTTGAGAAGTTTGAGAAGTACTGGTCAGGTATTTTGTAAAATATCTTTCACTTGGTATTTTTCTGATTATTCTCCCTCATATTTAGATTTGTGTTTTGGGTATTTGGGAAGAAGACTACAGAAGTAAAGTATCATTTTATTACATCACTAGAGGCCCAGTGTACAAAATTTGTGCATGTGGGAGGGAGGTGTCCCTCAGCCCAGCCTGCACCCTCTCCAATCTGGGACTTATTGAGGGATGTCTGACTGTCTGTTTAGGTCCAATCCAGGTGTGATTGGGCCTAAATGGGCAGTCGACATCCTTCTCACAATCCAGGACTGCTAGCTCCAAACTGCTCGCCTACCTGCCTCCCTGATTGCCACTAATTGCTTCTGCCTGCCAACCTGATCACCCCCTAACCACTACCCTGCCAGCCTAATTGATGTCTAACTGCTCCTCTGCCAACCTGTTTGCCCCCAACTTCCCTCCTCTGCTGGCCTGGTCACCCCTAACTGCCCTCCCCTGCAGGCTTGATCACCCCCAACTGCCCTCCCTTGTAGCCCTGGTCCCTCCTAACTGCCATTCCCTGATGGCCATCTTGTGATGGCTCTTGTGTCCACATGGGGGTAGAATCTTTGAAAATATGGGGGCAGCCCTCTTGTGTGTTCGAATGATTGTCAATCTGTGTATTACTCATTTATTAGATAGGATAGAGGCCTGGTGCATGGGTGGGGACTGGCTAGTTTGCCCTGAAGGGTGTCCTGGATCAGTAGTGGTTCCCTTGGGGTGTGAGGTGGCCTGGGAGAGGGGTCTGTGGTGGTTTGCAGGCTGGCCATGCCCCCCAGTGACCCAAGTGGAAGCCCTGGGATCTGGGATTAATTTATGTTCTACAGTTGAAACTTTGTAGCCTGGAGCAGAACCAAGCCTTTTGCTCATTCCGTGGCAACAGCCATTTCTTTTTGAAACATTGTAGCCTGGAGTGGAGGCCTAGGCTAGGGCTGCAAAATGTTGGCTTCACCCTGGCAACCCTAGCCTCTTCTCTCTCCAGCCCCATGGCTGCTGCCATTTCTGTTGGGATTATGTATCTTCTATAATTGAAACTTTGTAGCATTGAGTGGAGATCTGGGCCAGCAACAGCAGGCAGAAAGCTTGGCTTCCTCCATTGCTGGGGAGACCCAAACCTGCCTCATGCTTTCAGTGGTCGCAGCCATCTTGGTTGGGGTTTATTTGCATAATTTGCTTCTGATTGGCTGGTGGGCATGGCTGTGGGTGTGGCTTGATTGGAGGTATGGTCAATTTGCACATTACTCTTTTATTAGGTAGAATATGAAGTGTACTAGTATATGCAATCAGAATATTGCTATTAACCAACTGACTGAGGTAGTATTTTTCAGGATTTTCCACTGTAAAGTTGCTCCTTTTCTCTCCTTCATACTGTTCTCTTTGGAAGAAGATTAATATGACTAGCCTAACCCTAAGAGGACAGATTTATGCGCTATGTCGGTGAGGGCAGAGTATCAATATACATTATTTGGAATTCTGCTGCACATGAGATTTGTCTCTTATCCCAATTTATGTATTTAACAATTAGTTTATATAAGTATGATTACATAGGACAGCAGTAGCCAACTGGTGGTCTATGAAATTCAAAAGGGTGGTGACAGCTGCTATGAAAAATCCTATATAATAAATGCCTAATATGCTAAATGTGCAGTCATTTGGTCAGTCATTCAACGAATCAAAGTAATTTACTAAGACTGCTCAACTGCTTGCTATGGCATGCACTAACCACCAGGGGACAGATAATTGACCAGTTAACCAGTCACTACTACGTGCTCTGACCACCAAGGGGCAGACACTCTGACTGGTAGGTTAGCTTACTGCTGGGGTCCTACTGATTAGACTGAGCAAGATAGATAGGATACGCCCTGGTGTCCTCCCTCATCTCTTCCCAGCTCTGATCATGCACCAGTGGAGTTCCTTGGCCATGCCTGCACCCTGTTGCAAACTTGGACCCCTCGGGGGATGTTGGGAGCTGGTTTTAGCCTGATCCTACATGCCAGGCTGAGGGACCCCACTGGTGCACAAATTCATGCACTAGGCCTCTAGTAGTTTTATAATTAGGATTATAACCCAATACTACTTTATTTTATCTCTCCAAATATCCTAGCTTTGGCTCCTAGCTGTTGAGTTTTTTCCTAGTCTTTCTTTCTTTCTCCCTTCCTTTCTCCCTCCCTTTATCCCTCTCTCTTTCTTTCTTTCTTTCTTTCTTTCTTTCTTTCTTTCTTTCTTTCTTTCTTTCTTTCTTTGTTCTTTTCATTAAGTTTTTAATTTAGATCAGTTTTGGCTTACAGACAAATTGAGCAAAAGGTACAAAGATTTCACACATACTCTGCCACCACACATGCATAGCAATTATAAGCATTCTCCACCAGAATGGTACATTTGTTGTAGTTGATGAACCTACAATGACACATCACAGTTCACCTAAGTCTATAGTTTACATAGGATTCACTCATGGTGTACATTGCATAGGTAATGACATGTATGCATCATAATGGCATGATATTGAATATTTCATTGCCCTAAAAATTATGTGCTATCCATTTATTCATCCTTCTTCTCCCCCTCGATCCCAACCCTGCCAACCACTGGAATTTCTACAGCCTCCATAAACTTGTGTTCTCCAGAACGTCATATAGTTGGAATCACACAGAGTGTAGCCTTTTCAGATCTGTTGCTCTCACTCAGTAATATACATTTAAGATTTAATAGCTCAGTCTTTTCAAGACTTAATAGCTCATTTCTTTTTATCACTGAATAATATTCTGTTGTTTTTTGTTGTTATTGTTATGAGAGGTCCAGGGCACAAAACTCGTGCAGGAGTGGGGGAGGGCATCCGCTCAGCTCAGCCTTCACCCTCTCCAATCCAGGACACCTCAGGTCAGTGGTTGGCAAACTGCGGCTAGCAAGTCACATGCGGCTCGTGAGCCACAATTTGTGGCTCTGTTGACTAATGAGTTTGCAGACCACTGAGATAGGGGCTTAATTACAAGGAACAACAGCAGAATGTAATTATTGGAATTGGGAGTCTAGGTAAGTGGCAAACTCATTAGTCAACAGAGTGGCAAACTGTGGCTCATGAGCCGCAGTTTTCCGACCACTGTTTCAGGGGTTTTCTGACTGCTGACTGCCTGGGGATCAGGCCTAAACTGGCAGTTGGAGAGCCTTCTCACATTCCAAGACCACTGGCTCCAAACTGCTCACCTGCCTGCCTGCCTGATCATCCCTAACTGCCCCCCTGCCAGCCTGGTAGCCCCTCACTGCCACCTCTTCTGGCCTGGTCACCCCCAACTGCCCTCCCTGCATCACAGGTTGCCCCACACAGCCTGCTGTTTGGTTGTTTGGTCTCCCCTCACTAACTTCCTTGCCAGCCTTGTCGCCCCACGCAGCCTATTCGGCTGTCTGTTCAGTTGCAATGTCACTTAGGCTTTTATTATTATAGACTAGGGGCCCGGTGCATGAAATTTGTGCACTGGGGGTAAGAGGTCCCTCAGCCGAACCTGCCCCCTTTCACATATTGGGAGCCCTCAGGGGATGTCCTAATGACGACTCACCCCGAGCCTGCCCAAGGCCGAAAGCCTCTGGCGGAAGCTTTCATAGTTGAGCAGGGACCTCAGCCAGGGGACTCCAGCCAGTGATCACCCTGCAATACAGCTGATTGCTGGTTGGCTCCACTCCAGCTTCTGCCCATCCCAGCCCTGGCCCAAGGCCACATATCACTCCTGATTGTCTGGTTGGCATGGCTTGTGGGTGGAGTTTATTGGGTGTAGCAAAGGTATGGTCAATTTGCACATTACTCTTTTATTAGATAGGATTGTCTAATGTTTTACATATGTCTTCTTTTACCCCAACTGACCCCCCCACCACCTGGGCACTCCCACCCCTGAGGGCAAGCCTCCATCATCCCAGTGTCTGTGTCCATTGGTTATGCTAATATGCATGCATACAATTCCTTTGATTGATCTCTAACACTTCCCCCCACCCTGGCCAGCCATTTGTCTCTGGATCTATTTTAGTTCATCAGTTTGTATTAAAAATTATATTCCACATACGAGCAAGATCATGTGATATTTATCTTTCTCCAACTGGCTTATTTCTCTTAGCGTAATGCCCTCCAGTTCCATCCATACTGTTGCAAATTGTAAAAGTTCCTTCTTTTTATAGTGGTGTAGTATTCCATTGTGTAGATGTACCACTGTTTTTTAATCCACTCATCTATTGATGGATACTTGAGCTGTTTCCAAATCTTAGCTATTGTAAATTGTGCTGCTATGAACATAGGGATGCATATATTCTTTCTGATTGGTGTTTCTGTTTTCTTGGGATACAGCCTAGAAATGGGATTACTGGCTCAAATGGGAGTTCCATTTTTAACTTTTTGAGGAAATTCCATACCATTTTCCATAGTGGTTGCACCAGTTTGCATTGCCAACAGCAGTGCAGGAGGGTTCTTTTTTCTCCACATCCTCACCAGCATTTGTCGTTTGTGGATTTGTTGACAATAGCCATTCTGACAGGTGTGAAGTAGTACCTCAGTGTTGTTTTGATTTGTATCTCTCAGATTATTAGTGACTTTGAGCACGTTTTCATGTCTCTCAGTCTTCTATATGTCCTCTTTCAAAAGTGTCTATTTTGGTCCTTTGCCCATTTTTTTATTGGATAATTTATCTTTTTTTGTTAGGTTTTATGAATTCTCTGTAAATTTTGGAGATTAAAACCTTATCTGACATATCATTAGCAAATATGTCCTCCCCTGCAGTGGTCTTTCTTATTGTTTTATTAATAGTTTCTTTTGCCATGCAGAAGCTTTTTATTTTGATGTTGTCTCATTCTTTATTTTCTCATTAGTCTCCATTGCCCTAGGAATTGTATTGGTAAACATATTGCTACAACATATGTCTGATATTTTGCTGCCTATGGAATCTTCTATGACTTTTATGGTTTCCCCTCTTCTATTTAAGTCCTTTAGCCATTTTGAGTTTCTTTTTGTATATGGTGTAAGTTGGTGATCTAGTTTCATTTTTTTCCCATGTATCTGCCCAAATTTTCCAGCACCATTTATTGAAGAGACAGTCTTGACTCCATTGTATCTTCTTGCCTCTTCTGTCAAATATTAATTGAGCATAATGGCTTGGGTTGATTTCTGGGTTCTCTGTTCTGTTCCATTGGTCTATATGTCTGTTCTTGTGCCAATAACAGGCAGTTTTGAGAACTGTGGCTTGGTAATATAGCTTGATATCTGGTACTGTGATCCCTCCAACTTTGTTCTTCTTTCTCATGATTGCTGTGGCTATTTGGGGTCTTTTTTTTACTCCAGATTAATTTTTGGAGAGTTTGTTCTAGGTCTTTGAAATATGCTGTTGGTATTCTAATGGGGATTACATAGAATGTGCATATTGGTTTAGGTAGTATGAACATTGTAATGATGTTTATTATACCAATCCATGAACATGGTATGTTCTTTCATTTGCGTATGTCTTCTTATATCTCTTTTTTCAATGTCCTGTAGTTTTCCAAGTACAGGTCTTTTTACCTCCTTAGTTAAGTTTATCCCTAGGTATTTTTAATTTTTTTGGTGCAATGGTAAATGGGAATTTGTTTATTTTGTTTCTCTTTCTGTGAGATCATTATTGGTGTATAAGAAGGTCATAGATTTCAAATAAGGACAGTTTTACTTTTTTTCCAATTTGAATATATTTTATTTCTTCTTCTTGTCTGATCACTGTGTCTAGCTCCTCCAGTAATATATTGAACAGAAGTGGTGAAAATGGGCATTCCTGTCTTGTTGCTTTTCTTAGGGGAAATGGGTTTAGTTTTTGCCCTTTGAGTATGATGTTGTCTGTAGGTTTGTCATATAAGGCTTTTATTATGTTGAGGTTTGATCCCTCTATTTCAACTTTTCTGAGAGTTTTTATCAAGAAAGGGTGTTGGATTTTTTTTCAAATGCTTTTTCTGCATCAATTGATATGTTTATGTGATTTTTGTCTCTCAGTTTGTTTATGTGATGTATCACATTTATTCATTTGTGGGTATTGTACCATCCTTGCATCTCTGAAATAAATTTCACTTGGTCATGGTGTATGATCTTTTTAATGTAATGCTGGATCTGATTTGCTAGAATTTTTTTGAGAATTTTGGCATCTATGTTCATCAAGGATATTGGCCTATAGATTTCTTTCTTTGTGGTGTCTTTATCTGGTTTTGGAATTAAGGTAATTCTGGCTTCAGAGAAAGATTTTGGAAGTGTGCCTTCCTCATGCATTTTTTGAATAGTCTGAGGAGGATAGATTTTATTCTTTGAATGCTTGGTAGAACTCCCATGTAAAGCCATCTGGACCAGGGCTTTTGTTTGTTGGAAGATTTTTTATTACTGCCTCAATTTCTTTGGCAATTATTGGCCTATTCAGGGTATTTTTGTTTGTTTTAATTTTTCCTGATTGAGTTTTGAGAGCTTGTCTTTTTCTAAGAACACTAAAGGCCTGGTGCATGAAATTAGTACAAGAGGTGGTGGGGGGCGGGGGGCATCCCTCAGCCTGGCCTACACTCTCTCGCAGTATGGGAGCTCTCTGGGGATGTCTGACTTATGGCTTAGGCCCACTCCCCATCATGGGAAGTGGGCCAAAGCCATCAGTTAGAGATCTTTAGCTTTGCTGTGGAGGCAGGAGAGGCTCCCACTATTGCCGCTGCACTCGCCAGCTGTGAGCCCAGCTTCTGGCTGAACAGTACTCCCCTTGTGGGAACACACTGACCACCAGGGGGCAGCTACTGCATTGAGCGCCTGCCCCCTGGTGGTCAGTGAGTGTCATAGTGACTGGTCTTTCCACTGTTGGGCCGAAACTGGCCCTCCACCATCCCCCAAGAGGTCTTGGATTGCAAAGGGCACAAGCCAGGCTGAGGGACCCCTCCGGTGATCTATCTGGGCTGGGGAGAGATGCTGGAGATTGGCCAGCCAGGGAGGGACCACTGGAGGGCTCCAGGGTGTGTCTGGCTCATCTGGCTCAGTCTGGCTCAGCCAAACCCCAGCAGCAAGCTAACCTACCGGCAGAGTGTCTGCCCCCTGGTAGTCAGTGCACATCATAGTGAGAAGTTGACCACCCTTAGCATATCATCTGCATATTATGCTTTGATTGGTTGAACAGTCAACCAGTTGATGGGACACTTAACACATTAGGGTTTTATTATAAAGGATGTCCATTTAGTCTAGGTTGTTCATTTTGAAGGAATAGAGTTGTTCATAGTATTTTTTCATAATCCTTTGTATCTGTTGATTTATTTTAAGTACATCCTTTGTCCCTTTACCATACCCCCATAATTGCACATGGATTTTTTCTTTGAGCAATCCCTTACTTTCTGGCATGGCAAGAGCTTCAAGTTTATCTTGCTCTATTTCCTGTTCCACTCCCAGAAATTAACATTTCTCCTCAAATATCACTGATTTCTTTACTAGAAGAATAGTGTTAAAAACTATGATTCAGGTACTGGTTATATTTGCTGCTACTGGGGTGTCTCTAGACCTTCTCAGTGGACAAAGCAAAGAAATATGTGTGTGTGGTTGTGTACGTGTACTAAACCACATATGTGTACTTATTTATAAATATTTCTATATGTTATCATCAATATTTATATTAGTGAAGCATGAGCTTATACTGGTATATTAAACTTTAATCCCTTACTACATGGATCATTTATGCTTCTCTACTTGCTTCTCTATAAACTCCTGCTTCAGCAGTGAAAAAACCTGCCTCTTGTTATCAACATCCATTTACTTCATTTTCAGTTCAAGAATACATGTACAACAATGTCAGAATTGTTGACCCAAACCACTGTAGGAAACAAGTTTGTCAAATAGAATGCAGTGCTCATGTACAATTGCTTTTCCTTTTAGTCTTACTGACTTCAGTCATTTTGAGTGTTGCATAGGACACCAAATTTTCCCTCACCCCTTCAATGAAGTTGCTTCATACATTTATAATAGTTAGATTGTTCATAACTTTACAAATTTCACCCTGGTATGCCCCCTCTCGCCTAAATTATTATTTTTTAACCTGCATAGATTTTGTGTTGTGTATTTTGGTTTTGACAAACGTATAGTGTTATTTATCTACAATTATGGTATCACACTGAATTGTATTATTTCCTGAAAAATCCTCTGTGTTAGACTCATCCTCTCTAAACTACTGGCAATCACTGATCTTGTTTACTTCTTCTATATATCTATTGCTTCCAGAATATTATAAGTTTGGAATCATATAATATGCAGCCTAAGAGACTGGTTTCATCTACTTAGCAATATGCCTTTAAGGTTTATCCATGTCTTTTAATGACTTGCTAGATCATTTTTGCTATTTTTTAATTAATATAATTTAATTTTATTTGTTTATTTTAATAGATCATTTTTATAAAAGTTTTAGGTTAACAGAAAAATTATTGATTTTTAAATCTCTGAATATGACTCATTATTTATCCACCACGGTAATTTTTATTTTTTATTTCTCATTAATCTTCAACCAGGGGTTATTTTTTCTGTTGATTTTTAGAGAGTGGAAGGGAAGTAGGAAGGGGAGAGAAAGAAACATCAATGTGAGGGAAACACATAGATTGGTTGCTTCCCGCATGTGCCCTGACCAAGGCCAGGGATCAAACCTGCATCTCAGGTTTGTGCCCTTGACCAGTAAAGGAATCCAAGACCCTTCAGTGCAAGGCCAATGTTCGAACCAGTGACAAATATGAACCAGGATTCCATGTGGCCACCTAGAGGATACTTCAGTTGCTTCTAATTTATATGGCTATAACTAAAGCTTCTGTGTACTGGTTTTGTATGGACATCCTATATAATAAAAGAGAAACATGCAAATTGACCATATCTCTGCTATACCCACAAGCCACTCAGGAGCAAGTATGCAAATTAACGCAACAAATATGGTGGCTGCCACAGAACTGGAGCAAGCAGCAGGCTTGGGTTGCCCCCGGAGATGGAGGAAGCGAAGCTTCCTTCCCTCCCTGGTCGGCCCTGGCCTCCACTCCAGGCTACAAAGTTTCAATTATAGAATATAAATAAATCCCAGATACCAAGGCCTCTGCTTGGGTCACCAGGGAGCATTGCCAGCCTGCAAACTACCACAGGCCCCTCGCCCAAGCCACCCTACACCCCAAGGAAACCCCGACCCTGATCTAGGACACCCTTCAGGGCAAACCAGCCAACCCCGACTCATGCACCAGACTTCTCTACTACCTAATAAAAGAATAATGTGAAAATTGACCATCACTCCAACACACAAGATGGCTGCCCCCATGTGGACACAAGAAGGCCAGCAGCAGAGGGCAGTTGGGGGTGACCGGTCCTGCAGGGAAGTGCAGTTGGGAGGGGGACTCAGGCCTGCAGGGGAGAGCAGTTGAGGGGGAACAAGCCTGCAGGGAAGGCAGTTGGGAGGGACCAGGCCTGTAGGGGAGGATAGTTAGGGGAGACCAGGTCTGCAGGGGAGCAGTTAGGCATCAATCAGGCTGTCAGAGGAGTAATTAGGGGTAATCAGGTGGGCAGGCAGAAGCAGTTAGGGCAGTGGTCAGCAAATTGTGGCTTGTGAGCCACATGAGGCTCAAGAGCCATGGTTTTCCACTCTGTTGATTAATAAGTTTGCCAATCACTGGGATAGGTGCTTCATCATAAGGAATAACAATAGCCTGTATTTATTGGAATCAAGAGTCTAGGTCAGTGATCGGCAAACTCATTAGTCAACAGAGCAGCAAACTGTGTCTCGTGAGCCACAGTTTGCCAATCACTGGGTTAGGGTCAATCAGGAAGGCAGGCAGATGAGCAGTTGGGATCCAGCAGTCCTGGATTGTCAGAGGGATCCCAGATTGAAGAATGTGCAGGCTAGGCTGAGGAACACGTTCCCCCCACCCCACCCCACCCCGCATGAATTTTGTGCACCGGGCCTCTAGTAAGTTTATAAATAAGTTGGTTAAATATCTAGGAGTATGATTTCTGGATAACAGGTAGGTCTATGTGAGAAACTGCTTGAGTGTCAACCAACTGGGCATTGAATAGATGACCTCTTGGGACGAGGCTCAACCAACTGAGCCACTCCAGTGGGGCCTTTATGCACATTTAGTTGGTTGTCGCTTTTTATAGTTGAGTTTTATGAGTTCCTATTGTTGATGTAAGAATGTACAAACCTGTAGAGAGTTTTATGAGTTTACTAGTATTAGAGCCAAACTGATAACATGTAGGGGGCGGGGGGCGAGATCTCAAATATTCTGAAAAGTAACAGCTTCTTATGCATTTGAAATTAAGGAGCAGTGTAAGAAAGATTACATGGAGGTGGAAGAAAGCAAGACAGCAATTGAATTACAAAATAATTAACAAGATTATGTGCTCTCTTAAGGGTGGTTATTTCAAAGGTGTGCTATTCTAGATGCACTGAAACAATGGAAAGGGCTTGTTTAAGGCAAAGATAAATGTTTTACTATAAAATTATATGCCTGGGATGTGACTACTCACCATGAGCTGCCTAGTTAGGGATTCCTGATCAGATCACATTGTGAGGTAACTTTGCATAGAACCACCTCCCCCCACTTTTTTTTGTCCACACTGTTATATTTTAGATACACAGGTTTCATTAGCTATATTTTGTAAATATATTCCCCCATTGTATGATTTGTCTTTTCACTCCTTTAGCAATTTCTTTTACACAACAGGTTTTAATTTTAATTCTGATAATCAGTTTTTATTTAAAACATTATGCTTTTGATTCTGTACCTAAAGCTTCATCACAAAATCCAAAGTCACATAAGTGTTTTCTACTTCTAGAATTTTATAGTTTTGCATTTTATATTTAGTTTAATTCATTTTTAGTTTCTTTATATGAATTGGGTAAGGTCTGCACCTTGGCTCTTTGTGTGTGTGTGTGTCCAGTTGTGCAAGTTTCCTCCTATTTTTAATTTGCTGACAGTTTTTATTATGAACTACAAGTCTGGTGCATGAAATTCATGCCCTGGGGGAAGTAAGGAGGGAGGCCCCTCAGCCTGGCCTGTGCCTTCTCACAGTTTGGGACCCTTTGCATTTTACTGCCAAACTGCTTGCTGCTCCTTCCATAACACTGTCACCTAGGCAGGAGAGGCTTTTGCCACAGCCATGAGACCAGCTTCTGGCCGAGTGGCACTCCCCCTGTGGGAGCATGCACTGACCACCAAAGAGCAGCTCCTGTATTGAGTGTCTGCCCCCTGGTGGTCAGTGCACATCATAGTGACTGGTTTGGTCATTCCACAGTAATAGTCACTTAAACTTTTATTATATAGGTGTATGTTGGATTTTTTGAAATACTCTGTGATGATCTTGTAAAAATCAAGAATAAGATTCAGAGGGTGACAAGGCTGTTTCTCAAAGTATTGCTCACTTCATGGTAGGAAGAATAAGGTGGCACAGAGAGTATGGAGAAATCCATACTCTGGTTTGGGTAGAGAGGCTATGGGAACCAAGAGTCTTAGCAGCCATGCCCAGCCAGAAGGAGGACTGTATGGCATGTAAGGACAAATGTAGAATTAAGGAATGGAATTATATCACTATGGCAGCTCCAAGGACAAAAGAGCACAGAAAATATTTCCTCCACTTTTCCACTGGGAAATATCAGAAATAGAAAACAACTTATTTACAGTGTGTAGGGAGCTTTCTGATTACCCTGAAAAAAAAACCCATGCAAGACATTTTTTAAGTAATATCAGTAAAAGGCTACATAATTCTTTACAGTTCATGGCTCATGATATCAAACTTTTTAAAAACTTAAGTGTGCATCTGTCTATTAGCTAGGTCATATGACGTCTCAATATTTATAAGGTTCATTTCTCACTGGGTGTATGTGCATGCACATATGTGTGAGTGTGTGCACACACATCTACAGACACATGCAAAACTGTGAGCTTGGGCAAACATTATTATTTATGGAAATGAGAGGCTAGGTGATTTTTTATTTATGTGTTTTCTCCAATTGTCTTGTGTATATTATATGACACATAATGATAAATGGGAAAATACTTATGAAAATGTCTCGATCAGGTCTACAATGATTCTTCCAACACTGGTTCTTTTGTATTAGAGTAAAATTCATAAAACATAACATTTTACACTTTCACCATTTTTTAGTATATAATTCAGTCCCATCAATTAGTTTTGTATTGTTGTGCAACTATCACTAATATTTGTTTTCAAAAATTTTTCATTACCCCCAAAGGAAACTCTGAATACATTAAGTAAAAACTTGCCATTTCCTTCTCGCCTTAGCTCCTAATAACTTCTAATCTACTTACTGTCTCTATAAATTTGCTTGACCTACATATTTCATAAAATTGAGATTATATGACATCCTGTTGTGTCTAATTTCATTTAGCATAGGTTTTCAAGGATTATTCATGTAGTATATGTCAGCATTTCATTCCTTTTTATGGCTAAATAATATTCCATAGTATTTACATTCTATATTTTATTTATTTATTCAGATGTTAATGGAAAATTACGTTGCTTCCACTTCTTGGCTATTGTAAAAAAATGCTACATGTAAGCTACATCAGCTTACAAGAACCTTTTGCAATCCCTATTTTCAGTTAATTTTGGTTTATACCTAGGAGTAGAATGCTAGATCATGTGTTAATTATATGTTTGACTTTTTGAGGAACCACCAAACTGTTTTCCACAGCAGCTACACCATTTACATTTTATCAGCAATATACAAGTATTTCACTTCCTTGTTTAAATTTACCTCTAGATATTTTATTCTTTAAATAGTATTGTACATGAAATTGCTTTCTTATTTTCCTTTTTGGTTTGTTCATTACAAGTGTATAAAAACACAACTGACTTTTGTGTATTGATTCTTTTCCTTGCGGCTTTTCTAAATTTGTATATTAGCTCTAATAGCTTTCTTCTATATTCTTCAGACTTTTTAAAATATAGAATCAGATCACCAGTAAATGAAAATACTTTTATTTTTTTTCCTATTCAATATAATTTTTTAAATTTTTTTCTTGGCTAATTGTTCAGGCTAGAACTTCCCGTACAATGTTGAACAACAGTGATGAGAATAGGCACCCTTTTCTTGTTCCTGATAGTAGGGGAGAAGTTTTCAGTCTTTACTGAATATAATGTTTGTTCTAGGATTTAAAAATACCCTTCATCAGGTTGAGGAAAGTCTCTTTTATTTCTAGACATTCCTATTAGTTCTCTTAAAGAATACTCTGTGTTTTCTTGCTAAAAACCATGACTTCAGTCATTGAAGCTTTGATGTATGCATCATGTTATTTGATGTCATTAATATAACCTCTGGTTTAGTGCCTTATTTCCATCAAAAGTTATAAGAAAGTGATTGAATATATGTATATACAGATTCTTCTGTTGCCTACCCAGATTCCAGAGATACCAAACAGACAGTCCAGATTATGTGGAATATCTCCTTTGATACCTCCATAAAGGCAGAAACAAATAAGAGCTTTTGAATTTGATGTCTTGGAACCCTATGTATTGTATTTACAATATAGTTAGGTATGTCTGTTTTAGACCTTCCTCTATATTCTATCTTCTGTGTTTCTCAAGATTTTCTTTGATTTTTTTTTGTTCGGGCAATCCTCTTTCCCAAATGAAATTACTTGTCTCATCTTTGTGAAATTGGTGATTTTTTTCACTGTACTTGAAAACTATGCACTCATTTTTATTTCTATCATAGTGTTTACTTATGTTTACTAGTTTGTCTCTACCACTATGCCTCCTCAAGGATGGCATATTGGACAATTTAGCCTGGTAATATTCATGGTCCCCTAAGTCAGCCATTTGGTATCCATAAAATTGATTTCCAATCCCCATCAGCATAACTCAACTCCTTGATCAACATAAATTATTGAAGGATTGGCATATAACTCTAACTTAAACAAATTAGTATATCACATTACCTAACCACTCCAATTGTTCAAGGCAATGGACAGCAAACTTTTTCTGAAAAGAAACACATAACTATTTTAGACTTTGCAGATAGCACTCTTCTCTGTTCCATATTCTTCTTGCTTTCTTATATTTAACCACTTAAAATGTAAATAACATTCTTATATTTCCCATAAAACAAAACAAAACATATCTTTGGCTGGCTTTTATCCAAGGGTTGTAGTTTGGTGATCCCTGTAAAGAAATATGACCTAAGCAATTGTCTGCAGACTCTCCTTTTACTAACAGTGCTGGCTTAAAAACCTTTTCTTCTTCTGCCAGTAAAAGGAAATGGTGATCATTGAAAGTTACTGGAAGCTATCCTGAAATTATGAAGTAAGTCATCTATGAATATATCTACTACTAAACTTTCAAGAAAGCAAGGAGATGAAATTAGTCATATGGGAACTCTCCCATCAGTTATTTCTGCATATAGACTTAACAATTTATGCAAGCCAATGAATTTTCCTTATTAAAAACTCATACTTTGCTTAATTTAATTCCAATCAAAATTATTTTAACTGATAGAGGTATAGACCATTATGATCCCAGGTCCTAGGACAGGGAGCATTCAACAAATGTTTGTTATATATTTATGGTAAAGACTGCCTACTTGGCATTGAATGGTGTAAACTCTTCATCTATATGTTTTGGAAGTTTTTGTCAACAGACTTTGCTCAATTAGCTTTAAAGCTATAGCTTAAGGAATGACGCTGCTATGTCAAGAGAGTTGAAGGTGCAAATAAATTAAGTCGAAATCTAGGTTCACATAACAAGTCTACAGAGACTGATGCACGATCAGAATCAGGATGAAAATATTCTGTCAGGATCAGGAATATGGGAATGTGACAGTCATGAAATGAGGGCAGTGCAGAAACGAATATTTTCCAGTCCTCTAAGACATTCCCGAAGACTCTTTCATATGGACCCATGAGGAGATTTTTCTAAAGTTTTTGAAGATTTTCTTATAATTTAAACTCTTTCTTTCACTCTGGCTATTTGAATTTATTTTTTAGACAGTATTACATCAAATCACTTGAGCTTTTTTTTTTTCGTCTTGATTACAGCTAAAAAAACACTTTGTTTTAGATTTCCTTTTGAAGGATGTTTGATGCTGCTAAAAGGTGATTTTTTTGTTCTGATTACATGGTTTTATAAATCTCTAGTTCAGAGGTTCAAGAATATGTGTAATTTACTGGGGAAAAATAGAATATACAATGGACCTTGTCCACCCTTCAATCCTCAAAACTTTTTTCCTAATCCTGAACGAAACACAAAGTTTCATTGCATAGGAAATCACACAAAAAATCCAACTGAACCAAAATGTTGAGGATAAACTTTATTTTATGTTAATAGTAATAATGAAAATAACAAAAGAGGAAAGACTAGGGTAGTAGAAAAAATTACACTGTGTATTACTCTTTAGGAAGGATGAATTAGAATACAACTTTAAGGAGCATTTCACAACCAAGAGTAACTCACATAATTTATTTTTGAGAATTTTACATTTAATAGAATGGTATATTTAAAAATCTTAAAATATTTAGAGATACTTTTGAATTCAGTTTCTCCTTAACCAAACATTTTGAAAGGTCAACTAATAAAAACAAAACAAAAAAATCAAACTATATAGTTTGTTATAAAGAAACTAGAGGCTCAGTGCATGAAAATTGTGCACTGGAGTTGGGGGGGTCCTTCAGTCCGGTCTGTGCCATTTCGCAATCCAGGACCCCTCAGGGGATGTCTGCCTTCCAGATTAGGCCCTGGTGATCCCTCTTGCAGTCCAGGACTCCCATATTCTGGGACTCCTCGCGCCTTACCACCTGCCTGCAATGGAGGCGGGAGGGCTTCTGCCAATGCTGCTGCACTCGACAGCCATGAGCCCAGCATCTGGCTGAGCAACACTGCCCTGTGGGAGTGCACTGACCACCAGGAAACAACTCCGAAATTGAGTGTCTTCTCCCTGGTGGTTAGTGTGCATCATAGTGACTGATCATTCTATAGTTCGGTCGATTTGCATGTTAGGGTTTTATTATATAAGATACTAGTGGCCTGGTGCACAAAATTCATGCATGGAGAGGGGGTTCCCTCAGCCCAGCCTGCACCCTCTCCAATCAGGGACCCCTTCGGGGATGTCTGACTGTTGGCATTCATACATCCCTCTTGCAATCTAGGACCACTGGCCCCTAACTGCTCACTGGCCTGCCTGACTGATTCCCCCTAACCCCTCTGCCTGCCTGTGTGATCACCCCTAACCACCTCTGCCTGCCTGCCTAATAACTCCTAAGTGCTCCCCTGATTGCCCCTAACTGCCTTTGCTTTGCCCCACACCTGGGACCCAGGCTTCCCTCCCTCTGACCAGCTATAGGCACCTAGGACCTGGACCAGTTTCATTCAGGCAGGCCCCAACCACAGGCAGCCTCAGGCACCCAGGACCACAGAGCATGTGGCCTAACACCAGGGCCGGAAAGGACCCCCGCCCCTCGAGCCACCTCCCCACCCCTTGCACACCACCACCCCACCCTTTGCACTGTTGCTGCTTGTGCCACCACCCCGTTCCTTGTACCACTGCACCTTGCACCACCTGTTCCATTGCAGAGCGGCCTGGGGAGCAGATGCCGTGTGCTGGCGGTCCTGGCTACTCCACGTGGCGCCCGCTCCATTCCCTTGCTGGGCCCTGTGGAGCAGCCTGAGGAGCGGACATCATGTGCCAGCTGTCCCAGCTGGCCTGCAGTGCCCAGGGGAGTGGCAGTGGAGGGGTGAAGGGCGGGGCTGCACAGCATGTGGCCACACCCCCTGCTCCTGATTGGCTGGTAGTGTAGTGAAGGTATGGTCACCTTAGCATATTACTCTTTTATTATATAGGATTACATGAAAAAAATAGGACCAGTTATCTCAGCTTTGTAAGTGAATGAAGCTTACCTTTAATATATATATCAAATATATATATATATAAATATATATATATATTTAAACTGTAGAATGGTTTTCCATTATGGCTAAAATTGAGAAATTTATGTAACTGATAATATTAATTTTTAAAGGTTCTCCAAAATATATGCAGTAAAATTCTTATCAATATGCAACATACTTGCATTAATATATGCATCATGTATCATAAAATTGACATTTGTTTTGCTGAAGCACTTAGTCGGCATTCATATGAATTATGAGAAAAAAAGAGAAATATAATTTATAGAGAAAAAGAGATAACTTTTTTAAAGCTGTAAGGTCACCTAAGAATTTTTTATTTGTGCAAAACTTATCAGAGCTTTGGAGTTTCTCCTCAACTGTGACTGACCAACATATCTATGGAATAGAGCATTCTGATGCTACATTTATTGCTGAGGGATATTGGGAATGGATTTCATTTTACTATGCCAGTTATCAGTACGGCCTGGTCATTTTTATCTGCTGCACATTTTGTTTGCTGGTCTTCAAAATTTCACTTTATTATTATCTTCCTTCCTGTTGACATAGGCCACTAGTCTAGCAAAAAGCATTCTATCAATCTAAACCCAATAACAAAGACCAGATTGCAAAAGAGACAGATAGTTGTCATTGCCACTTGCCTGCATCTCTTTCCCCAAAGGCTCTGGACTCAGTCGATTCCCCTGACCTATCAGCTAAAACCATGTTGTAGAGTAATACCATATCAGTGTCATAATCTAATCTACAGGTGAAAATATTTCCGCTTTGGATACTATATATTTTGACTTTATTCATACATAATCTCTTTCTCCTGTTTGTCCTTTATCAGTGAAGGAAGAGCTTGTCAAACATAATAATTCTCTTCCATCTGAACTGAGAAATCTTATCAGTGGGAATGCCTGTGAATTTTTAAATATCAATTTATTCTTTTTGGAGATAGGCCACAAGGTGTCATTGAAGGTTTTAAATGCTTTCATGTAAATAGTTTCTTAATGTACTTGTACATAAATTACTACTGACTACTAAAAGCAGAATTTAATCATAAATGGGTGAAAATGTGATAAAATAAACTCTTACGCTAAAGCTTATTCCCAATTACTTCAAATATAATTTCACTTCATATTCTTATCAGAATAATATTAAAAATAGTTCACATTAGTACTCTTAAAATGCTACTGTGAGACATTCCATTTCTCTGGGCTTCGTTTATACTTATGCTTTTATTTTCCCCACTTATTGCATTGGTGAGCCTTCACCTGCTTTCCTGTAGTGAAATATTTAAAGAGGTCATCTGAAACCCAGTTGTCCCTCTCATCTGTCAATTTGCAATGGATACAGAAGAAAAAATACCTGGTAATTATACAAGGCAAAGCCATACTTGCTTTCACCTTACTATTCTTGCTTGGCTCCAGATTAACATATAGCAGTTTATATGCTTTTGGCTCCTCAGTTTATGGGAAACATTCAGACCCCTTTAATAGCTAACAGAATTCATTATTCTGTTTGGATTTAGTTCAGAATATCCTTCTCACATTGGACCTTGACCTCAAGAATAAACCGGGGGAAAACTGATAAAGAAAACTGATGCCATATTGAATATTCCTCCCCTCTCATTTCATGAGTAAATTAGCTTTTTTAGTCAGGGCACTTGATATGCTAGTGATTTCTAAATGAAAGTTTTCATCCATATTCCTTACTTAAAGGGTAGACCCTATGTGACTGTCTTGCTCCAGCCACAGCTTATTAGATTAGTCATGGGTTCTTGCCATAGAGATAGCATACATATAGGTAAGAGAATGAACTTATGTTGCCTGAGGAAAAAAACAACAACAAAAAAAGCATGACTTTGATCCACCCATATATCTCTATGAAATCTGAATTGAACAGCATGAAGAGAAAAATGGCCATTAGAAATGGTAGCTGTCAAGGAATTATGAGCAGCCTCTAGAAGCTGAGACCTCCTATTAACAACCAACAAGAAAACAGACCTTAATCCAACAACAACAACAAAAAACTAAACTGCCACCAACCACATGAACTTGAAAGAGGACCTTGAACTCCAAAAAGGAACACAGCCCATCCAACATCTGGACTGCAGCCTTGGGTTATCTGAGCAGAGGCCCCAATTTAATGGTGTTGACCCTTTTGACCCAAAAAGCAGTGAGGTGAGATAATAAATATCTGTTATTTTAAGCCCCCAAAAAATGTTAGCTGCAAATTAAAGGTCCTTTTACAAATGGCAAAAAAAGGAGAGAAAAAAAACAAACAACATATTATAGAGTAAGAATAGTAAATAAGGCCTGGATTCTCATTTTCAGAAATCATACCAAAAGCCTCAGAGAGAATCTCTACCCAGAGACCACCTTCTATTTCTCAACAATTTTTAAGGCTCAGAGGGCCTAAGATCACTAACGTTATTAGTGCGGGATGACCCAGAAATGACACCAGAAGTGATAAAATGTGTTCACAGAGAAAACGCAATGTCAAAATCAATGCCAGCTGTGGTCTAGCACAGGTACCAACTTATCAAGTATAGAGAGTAAGACATCAGAGAGTGCTGTTTCTTTACTCTTTATGTTCAATATCTATTTTTCTTGTTTCCTTATTTGTATCTCAATTTTCTGAACTTCAAGACCTTAATTTAAATATGAACCAGATGGAGTCTGAAAGGGTGGTATTACAAGGAGGTATCTACAAGGAAGCATTTCAAAGATGTGTTAACTTAGATGCACAAAGACAATAGACAGGACTTGCTTAAGGCAAAAATAAGCCTTTTAGTACAGAAGTTATATGCCTGAGTTGTGACTAACCACCATGACTTGCCCAGTTAGAAATTCATAATCAGATCAACCTGTGAGGTTACTTTTCAGAGAACCCCCATCCCGTTTTTTCCCCCACAAAGTGATGCTTTGTCTTTTTGTCTTTTTTTCTTGAAACAACACCATACAGCTTCTGTAGGTTAAAAGTCTGGGCACAGAATAACAGTTCTCTTCCAGAGTCTCTCATGAAACTGACATCAAAGTGTTAGCAGGGTTGCATTCTCACCAATATTGCAACTTAAAGATTAGGATGTAAGGGTTTCCCTGAAGCTCTAAAATAGTGATGAGCAACCTTTTGAGCTTGGTGTGTCAAAATTGCCAAAAAACCAAGTATAACTCAGGTGGTGTGTCACTTCAAGAAAAAAAAAACATAATTTTGCAATATTTATAGTTTAAATAACAAAAATGTATAATTGTAATATATAATTGTATTTAATAAACTAAAAACTAATTAAACTTAGCTGCTTAGTGACTTCTTTGTTCATCTGTTAGTCCATTTCTTTTGTTAGTCTTGATATTATTTAAGTTGTTGGGGTCCTTTGAACTAAGATAAGTGAGGGGGGAGGGGGAATTATTTAACTAACCTGCCTATTAGTGACTTTTTTGTTGCTGAATTTCATTGCCTAAACCTTCAATTGAAGGTTGGTATTTTGTACACTTCAAGCCCAAGCAAGCGCTACTAACTTCATCTGTTAATCTGTTTCTTTTGTTGGTTTTGATATTATTTAATGCTGAGAATAAGGTCTCACAAAAGTACATAGAAGAAAAAATTGTGAGTAAAGCCATTGCTATATTTTTCAGGGTGCTAAAAGTGACTGGTAATCGGTTCCAGGCACTCCAAATTTCCTATTTGTAGTGGCACTCCTCTTGATTCTCCAAGCGGCACCTTTCCAGATTCTCAAGCTTTGACGTCAAGTCGACAAATACCTGAGCCCAGATGCTGCCTTGAAATTCTGCAAGTTGCATCTCCAAATCATCAATTTGCATCCAATGGAAACCATTTAATTCCAAATACTGTAGACTACTACATCAGGATACTTAATTATTTTATAGTCTGTTCTGGGCTTCTAAAATGATTAAATCTATCACTAAATTGGTCAAGTAACAATTCTTAAAACATGCTGGTACTTTACATGCAAGGGTTCCATTTCATTTTGTACAGCTGCACTGGTCTTCTCAAAATACTTTGTTACTCGAGGAAAATAGTTATGTTTTAATTTCTGCATCTCACTTGAAAATTTTAAGTTTACTTTCAAAAGCTTTTATGTATCCAAACATAACCTCAATACTTTTTCCAAAACCTTGTAACTTTAAGTTCAGTTCATTAATATGAACAGAGAGATCTGTAAAAAATGTCAGGCTGTTGACCCAGTTATCATCATTGAGCTGAGAAAAGTTTCCCAGATCTTTATCCTCAAGAAATAGCTTAATTTCTTCAAAGCACTCCACAAAGCGCTCAAGAACTTTGCCTCAGCACAACCATCTTACATTTTTGTACATCAGCAGTTCACTGTAGGTAGAATCAACCTCCAATAAAAATGCAGAAAATTCTCACTTGTGAAGGGGGCGAGCAGCTATTAAATTAACTATTTTTGTAACAACTTATATTAAGTCATTTGAATCAGTGAATCCTTGGCACATAAAACCTCCTGATGAATAGTACAATGAAAAGGCACAATCGGATGTCCAATAGCTTCTGTAAACAATTTGACAAATCCGACTTTTTTCCCCACCATGTTTGGTGCCCCATCTGTCGTCACTGACACACCTTTAAAGATATCAATCACAGTATCCAAGGATGCAATGTCCTTCTCAGCATGTGGCCCCATACTTCTCTATATGTGACCACATGCGGCCACATGTCATCAAAAATGGCTATGTGTGTCAGTGGTGACATGCATGTCATAGGTTCGCTATCATGGCCCTAAACTAAACTTAAACATAATAGTCATTAAATATATCTTTCTATAAACTCACACTTCTTGCATGAATCCCTCTGAGGAAGTGTGTTTATAAAATTATAGCTTATGTATACACCTTTAGTATTTCTGTTGACAAAATATATAATATGAAGTTAATATCATTTTATTAAATTATTTATTTAAACCTCTTATTTCTTTAAGATTTTATTGGTCCTACAAAAAAATACATGTTTGAGACTTTTACATCAAGGAAGATAAAATGATATAGGCAAAGAAAATTAATTTTAAAGATGATCAGTAATTATGAAATACTCTAGAAAATGAAAACACAATGGCATATTTACAAAATGGTTTTAGACCTACCCTTTACTTCTCTTTATATGCTAGCAGTCCAATGGGTAAAAATCAAGAACATATAAATATTTAAAACTGAATATGTGTATATCCCCATTTTAGGTATAACAAAATTCTTATTAGCATTCCTAAAAATGCTACTAGTTGGACAGGGGTATATGGGTGCTCATCTCACAGTAAGCACCACTCCACATGCTCATGAAATCTCTGTACTAGATAGTTAGACTGTTGATTGTTTATCTTCAAGTTGAAAAATAAAGTGAGGATAATACCAGCAAAATATTTCCATTATTAAAATGACACTGATATGAACTTGACAGGATGCTTAGCTTCTAGGGCTGTCTTCTTTTTTCTATTTGCCAAACAGAAAGCTAAGTAAAAGTATATCCAAGTTTACTTATCTCAGTGTAATTTCAATAGTCAATTATACATTCATGACATTTCAAGTGATGAATTTAATAACCATTCACTGTGTCTTATACACTTGACACTTGACAGCAAAAATCTGCCAAAGAGAAACCAACAAATCAAATGAGAAAGTCTTCTAATATTGACAATAGAAAATTATAAAATGACAAAGTAACTAGTTAATAGGATACAATGGCATGCTTATTTAACTCATTGTACTTATTAACATGTATAATCTATCAATGTTTTCAAGAGCAATAGAAATAAAAGTATGTTCTTAGTAGTCTGTATATAACCCTTATTGGGAAGGGGTGGCAATTAAGGAAAATGATATCAGTAAGATAAAATAGTTACATGTTTTACATATCTACTTGACTCTTCTTGTAATCCAGGAGGACATAAATGAACCCTCTTACATGAATTACATCACAGTTGTAAGACCTATGCATTCTTTCTACATTCTTACTTTATTCCCCTTGAGCAAATTTACATTTATAGACAAATGCTGTGAACCAAATGCCTAGAATGGAGCAGGAATGGTTGCATGATGACGAGCATTGAGGTCGTTATTTTTAGTCAGATTTGTGATTAAGTTCATCTTCATGTGTTGCTCTCACTGCTCTCTGCTATCTGTCCCACCAATTGTATCTGGAGAGGAGGGACAAGGACAAGCCATGTAGACAGTTACCTCACCAGCATCGGAAACCAAGTACCACCCTACCCACTTCCTTTATCCACCTTTAATTAAAAAAAAAAAAAAAAACTTCCACCCATAACCCACCAGGGAGTCTGGTTCTCACCTGCTCTCATTTTTCAAGTGCATATTATCACTTTAATAATCTCACCATGCTTTTCTAAATCCTTCTCTCATACTCTCAAATCCTTTCTTGGACCATGAACAGAACCTGGACCCTGATATCACGTTGAAGTCTCACTTGGCCTCCCTGGTGCCTTTTGACATCAATTTGCTAATCAATTTTCCTGTTTAACAGAAATCTACACTAATAAAAGAAAAACATGCAAATTAACCATCATTCTGCTATGCCCACCAGCCAATAAGGAGGGTATATGCAAATTAGAAGGAATAAGTTGGCAGCTGCCCAGCTGCTTCAGGTGCAGAGTGGCCAGGTGAGGCAGATTGCCTGCTATGAGAAGGAGGGCAGGGGGTGAAGGGATCTATAGGAGTGGCATCTGGCCACCGTGAAGACAAAGACAGCAAACTCTGGCTGGAGTCTGCAGCAGAGACAAAGACAGAAGTCTGCAGTGAAGACGAAGAAGGCAGACTCCAGCCTGGATCCCGGGTTCCAGACCGAGGAGAACTGGTGCTGGAATCCAAGGGAAGGAAGGCCTATCGCACGAATCTCTTCATGCATCAGGCCTCTAGCTATTATATAAATTTCAATGATAACTCCAGAAATATGAATATTAGTTTCCATAATATTCTATATTCTCACCTTAGTCCACAATACCAGACTAAGGTGAGAATGTAGAAAATAGGCATTCAAAAACTTGTCTCTTAAAAAAAAAACACAAAAAACAAAATTTGACTCTTCAAACCTTCACATTGAGACTATATACAGGAAGGGAAATGATAATTAGGAAAATAATTTGTGAATCAGATTTTTAGTTTTGATGTGCTCTGGCTCCTAGTAATAGGCATCTTCAACTAGGAAGGGTAGAGTTTGCCTGGATCTTACTTTAAGCCTGTGAGAATAGCTATTCAGACTTACAGCTGTCCCTGATACTTGGGCTGAGAGTGATCTAGTATCTGACTAGATCACCTGGTAGATGCTAGAGGAAAGGAAATAGCAAAGTAGCTGATGACCTGATAGAACATAAATGCATCTTAGCAATGGTGACATCACCAACACAGGAAAATCCAGCTTCAGATGCCTGCCAATCCCATAACATGTCAATGCCATGGAGTCAGAATTTCCCCTCCCCACCACCTCTCTTGCCCTCTAGTCCTGAAGGAATCGTGGATAGAACCTTGGGAATGGGGAAGATATGAAAGAAAAAAGAAGCCAACCATATCCCTTCCTCTACTCGGGTGATCCACGCATAGCTTGCTCAAGCAAGAAGAGAAGACTTAACTTCAAATACAGTTGAAAATATACTAGACTGGAAACGCTAAAGCAGAATCAATTTTATTTTGTGAAGGAAAGTGACAGTGCGGTGATTTATTATGTGAAGACAGTGGTTTTTCAACCTTAACTACACCTTAGGAGTTTTTATAATCCACATACATGGAGGCCTCTTACCCAGATATTCTGACGATTGTTTTGTGAATGGGCCTGGGCATCCAGTGTTTTAAAAGCTCTCTATGTTGTTCTATTTGACAGCCAGCATTAAGAACCACTGAATTAAAGAAATAGGAAAATCATGAGCCTGTTGGTGTTTTTATCTAAGAAAGCAGTAGGACTAGACTCCTGTGAACAAACTTTGGATTAGAGTGTGAGAATAAGATGCTTTATGAATATACCACATGAGTTGTATTCATTCAGCATTTTTACATGTTTATTATTCCATTCTGAGTCTCATCTCAACTCAACACCATGAACTAGAAATTAGTATCCCCATTGATGTCCCACAGGTAGAAAAATCTACCTCAGTACAAAGAGAGGGTTTGGGCTATTTTTACTCATGTGTAGCTGCATCTCAGTATAAGAAATATATATACAGCAGTGGTTCTTGAACCACAGGTTGAGAACCGCTAGCAGGGTCACCTAAGACCATCAGAAAACACAGATATTTACATTACGATTCATTAACAGTAGCAAAATTACAGTTATGAAGTAGCAACAAAAATAATTTTATGTTTGGGGATACCGCAATATGAGGAACTATATTAAAAGGTTGTGGCATTAGAAAGATTGAGAACCACTGCTAAAGACAGTGTCAAAATAAATGCACAATCAAACCCTAATTTAAATTTCCATTGTAAACATTCCACAAGCCCTTTTTCAGCTCTAAATTTCAACAACATTTAACACTTGCCACTATAACCTCCATCCTTTCTTTGTTTTACCTTCCTGGCATGATACTCTCTCTATTCCTTTTTCTTCCCTTACTATCTCTTCTTCTAATTTTCCATCTATTAATGATTAGAGCTGAATCAAGTTACTCAAAATTTTTGTTAGTAAAATTATTTATCACATATGTTATAATGATGAAATGAAATAATGGAGGCAAAGCACCCATCACAGGGCCTGGCCTCTAACACATATTATTTCTCTCTTTTTCTTCCTTCCCTGGATAATCTTCCTTTGCCATCACTTACTTGTAAACATGTGTGTATCTCACATCTCTGTCTTTCTCAGTGAACAGAGTCACTTGAACAGCTTAATTTTTGCTAATAGAATTATTTTTAAACTTACATCTCCAATGTTGACACAGAAAATAGCTCCATAATCTCTCCTTTTCTACAAGACATTCACTTGCATATGACAATCACCTTCATCCCATCTAATAAAAGAGTAATATTCAAATTAACCATCACTCTACTATACCCACAAGCCATGTCCACCAGCCAAGCAGGATCAAGTATTCAAATTAACCCCAACCAAAATGACTGCAGCCACGGAGCTAGCAGGAGGCTTGGGTTTCCATGGCAATGAAGGAAGCCAAGCTTTCTTCACACCATGATCAATCAGCCCAGGCCTCCACTCAAGGCTACAAAGTTTCAATTATAGAAAATAAATAAATCACAACAAAAATGGCCATGGCCACAAAGCAAGCAGGAGATAAATAAATCTCAAATACCAGGGCCTCCTCTTGGGTTGTTGGGGGGTGTGGCTAGCCTGCAAACCAAGACAGGCCCCTCGAGTAGGCCACCCATGCCCCAAGGAAACCCCACCCTGATCCAGGACACCTTTCAGGGCAAACCCATGCAGCAGGCCTCTATCCTATATAATAAGAGTAATATTCAAATTGTCACTCCAACACACACGATGGCTATCCCCATGTGGTCAAAGATGGCTGCCCCCTGTGGAGACAAGATGGCCACCACAAGATGGCCAGCAGGGGAGGACAGTTGTAGGTTATCAAGCCTGCAGGGAAGGGCAATTGGGGGGGACCCAGCCCTTCATGGGAGGGCAGTTAGGGGTGGCCAGGCCTGCAGGAAAGACAGTTAGGGGCAAACAGTCTGGCAGGGGAGCAGTTAGGCATCAATCGGGCTGGCAGTGGAGTGGTTAGGGGGTGATCAGGCTGTCAGGCACAAATGGTTAGGGCCAATCAGGAAGGCAGGCAGGCGAGCAGTTGGGAGCCGGCAGTCCTGAATTCTGAGAGGGATGTCCAACTGCCCATTTAAACTTAAATGGGCAATCATACATCCCTTGAGGGGTCCCAGATTGGAGAAGGTGCAGGCTGGGCTGAGGGACAACTTCCTCCCCCCAATACACGAATTTTGTTCACTAGCCCTCTAGTATCAATATAAAAAAGTCCAATTAATTACATCATCTTACCTATTTAAATCAATAATCTCTACATTGTAAATAGCTTATCTCCCTCCGTGGCAGTCTTATACTCTTAAGTAATTCAGAAGGAGAGACCTAGGTAATTTTCAGTTCTAAAAATATGATTATTTTAATTAAAAAGACAAAAGAGTGTTTAGAGTAGTTAATGTTCATTTATAGAAAAGTTAGACTTCCAGATTAATGAACTTGAATGTTCAAATAAATCAACTACTGAATTATAATTTAAATACAGAAGGGGCATCTCAGTTGAAGTGCAGAAATAATTCACTTGATATATTGCATTTTTAAATAAATGCTCTCCTTCTTGAAGGGCAGAAGAAAGGTGTCACACAGCAAAACAGATACCCTGCTGAAAAGGACATCCAAATTCACAAATTCCAGGCTGTAGAGCAGTGAATACCTTGAAAAGACAATTACACGTAATTTAGAGGTATTTTCTAGTTTGTTGTGTAGATCATGCAATAACAAGAGGCTTTGTGTGCATTTATAACTGCTTGGAGAATAGACTGGAGTAGAATGGTAATGTGTGTATATTATAATGAACAATTCTTTTGACAAACCTGGGGAGGAAAGTGGAGAATTACAGAGGCAAATGAAAGGGCCTTCTGTGTGCTGGGAATATCAGATGAACAGTGCCACTATTGCTTCCATTTGGATAATGAGCCTATCTCTGACCACTGTTATCTACTCTCCAGGCAGCTGGATAACAGGACAAAGGTAAAACCATTCTATTCCTGCATGACAGAAAAAAATCTCTCTAAGCTATTTCTCTCACAGCCACTGATTTCTTTCCAAATTGCAGAGAGAAACATCATTCATCTGATACAACCGTACTTGCTATACATAGTAGCTTTGAACAATTCCAATATTTTCTCCTGAAACATACAGACGTGTGCTCACTTATTCACAATGCTCTATCATTAAGGGAAAGTCATGGAAGATAAAATGCAGAATAGCTGGACCTATAATGTATAATAGCAGGCATTTCTATAATAGCCAAAGTGCTGCATATATTAGAAGTAATTTTCTGTAAGAGCTCACAATGAAAAGCAAGGGAAATTAGAACACAAAAATGAAAGTGCAAAGTGGATGATGCTTTAAAGCAGCCATGTGCTGTTGCATGTCATTAGTTGACCTCACCTGTTTCTTTTTTAATGCAAAGTGAAAACTTAAAACATTTAATCAAAATGCCTGAAGTGAATTCAAACTTTTTCCTTTACTTTTTCCTCCCTCCTACTTATTATTCTTTTCTTCACAATCATTCAGAATACTATATTTGAGAATAAGATAAGAAAGTATCAATTCCTGTCATTATATATCTACATATATATGTATAAGTACATATACACACATTTATGCATAAGTTAATCTTGCACATCAATATTTCATATTCATTTTACACACACACACACACACACACACACACACACACACACACACTTATTCTGAAAAACAGAAGCATGTGATTTTAGCAAGAAAGAGTGCCATAAAGTGAATTGAGCCTAGTTAAGAAAACTGGACATTAGTTATTTTTACATTTTAAGTAAAACCTAGTTAGGAATGATAGGAGAGAAGCTACTCGTAGGGTAATAAAAAAAAGTACAAGTATGTTATAAGTGTGAGAATATTTAGTGATCCTTTTTGTAGAGGAAGCAGTGTGGTCACAGCGCTAACTCAGACTTGAAGGAGGTGACTGGTAGATGTGGTAATGTCAGTTAAACTGCATATGGAAGTTCACAAAAGAGCAATATTAGAAGGTACCAATGTGAATCTGTAACCAATAATTCATATGATCACTTTTAATTTTATTTCTATATAGGAAAAAAGTGAAAACTTTATGGTCTTGATCTGAAAATATGTTGGGTTGGTGCCAACATACTATATATTTGAATAACCATCTGTGGCACTGTTTATACATTTCGGTCAATATCCTTCTGAAAATAAATTTTCAGAATTTTAAAGCAATGCTAATTTTATTTTATGTTCATAATGTATCCATCTATTGCCTGCTACTATTAAGAGAATATTTTATATATTTTTCCAGTGTTCTGTATAATTACTGATAAGTCAGTATTTATACCATATTAGTATATTTTACCAGTAAGTTCATTCAAAAGATTAGACAGAACTTTATACTTATTAAGGCCATAGGCATTCAAAGTAGCCAAAAGTAGTTTTGACTCCTGCCTCTACCATTAGACAATGCCACTAGTAAGTAGTGTAGATTTAGGTCTTGACACCTGATAGTGTAAGTTGGCTCAAATTTGTTCTTTGTTAAATATACATAAATGCAAATCACCTTGTCAATTTTCATAAGTAATTCCTGGTAGAATATTTTATTTAGGTTGTATTAAGTATTTGGATCAATTTGAAGAGAATTAAGATCTTACAGTCATTCAATAAGTAACATATCTCTTTACTTTTTAAATTTAATTTTCCATTACAATGTTCAGAGGTTTTATTCATAGTGCATTTATATATCTTCCATTAGATTTAGTCAGAGAAATTTTATGTGACTTTTTTATTGCAAGAGACCTTTTAATCTTTGTTATTACTAATTATTCTAATAGCATATGTTTCTTTGAAATTTTCTACATATGAGAAACATGACATCTTTTAATAGTTACCTTATTATTTATAAACTTTTCACATTTTATTTTTTTTACTTGCCTAAAGGGAATGTTGACTTTTAAAAAAGTGAATAATCTCTACTTTTGCACACCAATTAGGAACGCTTTCAATATTTCACTACAAATATAGTGCTAGTTTCTTTTTGAATTTCTTTTTAGATATAATTGTTAGATTAAGTAAATCCCTCTCCTAAGATTGCTGAGAGGATTTTTATTGTTATTTTAATACCCAAAATATTTTAATTATCTCAAATGCTCCAAAGAAAATATGACTTTTCTTTTTTTCTATTAATGTGTTTAATTACAAGAATTGATTTTCAAATGTTATTCATATGCCTCTTTTTTCCTAAGATAAATTTCACTTTGTTATGATATATTATCTTATTTGTACATCACTAGATTCAATATGCTAATATCCACTTATGATTTTTCATGTCACTTATAGGGATAGTTCTTTTAATCTTCCTTTCTATGCTAATTTCATAAAATTAATTAGTACATTTTTACCCTTAGGAAAAAAATCTGTTCAAAATTAATATTCAGTTTGGAAAAATTCAATGAAGTAATCTGGTCATAGAAGGACATCTGTGTGGCATGGTTTAAATTAAAGATACAATTATTTCAGAAACTGACGACTATTTAGATTTTTTATTCTTGTGTCACTTTTACTAATTTTGTTTCACAAGGAATTTGTTCATTTTGTCTACATTAAGTAGACAAAATATATTGATATAAATTGTTCATAATAACTTGTTTTAAATGGTATAGTATTTATAACTTTTTTTTAAATTTCTGATAGTAGTAACTTAAAATTTTTATTTGCTTGATGTGTCTGGGTAGAGGTTTATCAATTTTACTAGGGGCCCAAGTGCACAAATTTGTGTGCCTTGAAAGGAACTTGGGCCAAGAAGCTGTGGTAGGCACAGGGGTGGGTCTTGGCCCATTCTCCATGCCCCCACCCAGCCCATCTAGAACAGATCTTGGACTCTAAAAATATTTTAACTCATTAAGAGAAAGAACCCCCCCCCCCCTATATTTTACCAATAAGGCTCATTATAAAGATTAGACAAAACTCGACACTTCTTAAGGCCACAGCCGCTCAAGATAGATAAAAGTAATTTGATTCCTGACTTTACTATTAAGCAATGTAAAATTGAGCTAGTAATTTAACTAACCTTTTCTAGGCTCTGGTATAGGCTCAATTAATCACCCCAAATTTCTTAAAGCCTTAATCCCCAGTACTTCAGAATATGATTATTTGAAGATGAGGTCTTTAAAAAAGTAATTAAGGTTAAACAAGGTCATCGGATGGTCCTAATCCAATATGACTAAATTTCTTATAAGAAGAAGAAATTAGGACACAGACATGCACAGAGGGAAGACCATGTGGAGACCAAGGGAAATGATGGCCATTTTTAAACCAAGGAGAAAAGCTTCAGAATGAAACTATTTCTGCTGATATCTAGGTCTTTATTTCTAACCTATGAAATTGTGAGAAAATAAATATCCGTTGCTTAGGCCACCATGTCTGTGGTATTTGTCATGTCAGCACTAATTACTGTAATCTCTGAATTTGATGATGGTTCAATGGGATTAAATATGTGTAACACTTTTGAAAAGTTTTAGCATATGGCATATATCCCAATAGTTAAATAAATAATGAATTTTAATACTGGTCATCTTTTTTTTTTCTTTTTTAGCATCTCTATCATTTTTAAGTAAACATTTTATTTTAGAACAATTTTTTACTTACAGGATTATTGTAAAGATAAAACAAATAATTTTAATATTCCTCACCCCCAGGTCCCACTATTACCAAAATCTTTTTATTCATATTCTTTTTTAAAAAAAATATTGTTGAAAGTATTACATAGGCTCTCCTTTTTCCCCCATTAATCTCTTCAGCCTGCTCTGTCCTTTCTCACTCCCTCCGGCTCTCACCACCCCATTGTCTGTGTCCACAGGTTATGCATACATTCATACAAGTTCATTGGTTGGTCTCTTCCTACTCACCCTCCCCTGCCTTCCCTCTGAGGTTCAACAGTCCGTTCATGCTTCTGTGACTTTGGCTCTATTTTTGATCATCAGTTTATTTGGTTCATTAGATTCCATATGTAAGTGAGATCGTGTGATAATTATCTTTCTCTGATTGGCTTATTTCACTCAGCCTAATTATTCTCCACATCTATCTATGGTGTTGAAAATGGTAAGAATTTTTTTTTATTGCTGTGTAGTATTCTATTATGTTAATGTACCACAGCTTTTTTATCCACTCATCTGCTGATGGGCACTTAGGCTGTTTCCAAGTTTTAAGTATTATAAATTGCACTTCTATGAATATAGGAGTGCATATATTCTTCTGATGAGTGTTTCATGTTTCTTAGGATATATTCCTAGAAATGGGATGACTGGGCCAAATGGAAGTTCCATTTTTAATTTTTGAGGAAATTCCATACTATTTTATTCCATACTATTTTATAATATTTAATATAATCAGTGACACAATATTAATGCATTATTTATTAAAGTCTACTTTTTATTACACCTAAAATATCTGTTATAATATTATTTGTACTGTTTTACATATATCATATTAGAGCTGAGTGGCTCTTAAAGGCCATTTACCCTATCTTTACCTTGAGCAAAAATAAGTCAGTAGTAGACATAGATAAATTAACTTTTATATTAAAATATGTATGTTTGAGTAGAGATAAAACTGTCCTGATTCAAAGAAGAAAATTATTTTCTTATTCCTGGTAATACTGGTTAAATGGTTAAACTACCTGCTCTGTCTTTTGGATAATTAATTGATGATTTAACTTACTGTTAAAATCCTACTTTTATAGTTTTATATTTAACTAGAGGCCCAGTGCACAAAATTTATGCATGAGGGATGGGGGATCTCCTCAGCCCAGCCTGCACCTTCTCAAATCAAAGAACCCTTGGGGGATTTCTAACTGCCAGTTTAGGCTCGGTCCCTGTGGGATCATGCCTAAACCAGCAGTTAGACATCCCTCTCACAATCCTGGACCACTAACTCTGCTCGCCTGCCTGCCTGCCTGGTTGCCCTTAACTGTCCCACATCCACCACTGGCCTGACTGCCCCTCACTGCCTCTGCATGTCAGCCTGACCCTAAGTGCCTCCCCTGCTGGCCTGGTTATCCCTAACAGCCCCCCACTACTGGCCAGGTCACCCCTAACTGCCCCTTTCCTGCTGGCCTGGTCATTCCTAACTGCCCTCCCCCTGATGGCCTGGTCACCCTTTACTGTCCCCCCTGCAGCCTGGTCACCATAATTGCCCACCTCTGCTGACCTGGTCACCCCCAAACACCCTCCTGCCGGCCTGGTCACCCCTCACTGCTTCCCCACCGGCCTGGTTGCCCCTTACAGCCTGCTTGTTCAGTTGTTTGCTCGTCCATCACTGACACTCCTGCCAGCCTGGTCACCCCACACAGCCTGTTTCTTCAGTCATTTGGTCATCCCTCACTAACTCCCCTGCTGGCCTGATTGTACACAGCCATCTTGTGAGGGCATGATGGTCAATTTTCATATTATCTCTTTATTATATAGGATATTTGTTTAATAGTAAAATTCTTTTATTTGTTCTCTTTCCTCAAAAAGCTGAATTATGCTCTACACACTTATCTATAGAAGCCACTGTTCACCTTTTCCACCAAGCCATCTTCTGGTTTTCCACCAATTTCCACATTAAATGTAGAAAACAAAAACTCCAATAGCATGTTTCTTCTTTCTGAGCTCTGAATCTTGGAGTTTTTCTTAGTCTCTGTTTACAACTTTCTTCTCTTAACAGCCCTCTGCTCTGTACTGCCTAATTATCATCACTATTCTTTATGATCCCCCTTTTTTGCCCTGTGTCAAATTTAATGTCATCATTGGGTGACAGGTTATTGTCACCAAATTAATAAGCAGAAGCAATATCTTTTTCTGAGTACATCAGAGTATTTATTTCCCTGATGGTTTGGCTCCTATCTTGTAAAGACTTTTAAGTTTAGAGTATATTTTAGAGCAACACCCTTTTGAAATTTTAGAAATAGAACATTTATACAATTTTTGATCAGTAATAGCTACATAGCTATGGCATCCATTTTCAATACTGCCTGTGGTCTTTCCCATCCCTTCTTACAGATGATTTTGTTGTTGTTTTATGTAAGTGAGATTGTATTAAAATAAATAGGTACCAAAAAAGTTAATAAATTTATTTATATAGGTAATACTCAATTCCTTTGAGTCAATGAATCATTAGAAATATATACATATTTCCATTTATTCCCAGCTTCCACTTTTAAGCAAATATGAGAATTAGGTTTAGGCCCGGCATGTTTATTCAGAAAAAACTTTTCTTTTTCTTTTTTTTTTTAAATATATTTTATTGAGTTTTTACAGAGCAGAAGGGAGAGGGATAGAAAGTCAGAAACATCGATGAGAGAGAGACATCGATCAGCTGCCTCTTGCACGCCCCCTACTGGGGATGTGCCCGCAACCAAGGTACATGCCCTTGCTGGAATCGAACCTGGGACCCTTCAGTCCCCAGTCCGACGCTCTATCCATTGAGCCAAACCAGTCTCGGCAGAAAAAACTTTTAAAATGACTCAATGATAGTCATGTTTGTTGACCAATAGTTTAAGGACAACAATTATAGTCAAGTGTAAAATAACCTTCCCATTATCTACAGAAGGTGTATATTCCAGTACCCACTCAAGATTTCTGTGAAGATCTTTATATTTTCATACTCACCTCTGGTTCCAAGATCTGTCTTTCGCTGAAATAATCCAGTACATGTGTATTTCATCATCCTACATGTGTCTGTTGCTTCCTTTCTGTGTGACACAGATGTGCAGTGGAATCTTACCCCTTCTTTCATAAACACATGCATGCACATGCACACACACAGACATATAGAGAAGACATTTATGTATTAAACTTTAGAAATATCTACCTTTATAAGAAATATTTATAACAAATAACTTAAATGAGTATTTGACACTTTTCTTTAAAAAGAAACCATTAATTTTCTTCACCTATTTTGTAGTCCAGGCTCTGATCTTCTGTCAATTGTTAGCTGCTTTTCTATTCTTCTGCCAGTTTTCCTTCACAGAAAACAACAACAACAAAAAACACCTTCCTGTTTTACTTGTTTGTAAAATTACAATGTTTCCTAAAATTGTGTCCTATAAGAGTTTTTGCCTCAGACTGAAGGGTCCTGTATTTAATTCCCATCAAGGGCAGTCACTTCATACCTTGGTTGCAGGCTGATCCCCAGACTTGGTCTGGTCTGGGTGCCTGTGGGAGGTAACCAATTCATGTGTTTCTCTCACATTGGTGTTGCTCTCTCTCTATCTCTCCCCTCCCTTCTACTCTCTCTAAAAATCAAAAGAAAATATCCTTGAGTGGGGATTAACAAAAAAATGTGTCCTATAAAATGTATATATTTAATTGACATTTTTTTAGATCAGGCATATTAGAGAATCTGTTCAATGATAGCTGTGAAAGAGCTTACTAGTTTTGCATGTCAAACACTTTTATGTAGGTATTCTTTTTTAGCCCTCGTGAAAACACTAAATTAGTTGTAACAGATGAGGAAATTGAGGTAACCATAGCTCAAACAACTAGAGCCAGGATCACAAGTTTTGTTAAAAAGTGCAAGAGCAGGGATTTCAACCAAAATACAGCTCCAAGATCTGAATTATTTTTAAATATATTTTTATTGATTTCAGAGAGAAAGGGAGAGGGAGAGGGGGATAGAAACATCAATGATAAAAGAGAATCATTGTTCGGCTGCCTCCTGCAAACCCTCTACTGGGAGTTGAGCCTGCAACCTGGGCATGCGTCTTTAACCAGAATCAAACCCGAGATCCTTCAGTCCACAACCCGGTGCTCTATCCACTAAGCCAAACCAGTGTGGGCTTTTTTTGTAAAAAATATTTTTCCTTGACTATTTTCATACCTACACTTCACTTCATTAGTTAGAGCTTAAAGTGGTTCTGATGCTACTTTCTATCACTCATTATGTTCCAGCCTACTGAGCAGCAGAATAGACAGAGCAGTACATTTCCCAGGAAAGCTGCAGCATCTGGCATGTAGCAGGAATACAAGGTGACAAAGGTAATGGTGATCACCACATCAGTATTGGTTGCCATTTTGACAGATGGACCAGCTACTGGTATTATCTACAAGGTTAGATAGTGGAGCTATAATTATGAACAGAACAAAACTTTTTATCTCATTACAATTGCCTAGACTCTCGATTCCAATAACTACAAGCTGTTGTTGTTCTTGTGATTAAGCCCCTAGACTCTATCATGTGGTTACTGTATGCCATTGAGAATTAGAACTTTTACATTTATAACAACACAGTTTCTCTTTGCAAAGATCAACTCTTTGTGTTAGACTTTCTTTGTACGTAACTGATCCAATAATGTGATTTGTACTCTGTGATCTTTAGTAACAACCCTAACACAGAAGAATACACTTCAGCCTAACAAATTTACATTTTAGAAAGGTCTGAAGAAATTTTACTTCTTTATATTATTAAAACTTTTGAAAAAAGTCAAGTTTAACTGACTATTTTGCCTTATATTCAATTTGTCCTGAAGCTGGTGAATATTATAAGGCAAATTCATAAACAGTTAGTTTGCTAACATGTCAGCCAGAAAATAAGGAATACTAAGGATATTTCCCTGATGTAAATAATGACTTCAAAATAAGTATTTTAAGAAATAATTTTAATTGCAAGTATTAATATTAACTCTCTACATGGAAACAGTATTTTATAATAACAAAATGACATACACTTGTGAAGCATTTTCCTTTTGTTAATGTCATATTTTCTCTATATTTTTCAAAAGCAGCTGTCATAGTTTATAAGAGAGATAGATGTTTTTGTGCTATACATGATGATCACACTAAGTAAGCAATCTGATAAGGCACAAGGGCTTCAGTCTCTGCACCAACACAGAGCTATACAGGCTCAGCACAATGTCTGACACCAATAAAACCTGAGTAATTGGTGACTTTTGTTACTGAATATTTGACCACATATATATTGCTTGCTTTTTATGAGAATCCAGAACTAAGAAAATTGTATCTTTAACAAGGAAATCATAAAACAATAAAATTCTAGGCTTAGAAATTCAATCTGTTTATGTTCAGATTTTGTTCCTTTCATCATCTACTGAGGTACTGATTTAGAGAACCTAACTCAAAAAAAGAGGCGTATGATTGTTTTTACATCTTGCACTGTAAGGATGGGTAACTATTCACACTAAAATATTTCATTCAGAGTTTCTTACAGGTTAGTGAATTTTAGGTTATTACCCCAATGACACAGATTAAATTCCAAAGAACAGGAAGGTGTTTTCACACACACATGGATTCAGCGCTCATCACTTAGGTAGTTTCTTCTCAAATCCTGGCTGTAGAGCAGACATTTTCATTATAACTCTGTAGCCATTTGAGGAATTTCATTTATATTTAACAGGCAGACATAGAATTTTACATTTTTGCTAACAAAAGCAAGATGATTCTGCAGCTGTGATAAGGCTTAATGCTGCAGCTCCATAGCCTTATGTTGGATGGGGGCCAACCTGCCCGTTAAAATTCAAAGAACCCATCTGGATAAAGCTCCCCTGAAAGTGACCTTAATGGACATCACAGACTGGCAAGTCCTTCAGATTCTAGGTATTATGCACCTTTTATTAAAATACAGGCCATGGCATTGGTAAAAGGAAAATATTGTATTATCTATATAGATAGATTTCCCCCTCTATTGCAATCTATGTATAGGAAAAGGTGGGAATAAAAATGAAAGAACAAAAAAAATCCATAAAGACCTTTTATGTCTTGAATATAAATTATATTTATTTTATGCTTATGTTTATGGAAATAATTTTCCCAAAGATTCTCATTTAAATTAGGGATTTAAAGAGCTTTGTGTTAGGAAATGGGATGTTTATATGAATAAAAATGAATATTTTATAACTCAGACAGTACTCTTCATAGATAATTATCAGCTTGAGGGAGACATTAGGTGAAAAGTTAGGAAATACAATTATGTAAACCTTTTTGTTTAATAGCAAAGTAATTAACTTTTGGTGCATTTTATTCCTCTGCCTTTAAGAAATGAAAGAAGTTTCAGAAGGTTTCTTGCGCTAAGCCTTGGTGAGCTACCATGTGGAAAAGGCAATATAGCTCTCCAGTCTTTACAAGCCACTTCAGCTTTCCTGCAAGCAACATGTGAGTTTCCTAGGCTCCATAAATCATGCCCTGAGAGCCCCATTACATGACAGCATCAAGAATCAGGGGTCAGTTTTCTCACAAACAACCATACTTAGATGGCAGAATTCTGGATCATAGAAAGAGCTCTATTAGCTCTCATCTCAGAGAGCAACAAAACTCATCCCATTGTGATATCTCTTCTCAGTCAAGATAGGCTAGATTATATGGTAGTATAAAATCAATTCAAACTCCTTGCAGCTTATGTCAGTGGAGATATATTTCTTATAATTATGGGCATTTTAAGTACAGTGTGGCTTGCATCCATGTATTCTTACTGCTAGAACCTGGGCTGATGGAGTATGGTCAATCTGAAACATGGTGGGGTTTTGTGATAGAGAGAAAAGAAGAGAGGGTGAACTATAATCTTGCTTTGGAAGCTTTTGCTCATAAGTGACATCTCACTTTTGCTTACATTTTATTGACTAACTAGAGGCCTGGTGCATGAAATTCATGTATCAGGGGGTGGAGTGTCCCTCAGCCTAGCCTGTACCCTCTCCCATCTGGGACCCCTCGAGGTATGTCCTACTACCTATTTAGGCCCGATCCCATTAGGATTGGGCCTAAATGGGCAGTTGAACATCCCACTCACAATCCAGGACTGCAGGCTCCCAACCACTTGCCTATCTGCCACCTTGATCACCCCCTAACCACTCCCCTACCAGCCTGATCAACACCTAACTGCTCCCCTTCCTGCCCGATTGCCCCTAACTGCCCTCCTCTGCCAGATTGGTCATGCCTAACAGCCCTCCCCTGCGGGCCTAGTTGCCCCCAACTGTCCTCCCCTGAAAGCATGGTCACCACCAACTATCCTCCCCTGATGGCCTGGTCACCCCTAACTTCCCTCACTTTCCAGCCTAGTTACCCTAACTTCTCTCCCTTGCCAGCATGATTGCCCCTAACTGGTATCCCCTGCTGGCCTGGTCACACCTAATTACCCTCCCTTGCTGGCCTGGTCACCCATAACTGCTCACCCTTGCAGGCCTTGTCGTGACCAACTGCCCTCTCTTTCTGGCCTGGTCTGCCCCAACTGCCCTCTCCTGCATGCCTGGTCTCTCCCAACTGCCCTCCCCTGCACACCTGATCTCCCCCAACTGTCTTCCCCTGCTGGCCATCTTGTGGCAGCCATCTTGTGTCCACATGGAGGCAGACATCTTCGACCACATGGGAGTGGCCATCTTGTGTGTTGGAGTAATGGTCAATTTGCATATTACTCTTTTATTAGATAGGTTGAAGATTGTGTGAAGCTCTAGTTAACATTTTCTAAATGGTATAAAATATTTTGTTATTTTTTTCCTGGTTTAACATGTTTCTAGATTAGTAATATTTTCAGGTGTTGGATGGAAACAAAATCAAATTATTTCCAGTGAATGAACAATTTTTAAGATCTAAAGTCTATCTATAAAAGTTAACTATATTATTATAATTCAGTTATATATTATTAAAATTTTTTAAATATTTTATTTAAATTAACATGACCTATGGAAATGAATTGAACTTATGTCACAAATTAGAAATGTTATTTTAAAATATAGAAATACATTGATGAAGATATGAACCCAGAGTAAAATTTATTTTCTTACTCTGGAAGACTTAGTGCTGTAATCATTTTACCCCACAACTTTCTTTGGAGTCAAAATAATCTAAATCTAAATCTCAATAGGCTTATTTTGGGGATTTCAGAAGCTGATTCTAAAATTTATACAAAATCCTCAAGGACTAAGAATAGACAAGACTTACTTCTCTCCCTTGAGGATAAACAAGTGTGGAGGATTTACCTAAATAGATATAAAACATTAATATAAGGCTATCATAACTAAAGCAGTGTGGTTTTGAAGTAGAGTTAGCATGATCAGTGGAAAAGCCAGAAGATCCAGAAATTCATCCATAATATTTGATACATTTATTACTTTCTTGGGGTTGCTATAGCAAGGTGCCACAAACAGAAATTAATTTTGCATAATTCTCAAATCTAGAAGTCTAAACTCAAAATGTTGGCACACCTGTGCTTCTACTCTAGTGTGACCAAATCTTAACTAATTACATCTTCAATGGTCCTATTTCTAAAGGTCTGAAGTACTGGGGAACACAATTAAACCCATAATAATTTTAAATAATTCTTTAAATTTCTCTTAACACATTAAATGTGTTTAAGATTCATGGCTAGTGTGGATATCTAGTGCTGGGATATTTCTCAGCATCTAGAGGGGTTCAGGAATCTGGAGAAGGGCTGTGAGTAAATTAATAAAGAGACTAGACATGAAATATAAATGTGGAAGGCATTTTGCCCTAAAGCAAAGCAGATATACATATCAAAGGTGAAGTTTGGTAAACAGTAGGCATTGTCAGGTTGGGGGAACTGCCTTCAGCTGTTCCAATAGCAGGCAATAATATATGTAGATTTTCAGGTTTGGGGAAATCCTTTCAGCTTTTCTAGCAAGCAATAATATGTATCTTAAGCCCTACTGAAGCCTCAAGGTCCACCAACCTTTGGATGAACTTCTTGCATTTATGACCTGCTGGAATTAGCTCCCAGCAATCTAGTGAGTGCCCTTAATGTTTGAAAGTGAACATTTTTTCAACTTGTTTATCCTCTGTGCCTTCTATTAAGAGGAATCAGAAAGACATAGTATGTGTTTCAAACAACAAAAGAAGTGATTTTAAAAATTGCATACTTATTTACCACAGAAAATGGGTCCAAAGAGAAATGTTAAAGCACAGTTATACTACCATCATATATATATATATATATATATATATATATATATATATATATATATAAAACCCTAATATGCAAATAGACTGAATGGCAAAAAACTGGTCACTATGATGTGTGCTGACCTCCATGGGGCACATGAGGAATATGGTGGGTGTCAGCAACAGGCAGAAAGCACAGAACATGGCTAAGGGGATCCATGGTGGGATGGTGGAGCAGGTGAGCAGGGGTGCCAGACCAAGGCAGGGCACTAATCACTGTCATTGGGATGAGCTTCTGGTGGTTACTGAAGATTCTTTTCTCCCACCTGCCATGGTGCCACCTGTCATTTGCACCTGCTGCCAGCATTGGCCCCACTTGCACCCCAATCACTTGGTGCCATCAGTGGGTGCTAGTGGTAGCTACTGTCCTTAATCACCCCTGAGGGCTTCTCCACCTCCCCCTGCTCCTGAGGGGTGATCAGGGGTAGCAGCTACCACTCTCACCTGCTGCTGGTGCTGGTTCCAATCGCTCTTCACTGTCATTGGGTGTGAGTGGGGCTGGCACCATCAACGAATAGGAGTGGTGATGGTGGCAGAAGTGGGGCTGCTGGCTGGTGGGAAGGGCCAGGTGGAGGCACAGAGTATGGGCCAAGACCCGCCCCTGTGCCCACTGTAGCCTCACAAACCACAGTTCCTTTCAAGATGCATGAATTCATAACCATGCCCCTAGTTAAATAATAATTTGTCTCAATCTTTCATCTGTGAAAAAGATATAAGCAGTTTGTTGTTTGCACAAAATTGAAATTTTAGATGGAAGATAAGTGGATTATTAAAGAGGTTATTTCAAAACTTTGGGTATTAATCAATATCATTATTTTAGATGTTTTCTTAAAAAAACACAATAATAATTTCAAAACAACAAAGAGCAACTAATCCCCTTTAGATAAGAACATATAATTAGAAGGAATTGAAGTGTACAGATAGGTGAAACTTTTACATATATATGACATGTTAGTAGTTTTACATTTAGCTTCAAATATATTTGAAAAAGAAAATTCACCACCCACTCATCCCCAAATGAAATGAATTCTGATATTTCCTCATGCTCTCACCTCCTAACTTTATCACTGCTACTAAATTGCACTGTATTTTCCTGTTTTTCTTTTATGCACATAGTTGTAATGCCTTTTAGTGCTTTGCAGGTCAGGTATATCCATTGATTAACTGAATTTAGTTTTCTTATCACCAAATTTAGTAAGCAATCCTGTTGCCTACATTCAATCTTAGAAATTTTTAACACCCTCTCTCCTCCCATTGGAATTTTCAATAATAGTATCTAAAAGTCATATGACATCAACTAGCTTCTTTTGTTTTTTTCACTTTATTGAGAAATAATTGACACAGAACAATGTATGAGTTTTAAGGCATACAGCATTTATTTTGATTTACATATACTGTGGAAGGATGGATACAATACATTCAGCTAGCACCCATAATCTCATATAGATACAATAAAACGCAAAATTAAGAAAAAAAATTATCTTTGTGGTGAGAATTCTTAAGATTTACTTTCTTTACATCTTCATATGTATTATCAGCAGTGTTAACTATAGTTATTATGTGTGCATTATTATATCCTAGTACTTATTTATCTTATAACTGAAGTTTCTAACTGTTTACTGTCTTCCTCCAACTACCTCTTCCCTCTCTGCCTTCTATAACCACAATCCTTTTCTATAGTTTAGGTTTTTGTTGTTTATTATTTGTATATTAGTATTTTAGAGTCCACATATAAGTGAAATTATACAGTACCTGTCTTTCTCTGTTTGACTTATTTCGTGAAGCATAACGCTTCTAGGGTCTATCCATGTTGTCACAAATAGTAGGATTCCCTAATTTTTTAAAATTTATCTTTTTAAAAATTTATTTTATTTTTGAGAGTATTACAGATGTCCCCCACTCCCCCTTTTCCCCCTTCCTTCTATCTCTCCCCCACCCCAGGCCTTCATCTATTGTCTGTGTCCATGGGATGGATGGATACACACACACACACACACACACACACACACACACAAACACACTAGAAGCCCGGTGCACAGAATTCGTGCACAGGGAGGCAGGGGATGTCCCTTAGCCCAGCCTGCACCCTCTCCAATCTGGGGCACCTTGAGGGATGTCCGACTGCTCATTTAGGCTCGATCCTGGTAGGATCAGACCTAAACGGACAATTGGGCATCCTTCTCACAATCCAGGACTACTGGCTCCAAACTGCTCACCTGCCTGCCTCCCTGATTGCCCCTAACCGCTTCTGCCTGCCAGCCTGATCACCTGCTAACCACTATCCTGCCAGTCTAATTGATGTCTAACTGATCCCCTTCCAGCCTGTTTGCTCCCAACTTCCCTTCTCTGCCGGCCTGGTCACCCCCAATTGCCCTCCCTTGCAGGCCTGGTCCCTCCCAACTGCTCTCTCATACTGACCTGATTGCCCAAACTTCACTCCCTTGCAGGCCTGGAACCTCCTAATGGCCCTCCCCTGCTGGCCATCTTGTGGTGGCCATCTTGTATCCACTTGGGGACAGGATCTTTGACCACATGGGGGCAGCCCTCTTGTGTGTTGGAGTGATGGTCAATCTGCAAATTGCTCTTTTATTAGATAGGATAGAGGCCTGGTGCATGGGTGGGGGCCAGCTGGTTTTCCCCTAAGAGTGTCCCAGATCAGGGTGGGGGTTCTCTTGGGGTAATGAGCGGCCTGGACGAGGGGTCTGTGGAGGTTTGGAGGCTGGCCACCGCCTCCCAGTGACCCAAGTGGAGGCCCTGGGATTTGGAATTAATCTATATCTACAATTAAAACTTTGTAGCCTAGAGCAGAGTCAAGCCTTCTGCTTGCTCTGTGGTGGCAGCCATTTCTGTTTGAAACATTGTAGCCTAGAGTAGAGGCCTAGGCCATCAAAGGCAGGCTGAAAGCTTGGGTTCTTCTGTTGCCAGGGAAACCCAAGCTTCTGTTCTCTCCAGCTCAGTGGCTACTGTCTTTCAAACGTTGTAACATTGAGTGGAGGCCTAGGCCCACAATGGCAGGCAGAAAACTCAGCTTCCTCTGTTGCCAGGGAAACCCAAGCCTTCCTCCTGCTGTCAGTGTTGGCAGCCATCTTGGTTGGGGTTAATTTGCATAATCTGTTCCTGGTTTGCTGGTGGGCGTGGCTGGTGGGCGTGGCTTGTGGGTGTGGTGAGGTTCGGTCAAATTTGCATATTACTCTTTTATTAGGTAGGATATATATATATGAAGAGCCAGGGTCCATAACCTCCAAAATGAACAAAGGCTCGACTGAATGCCAGACTGCACATGCAGCAAGCTAGGGTGACCATGGACTGGCAAAGAGGCTGAACTACTGACCTTTAGGAGAGAGAGAGAAATGGGGCTGATCACCAGCTGCCATGGCTGCTGGTGAGGCCTGGAGAGAAAATCAAGGTCTGATCCGCAGCCCCTGTCCAGTCAGTGCTCAGTTGGCACTTCTTAAATCAGTCCTGCAGTCAGTGCTGGGTCCCCATGGTGACTCAGCACAGTCTGTCATGGCTGCTGGCACAGTGACCCAGCACTGACTGCCTAGGGGGCTTGAATCAGGCCTGGAGAGAGAAGCAGGGTCTGATCTGCAGCCTCAATGGCAGCTGTTGATTAGCCCTTGCCTCTCTTTCTCTCCAGGCCTCACCAGCAGCCATGGGGCTGCTAATCAGCTCCGCCTCTCTGATCATGCCCAGAGATAGGCCCAGAGATAATCACTGACATGGAAACCAACCAATCAGAATGAAATCTAGATGAACTGCCAGGAGCCAATGGATGCCTAAGAGGTGGAGCTTTTGATGCTGACTGGCATAGAAAACTGATCAGTCAGAACCTAATCTGGGTTAACTGTGAAGACAGAATCTAAGATGGAGGGGTTTTAAGGGCAACAGCTATTTGGTGTAAGGTATATAAAAACAGTTCAATTTTTAAATAACAGGTTTGGCATTATAGTACATATGGCTGGCTATCACTCCAGATATAGGGATTATGTATTTTTATCTGCCAAGAACATCTTCTCCTTCTGGAAAAGGTTCCCCTCTCTCCCATTTAAGCAATCCTATCTTATAAAATCTATCTATACTAATAAAAGGGAAATATGCTAATTATACTGGATCAACTGGCCATCTTCCAGACGTCCAACTTCCTTCTGGACAAAGCCTAGTGGTGGGAGCCCAGGCAGAGATAGTTAGGGGCGATTAGTCTGGCAGGGGAGGGAAGTTGAGGGTGAGATCAGGTCGGCAAGGGAGGGCCATTGGGGACAAGATCAGACTGACAGGCAGGCAGGCAAGTGAGAGGTTAGGAGGCAGTGGTCCCAGATTGTGAGAAGATGCAGGCTGGGCTAAGGGAACCTCTTCCCCCCTCTGTGCATGAATTCCATGCACTTGGTCACTAGTATGCTTATAAGTTCTTTGGTTAATCTCTTTCTAACCTTCTGCCTTCACTGTGGGATCTATACATCTGTATAATGTATCTTTATTGTTGCAAATATTACAGCTGTCCCCTTCCCCCTGCCCTGCCCCTATTGATTCCTTCCTCCCCACTTCTGTCTCTTCCCCAGATCTTCACCACACTATTGTCTGTGTCTATATGAAATAAATTATTTGGTTAATCTCTCCCCTCCCTACCCCTCTCTGAGAATCATCAGTCAGTTGAATAATTTCTTCATTTTTTTTATTTGCTGAATAATATTCCATTGTGTATATATATTATAAGTTGTTTATCCATTCATCAACCAATGGACACTTATGGTGGATCCATGTCTTGTCTATTTTAAATAATGTTGTTATGAACGTGGGGTGCCTCCCACTTTCTTAAAACAACAACAACAAAGTTAGCAGAGACTATGATTTGAAAACAGCATTTTTAATATCATTTAAAAAATAGCTTTTCCTATTCCAGCTTGACTCTACTTTCTCTGAGGAGAATTTATGTTCTAATTACTTTATTTAAAAATATTTTAAAATATTATGCCTAAAATATTTAAAAATGTACTAGTCCACTGGTGAACTCGTACTTTGAAAAGCTATATTATATTAATTATTATAACTCTAACAATATGTTTTTGTGTTGGTTTGGTTTTGTTAATCCTCATCTGAGGTTATTTTTCCATTTATTTATTTATTTATTTATTTATTTATTTATTTATTTATTTGTTTATATTGTTTAAAGTATTACAAATAGTAATACATATGTCTTTTCCCCCTAATTGATTTTTAGAGAGAGTGGAAATGAGGCAGAGAGGCACACAGAAAGAAACATTGATGTAAGAGAGACACATTGATTGGTTGCCTTCTGCCGGAGCCCCAGCTGGGACCAGGCAGGGATTCAGCCTGCAACCCAGGCGTGGTCCCTTCACCAGAAATGAACTCAGGACCCTTTAGTCCATAGGCCAACACTCTATCCACTGAACCAAAATGGCTAGGGCTAATAATATGTTTTTTTATTTTTACCTATGGAATTAGTTTACTATATATTTTTGGAATATTTTACAATCAATATTACATCTTGGTAAACACCTTGGTCAAAGTTCTTTAATTTTTATTATTAATTATCCTATACTTAAATATGATAGTATTATGTTTGAATATGTTGTTTTTTTGTTTATTTTTTGTTTTAAATTAATCTAATTCTACAGAATACTGAGATAAAAACATTAGCAGAATTTCCCTGCCTGTGGTCAGGATTCCTTGATGCATTCGGTTAGTATATATATAAGATTTAGTATTTGGTGGCTCATATTAGGTCTTGGGTAAGGTTTTTATGATAGAGATCAAAAGTATAGCCTATGCACCTGAAATGGTCATAGAACAAAACGGGTAGGAATGCTGGATTAAATACATGACACTCAATTACATTTAAATCTTAGATAAATAAGGAATAATATATGTATGTATATGTATATGTATATATATGTGAATATATATATATATATATATATATATATATATATATACATACATATATATATATGGCATATCTTATACATTTTTACCATACTATGTTTGATGAAAATATGTATTATAATATAAAAATACTAATTTTTTTTACAAATGTCTGAAACAACTTCACTAAACAAGGTGGGGAAAACTTGCTGACCTAAGTAATTTTGGAAATGAGCTGAATGTCTAAGACTCAATGCAAAATAAAAAGCCCTGTACTCTGGCTGGGCATTATTTTCCCTGAGGATATAAGTTAACAGTTCTCACAATATACATATACACTGGAATTAAGTGAATGGATTGTGGATGGTGGGAGCCAGGTTTGTCACTGTTAGAGTACAAGACTACAAATGAGAGTAAAAGGCTAGAAATATAATGTTAATATGTATGAGTTGAAAACATCAGTATGAACTCATGTTCATCTTTTAATATAGGTATTTATATATGGAAATATTTATAGACATGTTTATATACAGAGGGTAGTATATACACAAATATATACCCCTACTTATGCATTAGTAATATGTATCCCTTAGAAAGACACCCCAGTAGCCACCATCACATTTGCTTTTCAGGTCTTGATTTCTAATGCTGTTCTACAGTAACAGGAACCAGAATTCTTTGTAGAAATGCCTGATTCAGGGATTCTGATAGAAAATATACAAAATCAGCCTGAAACATCTGGAAATGCCTGACTTAAGAAAGTGCTAAGCAGACACATACACACACACAACAAAAATAGGGGTATGTCAAATGAACATAGGAGCTCACTCACTGAAAGCGCTCCCAGTGATTAAAGCTGATGCAGTTTGACAAATAAACAACGGTGGTGTTAGACTATAGCCCAAAATATAAAACCAACATCTATAACTCCACACTCATATAAGTGACTGAATAAATAAATACACGGAGAAGTGATAATTCTCCCAAACAGAAAAATTCCAGCATTGTTGCAGTCCTTCAGGTTACAAGTTCAATATCAGTTTCACTGGATAAAATGCAAGGTGTACGAAGGACAGCATTTTTTTGGAAGTACTAGACATGTAAACTTTTCCTTGCCTTTGGCAGCTTCTAAGGGGCCTTGGCTCATGACCGCTCTCTTCATCATCAAGCAAAACAACATTCTATCTCAATGACATTCTCCCACATTCATATCATTTTTCTGACTCCACTCTACTTTTAAGGGCACTAGTAACTAATTGAACCAGATGGATAATAAATAAATTCTTATTATTTTTTCGGTTAATTAAGTAGCAACCTTAAATCCCCTTTACCATGTAAAAGGAGACCCTGGATTTAGGACATGGATATCTCTGGGACGCTTCATTGTATCTATCACACTCTTCATGGAGTTGAAGCATAACTCTGTACACTGTGATTGTGGTCTCTGCATAGTGACTTCCTTCCAAAGGGTACAGTATACAGAGAGGGATTTGCCTATTGGAGAAACCCCATCTATATTTCCTCAGCCACATTATAAAGGTTATTGTCAACAATCATGTCATATTGACTGTATACATCCTTTATTTGATGCGATGAAAATGGCATTTTACCTCTGTGGTTTTTTTTCCCTAAAGTACATAAGCTCAGATGAACCATACACACACAAAAAGTGAGACAAATGCCAACTGAAGAACATTCTACAACATAGTCAATTAGTGCTTCTTAAAAATACCAGGGTCTAAAAATAAAGAAGATCTGAGAAGCTGTAGCAGCCAAGAAGAGGCCAAGGAAACAGGATGAATGGCTGTAGTCTGTATCCTGGATGAAAACTTGGGACAGAAAAGGGCCCTAGGGAAAATGAAGTAAATGTGAATGAAATAGGGACTTTAGTCAACAATGGCATGCATGATTTCTTATAACAAATGAACATACTCATATGTAAGATGTTAATAATAGGGGGGATTTGGTGTGGGTATGTGAAAACTTTTTGTACTATCTTCACAAATTTTTCATATATGAAAAACTGTTGTAAAATGAAAGGTGTGTTTTTTAAAGTGATACAGTCATTACTGTTCCGCTGGAGGAGCCAAGAGAGTGCCTAACCCAATTTAGAAAGCTTGTAAACATCACCTCCTCCCAGTGCAGTTTCAGTACATTATGAAGAGAACATCAGTCTGGATGCTATTCCACATAGAATATTAACTCATGCAGGGCATGTGGGAGCTAAACCATGGCTGCAAAAGTAATGGCAAATGAGAAAGACTCATGAGACCAAGAGCTCTGTGAGAGAGTACTAAGTGAAAGACAGGAAGGTAGAAAGGACCTAAGGCATATGTGGGACTTCATAGTAAGGATTTTGAATTAAGTTTGTCAGAGAAGACAATGTATTTACAATGAAAACAGAAGAATAAAACTACAGCCTGCTTTGATGAGAGGCATATACTTCTGTTGAACCCGTTGAGATTTTAGCTATTTCTGCTTGATTTATCTTAAGGAAAGCATCTTCACCAAAGCAATGTGTCACTTGAGAAACTAGGTTTTCATTATTCATAATTGTTTATTTCCTTCATTATTAGTAATCACAGCCCCAATACAGCTAAACAGAGGTTGGGAAACAATAGGCTTAGGGCTAGATGCATTTCAAAGCTTACAGGACTTACTGACTGCACATCCTATATAATAAAGAGGTAATGTGCAAATTGATCCTCATGCCCTCACAAGATGGCTACCCCATGTTATCACAAGATGGCTGCCCTCACATTGTCACAATATGGCCAACAGGGGAGGGCAGTTGGATGTGATTGGGCTGGCAGGGGAGTGGTTAGGGGGTGATCAGGCAGGCAGGCAGGCAAGTGGTTAGGAGTCAACAGTCCCAGATTGTGAGGGTGCAGGCTGGGTTGAGGGACACCCCTCTCTCCCAATGCATGAATTTTATGCACCGGCCTACTAGTTTAAGAATAATTTCTCTTTGATTATAATTTCTCTGTTAGTTTACCACCCTTATTTGTTCTGTTATGCCATTGCAGTAATCTTAATACTAAGAGGCACAGAATTTAATTTAGATAAATTAACAAAATTAATAATGAGTTCTGGAATAAAGAATGGAAACATTTAAGAAAAGAATGAAGAAAATATAATTTTAAGTTCAAAAAGTAGTTCTAGGTTTCTAAAATATCTTGTATTACTATATTTCACAACTCCAAATTTCTAAATGTATGTTCTGAGATGGAACATAATGATTCATGCCAGTGTTCTTTCTCTACCAACACCTGTTAAAGGTAATTCAAGGGTTCCCAACATTGGAACTGCCCTTGACCTTCAGTGGAATGCCTTTCTTTACATGATTTAAAGACTGGGGGTGGGAGAGCTAGGGAGGGCAAACAGAACATTAAATAACATTTAGAAATGTAATCCCTTTTTGCATTGAAAGCCAATAATAATGATATGTATACACGTGTGTGTATATGATATATAAATATGATTTATATATATGTATATTACACATAAATTTGCATATACTTATCATTAGAAAGTCTTTTTACTATTTCTCTGTCATTACTAGTTACTGGATTTAGAAACACTGAATTACCATAAATGGTACTTTGTCTGGAAGGATTTCTTAATTTGTATATTTGTGAAGTTCTCTAGGAATAATTTTTGTATTAGTGGAGTTCAGTAGGAATAATTAGTCTACTTGTACTAGATATATAAAGTAAAAAAGTCATTTAAATTGGGGAGGGCACCAAAATTCATTAAATACCTGGTATTAATATTTTTTAAATGAGTCCATGATAATTTTTGCCCCAACAAACAGGGTAGTCTTTCTTTTCTGTGAATATTGAATAATACAGTTGACTTTTAAATTTCTTCCTTGAAGTTAGAAACCTCTGTGTGAGTTTTCTTTTCTTTTCCCCTATGTCTGTAGCTCCTTGTTTGTTTAACCACAGTGATTTCCTTTAATATTTCAGTGCTGTTTATTGAGACACTTTAATTTTATTGTTTCCCTTCTCTTTGTGTTTGTCTTCACCAGGTGTTTCTTGACTTGAGCATACTTTCCACATGATAAAATTAAAGGTTTAATTAATGCCTTTAAGGACATTGGTGCACAATTCAGCACCTAATTTTCTGCAGGGGATGTATTTAGGTGTTTAACTAGGTGGAACTGTGTGCTGAAGATTTCATTTGCATACAAAGTCCCTCTTATTACTTTGTAAACACTCTTCAATACAGAAACGAAGAATGTGTTCACGTTATTTAGTATACACTTTTCCAGCAAGCAGAATAGTAGAGAAAATAAATATATCTAAGCTATATTTCGTCAGAGAAGAAACAAAAATCCTTTTAGGTGAGGTGTTGAAATATGAGGTCCATTTCTTGGGAGCAGTGAGGATAATACTCAGCATTTGGAAATTGAGGGGTGCACTTGCAGATGCATTGCATGGAAGAGCAAATGCTTTGAAATACCACATCTGAAATGTAGAAGATTTTAAGAAAAATATGATGTCACATCAAGCACCCAAAGGACCACTAAATCACCACCAGGCAAGTCCTAGCAGAGAGCAGGACAGGAGACAAAACTCATTCATCTCTCCTAGGCTACAAAAACTGGGGAAGATACCGTCTACATAAAGGCTGGAAAGTGTTTCTAATCTCATTTTACTTTCTATCTACTTTAAAACATAAATATTGTAGATGCCTTAGATATTATTATTAATAAGATATTTGCTTGATTATTAGCAGATTAAATCTATTAAAACTTTCCTTTCACACTAGTGTCCTCATGGTCTTGATTTATCAGATATAGGGAAATATTTTTAGCCCAATTTCTACACCCTCTCTGCAGAACCGTAATCTTTATCAGCACTTCACTTTTGACATGGACAACCAATATTTCCTCAACACATGTAAAACGTTAGTGTTGCCCAGACAAGGAACAAAGTTTAACAGGTAAGGAATACTTTATTCAAGGATGTTGTAATAAGGCCTAGACTTCAGAACTCAGCCTGAGCCAAACTCCAGCAAAACAAAATGCTGGAGTGTTTTTAAGAACTGGATGGGAGGAATCACAGGCCATCTGTATTTGCTAATCAACTACCTTAAAAAAAGGTAAACTTTCTTAGATCTTTATTATAGAAAGTTGCTTTACAACTTGGAGCAAGACAACCCACAAAATTAGGCTATCTTCCCACAGGAACTGGTATGTAGGCATTATGTCTTGCTTGATGTTTATATCTCAAAGGGATGTCCATAGGTCCTTGAGAAAGATGTCCCATGTTGTAAAACTGGGAAGAAATTTTTAAAAGGTTTACATCGAAAAAGGCAGAGACATTACAATGACAGTTTTCTAAAGTACATAGTCTAAGAAAAGGGAAGTCAGTGACCTAGAGGCAGGAAGTAGCCTATCTTAGGTTTAATCAACTTGAAGGGACAATCTGGTTTGTGGTGGAGATGTGGGGAGACTGGCCACACAAAGTGGGAGATGCTTTGGAAGGACTTCAATGATAGCTGAGGCTACTTGGCGAGTGTGCTTGGTTTGGTCGTTTGCGCAGGCTGAAGTCAGCCATTGTGTGTGGTTTCTTGACTGGCCATCACTTGTACTCTGCTTGGCGCCTTTTGGGATGGTTGCTTTGTGAGCAAATTTGGCTATCATGCGTTGCAGTCTGCAGTCCGTTGAAAAGGGACTGGGCCGGGATGAGTGAGTTTGGCCAGGGAGGGATCTCACGGGAATGCCAGGGCTGGGTGAACAGTGATAGCCAAGTTAATGGAGAGTGACAAACTTGGTGCCTCCCTGCACTAGTCCAGACAGGTGAAGGAAGAGCAAAACAAAAGATACAAAGAAACAATGGCATCTGCCTGCATTTGATTTCCCAAAGAGAGTTCCCAGTGACTGTGCCCCTCCAACACTCACAGGAAAGTTAGTCTCAGATAAATTATTTCCCATATGATTCAGGTGCTTTTCAAGCTGCTGCCCGGAAGTGAGTGAGTTTGTGCATGAATCATTTAAAAGCTGTGTCTCAGTCTGCCACGGCCCTTCACCTCTCTCGGACATAATCTCCACTATTTTACAAAATTAGAGATTATGGGAACTCCCATGCACAGGTTCTTTAGGCTTTGTGATCCAGGTGTGGGCTCAGATTCCTATTCCGCACAGCAGGGCCATTGCAGCTGTGATGCTGGTATGCCCAGATTTCAAGATACCCAGAGACCACCAGGGAGTTGGTATCGATGCAAGAGCAAAAGAACCGTTATTCAAGCCCGGGCTTAGAGAGAGAGCGAGATATGGCAGCATGGCGATTTCATAGGGAGGTGGGGCCAGACGCGAACCATTGAGTTGGCCCATTCCAATTGGTTGGGTGAGAGCTGGGGCTAGTGATGCAAATAATCCCTAATGCATGTGACCTGTCCTGTCCTGTTCTTTGCTCTTGATTGGAGCTCAAGCGCACAGTCTTTCACGATTGACTAACTCAAAGAGAGGGATTAGTCTTTGTGATTTCAAGATGGCAGCCCCCAGGTAAGCCTACACATCATGCTGCCCACATGGTGGCCAACGAGTGAATGGCAGCTGGACTTGCAGTCCAGCTCTGCCCTTTCAATGCTCCTCCCATTTGTAAATTACCCAGCTGTGAGTCTGAAACCTAACCAGAGATGCCTCTGCCCCTCCCATCCATCTTGATGTGGCTGCTTCATTGTGTCTTTAGTTATAAGAATTCTGTTCAGCTAAACATTAGATGTCGGTGGTTTTCAACTATGTTTGCTTTATATGTAGTAGTAATTTTGGTGTGTTCATGGGAAAAGCTGTGTTCAGGATCTACCTAATCCACTACCTGGAGGAACTCCCCTTTACTTCCAATGGCATTCATTTCTTCTATGAGTGAAATCTTGGACACCAGACATTTCTACTTCCTCTTTCTCGGCTTCTAAGTCCCTATGGAATGAACACTGATTTCAACTGTCTCATACTTCAGACTCAAAAATTACACATTTTCTAGGAGAGTATATTTGCTATCCATTTCAGGCCCCTACACATATCTGACCTTCCTAGTCTACTGCCATACAGATGTAACTGCTCACATCCATTATGCTGGGCTTCGGTATTTTTGACCACACTTAAATTTAAGTGTGAATTTTCTCCATGTACAAGTCTCATAGAATAGTTTGTATTTTTCCACTATTTTTGTGTGGTTCTGCATTATTTACAGACAAAATAGTAGAAAAATTGGGTAATAAGTTTACTGCTCTGTTCCTCCTGGGCCTACGTGCCTCTATCTAGCAATTGATAGAAAATTCTGGGTAACAACTTTCAGAAGAGATTTTCATGATCTTACCACTTAACCCTTCTATTTTAGGTGTTCCTTAATGAGAAAGCTATTTTCAAAGAATAATAATCCAATGGAAGCAAAATCCCACTTTATTAAATGCTCGGGAAGTACTCACTTCCCAGAGCAGAGCTTTCATAACCATGGAATAGAGGTCACTGTGCTCTCTTCTCCCCTTCCTCTAACAACTAAGAGACCCAAGTCTTCTATGCAAACTCTGGGATCACCTCCTCACTCTATGGTGTGTGAATGATGGAGAACAGATAGGAGAGGACAGGTATGGTGAGGCTCTGCCCTGGTGAGCAGATAGGCTTTGCTATCTAAGGCAAAGGAATTATACTATTTAGTAAAACATGATTAATCTTAGAAATCAGGTTTTGTGTGAATATAGTAAAAATTTAAATAAACAGTGTGGAAGGAGCATGGGAAAGAGAACAGAAGTGTGAAAGATGCCTCCTGGTGAAGATCAAAGAAATGTGAGAAAGAAGGAATTTACCTTCTCTACCACTGGGCATATAACAGACACTGAATATATATTTGTTAAATACATTTTAATTTTTACATATTTCAACATTTGTATGATTGAAATGATTTTGAAAATAATTTCAAAAAGTAACTAAATCACCTTTGAAAATTTAGTCTTAAGAACTGTGTTATTGTTTTTAATTTTACATTCAATATTATTTTATGTTACTTTCCGGTGTACATCAGAGTGATTAGACAATAATCCTATCTAATCAAAGAGAAACATGCAAAATAACTGTACCTTTGCTACCCTACCAGCCTATAGAAGCAATATGCAAATTAACACCCAATCAAGATGGCAGGTGGGTCCCCTTCACTCCAGCAGGCCAAGGCCGCCCCTGGGCTGGCGGGGTCTGAAGTCAGCCCCAATGCCAGCAGGGAGTCTGGACCCCTGCCGCCGCCCCAAGACCCAGCCCTGGCAAACCTAGGATGCCATCGGGCATCCCAATGGCTCCCCCAGAAGCAGCAGGGGGTCTGGACCCACGCTGCCTTCCCAAGGCCTGGCCACACCACATTAAAGCTTCTTTTATTATTAGCATGTTAAATTAATGTGATACATTTATTACAATTGATGAGCCTTTATCGACACATTATTAACAAAGTAAAATTTGCAGTTTCCATTAGGGTTCATTCTTTGTGTTGAACATCTTATGGTCTTGACAAATGTACCATTAATGTAGTATCAGACAGAACAGTTTCATTGCCCTAAAGATCACCTGTGCGCACCTATTCATCCCTCCCTGCTCTGAAACCTGGGCAGCCAGGCAGTGATCAGGCTGGCAGGCAGAAGAGGTTGGGGTAATCAGGAAGGCAGGCAAGCAAGTAGTTGGGAGCCAGCAGTCCTGTACTGTGAGAAGGATGTCTGACTGCCCATTTAGGCCTGATTCTGGTAGGATCAGGCCTAAATGGGCAGTCAGACATTCTTCGAGGGGTCCCAGATTGGAGAGGGTGCAGGCTGGGCTGAGGGACACTCCCCCACCCCCATGCACGATTTTTGTGCACCCAGCCTCTAGTCCTATCTAATAAAAGAGTAATATGCAAATTGACCATAAAAGCTATGTCCACAGCCACGCCCACCAGCCAATCAGGAGTAAATTATGCAAATAAACCCCAACCAAGATGGCTGCCACCACTGAGAGCAGGAGGGAGGCTTGGGTTTCCCTGGCAACAGAGGAAGCCAAGCTTTCCACCAGCCCTTGCCAGCCTAGGCCTCCACTCAATGCTACAAAGTTTCAATTATAGAAGATAGATAATCCCAACAGAAATGGCGGCAGCCACAGAGCTGGAGAGAGAAGAGGCTAGGGTTGCCAGAGTGACAGAGGAAGCCAAATTTCTGTAGCCCTAGCCTAAACCTCCACTCTAGGCTACAAAGATTCAAACAGAAATGGCTCTCACCATGGAGCAAACAGAAAGCTTGGGTCTACTCCAGGCTACAAAGTTTCAATTGTAGAACATAAATTAATCCCGAATCCAGGGCCTCTTCTTCAGTTGCTGGAGGGTATGGCTGGCCTGCAAACCACCATAGGCCCCTCGCCCAGGCCACTCCACACCCCAAGGGAACCCCCAACCTGATCCAGGACACCCTTCAGGGCAAATCTGCTGGCTCCCATCCAAGTACAAGGCTTCTATCCTATCTAAAGAAAGAGTAATACACAGATTGACCATCACTCCAATGCACAAGAGGGCTGCCCCCATGTGATCAAATATCCTGCCCCAATGTGGACACAAGATGGCCACCACAAGATGGCCAGCAGGGGAGGAAGTGGGAGGTTCCAGGCCAGCAAGGGAGGGCAGTTGGGATTGACCAGGCCGGCAGAGGAGGGCAGTTGGGGTAAACAGGCTGGCAGGGGAGCAGTTAGACATCAATTAGGCTGGCAGGGTAGTGGTTAGGGGGTGATCAGGCTGGCAGGTGGAAGTGATTAGGGGGAATCAGGGAGGCAGACAGGTGAGCAGTTTGGAGGTAGCAGTAATGGATTGTGAGAAGGATATCTGACTGCCCTTTTAGGCCCGATCCCAATAGGAACTGGCCTAAACGGGCAGTTGGACATCCCTTGAGGGGTCTCAGATTGGAGAGGGTACAGGCTGGACTGAGGAACACCACCCCCTCTGTGCATTAATTTCATGCACCCGGGCCTCTAGTATACTTTATAAAAGTGGTCTATATGATATTTCAAGCACTCACCTGGCCCTCTACAGAGTTATTACAATACTAGAGGCCCAATGCAAGAAATTTGTGCAGTGGGTCATGCACCCTCCTTAACCCAGCCTGCACCCTCTCCAATCTGGGACATCCCTCTCGCAATCTAGGACTGCTGGCTCCCAACTGCTCACCTGCCTGCCTTCCTAATTGCCCCTAATTACTTCTGCCTGCCAGCCTGATCACCCCCTAACCACTCACCTGCCAGCCTAAATGATGTCTAACTGCTCCCCTGCCAGCATGTTTGCCCCCAACTTCCCTCCTCTGCTTTCCTGGTCACCCCTAATTGCCTTCCCCTGCAGGCTTGAACACCTCCAACTGCCTTCCCTTGGAGACCTGGGCCCTCCAAAGTACCCTCCTCTACAGACCAGGTCACTCCTAACTGCCCTTCCCTGCAGGCCTGGCTCCCCCCTATTTCCCTCCCTTGCAGACCTGGTCCCTCCCAACTACTCTTCCCTGCTGGCCATCTTGTGGTGGCCATCTTTTGTCCATATGGGTGCAGGATCTTTGATCACATGGGGGGCAGCCACTTTGTGTATTGGGGTGATGGTTAATCTGCATATTACTCTTTTATTAGATAGGATAGAGGCCTGGTACACAGGTGGGGGCCAGCTGGTTTGCCCTGAATGATGTCCCAGATCAGGGGTGTGGTTCCCTTTAGGCATGGGGAGACCTGGACAAGGGGCCTGTGATGGTTTGCAGGCCAGCCATGCCCCCGGCGATCCAAGCAGAGGCCCTGTTATCTGGGATTTATTTATCTTCTACAACTGAAAATTTGTAGCCTGGAGCAGAGCTAAGCCTTCTGCTCACTTAATGGTGGCTTGGCTATAGAAGCTTGGCCTCCTCCATTGCTGGAGGGCAATCCCAGCCTCCTGCTCTCTCTAGCTCCTTGACTGCCGCCATTTTTGTTGGGATTTATTTATCTTCTATAATTGAAACTTTGTAGCATTGAGTGGAGGCCTAGGCCGGCAAGATTAGGTGCAAAGCTCAGCTTCTCCATTGACAGGGAGACCCAAGCTTCCCTCTTGATCTCAGTGGCCGCAGCCATCTTTATTGAGTTTATTTGCGTATTTGCTCCTGATTGGCTGGTGGGCATGGCTTGTGGTGTAGTGGAGGCACACTCAATTTGCATATTACTCTTTTATTAGATAGGATGATGTAACATATTTGCTATTCTGTACTTAACATCTCCATGACTATTTTGTGGATACCAACTTGGATTTCTTAATTCCTTCAAGTTTTTCACCCAGCTCCCCAACCCTCCTCCCCTTGACAACCATCAGTCTGTTTTTTGTATCTATGAGTCTGTTTCAATTTTGTTTGTATATTTATTTTGCTCTTTAGATTTCAGTTATAAGTGAAATCATATGGTATTTGTATTTCTCTATCTGACTTATTTAGCATAATACCCTGTATGTTCATCCATGATGTCGCAAGTGATCAGATTTCATCCAAGAACCATATTTTTATATAATTTCCTGCTTTGGGCATTTATTCATAAAGGCTTCTTAATTAATTATGCTCTGGATACAGATCACTCAATCCAACTATTTCTTATGTTAGGAAATGCTGAGTTATCTAAAGCCCTGTGCTTGTATAGACACACTTTGTGGTTGCTTTTCAAAATCAGGTTCTCTTGCAGGATAATCTTGATGAAAAGGACTAGAAAAGTAAAGAGGAGCTCATTTTCATTATTGAAATATTTTAGAACCTTCTAAAGACAAATTAATGTGATTACAGTTCATCTCCATAATGTACATAATCAACATTTGGTCAATATCCATAAATTATTAGAAAATCTCCACATTCCTCTGATGAAATCATAACATCTCTATTTTTCTCAGTGTTTTGAGTAGAAAAATATAGGAAATAAGAGTAACCACAACAATAAAATTATATGGAAGCATAATTTCTCACGTGGATAGATTCAGTAAGCAACCACATTTCAATGGGCAGGCATCTCCATTTATAGTATCTGGTATATGCTCTCTGACCTCAGGTTGCACAACTTAGTTCCCATCCAATCCTCTTAATATATGTTGTTTTGTAGGTTGAAGGTCAGCTAAGCAGCAAGGTGGAGTACCTTCCAGTGGAGTGGGACTGCCTGGGCCCCTGTGGGAGCATAGATGTTTTTTTATTCAGGAATATGGTTCTGTCTGCAAAAATTGATGTTGAGACAGGCTGAAAGAAAAACAAACCTGAGTAAAACTAAACTGAGTATTAAAAAAAAACACAAAAGTACCATATTTTAGTATTTATTATATGCCAAATTGGGTTTTAACAGCTCCATTTAAAAGTAGATAAGTTTAAATGCCAAGAGTTTCATGCAAGATCACACAGCAAGCAAAAAGCAGAGCCTGGGACGTAGGCCCAACTACTTTGCATTTCACAAACCAAGCCCTTTCTTCTTTGCCACACTGGTTCTCTTTCAGAAGTACCTGGAATAAGCAAGTTCCAATTTGGACCATGAACAACAACAACAAAAAATACTGGAGATTACATTTTATGTGATATTTTGTAAAAAAAAAAAAACAAACAAAACAAAAACAAAACAAAACAAAACATATATGTGTCTGGAGGAGCTTAAAGACATAAATTCATCTGGTTAGCTCACAGGATTTCAAAATTGCATGTCTGCCAATTAAGTCAACATGTATAGCCCAAATTTTTTGCTATTTTGTTTCCTGTATTGAAAAACACCAGAAGCGACTGTATTTTAGAAACTAAAGCTAGGAAAGTATCCCTGACTCTTCTTTTATCCCTTCTACCCTTTACTTTATTGACAAATTATATGCAGACTTTCTCAATCTAAAACCTAGACATCTCTTCTGATCTCCATTCTACTACACTGTTTAAGAAAATTATCACCCCTGAATTACTACAATTCCATCCCAAATGTCCCTCCCTTACTTGTGTCCTACTCATGCTCAGTACATCTCCCATTCTTCATCTTATAATTCAGAATGCTTTAATGCTAGTTTTTTTTTAATCAGGCAACTTCCCTGTTTACAATTTTTCTCAATTCCTCTGAGTGTAAAATCTAAATGGTAGAGTGCACAGTAAAGATGCAAATATGCCTCACATTCTCTGGTATGGGGAGAAAGTAAATTCAGTGATTGACCAGGGTAAAGATGACCAGTTCAGGTTTGAACAACCTTAATTGAAGTGCTGATGGAACATCCAGTTGGAGCCATTCATCTGGAATTTGAAAATATATATATCTTCACTAGTCCTTCTTCTCAAACAAGAAAGAAACCAGGATGACTTATTCACAAGAAAATACAAATAATGCAGTTATCATCAGGAGCATTTCTTTGCATTAAATAATTTTTGAAAAATATTAATTCATACCTATAAAGTAATTTCAAAATATGCATCAAGTATAGTGTAATTGAGTTGGAAAGATGTTTCTAAAGGGTGAGTCTTGGCCCTTCAAATCATGCTGCTTGTGTGATTTGTGGCTGAAACCCGCAAATCAGCACAGAACGTTTGCCGGAGGGTAAGTCAGAGCAATGCCACTGAGGTAGCTTGCATATGTATATCTCATTGCTGACATCTTGAGCTCTGTTAATCAATTCCTATTTGCGATAAATGCATCTGCTTGTATCTCACAAGAATAGATCCACAGAACTGTTACTAAGATATTTCGTAGGTGCTCTCCAAGGACTTTAAAAGTCAGAACACCAGGAAATTTACCAAATCTGAACAGCAAACCTGAAGATAAGGTTAAGCAGAATTCAGAATACTCCTTCACAGTCTGCAGATTTTGATAAATAGTGTCACAACTTTGTCCACTGATTTCCAGAGATTTGATTCATTGTAATGCTATCTGAGTTAATTAGACTTACAAGAGGTGCTAATTCCTGTCCCTGAAAATAATATATTTCAGAATTTCATTCCCACATTGAATATGTCCCCAGTATTTAAGAAGCAGAGCATCTCTGTTTGGAAAACGAAACAAAAAATATCAAGATAACAGGATGGTGGGATTTTTGTTGTTTAGAAAGAAGCACTACAGTATTTGGCTCACAATTTTATGCACAGAACTCCCAACGGCTACCTTTGACATCTTTACCTTACATTGTTTCTCTCCTAAATCATGGGTAATAGAGACCCCAGGCATTATGGAGTAAGCCCTGAAGCTCACTGCACACAAACTCTAAGAATTATCATTTTCGTGGCTCAGCTAATAAGAGAAGTGAAACTCCTGCCATTATTTGACTTGCTTAAAATGTATCCTTTTCATGTTTGAAAGTCTAATATCCTATATATTTGCAATTATTTAGCCCTTAGCATTCTCCTTGAAACTGTCCTCCTCTGCCTATTTCTCCTTTTGTTCCCTATTACTTATTTTACTCCATAGCTTCCAGCTATCCCTCAACCACAAAGGTAGTTGAAGCAACATCCAAAAATACCACCTCCCAGGAGCTGTTCATTCTGTGCTTAAAGTATAAAACAGGTCTCAAGCCTGGGTAATAACTGAATTCATGAATCTCAATTCCCAAATGACATTAATAGCAGCCTAGAGCAGGAAGCAGAGCTATGCTAATTTCTGCAGGTAATGCGTGAAAGCAGATAGGGAAAGCTTGAAAGGTCAACATCTGCTGTCATGCAGGAGTGTTGCAAAATGTGATTGGCCAGTAAATGTCAACACCATGTTCTAAAATCTACATGCCACCCTTTCAATTTAATCTTCACTAGCAGCCCAGCTAACAATCATGCAGCATGTTTCAAAAGCCCTTGAATTCTAAAATGGAATTGTGTGATTGCATTCCCATGGCAATAAGACACCTGTAAATTACAAACTTGTCATTTAATCAGCATAAATGTAGGGAGTTTGTGCAACCACTGTGAATTTTTTTCATATCTATTTTCAGGGAAGGCTGAAGACCTCTTAATGATTATATAGCATAACAGACTACAGGTCTAGCTGTTGCCATGGTATTACATACTTCTTTTCTTTTAAAGAAGTGACTGGAATGTAGAGCAGATAATGAATCTAATGATTGTCCGCTGCTCCACAGAGATGTGCTTTATATTCTCCCCCTTTTGTGCTCTTCCTTCTTTTCACTCCAGACTGAGTTCACAGGTATGCATTTGTTCAGGGACAAGAATGGCTCTCAGAGCAACCTCCACCTTATTAAAAATAAATATGAAATGATCTGCTTTGGGAAATGTCTGTAACAAAAAGGGTATCGGTAAAAAGCATAGAAAACAAAATTTACATTTATCACATAAACTAGAGGTCCAGTGCATGGATTCATGAACCAATGGGGTCCCTCAGACTCTTGCAATCTGGAACCCCTTAGGGGATGTCAGACTGCCAGTTTTGGCCCAATCCTCACAGGCCAGGCCAAGGGACCCTACAAGGGTACAATTCCATGCACTGGACCTCTACTATGCATATAAAATCTTAAGTTAATCTCTTCCTGCCCTCTAACATCTCCCCTTCTTTCTGAGATTCATCAGTCTATTCCATGTTTTCATGCCTGTGCATTGAGCATCTGCACCCTGGTGGTCAGTGCACATCAGAGCTACCAGTTGAATGGTCACTTAGGCATATATATATATTAGAGGCCTGGTGCACGAAACTCGTGCAAGGGGGGACGGGGGATGTCCCTTAGCCCAGCCTGCACCCTCTCCAATCTGGGACACCTCGAGGGATGTCTGACTGCCTGTTTAAGCCCGATCCCAGTAGGATAGAGCCTAAATGGACAGTCAGACATCCTTCTCACACTCCAGTACTGCTGGCTCAAACTGCTCACCTGCCTGCCTCCCTGATTGCCCGTATCTGCTTCTTCCTGCCAGCCTAATCACCCCCTAACCACTACCCTGCCAGCCTAATTGATGTCTAACTGCTCTCCTGCCAGCCTGTTTGACCCCAACTTTCCTCCTCTGCCGGCCTGGTCACCCCTAACTTCCCTCCCCTGCAGGCTTGATCACCCCTAAATGCCCTCACTTGCAGGCCTGGTCCCTCCAAACAGCCCTCCCCTGCTGGCCTGATGGCCCACACCTGCCCTCCCTTGCAGGGTCTGGAACCTCCCAACGGCCCTCCCCTGCTGGCCATCTTGTAGTGGCCATCTTGTGTCCACATGGGAGTGGGATCTTTGACCACATGTGGGCAGCCCTCTTGTGTGTTGGAGTGATGGTCAATCTGCATATTACTCTTTTATTAGATAGGATAGAGGCCTGGGGCATGAGTGGGGGCCAGCTGGTTTGCCCTGAAGGGTGTCCCGGATCAGGGTTGGAGTTCCCTTAGGGTGTAGGGTGGCCTGGTCGAGGGGCCTGTGGTGGTTTGCAGGCTGGCCTCATAGACCCAAGCCAAGGCCCTGGGATCTGGGATTAATTTATGTTCTATAATTGAAACTTTGTAGCCTGGAGTGGAGCCAAGCCTTCTGCTGGCTCCATGGCTGCGATATAATTGAAACATTGTAGCCTGTAGTGGAGGTCTAGGCCGGCCAGAGCTGCAGAAGCTTGGCTCCCTCCATTGCCTGGGCAATCCTAGCCTCCTCCTCTCTCTAGCTCCCTGGCTGTTACCATTTCTGTTGGGATTGTGTATCTTCTATAATTGAAACTTTGTAGCAGTGAATGGAGGCCTAGGCGGGCAATAGTAGGTGGAAAGCTTGGCTTCCTCTGTTGTGGGAAAACCCAAACCTCCCTCCTGCTCTCAGTGACTGCAGCCATCTTGGTTGGGATTTATTTGCATAATTTGCTCCTGATTGGCCGGTGGGCATGGCTTGATCAAAGGTATGCTCAATTTACATATTACTCTTTTATTAGATAGGACTAGAGACCATTGAAGTTAGATTCCTGCAAGAATAAGGCTTCCTGCAGCCTGAGCAAAGCTCCCTCCTGTCTCTACTGCCTCACTCCCTCCCATTTCCTTTGCTTCTCTCCCTTCTACCCAACCCTACTTGCTTGCTTTTTCACAGCTTTGGTACCTTTTGCAGTGTGTGGCTTCATATTACTACATCTTTGGCACCAAGATATGCAAATTAACCACCATTTTGGTTGGGTTAATTTGCATACTTACTCTGATTGGCTGGTGGGCGTGGTTTGTGGGTTAAACGGAGTTGTGGTAAATTTGCATATTACTCTTTTATTAGATAAGATATATATAGATTGTCAGATTAAATCAGTGAGGAGAAAGAAAATAGGTTTTGTGTAAAAGTAAAGTATACAGTTTGCACATTCATAGTGTCCAAGGCTATACATAAGAAGTTCTTTTTAATTAATGTGAATTTGCCAGATATTCAAATTCAATTAATTACCAGTATATTTGAATAGTGACTTTTTGTATTTATTTTTAATCGTTAAAGTATATTTTATTGATTTCAGAGAGGAGAGGAGAGGTAGATATAAATAGAAACATCAATGATGAGGGAGAATCATTGATCGGTTGCCACCTGCATGCCCCATACTTGGGGATCAAACTCGCAACGTGGACATATGCCCTGATGGGGAGTCAAACCATGACTCCCTTGGTTCATAGGTTGACACTCAACCACTGAGCCATCCTGACCAGGCAGATGACTGTGTTTTTAGATCATAAGTAATTATCATTAACGTGTATTTGCCAACTGGAAGGCATTTACCATACACAGCACCAAATTTAATACAAGTGAGTTTTATTCTCTATTTGAAAATTAACTAAAAATAGAATTTTTATAAAGATGTTTTAGCTTGGGTAATTATTTTGGACAGAATCATAAAAACTTGACTTTAGGATACACCATCTCTCCTCATACAAACTAAACTTATCTATTGGAAGTAGCAAAAAAAGAGGTCCTGATAAGTTTCTATTAAATTATTCCTGAAATAAACATGTATAGGTGAATGAATGCAGTCATTAGATAGACTTGACCAGACACATACAATTGGAGAGGAACATGGCTTCATTCCTATTTTCCTGACTCCACCTCAAGTACTCATTTTTGCACTCAGTCCAAGTGACATCTTTGCATCTCTTAAAATGACAGTCGATACATGCATTTGAAATGAGGTATTCTTCTTTTTCTTTAAAAGGAAATGGATACAGGTGCACATCTTCTGAGTTCCTGCTTAGTATCTAGAAGTTATGCTAGAACTTAAATGTGTGCTCACATTTAATATGTATGCACTCCTGTCCAGGTTTACAAAAGTTTTGACTTTGAAAAGTGTTTTAAGAAGGAAAAGGATCACAAAATTGAAAATACTAAGTTATCATTATTATTTGATTTTATTGACAACTTAAATGTAAATCTAATGTCTGCCTAACACTGAAGGTATAAAAATGTCATTTCTTTTGTTTTAGCGATTATATGCAATAAAGATGAAATAATGGTGAGCAATGGCCACCTCTTACTCTACTCAAACCCTTTTTAAGCACATACACTACTAGGCATAGCTTTCCATGAAGTTGTTGGGCAGTTTTCAGTAAAGCTAAGAAACCTACTACTCCAAGTGTGGGAGAGGGGTTTTGGCTCCCTGATATTGGCTGTGGGACCCTGGGCAAGATGAACCATACCGGTTGTCTCTTGCCAGTTAATGTCTAAGTCAAAAAATATGAATGACCAGTGAAGACTTCAGTGCCCTTCCATATGTAATCTGTAGATGCTATGCAGCTATACAGTTTAATGGACCAATAAGAATAAGGTCTCATTTTATAGCTATATTAATAAAAGAGCCATACTTGGGGCAGAAAGTGACGAGGACCATTGACACTCTACAATGGCATCAGCAAAATAGTGCCCAAGACAATCACATAGAGCCATATCGTTCAATCTGGTAAAGATTTTGACTTTCATTTTCAGCAACCAATGGTAAGACTAGTTTCTAGTTCAGGGGTATTGGACAGTTTCAAAACCAGAACTTAAATCTCTGAGCAGATTGGAAAAAGACCTCTTAGAAAGCACCACTGCACAGCAAGTGTTAAAGAAGTCTTATGTACATTGAGTGTTTTGGGGAAGTCACCAGTGCTAACATGTTATCTCAGCAGACGCATCTGACTTCCACCTGGAGAGCAAGGTCTAATGTTGAACTCAATCTCCTCCAAAGAGTAATGATTTTAGAAACAAATGTCTTCTCCTCATTAGAATAGAAACTAGACACCAGGACTTCAATTTATGTCTTCAGTTAAGATTTTAGCTCAGTGCACGTCTACGAGCCCTCTTTCAAATGGATGGCAATACAAGGAATTTTGAGTTCCAAGAACGTTTGATCATTGTGCTGCCTTCCTTCCCCACATTCAGTTTATCAGAGTAATCCCCCATGGGGCTTTCACAGACTGAATCGGCAACTATGAATTTTCAGTGATTCCAAAGCACAGTGACATGTCCTATCACTCTTCCAAATGAAAAAAAGTACACTTAGTCCATTAGTCACCAAAATAATGATCTGTTAGAGGACTGTACTTTTCCGTTTTTGCAAAGTGAACTTTGGAAAAAAATTCCACTGAATTAGTTTATTTTACAGTGATAATCCATAAAAAAGTTATGAAAACCTGCCAGTGTTGAAATTGCCCAAACAGCTTCTGTGTGTTTTTTCCTTGACACCGAATACTTATTAATGTATTATAAAACTTGATTTGCAATATTTTCAATGTAATCGTTTATTATAAACACTATCATATCTCATGTACAGTTACCAATTCTTTCCTATATGTTGGTGATTTCTATAGCTGTGAAATCTCTTTTTCTTAATACCATCATAAAACAACCACAAAACAAGCACAAAAGAATTTTACTTTAGATATCTTCTGGGAAACTTACATTCACTATATACAAAATAAAATTAAGTGCTTTTTTCTTTCCTTTATTTTACACTAGAGGCCCGGTGCACAAAATGTTCTGCACTTGGGATGGGGGAGGGGTCCCTCAGCACGGCCTACACCCTCTCACAATCTGGGACCTCTCGGGGGATGTCTAACTGCCCATTTAGACCTGATCTCACAGATCTCTACTGTGGAATCAGGCCTAAACCAGCAGTCAGACATCCCTTTCATAATCCGGGACTGCTGGCTCCTAACCGCTCACCTGCCTGCCTGCCTGATCACCCTAAACTGCTCTGCCTGCCTCCCTGAATGCCCCTGACCATTCTGCCTGCCTACTTGATCACCCCTAACCACTCTGTCTGCCTGCTTGATTGCCCATAACCACTCCCTGCCTACCTGATCATCCCTAACTGCTCACCTGTGTGCTTGATCACCCTAACCACCTCTGCTTGCCTGCCTGATCATCCCTAATCACTTCTGCCTGCCTGTCTGATTACCACTAACCCCTCTGTCTGACTGCCCGATGGCCCCTAACCACTCTCCCTGCCTACCTGATCATCCATAACCCTCAGTTGCTTGCCTGATCTCCCCTAACCACTCTACCTACCTGCTTGATCACCCCTAACTGCTCATCTTCCCACCACTGCCTTGACCCCCGTCTCCATGTCTTCTTCTGGAAGGACGTCCAGAATTATGTCTGGAAAGTCATTTGGCTATCTGGTCTAATTACCATATTACACTTTTATTATTATAGATGTTGTTGTACTTACTGATATTAACTTACCAAAGTAAGAAACCAGAGTTATCTTTCTATCTCCTTTTAGACCATTCCCCAAATACAAATGGTAGCAAAATATTGACATCAGAAATCCCTGTCAAACTTATCTCCTTTTCTCCATCCTCCTACATTAGGCCAGACTATGTTGTGGTCCTAGACTACAGGGAGGTGATGATGATGATTGCTGTTGCATTGACATCTATAAGAAATGGAAAAAATAGCCACTGGGAAACAAGTATTTCTATGGTATAAAAATCTTAACTTCTGAAACAATGTCAGAAAATTGTTAATAAGTGGTATAGACCAGTGGTCAGCAAACCACAGCTCGAGAGCCACAAGTGGCTGTTTGACCTCTTGAGTGTGGCTCTTCCACAAAATACCATGGCCTAGGCAAATCTATTTTGAAGAAGTGGCATTAGAAGAAGTTTAAGTTTAAAAAGTTTGGCTCTCAAAAGAAATTATAGTTGTTGTACTGTTGACATTTGGCTCTGTTGACTAATGAGTTTGATGACCACTGGTATAGACTATAGATTTATCATGTAATTATCCTATCTAATAAAAGAGTAATATGCAAATGGACTGTACCTAGGATCAAGACACACCCACAGCCATGCCCACCAGCCAATCAGGAGCAAATTATGCAAATAAACCCCAAATAAAATGGTTGCCACCACTGAGAGCAGGAGGGAGGCTCGGGTTTCCATGGGAATGAAGGAATCCAAGCTATCCACCTGCTGTTGCCGGCCTAGGCCTCCACTCAATGCTACAAAGTTTCAATTATAGAAGATACGTAATCCCAACAGAAATGGAGGCTGCCACAGAACTGGAGAGAGAAGAGGCTTAGTGTTGCTCGGGCAATGGAGGAAGTCAAACTTCTGCAGCCGTAGCCTAGGCCTTCACTCTAGGCTACAAAGTTTCAAACAGAAATGGCTGTTGCCACAAAGGGAGCAGAAAACTTGGCTCCTCTCCAGGCTATAAAGTTTCAATTACAGAACATAAATTAAACCCAGGGCCACCGCTTGGGTCACTGGAGGGTGTGGCTGGCCTGCAAACCAACATAGGCTCCTCACCCAGGCTGCCCCAGTCCATGGGAACCCCCACTCTGATCCAGGACACCCTTCAGGGCAAACCAGCTGGTCCTCACCCATGTACCAGGCCTCTATCCTATCTAATAAAAGAGTAATATGCAGATTGGCCATCACTTCAACACCCAAGAGGGCTGCCTCCTTGTGGACACAAGATGGCCAGCAGGGGAAGACAGTGGGAGGTTCCAGGCCTGCAAGGGAGGGCAGTTGTGGGCCATCAGGCCAGCAGGGGAGGGCAGTTTGGAGGGACCAGGCATGCAAGGGAGGGCATTTGGGGTCAATCTAGCCTATGGGAGAGGGCAGTTAGAGGTGACCAGGCTGGCAGAGGAGGGAAGTTGGGGGCAAACAGGCTGGCATAGAGCAGTTAGACATCAATTAGGTTGGCAGGGAAGGGGCTGGCAGGTGATCAGGCTAGCAGGAAGAAGCAGATATGGGCAATCAGGGAGGCAGGCAGGTGAGCAGTTTGGAGCTGGCAGTCCTGGATTGTGAGAAGGATGTCTGACTGCCCATTTAGGCCTGATCCTACTGGGACTGGGCCTAAATGAGCAGTTAGACATCCCTTGAGGGGTTCCAGATTGGAGAGGGTGCAGACTGGGCTGAGGGACATCCTCCCCCCCACCCCCACCGCTGTTCACAAATTTTATGCACTGGGCCTCTAGCGGTAGAATAATTTAATGTGAAGCCAGAGACAATCCAATTTCAAATAACCAAATACTAAGTAAATGCAGGGAAACAAGGATATTTCCCAGGTTAAAATCATTGAATCTTATTCAAAATTATTGAGTATTTTAAGCCACAAGCCTTGCTTACAACCTCAGTCACTAATGGTTACCATCCCATGGCTTTAGTTTCTGGCGTTCATATTAAGTACTAGATAAAATACAAGCAATTTTGTTTGTTTTTCTTCTTAAAATTCTCAGTTTTTCTTCTCCCTCATTTATCATTTCTATCCTTCCTCTGAAACTCATCTGAACTATGCCTTTCCAAAAGAACACTTTATTCATTACATTTCTCTTGTTCTTTCTCCCTACTTTTATTTCTGAGCTGCTTTTCCTCTGATAACATTACACAGTAGTAGTCTGGGGGTCTACCATAATAGAGGATATACGATCAATGTATATTTGCATTTATTACTTATATCTGAATATTATACATTATTTGAAAAAAGAAATATAGTGTATCTTAAAGAAAGATATTCTTTGGACAGTTCATACAGTATATATGCAACTTCTTTTTTTATATGTGTGGCTCCTGTAAGATTGAAGTCACTCAAGGAAATAGGCAGATGCAGCAAGCAAGAGGAGAGTTTATTAGAGGGAATGGGGGATGGAGCCCTAACTGGGGAAGGTTAGGCCTGAGTCTTCACTGTCCTTTGGATTGAATTTTATATGCAAAAGCCACAAAGGGAGGAGGCTGGGGGATGTAAGTGTTCTAGTCTGATTAGATGGAGTTCGCTGTCCTTCAGACCAATCAGTGCTGGCCATTGAAGCTGTGGACTGTAAGTGGCCCTTGTTACCAATGGCCTGCCGTCTCATCCTCCAGTGCAGCTGCTTCCTGTTATGCTGGATAGGGTGACCACTGGTTGTTCCATGAAATGAGGCTGGGACCACTTTTTTGTTTAGGACTTTCTAGTCCGGCTGAGTCAAAGTCCTCTGCTGGCCTGTCAGCTCCTTTATTAACATACTTTCTGAAAAATAATGAATGGGAGTTAAAAGCAGACACATTTATGCAGTGTGAATGAGGTTAGGCCATCTAGTTAGAGAGTTTAGGTAGTTTCACCTTTAAAAAAATCTTAAAATATAAAGAGACTAGTATTGCCGAAGGGTTCATAACAAATCTACTTTGCTGCTGCTTTATACAAAACTAGAGGCCTGGTGCATGAAATTTGTGCACTCAGGGCAGATTCCTCAGCCCAGCATGCACCCTTTATCAGCCCTAAGAAGATGTCTGACTAAGGGCTTGGCCTGCTTCCCCTGGGGACATTCTTAGCACTGCCACAGAGGTAGGAGAGGCTCCTGCCACCTCTGCTGAGCTCGCCAGCTGTGAGCCTGGCCTCTGCTGAGTGCTGCTTCCCCTTTGGGAGCGCATTGACTACCAGGGGTCAGCTCCTGCATTAAGCATCTGCTCCCTGGTGGTCAGTGTGTGTCATAGCAACCAGTTGTTCCTCTGTTTGGTTGATTTACATATTAGCCTTTTATTATATAAGATTATTTAGGATAGAGGCCCTGTGCATGGGGAGGGCAGCCAGCCTGACCTTCTGGGGACCCTGTATCAGAGTGGAGGACACTGCTGGGTGGAGGCACCAGCCAGGGCAAGGGGCCGTGGTCATTCTGGTTGTTCTGCTGTTTCAGTCACTGGGCTTTTATTATATAGGATTATACCATAGAACATGCTTAGAGAGAATGATGACAGAAGCACCAGAATTGAACTAGAAAATAGAATCTGGGTAAATTCCCTAACCTTCATGTATTTCATTCAAAAGAGCTAAGAAATTGGTTAAAATTGACAATTTTGATGAGATGGTACTTATTTAGAACTAGTGGCCTGGTGCATGAGATTTGTGCATTGTGGGGGGGGGGGGGAGTTCTCTCAGCCTAGCCTGTACCCTCTCCTATTGGACATCCCTCTCGCAATCTGGAACCATTGGCTCCTAACCACTCACCTGCCTGCCTGCCTGCCATATCACCCCTAACTGCCTCTGCCTGCTTTCCCGATCACCCCTAACTGCCCTCCTCTGCCAGCCTGATCTAGTCCCCAACTATACTTCCCTGCTGGCCTGGTTGCCCCTAACTGCCCTCCCCTGCCAGCCTGATCTTGCCCAGTCTCTCTCTCTCTCTCTCTCTCTCTTTTTTTTCCCCCCTCAGCAGTACTCCAGGCCTCACTCCCTCCCTGTCTCTTTCCCAGTTAGGAGAGGGAGGGGCCAGTGGGGGCCACTCCACCCTCTGCCCACCCTACCTTATATCCAGGCCTCTTCAGGCCCAGTCTGTTTTGTTTTCTCATTCTGAGAGAGGCTCCCAGAGTGAGGGGAAAAAAGGAAGGAAAGGCTGTGAGCTGGTGAGCACTGTGTGTCTCTGTGCATGTGTGTGGTGGTGAGTGAGTGTGAGTGCTGGCCCAATCCCATCTCCAATGGCACTAGTCCCCACCCACCAGAGCCTGCTGCACCCACAGCCTGGGCGTTCAGTTGAGTCTCTGGTTGTTGTGGTGTGACGGAACCAGGGTTTTTATATATTAGGATGTGTTTAAGAGCCATCCACTTTCCCATATTTTCTTCATCAGCTCATTGTCCATTTTATTTTCTTATTCACTAAATAGAATATTAAACTTATTCTATAAAATAGAATTTGATATTGTAGAAACTCGTTGTCAAAAATCTCTTGTGCAAATGTGCGCACACAGGTACACATGATAGCCTAAATATAAAACAAAAGGAGTGGCCCCAGATGAAATTATCAAAATACTACCACCTATGACTTTAGTCTGCTACAGTTTAGATATATTTTCAAGAATCCTGTCTTCTTTTCTCAGTCAGTAGGAAAGATTGAATGGGTCTCCTAACTATCCCGATGATAAGAAGGCAAAGATAAACCAGAGAAGTCATTCCTGCCTTTAGGGATTCACCTGGTAAATTACTGCTTAAAGAGTGCTGTCAATGAGTTAACTTCTTTACTGTCGGGAGCAATTCTCTGCTGGCGGTGAGATGGACAAGATGACCTAATAGATCTTTTTTTTTTTTTCATCTCAAGATCCAAAGTTTCTTTGCAAGGAATTGTGTCTAAAAAACAGAAACAGTGTTTTAAGGCCTGTCCACAAATTTTTAGCTAAAAAACAAAACAAACTTGTATTTTATTATATTTTTCTTTAGTGAATTATTCTAAAGTTTCTAAAAATAATACTTTACTTATATATTGTGTTGTTGTATTTATTTTAAAAATAAACACAATGGCAAAGACATATTTAGAACCCAACATTATAGGGTGAAAATATTCTTTTGCATCTTTTTTTTTCTCCTAGTACTCATGTTACCTTAAATGGAAGATTATTTTCTCTTCTACTTATACATCTTTTAGTCAGCAGAGAGATAAAGTGAAATGGTTAAAAGCACAGACTTTAAAAGCAGGTTGAATCTTATTGTTTTATTTTCTAGTTTTTGTTTGTTTGTTTGTTTGTTTTTTGTTTTTGTTTGTTTGTTTGTTTTTAGATGCAACAGAGTAGATGCTCAGCAGTCAGAATGTCAAAGCTTTTTCTATTTTGCAGTTTCTTTTTTGGTTCTTCATTGTTTAAAGTATTAAATGTAGTATTACTTCTCTTTTTTCAACCATTGACCTCTTCACAGCCACTCCCACCCCCAGGATACACCCTCACCCCCCTAGGGTCTGTGTCCATTGGTTATGCTTATGTGCATGCGGACAAGTCCTTTGGTTGGTCCCTCACCCCCCTCCTTCCCTGCCTTCACTTGGAGGTTTGGTGGTCAGATTGGTGCTTCTCTGTCTCTGTCTCTATTCTGTTCATCAGTTTATGTTGTTCATTAAATTCCACAAATGAGTGAGATCATGTGATGTTTATTTTTCTCTGACTGGCTTATTTCACTTATAATAATGCTCTCTAGGTCCATCCATGCTGTTGCAAATGATAAGAGTTCATTCTTTTATACAGCAGCATAGTTTTTTAATCCACTCATCTGTTGATGGGTATTTAGGCTGTTTCCAAATCTTAGCTATTGTAAATTGTACTGCTATGAACATAGGGGTGCATATATCCTTTCTGATCGGTGTACCTGATTTCTTGGAATAGATTCTTAGAAGTGGGTTTACTGGGTCAAATGGGAGTTCCATTTTAATTTTTTGAGTAAACTCCATACTGTTCTCCACAGTGGCTGCGTCAGTCTGCATTCCCACCAGCATTTCAAGAGGGTTCCTTTTTCTCCACATCCTTGCCAGCACTTGTCATTTGTTGATTTGTTGATGGTAGCCATTCTGACAGGTGTGAGATGGTACTTCATTGTCATTTTGATTTGCAACTCTTGGATGATTAGTGACTTTGAGTATGTTTCCATAAGTCTCTCTCAGCCTTCTATATGTCCACTTTCAAAAATGTTTATTTAGGTCCTTTGCCCATATATTGATTGGATTATTTATCTTCCTTTTGTTAAAATGCATGAGTCCCCCATAAATTTTGGAGATTAGGCTCTTATCAGGTACTAAAGGCCCAGTTGCACAAAATCTGTGCACTTTGGAGGGTCCCTCAGCCTGGCTCTGTGGGAGCACACTGACCATTAGGGGGCAGCTTCTGCATTGAGCTTCTGCCCCCTGGTGGTAAGTGTGCACCATAGCAACCGTTCATTCAGTCAATTTACATAATAGGGTTTTATTATATAGGATAACATTGCCATATCAACCCCATGCCCTGCTACTGCAACACCTACCCACCAAGCCCACCAGGTTGAGTTTTAAAACACAGTTTCACCATCTATTAGTTATGTTACCTTAGACAAGTAACACTAACCTCTCTCTGCCTCAGTTTAACTATCTGTAAAATGGAGGTAATAGCAGCACCTAACTTATGGGACTGGCTACTGTGAGAATCAAATGAGTTTAAATGTACAAAGCATTTAGGAGGATATACAGCACATGTTATGTATAGTATAAGTGTGTGTGGCTATTATGATGATGATGATGATTAATATAATGATTAATATGATGATGGTGGTTCTTATTAAATGAACTATTTTTATCAATGTTAAATTATTCATACATTTAAAAATATATGTTTCAAAGACCATGCCACATTAATTATACATGGAGTTGTGTTCTTGTCCTATGAAATTTGAAAAGTACATTTTAGGACTAAAAGGCTTCTTTAGTAAAACTGCGGAAGTTTATTGGAAGCAAACTCCCCCTGGGCAGGGTTCTCCAGATGAGAAAACCACTCTTTCTCTAAAGTGGGAAAAAATCTTAATCTAAATCTGTTCTGAGTCTCTTTTTTTCTCTGGTTTATATATGCTGGTAGCTCTTTTTCTGAACATGACTCTTTCTAATTGGACCCTTCCTTAATTTATGACCCTCATGCTTTCCTAATTGGTCATTCTTCTTCAGAGTATCAGTTTCAAAGGTCAAAGTTCACCCAATCCCCCCTCCTTCTCTTTCCCTGATCGTAAAATGTTCTCTATCCCCTGTGAATGTATGCCTTCCCCTTGTAACATTTCCCTATCCTCTGTGAAAGTAAGGTAAGCATTTTGGAGTATCCAAGCCATCGCCTATGCATTCCTCTCCCACGGACACCCTTTTCCCTAAAACTGCCTGTCCTATCTCTAAAATTCCTTTCATTAAGATATCACATTAAATGAGTTATTGAGGAGTTGTTGCATTATCCTTGGTAAATTATGATGGTCATATTGGAGAAATAGGTAACATGGGACTTCATAATTTAAACAATGAAATTATCTGGCCTCTGTGAGAAACGTAAGTGTGTGCCATCCTGTTTCTCCTGTATAGTGTGGGTAGAGTTAATAGAGACATCAGTGTTGCAACTAAACAAGGTCCCATCACTTTTAGAAAGATTGCATTTTGAGAAGTTAGGTAGATGTATTTTAATTAAATTCATTCATCATTTATGATGAATTTCAAGAGCTTTTTATACTTCAGCTAACTTTAAATTCAGTTGACCACCAAAACTTCACCTTTTTTCTGTGTACTTTCTCACTGGCTCTAGTAGAAATGTGATTTCCAATGTACTGTCAGAGATTACTGAATCCCCAGATGCATACGATATTTATAGTATTATCTTCTTTATGGGCTGAATTTCTTGTTCATCAGACTGTGAATCACTTATAAGTAGTAACAATATTTCCTTAATCTAAATAATTTATAGCATGTAACACACTGCTTGCTATAGAGTAGATCTCCAATAAATGTTTTTAAATAAATGAATAAATAATGTCATCTGTCACTGAAAATTGAAGTTTAAAATTACTTATTCCCTTAATAAGATATTAGCATGGTCCTCTATCCTCACACCATTTATTATTGAGACAAGAGAAAAAGTGAGACAATAGCACTTGGAAAAGTTTTTTGTTGCAGAATTGGAATTTTCCTTTCAGATTCAACTTGCACAAATCCAATAGTCTCATTTTCAATGTATAAGAATGGATTCAATGAATCCTGGAAATAATTTGTTGCTGCCATATAATTTTGTGTTGTAGTCTTTTATTACAATGACTGAATCAGAGATTTGGACAAAGTCAAACTGTTATTTACTTCATTACACATAAGATATAGCCCTCATATTTTCAGTGATTTTTCTATATATTAATGATAATGAATTTAAAGCTTACAATTATTTTGGTTATTTATTTAAATACAAAACTTATAAGAAAGATTATATTCTTCCTATATATCTTTCCCTTTATCTTGAAATACTAAAAGAATGGTGTTTTGAAATTATGGCTAAATAACATATATATATATATATATATATATATATATATATATATATATATATATAATAGGCTAATATGCAAATTGTCTCCTCAACCAGGAGTTTGACCATTAGACAGGCTGACCAACTGCCCATGTCCCCTCCCCCTGGCCAGGTTGGCTGGACCCCACCCATGCATGAATTCATTCACCAGGCCTCTAATATATATTTACACTGAGTGGCCAGATTATTATGCATTCAGAGATTTTGTAATCTGGTCACTCAGTGTATAATAAAAAGGTAATATGCTAATTAGACTGTTTAGCCAAACGACTTTCCAGACATCATTCTGGACATCCTTCTGGTCAAAGCCATAGCGGTGGATGGGGGCTAAGGCAAAGGCAGTTATGGGCATTCAGGCATCAGGTGAGCAGTTAGGGGCAATCAGGTTGGCAGGCGAGTGGTTAGGGGTGATCAGGAAGACAGGCAGAGTAGTTAGGGACAATAAAGAAGGCAGGAGAGTGGTTAGAGGCATCAAGCAGGGAGAGTGGTTATGGGCGATTAGGCAGGCAAGCAAGTAGTTACAGCCAATTAGGCAGGCAGAGGCAGTTAGAGGCGATCAAGCAGACAGGCAGAGGGGGTAGAGGCAATCAGGCAGGCAGGCAGTGGTTAGGGGAAGTCAGGCAGACAGGCAAGTGGTTAGGGGCATCAGACAAGCAGGAAGAGAAGTAAGGGAGAATTAGGCAGGCAGGCCGGTGGTTAGGGGTGATGAGGGAGGCAGGCAGAGTGTTTAGGGGTAATCAAGCAGGCCAGAGGTTAGGAGCCAGTGGTTCCGGATTAAGAGAGGAATGTCCAACTGCCGATTTAGGCCTGATTCACCAGCAGGGATCCCTGCAAGATTGGGGCTAAAATGGCAGTTGGATATCCCCTAAGGGGTCCCGGATTGCAAGAGGGTGAAGGCCAGCCTGAGGGACACCCCCTTGTGCACAAATTTTATGCACTGGGCCTCTAGTATCCTATCTAATAAAAGAGTAATATGCAAAATGACCATACCTATGATCAAACCACACCCACAAGCCATGCCCACCAGCCAATCAGGAACAAATAACCCCAACCAAGATGGCTGCAGCCACTGAGAGCAGGAGGGAGGCTTGAGTTTCCCTGGCAATGAAGGAAGCCAAGCTTTCCACCTGCCCTTGCCAGCCTAGGCTTCCACTCAATGCTACAAAGTTTCAATTATAGAAGATATATAATCCCAATAGAAATGGCGGCAGCCATGGAGCTGGAGGCTAGGGTTGCCTGGGCAATGGAGGAAGCTAAGCTTCTGCAGCCCTAGTGCCTAGGGGCTCCACTCTAGGCTACAAAGTTTCAATTATAGAATATAAATTAATCCCAGATCCCAAGGCCTCCACTTGGGTCTCTGGGGTGGGTGTGGCCAGCCTGCAAACCAAAACAGGCCTCTTGCCCAGGCCGCTCCATGTCCCAAGGGAACCCCCACCCGCCGATCTGGGACACTTTTCAGGGAAAACCAGCTGGCCCCCACCCATGTACCAGACCTTTATCCTATCTAATAAAAGAGTAATTTGTAGATTGACCATCACTCCAACACACAAGAGAACTGCCCCCATGTGGTCAAAGATCCTGCCCCCTTGTGGACACAAGATGGCCACCACAAAATGGCCAGCAGGGGAGGACTATTGGGAGGTTCCAGGCCTGCAAAGGAGGGCAGTTGTGCGTGACCAGGCCAGCAGAGGAGGGAAGTTGGGGGCAAACAGACTGGTAGGGGATCAGTTAGACATCAATTAGGCTGGCAGGGTAGTGGTTATGGGGTGATCAGGCTGGCAGGCAGAAGCAGTTAGGGGCAATCAAGGAGGCAGGCAGGTGAGCAGTTTGCAGCCAGCAGTCCTGGGTTGTGAGAAGGATGTCCGACTGCCAATTTAGCCCCGATAATGGTAGGGCAGTTGGACATCCGCGAGGTGTCCCAGATTGGAGAGGGTGCAGGCTGGGCTGAGGGATATCCCCCAACCCCTGTGCACAAATTTAATGTACCAGGCCTCTAGTATTTATAATAAAAGCTAACATGCTAATTAGACCATATAGCCAAATGACCTTCTGGATATTTTTCCGGAAGTCTTTTCAAGCAACCTCTCTTCCAAAACCATGGTGGTGGGGTGAGACAGAGGTGATTAGGGGAATTCAGGCAGTTAGGGGCAATCAGGCAGACAGATGTGTGGTTAAAGGCGATCAGGCAGGCAGACAGAGTGGTTAGGGGCAATCAGGCTGGCAGGCAGCAGTCCTGGATTCTGAGAAGGATGTCCAACTGCTGGTTTAGGCTGGATCCCTGAGGACATCCCCCCAGGGGTCTCAGATTGCTAGAGGGTGCATGCTGGACTAAGGGACCACCCCCCCCCCCCATGAATAAGTTTGTGCACTGGTCCTGTGTGTGTGTGTGTGTGTGTGTGTGTGTGTGTGTGTGTGTTTCTATTTTCTGTCTTCTTTGGGAAGAAAGCAAATTTCAAAATAAGTAAAAACTTGAATGAGCATACCAAGGTTGCAAATTCTCTACATGGAGAATTCTTTTCAACTCAGGTATTTTAGAGGGGGAAATACTTGAGAAAAATCTTTCTATCTTTACCCCAAGGAATTAAAGTTAACAGCCACAGCCATCTAATCTAATAGCTTCTCTTATTCCTTTCATGGGTTCATCTCACAGATGGACTGGTTTTCCTCATTTTCATTCTTTTTATTTTCTTTCTTGGCCTTTGATTCCCTATTGATATCGTTTGAAAAGTGCACAAGTGCAATTTTAACATTAAATTTCTCTATAATACTGCTTGTCTCTTTTCCTCTTATTGATTCAAAGCTACATGCCAAGTCAAAGGAGCAAAGTTAGTTTAATTCTTTCCTTGGCTACTTTCCTTCTCTATCAAGCAGCAGGAATTAAAAAGAAGACAACACTTCAATCGCTTTTTTATGTAATTAGATGAGCAATTCTTAAGAAGACCTGCTTATTATTGATTCCTTTCAACTTTTCATCCTTTTCCCCTTCTTAATGCATTCCCCCAAGTTAACCACAGCACAAGTGGGACATCTGCTCAGAAAAACATTTAGATTACTAATGATTCTTTTTAACATCTGCTACATTGCTACTGAACAGTTGTTGTTTCTTTAAGGAGGCTCAAGGGACAAGACCTATGTCGCATTAATAGTGGGTACTTTTTGGAAATAGTAAGTCCGATGCCTTTGAGAGCTATCTAGCAGTGCTATTGTGTACATACATAACTGAACATGTCTGCTCTTACATTTCTTCTTTTTCTAGTTCAGTATTTCTGATTAGAATAATTTGAGTCTGGTTGTTGCAATATTTGATAGGTTTTTTGTTGTGTGTATGTGTTTTTATCCCACTGCTCATTACTGTTGCACTTTTAAAGAGAAACCGTATTAAGCACAAAATGTATCTCATATCTACTATTGAATTGGATGTGAGCTTTTTATCAAAAAAAACAACAACATTCAAATGGGCTTTGATACCAACAACTCAATCTGTATGTTAATTCACAACAAAGAAATGACTTGAGAATATGGTCTGGGACCAGATTTTTTACTTTGTTTTCAGCAAATTCATGTGTGTTTATTTACAAATACTTTGCATAAGAATAAATACAAAAATAATTTCTTTTAAATGTCTCTTCTCACGGTATCCTGGAAATATTCCTTTGTCCTCATGCTACAAAATAAAAAACTAATAATAATAATAATAATAATAATAATAATACATCTTTCTTACACATTCAGACCACAGAGACTAAAAATTACTGGTGCGGCAGGATGAAAAGAAAAAAGAAAAATCTAAAAAAAATATTTGGAAGTCAGACTTTGCCATACAAATATCCAATATCTGAAACAGAACTTAAAATAAGTATAAGATAATTGTGTATTGCTAATTCATTTTCCATTCAATTTGAGATTAAGCCAAATTTAGTATCTAAGGGAATTAGCTATCATTTGATTTTCATTTATTAGTTTATCTATTTTATATCAGAATATGAATATGCATATATAGTAGATATATAATAGATAGTAGTTACATGACTAGCTTTATCATTTTCTGCACAGTCTTGCTATTTCCCATTGTCTTTCATCTGAAAAAAGCCCTGTTGCAACCTCTGGTGGATGAATCAATTATGATACCAGGGAAAGTATCCTAATATTTGCATAGGAATTTATATAGCCATACAGGATATCTTTTTACATTATTGATTCCTTATATCAATGACTTAAAAGTGGAGCCTATTTTTCTTCCATCTGACATCTTGAGACAAATATTATGTGTATATGTTTGTTGTTGTTATTGTTTTTTATGTTTTTTTAACCACCTTAGAAAACACAATAGCAACTGAGTAACAGTCAACACTCAGTTCTCTGGGTTCTTCCACTTTTGACTTTTCACTTAGCTGTAACTAGGTGAGAACAAGGTCTCTGTTATCTTAGGCATTTTTTTAAGGAGTTGTTCATAAAAGTAAATAATCTGTAATTTGTTAAGCCAATTAAATGACTACTAATCTAAGTTTCCTCTGGGATGTATAATTCAAATTTATGTCATGGCATTGAATTTAAGAGCAAAATGTTTTTGTTCCTTCTTCTTTCCTAAATATGTTCAATAACTAATATATTACTTGATTAATGAATAATTTAAATAAAAAATGTAGACAACAGATGTAAGAGATAAAAGAAACAATGATTCAGCTTAAACAGATCATGCACTCATGTAAAAAGTAGCACTAGGAAAGACTAGTACAAGACAAAGTATGATAAGTAGTATCCCTTTATGGCTAATTATATATTTAAGATTCCCTGACTTTAAGGCCATTATGTCTTTCAAATACATTAAAATTGTGCTTCATGATTGATTTTTGATTTAGTTACATAAAATGCATGCATAGAAAGTTAAAAAACTTGGACATTTCATTATATTGCTTTCTTAAATTTTAATTTTTAAGGTTTGATGGTCAACTTTTGAGTTAAAATGAATATAAATCTCATTGTATAATCTATCTCTGATTATTTCACAAATACTTTATTTCAGTACAAGACCATCAGGTTTCTATCCAATGAGGTGTTGCAAATAAAATATAGGATATTTCAGAGCAATCCAATAAAGTCTGATTCTATTTTAGGCTCTATTAGTGGCTTTCTAAGTATTTCCTTTAATTGTTTCTCTTCTTTTGCTTTTTTCTTCCTTTCTTATTTCCTTTCTTTATTTTCCTTCCATTTTTCTTCCTTTCTTCCTTCCATTTTTCTTTTATATTTTTACATGTCTGAACGTTATATGTATATTACAATTAATAACAGGTGATATTTTAATAAGTGATATTTTACTTTCTTAGTGAGCATAAAATAATGACACATCTTACTATTGAAGACATCTTAGGGTAAATAAACATTGGAAGTAGATACTTAAGAATATATGTACATGTTGGAGAGGGTCAATGGATAAAAGTGTTACATCTGTGAAACTTTCAACAGTAAAGATAAATTTTTAAAAAATAATATGTTAAACTTAGAACCCACTGTTCAGATTATGGAAAATATCCTTTGTAAGCAACAGCTCATACTTGATGTTCTTTATCCTTATTGAATTACCTAGCATCAATATTAGTGACTCACTAAAATTTTAAAGCCAATTGGTTGTTTTGTTCACTTTCTTATCAGCTAAGTCTCTAAATTACATGTTTATAAAGGAAAACTGACCCTAGTATACATCATATATGCTTGATCATGAGACGGCAGAACCCAGTAATTTGTGGAACATTAATTATGAGATACTCAAGTGTATTTTTGTAGTGCAGCATCTAAAATCATTTGTATGTGCTCAGGTGGTACTTAATTATATGGCATATGCATATATATATATATATATATATATATAAAATTAACTTTTAAAAAACCTACATAGTCATGTTATCAGATGCAGTGGGGTTCCTTTTCCCCACTGGGTGCTGGGAGTGGTGTCCTTATAATATCTCAAGAAAAAATAATTTTCTGAGATAGGCACAAGAGAACAATTGACCTTTATTTGTGTGGAATTAATTCCCTGGTTTTCCAAAGTCCCATTTCCCTTTGTCCAGACATAGAAGTGAATCTGGGGTTTCAGTAAAGCTAAAATCAGAGCCAGTGTCCAGAGTTTCCTTTCTAGGTTGGGGACAGGTCCAGGGCACCGTCAGGCTAGCTGCAGTCCCTTAGTCCATTGTATTTGGAGGCCATAGACCATGTGGGTGAGTGCAGGAGAGAGCACCCCAAGCAACAAGAGTCCCAAAGGTCCTGAAAGCACAAGAGGAACCAAGAAAGTGAGCTCCTTTGTTCGGGGGAATTAAATATCCCAAGTTTTATGCCCTTGCAGCAGCCACACCTACTCTGGCCAGTAACCTTTGTTCTCAGATGTGACTGACAGCAAGCACCTTCCCTATGTCACCCCAACTTTACTGGGTATGTGTGTCTTCCCTTTGTTGGACCCCTGGGGAGTGTAAAGGTGCCCAAATGACTATAATGTTTGGCCTTCTCTTTGCCCCTTTCCTATTATTAATATCTAGGATAATTACAATGGTTTTAGTCATAAAAACATTAATTATAAATGCAATATTCTTTCATATTTCACTCAGCAAAATTTATGCTTGAGAAATTTGTATTATTTGACTTGTGGTTCCGCACATTCATCCAGTAAAGTATCATTCCCATGGCCTTATGTAGTACTTCATCTTTCTTGTCATTGCTATCATTGGTGGAGTGGGGGAGAGACTGAAAACGTATGTGAGTGATATGTCCCTGGGTTTGCTGTGTATTCCGAACTGAATAAGATAAAAAGCGCTGTTTGGGTAAATCATTACAAAAAATAAAAATCTATCTCCAGTAGCAATGACAAGAGTGTCATCCATTAGCCTGCTAGCTAGTTATTCATATGCAGAAAGAAGCAAGGAATTGAAATTGGAAGCCAGTTTGTGCCTTTTCTCTCCCCTTGTGTCTTTTTATTCAAGGGCTATGGCAGCCCCTTCCATTTAGCACCACTCAGGGTCACCTGGGTTTGTCTCTGTCACCGCGGTGAGTCTCAATTGCCTGGAGACGTCTCATCATACTTGGCTGTCGGGGACTCTCTCTCAAAGGTGTGTTTGCTTGCATGTATTAACAACCCCAACATAGCACTTAATATTGCCAAGTTTGAATCTAATGTTTCAACATGAATTTAATAAGCACACACTTTACAAAGCATAACTAGTACATCTATTCAAACACAAAGCAAGCGAAAGCAATAGCATTGTATACAGTGGCCCTGTATTTTATTTATTCTAAAATAAGCAATATTTAAAAACTCGTTTTAATCATTCACCTCCTTAGAAAGGTCAAGATCATTATGTATTTTTCTCAGACTGTTTAAATTTATTGTTCTCATTTACTCAACTGCCTTCATTATTATGCAGATATAAAATTATAGTAAAAAAATTATGGAGGGAGGCTGTCTTCAAAATATTCATTAAGTACAGAAAATTAGTAATATTCATTATCATGTATTAAAAATCAGAAATGTTTAAGCAGAACTTAAGTTTAAATGGTTTACTTATATTTCCTAAAATATTGTTTGGAAGAGGCACTTAGGTTAGCAAGAAAATTTTCAAAAAGGAAATAAAGAAATAGCTGTTAAATCACTTCCTTTCTTTATATTTATTATATTTGATTCTCAGATTATATAGTGAAAGGGCATTCCAGTTTTTATGGTATGCATATCAGCAACAAGAAAGAAATAACCAAAATGTTATTTCATCCCGATTTAAAGTAAGCCCGTCTTATGTCTTTGTTCACACTGTGCTGGGGGGAAAAAAAAAAGCAAAGGCCAGTTCTTAAGCCAATCAAACATTTTACTCCCACCTTGTGGCAGTGTGCTGCCTGGCTGCTTTTCTAAATTAGAGACCTCAGAATCGTGGTGGAAAAGTACTTATTTTTATATCACCTTATGCACTGATGAAAATAAAATTGATTACGAAAAGGGGCTTGATGATTCAACAGATGCAAAGGTCTGTTCCTCAGGGATTGAACAGCATGCAAATCAACAAAGAGTGATATGAACAGTGCTACAGAATAAATAAGCTCCTTTCTCCACCTTGGACAGAGAAGTCCAAGAAGTTTTGCAGGCTCCTTTTGCTGGCTAACTATCACTATCAAGTTTTGTACATCAAAATTCAAAATGTTTTTAATTCTTACAAGTATTTCACAAGCCAAATTTAGAATGTTAACAAAAGCACACCTTTTCATCTGCTTCCTTTCAGCATTTAAAAAAAAAAAAAGGATATAAAGAAGCCAAAACCGGTTTGGCTCAGTGGCTAGAGCACCGGCCTGGGCACTGAAAGGTCCCAGGTTTGATTCCGGTCAAGGGCATGTACCTTGGTTGCAAGCACATCCCCAGTGGAGGGTGTGCAGGAGGCAGCTGATTGATGTATGTCTCTCATCAATATTTCTGACTTTCTATCCATCTCCCTTCTAATCTGTAAAAAAAAAAAAGTCAATAAATATATATATACATATATATATAAAAGAAATATGATACCTAAAAAAATATACTACATAAATTAAATTTTCTGCAGAAGTATAAATACAACTTAACTTGCTTATTTACATAAATTATGTGTATTATTTTTATTTCTGTGGATTAAGAAATATATGGAAGAGAGAAGTTTGCTGCTAAATTAGAGAAATAGATCTGAGATTTCTTTTTCCCCTTTAACTCCTGTTTATTCCACAATTCACTACCTCAAAGCATCAGTCAAAACTACACCCGTCATATTCTTCTGTCCCAGATTGATTTTACCACCTCCCTAATTGAGTTTAACATCCATCTTTATTAGAAAGAGCACTCAGCTTCTTTCAGCCAGAATAAAATAAAAGCACCTTAGTTTCAAGATGAAACAACCTTGGAACCAGAAACTCCTTTTCTCCTTAAGATAGCCACAGGCTTCTTCAAAGTGTTTGTGAGCCCTGCCCTGCGGTGTTTCATCATGTCCTGGCAATTTCTGAAAACAACTAGCTTTGTATTTTCCAAAGGCTCCTTCCACACATTCAACTTGTGACTGACTGACAGTCTGTGTCTGAGGGTTGCCTTTCCATTCAAACTTATCCGATTGAGTTCAGGAAGATTTAGTAAGTGGGTTTTATTGTTTCACAAATGTAAGAAAGCATGAGTAAGGAGTTAGCCTAACTTAGGAAACATAATTCCAAATTGATTTGAAATTGAATATTATCTTTTAATAAAAGTACTAAAGAAACCCACCTCCCAGCTTGGAGGACACACACCTGGGATGTGAGTGCTCCTCACTCCACTCCTCACCACCTCCCCTGCTCCACGCCCCTCACCCCCACTGTGATACTGAGCCAGCCTCCTAACAGGCCTTCTGTGCCCAGGGCCCCGTCTCTGTTAATTCCAAAATGCCAGCCACACAAGTGTTTGATGTTTCAAATAAAGATGTATTGGAATTAAAGAGTATACAAACATCCTCAATATCTATTTTATTCCACATGCAATATTAACTATTACATAATTTATTCTCTATTCCTAAAAACACATAGAAGAGGTTTTTTAGTAAATATATTTTGAGACAAATATATATATATATATATATATATACCTCCTATTTTCTTTCTTAACACTGTTTCTTTGGTATGAGAGGCGAATTTTTTCCCCTCTGCAAAACTATTTCTTTGAGTTAGGAACTAATTGGCTCTCTGTATCGCCTCACACTGTCCACCTGCATCCTTATCTGAATGTCTCATCTGGGAAAACTTGGGTTTTGTTTATTGATGTTACATTCATAACTGACTGGATGTTAAACCACCCTGCCATCCCTTTAGGAGGCAAAGCACAGCAATAAATGAAGTTGCAATTCTTTATTCCTCATTGGGCACGTCATTACTTGTCCCTGGTAAGGAAGTATCTGTAAGTATGCATTCCCATATCAATTTTCATTTCTTTCTCAAGTCCTAATTTTCTTTTTCTTTTATTGTGAAAATTTCCTCCATTTATTATATTGTTCTATTCATTTATTTGTTAATTTTTATTTTTTATTAAATTTAATGGAATGACATTGGTGAATAAAATTATATAGGTTTCAAGTGAATGTTTCTATGATACCTCGTCTGTATATTTCATTGTGTGCTCACTACCGAAAGTCAAATATTCTCCAGTCATTATATATTTAACCCCCTTTATCCTTTCTTTTTCTTCCCATCCCCTTTCCCTCTAGTAACCACCATACTGCTGTCCTTGCCTATGAGTTTTTGTTTGTTTGTTTTGTCTGTTCATTAGTTGCTTTCAGTTTTATATACCACATGTGAGTGAAGTCACATGGTTCTTGACTAAGAAAAGATGAAATACTGCCACATGCTACAACATAGATGGATCTTCAGACTTACATGCTAAGCAAAATAAGTTAGACAGAAAGTCAAGAACCATATGTTCTATCCATTAAAAACTTAATGTTAGGAACAGACTGAGGAATCTCAGAGGAAAGAGAGGAGGAGGGACAGGAAGAGATTAACCAAAGAACATATATGCATATATGTATAACCTATGACAATATGTGGTAGGACTGGACAGGGGTAGAGGGTGTCTAGGAGGGAGAAGGTATGGAGTTCAGGGACTCAAAGGGAGAAAAGGGGGACATATTAATACTTTGAGTAATAAAGAAATTTTTTTTTTTTAATCTTAGGAGTTCTCACTGAAGACTTAGGAAAAAAAATTCTTCTTTTACTTTCAAAATGCCCCAACAAGATTAAAGGAACTAATAAATCAACTGTCTTATTACTTTTTAAATATATTTTATTGATTTTTTACAGAGCAGAAGGGACAGGGATAGAAAGTCAGAAACATCGATGCGAGAGAGACATTGATCAGCTGCCTCTTGCACGCCCCCTACTGGGGATGTGCCCTCAGCCAAGGTACATGCCCTTGCCGGAATCGAACCCCGGGACCTTTCAGTTCGCAGTCCAATGCTCTATCCACTGAGCCAAACTGGTCCCGGTTCAACTGTCTTATTTCTTAACTATCCAAATACTAAACATCTCTAGAGAAGACTGGGCATACTCCAAAATGGCAAAAATATGTTCCTTCTGATAAGAAATAGGGAGCTCACTCTCAAAATATTATGGGTAGTTAAAAACATACTTTTAAAAATTTTGCACTCTTAAGTTACATAGACAATAGTGAAAAGAACACATAACAATTAGTGAAGCATTCATATTCTTAAATGTATTGCCTTCATTCTTTTTTGAATTATACATGTAAAATATGTCATTTTAGAAAAACTTAAGAAAAAAAGGTGAATAGCACCAACAATGAAATTATAGCCTAGAAAATAGAACTATTCAAAATATGTTAATTAAACCATTGTTGGTGAAAATTTATCAGGATTAGTGACTTCTGGAATCTATTGCCCAGACAGAACTGAATAAGATATACGGATTTAATAAGAGGAGGAGATTTACGTCTCATTATGCTCTGACTTAAAACTAGCTACATGTACACAGTCAACTGGGAGATCTACTCTATACTTTAGAACCCACTAAGAAGAAAGAGTAGTATAAAAACACACATACAAAGTCATACTTATCCCACTGTAACTAATCTAGTATTTTTAATGGACTACATGTTTGTGTTCCTCCCCGATTATATGTTGAAACACTAGTCCCAATGTGTCGATATTTGGAGGTGGAGCCTCTGAGAAGTAATGGGCTTTAGAAGAGGTCACAAGAGTGAAACCTTCATGATGGGCTTAGTGTCCTTTTAAGGAGAGAAACAGACTAAAGCTCTTTCTCTCTCTCCATCATGTGGAAAAGAACAAGGAGATGGTTGTCTATAAACCTGGGTAAAAGACTCTCACCAGAAACCTAGTCTGCAGGCACCCTGAGATTAGATTTTCTAGCCTTCCAAACTCTGAGGAAGAAATGTAGCCCAGCTTCCATGGCTAAGTGGTTGAATGTTGACCTACGAATCAGGAGGCATGCGCCCTGACTGGATCAATTCCCAGTCAGGGCACATGCCCAGGTAGTGGATCAATCCCCAATAGGAGGCGTGCAGGAGGCAACTAATCAATGATTCTCATTCATCACTCATTTCTCTCTCTCTCCCTCTTCATTACTCTCTGAAATCAATCAAAATAGGTTAAAAGAAAAGAAATGGATATTAAGCAGCTCATTCTATGATATCTTATTATAGTTCCACTTGAATTCATCAAGACAAGGGATATCCTAAATTTTAAGGAATAAGATGCCATTTTATGCCAGAGTTGGGATAGTCTTAGTTCCCTCAATTTTATTTAGAACATTTAAAAAGTCTAATTTTTTATACAATAAGACAAACAATTTTATTCAGCAAGTAGGTGAAATACACATGGAATTTCATGGTATAAAATATAGTTTTGTCCTGGAATATTTTAATATTATTCAAATATATATATATATATATATATATATATATATATATATATATTTGTTTAATACTATTTAGTTTTTAACCAAAATTTATGAAGTGACTACGGTGGGCTAGACAAGTTACTTTGAAAATATAAAAAAAATAGCCGAAACTGGTTTGGCTCAGTGGATAGAGCCTCGGACTGAAAGGTCCCGGGTTCAATTCTGGTTAAGGGCATGTACCTTGGCTGCGGGCACATCCCCAGTAGGAGGCGTGCAAGAGGCAGCTGATCAATGTCTCTCATCGATGTTTCTGACTTTCTATCCATCTCTCTTCCACTCTGTAAAAAATCAATAAAAAAATATTTTTAAAAAAGAAAATATAAAAAAATAACTAAAACCTCTTTCCTATTCCACATTGTTGGAATATAGTTGGGACTTATAGCAGTACACTGAAAATTATTACAAAATGTGACAATATTATAGTAATGACATGCACTGGCTTACTCAGGTCGCAGTGAAGAGAAGTAGTGAAATGACACAAACGAGGAAAGGCCATGGTGTTCTGGGGACAGCCACCAATGCTTTACATTTTCTAAGAATATCCTCTTGAATTTTTTGACAGTTTGAGTAAGAAAGCTCTTTTTCAAACAGGCGAAACAAAAGAACATCAATATTATAATGTATACATGCATTCCTTTTTATACCGTTCTTGTAAACTTCTCAATAAAATGGCACAGCTATTTTTGAGCCCTTAGCATCTACAAGATACTTACTAGGAACCATACAGAAATTAAAATGTTTTCAATTTCTTCCGTTCAATATTTTTTCTATGTAAGCTAAATGGAATAAAGATTTGAGTAAAAAACTATATCTAGATAATTTGTTCAAGGTAGAAATCCTTCCTATGATTACTCAAGTGTAAATACAAGCCACTTTGACCCTCTGAGGAGCAGAAGTGTCTGCATTATCTCCGACTGAAACACACTCGGTGGGAGATCTGAAAAGGCAATTGAAACCACAGTAGGGAAACTTGTTATTGGATATTTTTAAAATCTCATGCCTTGTGACATACTAGCATTTGAGAAGGTCAGCCTTGTTGAGGCATGGGTACTTTAATAACAAGTATCTCTTCATAACAAACTTCACTTGATACTATAATTGACTTCACATCTGTGAGGTTTTTATTACTGTGGATTTTCATCAACACTTCACCCAACATCCTAACTTGCTATTAAATAATGCCTGGTGAGTATCATAGAGCTGAAATTACAAAGTGGGTTATGTGGTTGATAGCCTCTATTATAGGACCATTGCCAATCTATAAATATGATGAAAAAAATTGCAAGATGCTAATATTTGACCCTTGCAACAGTTATCTATTAATATCACTGTGCTCCTGGCAAAGAATTACTTTTCCCTCCCCAGTATCTTCATGAGTGATTGTGATCTTTCTCAGAAATAAATTAAGACTTCAACTTTCTAGAAATTTTTGGTAAGAATCTGCCACATTCCTGTAATTTAAAACAGTTTAGATCAGTTATCTTTGCAATATTGCTTAAAATAGTCACATGAATTAGAAAATAAACAACCTTTAAATGAGATTAGAAAGACCAATAGAAGTTGAAGAGTAAAGTTGAAATGTCAAGCTTTCTTTTATATAGACTTTATCTAATGGAGAGTCCCCACACAACTCTGAAGAGACATGGAAGTGAGTGAATAAATGCTTAAAGAAGGCAGCAGAGAAACTCGACCAAGCCAGACAACCAAATGTCAAGAACTGTTCCCACAAGTTATTTAATTAACAGGTGTCTAATATATTCAGTTCAATGCCTTTTCTCTGGTAAGGCTAGCAGAAGGAATCATAGTGCAATTGTAAGGTAGTCTTTTTCTTTTCAAAAACAATATATTTGTATTGATTTCAGCAAGGGAGTGAGGGAGGAAGTGGGGGAGAAAGTGAGATATATATCAGTGATGAGACAGAATCACTGACTGGCTGCTTCCTGTGGACCCTTCACTAGGGGTTAGAGCCAGCAACCTAGGCATGTGGGTCAACACTGGGTCATGCCAGCTAGGCATTGCTAAGGTAATCTCGATATCAAACTAAGTGAGGGCAGACAGGCATTGGCACATTCTCATGCAAGTCTTTCAAAGACAAAAATACTGAAAGTTGGCAATACAGTATTAAAATAAACAAGGAATGGAAATCAGAAAGAAAACTTAAAACTGAGAAGGGTAATGAAGAAAACAGAACCAAATCCATCTTCCCTTAATGATCCCACATAAATTAAGATACAATGTGTATTATTAAATTTACAGTATTTTCCAATAGAGTTTTATATTTATTCTAGGGGCCCGGTGCATGAAATTTGTTCACAGAGAGTGGTGATCCCTCAGCCCAACCTTCTCCCTCATACAGACTGGGAGTCCTCAGGGGATGTCCTACTCACCACTCACCCCCAGCCTGCCCTCTGGCCGAGGCTTTAGGCCTTGGGCACCCAGCCATTGCCCTGAAATGGGGCCGATGGCTGGCTCTGGTCCAGCCCCACCGGGGCCTTTGCCCCAGCCAGCTCACTCCCAGCTAGCATGGGCCTCACCACACTGGCCTCCTCGGCCCCACCCCCCACAGTCCTGGCAGCCTCGGCCCCGAACCCTGGCCCGGGCCTCCTTGGCCCTGTCTCCCCAGCACAGGCTGAGCACTTCCTGGCTGGCTCCACCCCAGCTCCTGATTGGCTGGTGGGTGTGGGTGACGGGTGTGGCTTGTGAGTATGCGAAGATATGGTCAATTTGCGTATTACTCTTTTATTAGATAAGATAGAGAAAGGAAAATATTATCATTCCTCTTCACTGTAAAATTATTTCATTTGAAAACCCAAATCCATATAAATGAGAACTGTGTACACTACCCAGTATACCAAAAGGGGAAAAAAGGTTATTACCACTTATTGAGGTGCCTACTATGTACTAGAGACAACAGAAATCAGTTATTTGAATCTTCACAGTTGCTCATTGATATGGTTGTTATCTTTTTTATTTTTTTACAAATAAAGACTCATAGATTTTAAATATATATATATATATATATATATATATATATATATATATATATATTTCAGTTCAATTTATCAGAGGCTAAGCCAGCATTTTACTGAAGTTTAGCTGGACATGAAAGTCTATACTTTTTCACTATATATCAGTCTCCTGACATTAGGTACTAAGGGCTGTTAACTGCAGGGGGCTAGTCGTTTAAATGAATGTTTTAGGTGACCTAATTGACTTTGTTCAGTGAATGTGTAATAATTTCACTCCTCCCTTGACTACTCGAGTTGTAGTTAATGATTCAGGGATATGCTGATTATTCTGAAACACAAAAAAATATTCATGGAGAATGAATTGATAAGGGAGTGCTATATCTTGGAAGTATACGTATTTTATATAATTGCATTATCGTTATGATCATACTCTTCCTTCTATGAGATATTCTTATGTGATGTTTTACATCCCACAGTAAAGGCACTATAACTAAGACCCTAGCTCTTGCCAATACATGAAGCGAAATACAGATTGGGTGGGAAGAGGATCTAAGGTTAAGATTACCTACAAAGTTTTTAAGATAGAAAATGATAAAAATTGCACTAATACTTTTATTTAAAATATTTTATATTTTTGTTTAAATAAATATATATAAACAGTCACTAATTTCACTTGCTACAGAAAGTTTATACTTAAAATATTAAAAATGTTTCCATGTTTTCTGTAGTTTTCTCAATTGTGTCTAGATGAGACAATATCTCAGAAGGCAAAATAAGAAGCTTACCATTATATATGTTTTATTTTTGTCCTAATCTATCAGAAGATAACTAAAAGGTTTAAATATATTTCATAAATTATTGTGAATGTTATTGTATGGATTATTTCAAATAGGCTGTAATTTTCCATAAAAAATAACCCTACACTCTTGAAACCATATTCCATATTCTTGCTTTTGTCCTTGCCTTTTCCCACTGCTTTCTTTGGCAGTCTGATTTTTGCTTTTGACTCTATAACTGATCCTTCTCAGATTTTTCTTTTTCTCTGATTTCTAAAATATTTGAAGTGTCCCATTTTGTCTTCCTCATCTAGTCTCTCATACATAATACTAACTAACTTTGTTTCTATTTTATTCATTTAAAATTGATTAAATCATCTTTCTTACTTAATGTTGCTGTTGTCATAATTCTAATTTAAGACAAATATCAGTTTCCTTTATGTTGAGACTTTTCCTTTTTTATGCTAAAACTTATCAGTTGAGTATAGAAATTTTTTGGCATAAAATTTTCTTTGTTTCTTTGCTTTCTAGACATATGCTAATTTATCATGTTTTTTTTTCCTTTTTGCTTTGACCCAATTGTTATATGAGAAGTTGCTTTTAATTTCTAATCAATAATGATTTCTATGTCTATCTTTATTATGTACTGGAGGCCAGGTGTATGAAATCTGTGCACAGGGTGGGATCCCTTAGCCTAGCCTGCACCCTCTCCAATTCAGGACACCCTGTGGGATTCCTCTCACAATCTGGACCGCTGTCTCCTAACTGCTCACCTTTCTGCCTGCCTGCCTGCCTGATCATCCCTAACCACTTAGCATGCCTGCCTGATTGCCCATAAAGCCTCTACCTGCCAGCCTGATTGGCCCTAACCACCTCTGCCTGTTGGTCTAATCTTCGCTAACCCCCACCCCTGCTGGCCTGATTTCCCATAACTGCCTCTCCTTTGGGCCTGCTACTGTGGCTTTGTCTGGAAGATATCTGGTCAAACTAGTCTAATAAGCATATTACCCTTTTATTAGTATAGATTTCTTATTAAAATTGATTGTATTCAGAGAATGGAGCTATAAAATCCCAACATGTTTCTATAAAACTATAACAAGAAAGACACTATTTTTCCAGGTTTATTAGGGTATGATGGACAAATGAAAGTTGTGTTACAGAAAATCCTAAAGACTCAATCAAAAAGATTATTTGATTTAATAAATGAATTCGACAATGTAGCAGAATACAAAATTAACACCAAGAAATCTATGGCATTTCTATACACCAATAGTAAACTTACAAAAAGAGAAACTAAAAAAATAATTCCATTTACTATCACACCAAAAGAATTAAGATACCTTGGAATAAACTTAACTAAGGAGGTAAAAGACCTGTACTCAGAAAACTACAAGACACTGAAAAAAGAGATAGAGGAAGACATAAACAGATGAAAGAACATACCGTGTTTATGGATTGGCAGAATCAACATCATTAAAATGTCCACACTACCCAAAGCAATCTATAGATTCAATGCACTCCCCATTAAAATACCAATGGCATATTTCACAGACCTAGAACAAACTTTCCAAAAATTCATCTGGAATAAAAAAAAGACCACGAATAGCTGCAGCGATCCTGAGAAAAAAGAACCAAATAGGAGGAATCTCAATAACAGATATTAAAATGTATTACAAAGCCACTGTTCTCAAAACTGCCTGGTACTGGCACAAGAACAGACATATAGACCAATGTAATAGAATAGAGAACCCAGATATCAACCCAGACCACTATGATTAATTAATATTTGACAAAGGAGGCATGAACATACAATGGAGTCAAGATAGTCTCTTCAAAAAATGGTATTGGAAAAATTGGACAGATACATACAAAAAAATAAAACTAGATCACCAACTTACATCATACACAAACATTAACTCAAAATGGATAAAGGACTTAAATATAAGATGGGAAACCATAGAAATACTAGAGGAATCCATAGGCAGCAAAATCTCAGACATATGCTGAAGCAATTTCTTCACTGATATAGCACATAGGACAATGGAAACTAAAGAGGAAATAAACAAATGGGACTACATCAAAATAAAAAGCTTTTGCAAAGCAAAAGAAACCATCAACAAAACAACAAGAAAGCCCACTGCATGGGAGAACATATTTACCAATGTTATCACCAATAAGGGTTTAATCTTTAACATTTACAGGGAATCATACAATTTAACCAAAGGAACATAACCCAATTTAAAAAATGGGCGACGGACCTGAATAGATACTTTTGGAAAGAAGACATAAGGAAGGCCAAGAGACATATGAAAACATGCTCAAATTCACTAATCATACCAGAAATGCAAATCAAAATGACAGTGAGGTATCATCTCACACCTCTCAGAATGGCTATCATCAACAAATCAACAAATGACAAGTTCTGACAAAGATGTGGAGAAAAAGGAACCCTGGTGCACTGCTGGTGGGAATACAGACTGGTGCAGTCATTGTGGAGAACAGTATGGCATTTCCTCAAAAAAACTAATAATGAAACCCCCCTTTGACTGAGTGATTCCACTTCTAGGTTTATATTCCTAGAAATATTAATCAGAAAGGATATATGCACCCATATGTTCATAGCAGCACAATTCACCATAGCTAAGATTTGGATACAGCCTAAATGCCCATCAGCAGATGTACCACAGCCAAAAACTGTGGTACATCTACACAATGGAATACTACACTGTGGTAAAAAAGAAGGAATTCTTACCATTTGCAACAGCATGGATGAAACTGGAGATGATTATGCTAAGTGAAATAAGCCAGTCAGAGAAAGATAAATACCACATGATCTCACTCATTTGGGGGAAATAATGAACAACATAAACTGATGAACAAAAACTGAGCCAGAGACAGAGAAGCATTTATCAGACTGGCATACCTCAGAGGGAAGGGGGGGGAACGGTGAGGGTATGGGGAAAGAGATCAACCAAAGGACTTGTATGCATGCATATAAGCCTAACCAGTGGACACAGACACTAGGGTGGTGAGGGCATTAGTGGGAGTGGGGGAGTTGGGGGGCAATGGGAGAATAAGGACACATATGTAATACCTTAATCAAGAAAAAAAAAGTTGTCTTTGCTTAGGTTGTACAATGTGATTTTTTAACATGCATGTGATTATTCTATATATTTATACATTGTGAAATGATTAACACAGACATCACCTCATATTGTTACCACATTTCTAAAAGATGTTATTGATGTTTAGAGAGAGAGAAACATTGATATGAGAGCAAAACATTGATCAGTGCCTCCTGCATGCTCCCTACTGGGAATTGAGCCCACAACCCAGTCATGTGCTCTTACGGGGAATCTAACCTGTAACCTCTCAGTAAGTGTGCAATAATCTCACAGTGCCCATCCAGCTAAGCCACACTGGCCAAGGCTGTTACCACACGTTTGAATGTGTGGTGACAATTCTGAATACCTATTCTCTTATCAACTTTCAAGTATACAATAGTGTGTTATAACTATATCCACCAAATTAGATTCTCTGAACATAGTCATTTTATAAATGAAAGTTTCTACTCATTGAATAGTATCTCCCCATCCCCCACTCTCCAGTCCCTGGCATCTACAGTTCCACTCTGGTTCTAGGAGTTTGAATTTTCAATTCCACATATCAGTGAGATCATACTGTATTTGTCTTTCTGTGTTTAAATTATTTCACTTAGCATATTATCTTCCAGTTTCATCCATATTGTCACAAATGACAGGATTTTCTCTTTATAACTGAATAATATCTCTGTTTGAAGACTGAATAATAGAGAGAGAAGGAGACAGTGGTCTCTTTATGCATATATTATTCAGTGGACACTCAAGTGTTCTTACCTTGGTTACTATGAAAAATGATGTAATGATATGGGAGTGCAGATACCTTTTTTTATTCTTTAAATTTTTATTGTATAAAGCATTACAAATAGTAGTACAAATGTCTCCCTTTTTTGCCATTGATCTTCCCCCAATATCTTTTAGAGGTACTGCTTTTTATTTCCTTGGGATGTTTACCGAGAAGTGGCTTTGCTAGATCATATGATAATTTTATTTTTAAGTTTTTGAGGAATATCCATAATGTCTTCTTTTCTTATTTATTTATTTATTTATTTATTTATTTATTTATTTATTTACTTACTTACTTACTTACTTATATGTTTACACTATTACAAATATCTCCATGCTCACCTCCCTTTGCCCACCTCCATCCAGCTCTCAGCCCGCCTTCTCTCTAGCTAATGCCACACCCACACTGGCTATGCCGATTTATATTCCCTCTAACAGAGCAGAAGGGTACTGCCTTCTCCATACCCAAACACTTATGTCTTGTCTTTTTCACAATGGCCATACTAACATGTGTGGGGTGATATCTCATTATGGTTTTTTATTTGCATTTTCCTGATAATTACTGATGTGAAACATCCTTTCAAATATGTCTTGGTTATTGTATGTCTTTTTTAGAGAATTGTCTACTCAGGTCCCCTGCCCATTTTTAATTGAGATCTTGTCTCTTTGCTATTGATTTGTATGAGGTCCTTATATATTTTGAGTATGAACTCATCAGAAATATGGTTTGAAAATATTGTATCCCATTTTATAAGAACCTCTTCATTTTGATCAGTGGTTCTCAATCTTCCTAATGCCGTGAGCCTTTAATACAGTTCCTCTTGTTGTGGTGACCCCCCAACCATAAAATTATTTTCATTGCTACTTCATAACTGTAGTTTTGCTACTGTTATGAATTGTAATGTAAATATGTGTTTTCCGATGGTCTTAGGCGACCCATAGTTTGAGAACCGCTAGCAGAATCACCATCGGAAACCACAGATATTTACATTGCGATTCATAACAGTAGCAAAATTATAGTTAAGAAGCAGCAACAAAAGTAATTTTATGCTTGGGTGTAACCACAACATGAAGAACTACATTAAATGGTCAAGGCATTAGAAAGATTGACTTAGATGACTGTTTCTGTTACTATACTGAAGCTTTTTAGTTTGATGTAACCCAATTTGTATATTTTGCTTTTGTTGGCTGTGCTTTTGGTGTATGTATTATTGCTAAGACTGATATCAAGAACCTTTTTTTTCTAGTTTTACAGTTTTTGTTCTCATATTTACATTGTAATTCAATTTCAAGTTAATATCTATCAACAATTGGAGATGGGAATTTAGTTTCATTCTTTTGCATGTGGTTATCCAGTTTTTCCAACACTATTTATTGTGGAATCCTTTTCACGTCCTGCGTGTCCAGGGTTCCCATGTCAGGGTTCAGCGTCTGGAGAAGTCCGCACACAAATGAAGAGAGACTTGAAAAGCATCCATTTTGGGGAATAATGGGGGCCAGGAGGGAGTCCACTTCTAGGGGGAGGACACCACCAGCTCTGGCTTTCCTACCTTTTATTAGGGCCAAGTGATACATCCTTGTCCTTTAGGTCAGGAAAATCCAACAATGAAATCAATCAGCAAGAATTAACATAAGACAAAGGGTGTGGAAGCTTTTACAATTACCAATGTGTCACCTAAACAATATGTGAATAGTTCATACTTAACATAAGACTAAAAGAGGGGCAACTAAAGTCTCACCCTAAACAATGAGTAAACAATTCATACTTAACATAAGACTAAAGGGGGGCAACTAAAGTCTCACCTAAACAATGGGTAAACAGTTCATACTTAACATAAGACTAAAGGAGGGGGAACTAAAGTCTCACCTAAACAATGGGTAAACAGATCAGACTTAACATAAGACTAAAGGAGGGCCAACTAAAGTCTCACCTAAACAATGGGTAAACAGATCCATTAAGCTTTGACCAGGTTTCCTGTTTGTTCTATTTACATCTCTATTGGTGAGGCAATGTCTGGCTTCCTGCAATTTATTGAAGAGATTGTCCTTTCTCCATTGAGTATTCTTGGCACCCTTGTCTTGTCAAAAATTAGTTTACTGTGTTAAGTGGTTTTATTTCTGGGCTCTCCATTCTGTTCCATTAGTATGTATGTCTGTATTTATTCCAGTACCAAACGTTCTTGATTACTATAGCTTTTAATATGGTCTGATATCAGGAAGTGGGCTACTTTTCCATTTTCAATTGCTTTGGCTATTTAGCATCTTTTATACTTTCATACACATTTTAGGATATTTTTATATCTGTGAGAAATATCATTGGCATTTTAATAGAAATTGCATTAAATCTATAGATAACTTTGGGTCATATGGACATTTAAATAATGTCATTTCTTCATAAATGTTATTTATGAACACAAAATATCTTTCCATTTATTTGTGTCATCAATTCCTTTTATGATGTCTTTTAGTTTTCAGTATTTAAATCTTTCACCTCCCTGATTAAATTTATTATTAAGTATTGCTTTTTGATGCTATGGAAAATAAGATTTAATTTTTTTTTTCAGATGGTTCTTTGTTAGTGTATGGAAACTTAACTGATTTTTTTTTCTCACTACAAAATGGTCATTTATTTGTGGTTATGTATGGATTTTAATGTTCTCAGAGATATAAATTCTTGTTAAGGTTCTCCTGTGCAATGCTAACTTCATTCTCATTTCCTTCCTCCTTATTCCCCTCCTCCTCTGCTCTGCTCCAGTCCTCTCACACCTGTTCTCTCCACACTGCAACTTAGCTCATTTATTTATTTTAACAGTTTTTTTGCTGGAGTCCTCTATAAGATAATGTCATCGCAAAGACAGTTTTTCTTTTTCCTTTCCAATTTGAATGCTTTTTGTTTCTTTTTGTTGCCTACTTACTCAGGCTAGGACTTCTAGTACTATGTGGAATAGAGGCAGTGGGAATTGTCATCCTTGTATTGTTTCTGACTTTAGAGCAAAAGCTAAATAAGCTTTACACCACTGAGTAAAATGTTAGCTATGAGTTTGTCAGCTATGTTGGCTGACAATCATGAAAGATATTTAGCTATGTCACATATGTTTTCTGCATATATTGAGATGATTCTATGATTATTGTAATGACCATTAAATGCCAGCCATATCTTCCTCCAGCTTTTTTGTTGTCAAACCAAATAAAATTTTATTTAATCATAATCATTAATTCAGTTTCAGATGATACTTATTATAATACTAGTGGCCTGGTGCACAAAATTCATGTATGTGGGGGGGAGGGGGGTCCCTCAGCCCAGCCTGCATCTTCTCCAACTGGGGACCCTTTGAGGAATTTCTGGCTGCTGGTTTAGGCCTGATATCTCAGACATCCCTCTTGCAATCTGGGGCCACATGCTGCTAACTGCTCAACTGCTGCCTGCCTGATCACTCATAACTGTCTTTGCCTTCCTGCCTGATTGCCCCCAACCCTCTGCTTGCCTGCCTGATCACCCCTAGCTGCTTTCTCCTGACAACCTGATTGCCTCTAACTGCCCTTCCCTGCCAGCCTGAACTCGCCCCCAACTGCCCTCTCCTGCTGTCCTGATCTCACTCCCAACTACCCTCCCCTGCTGGCCTAATTGCCCCTAACCCCCTGCAGGCCTGATCTCACCACCAATTGCCTCCCCCTGCCTCTGCCTTGGCCCCCACTATCATGGCTTTGTCCAGAAGGAAGTCTAACATCCAGGAAGATGGCTATTCAACCTGATCTAATTAGCATATTACCCTTTTATTGGTATAGACTAGCAATCTGGTGCATGAAATTCATGCACAAGGGGTGGGGTGGGGGGTTGTCCCTCAGCCCAGCCTGGACCCTCTCCAATTTGGGATACCTCTTCCAATCCAGGACTGCTGGCTCCCAACTGCTCACCTGCCTGCATTCCCAATTGCTTCTAACTGCTTCTGCTTGCCAGCCTGATCACCCCCTAACCATCCCCTGCCAGCCTGTTTGATGCCTAACTGCTCCCCTGCCAGCCTGTTTGCCCCAAACTGCCCTTCCCTGAAGGCTTGGTTGCCCCCAAATTTCCTCCTATGCTGGCCTGGTCACCCCTAACTGCCCTGCCCTGCAGGCCTGGTCCCTCCCAACTGCCCTCCCCTGCTGGCCATCTTATGGTGGCTATCTTGTGTCCAAATGGGGGCAGCTATCTTTGACCACATGGGGGTAGCCATCTTGTGTGTTGGAGTGATGGTCAATTTGCATATTACTTTTTTATTAGATAGGATAGAAGCCTGGTTCACAAGTGGGGGCCAGCTGGCTTGCCCTGAAGTGTGTCCTGGATCAGGGTGGGGGCTTCCTTGGGGGATGAGGCAGCCTGGGCGAGGAGTCTGTGGTGGTTTGCCACACATCCCTGGTGACCCAAGTGGAGGCCCTGGTATCCAGGGATTGTGTATCTTCTGTAATGGAAACTTTGAAGCCTTGAATAGAGGTCTGGGCCCACTAAGGCAGGCAGAAAGCTTGGCTTCCTCCATCACTTAAGGCAACTTAAGCCTCCTGCTCTCTCCAGCTCTGTGGTTGATGCCATTTTTTGGGGACTTATTTATCTTCTATAATTGAAACTTTGTAGCCTTAAGTGGAGGCCTGGCCTGGCCAGGGTGTGTGGAAAGGTTAGCTTCCTCTGTTGCTGGGGAAACCCAAGCCTCCTGCTAACTCTGTGGCTGCAGCCATCTTGTTTGGGTTAACTTGCATACTTGTTCCTGATTGGTTGGTGGGTGTGGATTGTGGGGTATAGTGGAGTAATGGTTAATTTGCATATTACTTTTTATTAGATAGGACATACTCTATGGGGACAAGAATTTTGTTTATTTTTTTAATAGATGCACCTCTAGTACTGTGAATCTAGCCCAAAGTAGGTGCTCAGTAAATATTTGTCAATTAAATCAATTAATATTTTTTACTACTAGTGAAATATATTTATATATCTTTTTAATCAAGTTTATTTTAATGTGATTCTCATTTAATATTAATATGGCTTCTTATTTTACTTTTCTGTTTACTGGTACATTTGTTCATGTTTTCATTTTCAATCTCCCTGTATCTCTTTAGGTCTATTACTTAAAACTGAGTTGTTTTTAAACTTAACCCAATAGATTTCTTCTTTAAACTAGGAATTTTAACCCACTCATTTAGTTTTCAAAAAATTTATTTCATCTCTCTATGTTTATTCGTTTTTTTTTTTTTTTAATTATTTTTTATTGATTTTTTGCAGTATAATAGTAGTACATGTTTTCCTTTCCCCCTCCCCCTTATCCTCCCCCCAGCCTCCCCCACCCCCCAGCACATATCCCCAGCTTCCCCCCTCCCCGCCCCAGTGTCTTTCATTCATTGGTTATGTTCATATGCATGCATACAAGTCCTTCCGTTGATCTCCCCCCGCATCTGCCTCCCATTCACCCAAGCCTCCCCCTGTAGCTTGACAGCCTGTTCAAGGCCATCCTGCCTCTATATCAATCACTCTCGCCTGTTTCTTTTCTTCAAAAATATCTTGCCTCTGCATACTAGAAATAAATGTATAAGAACAAAAAGTGTTTCATTCTCGGTTTCAATGTCCAACTTTTCTGAGTCCCAGTTTCAGTGTCAAATAATTCATTATGTGTATAAGTCAGCAATGGTATCCAGATGGTGGACATATCGTGTCAATGCATGATCCATCCTCTCTGGTTTGGTCCTGGGCTGCCTGCAGACATGCACAGCTGCTGACTGCTAGTATGGCAAGGTGTCGTCAGTGTCCCCCATCTCTGGACCATCCTCATGGCTGGAACAGATCCATCAGTTCCTCACCGTCGCAGGAACCCACATGGTCTTGGAGTTGTTCTCTGAAAACACACAAACACATTCTCGACCAAAAGTTAACAAAGGGATCCTCTATGCAAAATAGACTTGGGATTCTCTTTAATTTTTGCCTAAATGATTTTCCTTTGGCTTATTTTGACACCATGTGTGTTTTTTCATGGGTGTCCTGCTATTGTTTTTACAAATGGAATTTACTTTACTGGAGTAAGAATTTTCTAGATGTATTTTACTTACTCAATATTTTTTTTTGTCCCTTTCATGATATTACCCCGCTGTCCCCTCCCCTTTTTTGATTAATGGGGACTTTTGGAAATTTTCTATTGCAGTCTTGATAATTTTAAATTTTAATTTTTGTACACAAAGTGACTGCTTTAGGTTCTTTGGATGTTAGGCAATTTTACAGAGAGATGAACTACTGATAGATTTTTCAGTTAATGTTTTAGGAAAAGCTTTTTGTCCAGTACACTATAATTTTCTTGAGTATTCTCGTATTTCACTTGGCCAATTTAAATTAATCTGAAAACTTGATTACTATTTTCCTGTCAATTTTAATACTCAAGCAGAAATCTTAGTTTACCCTGTGAATACTAGTGGAAAGGAATATTTGCAATTTTGAGTAGGTCCCGAGCATTCCTGGTAATAGACTGAATTTAGATATAGAGCAGCTATTGCTGGCCGAGTCTCTGTCTGCCACCTGGGTCCCCGTATGAGTTGTGTGTGGGAGGCGAAGCAGCCGTGGGGGTAGGAGACCTCCCTTAGGAGGGTTGAGAATTCAAACCCCTGCAAGGTTTGTGGATGAGGGTCTGTGCCCCACCTCTGTTGACCTTTTAGTTCTCTCCTGTTGGCCCCTCTGCGACTGTGCCTGTCTTAGGTTGTTCCTTCCCTGAGGAATCTTACCCGTCTCTGGCTAACCAGCCATCCTCCGGGGCCAAACAGGGTGATGTGAGGTTCAGTTCTGTCTCCTTTGTAGTCTATGCCCCCCTGTGGCCTCCATGTCCAGTACCTGCCTTGGGGTCCCCTCGCCTGCTGGCGGGGTCCCGGTACTGATCACATATCTCGGGGGACCCAGGTTTCTTCTCCAGAGAGGGCCCAGCTCACACCATTGGTCGAGATACAGATCCATGGTGCCAGCTGCCCAAAGGCTTCAGCCACACCTCGAACTGAAAACTCTGGCATCAGCTGTGTGTATTTGGATAGTAACAAGAAGGTCCCTCTTGGCAGAAAGGGCAAGAAGGGCCAATATAGAATGCTCGGATGCCTTCCCAGTGCCTTAATTCCTTCTGAAAGGGATTAATTTCTTTTCTATTCTTTTTTAAGTTGCTGCCCAACATTCAAAGAATTAGTTTGTAAGTTTATTTGGGATAATTGTATAATATACTGTTGTCAAATATCAAATATTATAATGACATTGTAGAATAATATCATGTAAGGGTATTATGGTGTCATGGGAGGTTAAGCAGGGCCTAGCCTAAGGACTGGTCTCCATAGGATATGACAAGCTCTAGGCCATGTCAATTCAATGTCAGACTAGCTGCCATTTTTTTATAATTTTATATAAACTTTGTCAAGGATGTAAAAACACAAATCACTTACCTCAGTTCAAGAATTCAAGTATATTGACTTTTCCACTTACTCTCGCCACCTGCCACTTACCCTGAGGTTTGACATTCTGATGGACTTTTCTCAGTCTCTGGATCTATTCTTGTTCATCAGTCTATGTCATTGATTGTATTCCTCAAATGAGTGAGATCATGTGATATTTGTCTTTCTCTGCCTGGCTAATTTCACTTAGCATAATGCTCTCCAAATCCATCCATGTTGTTACAAATGGTAGGAGCTCCTTCTTTTTTTCCGCGGCGTAGTATTCCATTGTGTAAATGTACCATAGTTTTTTGATCCACTCATCTGCTGATGGGCACTTCGGCTGTTTCCAAATCTTAGCTATGGTAAATTGTGCTGCTATGAACATAGGGGTACATATATCCTTTCTAATTCGCCTTTCTAATTTCTTGGGGTATATTCCTAGAAGTGGGATCACTGGGTCGAATGGGAGCTCCATTTTTAGTTTTTTGAGGAATCTCCATACTGTTCTCCACAGTGGCTGTACTAGTCTACAATCCCACCAGCAGTGCACAAGAGTTCCTTTTTCTCCGCATCCTCGCCAGCACTTGTCGTTTGTTGATTTGTTGATGTAAGCCATTCTGATAGGTGTGAGATGGTACCGCATAGTCGTTTTGATTTGCATCTCTCGGATAATTAGTGACTTTGAGCAAGTTTTCATGTGTCTCTGGGCCTTCCTTTTGTCTTCTTTCGTGAAGATTCTATTTAGGTCTGTTGCCCATTTTTTTATTGGATCATTTGTCCTCCTTTTATTGAGTAGGGTGAGTTGCCTGTAGATGCTTGAGATTAAACCTTTATCACTAATAACATTTGCAAATATGTTCTCCCATACAGTGGGTTTTCTTGTTGTTTTGTTGATGGTTTCTTTAGCTGTGCAAAAGCTTTTGATTTTGATGTAGTCCCATTTGTTTATTTTCTCTTTAGCTTCCATTGCCCTCGGAGCGGTATCATCAAAGAAGTTCTTTTGGCATATGTCTGAGATTTTTCTTCCTGTAGATTCCTCTAATATTTTTATGGTTTCCTGTCTTACGTTTAAGTCCTGTATCCATTTTGAGTTTATTTTTGTGTATGGTGTAAGTTGGTGCTCTAGTTTCATTTTTTTGCATGTATCTGTCCAATTTTCCCAACACCATTTATTGAAGAGACTGTCTTGACTCCATTTTATGTTCCTGCCTCCTTTGTCAAATATTAATTGAGCATAGTGGATTGGGTTGATATCCGGATTCTCTATTCTATTCCATTGATCTATATGTCTGTTCTTGTGCCAGTACCAGGCTGTTTTAAGAACAGTAGCCTTGTAATACAGCTTGAAGTCTGGTATGGAAATCCCACCGACTTTGTGCTTCTTTCTCAGGATTGCTGTGACTATTCGGGGCCTTTTTTTGTTCCAGATGAATTTTTGGAGAGTTCTTTCTAGGTCTGTGAAATATGCCATTGGTATTTTAATGGGGAGTGCATTAAATTTATAGATTGCTTTGGGTAGTATGGACATTTTAATTATGTTGATTCTCCCAATCCATGAACATGGAATGTTCTTCCACCTGTTTACATCTTCCTCTATCTCTTTTTTCAGTGTCCTGTAGTTTTCCACAAATAGATCTTTTACCTCCTTAGTTAAGTTTATTCCTAGGTATCTTAATTTTTTTGGTGTGATGGTAAATGGGATTGCTTTTTTAGTCTCTCTTTCTGTAAGTTCACTATTAGTGTATAGAAATGCCATAGATTTCTTGGCATTAATTTTGTAGCCTGCTACATTGCTGAACTCATTTATTAAATCTACTAACTTTTTTATGGAGTCTTTCGGGTTTTTTATGTACAATATCATGTCATCTGCAAATAAGGATAGCTTAACTTCTTCTTTTCCAATTTGGATGCCTTTTATTTCTTCTTCTTGTCTAATTGCAATGGCTAATACTTCCAGTACTATGTTGAACAGGAGTGGTGAAAGTGGGCAACCCTGTCTTGTTCCTGTTCTTAGAGGAAATGGTTGTAGTTTTTGCCCATTGAGTATGATGTATGCTGTGGGTTTATCATATATGGCTTTTATTATGTTGAGGTATGATCCTTCTATTCCTACCTTATTGAGAGTTTTTATTAAGAAAGGATGTTGGATTTTGTCAAATGCTTTTTCTGCATCAATTGATATGACTATGTGATTTTTATCTCTCAATTTGTTTATGTGATGTATCACATTTATTGATTTGCGGATATTGTACCATCCTTGCATTCCTGGGATAAATCCTACTTGGTCGTGGTGTATGATCTTTCTGATGTACTGCTGGATCCGATTTGCTAGAATTTTATTGAGGATTTTGGCATCTATATTCATGAGGGATATTGGCCTGTAATTCTCTTTCATTGTGTCGTCTTTATCTGGTTTTGGTATTAGGGTGATGCTAGCTTCATAGAAGGAGTTTGGAAGTTTTCCATCCTCTTGAATTTTCTGGAATAGTCTGAGGAGTATAGGTTTTAGTTCTTCCTTGAATGTTCGGTAAAACTCCCCTGTGAAGCCGTCTGGCCCTGGGCTTTTGTTTGCTGGAAGTTTTATGATGACTGCTTCAATTTCTTCCACAGTTATTGGTCTATTGAGTTGTTTAGATTCTTCTTGATTGAGTTTTGGGAGGTTATATTTTTCTAGAAACATATCCATTTCCTCCAGGTTGTCCAGTTTGTTGGAGTAGAGTTGTTCATAGTATTTTTTAACAATCCTTTGTATTTCAATGGGGTCTGTTGTTATTTCACCTCTTTCATTTCTGATTTTATTTATTAGGGTCCTCTCTCTTTGCGTCTTGGTGAGTCTGGCTAGAGGTTCATCAATCTTGTTTATCCTTTCAAAGAACCAGCTCTTGGTTTCGTTGATTTTCTGTATTGTTTCTTTGGTCTCTATGTCATTTATTTCTGCTCTGATCTTTACTATTTCCTTCCTTCTGCTTACACTGGGCTTTTCTTGTTGCTTTCTTTCTAACTCTTTGAGTTGTTGGGTTAGATAATTTATTGCCGCTGTTCCTAGTTTTTTGCAGTAGGATTGTAGAGCTATGAACTTCCCTCTCAGAACTGCTTTCACTGTGTCCCATAGATTTTGGATTGTTGTGCTATCATTGTCATTTGTTTCCATGATGTTTTCTATCTCTTCCTTAATCTCTCTAGTAACCCAGTCATAGTTTAATAGCATGCTGTTTAGTCTCCATGTGTTCGATTTCTTTGGATTGTTTCTATTGTAGTTGATTTCCAGCTTTATGCCACTGTGATCTGAGAATATACTTGATATGATTTCTATCTTCTTGAATTTGGAGAGACTTTGCCTATGACCTAATACATGGTCTATCTTTGAGAATGACCCATGGGCACTTGAAAAGAATGTATATTCTGTGGCTTTGGGGTGAAATGATCTGAAGATGTCAATTAATTCCATCTGGTCCAGTGAGTCATTGAGAATTGATGTTTCTTTACTGATTTTTTGTTTAGAGGATCTGTCCAATGGTGATAATGGGGTATTAAAGTCTCCTACTATGATTGTATTGCTGTCTATCTCTCCCTTGATGTCCTCTAGGAGTTTTTGTATATATTTGGGTGCTCCTGTATTGGGTGCGTATATGTTTACAAGAGTTATTTCTTCTTGTTGAATTGCTCCCTTTAGTATTATGAAGTGGCCTTCTTTATCTCTTGTTATGTCCTTCACTTTGAGATCTAATTTGTCAGATATAAGTATGGCTACCCCAGCTTTTTTTTCATTTCCATTCGCCTGAATAACTTTTTTCCAACCTTTCATCCTCAGTCTGTGTGCGTCTTTTTTTCGGAGGTGGGTTTCTTGTAGACAGCAGATACATGGGTTGTGTTTTCTTATCCAGTCTATTACCCTATGTCTTTTGATTGGAGCATTTAACCCGTTTACATTTAAAGTTATTATTGATAGGTGCTTATATGTTGCCATTTTTGTTCTTTGCCCCTGTGATCCTTCTTCGCTTCCTATTTCTTTTTACAGCAGATCCTTTAGCATTTCTTGCATTGCTGGTTTGGTGGTGACGAATTCCCTTAGTCCTTTTTTATCTGTGAAGCTCCTGATTTGACCTTCAATTTTTATTGAGAGCCTTGCTGGGTACAGTATTCTAGGATTCAGACCCTTCCTTTGCATGACTTTGTAGATTTCATTCCACTGCCTTCTGGCCTGATAGGTTTCTGTTGAGAGATCACTTGTTAGTCTGATGGGTGTTCCTTTGTAGGTGACTTTTTGTCTCTCTCTGGCAGCTTTTAAGATTCTTACTTTGTCATTGGTGTTTGCCAATTTAATTATAATGTGCCTTGGCGTAGGTCTTTTGGGGTTTATTTTGCTTGGGACTCTGTGAGCTTCTTGGATTTGTGTGGGTTTTTCCTTTCCTATACCAGGAAAGTTTTCTGTCATTATTTCTTCCAACATGTTTTCTATTCCTTGTTCAGTTTCCTGTCCTTCTGGAAGCCCAATTATACGGATGTTGTTTTGTTTCATGTTGTCCCAAAGTTCTCTTAGGCTCTCCTCCTGCTTTTTAATTTTTTTTTCTAGTATCTGCTCTACTTGGTTATTTTTTCCTACCTGGTCTTCTAGCTCACTGATGCGATCCTCTGCTTCTTCTAGTCTACTCTTAATACTTTCTATTGAGTTCTTTACTTCAGCAATGTCACTTTTCATTTCTTCATGGCTCTTCATCATTTCTTCCTGGGTCTTCCTCATTTCCTCTTGGGTCTTACTCATATTATCAAATTTGTCTTCCATTCTTTTCAGCCACCTTATGACCATTTCTCTGAATTCTTTCTCTGACAGGTTGTTAACTTCCATTTCGTTTACCTCCTTTTCTGGCGAGCCTTGCTTTTCTTTCATATGTGGGCTATTTCTTTGTCTTCCCATGGTCTCTCTTCTCTGTGTATGTGGTTATGTAGTTCTCACTCTCCTGTGTTGATTTAAAGGCACAAAATACAACACAACCAGGTGCAACGCACCAGGCACTGAACCGGAATGTAGTCAAAGTAATTGTAATTCCAAATAAAGGTGACCGCCAGAGAAAGGCAAATTTGGTGATAGGTGGGAAAAAAGAAAGAGAACCTCCCCCAGACCCACACAGACACTCACACACCCACACTCACACAAAAAAGAAAGAGACCCCCCCAAACACATACACTCACAAAAATGAAAGACAGGAATGCCAAAATGATAATGGGAAAAGGGGAAGAAGAAAAAAAGAAATAAAAGGAGTAAATTATAAATGTGGGGTGAAAACTCCTATAGGATAGCCCCTAATCCGAACCAAAACCTGCAACAAGTACTTGGAGATTGATACAAATTACATACAACTACTAATATCAAGAGAGGTGAGGGAACACAGAAGCAAAAATCTATCTAAAAAACAATGCAGATGAGGACAACAAAACAAGAAACAACACCAAAAATAAAAATAACCCCCCCTACAAGACAAACCAAAGTAACAGAATAAGCAAATCAATCTCATAAACCTGCTTAAAAAATCAATATAATCAACAGTCAAGTAAACAACAACAACAGGACAGGGCTAAAAACACTTTAAGATAGTGAAGTCAGAGAAGCTAGAGGTATATATGCACTTGGATTAGGTGGTTAGAGATTAGATATATCAGTGGGGTGAAATTTTAACAGGGGGTAAGGGGAAAGAATTAGGTAAATCTAAAGCGGGAAAAGTGTAAGGGAAACAAGGCACTAAATAGGGAAAGGTTAGCCAGAGAGTGGTGGTATAAAGGTGAAGTTGAGGTAGAGTAAAAGATACTAAAGTGTAGATGAAAATAGACTGTATTCCCAAGGTCGAAGAAAAGATATAATCAATTCCCTGTCACATAAGAGTCAATTTGTGAATTGGCCCCTGGGTGGCAGTGTTTCTAGATTGACTTCTGGGTCTATTGGTCCTCTCTATCCTGAACTAAACAATACTGCCTCTCTAATGGTGACTGCTGTTTTAGCAGCCAGAACCCTCCCAAAATCTTCCGGGCTTCCCCCCTCTGTCAGGTCCAAACTGATTGCGCTCCAGGGATCAACTCTGCCACCAGCTCCAAGGGCCCTCTCCCACGTTCACCAGCTTCAACAGCCACAGATTCTATTTCAGGCGCAGCTCTCCAGGTTTTGAGTTCCGAGGTGCAGATCTCCCAGACTGCCAGCCCCCTCAGTTTCGCGCCCAAAGTACCCCCAGGGAAATCTGACCTTTCCTTGCTGGAGTTTAGAGCTCCCTGGGCTCTGCGCGCCACCTGGTCGCCAGTGCTCCGGGAGCCCCAGAGGTCCCGCCGGTACCGCGAACGGCAGCTGTATGTTTTCCGGCTCCTCTCGTTCAAGATGTCCTGGTCCGCCTCCGCGCGCCTCCTCGCGCAGTTGGCTCAGGGAGAGAACCCAGCAGTACTGGGGCCTCTCAGGCTGGGGAGGCCAGCGCAGCAGTCCTCTATCTTCTCCTGGAGCACAGCTGTCCCCCTAGTCGCCGACAAATGCTCCCTGCGCGACTCTCAGCTGCTCCCTCCCTCTACCCTGTGAGCAGATTCAGATCGAATCCCTCCGTTCCGCCGCCATTTTTTTTTTCCCCTCCCTGTTTATTCGTTTTTTAAGAATTATTTTCTTTACTGATTTAATAAAGTTGTTTATCCCTTAAATTATACTTATTATTCAGGATAACTACATGATATTCATTATAAAATATATATTTTTCTTTTTTTAAATAGAAAGTATATACAAAGTATTTCCCCCACAAAGGTAGTCTAATCTGTTTGTTCGTTTGCTCCTCCCCCAATAAGATAAGCCTTTATGATTATGTTCTCATTCTTACTTTTGTCCCTTTGCAAATGATACAATTAAAGGATGTTATTGTTTTGTATCATCCTGGGTGCATTTAATTAGTATTATTATAATTTTTCTTAAAATATATTCCCTTTTTTCAAGAATCCTGATTTAATAGTATACTCTAATAGATTTAGATACAACTACCTTGTTCATCAGTTTGTTTGTTTTTTTATCTCATCTTCTTTTTTACATCCAGGTCTCTAGTCTAATTCATATGTACTTTGGTTAGAATTCTTTATCAAGAGTATTCCTAGATGTAGTAGACAGGGTGCTCTCTGGACCTTTGCATGCCTATGAATAACTTTTATTCTGACAAGTGAATGCTATATGTTGTCTGTTTTTTACTCAGTTGTCTGTAATTACTCCAAACTGTTTTCGGCTATGGTCAATTGTGTAAGCTAATAATAATAGATGTACATATACACATATACACCAGAACTGTAACAGAATGTTCTCGGGCATATTTATTTATTAATTGATATTTCCTGTATCTTGATGAACCATTTTGATGTATAAACTCAATTTTTATTGAGAGTGCTTCTCAGAAAAAAAATCTTTTTATTATATGTGGTTTCCTCTTCTGTTTCTTATTTCTTTTTCACATCATAAGACTCCTGAATCTGTTTTATCTTTTCCATGTGATTAAATATAATTGTATTTCTGTTTTGTGATTTGAACTACTTTTTGTTTCTGTTTGCTTTCTATTCATATTTGAGTGTTTTTTCTTTAATTAAATTTAATAGGTTAAACAATTATATAGGTTTCAAGTGTACAATTCTATGATGCATCACCTGTATATTGCATTGTGTGCCCACCACCCAAAAGCAAATCTTCCCTCACCAAATATTTGACCCCCTTTAACCTTTACTAGCCCTGACCTCCCTTCCTGCTGGTAACCAGCTCTGTCTGACATTTCATTCAGCATGTTATTCTCAAGATCCCTCCATGTTGTCACAAATGGCAGTATTTCATCTTTTCTTAGGGTTGAGTAGTATTCCATTATATATATGTATCACATCTTCTTTGTCTAATCACTTAGCAAAGGACAGTCCAGTTGTTTCCATGTCTCAGCCACTGTGAATAAGGCTGCAATGAACATATACGTTCTCAAATTTGTTGTGTAAATATCCAGAAGAGAGGTTGGGTCATGTGGTAGCTCTATTCTTAATGTTTTGAGGAGCTTCCATATTGTTTTCCATAGTGGTTGTACCAGTTCCAGCAGCAGTGAATGAGGGTTCCTTTTTCTCCACAACCTCTCTAAAACTTACTACTTGTCTTGTTGATAATTGTAACAGGTGTGAGGTGGGATCTCTTTGTAGTTTTGAATGCATTTCCTAATAGATAGTAAAGTTGAACATCTTTTCATATATCCGTTGGTTATTTATATGTCTTCTTTGGAGAAGTGTCTGTCATGTCCTCTTCCCATTTTAAGAATTGGATTGTTTATTTGGTATAGAGTTCTATGAGTCCTTTATATATTCTGGATATTAACATATTGTTGTACCTGTTGTTTGCAAGTATCTTCTCCTATTCTGTTGGCTGCTTTTTTGCATTGTTGGAAGTTTATTTTGCTGTGCAGATGAATTTTAGTTTGATGTAGTCTTATTCGTTTATTTTTGTCTTTATTTTCCTTATGAACAAAATAGATTCAAAAACACAGAATGATGGAACAGACTGATGAATTTCAGAAGGAAGGTGGAGGGGTGGGGGATTGAAGGAGAGATTAACCAGGGAATTTATATATATACTAGAGGCCTGTGCCAGGGCCAGACAGCATTAGTCAAGCAGTCCCTGAAAGGGGGGTGAGGCTTACGGAAAGACAGAGATAGAAAGATGGATAGAAATAAAGAAGAAACAAAAGATATGGGATCAGGAGGTCTGCAAAGCCTTCTTTAGGACTGCGGCCCCAAGTTTATTTCACTCCACTCTTTTAAACAGTTCTGGTTACATATTACACAATTCCTTGTTCCCCAAACAACAAAGCTACATTCTATTGTAAACATGTTACCCCATTAAACCCCTTATCTTAACTAATTCCCCTAGGCTATATGTCCATCCAAGATGCCACCTGAATCTTTTCCCATTTTCCCATAGACCATTTGGCTATTTACAATGTTATGTGCTTGAGGGCAGTATTGTTTGCTAAACTACAATTGAAGGTAACCATTCTTTGGGGGTCAGAAACCATAACTAACCTTTAGAGCAGATGGGCCTTGCAAGGCCCGCCCTCTCAGAGAATCTTTGTTCCCCGAGGGCGCTCTCCACAGGCCTGGTACATGAAAATTCATGCCCTGGAAGAGGGTTCCTCAGCGCTGCCTTCCTCCTCACAATCCAGAAGCCCTCAGGGGTGGGAGGCAACCCAGTGATCAGGAGAAGGTAATGCCCCCATCACATCTCTGCTGCTGCCACTGCCGGCGGCACAAGCCTTGGCCAGCCCTGGTTACCTGAGCCTTGAACAGCCCTAGGCCAGTGGTTGGCAAACCGAAGCTTGTGAGCCACATGTGCTGCTCTGTTGACTAATGAGTTTGCCAACCACTGAACTAGATTAAATGTTACCATGTAGTTGGAAGCTGTGAGGATTAGGCAATTGTGACATATTGTGTGCAAAGAGGTAAAGGGTAGTATATGACAGTGGTCAGCAAATTCAGTCAACAGAGTAGCAAACCATGGCTCCGGAGCTGCATGTGGCTTGTGAGCTGCGATTGCCGACCCCTGCCCTTTGCAGTTGGGTAGCCAATATCTGAGGCTTGCCTGTGCCTTGGGCTGGCCCTGAGCAGCTTGGGGGCTAAGGGTGGGTCCAGTACTGTGCACCTGCCACCCCTCACCCCCCCCCCCCGACAGGGCTGAAAGGACTGGGAGACTCGGATGGAGCTGAGGGAACTGGGCACACCATCTTGTGGCTATGGGTGCTGCTATCTTTGTGACAGTGTGATGGTCAGATTGCATATTTGCTTTATTTAATAGGATAACCATAACACATGGTATACATATATAGTGTCGTAAAGACTTAGGAGGGGCAGGTGTGGGGAGGAGGGAAATCAAGGAGGGGGGAAAAACAACAACTAAAAGGAGATATCTGTAATAATTTTAACAATAAAGACAACAAAAAGGAAAAAAAATCCAGCATGATATTGGCAGAAAAATAGACACAATAAATTGCAATGTGTTCAAACTGAAATTTTGTTTTTATTCTTATCTTAAAGTGTAAGGTCATTTCAATTTTCCTGGTCAAAACCTTTTTTTTTACATTTTAGGGTGATCTAAAAAGAAATAGTAAGTCATAGAATTCATCCATTCAAGCAAAGTGGCAAGAGAGTGAAATTTTAGAGAGAATGTTTATAGCACTCTCCCAAAAATGAAAGAAAAAGTAGGTCAAATTTATTTAAGGTAATTAAAAGATACTGTTTCCAGAGGTGTCAGGGGAATTATTTGGAAGCTATTTTTTATAATTTATTTTGAATAATTTTAAAGTAAGGTGTTAACATCACTTTAGTGTTAGTAATAAGATAAGACACAAAAATATGAGGAATAATAAATGAAACAATTATAACAAAATTAACTCTAATTTTAAAGATATGCTATAAAAATAGGACAATGCTGGAGGCACACAGTATTTAAAATTTGAATTTGTCATATTAAAGTGAAGGATGTTTCTGAGTTAGTCTTTTTTACATCAGTGATCTCCAGGGAATTATACAAGTCACCAAGTCCATGTGTAGAAAGAGAAAAATAAGGAGGAAACTTAATGTTTATATTCTTCTCACTTTAACAATTGAATAAGATAAAAACTTAGCACCCAAGTAGCTCAGTTGGTTAGTGTTGTCACAATATGCCAAGGTTTCCAGGTTCTATCCACCATCAGGGCCTATACAAGAATCAAACAATGAATGCATAAATAAGTGGAACAATAATCTCTCTCTCTCTCTCTCTCTCTCTCTCTCTCTCTCTCTCTCTCTCTCTCTCTGTCATCTCTGTCTCTATCTCTATCTCTATCTTTCTCTCTCTTCCATCCTCCCTCCCTCTTCCAAACACACATACACTTCACACTCTCCCTTTTTCCCTCCCCATCTCCCTCTCTCAAGAAAATCAATAATAAAAGTTAAAATAAATACACACAACATAGTCAAACTTCAGCACAATTAAGCAGAATCAAACTAAGATTGGACCAAACAGATGGAACTTTATTACCTTGGTGATACTTCTTATATACTTGTGATAAAACAGTGATAATAAAGTATAGAATACAGCCATGTACTACTTAACAATTAGGATACTTTTTTCTGAGAAATGCATTATTAGGAAATTTTGTCATTGTGTTTACACAAACCTAGATGGTATCTAGGCTCTATGGGATAGCCTATTGCTCTTAGGTTTTAAGCATGGACTGCATATTACAGTATGAAACAACACAAGAAAATGATGGATTCCAGAGAAGTCGTAAAGAAGATGTATGAGGCTGCTGCTTAATATGGCATACTGCTTTACAGCAATATTTTCTTAGTAAGTAGAAAACACACTCTAAATAACAATAAAAACATAGTGTAGTAAATATATAACCACGTAACATAGGCATTTATCACGGATTATGTGCTGTACATAATTGTAGTTGTATGCTTTTATATAATTGGAAGTTCAATAGGTTTGTCTACACCAGCATCATTACAAACATGTGAGTATTGTGCTATGATGTTATCAGAGCTATGACATCATTAGGTGATAGGAATTTTCAGTTCCATCATAATTTTATGGGACCATTGTCATATATGCCACCTATTGTTGACTGGGGCTTATGTTATGCAGTGCATGACTGTAATAAAATTGAGTATAATCGTTTCAACCACCAATTCAATTGGAGACTGCAGCCAAGAAATCAAGAGAAGGTTAAGTCTCAGAAAGGGCTGCAGTAGAAAAATTAGGAAAGATTTTTAAGAGTAAAGGTATGTCTTTAGAGACCAAGGCTCCGATCATCTGCACACACATATTCTCAGTTAGCTATATATGGATGTAAAAGCTGGGCAGTGAATAAGGTTACTTTAAAAAGTGATTTATTTATTGTATTGGAAGAGAGCTCTATGGAGGCCTTGGACCACAGAAAGACAAAAAGTGGGACCTAGAGCAGATTAAGCCTGAAACATTGCTAGAGGCAAAAATGACAAAATTGAAATTGAGGATTGTTTTATAACTTCCAAAAAATAACTGTCTTCCTCCAGAGATTCTAAAATGTGAATCCGTGAAACGAGGAATTACTATCAATGAAGTTTAAACTGTTTAGTAAATAATTACATGTATGTGTTTCTTGCCTCTAATTTCCACTCTCTTCAGTTTCACACAACATATTGCTATCAGATTAATGTTAAGCATATCTCTGATTATGTTAGTATTATATACAAAACCTTTAGTGTCTCCCCATGACTTCAAAAAATAAAAATGAAATTCTTATAGAGTTTTTACTATATTTTTATGATATTTCAGAAAAATGTTGAGTTTGGATGAAATCTTTGATTGTCAGTCACAGTTTCACGTATTCTATACTCCAATCAAATGATATTTCTGGAAACTACATAAGCCAGGAGCACCCATACCATCAATATGGGGTGTCCCAAAAATGCATACACACACTTTGAATAATTATAAAGGCAGTGTTTATTTAAATACATTTAATTTTAAAAATTGAGCTATTAGATGTTAAAATGTGTATACATTTTTTGGGACACCTGTATTTTGCAACCTAGATTACACTTTCTCCCATCTCTACCTTGTAACTTTATGAGGAATATCCAAAAAATTCTATCTGATATGTATCCTGCTTCATCATTTTAGTATGTCTCTTACACCCATACTACTACCTGCTTTTTGTGCTGCAGCATATTTGTGTCACATGTCATTATTCATTTGTCCCCTCTTTGAGGGGAGGACTTATGTCTGATTTATAATCCCCACCCCGACTCCACAAACCTAATACGAGAGATGTTTGATAAATATTTGTCAAATGCATGGTACCGTTTGGTTCATACATATTACATTATCATCTGTGTTAGTTTGGCAAAATAAAATAGGCCAAATAAAATAATAAAATATACCCAGTGCCTAGCACAATGCCTTTCATATATGAATTCCTCAGAAAATTTTCAGTTAACAAATAGATTAACCAAAATGTGAATATTGACTTTTTAAAAATATATTTTATTGATTTTTCACAGAGAGGAAGGGAGAGGGATAGAAAGTCAGAAACATTAATGGGAGAGAAACATCGATCAGCTGCCTCTTGCATACCTCCAACTGGGGATGTGCCCGCAGCCAAGGTACATGCCCTTGACCGGAATCGAACCTGGGACCTTTCAGTCCGCAGGCCGATGCTCTATCCACTGAGCCAAACCGGTTCAGCTGAATATTGACTTTATAGTATGTATGTTTTCTTTTAAATCATGTATTTTCTGATATGCCTCATTTTTCCAAGTTTGAAGCTATATGAGGGAGAACAGTAAATTAAGTCATTATAGAGTCAGACTTCAGGGATTTAGAGCAGTGCAGTCTGGTTTGCTATATTGGGAAATTCTAGCCAACAAATTAAGTCACCCTAGACTCTGCAATCTATTCATGGACTAATACTGGTTCTGCTTAGTGTTGAGTCCCCAAGCCCAACACCATTCTAGACACAGTAGCCTGTAACAGCTTAGACATTCCTTTAAGTTAAAAAGTAAGATCTAGGACACAATAATACTTTTGAAGTTTGGCTCAAGATTAAATAAGGTTTTAATCCATAGGGTAGCTTTTGTCAAGTAGTTAAAATTACTTTTTTTATACAGAAGCACAAGCAGCATTTTAAAAATTAATAGATCTAACCTTTACAAGTATAGGAAAATCCATATTCTTTATTCAAATTTGTAATTTTTATTTTGTTCCTTAAAAGCTTATGCATTCTAGAGAGATACAATAACATTTGCACTATTTATTGATGATAGCATTACAAAAGAGTAGGATCATAAAACTAATTTTCTATGAACCATTTTCTTCCAAAGATTATATTTTCCAGTGTTCTGGCTGCCATGAAGTAATATACTTGCCAGCCATTTTTTTTAATTACCTAAGAAAGTTTATTGTAAAACTACAGCCTCCATTTTTCTTTCTCAGACATAGATCATTTCAAAAAGTTTTAAGTCTAAACCAGTCTACTATGCCTGTACTGTAGTATAAAAATTTATAATACCATTTTTAAAAATTGAAAAAGGATTCTTTAAGAAGAAAAAAGAGTAATTATTAAATGGAAAAAAAAATGAACCTCACTTATACTGCCTGTTATAAACTGAGTAGCTAATCTCCCTAGCCACCTCAGATGCAGGCAAGAATGTTGCTTCTTGCTCACGTCTTCAGATTTCTGATAAATATGATGTATATTCCTTGTCATATTTCAGCTACATGGCAAAAGGTAATGATGATAATGATGGCAAACATTCTTTTAACCCATGTCATTGTGCTCCACACTTTGCATATAATATCTCCTTTAGTCTTTAAAACATATATAAAAATATGTAATATTATTTTCCCATCATACTTATAGGAAACTAAAGCATGGAGATGCTCAATAACTTGTCATGAGCCACATAGTTTCTAAATTCAAGAACCAAGAGACTACAATCCAGTTCTATCTAATTTTACCACATGGGCTCTGTGTTATTACAGAATATTGTGAATGCCTCATACTCACGTTCCATGACCCGAGAATTAAAATTACATCAGAATTTGAAATAGCATTAGAATATTAAATAACAGAATCAGCTTAATTTTTGAGGACTAACCAATGATTTAAGAAAATGGTATTGAAGCAGTTATTTAATTCTCTCATTTTTTCCTCCCTCTTCTCTCTCTCTCTCTCTCTCTCTATCTATCTATCTATCTCTATCTCTATCTCTCTATCTCTCTTTTATCCTCCTCTCTCTTCCTCCTTCCCTTTATCTTTCTCTTTATCCTTCTTCCCCATATAATATTAAGAGTTTATATGTGAGTGTATGGGAAAATAGCTGGTAGTCACTAGTGAGATCCTATAAAGCATAATATAAAGTGAATTTACAATTAAATAAAAATCAAGTTAATATAAGTGGTTTCTTGAAATTTGTTAATATTATGCAAAAATATACTGGTGTTGCTCATAAAATTGTAGCACTTGAGTAAATATTATAAGTCATCTAGATCATTATTTCCCACTCATTTTTATTCTAAAATCCCACAATAATATGCATTCCTACCTAAGGCACTTTTCAGTTGTCTTTTACAGCTAGAATCTGTTTGATTGGTTCTTATTTGCTTTAATTCACTATGCCTGTACTGTAGTAGTTAAATGTTTTTTTTAATATCATTCTAGTTTTATTATTTCCCTTAGAAATTTTGGAATCAATATTATTTGATAGATTAGTTGGACATGCTCTATTGAGAGTAGATGCCAAAATAGAATTATATTTAAATATATTTTAATATAGAAAAGACCTATAAAGAATGGGTCGGAGCTCACATGACTCTAGTGTCATGGTCTAGTGGCCCTCCCAGTAATCCTTACTGCCTCCCATTTAGTCTAAAAAAATAATAACTTCTCTATGTAATGCCAATGTTCACTGTGAAATCTATTATGTAGTCTACCAGTGTTGTCAGAACTGATTAATTTAAAAGTGTTTTGCTATTGGGCGAAAAGTGGGGGGGGGGGGTGCTTTTTCTCAATAGGTTCTGAGGGTGGAGTACATATCGCAAGAAAAAGAATTTTCTGAGACTCACACATGAAAATGAGTGATTTTTATTTGCATGGAGTTAAATGCCTGGGTTTCCAAAGTCTCATTTGTATGTTTGGGTATCAGTAAAGCTAAAAGCAGAGCCAGTTTCCAGAATTTCCTTTCCATGTTAGAGGAAGGTTGAGTACATCATTAGGCTAGCTGTAGTCCATTAGTTCATTGTGTGTGGGATCCGCATGGCCCTGAGCCATATGGGCAAATGCAGGAGAATGTGCCCCAAGCAACAAGAGTCCCAAGGGTCCTGAAAGCACAAGAGCACAAGTGTAACCAGAAGAGTGAACTCCTTTGTTCAGGGAATTAAATATCTCAAATTTCATGACCTTGCTGTAGCCAAGTCCATTCCAGCCAACCATCTCTCTCCCTATGTGTGATTGACAGCAAGCACCTCCAGTAGTTCTCCACCTTAACTGGGCATATGTCTATTGTCCCTTTGTCCAGTTCCCTAGAGAGAGTAAAGTTGCAGCTTCTTGGTGAAGCTATCTAAATGACATGCCTACAATATCTGGCCTTCCATTTGCTGCCTTTATTAGTAGTAGTAATAACTAAGTTAATTACAATGGTATCAGTTTTAAGCATATTCTTAGAAACTTAGGTTTCTCCCACAATAAAATGAATAGGAGGAAATGAAACATGTAACTACCAGATAAACCAAGTATTGAATGATTAATAATCCCACTTTCACCAATGAAAAATTCACTAATTCATTGTTAATACACATTTGTTTATTTATAATAATAATAAAGTATAGAAATATCAAAATTAGCCTTTTTATGATTTTTGACAATGGAAGAAAAAAAAAACAATGAAATTTGAACATTTGGCCACAACTTATTTTGTACTTTTATCAAATTCTGATATCTATAGAATACTGAGCAAAAGTTATAATACAGAATTCTGCTTAAAATAAGTATGACTTTCTAGTGGTAATATGCGAAAATTATAAATAAATTTAAATTACTTTACCTATAGCATCAAACAACAAGCAAACCTTTAGGGCTAGCAGTTCTCTATTATCATTTTATTTGGTAAAGGAGTGATGCTTTTTTGTTGTTGTTCAAACTGAGATTAGAAGGTAAGTGAACCAGAAAAAGACAATTAGGTTGAGCTACACTTGCTTTCTCAAGTACTCAGCATTATGAATGCAGACATAATGCTGTTTTTATTCACTGGGCACACACATAAATCAACTTTAATGTCAATAAAGTCAGTAATGATAGATTTCATCACTAAAATATAACTAAGCAATAATGACCAGGAAGAAAGTAAGTCGCTCACAGCAGCAGAAGCTATTTCTTTTTTGTCCTAGGTGAAGTCAAGGGTAGCTGAAAAGACTGGCCTTTTCCCCTCTATTATTAACTGCAAATCATTCTTGTCATGTTAGAAAGCAGATTGTTTTTCTCAAGTGTTATATACACCATTATGTTTGGATCACATAACCTGACCTTATCCCAGGGAACTTAAACTCCATTTCCAATTAGCAAGAATGCTTAGAGTGGAGATGAAGTCTATCTGCCTATTAAGCTTTTCTTATCATAATAATTTGAGCAGAAATTTATATTCTCTGTTCCCCCTGTGCTGATGTTACCTTGTTTCCAATCTTTCCAATTTATTTTCATCAATGTTTTTCCTACCTGCCAAAAAACCACAACAAGGCCGATTTTGATGTTTTCCCATTTCTGTTCTGAATGTGCTAAAAATTTTTGCAATATAACAGTAGAGGAATGGCGTAAAGGGTTTGTTTATGTAATTAAACACACACACACACACACACACACACACACACACACACACACACACACACAAAACCCTTTACTGTACAAACTCTACTACTGGAGGAAAGATGCTATAAATTGTGCAATTCACTCAAATTATGTCCTAAAACAATGTTCTGATGTTCTGAGTGCAAAGTATTTTATGATTGGTTCTTAGCACTCTGTGGCCATGTGGATATTTTTGGCTGATATGCAACCAGTGTGTGAGGAGATAATGTACTTAGTTTGGTTAGTCTACCCATCTGTCCTTTGCATATGCCTATCCTTTGGAAAGTTCTCAGTAACAGTAATAGTTTCTCCCAGCTTTATCCTTGCTTGCCATTGTGATTTTGCCTAATGAGAAAGTAAATCATTCCCATGCTCATATTATAAATTTGAAAGAAATAATGTTTTAAATATTCTAATCTAAAATGAGAATGAATAGATTATCTTTCCCACATGAGAGCTTTAAACTATCTGATTTTATCTTGAGGCCATTTTGTACTCTACTAGAACAGGCTTAAATAGCAAAATAGATGAAATGTTTACTGAAAATGTTTTCATTAAAATAGCTTAAGTTTAAAAATGTAGTTTATTCCCTTAAGCCCAAATATGGCTTATAGATTGTTTTCATTTTTTAAAAAACTAGATTTGTTTCTTAAACTATGAAGAAATTATAAGAGAAAGAATAATTTGCTGTAAAACTGAAAATTAGCCCACTAGGAGGTCAGTGGTTTGATTACTGGTCAGGGCACCTGCCCAGGTTTGGCGCTCAATACCAGTAGGGGCATGCAGGAAGCAGCCAATCAATGTTTCTCTCTCCCTCTCCTTTTCCCTTCCTCTCTCTCTGAAATCAATAAAAACATTTTTTTTTAAAAAGTCAGGATGAGAATTAGTCTCCTACTGACTACTTACAAAAAATAAACACTGAAAATTATTGCTATATAAAGTTTAAACGTAGTCCTTGTTACATAACTATAAAATTTAATGTTGGACAAAATTTAATAAATTAATAAAATAAAAACATTCTCAAATGTTTTATTAATAATTATGAATTAGTCCACAACAACTATAAATTATACCCATCTTCAAGATACATTTGAATATATTACCAAATAGTATTGTAGGGGTTTACATATGAGAGTAGATGCTACTATAGCAAAAACTTCTTTCTTAGGCCACTTTATGTATAACCTTGTAGTGTATTTTATTATATATGCTCAATTCAACTTCATATGTTAGTTTTATTAGTGCAAGTGAATGGAATGTCTAAATTGTAATATATTTGTGATACTTCATCTTATAGCTTACTATTTAAGCTACTGTGGTAAAAATTAGGATTCAAATATTGTTCCAAAGAAGTATAGGTAGCTCTATATTACAGAGATCATAATTATATTTTTCCAATAGCAAATGAATTACTAAACCCATCATCTTTCCAGATTATATTGCTTTAATATTTCTAATTGACATTTGGAAATAATCAATGCACAGATTACCTTATAATAGATATAAAAGGTCAATAAATTAAGAAGAGAAAATTAGTTTTATTATTATTATTTTCTACATAATTCATTTGGAAAAATGCTCTATTCTCTACAAAAGAGAGTTTTAAAGAATTACTCCCAGCTTTTAGTTTGTAGTATAATGTAGTAAACTCCTAATAGAGAAACCTTCCGAAATATAAATAAAAACTCTAGAAAAAAATGCAAATGATGTTTTAAGAGAGAAGACAAGTAGGTTTTTCAAAGTTCAAATTTTGAAAAAGGACTGATAAATGGTGAGTTTCCCAAGTTTCAGCTTTTCCTTAAGGGCAGACATCAGTTGTGACATGGTGCAGGTTCCTAAAACTCAAATAATACACCAGACATATTTTGTGTCTGAAAAAACACATAACAGAGACCAAAGCAACTTGAATAGCTAGAAAGGGAAGAGGGAGCAACTTGAAAAAACAGAGACAAGCAAAGAGTCACAAAAACTGTATATAAATTCTTCCTAACTCTCTAGCTGTGCTACAGTTCATGAAGTGTTGAAGCAGACCCAAATAGGCTTAACATAAGACAGAAATGACAGAGCTGATTTTTGAACTGCTGCCAATCACAGGAAAGACAAAGGTTGCAAAGTAAACTTATTAATTACCTACTAAAACCAAAATATCTACAGTTGTTACAGGAACGGGAAGCCATTCTCCACAAATAAATATTAAAAATATAACTAATACAAGCCAAAAGTACTTGGCACACAAAGAACCAGAATAATATAGCTAATTTTCAAGGCAGGCAGGCAGTGAAGATCAGACCAAGATGGCCCAGACAAACACTTTGAAGAAACTCTCATGATTCTGCTCCATGACAAGACATATGTAATTACTTACATTAGAAAAGAACACCACTTGTTTAAAAGACTTACAATTACTTTTAGGAGATAGAACAAAACAACAAAGTAAACCCAATGTTACTAGGAGGATAAACATTGTAAAGATCAGAGCAGAAATACATGCAATAGAAAACAAATAATGCAGAGAACTGGTAAAACCTGCTTTTAGTCAACATCAACAAAATAAAGGAGGATGACAACAAAAAGAAAGGAGCCAAACATAAAACAAATAATAAAATAACAAACAAATTTATCCAGGGTCACAATTACATTAAATGTTAAAAAATTATTCAATTATTTTTCATGTCTATGTTAAAAATTGCTTCTTTGAGATGTAATTGATATGTAACATTACATTAATTTCAGGTATATAAAATAATGATTCCATATCCTATATAATAAAGAGGTAATATGCAAATTGACCATCACTCCAACACACAAGATGGCTGCTCCATGGGGTCAAAGATGGCCACTACCATAAGGACACAATATTGCCACCATAAGATGGCCAGCAGGGGTGGCAGTTAGGGGCAACCAGATCTGCAGGAGAAGGCATTGGGGAAGGAAGTTGGGGTGATCAGGACTGCAGGGGAGGGCAGTTAGGGGCAATCAGGCTGGCACAGGAGGAGTTAGGCATCTATCAGGCTGGCAGAGTAGTGGTTCAGGGGTGATCAGGCTGGCAGGCAGAAGCAATAAGGAGCTATCAGGCAGGCAGGCAGATGAGCAGTTGGGAGCCAGCAGTCCTGGATTATGAGAGGGATGGCCAACTGCCAGTGTAGGGATTGGGCCAAACCATCCAGTTGGAAATCCCTCAAGAGGTCCCAGATTGGAGAGGGTGCAGGCTGGGCTGAAGGATAACACCCCCCCATGCACAAATTTCTTGCACTGGACCTCTAGTATATATATATTCTGAAATGATGACCAGGATAATTTTAGTTAGCATCCATCACCATAAATAGTTATGAAAGATGTTTTCTTCTGATAAGAACTTTTAAGACCTACTCTCAGCAACTTTCAAATGTCAAAGTATTGTTAACTATAGTCACTCTGCTGCACATTAAATCCCCATACTTTTTATACTTTTTTTATTTTATAACTGGAAGTTTGTACTTTTTGATCACCTTCAACTATTTCACTTACCCTTCCAAACTCCCGACCTTCTTCTGGCAACCATCAATCTGTTCTCTGAATCTATGAGATTGTTGTTGTTTTACATTATATTCTACATATAAATGAGATAATAAAGTGAGATTTCTCTGTCTGACTTAACTTACTTAGCATAACGATCACAAGGTCCATTCATATGACAAGTTTTCATTCTTTTTTTATGGCTAAATAGTATTTCATTGTGTTCTACATACTAAACTTATTTGTTAATTTATTACCCATTGATGGACACTGAGGATGTTTTCTTGACTTAGATATCCTATCTAATAAAGGGAAAATATGCTAATTGACTGCCACACCCTCAAAGATGGCAATGCCCACAGCCACAGGATGGCAGCTCCCAGTCCCCTCAGCCGTGCTGGAGCAGCAGGCATGAGGCATGGATGGGCCCGTCCCCAGGTGGGTATGGCCACTCCATGTGCCGGCCTCCAGAGTCCCCAAGTTCCCTCAGCCCACCATATGCCCAGGGCCAGTCCGAGGCACAGGCAAGCCTCAGATGGCAGCTGCCCAGCCACCCAGGGTTGCCAGACTCAGGTAACCGGGGCCAACTGAAGCTTGCGCTGCCAGCAGTGTCAGCAGCAGAGATGTGATGGGGGCATCACCTTCCCCTGTTTGCTGGGTCACCTTCTGCCCCTGAGGGCTTCTGGACTGTAAGAGAGGGAGAGGGTAGGCTGGGCTATGGGACCACCACTCACTTCTAGTGCATGAAATTTCATGCACCAGGCTTCTACTTATAAATAATACTGTTGACAACAGGGTGTCCCAAAAGAATGTATACACACTTTGAGTGATTATAGAGTTAGTGTTTATCAACAAATAGTTCATTTTTGAAATTTAAAAAAAAATCTACAGAAATGAGTAATCTTTTTTGTCAATCTCTATTTTCAAACTGATGTCCAGGCACTGCTGATAACATGAAATAATGGAATAAAAAACATCAAGAATTATATATATTTTTTTATTTGTGTGCCCTCAACTCATCAACTATTGCTGATTTTGTACTATAGAATGTATCTTTTATGTAGCCCCATGAAAAAAAAAGTCTAGTGGCACTTTTCGATAAATTTTCTTTTTTCAAAGCTTTTAGTCTGGCTTCCCTCATTATTTCAAATCAGTTAAATAAAAAAAAAGAGTGAAATTTAAGTGAATTATCAGCTGTTAAAGCATGTATACATTTTGAGGGGGGATACTCGCTATATTTTTTGAGTTAGTGTTTTAATTTTCTTCAACTAAATACCCAAAAGTGCAATTACTGATTTATATGGTAGCTCCCTTATAACAGTTTTTTTTAGTAAAGTCCTTAGAGTTTTCTATATATCATATCATGTCATCTGTAATTAGTGACAATTCTATTTCTTCCTTTATGATTTTGGATGTTAGAAATGATTTGGTCATAAATGGCCTTAATTAGTTGTGATAATTTCTACTATACCTCATTCATTAAGAGAAAAGCTGTATAATTTTTACAAATTATTTTTTGCATCTATTGAGATGATCATATGATTGTTTTTCTTGATTTTGTTAAAATGGTGTATATTGATTTGTGGATATTGAACCATTTTTGTGTCCCTGGAATAAATTTGTGTTCCTCTCAATCATGGTGTATGATCCTTTTAATGTATTGTTGAATTTGGTTAATTATTATTTATTGAGGACTTTTCATCTGTGTACATCAGGGATATTTGGTTGTAAATTTTCTTTTTTGTGTGTGTGGCATTCTTGTCCAGTTTGGGTATCAGGGTAATGCTGGTGTTATAAAATGAGATTGGATATGTTGCTTCTATTTTTTTTAAGTTTAAGAAGGATTGGTATTAATTTTTTAAATGCATGGTAAAATTTATTAGTGAAACCATCTGTTCCTAAACTATAATTAGTTGAAAGTTTTACTTACCGATTCAATGCTTTACTAGTAAACAGTTTGTCCAGATATGTATATCTTCATTCTTCAGTCTTAGTAGGTTCCTAAGAATGTATCCACTTCATTTATATTCTCCATTTAGTCGGGCCATAATTACTTATATTATCTTATGGTTCTTTGTATTTCTGTAGTATCAGTTCTAACATATCTTTCATTTCTGATTTCATTTATTTGAGTCCCTTTCCTCTCTCTCTTTTATTTTTAAATAGGATATGTTGGAGTTTAGCTAAAAGTTTTAAAAGGTTTCTCATTATATTGATCTTTTCAAAGAACAAGCTTTTAGTTTCTTTGATGTATTCTCTGTTGCTTTTTTGGTTTATTATTTATTTCTACTATGGTTTTTGTTATTTTCTTCCTTCTATGAATTTTAAACTTCATTTTTCTTCTTTTTCTAGTTCACTGAAGTATAAAGTTAGGTTGTTTATTTGAGTTTGTTCTTGATTCTCAAGGTAGGGATTTTATTACTATGAATTTCCCTCTGAGAACTGCTTTTGCTACATCCAGTAAGTTTTAGCAATGTTGTATTTTCATTTCCTTAGAGCATTTTATTACTATTTTTATTTCTTCTTTGATCCATTGGTTATTCATAAGTAAGATGTTTAATCTCCACATATATGTGAATTTTCTACTTTTCTTCTTGTTTTTGAGTTCTAGTTTCATACTATTTGGTCAGAAAATATGCTTTATATTATTTAAATTTTCTTAAATTTATTGACTTGTACTGTGGAACAATATATGATCTATCCTGGAAAATATTCCATATGTGCTTAGATGGAATGTTCTGTATATATCTAAGTCTAACTGGTCCAATGTACCATTTAAGATCAATGTTTCCTTATTGATTTTCTGTCAGGGTGATCTATCTATTGCTAAACTTGGGATATTAAAGTTTCCTAGTATTATTGTATTGATCTCTATACATACTTTGTAATAAATTCAAAATTCTGTGATATCAATGTATCATGAATTATTCAACCATTTATTCTTCTGACCTTATTTTTAAAAAACATTACAAAGAATGATATAACGGGAGCTATGGGTTTATGTGTATCTCCTTCTTTAGAATATTTTTTACTACCTTATTCTAAATGTTCTCTTTGTAATAGAACACAATTGCATTATGCATTTAGGCAATGTAACTTTTTCTATATGTTAGTAATGAAATACAAACCTTAAATATGTGATATCATGACAGACATTAGACTTATTTCTACCATTGTACTCTATGTTTAAAAATGTATTAATATTTTACTGTTTTCTTTTAAAAAATATAATGGTTTAATCAAATTTTAATTGTCCTATTTCTTCCTAATTTTTGGATATCCCTTATTCTATTACTAGAGGCCCAGTGCAAAAATTTGTGCAATCAGCAGGGGGGGAGGCTCCCTCAGCCTGGCCTGCACGTTCTCACAGTGTGGGAGCCCTTGGGGGATGTTTGAGTGATGGCTTAAGCCCACTCTCTGCAGGGAGTGGAACTAAGTGACAGTTGAACATCCTTAGCACTGCCACAGAGGTGGGAGAGGCTCCCACTGCTGCCATTGTGCTTGCCAGCCATGAACCTGGCTTCTGAATGAGTGGTGCTGCCCCTATGGGAGCACACAGACCACCAGGGGGCAGCTCCTCCATTGACCATCTGCCTCCTGGTGGTCAGTGTGCATCATAGTGACTGGTTGTTCTGCCATTGGGCCAAAACTGGCTCTCTGAGATCCGCTGAGGGGTCCCAGATTGTGAAAGGACACAGGCAGGCCCACAGACCCCACTGGTGCATGATTGGAGCTGGAGAGGGACTCAGGAGGTTGGCCAGCCAGGGAGGGACCATGGGAAGGCTCCAGGGCATGTCCAGCCTATCTTGCTCAGTCCTGATCAGCTGGACCCCAGTAGCAAGCTAATCTACTGGTCAGAGCATCTGCCCCCTGGTTGTGAGTGCACATCATAGTGAGCAGGTGAATGGCCTTAGCATATCACTAATATATTACACTTTGATTGGTTAAATGGCCCACTGGATGACCGGAGACTTAGCATATTAGGCTTTTATTATATAGGATTGTGTTATTTGCCTTTTCTCGTTAATAAAATATAAATTACTATATCATAATATAAAAAAATACCATTTCTCCTATTACTACTTGAGTTGTACTAGTTACCATTCACAGGGAGAAATTGAAGTATTCATTCAGCTTTCCCTTGGCCTCTTAGGGACCAGAGAATGTGGTGGCCTTCAGTAGAGCCTGTGTCACAGCTCCAAAGATCTCTGTCCAACCTCTTTACAGATTCTTCAGCTTTCCCATCTTAGTTTGTCCTCTCGGACACATTTCTCTAGGTTCTGACCCAGTACCCTGAAAAGAAAGTCCCACACAAGTGCTCCAAGCTGGCCTTAACATCTAACATCTCACTTTCTCAGTCTTGACAAGTCTGAGAATCTGTTTGGAAGTAGGTAGGAAAAATCCATATTTATTTCTCCTCTTTCTCATAATTCACACATACACTGGGTGTCCCCCAAAAAACTATATATACTTTAACAGCTGATACCTCAATTTTGAAAATAAAATGTATTTTAATAAACACTGACTTTATAATTATTTGAAATGCATATATACATTTTTGGAGATGCCCTATATATAGTAATGTGTCTATATGTGACAAGCATATAACTTCATTTAGTGTTTTGAATAAAATAGCTATTAATTGAAAGGAAATTGAATAGTAGTAATTTTTCATAAACTGATAAAATTAAAATGTCCATATATAGATATTTAAGATGATGTTATTCTATTGAATTTAATGACAATAGAATAACCTCTTTTATCATAGTTAGCCTACATATCAATCTTTACTATGTGTATAATACCACACATTGAGATATATCCAAATCAATCAGAATTATTTTCTCTAAATTCACTCAGAGCTTACTTTGTAAAATAAAATGTACATTTACATTGGTGGCCTAGGACAATTCTTAAAACAAATTTTGTATCTAGGTATAATGGTTAATTCATCTGAAGTAAAAGATCAGTTTAAAGTGAAGTTAAAATGTCCCATGAAACCAACTATCATTGGAGAATGTAGCCAATATCTTTGTATTTAAATAAAGAGAGGTTGATTTTCTTGTTGCTTGAAACTGATAATCTATATACCATGTCTCTGTATTTGGAGACAATCTGTTCCAATTCTGTGAATTTAAATTAAAAATTCCAAAGATTTAAATTTGGATATATTTTGAAATATATTTTTATTGATTTCAGACAGTAAGATAGAAGGAGAAATAGAAATATCAATGATGAGAAGGAACCATTGATTGGCTGCCTCCTGCCTATCCCCTACTGGGGATGACCCAGCCACCATAGTGTATGCCCTGACCAGAAATCTGTGACTCCTGGTTCATAGGACAATTCACAACTTCTGAGCCATACTGGCTAGGCAATCTTTGGGATTTTTTTGTCATCATCCACTTAATTTTGCTAATATGACAATGTAAAAAGCAGCTAATAAAATTAGATTTGTAGTTTTCTTTAATGTATTTGCACAGTACATGACAAAAATAGAGGTAGAATAATCAGTAACTCTCTCCTTTATTTAAGTTCTAGAGATATATAGAAATCCACCCTTTGTTTAATGAGTGAGTTAGTTCATGTTTGAAAGTTAATTCATATTTATAATTTCTAGAAAGACAAAGGTTAATATGACAACATTTAGAATATACCAAAGGATATTTTTTCTTGGAATTACATTATATTCAATAATAATTCTAACTTAAGGAAAAGTTATGTTAAGTAATATTTTAAATAATATTTCTTATAAAAATTTATTTATATTTTAAATTGCATTTTCATATTTCATTTATTATTCATTGAGTAACTGATGAGGAGTTATGGAGCAAAGCATAACATTTTTCTTCTGCTGTTAGGGTAAAGACAGTCTGACTCAGAGGACAGACACAAAATGCCAGGTATACGACAATTAACTCTACTTAGGAGATTCAACGATGCCTCCACAGAGAAGACTTTTCATTTGGTATTAAATGATACAGATGAGTTTTCCAGAAAGAATTTAGGAAAGGTAATTAAAGAAAGCAATGAAAGAAGAGTAAAGCACATGTGTAGCCATAAAAAAAGAATGTTCACAATGTTTCAGAAATGAGAAGTTTAGTGGGATTATAGCATATTGTGCCAAGGGTATGTAGTGAAGGCTACAACTTCTAGATAGCTAAACAGATAATGACTTGATGAAAATTTTTGCACACTTTTGATGAGGAAATAATTCTCTTCAAGTTTCACACACATTAAATGTTTAATAAAATGAAATGTATTGTAAAACTACATAGCCCAATGTGAAATAAAAGAAATAGGACCTGCCAAGAATCAGAGGAGAAATAGGATTATGAAGACTAAGAGTGGAATAAGTGAATCTGTAAGATTATAGTGCTGGTGAAACCTGGCATACCCTCAGGAGTGAAGAGCTAGTATTTTAAAGGCAAAAAAGGATTTTTCTCTACCAACTGTACAAGGCACAGTTGAAATTCTCATGCATGCTTACAGGTAGGAGGCATTTCCCAGCTATTCTGAGCAAATAAATTAATTTAAAGCTAGTTCAGAAATGGGATAATATAGGGAATCCTGGCTGTAGCATATAAAAACAATTATACAGGGTGCCACTAGAACACAGAAACCATACTACTTTAATTTAAAAATTACCATTTGGAAGATGAGTTCACAGTAAAAAATTACAAACCACCTAATTATTATTATTAAGAAATACTTTAGGGTAAAAAAAAAGAATTCTCAAATAGACACATTATAAGGAAACTGGAGAAAACCAATGAAAATGAGAACAATTAAAAAGTAATCAGGACTTACCTATAAAATCATAATTAGACTGAACTGCATTTCTCATTAACACAAGTAGAATTCAGAGGGTAATTACATAATATTTTCAAAGTTAAAAACTATTCCAGGTTTTGGTAATAAAAATATAGGTTATGTTAGGCTAAACCTCTCTCTGATAACAACTGTAAACTCTGGACAAAATATTTTGAAACTCAGCAGCTTGAAGGCATTGCAGAACAACTAAATACTGGCAGATATTGGAGTTGGTTTGACCTTTGAAGGAACAAACAAAACAAGGTGAGAGCTATATTTATATAGTTCAGAGGGTACTCCTCAGTTCACATGGAGTGGGTCAGCTAAACACAAAATTCCAGTCTTTTTGGCCTGAGGCATTAGAGTGGAGAATTTGGAGCTACCAGAAGGGTAGAAATTGAGGAGGAGATGCTCACAAATGAAGATAGTTCAGAAAATAAAGGTCTAAAACTGACATACAAACTATCCTCAAATTATTGACTGACTTTTGAAATATGAATGCACAGGGGCCTTCAAGTGCACAAGGAAAACAATTGAAATCTGAACAGCTGAAAAGCTAACAGAAAGTTTAGCTTCAACTTCATCTTAAACAAAGAAAACAGCAATTCCACATTATTGTTCACAGTTGGACTTGCATGGTTTGTTTCCTAAAAACAAATAATTAATTCACAAACAGGTTGTGTCAGCCAGGAAAGAACCTCTCAATGGGGGTGAATATATATATATATATATATATATATATATATATATATATATGCCTAATATGCAAAGTATCTCATCGGGAGTTTGACCAACTGGGGGTTCTATCACTCACTAGGTGCTGAGCACCAGGGGGGAGGCCCCAGCCTCTGGCTGGCAGCTGGAGAAGGGAGGCTCGAGTTGTCCATCAGCAGCCACTAGTGACCCTACCTGTGCATGAATTTCATGCACTGTTCTTCTAGTGAAAGCATAAAGTGCTTATAGCATTTCAGTAAAATCTTGAACATTAAGCAAATATATAAACATACAATACTGTAGCATACATATCATCACAAACTCTAGCACAAGTTTTCATGTAGTAAATAAATGCATTTTTCTGCCAATAGTCCCTAACACCATCTGTTTTAGTCTCCCTCCTCCACAAATTAATATCTCTAACTTCCCTTCAAACTTCCGTACAAAATTCTACCACATGGAAACTTTATAGCAAAACTTATATCAATTCCATATAAAACCACATGATGGAATATTTTCAATTCCTCTGGAAGAAGGTACAGTTATATAATTTTAATATTACATATAATTATAATTTTATTTTGTATTTCCATTGCTATATTTATGTTTTCATACTAGTAAGCAGATATATGTTAGTAAACAATGCCTGGGAAAGATTTAATTTATCACAATAAAGAAACAGTAAATTGTATTAGGTTCTTCAAATATCTTAGTGTCTTATCCTATCTAATAAAAGAGTAATATGCAAGTTGACCATACCTCCTCCACTATACCCACCAGCCAATCAGAAGCAAATATGCAAATAAGCCCAACCAAGATGGCTGCCAGCCACAGAGAGCAGGAGGGAGGATAAGGTTTTGCAGCCATGGAGGAGGCCAAGCTTTCCACCTGCCCTTTCTGGCTCAGGCCTCCACTCAATACTATAAATTTCAATTATAGAAGATAATGGTGGCAGCCAGAGAGCTAGAGAGAGGAGGAGGCTTGATTTGCACCCAGAGATGGAGGAAGCCAAGCTTTCAACCTGCCCTGTCTGACCCAGGCCTCCACTTAAGGCTACAAAGTTTCAATTATAGAAGGTAAATAAAACCCAAGAAAAATGGCTGTGGCCCCAGAGGGAGCAGAATGCTTGGTTCCACTAGAGGCGAAAAAGTTTCAGTTGTAGAGAAAAATAAATCCCGGATACCATGGCCTCCACTTGGGTCACCAGGGGGAGTGGCCAGGCTGAAAACCACAACAGGCCCCTTGCCCAGGTGGCCCCAAGCCCGAAGGGAACCCCTTCCCTGATTGAGGACATCCTTCAGGGCAAATCAGCTGGCCCCTACCCATGCACCAGGCCTCTATCCTCCTTCTTATACAATAAAAGAAGAATATGCAGCCCTGGCCAGTTTGGCTCAGTGGATGGAATGTCTGCCTGTGGACTGAAGGGTCCCAGGTTCGATTCTGGTCAAGGGCATGTACCTTGATTGGGTGCACATCCCCAGTAGGAGGTGTGCAGGAGGCAGCTGATCGTTGTTTCTCTCTCATCGATGTTTCTGACTTTCTATCCCTCTCCTTTGCTCTCTGTAAAAAAATCAATAAAATATATATTTAAAAAGAATAATATGCAAACTGACCATCACGCCAACATAAAATATGGCTGCCCCCATGTGGTCAAAGATCCAGCCTCTATGTGGACCCAAGATGGCCACCACAAGATGGTCCATAGGGTAGGGTAGTTGGGAGGGACCAGCCTGCAAGGGAGGGCAGTTGTGATTGATCAGGCCAGCAGGGGAGGAGGGCAGTTGGGAGGGACCAGGCTAGAAGAAGAGGGAAGTTGGCGATGACTGGGCCTGCAGGGAAAGGTAGTTGGGGGAGGGGAGGACCCAGACCTGCAGGGGAGGGTAGTTAGGGGTAAACAGGCTGGCAGGGGAGCAATTAGGCATCAATCAGGCTGGCAGGGTAGTGGTTAGGGGTGATAAGGCTGGCAGGCAGAAGCAGTTAGGGGCAATCAAAAAGGCAGGCAGGCAAGCAGTTGGAAGCCATCCATCCTGGATTGTGAGGGGTACTAGATTGGAGAGGGTGTGGGCTGGGCTGAAGGACACTCCCCCCCATGCATGAATTTTATCCATCAGGCCTCTAGTTATTGTCGTAAGAATGGCAAAAGCTAAAAGAAAGCAACTATCACATTATTTCTACATGTTTTTTTATTTGCTGGCTTTATTTATATTTATTTTATTCATTGTAGTACAATTAACATAAATTTTATTATTTTCAGGTGTACAATGTAATAATTTGATATTTGTGCAATGCCAATTTAACATCCATCATCATATATTTTTCTTGTGATGAAAACTTTTAAGATTTAATCTCTTAACATCTTTCAAATATACAATAGAATATTAACTACTAGAGGCCCAGTGCACAAAATTCATGCATGCAGGGGGCAGGATCCCTCAGCCTGGCCTGTGCCCTTTCACAATCGGGGCCCTTCAGGGGATATTCCACTGCTGGTTAGAGGTTAGAAAAAAAATTGTAAAATAAAAACAAAACAAAACAAAACAAAGGCCACTTCAGCAAGGGTGGGTTCTGAGGGCCTGGGTTTAACTTTCTGTGTGAAGATTCACCAGGCCAGGGAAGATGGGAGGAAGGAGTGTGTATGAGTGTCGTGTGTGTGTGTGTGTGTGTGTGTGTGTGTGTGTGTGTATGTGTGTGTGTATGTGTGTATGTGTGTGTGTGTATGTGTGTGTGTGTGTGTGACAGAGAGAGACAAAGAGAGAGAGAGAGAGAGAGAGAGAGAGAGAGAGAGAGAGAGAGAGAGAGAGAGAGAAAGAGAGAGAGAGAGAGACCCAAAGACTCTAACATAGACTCTTTTGTTTTAAAGCACAAAACTTTGATTTTCCCAAATTTATTGCATTTCCAAACACAAACCATCATGTACTACTTCAAGAAACATGTGTTAGGGAAGGAGAAGGCAGCTTTAAAGCAAAAGGTGGGGGTGTTAGAAGTGAGTAACTCCTCTCATCCCCTGAGCTGAAGCTCCTCAGGGGCATGTCTCTTTGTGAATCCACATTTATCTCTTGGTGCATGAGAGGTTAGGGAGAGCAGCATTATCCTGGGAAGGGAAGGTCACGGAGACTGCAACTGTGGTACTCGCCCCAAGTTTCATTTCCTCACCCTCCCAGTTGCTTTCCACTCCACCACTTATCCAGTTAATGGGGTGGGAGGTCTGCAGCTGGATGCCTCCAAGTGGAAAGTATGCTGGGGCCTGGGTGATCCAGCTCAGAGGCCTCTGCATCCATGCCCCACCCCTGCCAGCTTCCCAGCTTCAGGCAGTGGCTTGGGGTGTTCCATCCCGCCATTCACCAGATTCAATTCGACTGGATGCTGGGAGAGATTGGGCGGCTCCATGGCTTTGAAGTGCACGCCGCTAAGGGGGAAAGAAAAGCCTCTCAAGAAAGAGGTTTTTCAAAAGTTTTCAGGCACCAGAAGGTTGGCCGTCTGAGGCCTTTCTTCCCCCAGCTGCAGAGAGCCATCCCTGCACCCTGCCTGCACCTGCCTTGGCCTGGTGCTGCCTGTATACACAACTATCCCTGGTTCCCCATTCTCTATCAGGCTATCTGCACCTGGAGGCTGGGGGAAGGGACTGGTAGGATGGCCAGCAGGCCCCAATAATGTGATTGGGGTAATCGATGTGCATCATAGTGGCTGGTCATTCTGGTAGTTTGGTCGTTCTGCCCAAATGGTCACTTAGGCTTTTATTTATATACTAGAGGTCCAGTGCATGAAATTTGTGCATGGGGGATGGAGGATGTCCCTCAGTCCAGCCTGCACCCTCTCCAATCTGGGACCCCTTGAGGGATGTTTGAATGCTCTTTTAGGCCCAATCTAAAAGGGCAGTCGGACATCCTTCTCACAATCCAGGACTGCTGGCTCAAAACTGCTCACCTGCCTACCTCCCTGATTGCCCCTAACCACTTCTGCCTGCCAGCCTGATCACCTGCTAACCACTACCCTGCCAGCCTAATTGATGTCTAACTGCTCCCCTGCCAGCCTGTTTTCCCCCAAATACCCTCCTCTGCTGGCCTGGTCATCCCTAACTGTCCTCCCCTGCAGGGCCTGGAACCTCCCAATGACCCTCCCCTGCTGGCCATCTTGTGGTGACCATCTTGTATCCACATAGAGCAGGATCTTTGACCACATGGGGGCAGTCCTCTTGGGTGTTGGAGTGATGGTCAATCTGCAAATTACTCTTTTATTAGATAGGAGGATAGAGGCCTGGTGCTTGGGTGAGGGCCAACTGGTTTGCCCTGAAGGGTGTCTCAGATCAGGGTGGGGGTTCCCTTGGGACGTGGGGCAGCCTGGGGAAGGGGCCTGTTTTGGTTTGCAGGCTGGCCACACACTCCCCTCCCCTCCCAGTGACCCAAGCGGAGGCCCTGGGATCTGGGATTAATTTATGTTCTACAATTGAAACTTTGTTGCCTGGAGCAGACCCAAGCCTTCTTCTTGCTCCGCAGCTGCAGCCATTTCTTTTTGGAAATTTACCTTCTATAATTTAAACATTGTAGCCTAGAGTGGAAGCCTAGGCCCACCACAGCTGCTTCCTCCATCACCTGGGCAACCCTAGCCTCCTCTCTCTAGCTCCATGGCTGTCACCATTTCTGTTGGGATTATGTATCTTCTATAATTGAAACTTTGTAGCTTTGAGTGGAGGCCTAGGCCAGCAATGGCAGGCGGAAAGCTTGGCTTCCTCTGTTGCCAGGGAAACCCAAGCCTCCCTCCTGCTCTCAGTGGCCACAGACATTTTGGTTGGGGTTTATTTCCATAATTTGCTCCTGATTGGCTGATGGGCATAACTGTGGGTGTGGCTTGATCATAGGTATGGTTAATTTCCAAATTACTCTTTTATTATATAGGATAAACTAGTGGCCTGGTGCATGAAATTTGTTCATGTTCCTTAGCCTAGCCTGCACCCTCTCCAATCTGGGACTCTTTGGGGGATGTCTGACTGCCAGTTTAGGCCCAAGCCCACGGGGATTGGGCCTAAACCGGCAGTCAGACACCTCTCTCACAATTCAGGATCACTGGCTTCTAACAGCTCACCTGCCTGCCTGCCTGACTGCCCCTAATCACTTTGTCTCACTAGCCTGATCACCCCTAACTGACCCCCGCCCCCTGCCAGATTGCTTTCTCCCATCTGCCCCTCTTCCTTGCTGGACTGCTCATTCCCAACTGATACCCCTCATGCCAGCCTGCTCACCCCCAACTGCCTACCCTGATGGTCTGCTCACCCCCAACTGCCTCACCTACCAGCCACATGCAGCATGCTGTTCAGTCATTTGGTAGTCCCTTGTTAACCCCCCTGCTGGACTTGTTGCCCATGTAGCTGCTGTTTGGTCATTACTGTTACTGCAATGGTGTTCTAGAAAATTTGCAGATTCTTTTATTAGTAGTATAGATCAGTGTTCGGAAAACTCATTAGTCAACAGAGCCAAATATCAACAGTACAATGATTGAAATTTCTTTTGAGAGCCAAATTTTTTAAACTTAAACTTCTTCTAATGCCACTTATTCAAAATAGACTTGCCCAGGCCATGGTATTTTGTGGAAGAGCCACACTCAAGGGGCCAAAGAGCCACATGTGGCTCATGAGCCACAGTTTGCCAACCACTGATATAATTTATAGTCTTCATTTGTTCTGAATTCACCTGTTCTTCCCCTGAGTTCACTGAGTATCCTTACTACCAGTGTTTTGAACTCTATATCTGGTAGATTGCTTTTCTCCAGTTCATTCAGCTCTTATTTTCAGAATGTATCCTGTTATTTCATGTGGGATATGGTTCTTTGTCTCCTCATTTTGATTGCCTTCCTGTGTTTGTTTCTATATTTAGAAATGCTCTTATGTTGTAGGTTTCACGTGAGGCTTAGTGGCACAGTTTCCCTGGTCACTTGAACTGGGTGTCACAGAGGTATCTGTTGTGGTGGATGTATATGCCCTCTAGTTGCAGTTGAGCCTTATTTTTTGGCACCTTAGTGAGTGGGATTGATTGTCAGGCTGACTGGTTATGAGGATTAGCCATGATGACAGTATATGAGCTAGGAGATGACCCCATGAAATATGCTTTGCTCTTGTGGTGTTCTGGTGCCTGCTGAGACTATCCTCTGCATCCCGGCCCAGCCCCTTCCGCCATGGCCCCGGGTCCCTTGTCTTCCAGCAGCCCCATTCCTGCCACTGCCGCTCCCATGCACTGATGGCACCAGCTTTGCTCGCACCAGCTGACAGTGTGGAGTGATTGAGGCTGCTGCCCAATTGCCCCTCAAGAGCAGGGAGAGGTGAAGAAGACCTCAGGTGCGATTAGGACTGGAGCTGGGCACTGGCAACGGGAGTGAGCGGCGGCTCTGGTTCTGGCAGTGGGTGCAGGCAGTGGACGCAAGTGGGGCTGGCACGGGCAGCAGGTAGAGTGGTGGGCATGACAGTAACTATCAGAGGCTTGCCCCAATGACAGTGACCAGCACGCTGCCTTGATCTGACACCCTTGCTCAGCTGCTCCACCATCCTGTTTCAGCCATTGCCTGCCATGTCCTGTGCTCTGCTGCCCATGCCCACCATGTTCCCTGCATGCTGCCTGGTGGTCAGTGCATGTCATAGCAATTGGTTGTTTGGTTATTCTGCTGTTTGGTCTATTTACATTTTAGCATTTTATTATATAGGATATAATTCCTACTTTCTGGTCATAGTAATTAATTATCACAGCCAATTCAAAGTTTTATTTGATGAATTATATTCACACACTGTATTCTGCTATATTACATAAAGATTAAATGACTTAATGTGTGATGCAGAGAGATAATTGAAATTATTCACTAAAATATTTTAAAATGTTTTGAGTAACACTGAAACATAAATACTGAAACATAAATGCTTTATCTTTTGCAAAAAAAATATTTTACATATGTATGAGTAAATTTGGTAGTTGTTAATAGTGAGAATGAACTTTGAAAATATTATTTGCCCAAATAACACACATGACCCATTTTTTAATTGTGATATTGTTTACCAGAAATAGAAATAAAACAATGTCCCAAAATACAAACTTTAAATAGTCTCAATATGGAGTTGAGACTAATTTTTTAAAATCTTTATTGTTGAAAATATTATATATGTTCCCTTTTTCCATCATTGACCCTTTCTAGCTCACCCCTTCCCCCCAGAATAATTATTGATGTATACTTCAAAGTTGCCTATTAAAAGTATATAGCTACTTTTAACTTTATTGGTGAAAATAATTTTATGCCAAAGGGACCATTCTGCTACTTACATTTTATATTTAAAACTAGAGACCCAGTGCATGAAGATTCATGCACTGGAGGAGGGACCCTCAGCCAAGCCTGGCCCCTCTTATAGTCCAGGAGCCCTCAGGGGTGGGAGGCGACTTAGTTATCAGTGGAAGGTGATGACCCCATCACATCTCTGCTGCTGCAACTGCTGACAGGGCAAGCCTAGCTAGCCCCGGTTATTTGAGCCTTGGGCGGCCTTGGGTGGCTGAGCAGCTGCCATCCGAGACTTGCCTGTGCCTCAAGAGTCAGTTGGGCAGCCACCATCCAAGGCTTGGCTGTGTCTCGGGCTGGTCCTGGTGGCCAGAGGGTCTGAGGGCAATGGGGGACTCCAGAGGCAGGCATTCAGAGCAGCCGGGCTTACCTTGCCATACGCCTGCAGCCCTGACAGGGCTGAAGGGACTGGGCACTTCCATCTTGTGGTTGCGGGCACTGCCATCTTTGAGGGCATGGCAGTCAATTAGCATATCCCCTCCTTATTGGCTGTGGGCATTGCTATATTTGTGTGGGGGGCAGCTATTAGCATATTCCCACCTTATTGGCTGTGGGCACCACCATCTTTATGATGGCATGAGGGTCAATTAGCATATTCCCTCTTTATTAGATAGGATATAGATTATGAAGACTGGAATTGGGCAAAACTGGGACAGTTATGCTGAAGGCTAAATAAGGCAGTGTCTTTGACTTGTCTGGCATGATCTAGGGTTTTATGTGTGTATGGCAGATATATACATATACACACTTATTATTTCAGCTAATGAACTTTAGTTTTGCCCCCACAGTACTTGTCTTAGATGTCCAGCTGCTGACAACTTTTCTGAGTGCCCTTTTGGTCAAATATTCATTGTAGTTAGAAGCTTGTTTTTTTAAAATATTTATCTTAAGTTTAATGGTAATAGGTGTTTCCTAATTTCATCAATGATAGAGTTTTTGGTTTCTCATTTTTTCTTGTTGTTTAGTAATGGCTTAAAATAAAGAAAAAATAAGATAAATTGTTATATATACCAGGCAAATTGTATATATTGCTAAATTAATATCTATAGAGTAAAAATAGTTATTGAATAGTTATCTATAGCTGAAAGTTATTGAACTGCCATGCAATGTCTCAATAAATAATATGGTCAAAGAACAAAACTGGACCAGACCAAGACTTTATTCAAGGCTATTACAATAGAAAACAGTGGCCAGAATGCAGTCTGAACCTAACTCTGCTGATGGTAAAGGTATTAAAGGCTGGGGTGAACTTTTGGAAAAGTATTAGAGAACATTAGGGAGGAAGTTAATCAGTGGATTATGTCAAGCACATTGACTTAGTCCCAAATTTGCAAATATTTCCCTTTGGGATTTGGCAATCTGTATTGGCTAATTGGCAGCCAATAAGGATAGACTCCTACCCTCCCAACAGAGATTGAAAGATAAGGGAACTATCCTCCTTGATTATCATATTTTAAAGCGATGGCTCCCAGGTCCTTGAGAAAGACTTGCCTAGGTTATAAAACTGCCATGAGGCTTTATAAAAAGAAGTGTTTATGTATTTCAGGGACAAGAGCCAGGGAGAAGCCTGTATAAGTTTAGTTACATTTATGGAAAATGTTAAGGCTATCTTGATCAACATAAGATTGAATTATGGTAATTCTGCAAAAAATAATTCTGTGCATAATTATCCTTTAGAATACCACTGTGCTATCCTATCCCTGTTTACATGTATTCAATGTTGCAAACTGCTAGTTTTAATGATAAAGTAAATGAAAACAAATAACACTTATTGAAAAAGGATCAATTTCAGCACTATATAATGCAATTTCAAATTGAGATCTAATTGAATTTTTAGTATAGGGAAGAATATTTCAGTTTTTTACTTCTAAATCAAGTATATAAATTATTACATGGTTAATTAACATTTCTATTTATATTTGGTCAACTTGAAATCGAAATCTTAACAAAGTATGGCCTGAGATAATATAATTTTATTCATTGTTATTTTGTTATAATGTTGATGAGATACCATAGGAATTTAATGCTTGTTAAATCAATTGGTTTATGGCAAGACTGGTTTTGTTATGTCATTTACAGTTTTAAAAACTTATCAACAAGTGAGGACTTACTGTACCATACATGGATACATTAATTACCAGTATGCTGACAGTTGACTATTTTTTTTACAAATCCAACTTTATAGTCTTCTAAATCTATTACTCTCACTTATTATTCTTTGTTCATCTATTTAGCTACATGAGGAAGGACCTAGCAGAGAAGAGAACCAAAGTTTATATACATGTTGTTTTCATGAAATTTCCATCCAATTATATTAAATGTTTACCATACTTGGTTTCATCAAATATCTCCCTGGGGTCTTTCACTTCCCAGCATCTAGGTGAGTAAGCTAACCAGAAGTAAAGGCAGACCTGAGTGTAGTCCTATTTCTCACTGATCTTGTGAGTAATGACCTTTTAGCTGTGAGCTGGCATATCCTACTTTAGTTTTTTCTCTGGTGAATATTTATGTTTAACTTGTCAGGAGAATGAAATACTTCAATAAAACATTACATAGGTCAAGATGGTAGAGTAAGTAAATACTGCGATTGCCTCCCTGCCACAATCATATCAAAATTGCAACTAAATTACAGAACCATCATTGAAAACCACCTGAATATTACATGAACAGAAGTCATATAACTAAGGATATAAAGAAGCATGATGAAACTAGTAAGAGGGAAGAAGACACATGATGGGAAGGCCTGCAGTGATGGTTAAGCTTGGGAGGGATATTTGGGCTACACAAGTGCCCCAATGGATGAAGTGTCCTATCTTCACATCCAGCACCAGAAAGATGAGTCCCCATAACATCTGGCTGTTAAAAGAAGTGGAAATTACATATGAGTAAGTCTGAGGGCTGCTGCAAGTCTCAGGCATTGCTCTTGAGGGTCCTATACAGTAGCAGCTTGAAAAGCAGAAGGGACATATGGGGAGGAACTAAATTGACTAGCTTCATGGCAGGGCTGGAGGAGCACATCCCTCTAGGGACAGGTGCCACTGCTCCTTTATTGAGTATCCCTCCTTCCAAGCCAGGCTGTTGCAGGCTGGCACCATAGCTGAGCTTGCTCTCCATTAACCTGGCTAACACTGTTAGCTTCCATTGGTGGTTCCTTAATATCCTGCCCCACCCAGTTCAAACCTCTTCCAGTAACTTTTCAACATGAGCAGCCTGCCTGCTATTTTCCTAAAATCTCTCAAAGACCTACAAACCCTAAATAAGCAGTGGATGGCCTCAGGATGCTCTATGCCTCTTTCTAAGTGACCCAAGATCAGCACTAGGGCAACTCATCTTTGCTTATAGCACAGCCTCTCCCAAGTATCTTCAAGTCCAGCAGCAAACAACCACAGATTACTTTCCAGTTACTACCCAGTGGGCTCAAGCCAGACACAAATGGCAACTGACACTGACCTTCAATGGATACTCTTCCAAGAGCCAGTTCACCCGGTGGCCAGGTTCAGACTATACAAGAACACCATATTGGCAGATTCAGCTGATATAAACGCCTGGCTAAGGTAACTCATGGTCCTTAGAATCAGCTCTAGCATAGTAGCTGATCTGCTATAGTCACACCAGCCCTGACAGTGAGTCATCTTAAATCTCAAATAATAAGAAAATAAACTTAATGAATATAATAGTCATATGCAAATGTGGTTGAATAATACTAAGAATATAATTATGCAACTAATCAAATTAATAAAATAGTTAGGTATATAGCTATACAATTTTAGAGCATGTTATAAAAGACTCTACAGTAATAAATTAAGCATTTCATTAAAATTTAATTATATAATATATATATATTGCCAAAATTATCAAAATAAGTAAAAAAACAAAAAATGGAAGTAGAAAAAACAGTGATTTGATATATATATTTCAATATACTTGTCATTAAGTATTGTTTTAGTATGTAAGGTTTAGTATAAAAATAATAGTGTATAAAATTTCAGAGATGAGTATATTCATATATGCAAGTAACAGATAATTCCAAAATAAATAAACATTATATACAGACATATGTGCTGTATGAAATTCCAAATTAACTTGATAAAGAATCAAAGCTGAGTTTCAAAGGCTTTTTAAAAATAGAACCACATAGTTGGCAGATCTTTGAGATCAACCAGCTCAAATGCTACAATGCTGCAGAGACCAGTATGGCAATATTCCAGGCATATTGGCACCCATTCTCTGGCTGCTTCCAATGACATGTTGCTCATGATTAGCTCAGAACATAGTCTCTTCCATAGTTGGGCAGTTAAATTTATAAGGAATTTGTCCTTATTCTGAGATGAAGCCACTTGAGTATAATTGTTCCAGAATGCCAGTTCATTACATTTTATTTAGACATTTAATATTTATTCCCTACAACATTTTCAGTTTTTAATATCTCAAAATGTCCTCATTTAAAATAGCTTCAAAATCTTGGTTACCCATCTCAGAATATATTTGTGCACCTATCTATGTTCTCTTAAATATAATTCCCAGAACTGAAAACGATACTCCACACGATGTATGATTAATGTACAAAGCAATATAACAATTTCCTTCTTTATTCTGAACACTACATCTCGATTAATAAAACTTAATACTGCATTGGCTGTCTTTTGACAGTCATGCCACACGGTTGGCTCTCCTGGAAATTGTGGTTATTCAAATGTCTAAGTAGTTTACATATGGAAACTAATAAAATCCAACTCTATTTTAAGCTTAAGAAAAATGAATAAGAATAAAGAGGTAATTTCTCAGAGGGAGTTCAGATAAACAGCTGTGAGTAATTCTGATGATGTTATTTTAAAAAAGAAAAAGAGGGAAAGTAACATCAAAGATAACAGATAACTTTTCCCTGACATTACAGGACAAAATGGGTGCATGCAGAGTACTAGATAAGGTACTCTTGATTAGCATTAACATGCTATATCTTTTTCATTCCTGTACTTTTAACCTATCAGATTTTTAAATTAATTTTGTTACTTTATATAGAGAACTTACTTATATAATTTGAGAATATCTGTGTTTAATAGCTGCATTTAGATCACTAATATTTATAGTGCTTATTACAATAGGTTAATATATACCATCTATGACTGTTTTTTGTTACATTTCTTGTTTCTTTTTTCATTTTTTCTTATCTTATTTAATTAAGAGTTTAATATGATTCAATTGTATCTGCTCTCTTAGCATGTTATTTATGTTTTGTATTTTTTGTTTCCCTTGAGTTTACAATATGTATTTTTAGTTATTTAAGTCCAACTTTAAATACACTTTATAATTTTACATATAGTATATGAACTTTATTACAGAGTATCCCAGTTCCACCCCTCTATCCTTTCTGACATTGCCATCATTCATTGCACTACTCTTATCTATATAACCCAAAACATTACAGCAATTATTGATTTACAGTTATATTTTAGATAAAATTGAAAAATATTATATTTTATCTTTATTTATTCTCTGATACTCTTCCTTTCTTTATTTAGATAATGTTCCTTTTTTCTTAAATACTTATTTCAATATTATTTGCAGGACAAGCCTGTAGTGAATAATTGCTCCAATTTTTGTTTCTAAAAGAGAGTCTCTCTTCATTTTTGCAAGGTAATTTCACTGGATACAGAATTTTAGGATTTTTTGTTTTGTTTCATTTTTTACTTTCAATACTTCAAGCATATATATCACTGTACTTTTTTCTTACTTGCTGATTTCTGAAGAGAAGTCTAATGTGATGGCATTCTTACTTTCATTACACTATGGTTAAATATTTTGTTTTGCCTTGATTACCCCTCAAGATTTTCTCTTTGTTTATGGTCTCCTGCAAACTGAATATGTTATGTCTAGGTAGTACATGTGTATGTGAGTGTGTTTGTTTGTTTTGTATTTCTTCCAAGCTCTTTGCACATGTTGGAACTACAAGGAGAAGTCCACATGTTCTGTTAACTCAACTTCCAGTTAGAATGATGAAAATAATAAATTCATGACATCTGTATGTGCTACTATGTGCTAGATACTGTTATAGATAAATACATACTAGAGGCCCAATGCACAAAAATTTGTGCAAGAATAGGTTTCTTCCCCTGGCTGTTGGCACTGGCCTTTGCTCTGGCCTGGAGCTGCCTTTCCACCTTTGCTCTGGCCAGAGCCCTTCTGCCTCTTGCCTTGTTGTGTCAATTTGCATATTCCATCCTTATTGGCTGTGGGCACCATCATCTTTGTCATGGAGTTATGGCCAATTTGCATATTCTGTCTTCATTAAATAAGATAGGTATGTGTAAATAGATTGATTTAATCTTTATAACTTTACTAGACACCCAATGCACGAATTTGTGCATGGGGTTGTGGGGAGAGACCAGAGGAGGTTGGCTGGCAAGTGGAGAGCAGAGGAGCAACCACAGGAGGTTGGCTACCAGCTTCAAGCAAGGAGCCAGCTCTTGAACCACTGGGAAAGGGGCTACTCTGCCACCACCTACCCCTAAAGGACCTGGCAGTGTCAGAAAAGGATGAAACAGTTGCTAGGCTGGTGCAAAAGGAACAGACACCAGACACTGACTCTGCCCTGCTACAGCACAGTTCCCAACCTGTCCCCTCCTCCTTCTCTTGACACCATGCCACCACTGTGGTGGGCAGGCAGCCCCCGAGGAATGGAGAGGAGAGCAGGGAGGCAAACCCTTCTATTGAGGGCTGACTTTCAATAGATCATAGCAAGGAGATGTTTTGCTACGTACAAAACTCAAACCCAGAAGCAGGTGGTCTACAAATTGTTTAGCACCAGGGGCCAATGGAGGCTTGCCGACCAGGGTTAGGGACCACGGGTGGTTGGCCAGCCACAGGAAGTTGGCTGTGGGAGCGCACTGACCACCAAGGGGCAGCTCCTAGATTGAGCATCTACCCCCTGGTGGTCAGTGTGCATCATAGCGATTGGTCAGCCAGTCATTCCGGTCTTTCAGGTCATTTTGTTGTAACAGTTGCTTTTATATATGGAGATTAGATAGTTATTGCACCCATTTCATAAACATAGAAAATAAAACCTCAAGAGAGAGGTTTAACAACTTGCCATGTCCACAGAGCTAAATAACTGGCAGAGACTAAGTTCAAATATAAGGAGTCAAAATTTAAAATTTGCGCTGTATAATCACCATTTTATTGCTCATGCAACCAAATACACAAGTAGTTTCTAGCTCCACACCACAAGTAGAAACTGTGCCTAAGTACCACCCACAAGTCAGAATTTCTGAGAAATTATGGGTACAACTGGAGTAGCTGAGATTATACCTGAACCCAGAAAGTGGGTTAATGTGGAACTATCCTTGATAGGTGCTCTCTCTATACCTGAAGGGCTGAGAAACAACCTTCCACAAGAGTTATAAAATCCAGAGTAAAAAACCAGGTAACAAACCCTGTTTACTAATTTACTATCCAAGTCCAAACGTTGTTTAGATTCCTTTCTAATGAATATCCAACCCTGCTTCGATTCCTTTCTAATGAGCACTAACTTTTTTAGTCTTGTCAGCTTCTCACAAATTTATCGTTGTTTTTTTAATCTAAAAAGTATAAAAAGATGCCCAGTTCACTTTTTAAAGCCTTTTTTTTATGATCTGAGAATCATATCATGATTCTCCCATGTGCATGTATTTAATTTATTTTCTTTTATTGTTAATTTAATGTTGTGTCTATTTTATCATTTTATACTTAGTCTAGCCAAGAGACTTAAGGAAAGGATAGAATGGGGAAATTTTCCCCATTCCTCAAGAAGCTCATGTGTTAAAACCCACATAAATTATTAAATCAATTTAATCAGACAAATTCATATAGTCCAGCAATGATTTAGAGAATGTAATCTAAACATGTCATTTCAAGAAATTAAACCAAACTGAGATATGAAAGAATCAGGTAAGGAGAATAAGAAACCTGCTTGGCAATGAGTGTTGGGACTAAGGGAAAAGTGCAAGAACCCCACTAATGGTTTTCCATAGTAGAGTTTAGGTAAAAGTGCTGACTCAAGTCAAAGTGGGAATTGAAACCTATGTTTTTAAAATCAAGGATGTACTTCAAACCTATGTGCCTTATTATTCCAGAGGGATGTCTGCCCAGAACGTCTTTATCTAACTCCGATAAAGTTGGTTTTTCTACTATCCCCTAAACAGTGGTCGGCAAACTGCAGCTTGCGAGCCACATGTGGCTCTTTGGCCCCTTGAATGTGGCTCTTCCACAAAATACCACGACCTGGGCGAGTCTATTTTGAAGAAGTGGCATTAGAAGAAGTTTAGGTTTAAAAAATTTGGCTCTCCAAAGAAATTTCAATCATTGTACTGTTGAAATTTGGCTCTGTTGACTAATGAGTTTGCCGACCACTGCCCTAAGAAAATGACAGAGCCCATGACCATCAGGGTGTGGGGAGCTGCATAGTAAAGGAAGGCAGGGAGTAAGATACAAATACAGGGTGTCTCAAAAAATGTATCTACACTGTAACATTTTATAGATTAATTTGTATTTCATTCCGATTTAACCTATTGGAATTAATACATTTTTTGGGACACCCTATATTGGATACATTGGAACCTTTTTCATCTGAACCTTTAACAATTGTTCTAAGCACAATGGTTTGACTAGATTTTGAATCCTACTACACACTGTACTTGTATCTTTCACATATGTAGTATAAATAATATCCATGATAACATTTGGCCTTCCGGGATTGTTCTCTATTAAGGGCAGTTAAAGAGGGGAATGTCACATTATTTAGTTTAGGCTTCTATGGTAATCTTAGAAGACAACGTAACTTAGAAGTGTTCTCTGTATATACCCTCCTTACACAGTACAGACTACAGGATTTGTCCCAGGCATACAAGGATGGTACAATATCTGCAAATCAATAAACATGATACATCACACAAACAAACTGAGAGATAAAAATCACATAGTCAAATCAATTGATGCAGAAAAAGCATTTGACAAATTCAACACCCCTTCTTAATAAAAACTCTCAGCAAGGTGGGAATAGAAGGATCATACCTCAACATAATAAAAGCCATATATGACAAACCCACAGCCAACATCATACTCAATGGGCAAAAACTAAACCCATTTCCCCTAAGAACGGGAACAAGACAGGGATGCCCACTCTCACCACTCCTGTTTGACATAGTACTGGAAGTATTAGCCATTGTGATCTGACAATAAGAAGAGATAAAAGGCATCCACATTGGAAAACAAGAAGGAAAACTGTCCTTATTTGCAGATGACATGATAATATACATAGAAAATCCTAAAGATCCTATCAAAAAATTATTGGATTTAATAAATGAATTCAGCAATGTAGCAGGATACAAAATTAATGCCAAGAAATCTATGGCATTTCTATATACCAATAGTGAACTTACAGAAAGAGAGACTAAAAAAGCAATCCCATTTACTATCACAACAACAAAAATAAAAATAAAAATAAAAAAATAAGATACCTAGGAATAAACTTCACTAAGATGGTAACAGACCTATATGTGAAAAACTACATGACACTGAAAAAAAGAGATAGAGGAAGATATAAACAGATGGAAGAATATAACATGTTCATGGATTAATAGAATCAATATTATTAAAATGTCCATACTACCCAAAGCAATCTATAGATTCAATGCACTCCCCATTAAAATACCAATAACATATTTCACAGACCTAGAACAAACTTTCCAAAAATTCATCTGGAATAAAAGAAGATACCAAATAGCTGCAGTGATCCTGAGAAAGAAGACAAAGTAGGTAGGATCTCAATACCAGATATCACGCTTTATTACAAAGCCACTATTCTCAAAACAGCCTAGTACTGGCACAAGAATAGACATATAGATCAACGGAATAGAATAGAGAACACAGAAATCAACCCAATCAATTTCTTCACTAATACTGCTCCTAGGGCAATGGACACTAAAGAGAAAATAAACAAATGGGACTACATCAAAATAAAAAGCTTTTTCACAGCAAAAGAAACCATCAGAAAAACAAGAAAGCCTACTGCATGGGAGAACATATATGCCAATGTTATCGCCAATAAGGGTTTAATATCCAACATTTACAGGAAACTCATACAACTTAACAAAAGGAAAATAAAAAATCTAATTAAAAAAATGGGCAACAGACTGAAATAGATATTTTTGGAAAGAAGTCATAAGGATGGCCAAGAGGCATATGAAAACATGCTCAAAGTCACTAATCATAGGAGAGATGCAAATCAAAATAACAATGAGATACCATCTCACATCTGTCAGAATTGCTATCATCAAGAAATCAACAAACAACAAGTGCTAGTGAGGATGTGGAGAAAAAGGAATCCTCGTGCACTGCTGGTGGGAGTGCAGACTGGTGCAGCCATTGTGGAGAATAGTATGGCGTTTCCTCAAAAAACTAAAAATGGAACTCCAATTTTACCTAGTGATCCCACTTGTAGGAATATACCCCAAGAAACTAGAAACACCAATTAGAAAGGATATCTCCACCCCTATGTTCATAGCAGCACAATTTACAATAGCTAAGATTTGGAAACAATCTAAGTGCCCATCAGCAGATGAGTGGATTAAAAAACTGTGGTACATCTACACAATGAAATACTATGCTGCAGTAAAAAAAAGTTCTTACCATTTGCAACAGCATGAATGGAATTGGCATTCCATGCTAAGTGAAATAAGCCAGTTAAAGAAAGATAAATATCACATGATCTCACTCATTTACGGAATATAATGAACAATGTAAACTGATGAACAGAAACAGATCCTGAGAAACATCGATCAGACCATCAAACCTCAGAGGGAAGTTAGGGGAGGGTGGGGGCTAATGGGAGAGATCAACCCAAGGACTTATATGCATGCATATAAACCTAATCAATGGACACAGACAACAGGGAGGTAAGGGCATGAGTGGGGGGGGGGGGAGGGCTAAGGGAGGTAACGGAGGTAAAGGACACATATATAACACCTTAATAAAGAAATTTTTTAAAAAACTACAAATGGATGAAAAATTATTAGAAAATTATCAATTATCTTTCCTTATGCCTGTGTAAGATTAAAATTCTTTGACAAAAGCCAAATCGATGGCACATTCTATGTTATCACATACCCTTTCCTAGTCACAGACCCTTTCCTGAGGTCACAGACTGACTCAGGAGTTTAAAGAGAGGGCCTAATCTGTGACATCATAACAAGTATGTCTTTTTAAAAAGAATTTACCCAAGGAGTTACTATCAAAAGTTTATAAAGAATTCATACAGTGCAACACCAAAAACACAAACAGACCTAATGGTCACCTCACAAAAAAAATAAACAAGCAAAACTGAGACGTATAAAAATCCACTGCATTCCTACATACTAACAACTAAATTTCAGAAAAAGAAATGAAAAAATTTTCATTTGCAATTGCAACAAAATGAAAATAATACCTAGGAATGAACTTAACAAAGGATGTGAATGACCTATATATATACTGAGACACATAACTTAAGAGGAAATAGAGGAAAAATATACGAAATACTGCTAAACAAAAACAACAGCCATAAAACACAAAGGACAGAACCAATGGAGGCATAGAGCTCTCAGAAAACAAAAGATAAAATGGTTATAGGAAATCCTCATACATCAATAATTACCCTAAATTTAAATGTAAATGTAAATGGACTGAATTCACCAATAAAGAGGCACAGAGTATCAGATTGGATAAATAAAACAAAACCCAACCATATACTTCCTAGAGAAGACACAGATAGCCGCAAAGAAAAAGGTGGATTCAAGTGGGAGGGTAGGAAATGATTCTCCACATAAATAACATCCACAGGAAAGCAGATGTAGCTATTCTTTTATCAGACAAAATAGGTTTCAAGATAACAAAAGTAACAAGAGACAAAGATGGACATTTTATAACTAGAGGCCTGGTACACAAAATGTGTGCATGGGTAGGGTCCCTAGGCCTAGCTGGTGATCAGCACCTATAGTGGCCTTTCGGCTGCTGGCTGGGGCCTTCCTTCCTTGATTGCTGGCTGCCAGTCAGGGCCTTCCTTCATTCTGTGCCACCTCCTGGTGGTTAGTGCACATCATAGCATTCAATGGAACTCCTGGTCTCCTGGTTAAACTCCCAAGGGACAATTTGCATATTAGGCTTTTATATATGTAGATGATAAAGGACCATTGCATTAATTAGACATAACACTTCTTTTTTATAATTTTTATTGTTCAGTTTATTAATTACATTGTTCCCCCTTTTTATCCCCCTAAGCCTCCCTCCACCATGTACCCATCCCACCCTCCACCCTCACCTCCCCCTCCCCACTGTCCTCTCCCATTGTTGCAAGATTTTTGTCCAGTCTCTTGCTGTACTTCCCACACCCCTTTTCTCCCCAAGAATTGTCAGTCTATTCCCTCTCTATGTCCGTGATTCTGTTATATTCACCAGTTTATCCTCTTCATCAGAATATCAATTCACTCGATTTTTATATTCATTTGTTGATATATGTGTATTTGTTGTTCATAAGTTATATTTTTACCTTTTTCTTCTTCCTCTTCTTAAAGAATACCTTTCAGCATTTCATATAATATTGATTTGGTGGTGATGACCTCCTTTAGCTTTTTCTTATCTGCGAAGCACTTTATCTGACCTTCAATTCTGAATGATAGCTTTGCTGGATAAAGTAATGTTGGTTGTAGATTCTTGCAATTCATTACTTTGAATATTTCTTGCCATTCCTGTCTGGCCTGCATCATTTCTGTTGAGAAATCTGCTCACAATCGTATGGGTGCTCCCTGATAGGTAACCAACTGTTTTTCTCTTGCTGCTTTTAATATTCTCTCTTTGTCTTTTGCTCTTGGCATTTTAATTATGATGTGCCTTGGTGTGGTCCTCTTTAGATTCCTATATTTTGGGGTTCTGTGTACTTCTTGGGCTTTTAAGTCAGTTTCTTTCACCAGGTGGGGGAAGTTTTCAGTTACTGTTTCTCCAAGTAGGTTTTCATTACCTTGCTCTCTCTCTTTTTCTGGCACCCCAATAATTCAGATGTTGGCATGCTTGAAGTTGTCCCAGAGGCCCTTTACACTATCTTCGATTATTTGGATTCTTTTTTGTTTCTTGCTTTTCCAGCAGAGTGGATTTTACCTCTTTGTATTTCAAATCTTTGACTTGGTTCTTGTAGCCCTCTGGACTGCTTTTAGGACTTTGTGTAATATTTTTTATTTGTCAGTGTATGCTTGTTTTCTAGTTGGTCCTTTTTCATATCCGTGAGGGTCTCATTCATATCCTCAGAGGTCTTGTTCATTTTCTTGTAGGTCTCATTCATTTCCTTGTAAGTCTCATTCATTTCCTTGTAGGTCTCATTCATTTCCTCATTGGTCTTGTTTATTTCCTCGTACTTCTCATTAAGTTCATCGGCCTTTTCTACGAGCCTCTCGAAAAGCCTTATAACTGCGGTTTTGAACTTTATGTCTAGTCGTCTTTTGTCATCCATTTCTTTCACACCTGATTTCTTTCCATGTCTCTGCATGGCGGCTGCTTTATGTGGTAGATGTCCTCTAAGGCTGAGCCTCCCCAGTTACCTGAGGTGGGTACTCTTACTACAATCCTTTATGGGTTGTACAGTATTTTTGAATTTAAGCCCAGCTTGTTGTTGTTAGGCCTAGGAGGGTTTGACCTCCAGGCCAATTGGCTGTGAAGGGAAACTGTGTTCTGGTTGGATGGGCGGAGTCTCTGAGCTGAGCAGGCAGCCTCAGTGTCAGCTACTTCCTATGTGGCGCTTGCATGTGCGCGGGTCTCTGTTGGATGGGAATGGTTGCAGACACCTCCAAGAGGAAGTCGCTAGTCTCTACCCCTTGCCAGACAAATCTGCCTCTCCCCAAATGAGTCTGAACACCCAAAGTCTCGCCCAGGGTTGTAAAACAAAGCAGTCCAGTGGTCTCCGGGACCAGGGGGCAAGTCGCCAGGGAGCAAGTCGTGTGTCTGTGCCGTCACACAGTTTACGCACGCAAACTGCTTTTCCAAGCAACCCGGTTTCTCCTCAGACTAGGAGACCTCTGCCGCGCCCGGCTTCCAGGGTGCGTCCCCCAGACCTCGGACCTCGCCTGGCACTGGGGAATCCGTGCAGTGGGATGTCTCCGCCCTCCCCATTGGCGAAATCCAGCTGGGGTTGCTGCTGCCAGCCCTAAAGCCCACTTGCATGACCAGGAGGGCTCCTAACCTCTGATTCTGCACGTATCTTCAAGGCTGCACTCCCGCCGCACTTCTGAGTCTCAGTGTCCCACCTTTACTTTTATTTGTGGAGTTTTCACTCAGCCAGCTGTCCAGTGATTCTGGATGATGTTTGTTTTGTTGTTATGTTGTAGTTTTTGAATTGTTGCGCCAGGCAGAACAATAGGTGTTTACCTATGCCGCCGTCTTGGTTCCTCCTCTCAGACATAACACTTCTTAATATGTATGTATTCATCAGGGAGCACCAAATATTTAAAGCAACTACTAGCATAACTAAAAGGAGAAACGCACAAGAACATAATCATAGTTGAGGACTTTAACATTACACTAGACAGTGATAGATCATCTAAACAGAAAATCAACAAATATTGGCCTTCATGCAATTATGACCAAATGGATATCAAAGCCCTTCATTTCAGAACATCAGATTATACATTTTTCTCCAGTGCATATGGAACATTCTCAAGAATAGACTGTATGTCAGGCCATAATACTAGTCTCAACAAATTCAAGAAGACTGAAATTATATCAAGCATATCTTCTGACCATAAGACTGAAATTAGAAAACAACTTCAAAGAGGAAGTGAAGAAATCCACATCTATGGGGTAGTATGCAGCACTAGCAGTAATAAGAGGGAAGTTTATATCATTACAGGCATACTCAAGAAACAAGAAAAATTTCAAGCAATTTAACATTAAATCTTAAAGACCTAGAAAAAGAAGAACAAAAGCAGTCCAAAGTCAGCAAAGAAGGAAATAATAAAAGAGCAGAATTAAAAGAAATAGGAAACAAAAAGACTATACAAAAAATTAGATTGCCATTATAGCATTTCCCTAACTATATTTAAAATAAGATATATGTCTGGTATGCATGATCAGATCCAAAACCTTTACCTTAGAGGTAAAAGCTCTAAGGAAACAGGAAATTTGATTAGTGATATAGTCTACGTCATTGACTTGTTCACATTGAATGTTGACTTTTTAAATACCCTTTGCTTAATAAAATGCCTTAAAATTATTCTTTACAATGCTTAGATATGAATTCTAGAAGTGAGTAGCATTTTAGGGTTGTCAAATATGGTGAGGGAATATCTATGTGGATGAACAAAAATTTTGTTTCCCAAGCTGTAAAAACCACAAGATAATTATTATAATAATTATATGATAATTCATATAATTATTATAATAATTATCTTGTCTGATCATATACATATTTATTTCCTATGAAATAATGCTAATATATTTGCTTAAATAATTGGAATTGAGAATTCTGTACAATACATGTATATAGATATGAAAAGTTAGTTGATTTATTTAAATTTTTATTCAGTTGCCTTATAAGAGGCTTTTTCTCTCTATTTGGTTTCATTTATTTAAAAATATTTTAATTAGGGAACTAAGATGGCGGCAAAGGCAAAACACCTATCTTGCCGTCATAATCAGCAATTTTAATACTACAACTTAACGAAGGAACAAACACCTTCCAGAATCACCAGAACGCTCGCCGAGTGAAAATTCCACAAATAAAAGTAAAGATAAGACACTGTGACCCAGAGAGCGGCAGCGGACAGCGCTGAAAGATTCGCGCGCAGAGAGAGGTTTGGAGTGCGCGCCGCGGAGAGGGCGGGCGGCTGAAAACCGGCCGGGTTTCTCGAACGGGGAGACAGGGGCATCCCACTGGACAGATTCTCCAGCTCTGGGCGAAGTCCAGGGAACCCACTATCACACGGGGTGAAAACTGGACAGTGGGAGGGCACGCCGAAGCTTGGGTGCTGCCGGGTCTGCCGGCTTGTGGAGAAGGCAGCTCTCTCGCGAACAGCTCGGCTGCGTGACGGCGCAGAGAGCGCACCGCGACTTGTCTCTCATTCGGAAAACTGTCAGACTGCTTTGTTTTACGACCCTGGGTGAGACATTGCGCATGCAAAGTCATTTGTGGAAAGTCTGAATTCCCCGGCAGCCGGTGGAGCTCCACAGCAGCTCTCTCTCAGAGGTACTGGCAGCCATTGTCCCAGGCACAGAGCCCCTGGGGCCGCATAGGGTGGAGCTAACGCTGTCTGCTTGGCCCGGAGACTCCGCCCATCCAACCTGAGCACAGCTGAGCTTCACAGACAATTGGCCTGGAGGTCAAACCCTCCTAGGGCTAACAACAAAAAGCTGGGTTTAAATTCAAAAACACTGAATACAACCCATAAAGGATTGCAGTAAGAGTACCCACCTCAGGTAACTGGGGAGACTGAGCCACTGTCCCTTTGAGGATAGCCACCACATAAAGCAGCCACCATGCAGAGACATGGAAAGAAATCAGGTGTGAAAGAAATGGAGGAGAAAAGACGACAAGACATAGAGTTCAAAACCACGGTTATAAGGCTTTTCAAGAGGCTCCTACAAAAGGCCGATCAACTTAATGAGAATTACCAGGAAATAAACAAGACCAACCAGGAAATAAACAAGACCAACCAGCAAATGAATGAGATTTACAAGGAGATGAATGATACTTACAAAGAAATGAATGAGACCCTCAGGGAAATGTGCAAGACCTCTGAGGATACAAACCAGACCCTCACAGATAAAAAAAAGGACCAACTAGAAATCAAGCATACACAGGCTGAAATAAAAAATATTACACAAAGTCCTAAAAGCAGTCCAGAGGGCCACAAGAACCAAGTCAAAGATTTGAAATACAAAGAAGCAAAATCCACTCAGCTGGAAAAGCAAGAAACAAAAAGAATTCAGATAATTGAAGATAGCATAAGGGGCCTCTGGGACAACCTCAAGCAAGCCAACATCCGAATTATTGGGGTGCCAGAAAAAGAGAGAGAGCAAGTTAATGAAAACCTACTTGAAGAAATAGTGAATGAAAACTTTCCCCACCTGGTGAAAGAAACTGACTTAAAAGCCCAAGAAGTACACAGAACCCCAAAATATAGGAATCTAAAGAGGACCACACCAAGACATATCATAATTAAAATGCCAAGAGCAAAAGATAAAGAGAGAATATTAAAAGCAGCAAGAGAAAAACAGTTGGTTACCTACAGGGGAACACCCATACGATTGTCAGCAGATTTCTCAACAGAAACGATGCAGGCCAGACGTGAGTGGCAAGAAATATTCAAAATAATGAATAGCAAGAATCTACAACCAAGATTACTCTATCCAGCAAAGCTATCATTCAGAATTGAGGATCAGATAAAGTGCTTCGCAGATAAGAAAAAGCTAAAGGAGTTCATCACCACCAAACCAGTATTATATGAAATGCTGAAAGATATTCTTTAAGAAGAGGAAGAAGAAAAAGGTAAAAATATAAATTATGAACAACAAATACACATCTATCAACAAATGAACATAAAAATCAAGTGAACTGATAGGCTGATGAACAAGATAAACTGGTGACTATAACAGAAACATGGACATAGAGAGGGAATGGACTGACAATTCTTGGGGAGAAAAGTGTTGTTGGAAGTACAGCAAGAGATTGGACAAAAATCTTGCAACAATGGGAGAGGACATTGGGGAGGGGGAGGTGAGGGCGGAGGGTGGGATAGGTACAGGGTGGAGGGAAGATATAGGGGGATAAAAAAGGGGAAACAATGTAATTAATAAACTGAACAATAAAAAAAATTTAAAAAAAAAAAAATAAAAATATTTTAATTAGCTGCAGAATTATAGTCCAGTTTGTACTACCCATTTTTAAAACTACATATGTGAAAAGCTATCTTTAATTGAGCACAGAGTATCCTGTTGCTAAACATTGGCTTAATCCTAAAATATCATGGATGTACAAGTAAAGAATTAGGCAAACCTAAATAGTCAGAGACTGTTGAGTGCTTCAATTCACCTGCAGCTAACCCACCAACTGGGACACCTTATTTGTTGAGAAATGCTGTGCCAAGGATATCACATTTAATGGCTTTGGCAAGAAGGATGATTTTCATCAGCTGTAACAAACAAGTTCCTCATCTCCAACCCTACCATCTGTCCTCCTGGTTTCCACCCAGAGCTCTATATATGGGCTCAATTGAACAGGTTTCAGACTGCCTAAGGTCACTGCACAATCAACCTTAACAGATGGCATCACAGCAAACATCTAAACTGTAGCAGTGGCCAAATGCAGAGGATAATCCTCATTGCTGAGGAAGAATGCCCTCTGTGCATGCCGCCCTGATGTTTTGATTCTACTAAACATTTCATGTGAAAATAAGGCTCCATAGTCTTATTAATAGCTTAAGTGGATTGGTTTTGCACTAATTTGCCAATGCATATTTTATCTTAAGCCTTTTTTTTGTATTTTCATTGAGTTGGTATAATTAAAGGTAATACTCTGAGATAATATCTACTATTAATGACCACTAAAATATTACATATGTATTTAAAAGGAGAAAGAGACTAAGCCTTAGGGTGCTTTTTTTCTTTACTTTCAACAGTGTGTACTGAAAACCATACTGTTAACTATTAGAATATTCATATATAGTTTAAGGTAACAATAGGTAATTAATGATAAACATGTCATCCTTTTAAATTGAAATTTAGTCCTCCTTAAGTCAGACGCATATGCCCATACTTATCTCCAGCTGACTGATATTCTCACATCTTTTCTCAACATCACTTTAATTCAATAGAAAAAGGCATATTTCTTGCTCTCAAATTAGCTTTAATCCCTAATTTCCATATTTCTGTTACAAATACTTTTACTTCACCCTATGCCTAGCTTCAGTATTTGGAGACAAAGAACATAAGAATTTAAAGGTTTTGCAGTCTGCTTTCTCCTGTCAATATTAATACCCATAGCCATATATCCTATCATGCTCCAAGAATTCTGGAAGGCAAGTTTATATGTTCCATGTGGAAATTAGGGACATGCATTCCAAAGAAGAAGCCCAGCCTAGAGAAAAGACAAATAAACTGAAATCCTATAACTCCCAATGAAAAGGGTTGGAGAGAGTTTTCTACGGTAAAAATTTCTTTTCACAAGTCCTGTTATGCATATTGAAGAATGGAAGATACAGTGAGAAAAATATTTAAAATTAAAATAATAATTAAGTCAGTGAAAAATAGGGGACACAATTTAAAGAATCTATAGCAGCAGCTCAGGAATATCAAAAGTTGAACAATGAGAGCCCTCTAAAAACAAAAGTAGAAGATTATTAAGAAAAATAATTTAATTTTCTAGAATTTAGGGACATTAATTTTTCAGGGTTTGTCTAGGGACCCTGAAGGCCTATACTACTATACTACGGCATTTTATCTCAAAAGTTCAGGACAGTAGGGCTATGGAGAAGATCATAAAAACTGCCATAGACAATAGAATGGCTCACATATAAAAATCAAGAGTCAGAATAGCAGCACCAGAAGCTTGGAGGCAATAAAAAAAATGCCTTTCTGTTTTGAGAGGATTACTTTAGAAATCAGAAAATAGCGGTCAATTAAGGGTTTGAGTACAATAAAGATGCATTCTGATAAACTCTCAAAAATTTACCTCCAGAAGTTTCAGAGATTCTTTTCCATATAAGTAGGATATAAACTAAGAAAGAGAAGGACATAGTATGAAGCCACTAGTCCATATCAAAGGAGAGTGAAAGAAGGTCTTCAAGAAAATTGAATAGAATTAAAGAAACAATACAAAACACTGTATAACCCAAGATGTGTTTAACTACATGTAAGATAATATTCAGAGAGGTTTTACAATTCCCTTCTAAATTTTGAAAAATTACATAGAAAATTAAGCAAAGAGAGAATACGAGGTTATAAAGTGAAAATAACAAAAGAAAGGGAGCCTTAGTACATTAGTGTCTTAAGTTAATCAGTCATAGTTAATATAGAGTAAACATTACATATTAGTTTAATCAAAAATTGCAATATACTTTATTGGGAGGAGAAAGAGGAGTTAAGTAGGAACCTCAGGATGATAGTTCAGTAAGCTAAATTCTTATTATCACAGTGGGAAATCAATAAAAATTCCTAAAGTTAAAACAATATTATTTGAAGCATACACTTTATGAATATTGAAATATGTACCAGAATTAACAGATTAGAGATTAGAAAGATGGAAGTAGGTTATTAGTTTTAGAGTATCATTTTCCTTAAAATAGTGTTTTTCTCTTGTTAGAAAACATAATTATAAACATAAATGGAGATTAATAAAAATATAAAATTAAAACAAAACAATAATTGCTTACTGGAGATAGAGGATGAATGAAGGATGAGGAAGAAACTAATAAACTCAAAGAGGGGTTAATATGAACTCCTCCAGCTCTTACTAGCCTATATAATAAAAGCCTAATATGCTAAGTCATCCAGTCGTCCATTCAACAAATCAAAGTGTAATATGCTAATGATATGCTAAGGCCATTCAACCTCTCCCTATGATGTCCACTAATCACCAGGGGGCAGACACTCTGACAGATAGGTTAGCTTGCTGCTGAGGTCCGGCTGATTGGTACTGAACGAGATGGGCTGGATATGCCCTGAAGTCTCTGACAGTCCCTCCCCAGCTGGCCAACCTCAAGAATCTCTCCTGGGCCTGGTCATGCACTGGTGGGATCCCTCAGCCTGGCCTGTGCCTTCTCTCAATCCGGCACCCTTCAAGGGATGTTGGCAAGCCAGTTTCAGGCTGATCCCGCTCAGTGCAGGAGCTGCCTTCTGGTGGTCAGTGCACTCCCACAGGGGGAGCACCGCTCAGCCAGAAGCTGGTCTCATGACTGGCGAGTGCAGTGGTGGTAGTGGGAGCCTCTTCTGCCTCTGCAGCAGCACTAAGGATGTCCAACTGCCAGCTTAGGCCCACTCCAGTGCAGGCCTAAGTCAGCAGTCGGACATCTCCCAAGGTCTCCTGACTATGAGAGGGCACAGGCCAGGTTGCGAGACTCCCCCTCCCCCACAGTGCATGAATTTTGTGCATCAGGCCTCTAGTTACAAAAAAGGAAGGATTCTAATAAGTAAATTACCTTCACCTGTGCTAGAGGAAGAAGAGCATGGACAAGGGACAGAGAAGGGAGAGAGAGCGAGAGCTCAAGAAAACATAAAGAAATAGCATTATAAAAATACAAGAGGCCCAATGCACGAAATTCATGCATGGGTAGGGTCCCTTGGCCTGGCTAGCAATCTGGGCCAATCTATGGGGCGACCATCAGGGTGATTGGGGGGGCACTGCTGGCACCCACCTTGGCCAGCCTAGTGCCACCTGCTCACTGGCCCTGACCCTGCTCCCACCTGCTCCCTCCGCGGGACATTTCTTCTGCAGGCAATCAGGAGGCCCCCTGTTGGCACCTGCCTTGGCTGGCCTGGGGCACATGTTCTGGGGGCAGCTTCTGCGTTGAGCATGTGCCCCCTGGTGGTCAGTGTGCATCATAGCGACCACTCGTTCCACAGGTCCTTCTGCTGTTCAGTTGATTTGCATGTTAAGCTTTTATTATATAGAATGTGTCTCTGTAGTAACAGGTTTAGCAAGCTATGGGTAACTTATTAGAGTGGGGGTGAAATAGGATAAAATGGCTTTCAATATTTGTTCTTGTGTGAAACTCTAGCCAATATCTCCATCACTGCATCATCGAGTCCAATTATAGGAAAGGATAGACCATTTTTTAAAGTATATACAAAATAATGCCCTATTAAATTAGTAAAAGTTGAATAGTCTTGGCTGAAGTGGGAATGTAAACTTCAATTACTCTCTCCTATTCACTCCCCCTCGCCACCCCACAACATACACCAAGGTAGTTGTTATACTAATCTAAAACCACAGGTCTCTTGGAGTTCTGAGAACTCAACTGAAAACAGTAATCTGGCAAAATGCAGAATTTGTATATATGGTTCGTCCAGGTTTTTTCAGAAATCTAGTCAAATGTAGTAACCCATATTTTGTCCCCAAATGCCTCTTTTATTTCTCTTTTTCATTCAACTCAGTTTTTATTTAGGATTCTTAGTTGTTCTCTTATTTTAACCTTTTCCACACAAAATATTTTTTCATACTTCTGGACTAACTCCATTTTTCTAAAATGCTATTTCTAACATGACATTTAGCTTTTAGTTGTTGTTGTTGTTTTCTGCAATTGCTTACCTTGTCAGGCTCAAGATTCAGGTTATGCTAGTGCTAATGCATACTACTAGTCTTTTTTATACTATTGAAAATAAATGTAATCTGGTTCCTGAAGTTCTCCAAATAATTTCCTATAAACTTAATGTGCCATTTTTATATTTAACTGAATGTTAATAGAAGTATTCATAGCTATTGCTCAGGGTTTTTTTATATTGTACTACATCAACATAAGGGAAAATAATATATAGGTATTTCTAATTTATTATCATAAAAGGTGTTATTTTATATTTTATAATTTTTTTCCATATCTGTTATTATTTTTTCTTAATTTTGATTATTTTGCTCTTATTTTTCTTTAATTGAATTTGTTGGTATTGTCTACTAGTTTTCCCAAAACTAGTAGACAAAGAGAGCCACAATCAGACAAAAATTATTTAAAAAATATTACTTGTTTTACAAACATACTCTACAAACTTTTATTTTGACTTACTATACTAGTATTAAGGATCTATTTAAAAATCCATATGTACTGTATTTATAACTTAATATCAAAAATATTCTAGCCGAACCGGTTTGGCTCAGTGGATAGAGCGTCGGCCTGTGGACTAAAAGGTCCCAGGTTCGATTCCAGTCAAGGGCATGTACCTTGGCTGTGGGCACATCCCCAGTTGGAGTTGTGCAAGAGGCATCTGATCGATGCTTCTCTCCCATCGATGTTTCTGACTTTCTATCCCTCTCCCTTCCTCTCTGTGAAAAATCAATAAAATATATTTTTAAAAAATATTCTAATAAATATTATAAGAATGTATCCCTATTTATTTTACCAGTCCAAATGTTTTTGACATTTTAGTTATTTATAATTTCTCTGTTTAATTAATATCCCACTAAAATTAACACCTTGATAGATAAATTTTTTCTTATCTGGATAAATATATATTTAGGAAAAACTCTTAAAAAGTAAATTTTCATCCAGAAACTGAATAATCAAAAGGTCAGAGAAGAAATCAAAAGTGAAATAAAATTAAAAAAAAAATACCTTGCCAGGCCAGTGTGACTCAGTGTTGGAGCATCTGAACCAGGAAGTCATAGTTTGAGTCCTGGTTAGGGCACATGCCCAGGATGTGAGCTTGAGCCCCAGTGTGGGGCATGCAGGAGACACCCAATCAATTATTCTCTCTCATCATTTAAGTTTATATCTCTTTCTCCCTCTCCCTTCCTCTCTGAAATCCATAAAAATATATTTAAAATTTATCTTAACAAATGAAAATAAAAATCCAACATACCCAAACTTAAAAAAAGCAGCAAGAGTAGTTTTAAGTGGAAAGTTTATAACAATAAATGCCTACCTTGAGAAATAAGAACAATCTATATATATAAAAGCCAAGTGACTAGAATGATGGAATGACCAGAATGACTGGTTGAAGGGGCCAACCAGCCTGATTGGGCCCTGATAGGCCCTCCCAACCTTCCAAAGCTTATCTCCCAGGCCAACCCCTGATCAAACCCCCCCATCTTGACCAAGGACCCTCCTTTAGATGATGGCCTCATCCCCATCAGCCTCCCTACCTTGGTGGGGGAAGGGGCCAACTGGCCAACCTCCCTCCAGCCTGACTCCAACCTGCCCCATTAGGGAGGGACAGCCCCACCCATGCACAAATTCGCACACTAGGCCTCTAGTCTAAAATAAATAACCTAACTTTATACTGAAAGGAACTAGAAAATGAAGAAATAATGAAGCCAAAAGTTAACAGAAGGAAGGAAATAAATATCAGGGAGGAAAAAATAAAATAGAAAAGATTAATGAAACTAAGAGCCAGTACTTTGAAAATATAACAAACTGCAAACCCTTAACTAGATTCACCAAAGAAAAAAGAGAGAGGACTCAAATAAAGAAAATTAGAAATGATTAAAGTAAAATTTATAATGCAGTCAATTTCAATGTTTGCCTTTATGTTTTATAGTTTTAGTAAGATGTGTAGAAAGACCTACTTATATAAGATTACATAAATATTTGCTTATATTTTATTCTAATACTTTATTATTTTATTTTATTTTTCTGGAAATAATTTTGATCTGTTATTTAAGTATTATTTTAACTTAATTTGAACTAAATGGTTTATTTTCCCCCAAATACCAGTGTATTAGCTATTAATTTTTCACTAATTTGCACCATATAATTTTATGCCATCTATTTTTCTATGATATTAGTTAGCTAACACCACTAATAAATGGGAGAATGATATCATTATAACATAGGAGACTCATTGGTTTATTATATGCACTATTCAGCACATTATGTCCTATGATATCAAGTAATAGTAACTGAACATAGTAACAAATAAACATGTTATGTCACATAGAAATACTCATTAACCGCCTTACCCATTTACCCTGTTTTCTTCATTTTGTAACAATTTGTTCATTACTCTGTCTTGCCATTGTTGTTCTTTCCAGTTGCTATATATTTTTCTTATCTTTACAAATTAGCAGACTTAACACTTACTTACAAATTAAGTTTTAATCATTAGAGACATCCATGTGAGATTTAGAAGAAGGAAGTGAAATGGAGGACATATTGTTATTATTATTGATGCAGCTATCAAGGTTGTAGATGTGATAATTGGGGGACTATTGCAACAACCACATTCAACATGTCTGCCCAGACTCAGCATCAAGGATCTTGAGAAATGGTTTTAGTAGTAGTCTAGGGGCTATGGAAACTTTTGAGCTCTGGTTTTCAGCTATGAGAAAAAATTCTCCAGTGATTTACCATGACTTCTCCTTTTCAAGAATTTTGGAAACACCAATGCTTTCTATCATTGTCCTTGTATTATTTCAACTATCTAGAGTGATACCTATTTGCTGCACTGTCCATTAATTATATGCTATCTACTATGAGTTACTTTACTTATTAAACCATTAAAAAACAACAACAATACTTGGGTGCATGGGTAAAATTCACAAGATAGAAAAATAAATGACATATTGGTTAAATCAGAATAGAGAAGGCTAGTTGACAATATAACTAGTGCTTTGGAATATATGAAAGATTGCATACTCTGATAGTAATAATGATAGTCACTGAGTAAGTGGACTTGATTCATTGAAAATGAGAAAGATTCTATTGGATATTCAGAAAAAAAATCTCGAGTCAATAAGGGACAAACAGCTAAGTGGCTAGTGACATAGTTCATAAAATTTGGGTCCCTGAAGAGCTTCAATAAAAAAAAATCCCCAACAATCCATCTTTAATTATGAGAGTTACTTACAAAAAGGGAATGGGACCAGGGTCCCTGACATTCTTTCATTTCTATTGTTGAAACATACAAAGGATAAAATTCATACTCAAAAAGAAAATGCATGTACTTCTTTCTAACATATTTGTCATTTTTACCTGAAAAACATTAGTGAAATTAGCAAAATATTTGGTTTGTGGTATGGTATAGACTTTATGGTCCATAATCTTCTAAAGAGAAATGGTTAGGGAAAAATTTAAATCCCCAAAGGAAAACATTCAAAAAATTCAGGCAGCAAGTATTTTAAAGATACTTATTATCTTATTTTAATAATGATTGTTGATTATGGTAATTGATCATTTCAATAATTTCTTATATAGATAATTGGCAAGAGTAAATTAAGTGCACTCCTATTTTAACTATTCTTAATTAGTGAAGCACATTTAAATAAATTACCATATCATTGAAGGTCACACATAAGTATGGATCACCAAAATTTTATAAAGTTATAGTAAACTACTAGTATATTCTGTGAAATTTATCTTTAAGAGTAGCTAAGCAAAATATAAATCAACATTTGATGGATAAGCAGTTTTGTTTTTTTAAAATATGTTTTTATTTATTTCAGAGAGGAAGGGAGAGGGAGAGAGAGTTAGAAACATTAATGATGAGAGAGAATCATTGATGGGCTGCCTCCTGCATACCCCCTACTGGGGATTGAGCCTGCAACTTGGGCATGTGTCCTAACCAGGAATCGAACTGTGACCTCCTGGTTCATAGGCCAACTCTCAACCACTGAGCCATGCCAACTGGGCAACAGTTTTTATAATGGAGCTTATTTCTCAATCATACAAACAAATCATAGCTGGCCACCAAATTTTATATACCTACTTTTGACCAAAAAGTAGTCACTTTACACAGGAAGAGTAGTAATTTTTCTGATATAATTAGCAATGTAAATAGAAGTTGAGGGAAGATTTTGAAGAGAAAGGTACAATGATGGACAAATAACTGAGCAAAAATGCACTTGTCTTTCTAGTCACAACATCTAAATTAGCTAGGCTAATAAATTGTGTAACATATTAATAACATATATTATGATGGGAGGTAATATTAGAGGAAATATAATTATTAAATACAGACCATATGTGAGGTAGTTTATAAAGGGTAGTAATATGATATAACTAATATAAATATAAAATAAAACAGACAAGGGAGCCATGAACACTCAATGGGGAAAGAAAAGTCTCTTCAACAAAGGGTGTTTGGAATACTACATAGACATGTGGACAAAAATGAAATTAAATCCCTAACTTACCCTACTTACAAAATTTAATTAAAAGTGGATTACAGTCTTAAACATAAAACCTAATACCATAAAAGGCCTAGAAGAAAAGGCAACCATGAAATGAGAGAAAATATTTGCTAACTATTTTGAATAAAGGGTTAATATTCAATATACAGCTCATACAACTTTATAACAAAACAAAACAAAACAAAAAAAGGAACACCAATCAATCTGATTTTTAAATGGGCATAGGAACCAAAGAAGCATTTTTCCAAAGACATACAAATGGCCAATAGGTTCATAAAAAGATGATCAATGCCCCTAATCAATATGGTAATGCACACTGAAACCACAATGAGATATTTCACACCTGTTAGAATGGCAATCATGATGCTGTATACCTGAAACTAAAACAAAATAATATTCAATATAAACTATAATTGACAAATAAATTTTAAGAGAAAAAAGAAAACCAGAGATAATTAGCATGAACTAGACGTGGAAAAGGGGGAAATTTTGTACATTGTTGGTGAGAATGTAAATTGGTAAAGTCACTATGAAAAATAGTATGGAGGTTCCTTGAAAAATTATAAATAGAACTACCATATGGCTCAAAAATACCACTTCTGGGTATATAGTTAAAGAAAATAAAAAAGTATATTTAAAAGATGTCTGTACTCCATTTTCATTGTAGCACCATAGCCAGATATGACAACAACCTAATCAATGGATGAATGGATAAAGAATATGTCACACACACACACACACACACACACACACACACACACACACAGGAATGAGAAAGAAGGAAAATCTGCCATTGCTGGCAACAAAGATGGATCTTGAAGGCATTATTTTAAGTGAGATCTCAGACAAAGAAATATATTACTTACTGTAAAATTGGAAAACGTCAACCATGTAAAAAGAGATAATAGGATGGTTGACAGGAACTGGTAGGTGAGGAATTGGAAAGATGTTGTTTAAGGGTATAAACTTGAACCTAGTAGGTAAATAAGTCCCAGAAATCTAATGCACAGCAGAGTGATTATAGTCAAGAATTTAGTATAAGAAACCTCAAAGCTGTTAAGACTGTATCTTAATTGTTCTCACCACACATGCAAAAAAATAATTATATGGCATAATAGAAGTGTCAGCTAACGTTATGGTGACAATCATAATTGCAATATATAAATGTATCAAGTCAACATGTTGTACACCTTAAACTTAATGTTATATGTCAATTACACCTCACTAAAAACTAAAATAATTTTAATGTTTTATAATCAGCATTTTAAAAATGAATTACAATAGGGCAGAATAATGCATTATACAGATAAAGGACTATTTTTTTTTCTAGAAGCATTTATTATATATACTAGAGGCCCATTGCATGAAGATTTGTGCAATAGGCCTTCCTTCCCCTGGCTGCTGGTACTGTTTTTCCTCCGGCACACAGGACCCAAGCCTTCACTCTGGCTGCCACCTTCTGCCTTTGCTCTGGCTGCCACCTTCCATCTTTGCTCTAGGCAGAGCCTTCAGTCTTTGTTGCAGCCGGAGCACCGCTCCTGTAACTCCCTCCACCCCCTGCTATTCCCCTTATAGCAGGTGTCTCACTCTGCCTGGCTGCTCTATGCCTGTATGCTTGCTGTCCAAGGCCCAAAGCAGCTGGGGTGAGGCCACCACATATTTTGTCAGGTTAATTTGCATACCCACTCCTGATTGGCTGGTAACAGTCAATTTGCATATTTCTCTTTTATTAGTGTAGATATTTACTGATTTAGAGAAGGACCATGAGTAAACATGTATGCCTTAAGTTATTGGACAAAAAGGTCTGAAAGTCACTGCTTTATAAAAGAAAAACATGTTTGATCATGTTTGGTAGTTAAAAGACTTGACTAATTCTATTAATGAATCAAAAATGAAGTATAATAAGAGGAATTACCAAAACATTAATAAAAGAGAAATTTCTCTTACATTTTTTATTCCTCTTTTGCTGGGAATACATACAATATTATTATACCACTCTTTAGGACATGAAGTTAAAAATTCTCAGATCTTGCACTGGTATGACTTATATGAACATGTCTTGATATCAATACTATTTAAATATAAATTAAAGACCTACTTTTTCAAATTCTTCCTCTATAAGCTAGTACATTTTTTAAGTTTACACTTAGAGTCTGGAGTTAGACTACCCAGGTTCAGATTCCAGCTCTGCCATTTAATGACTATATAGGCAAGAGCTTTATAGAACTTAGATATATCAAAAGCTTAGATAACTCTAAGTATTAGTAAATTAAAGGTGCCAATGGGAGAATAGTTATGGACATGCAAATGTTTAAATTTTAATGCTATATTGTACAATTATCCCAAACAAACTTACAAACTAATTCTTTGAATGTTTGGCAGCAATTTCAAAAAGGACATGAAAGGATAAAATTCCTTTCAGAAGGAATTAAGGCACTGGGAAGGCGCTTGAGCATTTTATATTGGCCCTCTTGCCCTTTTTGCCAAGCGGGATCCTCTTCTAACAATCCAATGGCCCTCAGCTGTTGCCTGAGCTTTTGTTTCATGCTGAGGTTGAAGCCTCATTGTGGCTAGTACCATGGATCTGTCTCTGGCCTAATGGTGTGAGCTGGGCCCTCCCTGGAGAAGAAACCTCTGTTCCCTGAGATAAGTGATCAGGAGTTTGGCCCCACAAGCAGGCAAGGGGATCCTAAGGCAGGTACTGGGCGTAGAGGCCACAGGGGCATAGGTTACCAAGGAGATAGAACTGAACTTCACATCACCCTGCTTAGCCCCAGAAGATGACTGCTTAGCCATAGATGGGTAATATTCCTCAGGGAAGGAACAACCTAAAACAGGGGCAGTCGCAGAGGAGCCATCAGGAGAGAACTTGGGGATCAAGAGAGGTGGGGCACAGACCCTCACCACCCCAACCTTACTGGGGCCTGAACCCTCACCCCTTCTGAGGGATGTCTCCTGCCCCCATAACTGCTCTGCTTCCCGTGCCCAGCTCAGATCAGGACCCAGGTAACAGACAGAGGCTTGGCTTACAGCAGCTGCTCTATATCTAAATCCAGTCTAGCACCAGGAATGCTCAGGGTCTACTCAAGAATGCAAATAAACATTTCCACTAATATTTACAAGGTAAACTAAGATTGTTGGGAGAGTATTAAATTTGACAATAAAATAGTAATCAAGTTTTCATATTAATTTAGATTGGATAATTGAAATAAGTGAATATTAAAGAAAATTTAATTGTATTGAACAAAAAGCTGTCCCTAAAGTATTAACTAAAATTTCTATTGGTAGTTCATCTCATGGTAAAATTGCTTAACATGCAATGAACCTAAAACAGTCATATTTTTGTGCAAAAAATTAAAATTTACAGTTATCAAGGCTGCATTATAAAATTTACAAAAGCCTCCATTAACCAAAAAAAGGGGGGGGTAATAGGGTAATATCATGTAATGAAAAGTGTCCTGTAAGTAAATTACATCTAGAAAATGTTTACTTTACAAAAGTTAATTTTCATTTGTAATGCTAACAACAAGATACCCTTGAAAAACATACATGATGTCAAAATAAGCCAAAGGAAAATCATTTGGGCAGAAATGAGAAAGATCGATCCCGAGTCAATTTTATAGAAAAGATTCCTTTATTAACTTTTGCTCAAAAATATGTTTGTATATTTTCAGAAAACAACTACAAGACCATGTGGACTTCTGCAACAGAGAGGAATTGACAGGTCTGCTCCAACCATGAAGACAAGAGTAGAAACAGTCCAGAGATGGAAGACACTGGCGGCGCCTTGCCATGCTAGCAGTCAGCATCCTTGCATTGCTGCAGATTGCCTATGACCAAACCTGAGAGGGTCAGCCCTGCATTCCCACCATGTGTCTACAATCCAGATATCATTGCTGACATGTACACATAAGGAACTGTTTGATATTGAAACTGGGACTCAGAACTGTTGGACATTGAATTTGGGACTCAAATATTTTTTGTTGTTATATGGTTTTTTCTCTAGTCTGCAGATGCAAGATTTTTTAAAGAAAAGAAATGGGGAAAAATAGATACAAAAGCAAAGAGGCATTAAACAGACTGTCAAACCACAGCAGGAAGGCAGAAGAAGTTGGAGTGGGGGACTGGGGAGCTGAAAGAGATCAACTGAAGGACTTGTCTGCATGCATATAAGTATAACCAATGGATACAAGACACTGGGGTGGGGGCAGGTGAGGGCATGTACTGGGGGGTAGGAGAGGTCAATTGGCGGGGGGGAGACATATGTACTTCTATTTGTAATACTTTAAAAAATAAAAAAAATTATTAAAAAATAATAAAATAAAACCACATAGGATGCAGAAGGCTCATAGTATGTGTGCCAAGGTTCATAGTAGGTTAGCTAAATAAAGGCCTTCAAATGTACTTGCACAAAGAAGGATCTTTAGATATTTGTGCACTGAAAAATGCTGTTATGTGTTGGTTTTAAAATACAATTAAAACTAGAAATAGCAAAAAATTATTTATTTTCATATAAATAAAATCCAAAAAGAGCGTAAAATAGAGATGATGAATTTCTAGGGAGACTGGATATACTAACTGTTTCTAACACTTGTATAGTTACCAATGAAGTGAGGTTTAGCTGATCTTGGTTTTTTTCTTTTTTATAGGTTAAGGTAAAGAGCCCTTTCTCAAACTAGGAACAAAATAACAAAATAATGGTTGTTCTCTGGAAACAGGCTTCTTTGCCATGTCTGAATTATGTAGTTTAAAACATTACAATAAATGTTTTTTTAAAGAGAAAAAAATAAATTTTAATGCTAGTATCTTCAACTGCTTAATATATGACAAAATAAAAATTACTAAGATTATAACCTTGATTTAAATTTACTACATAATATTTAGTATAATTTTCTTTTTAAAGAATATTTGTTGGTGTCTTGCTTTTACTGTGGATGGAAAAATCCACAAAATTTATTCTCTTCTTAACAACAACAAAATTACAGATCATCTACACAATTATAACATTTTTAGCACATTAGAGAAAAGAGCTGGTAAGGCAGATAGATGAATGGAATTCTAAAGGATAAGTCCCTCACATGAGGGATAGGGCCCAAGAACTACTTCACCTTTGTCAGAGCATGGGAGAAGGAGGTGGAAGCTATTAAAAGCAGGGAATCAAAGCAACTAAGATTTTAGAATATTCTTAAAGATAGTATATAGACTAGCCTGAAAATGTGATTCTGGAGGAAGTTCCCAAACAAAATGTCTGAGCTTTTCTTAAATTTTATTTTATTTTTAATTGAATATATTGGGGTAGCATCCTATCTAATAAAAGAGTAACATGCAAATGTGACTGCACCTTGGCTCCTGATTGGCTATGCTACCAGCCAATTAGAAGCAGGGGTCATGGCTAGCAAGACAGAAGGCGAGGCTGGTGAGGCATGCGGGGTGTGGCTGCGGTGGAGCATGTGCACTGAGGCGGGAATGGGAGGGCGCTGCAGGGTATTGGGAGCAGCAGGAATTCTGGGAAATGTAATTTTGAGCTCTGTGGTGAACATGTTGGGGCTGTGAGCTGAGTTTAGGCGAAACTTCAATTAAAGCTGTGAAATCTCTGTAGGAGTTTGAAGTACTGAGCATGGAACGCAGAAGCAGCCGGGGGGACGGCAGCAACAGTGCCCCATGGCCCCCAGCCCCCTGAGCACAGAAGCGAGCAGAGGGGTGGGAAGGGTGGCGGCTCTTTTTTTTCTTAGTTCACAGCTTTAATTGACATTTCGCTTAAACCCAGGTCACACCCCCAACATGTTCACCACAGAGCTCAGATTATTGGTCAATTCAGAGAAAATGGGACAGAAAAACTCACTAAGGAACAACAACTTCCTGAATCTGTTCACTCATATCCTATCTGACCCAGAAATGCAGAAAATTACCATCAGACACATCACAGGATCAAAGGCTTTGCATCCAGGAGAAGCTTAAAAGGACACAGACTTTTCCATTTGCTCTGCTCTTCCCTCCACAGGATTATCTTCTGACACAGCGAGTTCAGAGTTGTACGGTGATTGCAAGGACCTAGGTCTTTGTTGCCTTCTCCCCCACCCTCTGCTGTTCCTTGAAATAAATCATCCCTCTTTGGGGGGAAAGGAAGGGACACATTAAAGAAGTCTTCTCTAAAGGGATGCTTATGAAAAAAAAATGTAGAAAGGACTACAAGAGAAGAGTGTTTTCTCTAGTAGACAAAGCAGCTCTATTAGGCAACCGTTTTGGGAGCCCTGACAGCCTGAGTCCACACTGGCTACCTACAGGGATGCTTGCACTTCCACCACGCTTCTCCGCTTTACATTGCAACATGGTATTCTTGGTGAACCCAATCCGTAATGAAAAACTCCTGAACTACACTGTGTTTTACCGATGGTTTTTTAAAATTGAGGCTTTAGGCCTTGGGCAGGCTGGGGGTGAGCCATCAGTTGGACATCCCATAAGGGCTCCCATTATGTGAGAGGGGGCAGGTTGGGCTGAGGGACCACCCCTACCTCATGCATGAATTTTGTGCACGGGGCCACTAGTTGGTTAATAAAACTTTATATAACTTTCAGGTGTACAATTCTAATACATCATCTGTATATTGTATTACTTGTTTGCCACCCCAAGTAAAATCTTCTTTTATCACCATTTATTCATCCTTTACTCCCCACCCCCAATATCCACACCTCTTTCTCTCTGGTTATTACCATACTGGAAAACACCACTAAGTCGTCTGTTGTTTTTTATTCATTCAGCTATTGATGGTTAATTAAGCTGCTTTCAAATCTTGGCTATTACATATAGCACTGCAATAAGTATAGGAGTACATATATCCTTATGAATTAATGTTTCAGGTTTCTTTGTATATATTTCCAGAAGTGAAATCACTAGGTCATAAGGCAGTTCCACATTTAATTTTTTGAGGAAACTCCATACTGCTTTCCAACAGTGGCTGCACCAATCTGCATTCTCACCAACAGTGCACTAGGATTACCTTTTCTCCCTATTCCTGCCAACACTGGTTGTTTGTTGGTTTATTGATGATAGCCATTCTGACAGGTGTGAGAAGATACTAATATATCATTGTGATTTTAATTTACATTTCTCTGATGATCACTGATTTTGAACATCTTTTCATGTCTATTGACCATCTGTATGTATGAGCTTTCATTAATGGTCTTCCACCAGGCATTGATAAGAGAAGCTCTATTTTGTGGCAAGTGTATGCAAACCTTCATCAAAGAGAAGTGAGATGACTAAAATTGTATCTAAGTTGACTCCAAAGAAAATAAAACTACCAGGTATCAACATTGATAAAGGAAAGAGATAATCAAACAGACAAAAACAATTGTAAATGTGTGTGTACATTCTGACTTAAGTTCACATTTGTATTTTTAATGGAGAAACATGCAAGTTCATGATTATAGTTGTAGATTTCAACAGAGCTCTCTGACTAATTAATAGAACAGCAGATTAAAAATTTAGTAAGGATATATAATACAAACTATTAACTAACTTTACTATATTGACAATTATAGAATGAGTCATTTGAGTAGATAATATACAGTATTTCTAAGTGCAAATGGAACACCCAACAAGATAAACCAACCTATCTAATAAAAGAGTAACATATAAATGTGACTGTTCCTTGGCTCCTGATTGGCTATGCTACCAGCCAATCAGGAGCAATGGGCAGAGGTGAGCGAAGCAAGGCAGGGGGCGGGGCTGAGGCACATCAGAGGCTGGTGCGGGGGTGGGTGCGGCCTGTGGAATGGGAAGGGCCGACCTGCAAGCTGCTTGGGATGGGAGCCATGCAGGAAGAGAAGGGCCAGCTGGCACTATGGGCAGGGTGGAAGCCACATAGGAAGAAAAGGGCTAGCTGGAGTGCTGGGCAGGATGGAAGCTGTGTGGGATGGGAGGGGAGGAATGGGAGGGGCCTGCCAGCAAACAGTGTTGGACAGGAGCTGCAAGGACAGGAGGCAGGCGAGGACAGCGCTTATAGCTGCGGAGTGTGGGTGCCCTCAGGGCTGGGCAGTCTCCACTGGGGCTAAGGCCAGAGCTGGGTGGGCTGGCTGGGGCAGAGCCAACCAACAGCCTCATTCCAGGGTGATGGCTGGGTGCCCAAGGCCTAAAGCTTCGGCCAAGGGTGATGGGACAGGTAGGACATCCCCTGAGGGCTCCCAGTACATGGGAGGGGGCAGGTTGGGCTGAGGGAACCCCCCAACCCTGTGCACAAATTTCATGCACCGGGCCACTAGTATTCTAATATTTAAAACAAACCTCTACAACCTTAAATGGAATAAAAGCATGGAAAATGATTTCTTGCATAGAAACAATAAAAAACATTAACTCAAAATCAATAACAAATATATAAATATAAAACCTTCTAATGTTTAAAAATTAAAGAACATACTACTAAATAGCCCATGAGTTATATAAAACAATTCAAGGGAAATTTGAAACATGAACTTAATAAAAATAAAAACAGAATTTACAGAAGTGGGTGGGTTTAGAATAAATTATATTTAGAAATAAAAAATAAAATATTAGCTACTGTTAATGAAAAAAGTAAGAAAAAAATGAAAGAAAGGGTTTTAGATCAATGATCTAAAGGAAAAGCAAATTTAACTCAAGGAAGCAGAAGAAAGGAAACAATAAAGATAAGAGCAGAAATAAATGGGGTGGGAGAATAATAGGGAAAATCAATGAAACCAAAATCTCTATCTTGACTAAGAAGAAAAGAGATTTGACACAAATTACCAATATCAGAAATGAAAGAAGTGGTATCACTACAGGTTGTACAGATATTAAAAAGATAATAGATTATAAGCTACTTTATACCAATTTATTCAAGAAAGCAGATTAAATGGACTAATTTTTAAAGACACTATCAAAACGCACTCAAGAAGAGATACTCTGAATAGCCTCATGCATATGAATTAAATTCATAGTTAAAAAAACTGTCAACAAAGAACACTCCAGTCATGGGTCTTCACTGGTGAATTCTAATAAGCACTCATTATAGAAATAAAGCCAATTCTAAACTATTAAAAAATAAAGTTCCCATAAAATGTATTCAATAACTCTTAACTTAATTCTAAAACCAGACAAAGAATTAGAATAAACTGAACACCAAAATTCCTAATGAATACAGATGCCTTGAAGTATTTGAAAAATACATTTGTCAATATATTAAAAGGATACAAGTAGCATGACAAAATTGAACTTTTTCTAGGAATGTAAGTTTGGGCCAACTTTTAAAAATCAATGTAATTTACCCTATCAACTGACTAGAACATTTTTAAAAATATTTTTTGCTCAAAGAAGTACAACATAGGACATAGTCAATAATATAAAAACTACTTATGGTTCCAGGTGGGTACATGATTTATAGGGGGAGCACTTTGCAACTTATATAATTGTCTAAGTACTATAATGTATACCTGAAACTAATCCTATATAATAAAAGTATAATATGCAAATTGACCGATCTGTAGAACAACTGGTTGCTATGATGTGCATTGACCATCAGGGTACAGATGCTCAATGCAGGAGCTTCCCCCTGTTGGTCAGTGTGCTCCCACATGGGGATCACCACTGAGTCAGAAGCCAGGCTCACAGCTGGCAAGTGTAGCAGCAGTGGCAGAAGCCTCTCCTGCCTCCACTGCATGTGGGCAGTAAGAAGCAAGTGGTCCCAAACTGCAGGAGCTCCACACTGTGAGACAGATATCTGAATGCTGGTTTAGGCTCAATCTCTTGGGGATCTAGTCTAAGCCAGCAGGGTAGATATCTCCTGAGGGTTCCCAAATTGTGAGAGGGTGCAGGCCGGGCTGAGGGCATCCCCCATGCAGTACACAAATCTCATGCACCAGGCCTCTCATGTATAATAGTATTGAATATCAACCGGAAAAAAAAAAAAGTCATGGCTGATGTAATCAGTATATTTTTATTATCAAAATTGTTATTTTAGATTTTTTTAAAATTTCACAAATCATTTTAAATCCCTCATATAATTGTAAACTTTTTATCCTCAAAATTTATGTGATAGGAATATTTAATAACATATTTCACAAAGAAAAAACCAGGGGCTTAAACAGCTATGTTAAGTCACTTGCTGGAAGTTACTTAAGTTATAACAGGTCTAGAATATCTCAGCTTCTCTCAGATATAACTCATTTCCCTAATGACTATGTATGTTATTTGTGAAGAGGCCTAGAAATTGTCTTCCCAATTTAATAAGGAAGCTGAATCCCAGGTTGTTTTACAACTCGTCCAAAGTCAAGTAGGAGGAGGACTAAAATTAGACTCTAAATTAAGTCATTTCTTTGTCTATGGCTATTTTAATGTAATATGGCTTGTATAAAGATTTATTTTTGAGATCCCAATTTTGTCATAAAGATATTTATATAAACAAAAGATTTTTTTAAAAACTTTAAAATTGAGCAGATTAACTAAATACAATCTACCTATTCTCCCCTTACTTCCAATAGATAAAAGTAAATTTGTTATTCTCTAGTCAAATTTATGCTACTAGAAAAATAATTAGTTATTATTTATATTTAATCCATTACAAATAAAGAAACATTAGATAAATATCACCATTTCCACAACTGGATTATAAAGTCCAAAATCTGTGGAGTCTGGAAATATTTATTGTTCTGCCCTTTTTACACAATGAAAACAATATCACATAATATTCTAAAAGTCTAACATTTAGTATATACTTTAATTCCCACACTACTGTAAGGCACATAATCTTATTTCTCATCATTTTACAGATAGGGAAATGGAAGGCTTAGTCACATTCCAAAATCATACAGCTAAAAAAAGAAAAAGACTTTCAACCCCAAATCTATCTCCTTTTTTAAACTTTTTATCACATGCCTAACATTATTTCTTATCTCAGGAAGAGTGATACAAAGGAAGTAATCCTCTTCTATAATAGAGAGATAACATTTCACCTTTTAAAGGGTTGTTGGTTAAGTCACCAAGAGAACACATATTCAATTAATTATCAAAACATAGCTTAATTATGTTATCTCATTAATGAGTTTCAAAAGGTTAATAAGGTACTTCTACTTGTTACCACCAAGAGACACTCAAATCAGAATACTGGTCAGGACTTAATGAATATGGAAACTGAAAATTTACATTAATATAAATATACTTTAAATCTTTACAATTCCTTGCCATATCAAAATTTTAGTTATTTTTTTCTGGATAATCTACTGTCCCATGTAGTATGACTATATAATATAAAGTAGTTTAATTATAAGTAGAATGACCTCTTCTACATGGGGCTTGAAGAATCAGTATCATTATCAGCTTTCCTGATTTTTGCCACACACAAAAAACAATTTCCTAAAATGATCACCATTGTACTAATTAGCTTTGTTATAATGACTTGGGTTATTTACAAAATATGTATTTATCCTCAAAGTCTATGCTTTCAAAACCTTCAAATAAAAGAAACAGTTTGTGTGTTTTTTTAATGCAACAGGGAATTTTTTAAATTGTGAGGAGAGAGATGACTGTAGATTAAGTGGATAATTGTGGAAGGTAACTACCTTGAAGTCATCAATCTTCATTCAAATCTATAATTTCTGATACATTTATTTTAAAAAATATGGTCCATTTATTTTAAAACTATATTCATAAATCAAAAGTTCAAAATGTTTAGTTTTTTAGATGTTGTAATTGGCCAATAAGCCCAGTTCTAAGCCCTTGAAAAGACATAGTAATAGTTTGTTTTTGCTACCTCCCCATTCATTCTCTATCTTAGCTTCTTCTATAATCAGGAGGACTGTGATCATCCATGTTAAGTTTTTGATTAGGTTCTGACAAAGAAGTTACCAGCTGGAGATCAGACTAGTGAAAAGAGAAGAGGTTGGCATATTTATCTGTACACCCATCTTGTCCCATCAGGTCTCTGGGATTATCTAAAGCTCCAGCCAGTTGGACAAACCCTCCATACTTCTGACTCTCACACTACTCCATTTACATTATTTCCTTCCCTTATCCCTTCAGCCCTATGGATAATGACTGCTTCCCATGTTGCTAATGTATAGAGATGCCTCATCATTCCTTACTAGTTCTTTTAAATGGTTCATCCATTATATGCAATCCTGCCAATAAATGACCTCCAGCGTAACACTTTGAGAGTTCTGTGTGTTTATAGTACATGGCTCATACGTGTGAATACACAAAATATACAAATATATATGTTTAAATATGTTTTATTGATTTCAGAAAGAGGATGGGAGCAGAAGGTGAAGAGGCAAAAGACAGAGAGAGGGAGAAAGGGAGAGAGAGAGGAGAGAGAGAGAGAGAGAGGGGGGGAGAGAGAGAGAGAGAGAGAGAGAGAGAGAGAGAGAGAGAGAGAGAGAGAGAGAGAGAATTACTGGGGATGAGTCCTTATAGAAATGTAGAAGAAACAGACAAAATGCCTGTCCTCATGGAGTTCATGTTCTAATTGAGGAGACATTTGTCAAATATATAGTACACAGGATGGCGATAGTACACAGGACATAAATCATCTAAGGAAGGGGCATAGGCTATGACACAGGTTGGTAACATAATTCATGAGTTTGACTTTTCAGGCATGACTTCGCTAAGAATATGGCATTTGAGAAAATACTTAAAAGTTGTGCAGATATCTAAAATAAAAATATTTTTGGAGAAGAGACTTTCTTTAGTATTTCTTGTACAACATCTTTCTGCATAAAAAAATTCTCTCACAAGTCTTTGTTTAATTGACAAGGTCACTTCAGAAGGATAGCTTTAATGGATATAGAATTCCAGAATGATATTTTCCTAGCAATTTGAATATATTGCTTCACTTATCTTGAAGCTTATTTTCTTTTTGCGAGTTTTGGGATTTTCAAATACAATCAATGTATGGTTAAATGGTAAATTTAATATTAACCATTTTTAACTCAAAGAATTAAAAAAAAAAAACACCCCCCAAAAAAGAATACATTGAAGATAGTTAGCATGCCAGGGCCTAAAATTTTCAAGGTATCAAAAAAATCGATCATCTTCAGTATTAGGATTACCTTTGTATAAAAATTGATTCTATATTAGATTAATTTAAATAAATTAATCTAGAAATTACAGATATCATATTAAATGGGGAAAGCATGATTCCAAAAATTTGAGAACATGTTTGCCTTACAGATTTTAATTTTCACTGAAACTGGAAAAATATGATTTGCTGAGAATGTTAAGAGGAAGTTATGGCATATTTTGGTAAGAAAGCTGAAAAGAGAAATTTTGAAAAATATAGGAATGACCTAATTGATAGATGTGTATATCACAGTTGAGATCCTTTGTTTGAGCTCTATATTTTGGCAACAAACTGTTGTGCATTTGTCATTTTTATTTAGAAGTACCAAACATAATGTGTGCACACAATATATGACAAATATACGAATAAAAATATATATGATGAAAAGACGTGCTTTTAAATTTTAGTACACCCACAAGTGCTTACACGCATGTACACATAGACACACACAATTATTCTGTATTTTATTTCTTTTATATATTATTCTACAAAATCATCATATCTAATAAAAGAGTAATATGCAAATTGACCATCACTACAAGACACAAGATGGCCACCACCATGTGGTCAAAGATGGTTGCCCTTTGTGGACACAAATTGGCCTCCACAAGATGGCCAGCAGTGGAGGGCAGTTGGGAGTAACCAGGCTGGCAGAGAAGGGCAGTTGGGGGAGACAAGGCCAGCAAGGGAGGGCAGTTGGGAGTGGGGACCCAGGCCTGCAGGGCAGGGCAATTGGGGGGAACCAGGACTTCAGGAGAGGGCAATTGGGGGGCGGTGAGATAAGGCCTGCCGTGGAGGGCAGTTGAGGAGAGCAGGATTGCAGGGGAGGGCAGTTGGGGGGAACCAGACCTTCAGGGGTGGGCAATTGTGAGTTATCAGGCCAGCAGGTAGGGCTGTTAAGGGTTATTGGGCCAGTAGAGGAGGGCAGTGGGGAAGACCAGGCAAACAGAGAAGTATGGGAGGCGGCCCCAGGCAAGACAGCTTGAGCATTCCTTATCTGTTTGTGGGCTAAATCCAAGGTGTTTGACTATCCCTTTTGTTCTGGTTTGGGATGCACCCATTGCCTTTGGGCAGGCAATTTCAATAATAGGCAGATTATCTATCTTAGGGATTTGCATGATTGTTTTATGGGGAAGTTGCTTTAATTAACAATGTTTTAGCTCTGACATTTCAGAGCCAATTATATTGTTTACCAACCTCCTGGGCTTCCTATCCACATCTTTCTATTGGTGAGATGGGGGTTAGATTCTGGCACCTTTGTATTGTGGAATATAACTAATTGCAGCTTCATTGGCTCAGTGTGTGGCTGTTTCTCCATGAGAGGGAGAACAGCTGCCCACCTAGCCCCAGCTTTTTATTATTTCTGTGTCTTTCTCTTTTATTCTTCATTTTCTTCATGCTCAGCTCCTCCGCTCAGAAACTGAACCCAATCTCTCTCCATGCTGGATGTGGGAGAGAGAGAGAGAGAGGAAAAAACACCCCTCTATAGGGAAGGACAGTTGGGGGGGTGTGACCCAGATGCAGGGGAGGGAAGTTGGGGGTGCAGGCCTGCAAGGGAAGGCAGTTAGGGGTGAGTAGGCCATCAGGGGAAGGCAGTTAGGGGTGATTAGGCCAACAAAGGGGTTCAGTTGGAGGCAACCAGGCCTGCAGGTGAGGGTAGTTAGGGATAACCAGACTGGCAGGAGAGGGCAGTTAGGGATGACCAGGCCAGCAGGGGAGGGCAGTTAGGGGCAATTGGACTGGCCAGGGAGCAGTTAGACATTGACCAGGCTGGCAGGGGAGTGGTTAAGGGGTGTTCAGGCTGGAAGGCAGAAGCAGTTAGGAACAATCAGGCAGAGGCAGGCATGTGGTTGGGAGCCAGCAATCCTGGATTGTGAGAGGGATGTCCTACTGCCTGGTATCGGGTCTAAATGGGTGGTCAGACTTCCCTAAAGGGTTCCCAGATTGGAGAAGGTGAAGACTGGGCTGAAGGACACCTGCACTCATGCACGAATTTCATACATTGGGCCTCTAGTTTAACATAGTCATCTAGCTACATTATTGTGCTTTAATTTGACAGCAAGGTTTCAAAGATTAGGATTTTTTTAGTTCACCATTATACAATTAATTGAACCCTAAAATGATTCAAGTCCAGTCTACCCTATCTCCCGAGAGCTTAATACACACACATACACAAAATGCCTTGACTAAATGCACTTACATGAAAGGCACTCACCAAATGTGTGTGAAGGCTTGCTGGATGAATACCAAGGAAAAGAGGAAGCCAAGAATAGAGGTCTTACCACTTGGTGCAGTTCTCTTCCATCATACCTCAAGATATTTTGCTAAGGCAATTACATAATTAATAACTAGGCTATGAATATGCTGCCTGAATAGGTGCAGACATACTATGTGACTGATTCCCAGTTGAAAAACTTAGTTTGTTATAATAGTGTATCACTTATACTGATATTTACTATTAATTTACAAAAGATTCCATTCAGTAAAAATATAGTAGATCCCTGGATAACACAATTTTATTCAATACTAAAGGTCTGGTGCACTAAATTCATGCATGGGGGTGTCCCCTCAGCTCAGCCTGCACCCTCTCCAACCTGGGACCCCTCAGGGGATGTCCAACTGCCTGAGGATTAGATCTAAATTGGCAGTCAGACACCCCTCTCACAATCCTGGACTGCTGGCTCCTAATTGCTCACCTGCCTGCCTGCCTGGTCACCCCTCCTGCAGGCCTAGTTGCTCCTAACTGCCCCCCCTGTTGTCCTGGTCACCCCTTAATGCCCCCTCCTGCCAGTCTGGTCACCCCCAACTATCCTCCCCTCCCAGCCTGATTACCCCTTTTATGGCCCCCCATCAGTCTGGTTGCCCCAAACAGCCTGCTTGTGCAGTCATTTGGTCATGCCTCACTAACCTCCCTGCCAGCCTGGTCATAGGTAGCCATATTATGAAGACAAGATGGTCAATTTGCATATTACCTCTTTATTGTATAGGATAATATTGATGAGATGCTATAGAAACTTAACCCTTTGTTATGCAGTTAGCCCTGGGTTAAACTGGTTTTGCTAATACCTCGTTTCACTCCAGTTCCAATAACCTATCCATACCACTAAGTGAGGACTTACTATATATGAGAGAGTCCTAATTGTTTATTGAAAATAAATTTAGAAAATGTATACAATTAAATTTTACCAATTTAGTTTTTTAAAAATTAGAGGAAGCTGAAACTAGAGTTTTCTGAATCTTAATTTAAATTATATTTTCAACTGTAACTCTATGTTTTCAATTCACAACTAACTGAATTTATAGCCTATAGTACTTGTGACACTAGGGAGCAAATAAGAATTCTAAATGTATTTGTGCTAAGGACAATTCTTCATTTTCATCCTTTCAGGCTAATAAGCAAGAAAGAGGGATAGTTTAAACAGAAGCTATGCTGAATACTAATCTCATGAGCTAAAGTAAAACCTCCTTAGCTCGGTGGCTGAATATATGTATCTCTTTGCCAATCATTGTTTTTGTTAATTAGATAATTAGCATTTTTATAATATTAAAAGATCCTTAATTATATTAGTCCATATTTCAAGTTATAGGGAAGACTATAAATGCGGTTTATTTCACAACAGAAGAGAAGGTTTTTGCACTTGAGAATATTTGTTTACTTCCAAATTAAATTAAGATATGAAACTCAAAGGAACCACTAAACAAGATAAATCAAAGATTGACATTTAACCATCACAGCATTTAAAGCATATTAAATTGATGTGGGTAAAAGGTTTTAAAATTAAAATACATGAATATTAACTCTACCATTTTCATATACATGTATCTCTCTTTTTATATACACACATGCACAGAAGAATGAATGATATGTAACATATCATAGATTACATACACATGGCAGAAATCTTCAATATATTTAATACACTTTGAATTGTTTGTGACAGTGAACCCTCAATAACTCCATATTTCAGGAGCTCATGTCACTGCATCCATTATGTGTGGTCCATCAAACACCAACAGTGTGCTCTTCACATAAGAAATCTTACTTATCTTCTTCACTCATTGTTCTTTCTGACATTTCACGATACATGTAAACTTGAATATCTCATTGATCTGTTAAATTATTGTTTCCCCAGTAACACCAACAGCTTCTTCAGGATGGAAATTGTCTCCCACACTTCATTATATATTTACAGTACTTTACAAGTGGTCAGTGCTACTTGTTAAGTCGAATTGGATTTAACCACAAATGAGAGGCAGTATAAACATTTTAAAACAGAAACATTTTTTTGCCATATTCCAACATATTACATCACCTGCTTGCTCTTCTCTTTCTGGAATAATCTACACAAATTAAATCAGGTAGTACAGAGGTTCCTCTGCTATAATGTTTGACTTCCACACTGGTATCGTGGCACTGGACTCTCCATTGATTTCTAAATTGCTTTATTGTGTAATTTGGGAGAACTAGAGGAATAGAATCTACAGTCAGAGGCAGCTGGTTGAAACAGGTGTTGCAGAAAATTATAATTCTACCTTGATTAATCCTGTTTTTTTTATAACTGCCCTGCAGTTATGCATGACAGGTATCCAAATAATCAAACACAGTCTTTATTGCAACAATCTGAGCTATTGTCAGGAGAAACATCAGGAATTATTGGAGCATTGATGCCAAAATAATGTGTGTTTCATGAAATAGACTTTTGTTATTCCTTGAATTTCTGGGGATAAATGTATGTGTATGTGAATGTTATGTGTGTGATTTTCATTACAAATCTCTGTGTTTTTCTGTTTGTAACAGTGATTTTCAATAACTCACAAATTAAATTTTTGCCTTCCCAAAGTAATTTTAAAATGCAGCTTACTGTTAACAAGTCCATGGTAATTGTTTTGTACAGCATCTGGAATTATAAATACATCTATTAACAAGGCATATACGATTTAAGGACATTTCTGTAAGTATCAAAATACTATATTATTTTCATGTGTGTCAATACGTTGTTAAATATTTCTTCTCCTGGGTGGCTTAATCTTTTCCAACATGTAGCATCATGACTCAGAATGTCCAGCTTTTAAAATTTTTGAGAATGGTTCTGTTGATGTATTTGATTTAGGATTAGCTCATAATTGATTTTGTGAGGTTTAAAGCTAATATCTTCAGAACTGTCAAGGCATGAAAAAAATTTTCTGTCTTAATTTGTAAATAACTCTACTTAAGTAAATGAATAATTGGGATGAATGTAGAAAAGTTAAAATTTGTACAAACAATTGTGTAATTAGTAGGCTTACCTACTGAAGTAGCTTAGTATATGACTCTTTGATCCAGCTGTCCTTCTTAAAAATGAAAGACAGGATCTTTATGTATCTTGAATAAATTTGATGCTTAAGCAGTAGGAAGTGTTCACTCAAAGTTCTTAATACATTATCAATATATTTCAATAAAGTATGCTCTCAATGTGAGAATTAAAGATTCAATACTATTAATTCTATAAAATTATTGTTATTACATTTAATGTTTCACAAAATGTTTTAACTTTCAACATTGCTTATATGGAATGCATGAGCACCATGACATGAGGGAGCAATATCTTATTTTGCATCTGAAAAATAGATGACTTTGATTTGATTAACACTGTCCTCACAATATCTAGTTAGACAGAACTATATGGGGTCAAGTGTTTAGCAATTAATGGAAAGTTTCTAAATAAAGAAGTTTAAAATATCCCCTTGAAATAGTCATTTACCTGTTCTTGAATGATTATTTTATCTAATAAAAGAGTAGTGTGCAAATTGACTGTACCTACACTACACCCACAAGCCACTCCCACCAGCCAATTTGAGTATGCAAATTAACCCAACTAAGATGGCTGCCACCACAGAGAGAGCAGGAGGCTTGGGTTTCCCTGCCAATGGAAGATGCCAAGCTTTCCACCTGCCCTGGCCTGCCTTGGCCTCTGGTTAAGGCCACAAAGTTTTAAATATAGAAGATAAATAAATCCCAACAAAAATGGTGGCAGCCACAGAGCCTGAGAGAGTAGGAGGCTTGAGTTGCCCCCGGTGATGGCGGAAGCCAAGTTTCTGCAGCCCTGGCCTTTCTTGGCCTCCTCTACTCCAGGTTACAAAGTTTCAATTATAGAAGATAAATAAATCCCAGATACCAGAGCCTCTGCTAGGATCACCAGGGGGCATGGCCGGCCTGCAAATCACCATAAGCCCCTCAGCCAGGACACCCATGCCCTAGGGAACCCTGCCCTGATCCAGGATACTCTGCAGGACAAACCAGCTGGCCCCCACCTATGCACCAGGCTTTTATCCAATCTAATCCTAATAAAAGAATAATGTGAAAATTGACCGTAACTCCAACACACAAGATGGATGCCCCCATGTGGTCAAAGATGGCAGTACCCATGTGGACACAAGATGACCCCCACAAGATGGCCAGGCCTGAAAGGGAGGGCATTTGGGGATTACCAGGCTGGCAGAAGCAGGAAGTTGAGGGGGACCAGGCCTACAGGGAAGGGCATTTGGGGAGGACCCAGGCCTGCAGGGGAGAGAATTTGGGAGAAACCAGGCCTGCAGGGGAGGGCAGTTAGGGGTGACCATGCCTGCAAGGGAGGGCAGCTAGAGGCAAACAGGCTGTCAGGGGAGCAGTTAGGCATCAATCAGGCTGTCAGGGCAGTAGTTAGGGGGTGATCAGGCTGGCAGGCAGAAGTGGTTAGGGTATATTAGGACGGGAGGCAAGTGAGCAGTTGGGACCCAGCAGTCCAGGATCGGGCCTAAACGGTCAGTTGGACATCCTTGGAGGGATCCCAGATTGGAGAGGGTGCAGACTGGGTTGAGGGACACACCCCTCTATGCACAAATTTTGTGCACCAGGCCTCTAGTTTTTAAATGAAAAGTTGAGAGGTACATAAAATATATATGTAATTGAAAATTAAATGTTATAATTGTCACATATGATTAGTATCTGACCATATTAGTATCTGAACCAAGACAGACCTCATGCTTGTTGTAATCTGATTCCATAAAAATGCTTTCATAATAGGGTTTCAAAGTTAAACATCAACCTCATATTTAAATGTAAGATTCTGTCAAACCTTACTTTATTTAATGAATTTGGAGTCACAACCTAAACTGGTGTTTTTATTAAATATGAATCATCATTTATCTTCAATACAACTCTAGAAGCATTATTTTTAGAAAGCTCTTAAAATACTTAAAGACATTTTGTACTGTTTTTGAAAGAAATAATCATGTTAATGTAACTGTATAGTTCAAATAAATACAAAGTTAATATAAAGATTTCTGTATTCATTCTCTCTCAGATTTTATCTTGAGTCAAATTTAATCAGAATTTTTCCCCACATTAACCCACAGAAATAATTACTGTCTAGGTCAACAGTGACCTTCTTAATCCGGTGATCATCATTGTATACAGTCTATGACAAACTACTGGACAGAGCAGCTCTTTCCTTCCTAGAACGATAGGAATTCACTTGGATTCAAACATTCCATTCCCTCTTCATTCTTTCATAATATACTTGCTGTTTCTTCTTAATCTCCTCTCCTGATTCTTCTTCAAATTTCTGTCATTTAAACTTAGGGTACCCAAGAACTAAGTATTATAAGCTCTTCTATTTATTTATTCTCATTCCCTTGGCCAACATATTTAATTATTTATATGCATATTATGTAACATAAATTTTGTGCACCAAGGCCTCTAATTTATTTATATATATATAAATTTTGGTGCACAATCAGGGTCAATCAGGGCCAGGCCAATCAGGGCCAGGCAGGAGAGGGAGCAATGGTCAACTGGCCAGGTGCAGAAGGAACAGAAGCCAGCTGCAGCCACTCCCATCATTGGCACCCTGCCACCACACAGCTCCCCACCTCCCCTTCCTCCTTCCCTTGCCACCATGTTTGCACCACTGTGGCAGGCAAGTGGCAGGCTGATGGGGGCCTGCTGGACAGAGGGAGGACAAGGCACAGTAGGTTGGCTGCTGGGAGTTGGCCCTAGGCCCCCTAGGAAAGGGGCCATGTTTGCCACCACCCAACCCCAGTTCCCCATCCCAACCCAGATGCCGGAGGGAGGAACTTCAGGAGTTGGCCAGTTGAGGGGAAGAAACCATGAAAGGTTGGCAGGTGAGGGGAGGTTGGCTATGGGAGTACACTGACTTCCAGGAGGTAGCTCCTGCATTGAATGTCTATCTCCTGGTGGTCAGTGTGCATCATAGCAACCAATCATTCTGGTCATTATGGTAGTTTCACTTGCTTAGGCTTTTAAATATATAGAGTAGGAGAATATATATATGTATATGTGTATATATATATATATATATATATATGTATATATATATGTGTGTATATATATATATGTATTTATCCTACCTAATAAAAGAGTAATATGCAAATTTGACCATACCTTTGAAACACCCACAAGCCACGCCCATCAGCCATGCCCACCAGCCAATCAGGAAATTATGCAAATAACCCCAACCAAGATGGCTGCCAACACTGAGAGCAAGAGGAAGGCTTGGGTTTCCCCAGCAACAGAGGAAGCCAAGCTTTCTGCCTGCCATTGCCAGCGTAGGCCTCCACTCAATGCTACAAAGTTTCAATTATAAAAGATACAGAAATGGCAGCAGCCACTGAGCTGGAGAGAACAGAGGTTTGGGTTTCCCTGGCAATGGAGGAAGCCAAGCTTTCAGCCTGCTGTAGCTGGCCTAGGCCTCCACTCTAGGCTACAAAGTTTCAAACAGAAATGGCTGCCACCCCAGAGCAACCAGAAGGCTTGACTCTGCTCTAGGCTACAAAGTTTCAATTGTAGACATACATTAATTTCAGATACCAGGGCCTCCACTTGGGTCACTGGGGGGTGTGGCCAGCCTGCAAACCTACACAGGCCCCTCGCCCAGGCCGCCCTCACCCCAAGGGAACACCCATCCTGATCTGAGACAGTCTTTAAGGCAAACCAGCTGGCCCCAACTCATGCACCAGGCCTCTATCCTAATAAAAGAGTAATTTCCAGATTGACCATCATTCCAACACACAAGATGGATATACAGCACACACACACATATTAGAGGCCCAGAGGCCTGGCCTGGTGCACGAAATTTGTGCATGGGGTGGGGCGGGAGATGTCCCTTAGCCCAGCCTGCACCCTCTCCAATCTGGGACCCCTACAGGAATGTCTGACTGCCTGTTTAGGCCCGATCCTAGTAGGATCGGGCCTAAACAAGCAATCAGACATCCTTCTCACAATCCAGGACTGCTGGCACCAAACTGCTCACCTGCCTGCCTCCCTGATTGCCTCTAACCGCTTCTGCCTGCCAGCCTGATTACCTGCTAACCACTGCCCTTCTGGCCTAATTGATGTCTAACTGCTCCCCTGCCAGCCTGTTTGCCCCCAACTTCCCTCCTCTGCTGGCCTGGTCATACCCATCTTCCCTCCCATCCAGGCTTGATCACCCCCAACTACCCTCCCTTGCAGGGCCTGGAACCTCCAACGGCCCTCCCCTGCTGGCCATCTTGTGGTGGCCATCTTGTGTCCACATGGGGGCAGGATTTTGACCAAATAGGGTCAGCCATCTTGTGTGTTGGAGTGATGGTCAATCTCAAATTACTCTTTTATTAGGATAGAGGCCTGGTGCATGGGTGGATGCCAGCTGGTTTGCCTTGAAGAGTGTCCCAGATCAGGGTGGGTGTTCTCTTAGGGTGTGGGGCGGTCTGGGTGAGGGGCCTGTGGTGGTTTGCAGGCCGGCCAGGCATCCCAGCAACCCAGCAGAGGCCCTGGGATCTGAAATTAATTTATGTTCTACAATTGAAACTTTGTAGCCTAGTGCAGAGCCAACCCTTCTGCTTGCTCCATGGCAATAGCCATTTCTTTTTGAAACTTTGTAGCCTAGAGTGGAGGCGTAGGCATTAGGGCTGCAGAAGTTTGGCTTCTTCCTTTGCTTTGCCCTGGCAACTCTAGCCTCTGTTCTCTCCAGCTCCATGGCTGCCACCATTTCTGTTCGGATTATGTACCTTTTTTAATTGAAACTTTGTAGCATTGATGGAGGCCTAGGCCAGCAACAGCAGGCGGAAAGCTTGGCTTTCTCTCTTTCCAGGGAAACCCAAGCCTCCCTCCTGTTCTCAGTGGCTGCAGCCATCTTGGTTGGGGGTTATTTGCATAATTTGCTCCTGGTTGGCTGGTGGGCATGGCTGTGAGTGTGTCTTGGTAGGAGGTATGGTCAATTTGCATATTACTCTTTTATTAGGGGATATATATATATATATATATATATATATAGAGAGAGAGAGAGAGAGAGAGAGAGAGAGAGAGAGAGAATAGGGCAGTGGTAGGTAAAGTGTGCCTTGTGAGCTACATGCGGCTTGTAAGCCGCGGTTTGCTGCTCTGTTGACTGACTTTGCCCACCACTGCACTAGGGGACCAGTGCATAAATTTGTGTACCTTAAAAGGAACAGTGGCCCATGAGGCTGTGGTGGGCACAGGGGAGGGTCTTGGCCCATCCCCCATTCCCCTACCAGGCCCCCCCCCAGCTACAGCCCCTGATCCCCTGTCTGCCAGCAGCCCCACTCCCACATACTGACAGCACTGGCTCCGCTCCCACCTGCTGACAGTGTGAAGCAATTGGGGCTCGTACAAGCAGCAGGTGTGTACAGGGCTGGGGCCTCAGTGGTGCTACCAGCATCTCCTGCCTCATTTGCCTGTCAGAAACAAGGGTATGTAGAGAAGGCCTCAGGGGTGATTGGGGCTGGCGCTGGGCACCAGCAGTGTGTGCGAGCCGCGGCTCCAGCACCAGCAGCAGGTGTTTGTGCTACGTGGGACTGTGGCACATGGGAGCAAAGAATTTTCAGTAACTACCAGAAGCATGCTCAATTACAGCCACCAGTGCCCCCCGCTCACCTGCTTCACCTTCCCTCCACAGTTGACACCTGCCATGTTCCATGTTCTGCCACCTGCTACCACTGCCTTCCGTGTTCTGTGCACACTCTCTGGTGGTCAGTGCATGTCATAGTGACTGGTTGTTTGGTTGTTCTGTTTGGTTTATTTGCATATTAAGGTTTTATATAAACTGAGTGGCCAGATTATTATGACCACCTGACGTTTGTAGGCAAATTAGTCGTACACTGCATTGTACAGGATATGGAAGCTGAAGTCCTGTTTGAACACCTTTGCTGGCTGCAGTTACCAAGATAAAATGTCTCCAGTTCACACAGGTACACAGAATTGGACGGTGGAGCATTGGGGAAAAGTCATGTGGTCTGACGAATCACGTTTCCAGTTGCATCATGCAGATGTCAGAGTGAGAATTTGGCAGAAACAGCATGAAATAATGTACCCCACATGCATGAGTACAACCCTTCAAGCTGGTGGGGGCAGTGTTATGGTTTGGGCATGTTTTCCCGGCATGATTTGGGCCCTTTAATTCGTGTGGAACAAGGTCTGAATAGCACAACATACGTAGGTATTGTTGCTGATCAAGTTCATCCTATCATGTTGATAATGAATCCCAATAGAGATGGCTTCTTCCAACAAGACAATACGCCATGCCACGGTGCTGGTATTGTGCAGGAGTGTTTTCAAGAACATGAGGGAGACTTTACCTGGCTTAGGTAGCCTCCACATTCCCCAGATCTTAATCCAGTTGAGCATTTGTGGGATGAAGTTAAAAGAGCCATCTAGCAGCTGGTTCCACAACCATCAGCTCTCACAGAACTGGACAGTGCTACTCATCAGGCATGGTGTCAGATTCCTCGCATCACCTTTCAACATCTCGTGGAGTCAATGCCAAGAAGAACCAAAACAGTATTGAAGGCAAAAGGTGGCCCAATGCAGTACTGATGAGGTGGTCATAATAATCTGGCCACTCGGTGCATAAAGATTAGAGGACCAGTGCATGATACTCATGTACTCGGGGGAGTGGTTCCTTGGCTTGGCCTGCACACTCTCGCAGTTCGGGACTCCTCATGGGATATCTGTCTGCTAGTTTAGTCCTGCTCCCCAAAATCTGGCCAGTTCTCATGACCTACATGCCAGGGTTGCAGGCTTGATCCCTGGTGAGAGGCCTGCAGGAGGAAGCCAATCAATGTTTCTTTTTCACTGATGTTTCTTGCCCTCTATTCCTATCTTATTTCTGCCTAAAATCAATAAAACATATTTTAAAGGTTAGTTTTGTCAACCTTTTTCCTATCCCCTTCAGTAGGATAATACTAGTACTAGTATATGTTTGTTATATTCATTTTTCATAGTCTGCATTCCACCTTAAACACCCTAAAGTCAAATTGTTATTATCATTGCTGTTTGCCCCATTCATTGTAATATACAAGCATATGGGTTTTTAAAAAGGGATGGAATCGTGTGTTTACTGCCTTAGTACTATGTAGATGTGTATCAGTCTAAAAATTGCTTTTTGAGATTTCATTGTTATCAACAATTACTTGTTCTCCAATTCCTCCAGTAGTGAAGGAATGTTAATCATTTGGTAGCCTTGGCTGGAACATGAGATGAAGAAATTAACCAGGGGTTTACCTGGACCTTCATCCTGTCATCTCATTTTCAGTCTAAATCCCTGCTTTTAGAAGTACACAATACTAGGATTTTGCCTCATAAAATGATCTCCTTTTGGACTTAACCCTCTCCCATATCCTGTAAACTTAGTTTTAGCTTTCTCCAGTTTGCTAATTAATAAAAATTCTTTCATCTGCTTTGAACTTTGTTTTGTTGGCTTGCTCTCTTTGCTATCACCATAATCTACATGTCTTTGGATATACTGCTTTATTAATTTTTTTTCTGAAATTTAAGGAAGAAACAAAAATTAATATGTATGTTTAATGTTATATTTAACTATAGGAATATACCCTGGACACTTAATTTTATTTTCAGATTTAAAAAATAAAATTAAGTGAAAAATTCAAGTTCCACAAATGCACATATTACACTACCATTTAGGTAAAAAAAAAATAAATATATATATATATATATATATGAGATTGAGTATATAAAAATAAAATAAGAGTATTTTCAACTGGGTATATGTGGAATATGTCTGAGGAGAGAAACAATTCTTACTGTAAAGTTCTACTTCTTTGTTTAAAAATAAATCTTAAGTAAAAGGTTAATTGTTATATTTTAATTAAGGACATCAGGTACCAGGATATTTTTAATATTATTACTTATGACTTTGTATGTATTTTATGTATTCCACAATTGTAAAATGTATCAAGTTTTTATGGTCAATAAGATTTTTTTATCCCCTAGATTATATATTCATTACTAGACAAAGCAGGCAAATTTTAGTATCAGGTAAGATAACATCAGGTTTCTGTCTTTAGCCAACTATACTTTAATTTCTAAAGTGTAAAATGTCATGCTCTGGCCAGGTTCCTCAATTGGTTGAAGCATACTCCCATAAACTAAAATTTAGGTTTGATTCCCAGTCAGAGCACTTATGGGAGGCAACCAATTCTTGTTTCTCTCTCATATTAATGTTTCTCTCTCTCTAAAAATAATCAATAAAAAATTAAAAACACATATCCATGGGTGAGGACATTCTGAAATGTACCAATGGATACATACAAGAAATAAACTTAAAGATAACTACTTTTTCTTTTCTTCTCTCTCTCTCTCTCTCTCTCTCTCTCTCTCTCTCTCTCTCTCTCTCTCTCTCGTTAAGCCTCACCTGAGGATATTTTTTCTATTGATTTTTTTAAATTTTTATTTTATTGTTTAAAGTATTACAAGTACATGTGTCTCGTTTTTTTCCCATTGACCTTTTTCCAGCCTCCCCTATCTCCTGGCACATGTCCTCACTGCCCCCACCCCTGCCCAGTGTCTTGTATTCATAGGTTATGCTTATATGCATGCATACAAGTCCTTAGGTTGATTTCTTACCACCCCCCAGCACTCACCAGCCTTCCCAATATAATTTGACAATCTGTTCAATGCTTCTTTGCCTATGTATCTGTTTTTCTGTTCATCAGGTTATAATATTCTTTATTATCCATAAATGGTTGAGATAATGTGGTATTTTTCTTTCACTGCCTGGGTTATTACACTTAGCATAATGCTCTCCAGTTCCATCCTTACTATATAGGCTGTTTCCAAATCCTAGCTATTATAAATTGTGCTGCTATAAACATAGAGGTGTATATATCCTTTCTGATTGGTGTTTCTGTTTTCTTGGGATATATTCCTAGAAGTAGTATTACTGGGTCAAATGGCAGTTCCATTTTTAAATTTTTGAGGAAATGTCATACTGTTTTCCACAGTGGCTGCACCAGTCTGCATTTTCTCCAGCAGTGAAGTAGGGTTCTTTTTTCTTTGCATCTTTTCCAGCACTTGTTATTTGTTGATTTGTTGACAATAGCCATTCTGACAGGTGTGAGGTGGTACCTCATTGTTGTTTTGATTTTCATCTCTCGGATGATTAGTGACTTTGAGCATGTTTTCTTGTGTCTCTGGGTTTTCTGCATGTCCTCTTTTTTTACTAAGAATGGAAAGGAGGGAAGGGAGAGAGAAACATCAATGTGGGAGATACAAATTGATTAGTTGCCACCCTCATGCACCCTGACTGGGGCAGGACTCAAACCTGCAAACGAGGTAGGTGCCCTTGACCAGAAATGAAACCCACAACCATTCAGTGTATGGACCATCACTACAGACACTAAGCACCCCTGGCCAGCGCAAAGATTACACTTTCTTAAGAACTAATCTGAGACATCTTTTCTAGCAACATATTAAATGACTGTGATGTGATCAAATATGCAACCCAGTAGCAGAAGAAACAAAACATCTGGCTTCTTAGGTAATACACATGTACTTTCAGACCTTTTTTCTTCATTAAGGATTCTATAATGACCCAGACTTACTTGGCTATCTATACTAATAAAAGAGAAACATGCAAATTACCATCACGACACTACACTACCAGCCAATCAGAATACGTATGCAAATTAACATGAAAACATGGTGGCAGCCCCGCCCCCCTGCCACTCCAGGCCTGTGGGGGTCAGAGAAGTTGGGCACCAGCACCTGAGGCTGGCTGCAGTCCAGGAGACAGAAGAAGCCACCTGCCCCGTAATCCCAGGCCACAGACAGCAGCAGAAGTCTCACGTCTGACTGCCCCACGTCCTGTGGTCATCAGAGAGGTCAGTTGCCAGCGCCTGAGGCTGGCAGCAGTCTGGGAGAGGAAGAATCCACCTGCCCAGTGATCCCAGGTAGCAGCCAATAGCAGAAGCCTCATGTCCATCTGCCCCTCATCCTGGGGAGACTGAAAAACTGGGCCACAGCACCTGAGGCTGGGTGTGGCCCAGGAGATGTAGAAGCCATTTGCACCATGATCCCAGGCCACAGTCAGCTGGAGAACTCACCCACACTACATCCCAGGGAAGATGGAGAAGCCGGCCCGCTTATGGTCCAGGTGCCAGCAACTGTGGCTGGCTATAGCCTGGGAGACAGAGAAGCCGCCCACTGTGAGGTCCCAGGCACCAGCACTTGTTGCTGCAGTCCAGGTGAAGCCACCTGCCCACCATCCCCTGCGGCTGCAGCTGGCCTGGGTGCCTATGGCTGACCAGAGCGAGGGAATCCCAGATCCTGGGTGATTGTGGTCAGCTGGAGGAGGGAATTATGGGTCCTGAATATGGGGCTGAGGCAGAGGTGGTTAGGGGCAATCAAGCCAGCAGGGGAGGAGTTATGGACAATCAGGCTGGCAGGCAGAAGTTAGGGGCAATCAGGCAGGCAGGCAAGTGGTTAGGAGCCAGCAGTTCTAAATTATGAGAGGGATGTCCTACTTCCAGTTACTCCCTGAGGGGTCCCAGATTGGAGAGGGTGCAGGCCGGGCTGAGGGACACCTTCCCTCTTCCCCCCCACATGCACAAATTTTGTGCACTGGGCCACTAGTTATATCATAAGTACATAGCAAGAATGTTAGAAACTCATATCTTCTCAAACCTCCAGATGAAGAATACCAAATTTTGTAAGTTTCAAAGTTTACCTATGTTCCTAAGAACTTTAGTAGTTATAAAATGAAATGGAAAAATCGCACAGATGCATAACTTAACTCTGGTAGTAATATATCGTAGATAAAGAACACATATGCCCATCATTTTAATCACTGTAGCTAGTTTTCATTGTTGCTGACCAAGCTGCAGAGCTGTTCACATTCCAAATTTTTTTCTTTGAAGACCCTCACAAAGGGCTCCTCTTGGCATTAGTCAACAACGGAGTATGCCTGCTTTAATGTGAATACTTGGTCTCAACATCTGTCATTTTCTTTGCAATTCTTGCCCTGAATCCATGCTTTTTATTTTTGTTTCCAAATGTTTGCTATCTGTATTATGTTACTTTGCTTTCATGCATGCCTATGTTTTAGAAACTATTTATTTTAATGTAAATATCTCTATTTTTTTAGTCTTACTGCAATCAATGCTGATTAATACATCCAGACAATACAGACAATTATAAAAATTGAATAAAAAATTTTTCTAAGTTTTTTTTTATCAGCTGCAAACACAGGATGAATATATCACATGCTCTCACAAAACATTTACTTTATTTTCAATGACACAAATAGGTACAAAGTAAAAGGATGGGAAATTTTTTATACAAAGAATAACTAAAAGAGAGCAAGTTTAGCTATTTTAATATCAAACAAAAGAGACTCTACAACAATAATTGTTATGAGAAGCAAAGAAGGATATAATATAATGATAAAAGTGTGACTATATAAAAATATATTAAATTTTAAACAAATATGCACTTAACAAGAGATTCCCAATATATATTAAACCAAACTGACAGATTTGAGGGAAGAAATAGCTGTAACTATATAGTAAATATATCACTAGTCCACTTTTAATAGTGGTTAAAAAAAATAGCTAATAGATCAGACAAAAATTAGGAGACTTGAATGACACTAAAAATCAACTGGAAATGGCAACCTATCTAATAAAAGAGTAATATGCAAATTGAGCGCACCTCTGCTACACCCACAAGCCATGCCCACCAGCCAATATCAGGAGTGAATATGCAAATAAACCTCAACTAAGATGGCTGCAGCTACTGAGAGCAGAAGGAAGGCTTGGGTTTCCCCAACAATGGAGGAAGCCAAGCTTTTCACCTGTCCTGGCTGGCCTAGGTCTCCACTCCAGGCTACAAAGTTTCAATTTCAGAAGCTAAGTACATTCGAACAGAAATGGCTGCCACCACAGAGTGAACTTAAGGCTTGCCTTTGCTCTAGGCTGAAAAGTTTCAATTGTAGAAGATAAATAAATCCCAGATACCATGGCCTCTGCTTGGGTTACTGGGGGGCATGGCTGGCCTGCAAACCACCACAGGCCCCTTGTCCAGGCCGCCCCATGCCCCAAGAGGAACCCCACCCTGATCCAGGACACCCTTCAGGGCAAACCAGCTGGCCCCCACCCATGTGCTAGGACTCTATTCTATCCTATCTAATAAAAGAGTAATATGAAAATTGACCATCACTCTAACACACAAGATGGCTGCCCCCAGGTAAGACATAAGATGGCCACTATAAGATGACTAGCAGGAAAGGGCAGTTGGGAGGGACCAGGTCTGCAAGGGAGGGCAGTTGGGAGTGATCAAGCCTGCAGGAGTAAGAAGTTAGGGGTGACTAGGCCGGCAGAGGAGGGAAGTTGGGGGCGACCGGGCCTGTAGGGAAGGGCAGTTGGGGGGGACCCAGGCCTGCAGGGGAGAGCAGTCAGGGGCAATCATGCTGGCAGGGGAGCAGTTAGGCATCAATCAGTTGGCAGGGGAGTGGTGAGGGCGTGATCAGCTTGGCAGGCAGAAGTGGTTAGGGGCAATCAGGAAGGCAGGCAGGCAGGAGCCAGCAGTCCTGGATTGTGAGAGGGATGTCTGACTGCCCATTTAGGCCTGATACAGATAGGATCCCAGATTGGAGGGGTCCCAGATTGGAGAGGGTGCAGGCTGGGCTGAGGGATACACACACACCTACCCTGTGCATGAATTTCATGCACCAGGTCTCTAGTATCTATAGAACATTTCACCCCAAAATAGCAAAATAAATATTTCTTTCAAGTATGCACAGAATACTCTCTGGGAACAACCCTATAGTGCATCACAAAACTAATCTCAGCAAATTTTTAAAAATTAAAATAATTGAAAGCATATTCTCTAAACTAGTGAATTTAAAAATTAATAAAAATAGAATTTGAAAACTCATAAACATGTTTAAATTATGATCTAGCAATTCCACTGCTGGATATATATCTGAAGTAAATGAAATTTAAATCTCTATCAGACATCTACAACCCCATTTAATTGCAGCATAATTCACAATAACCAAGAAATGAAAGCAACCTAAATGTCCTTCAATGGATTTATGGATAAGTAAGATGTGGTACATATATGAAATGGAATATCACTAAGTTGTAAGAAAAAGAAGGAATTTAAAACAACATATATGAACCTGGAGGGCATTGTTCTAAGTGAATTAAGCCAAGCAGAGAAAGATAAATACTATATAGTATTACTTATATATTTAATTTTAAAAAGAAAAAACAAAACAAAACAAACAAACAAACAACACAAAACGGTGGTTGCCAGGAGCTGAAGGAAAGGGAAATGTGTAAATGTAGGTAAGGGTACAATCCTTCATTTATAAGCAAAATAAATTCTGATGTACAGAAAGGTGACTGTAGTTAATAATACAGTATTATATACTAGACAGTGCTGAGAGCAGATCTTAAGTTTTGTCACTGTGTGTGCATATGCACACACATACACACAAATAAATGAACTATGGAAGATTGAATGTTAATTATCTTGATCTTGGTGATTATACGCCAATGTACATGCCTACCAAATGTTATGTATTTTATTTTTTATTGATTAAGGTATTACATATGTGTCCTTATTCCCCCATTATCCACCACCTCCCATTCATGCTCCCACCCCCCTGTGTCCATTGATTAGGCTCATATGCATGCATATAAGTCCTTTGGTTGATCTCTCATCCTGACCCCCACCATCCCCTACCTTTCCTGAATTTTGACATTCTGATTGATGTTTCTCTGTCTCTGGATCTATTTTTGTTCATCAGTTTATGTTGTTCATTATATTGCACAAATGAGTGAGATCATGTGGTATTTATCTTTCTCTGCCTGGCTTATTTCACTTAGCATAATGCTTTCCAGTTCCATCCATGTTGTTGCAAATGGTGAGAACTCTGTTTTTACAGCAGCGTAGTATTCCATTATGTAGATGTACCACAGTTTTCTAATCCACCTATCTGCTGATGGGCACTTAGACTGTTTCCAAATCTTAGCTCTGGTGAATTGTGCTGCTATGAACATAGGGGTGCATATATCCTTTCTGATTCATGTTTCTAGTTTCTTCGGATATATTCCTAGAAGTGGGATCACTGGGTCAAAATGGGAGTTCCATTTTAAGTTTTTTGAGGAAACTCCATACTTTTCTCCACAGTGGCTGCACCAGTCTGCATTCCCACCAGCAGTGCAAAAGGGTTCCTTTTTCTCTGAATCCTCTCCAGCACTTGTGATTTGTTGATTTGTTGATAATAGCCATTCTAACAGGTGTGAGATGGTACCATATTGTTGTTTTGATTTGCATCGCTCTGATGATTAGTGACTTTGAGCAGGTTTTCATGTGTCTCTTGGCCTTCCTTCTGTCTTCTTTTGAGAAGTGTCTATTTAGATCAGTTGCTCATTTTTTTGATTGGGTTGTTTATCTTCTTTTTGTTAAGTTACAAGTGTTCCCTGTAAATGTTGAAGATTAAACTTTTATCATTGATATCATCGGCAAATATGTTCTCCCACTCAGTAGGCTTTCTTGTTGTTTTATTGATGGTCTCCTTTGCTTTGCAAAAGCTTTTTATTTTGATGTATTTTAAATATATGCAATTATATTGTTCAATAATTCTTGAATAAAGTTGTAAAACTAAACACTGTATTTTTTCCCAGGGCTGCTGAAAAAGATATAAAACAATAGATGTTTATAGACTCACAGTTCACCTGAGAGGCTAAAAATCTGAAATCAAGGGCTTAGCTTAGGTGGCTGGGGCCTGGTGGGACCTGAGGAGGCATAGTGGGGTATCCTGGGCCATGGGGGGCATGGCCAAGGCAGCCCAGGCCACCGGGGGGGCATGGCTGAGGCGGCCCAGTGCTGTGGGAGGCATGGCCGAGGCAGCCCAAGCCTTGGGGGGGGGGGGAGTACAGGGGAACCTGGGGGGTGTGGCCAAGAAGGCCCGGGCCTAGGGGTGCCTGAGGGTATGTGTCAAGGTGGTCCAGGCCTGGGCAGGTGGGGCCAAGGCTTATTCTAGCTGGGGTCGAGCTGGCTGGAGCTAAGGCCTTGGCTGGAGGTGTGGGGGTTCGGGGCTGGGATGGAATCAGCCATCTGCCCAATTGCAGGGTGATGGCTGGGTGCCCAAGGCCTAAAGCCTTGGACAGAGGGCTCCCAGTATGTGTGAGGGGGCAGGTTGGGCTGAGGGATCACCCACCCCCAGTGTACGAATTTCATGCACTGGGCCTCTAGTAATTTCTAAGTTAAACTATCTCTAGTCACAAATTACACAATCTTATATGTAGAAATTCTAAATAACAGTCACATGCACACAAATATTGAGCTAATAAATTAGTTCAATAAAGTTGAAGGACATAAGATTAAAAAAATAAGCTGTATGCCTATGAATTAGCACTATACAATCTAATAATGAAATTTAAAAATCAATTTAATCTAAAATGCATAAATATGAGTAAAATACTTAGAAATAAACTTAGTCAAAGAAATGCAATACCTGTACATTGAAACTACCAAGCATAATTTTTTTTAAAAAATAATGAATTCAAAGATAGACCAGGTTTATAGACTGAAATCCTCAAAGTTTTGATGGAAATAGAAATCAAATTGTTCTACAGAGTCAATGTAATCTCTTCCAAAATTCCAACTTCCCTTTTTCAGAAATGGACAATCTTATCATAAAATACAAATGCAAATAAAAGGGACCCCAGATAGTCAACCCAATCTTTGAAATGAACAACAAAGTTAGATGAATTACAAATCTTGATTTCAAAATTTACTACAAAGCAGCAGTAATCAAAACAGTATTGGTAGATGAATGGATAAAAAAGCTGTGGGATATTTACACTTTGGAATACTATGCAGCTATAAAAATGAGGGATGTTAATGCTAAGTGAAATAAGCCAATTGGAGAAAGACAACTATCACATGATCTCACTTATTTGTGGAATCTAAAGAACAAAATGAATTAACCAACAAAATAATGCCCTGAGCATAGAGTCATGGAATAGATTGACATCCCTCAAAGTGCAGTTGGAGGGACAAGAAGAGCTAAACCAAAGAACTTATATGCATATTCCATGGACATGGGCAATAGAGTTGTAAAGACCTAGGGAGGGGATGTAGGAGCTTGGAGGAGGGGGTAAAGGGGGGGAAATGGGAGATATCTGTAATACTATCACAATAAAAATATATTTAACAAACAGTATAGATATATAGATCAATTAATTCGAATTTAGCATCTAAATAAATCTATGGTCAATTGATTTTCAAGAAGGTTGCCAAGATCATTCAATGAACAAAGAATAATCTTTTAAAAAACTGGTGCTGGAACAACTGGGTATCTACATGCAAAATAATGAAACTGAATGCCTACCTCACATCAGATAACAAAATTAACTCATGCCTGGCCAGTGTGGTTTAGTGATTGAGCATTGACCCAGCAACCAAGAAGTCACTATGTTGTACACCAGAAACTATTATTATGTATTTTAATTCAACTATAACTAAAAATAATCTTTTAAAAGTGGGTGTAATATAGTTATTTTTAAATATTCAAAACTTGTATTATCCATTGTCAGCAGATATACATGCAAAAGAAAGTTAGTTAGGCTGAAAATTAATGATACCAGATGCAAACTTTGATGTACAGAGAGAATTTAACAATACCTAACATGTAAAATACATAGATAACTATTAAAGAATATTTTTGCTTTTATTTCTCCCCTCTCTTAATTTCTTCAATAGTAAACTGTTTAAAGCATTAATAACTTATGATGAGATTTCACTTAAATACTGTATATTTAAGTGAAAATATTTGAGAGCAATAACAAAAGAGAATGGGGTTCAAATAGAAGTGTATTTTTTATAAGTTCCTTTATTTTATGTGAAGTAGTTTAATATTAACTCTAAGTAGAATGGAAAGAATGGTAACCCTACTATAACCACTAAAAATAATAATAATAATAGGAACAGGTATAACTGAAAAGCCAACAGATTAAATTAAACAATACTAAATAATATTAAGTTAGCAAAATACAATTCAGAAAATTAAGAGCAGAGGATAAAACTTACATGGAAAAAGTAGAAAACAATAGCAGAATATCAGTCTTATTCTCAGTCATAAATAATCACATTAATATAATGTATTGAACATTTTCATTTAAATTCAAAGAATATCAGGTTGCAATTAAAACAACAACAACCGCAAATGCACAATTACAGTGTTTAAAAGAGCACTTAAATTATAACCAAGGAAAAGGTAAGAAATATAAAGCTGACATGGCTGCTCTTTAATATTAGAAAAAGTAGATTTTGGGCCCAGCAGGTATGTCTCAGTGGTAGAGCACTGACCGACGAATGAAAAGATCACCAGTTGAATTCCCAGCCAGGGCATATGCCTGGGTTGTGGGCTCGATTCCAGTAGTGGGCATGGAGGAGGCAGCCAATGAATGTTTCTCTCTCATCAGTATTTCTATCTCTCTACCCCTTTCCCTCTCCCCACCCACTCGCTCAAATCAATTTAAAAAAAGAAAACATTGATTTGGAGAATGGAGAAGAAGGCAGGTGGAAGTTACACGTAACCATACCCCAGAACTAAACTGGAATTATAGTTGAAATACAGAACAATCAACCTGAATAACCAGTTGGAAACTAGCTGAAGAGTAATCTTACAACCAAGGATTTACAGAAGACAAGGCATTGAGATTAGTAGGAAGAGTTGAGGCATGTAAAGGACTAGTCCTGTTCCCACAGGCAGCAGTTGAGAATTCGGGGGATATTTCAGCTGCAAAGGTCCCCCCTGAGGAGTGAGGGGTATCAATCCCATGCTGGGCTCCCCAGCTTAGAGCAATAAAGCCAGGAAGAGGAGCCCATATAACATTTGACTGTGAAAATCAGAGAAGATTCAGTCTACCAGGGAGAGATGGGCGTCTGCTAAAAACCAAGGTGCCCTCTTAAAGGGCCAATGCACAAAATAGTGTTTTACTGATTCACCCTGTGCTCTAGGAGAAGGAGAGTGGCTCAGAGCAGACTAGAGTCATGCAGGGGGAGATTGGGTTGTGAGGCTCCAGAAAGAAAGCTAAAGGGACAACTATCAGGATCTCTATATTGAGTCCCTCTCCCTAACAATCATAGAGGGCATCTTTCTTGGATCAAGCACTCCTCTCCCTAGGATATCAGCCTGGGGGAATGCAATAGCCCCAATTTCCCAAATCCCTGTTGCCCTACCCTGATGAGCTCATACCTTGCAGAGTAGTTAGCTGCCTGGTCCAATGGGGTAGAGGCCAGGTGGATTCTGTGGGTGTCAGAAACTGAGTTATGGGGCTCCAGGGCAGGAGCCATTCCCTCCTCTTCCTATGAGCCTGACTTGTATCCCTCATGGAAGATCTAACCTCACCCTCCATGCTCCCCATCCTGCTGCACTCAGGCTCTGGATGAGGTCTGGGAAGAATTCAAGACAGATTGAGTTGTGTGGCTCTAAGGCAAGGGTCATTGTTATCTTGCATTCTCAAGTTTACATAATCCTCCATTCATCTGGCAAAATCTTGGTCTTTTTGGACCTAATAAACAATCTTGACCTCACCCTGATGAATCAATGAGACCTTACCACACCAAAAGAGCTGAAGACACCTGCACAAGTGGCTGCAGACCATGGTATTGGTACCATATTTGAATCTATATAAATCTGATGAATACTGCAGGCCCCTTCCTGATGACTGAGAGTGCCCCTCAAGCAACTCATTTACTACCAGAGGCTTTTTCATTAACTGAGCTTAACAGGCAGCTAACAGGTAAGGGCAGATCTTGGGAAGTCTTGGGCCTTTTCCTGACCTGTCCTGGCTATGTTGCTAGTGGAAACTGGCCTTGATGCACAGCTTGATCCTGCACCATTTACACCCAGGCCCAGGAAAGACAGGTACAAACTGTGTATCACTTTGTAGCTCCAAAGAGGTAGCCCAGGGCCTGTCACTGGCAGTACCTGACATGAACCAGCACTAGATTCCCTCCTAAGAGGCACCAAGAACAAAATAACCAGTGGTTCGGACCACATAAGAACATAATCTAATTACATTCATAAGTGTAATATTCAAAGGGAGATCTCAGCAAATACCAGATCCTGTTATGGTGAATTCAGCTTTATAAAGCCGTCTGCCGCACAACCGCTCATAAATTGTGCTTGGGGTAAATACTCATAGGCAGACAGAGAGAGGGATATACCCAACTGGCCAACAACAATAGAAATTCAACCACAGTAGGGTCTCTAACAAAAACCCACATAAGGGACATTCAGAGCACGTCCCGGAGGCAATTAGGGAGACTTAGCCTCTCAGCCCCACAAGATACCTACTAAATTAAACCACCTTACCAAGTCATAGAAGATATACCTAATACAAGGAAACAGAGAGGCAGGCAAAACGGGAAATGAAAGAAACATGCCCAAAATAAAAGAACAGGAAAAATTGCTAGGAAAAGAACAAAGTGATACAGAGGAAAGCAAATTATACAGATACAGAATTCAAAATATGAATATAAGGATGCTCAAGAAGCTTAGCTAGAACTTCAACAGCATAAAAAAGGAATCAGTCAGAAATGAAGAATATAATATCAGAAGCAAAGAAAATACTAGAAAGAACCAACAGAAAATTAAAATAACATAAGTGATGTAGAAGACAAGATAGCTGAAAATACCCAATCAGAGCAGCAAAAGGAAAAACTAATTTTAAAAAATAAGTATAGTCCAAGGGACCATTGGGACAATATGAAGCATAATGATATTATCATTATAGGGGTACAAGAAGTACTAGAGAGAAAGCAAATAATTGAGAATATATTTGAAGAAAGGGTATGAAACTTTCCTAACCTGGTAAACAAAAAAGGACACACATGTTCAAAAAGCACAGAGAGCACCAAACAAAATGAACCCAAAGGCTGTCAGCTGATTATGAAACAGAAACATTTGAGGCAAGAAGGAATTGGCATGAAATATTCAAAATGATGAAAAGCAAGAACCTACAACCATGACTACTCTATCCAGCAAGGCTATCAGTCAAGGATATCAGTCAAAATTGAAGATGAAATAAAGAGCTTTCCAGACAAGAAAAAGCTAAAAGAAATCATCACCACCAAACCTGAATTACAACAAATGTTAAAGGGTCTTCTTTAAAAAGAGGAAGAAAAATTAAAAATAGGGAAATATAGTTATAAAAAATAAAATGGCAATGAATACATACTAGCAATAATCACCTTAAGTGGATTAAATTCTCTAGTCAAAAGATACAGGATGGCTGAGTAGATAAGAAAACAAATCCCATGCATATCCTATCTACAAGAGAACCACACAGAACAAAAGATAGACACAGCCTGGACATAAAGGAATGAAAAAGGACATATCACCATGTAAATGGAAATGAATTAGAAAAAAAACTGGGGTAGCAGTACTTACATTAAAAAAAATAAATAGACTTCAAAACAGAAGCTATAATTTATATATATAAAAGCCTAAGTGACTGCCAACTGACTGACCAGCCAACTGGCTGGCAGCTATGATGTGCACTGACCACCAGTGGGCAGACACTCAATGCAGGAGTGGAAACCACAAGCATGGAAACATGGAACAGACTTTGAATCTCAGAGGAAAGGGGGGAGAGAAAGGGGCAGGAAGCAATTAACCAAAGATCTAATATGCATACTAGGTCCAGTGCATGCATTTGTGCACTAGTGGGTCCCTTAGCCTGGCCTGAACCCTCTTGCAATCTTGTACCCCTTGTGGGATGTCAGAAAACTGGTTTCAGCCTGACCCCCCATAGGCCAGGGTACTAGTGAGATCCCTTGGCCTGGCCTGCAGGGATGAGGCCAAACTGGCCTGGTGCATGGATTCGTGCACCAGTAAGGTCCCTCAGCCTGATCTGCAAGGACTAGGCTGAAACGAGCTCTCCGACATCCCCCAAGGGGTCCCAGATTGCAAGAGGGTGCAGGTCAGGCTGAGAGACCCCATGGGTGCATGGATTGCACCAGACCTCTAGTAATAAATAAGAAAGCACATCATATAATGACAAAGGGATCAAACTATCAAGAGCAAATAAACTCTTTAAACATTTATGCACCCAACATAGCAGCACTTAAATATATAAAGCAAATATTGATGAGCATAAAGGGAGAAATTGACAGTAATACAGTTATATTAGAGGATTTTAATACCCCATTGACATCAATGGATAGATCTTCTAGACCAGTGGTCACCAAACTCATTAGTCATCAGAGCCAAATATCAGCAGTACAATGATTGAAATTTCTTTTGAGAGCCAAATTTTTTAAACTTAAATTTCTTCTAATGCCACGTCTTCAAAATAGACTCGCCCAGGCCATGGTATTTTGTGGAAGTGCCCACAGTCAAGGGGCCAAAGAGCTGAATAAGGCTCGCAAGCCGCAGTTTGCCGACCACTGTTCTAGACCAAAATCCAACAAGGAAACCATAGCCTTAAATGACACACTAAACAAGATAAATTTGTTTGATGTTTTCGAAGCATTTTATCCCAAAGCAGCAGAATATATAAAATATCTATACTACCCAAAACAATCTATAACTTAAATGCAATTTCTTTTAAAATACCAAAAACTTATTTCACAGTACTAGAATAAATAATCCAAAAACGTATATAGAACCACAAAAGATCCCAAGTAGACAGAAATCTTGAAAAAAAAGAACAAAGTTGGGTGTGTCACACTACCTGACATCAAGATGTACTACAAGGCCATAGTAAGAAGAGAAAAAAAAGCATGATACTGGCATAAAAACAAACATATAGATTAATGGCACAGAATAGAGAGCCAGAAACAAACCTACACTTTTATGGTCAATTAATATTTTCCAAAAGAGGCAAAAAACATAAAATGAGGTAAAAACAGTCTTTTCAATAAACAGTGTTGGAGAGATACATGCAAAATCAAAAACAAACAAACAAACAAACTAGAGTACTTTCTTTCACTATATAAAAATCTCAAATGAATTTTAAACTTAAATGTAAGACTCCAAGCCATAAATCTTCCAAGATAAGATATAGGCAGCAAAATCTTGAACAGTTTTTATAGTAATATTTTTCTCATATATCTTCTTAGGCAAGGAAAACTAAGAAAGTATAAACAAATGGCACAATATCAAACTAAAATTTTTGCACAACAAACAAAAACATCAACAAAATGAAAAAAATAACACATTGAATGAAAGAATATATTCACCAATAATACATCTCATAAAAGATTAATATTAAAAATTTATAATGAACTCATACAACACCAAAAAAACAATACCAATCACATTTAAAAATGGTCAAAGGACATGAATAGATACATCTTCAAAGAGAGCATACAGCAATAAACATATGAAAAGATGCTCAATGTCATTAATCATCAGAGAAATGCAAATTAAAACCATAATAAAACTTCACACCTGTCAAAATGTATTATCATCAATAAAACAGCAAACAACAGTGACTGCGAGAATGTGGTGAAAAGGAAACCTTCCTACACTGTTGATAGGAATAAGATGGGGGCAGCCAATATGAAATACAGGACTACCTTTATGACCCAGCAATTGACCCCATTCCCAGCTCCAGCTGGTACTGTGGAAGACCATTTGTGACAAATTTTTGTGAAGCCAAAATTTCCAGAATATACTGTGCCACTGCCAATCTCTACCCTACCCCCATATCCTATTGTTTTCTGTGATTTACTGTTTATGATTGGCATAAAAGATAACTAGCAAACTATAAAAGTAATCCTCATAAAGTAGTAAGAAAGAGGGGAGGGGGGCAAACAATACAATCCAAAAAGAAAAGGACAGAGTATCAATAGGCAGTCACAAAAAAATGAAAGACAAATGACAGTTTCAGTAGAAATTAACAATAATTTTAAACATGGCATTACTGCTTTCAGAAGGCCAAAAGTTGAAAAAATAATCATAAAATATATTTTATGATAAATACATAGATAAATACTCTCATCCATTTCTGGTATAAAGGTAGATTGATAAGCAGCTTATAGGTATTTTCCCTACAGAAATATTAATGTGTGTGAACAAATGCTAGATTTAGGCACTATAACTTTGTAATTAAAAAAATCAGAAATTGCCCTAGCCAGTTTTGCTCAATGGTTAGAGCATCAGCCTGTGGTCTGAAGGGTACCAGGTTTGATTCAGGTCAAGGGCACATGCCTGGTTGCAGGCTTGATCCCCAATAGCAGGTGTGCAGGAGACAGCCAATCAATTATTATCTCTCGTCATTGATGTTTCTCTCTCTCTCACTCTCTCCAATCTTCTCTGAAATCAATTAAAATTTTTTTAAAAAAATTAGAAACACCTTGAAATCTGTATGTAAACAAGGAAGTTGTTAAGACCATGCTACATTAATATTATGGACTACTTTCTATGCAGAAGTTGTGGGGTTTTTTTACAATTGACAAAAAACAATGGATACATTTCTATATTATTAACAAAACAACAACAAACTGAAAAAGATACCAAGTAATACATACTATATGCTTTTTAAGACAATAAAGAATGGTTGTATATATCTGTGTATAAAAATACAAAACATATTTTTAGGTTTGTATATGTGCACATATTCTAAAGGCCTGGTCATGAAAATTCATGCACTGAAGCAGGGGGTCCCTCAGCCTGGCCTGCCCCCCTCTCACAGTATGGGAGCCCTCAGGGGCAGGAGGTGACCCAGTGATCAGGGGAAGGTGATGCCCCCATCACACCTCTGCTGCTACCACTGCTGGCAACACAAGCGTTGGCCGGCCCTGGTTACCTGAGCCTCGGACAGCCCTGGGCAGCTGGGCAGCCACCATCCAAGGTTTTGCCTGCACCCCAAGCCGGTTCCTGTATGGCTGGGGGCTGAGGGGAGTGGGCGCTGCCATCTTGTGGCTGTGGGCACAGCCATCTTTGAGGGCAGCAAAGTCAATTAGCAAAGTCAATTAGATAGGATATGTAAATGCATAGTAAAATGATTCATAATAATAAACCAAATTTGTAACAGGGATTACCTCAGGGAGGAGAGTGCAAATGAATCATTTTCCTGTACCAGTATACTGTGAATTCCAAAATGAAAATATATTTTGTCTATTACCAATGTAATTAAAAATAATTGCTGGGCAGGGAGGGCAACCAGACTGCTTCAGAAATTGGTTCCTGAGCGGCATAGGTGCAGTAACCCAAAGGGTTGATGAAAAAAGATACTGAGTCAGAGTATAGAAGGTGGTGAAGGATTCTGATGTCTTTCTTTCTCAGGTGGTCTGAACATGCTTTTCTCAATCTGACTTCACCTACATTTAATCTGTTTTATATTTCTCCCATATTTTAGCCTTAGGTAAACTGTCAGTCTTAGGTTTTGGAATATTGATCTCTTTTCTCTTCTTATGTCTTCTAATGGGAAGCTGGGGAAGTCAGCATCAAGAGTTGCAAGACAGAAATCATATTAAATTATAAGTAGAATAAAATATTTATAAGCTGCATTTGAATTTGCTGAAATATCCCCCTTGGGAATTTATCCTGAGAGCCTCCTTTGATGCTAGACAAGTACAAAAATATTAAACAAGACCCAAATTACTGTACACCACAAATCAGTGTAAAGCCTGTTATCAGTCAAAAGTGGTGGTGGGAGTGGGAGAGCAGGCTTGTGGGAAAAGCTGAGCAGGCCTCCAGGATCAGTGCCTCACTCCTGCCCCCAAAGACCAAAAGCCCCTCAAGCCAAGAGCAACTTGTCCTTAAGCAAGTGGGCTTCCTCCTGAAAGAAACAGATTTACAGAATCACGCTGCTAACGATGGAAGAACTCTATTGAGTCCCATACAAACACGTTTTTTTTTTCAGATTTTAAAGGAACTGTCCTTTAGATTTCAAAAAGAAAGTGTAGACTTTGTAGAACCTATTTTCCATTCTATATGTGATCATTCAGAGGAGAGCTACCAGATATGGAAAACTGTTGCTACCCTTTAAATTTTATCGTGAGTTATATTGGCCCTATATAAATTTTAATCTCCTTCACAGTCCCTGAAGGACCAACTTGAAAACTAACTTCCAGATGTGCCCTGACTCTGAAATCACTCAGCTCAACATAACGACCAGCAAAGCTCTATTATTTTCTTTGTTCCTTTCCTCTACACTCTGCTTAGCTTTCCTTTTCCCAGCAAATGCTTAGCCAAGTCCCTCAGCAACGGGCTCAGTTCCTGAAAGAGCTACAGCTCATCATAAACTAGGAAATCTTCAGTTTCCATCAGATTGTACTAGTATCCAGTGGAATATCGCTGCATGCATTTAAGACAAAGTAAGGAAATGCTTAATGTGAAGTGGTTTCATTATAACAAGCTGCTGAATTATTTATACCAATAAAAATTTATCTGCTGGAGTCTCCTGAAAAAAAAAATTATCCTCTTGGTAGACAGAATTGTTGTCTGCAGTGAAATAAGGATGCACAGCACTGCCATCCAACAAGCACCGCAGGAACATTTAAATTATTCTCCTATCTCTCATTGTCTTTTTGTGTTTGGTAAAGGGAATTAAGGAAATTAATGCCTACTTGCGCTGAAAGTAATGACCACACAGCAGTATCCTTATCTCTAAAAGATTTGCATCTTAAGTGCTTTTAAGAAATAGTAAAAATTTCAAGTCTTATAGCATCATACCTGCTAGTATATATAGTTTAAAATAACCATGGCAAAGAATGGGGAGGCTCACCATGAGGATATAGGCCATGTAATTTCTTATATATATCAAATAGAATAATATAAAAAGAAGAATTGAGATTGCCATTAAATTAAGAATGCATTCTTATAGTGTTGAAGTTTAAAAAAGAGATAAGTTATCATTTTATTTTAGATGTATTGATTCCTTCCTTTAGACTTGTGCAAAATTATCTATAGAACTATTAGGAAACAGGAAGGTGAAGAACGGATTAATCTCCAAAAGCAGCAGTTGTAATCGGACACATGAGAACTCACCAGGACTGTTCACAGAGCTCAGCACAGAGGACAGGCAAAGGGCCCGTCTCCTATTATGATTTGACAGCATATTTACAGCTGCTGCCTGGGGGCCCAGCTTCTAACTAGCACAAATCTAGGTGCTGATTGTGATTCTTCTCAGAGCCCCTAGATAGACAAATTTCTTCCTCCAGTAGAAAAACAGGTTTGACTCTGAAAATGGCAGTTGGCAGGACAGCAGTGAGGGTAAGAGTGTGAGGGAGGAGTGAAAGGGGAATGTGTGGAAATGTGCTGTGTGTGTGTGTGTGTGTGTGTGTGTGTGTGTGTGTGTGTGTGAGAGAGAGAGAGAGAGAGAGAGAGAGAGAGAGAGAGAGAGAGAGAGAGAGAGAGAGAGAAAGTTCCTGCAGGAGTCTTGGGTCTCAGGGGCCCTCGGACTGGGCTCTCTTAGATGAGGAGCCTCTGCTATCACTGCAAGCACTCCCAGGGTGACCTGTGCTGGCAAATAAGCCACACCATCTTGAAAGAGAGAGCTGCTGTGACTAGAAGCCCAGCCTCTTCACCAGCCAGACTGGCCCCAGACAACACCACAGACCTTAGAGCCACTCTGGCCAAAGACCTGCTACCTTGTCTGCAGATCCAAAGCAATCTACAGATTCAATGCAATCCCCATTAAAATACCAATGGCATATTTCACAGACCTAGAACAAACTCTCCAAAAATTCATCTGGAATAATAATAATAAAAAAGACCCCAAATAGCCACAGCAATCCTGAGAAAGAACAAAGTTGGAGGGATCACAATACCAGATATCAAACTATATTACAAAGCCACTGTTCTCAAGACTGCCTGATACTGGCATAAGAACAGACATATAGACCAATGGAACAAAACAGAGAACCCAGAAATCTACCCAAGCCATTATGCTCAGTTAATATTTGACGAAGGAGGCAACAGCATATAATGGAGTCAAGACAGTCTCTGCAATAAATGGTGTTGAGAAAATTGGATAAATGCATGCAAAGAAATGAAATTAGACCACCAACTAACACCATACGCAAAAATAAACTCAAAATGTATAAAGGACTCAATCGTAAGATGGGAAACCATAAAAATCTTAGAAGAATCCATAGGCAGCAAAATAGCGGACATATTTTGCAGCAATATCTTTACCAATATAGCTCTTAGGGCAATGGAAACTAAGGTAAAAATAAACAAATGGGACTACATCAAAATAAAAAGTTTCTGCACAGTAAAAGAAATCATTAACAAAATAAAAAGAAAGTCCACTGCATGGAGAATATATTTGCCAATGTTATCTCTGATAAGGGCCTAATCTCCAAAATGCATAGGGAACTCATAAATGTTAACAAAAGGAAGATAAGCAATCCAATTTTAAAAAATGGGCAAAGGGCCTAAATAGACATTGAAAACATTCTCAAAGTCTCTAATCATCTGAGATATGCAAATCAAAATGACAATGTGGCACTATCTCACACCTGTCAGAATGGTTATTATCAACAAATCAACAAATGACAAGTGCTGGCCAAGGATGTGGAGGAAAAGGAACCCTCATGCACTGCTATTGGGAATGCAGACTGGTACAGCCACTGTGGAGAACAGTAAGAAGTTTCCTCAAAAAACTAAAAATGGAACTCCCATTTGACCCAGTGATCCCACCTCGAGGAATATGTCCCAAGAACTCAGAAATACCAATTAGAAAGGACATAGGCACCCCCATGTTCATAGCAGCACAATCACCATAGCTAAGATATGGAAATAGCCTAAGTACCCATCAGCAGATGAGGGGATTAAAAAACAGTGCTATATCTACACAATGGAGGACTATGCTGCAGTAAAAAAGAAAGCATTCTTATCATTTGCCACAGCATGGATGGACCTGGAGAGCATTATGTAAAGCAAAATAAGCCAGTCGGAGAAATATAAATATCACATGATCTCACTCATTTGTGGATTACAACATAAACTGATGAAGAAAAGTAGATCTAGAGACAGAAAAGCATTGATCAGACCATCAAACCTCAGAGGGAAGGCATGGGAGGCTGGGGTGGGGTGGTAAGAAATCAACCAAAGGACTTATATGCATGCATATAAGGATAGACACTAGGGGGGCATGAGGGCATGTGCTTGGCGTAGCGGTAGCAGGGGCGAGATCAATGGGGTGGGGGGGAAAGAGGACATATGTAAAACACTATGTAAAACTTTAAACAATAAAAAATAAAAAAGTTTCCCAGGTTCCTCCTAGAAGAAGCATGTCCACATATACAGATAACCAGCATTTATGACTGCTACTCAAGGGATACGTCCCAAAATCAACAGGGCTTACACTGACAAATCCTACAGGATGGTAGAAAATAAGCAGTTTCTACATAATAGCAGAGGCACCATCACATGGCTATACACACAAGCCCAGCACACAAAATATCTGAACAGAACAATTACTAATAAAAAGATTGAATCAGTTATCTAAAGCCTCCCAGAAAAGAAAAGTCTGGGACAAGGTAGCTTAAATAGTGAATTCTACAAGCATTTAAAAATAATTGATATCAATCCTTCTCAGTCTTCCAGGAAATATAAGAGAAAGGAACACCACCCAATCTTTTTACAAGGTCACCCTAACACTGATACCAAAGCCTAATAAGGTTATGAGAAGAAAGAACGAAAAGCTAGTATCCCTGATGAACATAACTGTAAAAACTAACAACAAAATACTGACAAACCAAATTCACCAGGACACTGAAAGGATCATAATCAAGTGGCATTTATGCCCAGGATGCAAGGATGATTCAACACATGCTATTCAATAAATATTGTACATCACATTGAAAAAATAAAAGATAAAAATCATCAGATTATCTCAATAGATGCAGAAAAAGCACTTGACAAAAAACAAACAAACAAAAAACACCCTTTAGGATTAAAAAATGCTAAAATGAGGAATAGAAGAAATTACCTCAACATAATAAAGAACTCTTAAAACTCATTGATAAGAAAATGAAAAACCTAATTTTAAAGGGGAAAAAAGATCTATCCAGATAAGTCACCAAGAAAAGGATATACAAATAGCATATAGACATATGAAAAATAATAAATATCATAGGTTATTAGGGTATTGCCAATTAAAATAATGAGATATCACCACACACCTATTAGAATACCAAAATCAAGAACAATGACAACACCAAATGCTGACAAGAATGTGGAGCAAGAGGAGTCCTGCTTCATTGCTGTTTTATTTTATTTAAAAAAACTATGTATAGCATAGTGTTACCATGCAAACTACCATTTGAACTCCTCCGTATTCATCCCAATGAGTTCAAAATTTATGTCCACACAAAACCTATACCCAGAGGTTCACAGCAACATCCTAATATATGAAAACCCAGGATCCGTAATGTACAAAATGACCAAAGGCTAAACCGACCACAAGTCAGTCCTGTAGTCAATGCTGGCTACCCAACACTGACTGCCGCCCAACACTGGATGACCCAGCACTGACTGAAAGGGGGCTGTGGATCAGGCCTGGAGAGAGAAGCAGGGACTAATCCGTAGCCTCTATGACAGCTATTGATCAGCCCTTGCCTCTCTCGTTCTCTCCTAGTCTGGCCAGCAGTCACACCTCTCTTTCTTTCCAGGCCTCAGCTAGGACTGCTGATCAGCTCTGTCTCTCTGATCAGGCCCAGAGATAGGCCTGGAGATGCTGACTGGAATAGAAACTAACCAGTCAGAACATAATCTGGGTGAACTGAGAAGGCAGAACCTAAGGTGGAGACTGAGGAGGGGTTTTAAAGGGAACAGCTATTTGGCATAAGGTGTAAAAAAGCAGTTCAATTGTTTAATGACCAGTTTGGCAGTACAGGGCATTTGGCTGGCTATCAGTCTAGATATAGGGGTTATCTGACAAGAGTATCTCCTCCTGCTGAAAAAGGCTTTTTATCCCATTTAAGCAATCCTGTCCTTCCTATATAATAAAAGAGTAATATGCAAATGGACCATACCTCCAATCAAGCCACGCCCACAAGCCAATCAGGAACAAATAGACACCAACCAAGATGGCAGTGGCCACTGAGAGCACAAAGGAGGCTTGGGATTCCCCAGAAATGGAGAAAGCCAAGCATTCCGCCTGCCCTTGCTGGCCTAGTCCTCCACTCAAAGGTACAAAGTTTCAATTATAGAAGATACATAATCCCAAAAGAAATGGCTATGGCCATGGAGCTGGAGAGAACAGAGGCTAGGGTTGCCTGGGCAATAAAGGAAGCCAAGTGTCTGCAGCCCTAGTGCCTAGGCCTCCACTCTAGACTACAGGAGTGATCAGGCAGACAGGCAGAGGGGTTAGGGGCAATCAAGCAGACAGGCAGGTGAGCGATTAGGAGCAAGCTGTCCCAGATTGTGAGATGGATGTCAGACTGCCAGTTTAGCCCCAATCCCAGTGGGGTCCCCAATTGGAGAGGGTGCAGGCTGGGCTGAGGGAAACCCCCCATACATGAATTTCATACACCAAGCCACTAGTCTATATATATAAAACCCTAATATGTAAATAGCCCAAACAGTGGAAGAGCCGAACAACCAATCAGTCGCTATGATATGGGCTGACCACCAGGGGGCATGTGTGGAACATGGTGGGCATTGGCAGCAGGAGGCAGAGAATGGAACATGGCAGGTATCAGCTGCAGTGGGATGGTGGAGCAGGTTAGCGGGTGCACCAAGGCGGGCAAGGCGGGTTGCTGTCATCGGGGCAAGCCTCTGGTTGTTACTGAAAATTCTTTGCTCCCACATGCAGTGGTTTCTCCAGACACTTGCACCTGCTGCCAGCCTTGCTCACAATGCTGCCAGAGCCAGAGCAACCACTGCTGGCTCCCAGTACCAGCCCTGATTGCTTGGCACTGTCAGCAAGTGTGAGTGACAGCTACCAGATCTGATTGCCTCTCAGGGCTTCTCCACCTCCCCCTGCTCCTTAGGGGCCATTGGGGCAGCAGCCGCTGTTCATACCTGCAGCTGGTGCAGGCCCCAATCATTCCACACTGTCAGGGCATGGGAGCTGCTGCTGTGGAAGTGGGGCTGCAGGGAGACAGGGGACTGGAGGCTATGGTGAGAGGGGCCGGGCTGGAGCATGGAGGATGGGCTGAATCATACCCCTGTGCCCACCACAGCCTCATGGCCCACAGTTTCTTTCAAGGTGCACGAATTCATCCACTGGGCCCCTAATGATTTATAATTAACAAAATTTGGAAGCAACAAGATGCTCTTCAGTAGGTGAATATATAAATCAACTGCAGTATATTCAGACAATGGGATATTATTCAACACTATAAAGAAATTTGCGAAGAGAACCAAGATGGCGGCATGTAAAACACCTATCTTGCCACCATACACAGCAATTTTAAAACTATAACTTAACGAAAGAACAAACACCATCCAGAATCACCGGAAAGCTGGCTGAGTGAAAATTCCACAAATGAAAGTGAAGATAGGACACTGTGACTCGGAGGAGCAGCGGCGGACAGCGTTAAAGATACGTGTGGAGTCAGAGGTTTGGAGGAGCGCATGCGCCATCGGATAGGGCAGGTGGCTGAAAACCGGCCAGTTTTCTTGAACAGGGGAGACAAAGACGTCCCACTGGATTGATTCTCCAGCTCTGGGCGAAGTCCAGGAACCCCACTCTCATACAGGGTAAAAACTGGACAGTGGGAGGGCACGCCGAAGCTCGGGTGCTGCAGGGGTCGGCGGGCTTGTGGAGAAGGCGAGCTTGTGCAGAGTGTGCGTGAGCTTGGGAACAGCGCAGCTACCTGACCACGCAGAGAGCACTCGTGAATTGCTCTTTCATTCGGGAAACTGTGAGACTGCATTGTTTTGCGACCTTGGGTGAGACATTGGATGTGCAGACTCATTTGGGGAGAGATTGAATTCCCTGGCAGCCAGCGGAGCTCGGCAGTGGCTCTCTCTCAGAGAGCCTGGGGCATAGGGCAGAGCTGACACTGTCTGCTTGGCCTGGAGACTCTGCCCATCCTACCTGAGCACAGCTGAACTTCACAGACAATTGGCCTGGAAGTCAACCCCTCCAAGTGCTAACAACGATTAACCTGAGCTTAACTTCGACAAGACTGTGCAATCCATATCCACCTCAGGTAACTGGAGAGGCTGACCCACTGTCCCTTGTAGGACGTCTACCACACAAAGCTAATTGACCAACTCAGGGAAGCAGCCACCATGCAGAGACATGGAAAGAAATCAGATGTGAAAGAAATGGAGGAAAAAAAACGACTGGACATGAAATTCAAAACCACGGTTATAGGGCTTTTCAAGAGGCTCCTAGAAAAGGTCGAGACCTATAAGGAAATAAGCAAGACCTACAAGGAAATGAATGAGACCCTCAAGGATATGAATGAGACTCTCAAGGATATGAAAAAGGACCAACCAGAAATTAAGCATACACTGACTGAAACAACAAAAAATATTATACAAAGACCTAAAAGTACTCTAGAGCACCTCAAGAACCAAGTTAAAGATTTGAAATACAAAGAGGTAAAATCCACTCAGCTGAAAAAGCAAGTAACCAAAAGAATCCAAAAAATTGAAGATAGTGTAAGGGGCCTCTGGGACAACCTCAGGCATACCAACATCTGAATTATAGGGGTGCCAGAAAAAGAGAGAGAGCAAGACAATGAAAACCTACTTGAAGAAATAGTGACCGAAAACTTCCCACACCTGGTGAAAGAAATTGACTTAGGAGTCCAAGAAGCACACCAAACCCCAATATATAAGAACCCTAAGAGGAGCACACCAAGGCACATCATAATTAAAATGCCAAGAGCAATAGACAAAGAGAGAACATTAAAAGCAGCAAGAGAAAAACAGTTAGTTACCTATAAGGGAGCACCCATACGACTGTCAGCAGATTTCTCAACAGAAATGATGCAGGCCAGACGGGAGTGGCAAGAAATATTCAAGGTGATGAACAGCGAGAATCTACAACCAAGATTACTCTATCCAGCAAAGCTATCATGCAGAATTGAAGGTCAGATAAAGTGCTTTGCAGATAAGAAAAAGCTAAAGGAGTTCATCACCACCCAACCAATATTATATGAAATGCTGAAAGATATTCTTTAAGAAGAGGAAGAAGAAAAAGATAAAAGTGTAAATTATGAACAACAAATATACATCTATCAACAAATGAATCTAAAAATCAAGTGAATTAATAAGCTGATGAACAGGATAAACTGGTGAATGTAACAGAATCATGGACATAGAGAGGGAATGGACTGACAAGTCTTGGGGAGAAAGGGGCTGTGAGAAGTGCAGCAAGAGTCTGGACAAAAATCATGCAACTATGGGAGAGAACAGTGGATGGGGTTGAGATTGGAGGGTAGGATTGGTACCAGGTGGAGGGGAGCTATAGGGGGAAAAAGGGAACAATGTAATTAATAAACTGAACAATAAAGATTAAATTTAAAAAAAGAAATTTGCTATGGCTCATGAAAAGACATGAAAGAAACTCAAATGCATATTGCTAAGTGAAAAAAGTCATCCTGAAAAGGCTATACATATGTACAATTCCAACTATATGACATTATAGAAAAGGGAAACTATACATAGCAGTTGTTAGAGGTAGGAGAGGAGGTAGGAATTAATAAGAAGATCACAAAGGAATTGGGGGCAGTGAAACTAGTCTGTATAATGGAGCATATATGTCATTATATACGTCAAAATCCATAGGAAGTACACCACCAAGAGTGAACCCTAATGCAAACTAAGAAGTTTGGCTAAAAATAATGTGTAGGATCCACAATAAAAAATGTATATTTTGAGGTAGCATTTTGACAGTGAGGGCAGCTGTGCAGGTGTGGGGACAGGTGAGTATATGGGAACTCTTCACACTTCCTACTCAATTTTGTTGTGAACTTAAAACTGTTCTAAAAAACACAGTTTGTTACAAAATTAGTAATTATTAGTACCATAGTTTAAGATAAATCATTCAAATTTGTTTTCTCCTTTCATCTTAGATATCTTTCAGAAAAGAATAGCTTTTATTTTTCATATATATGCATTAAAGCAGTAATTTAGTTCTAATTGAGTTAGGATATGTTTATTAGGCAAACACCTCCCGACTTTGAGACTTATAGCCTCTATAGACATCTGTCTAGGTGGGACAAGCTAAGAGTACCTATTTGGCATTACAAAGTTAGAATTCAGATTCTTTAGAAGTTATCCATGTCTATTTATCTCTTCAGAATATTTATTTCATTTTTTTTATTCCAATTGCCAGTCCTAGTGCTGGTGAACTGGTTTTTGGAGAGAGAAGAAAAATTCCTGATTTCTCACATTTGCCAATTTTCATGATGTACATACTTCCACCATGACCTATGTCAAGGAACCAATGCTTTTCAGGGAAACACAAAATTCTCCCTCCTAGACTTATGGCAGGCTATATATCACCCAATGCCTTCATTTAATCTGTTTTCTTTTTCTATAAGTCTCTGTATTTAAAGTTAAAGAAACTTGTCCATTATCCTTAAAGGTGATTTCAAAACTAAGGAGATTCAAATATTCAGAAATAATTGAAACAGTTTGTAGGACCCTCTTACCTGGCCAAAGTAATGGAATTTAAAGTATGCAACTTATAAGTTAAGAAAGGCATCATTGTAAACAGCAGTTTCTAGTTGACTGTCAAACATAATGCTCTCTACTCTGACAGGCACTTGGGCAATCTTTATAACTAACACTTTAACATATTTTGTTCCTAATCACACTTTTTAGGACAGTGAAACTAAGGTTTTAAAGGACAGGAAAATATAACATGCTTTTAAGGGGCAAAATCACAGACCAGACAAGCATCTACCATTTCTCCCTGCTGCGATGCACCAGATGAATGAGATTTCTATGTGGCTTATTTTCACATTCATGTCAGGCATATCTAGCATTTAACTACATCCACCTTCCAAATAATAATAAGCAGAAGTGAAAATATCAAATGATTATCTTGGATCTACCATAATTTGTAGTGAAAGTCACTTGCAAATTCCAAAACAGTATTAGAAAGTAATGGTGTGACATAACTCATATAGATTGCCATCATCTAATTTCTTTTAAAATAGCTCTTTAAAGCAGACATGGTTATTATTCCCATATGACTGATAAAAATAGCATTGACAAAGATAACACAACACTAAGTAATTTGGGTGTTTTTTGTTTGTTTGTTTGTTTTTTGCCCAAGGTCATATGGCCAATGAATAATAGAATAAGAATGTATTCATTCTTTCATCAAAGATGTATTGAGTGCTAATATCACTGGAGATAAAAAGGTTTCTGTCCTGTTCAGATTACACTTTACTGAAGGACAAAGAATATTCATTCATGATCACAACATAGTAATAAATGTTGTGGTGCAAGTATGCATAGAATACTCTTGGAGCACATAAGTGAGCACCTAAATAATACTGGATAAGAGAAGGAAGTAAAACATAGCTAGAACATAAAGAACTATTAAAAGTTAGGTAGATAAATCATGTTGGGAAGAATATGCCCAGAGTTAACAATAGATGGAAAACTGGTGAAAAAATGTGGCTGATTTGAATAACTGCACTAAGTTCAGTGTGGCAGGATGAAAGAATGCATAAATCTGAAGAGTAAGAAATAAAGCTAGAGAGGTAGGCAGGAGCTAATAATATGCATAACTTCATCTTTTATGTTTTGCTCAATATGCCTCACTTGAAAAATATATACTCCACTAGTACCTGCATCTCATATGGCAATGACTCTAAATTGACAATGCATACGAAAGGAGGAAATACCAGACACTGTAGAGCTTCTGATTCTTCATATTCCTTTTTTTTTTTTTTTTTAAGAGTTTGGACAGTTCTCTTTTTTTATTGATTTTTTTACAGAGAGGAAGGGGGAGGGATAGAAAGTTAGAAACATCTATGAGAGCCTGCAAACAAGGTAAATGCTCTTGACCAGAATCAAACCCGGGACCCTTCAGTCCGCAAGCTGATGCTCTATCCACTGAGCCAAACAGGTTTCAGCTTGATATTCTTTCAGAAAGCTAAATAGAGCATATTGATGGATTCTGAGTAGAAAATTATGTATTAAAATATGAAATTGAGAAAGAGCATGAGAATAGATCACAATAGATAAGAAAGTGGAAAGATTGTTCAGAAGACATTTGCAACAATTCAAATAAGAAGTAATGATAGTTTCAACTAAGGCTGCTATAATCCTATATAATACAGAGGAAATATGCAAATTGACTCTCATGCCCTCAAATCATAAGATGGCTTTCCCCACGTGGTCACAAGATGGCTGCCACAAGATGGCCACCCCCATGTCATCACAAGATGACCACCCTCATGTCATCACAAGATGGCCACCCCCACATTGTCACAAGATGGGTGACACAGATGGCTGCCACCACATTGTCACAAGATGGCCAGAAGGGGAGGGAAATTGGGGGTGACCAGGCCTGCAGAGGAGGGCAGTTGGGAGTGATCAGGGACTGTTAGGTGTCAATCAGACTGGCAGGGAAGTGGTTAGGGGTGATCAGGCTGGCAGGAAGAAGTGGTTAGGGGCAATCAGACAGGCAGGCAAGCAAGTGGTTAGGGGCAGGCAGTCCTGGATTATGAGATGGATTTCTGACTTCCAATTCTGGCCTGAATTTTATGTACCGGACCCCTAGTAATAATATAACAGAGAATTTGGATATTAATCTCTACATGTTGACAGTTGATAGAATATAGGAATTCAATAATATAAAATAGAAATAGAAATAGATCCATATTTCTGGTTTATTTCTACCACAGCACAGTTTTTAACATTTTTGAGGGTCATGGACTTACTTAAAAATCTGAGTAACACCTGTTATTCCTACTATTTCATGAGTTTGATTAATATATCCAAAGACCCCAGACTAAATATCATTACATTGGATTAATCTATTGGGATATTAATACAGTAAAAGAAATGCTTTGGAGAGGAAAGATGATAGTACAGTCATTCTAAACACATAAATGTGCTTATAGAATATCCTAAAAGAGATATTAAGAATCTGGGTCATATTACTCTGAAAGATAAGTCATTGGTGAAGACTTTAAATTTCTCAACTAAAGGCACTGTAAAATGAACAGAACAGTAAAACATAAGATGAGCCCTTGAACCATAATTATGTAAGGAATAATCAAAGGATAGAGAGAAAGATTGAAAAAAACAACAACAACACAGGAGAGCTGGGAATAGGGGCAAGGGATTTCAACTACCACTGTCAGACTCTGAAGATTAAACTCAATATTAAATGTGGGTTTATCCAATTTCAATATTATTTATAGGCCTCTATAAAAATTTGATCCAATAGAGGTATTTTAGTATTGTTTAATGCACTGAGTGTTACTTTATATGACACTATATTTATATATGTACTATTCCTACATTTTAAGTAATAAATTCCTACATTTTAAGTCATATTAAGTAATAAATAATTTATATCTGATGTGTGAACACAAGGGTGTACCCTCTTAATCCTACAAGTGTTCTACTTTATATGTGAATATAATGAAGATAATGTTCAAAGCTGGATATGGCTCAAGACTGAGGAATCTTCTCACCTTATCATAGAGGAGAAAGATAAATTTTCTTTATCATATTTACTGAAACTCAGTTGTAAGTTACTTTGTATTTTTCTTCATTTTCTGTATTTTTAAATGATACCAAAACTGTTCAAAGTTATAAAAAGACATTTTTATTCATTTCTTATCTCCCAATTTAGTGTTAAATATATTTTAAGATAAATAATTTCTAAAATATAAGATAATTATTAGCCATAAACCTGGAAAATTATTTTAAAAAGTCATAGTATTCCTTGAAAATTGAATTCAATATCTTAAAATTCATGGAGTGATTTATTTTCTGACTAACATTATAGGGAATATTCTCAGTAAAATTTAAAATGTTGTACATTTTATTCCCTGTGCTACCTCATATAATAAGCCCCCTTTTTCAACTGAATAATTATTTCCATGGGCACATCTTTTTGTTGCATGTTTACATTACGTTTTCAGTAAGAAGAAACCCTTACAGAAATACTGAATTTGTTTCATGGATTTAAAGCCATCCATTTTTAAGTTCCTTATAATATTCCCCAGTGTTCTTTGGTCATTAGAGAAGCTCATACTTTCTTTATATGAATGAATCATCCCTTCATAATACAATGCTACTAACTATTTTGTAAACAGCTTAAAATAACTTTGCACCACCTCAATATTTTAAGGATGATTGCAAATGAAGAAAGGTAGATATTAACAGACATTCGTATTTTCTCAAGAGAGAGACCTTTTAAATCATATAATTTTTCTAGGTATATAGAGAAATACTGTGATCTAAAAAGTTAGAAAATAAACACTGAAGTAATAAACTTTAACCAACTCACAATGTGTGCTCAGTCATTTCACATTTTAAAACCCTATATTTTAAAAACAAAAAGGGAGTGGAGGAGAGAACAAAAGAGAGGGTACAGGAGAGGAAAGGGAAAGAAGAATGGAGGGAAGGGGACAGCAGAGCAAAGAGGGAGGAGAGGAAGAGGAAGAGCAGCAGCAGTTAAAGAAGAAAATAAAAGCAATTAAGAGAAGCCAAAATGAATACAATATGACTAAACAATCTCAACTAAAAGATAAGCTATTGGTAAAGTAACCAATTGAATGTATAAGCACCATACAGTGTTCTGTACAATTCAAGCTCATGTAACTTAACCAGATAACTCTGGAAAAATAGAAGTGCCATATGTTAACCAAAATCTAATTTCTCATAAATGTGTCCATAGTAAAGAAGAATCCATTACAAAATAAATTACAAACATTTTCAACATTGCAGAATAAGTGAAACTTATTTTGGCATTTAACTCAATTAGAAATAATTTATCATTGATTATGTATGTGCAGTTAATTCATTTGAATGTCTAGCATTCACAATTGATTAAATTGGAGTATGCATTCTGAATATTAAACACATTAGATAATATTTCTAGATTTTACTTCTGTAAAATGAGCTCAGTTTCATTTAAAATCAGATAACAATTAAAATGAAGTTTTAAGATAATATATCACAGCCCACTCAAAAATTGGTTCTTACAAGCAGTCTCCTGATAATTTTTTAAAATCTCAATTCTACAGTAATATCATAAAATACATTAGACAAAAATTCAGGAGGGGAATAAAAATGCAATGTGGATGGTAAAATACAATAATCCCAGCCCAGTAAAGAATTAAATTTGATGAAATTGCAAACCTTTTCCCTCCTTTCTTACATTTGTTCCAACTAAGCTGCCTTAAGATTGACAGCTAAAAATAATAAAAGTTCAATTATTTTGATGAGTGCTGCATACTATGATTGGTGTCTGAAACTAAATTCCAGAAAATAAATTTGGTCCATTTTCCACAATGCTTACTCTCTCCAAATTTATTATTCATCTCTTGGAATTATCATACAGTGAGATGCAGGAGAAAGGAGAACGTGTAATATAACATAGAAGACAAAGGCAATTAAGTTAGATGATTTGAGCTAAAATCAAAGTGTAAGACATATTAGCTTTCTGAATAAAAGTATAATTTTTAGATTATTGAGTTTTGTTTTATTCAATTCAAAAATATCCATAACAATGCTCATCCACTCTGCTTCTTCTTAGAGTTCTTAATTCACAATTATATTAAATAATGTGAATAAAAATTATTTTTTAAAATAGCCTTCAGTAAAATTTGGCCAAAGGTTATGTATGGTAATATAAGTATAATAAAGACAAGAAGATGGTAATGTCAAATGAGAAGTAGAAAAAGGGAAATTAAGATTTCTGGAACTCAAATTCTTTAATGTTGGCAATTTAAGAAAGCAATGTTCTAACAATTAGCAATAAAATGTCTTTATTATATAAACATACAGTGATCCCTTCTAGAGCAGAAATCATATTCTATTATTTTCATGGACATTTGAATAACCTGTGATAGTTGATTTAAATCTGTCTTATCAGTTTCACTGAATACACCAAAAAAACTCTTACCTAATTTACCACTCTTTGTTAAGTGTCCTTACAAATGCATAAAATACCAAAAGCACTCTCAGACTTTATCATAAGTGCAAAACTTATAGATTTCTCAGTCTAGACTAAGTTTCTTAGGGGTCTGAGACTTGTACTCTCTGAATCCTAGAAATTATGTGACAGATAGTAAGAATGTACTAAGTAATCCAAATTATTTTGGTCAAATACATTGGTTAAATGAGAGCATATTGTCTGAGTAAGCAAACAAAAATACAGGATGTCCAATTAAATTTGAATTTCAGATAGTCCACACAAATTCAGGATATACATATATGAAAAATGTATTCATTCTTTATCTGAAATTAAAATTTGACTAGGTGTTCTATTTTTGATCTAGCAATCCTAAATGAGACAGAAAGAGTATCAGATAGCTTCTAGGCAATTGAATCCAAATAATTACATCAAGAAATTATTTAAATTTACATTATAAATAATACATATAAGGAGTAACAAAATCTTGTCAGATAAAAAATAAATTTACTGCTTAAAGCCCACTTTCTAGTAAGCTAATTTACCAATAAAAAGCAACAAAGATATAGCCCTTCAACTTAGGATATCAATTTGCTATGTTGTAGATGATTGTTTAGCAAATATTCAAATATCCATTTCTTTGAACGTGGACTTGAGCAATACACGCATTTTGGTGGATGCCATTTGTAAGTGACAGTGTGGTCACAAGTTGAGTATGCTTTTGCTCATCCTTCTGAGAGAGTACAACCTGTGCTGTGAAAGGAAACACTCCAGGTAGCTGTTGCCTCTTTAGCCAACACTCTTTAGTGAAACAGAGTAAAACCCAGTGGCCTACAGCTTGAGGCAGAGTCATTCCAGTTGACCAGTAGAACTGTGATTAAGGAATATGTTTATCATGTTGAATGTCACTAAAGTTTTGTCGATGTTTGTCATGAAGATTCATGGCAGCAATAAGCAATAGATCCAGCCATAGTTTTTACAAAAACACACTTCCTTATTCAGTCACAGGCAAACCTGGAAAGTTGGTACCTTCAGCACAGTTAAAGGGTATGTTTAAAGTATTTTTCCCTTTTCCAGAGTAGGGAGAAGGGAATTTGGGTCTTTGACCAGTCATTACACTATATATCAAATAAGCTCACCTCCAAGTGTATCTCTGTGACATGTTGGTAAGACAGTAATTATTTTCATCCTAAACCTAATATGAATTATTTTTAAATGCACTTTGTATATTGGATCAGAGAATTCAAAAAAGTGATAACATTATCTTTTACTCTATAAAATCATATCGGCAGGAAAAGAATCCTAGTATTCATTTTTTTTCCTACAGAAAATCATGAACCAATTCTGTCTCAGAGAATTTATTCATATTTCTAGGAGAGACAATACAGTATGGGGCAAAAGTAGGTTTAAGTGGTGATGCAACTAAATAATACAATAATTAATAAATAATAGTAGAATAATCTCTGTGTTTTATGTACTCAAACTGTAAAATTACCTTTGCTCCACGCTATATTATTCCTTAGAGGAACTTTTCCTGGGAAATATAATTTCTTCACTTTTCTTGCTATGTATTTGAAGCTATATAAATACTATAAAATCACCCAGAAACTATTGTGCACATAAATGTATATTTGCTAGAAATTCAAAGGATATAAAAGCTACACTTGTTCAAGCATTTTACAGAGCTCCAACTGAGTGCAAAGCCGTACATTGTGAATGTCATGTTATGTAAGATGGAGAAATCATCTCCCCCAAAAATGTAGACTAATAAATGAAATCAATGAACTGTTGCTTTCTAAAAACTATATAGTGAGATCTAATAAATGGAATATACATTTTTTTCTATCTATACAGTGAGTTTATCCTTTTATACTGAGATTTTTGTAATATATGATGGCTTTGTCTATCAAATTTCCAGTAATATTATGAACTGAATGTTTGCAATCTCCACAAAATTCATATTTTAAAGCCCTAACCCACAATGTGATAATAATGGAGGTGGGGCCTTTGGGAGATAATTAGGTTTCGATGAGGTCATGAGGGTACAACTCCCATGAAGAGATTAGTACTCTTATAAGAAGCAAAAGAAACACCAGAGCTTTCTCCCTGTGTGATGTGAGGATATAGTAAGAAGACAAACATCTGCAAGCCAGAAGAGGATCCTCACAAAGAGGTGAACCTAAGGGCATCTTGATTTGGACTTCTCAGCAGCCAGAACTGGGGAAAATTAATGTCTATTGTTTCAGCCACCCAGTTTATGGTATCTTGTCATAGCAGCCTGAGCTAAGACAAGTAATGAAAAACAAAAATAACACAAACAAAAATGGTTATTGCATAAAAATGTAAACATGTCTATTGTATTATGTATTGGCTATTATTCTCTAGAGACTATATTATTTCATCCCTGCATCCTTGTTACCAAAGATATTGCATAATAAATAAAAATGGCTGTAGAACATGTGGACTAAATATTCAATGACAACTTGTTAGGACCAATCCTGATTTCAAAGTATAGATATGTATTTAAGATATTTTACCTACACATTCTAAAAAATTAGTGTCAAATGTTGGCCTAATCCTAATTTTGAATCCAAATCTCAATAACTTGCTGTCTACTTTTGGTTTAATTGGCAACATTATTTGCTAATCAAAGACCACTACCACTTTTGGCAGCCACCATATTACCTAGTCTAGTTTTGTTAATAAAAAGCTTTTTCACTGAAAAAGAAACCATCATCAAAACAACAAGAAATCCCACTGTATGGGAGAACATGTTGGCAAATGTTATCACTGATAAAGGTTTAATCTCCAACATTTACAGGCAACTTATAAAACTTAATAAAAGGAAGATAAATGATTCAATCAAAAAATGGGCAACGGACCTACATAGAATCTTTTCCAAAGAAGACAGAAGGAAGGCCAAGAGACACGTGAAAACATGTTCAAAGCCACTAATTATCTGAGAGATGCAAATCAAAATCACAATGCAGTACCATCTCACACCTGTCAGAATGGCAATCATCAACAAATCAACAAACAACAAGTGCTGGAGAGGATGTTGAGAAAAAGGAACCTTGTGCACTGCTGGTGGGAATGAAGACTGGTGTAGCCACTATGGAGAACAGTATGGAGTTTCTTCAGAAAGCTAAAAATGGAACTCCCATTTGACCCAGTGATCCCACTTCTAGGAATATATCCCAAAAAACTAAAAACACCAATTAGAAAGGATATATGTTCCCCTATATTCATAGCAGCACAATTCACCATAGCTAAGAATTGGAAATCACCTAAATGCTCCATTAGCAGTTGAGTGGATTAGAAAACTATGGTACATCTATACAATGGAATAATATGCTGCTTTAAAAAAAAAGGAATTCTTACCATTTGCAGCAGCATGGATGGACCTGGAGAGAATTATGTTAAATGAAATAAGCCAGGCAATGAAAGAAAAATACCACATGATCTCACTCATTTATGGAAAATGAAGAACATTATAACCTGATGATTAAAAAGATAGATACAGAGGCAGTAAAAGACCAAACAGACTGTCAAATTACAGTGGTAAGGCTGGGGAGTGTTGGGGAGGGAGGGAAATAGAACAACCAAAGGACTTGTATGCATGCATATAAGCACACCAATGGACACAAGATAATGGTGGGGATGGGATGAGGGTATGCAACTGGGAGTAGGGCTGGCTGTGGAAAGATCAATGGGGAAAAAAGGAGACATAAGTACTAATATATGTAATCTTTAAACAATCCTATCTAATAAAAAAGTAATATGCAAATTGACAGTACCTCTGATCAAGACATACCCACAAGCCCCACCCACCAGCCAATCAGGAGCAAATAAGCCCCAACCAAGATGGCTGTGGCCACTGAGAGCAGAAGGGAAGCTTGGGTTTCCCTGGCAATGGAGAAAGCCAAGCTTTCTGCCTGCCCTTTCCCAGGCTAGGCTTCCACTCAATGCTACAAAGTTTCAATTATAGAAGATACATAATCCCCCCAAAAATGGTGGCAGCCACGGAGCTGGGGAGAGCAGATGCTAGGGTTGCCTGGGCGACGGAGGAAGCCAAGCTTCTGCAGCCCTAGTGCCTAGACCTCCACTCTAGGCTACAAAGTTTCAATTATAGAATTTAAATAAACCCAAACAGAAATGGCTGTCACCATGGAGTGAGCAGAAGGCTTGGCTCCACTCCAGGCTACAAAGTTTTAATTGTAGAACATAAACTAATCCCAGATCCCAGGGCCTCAGCTTGGATCGCTGGGGGGTGTGACCAGCCTGCAAACCACCATGGCCCCCTTTCCCAAGCTGCCCCATGTCCCAAGGAACCCCCACCCTGATCCCACACCCTCTTCAGGGCAAACCAGCTGGCCCCACCCATTCACCAGGCCTCTATCCTATATAATAAAAAAGTAATTTGCAGATTGGCCATCACTCTAACACACAAGAGAGTTGCCCCCATATAGTCAAAGATCCTGCCCCCATATGGACACAAGATGGCCACCATAAGATGGAAAGCAGAGGAGGTCATTTGGGAAGTTCCAGGCCTGCAAGGGAGGGCAGTTGTGGACAATCATGCCAGCAGGGGAGGGCAGTTGGGAGGGATCAAGCCTGCAAGGGAGGGCAGTTAGGGGTGACCATGCTGACAGAAGAGGAAAGTTGGGGAAAAACCAGCTGACAGTTAGACATCAATTAGGCTGGCAGGGTAGTGTTTAGGGGTGGTCTGGCTGGCAAGCAGAAGCAGTTAGGGGCAATCAGTGAGGCAGGCAAGTGGGCAGTTTGGAGCCAGCAGTCCTAGATTGTGCGAAGGATATCTGACTGCCCTTTTTAGGTCCAATGGATGGGGCCTAAATGGGCAGTCAGACATCCATCGAAAGGTCCCAGATTGACGAGGGTGCAGGCTGGGCTGAGGAGCATCCCCAGCCTCCCATGCATGAATTGTATGCACCGGGCCTCTAGTAAAAAATAAATTAAAAATAGTTCTAATTGTAATCCTGATTTTATACCTGGACACCTGTTCTCCAGGACTAAATGTTGAAATAGAGCTCTTCAGATTTTCTTGCCAATTTCTCTCTCTGGAATGGAAATCTTGTCTCTGACCATTGATGCAGTATTTGGAGCCACCCTCACAACAGCTGGTATTTTTAGGTGAAGAGGGCCTTTTTAGCCTGGTTTTCATAATTGTTCTTGGGATCAACCATGGTCACATCATGTGCTTATATTATTAAATAGATGCCTAACTGATCCTACTGCTGCCATTTCAATTTGAATCACAAATGTGCTTATAAAAGAAAATTGTCTTTCTGTATCTAGTAAATATAGTGATTTCCATGCACAGATCCCTCATGTTTGCCTATCCAATTAAACTATTTATCCATCCCATTTGATTATTATTCTCACATTTAAACAACTTTAAATTATTTATTCATCAGTATACATAAATCTTGGTAATAAGATATCTAGGGCAGCTTTCATTACTAATAGGTTTATTAGATGTAAGGCAATTTATGCTCATTTGTCCCGACATTCAAATAATGTATTAAATATATTGAATTTCTTTAGAGATGTTTTATTTTTGTCATTTGGAGGAGTATCCTTTTAGGAAAAGAATCACAGGATTACCCATCTAGTCATTTCTAAAACAGAAAGTTTAGGTTTTTATATCATTAAAGGTAAATTGTACACTGATAGTAAATGTTCTGACATGTTGTACCATTTTCTTGATTCATTTGTTCTTCAAACATGATTGAATTTTGTTTTTCTCTTCCTTTCTGCCATGAATATCTATCTTGAAACAATTTTGAAACTCCCTATTCAGTCTTTCAATACTCTACCAATTATTTTCCCTAATATCTAACTTATTTCCTAATCATTTCTTTTAGCATTTGAGTAAAATACATGTTGGGGTAAAAGCACTTTTATATTTGTTCATATGGAAAATAATACAATAATCCTAATATATAAAAACCTAGGATTCATAACATCCAAAATGATCACAGGCTCCACCAACCGAAAGTCAGTCCTGTAGTCAGTGGAGAGTTACCATGGCAACCCCTCACTGACTGCCACCACTTTAGATGGCAAACCAGCACTGACTGCTAAGGAGGCTGTGGATCTGGCCTGGATAGAGGCCTGGAGAGAGAAGCAGGGTCTGATCCATAGCCTCTATGGCAGCTGTTGATCAGCACTTGCCTCTCTGTTTCTCTCTGAACCTGGTCAGCAGCTAAGCCTCACTTTCTCTCTGAGCTTCTGAGGGGGCTGCTGATCAGTCCTACCTCTCTAATCAGAAAGAGAGATAGGCCTGGAGATGCTGATTGGCATAGAAACTGACCAATCAGAAACTAATATGGGTGAACTGCCAGGAGCCAATGGCTGCCCAGGAGGCAGAGTTTTTGACACTGACTGGCATAGAAACCGACCAATCAGAACCAAATCTGGATGCACTGGGCCACTAGTTAATAAATAATAATCATAATATATAAAATCCATGGGTCATAATGACCAGTAACACCTAAGGTTTGACCAACTGGAAGTCAGTCCTGCAGTCAGCTTTCACTGCAGGCTCAATGCCCCAGCACTGACTTATGAGGGGGCTGTGAATCAGGGCCAGAGAGAGACCTGAAGAGAGAAGCAGGGACTGATCCATTGCCTCTGAGACAGATTTTGACCAGCACTTACCTCTCTCTTTCTCTGCCAGTCTGACTAGCAGCTGCTCCTCCATTTCTCTCCACCAGGGCTGCTAATCAGCCCTGCCTTTCTGATCAGGCCCCATTGGTAAGCCCAGAGATGCTGACTGGCATAGGACCTGACCAATCAGAACCAAATGTGGGTGCTGTGGTGAGCCAATGGCTGCCTAGGAGGCTGAGCTTTTGACTCTGACTGTCATAGAAACCAATCAATCAGAACCAAATTGGCCAGCAGATGAAGGCAGTTGGCGGCAAGATCAGGCCAGCAGTGGAGGACAGTTAAGGGTGATCAGGCAGGCAGGCAAGTGAGCAGTTAGGAGCCAGAGGTCCCAAATTTTGAGAGGGATGTCTGACTTCCATTTTAGGCCTGATCCCTACCCAGCAGTCAGACATCCCCCAAGAGATCCTCATTATAGAGGATGCAGGCTGGGCTGAGAGAATCCCCCTCCATGCACAAATTTCATGCACTGGGCCTCTAGTATAAGAATAAACTCTGTTTTGTGTACTCACAGCTGTAGACTTACTTTTTTCTAACATTAGGCAATTTCTAATTAAGTCAGACTACATTTTACTTTGCTTTCACAAACAAACTTTTTCAAACTTCTTATTGATAGTTTCCCATAGACACTAGTATTAGTTCATGCTTACATATGTTACTCATCTTATCAAACACCATGACAAAACATGTTTATTACCAACTAAGATAATTAAGATTGTTAACAAAACTCTACCTCATTTTTTTTGGTTAATCCTCACACAAAGATATATTTTCATTTATTTTTAGAGAGAGTGAAAGGGAGAGGGAGAGACAGATAGAAACATTGATGGGAGAGACAATAATTGGTTGCCACCTGCAAACATCTCGACCAGGGCCAGGGAACATGCAACCGAAATTCATGCCTTTGACTAGCATCAAACTCAAGACCTTTCAGTCCTTGAGCTGATGCTCTATCGACTGAGCCAAACCATCTGGGGTCAACCTCAATATTTTCTATCTTAAGTCCTTGTTTGGTATCAGTTTTTCCACCAGAAGATAAGTTTTATTATGGCAGTGACCTTGCTTGTCTTGTTTCATTTTATTCTTGGCATCTGGATACATTCTTGTTATGCAGTAGATGTTAAGTAAATATTAGTTAAATGGACCGGTGAATTTGACAATAATGAGATAACACTGCCCTCTTACAATTCATCATATACTGTGAGTACAAATGACACATTTTTAAAGCACAAATTATTAAGTAGTCATTTATGAATACATGAAATTCATGTGGGCAGAGAATTTTGATCAAGTGGTTTCAAATGAAATATGTAATTCTTCTTAAAGCAATAGTCCAAGCCTTAACCTTCATTTTACTCAGTAACATACCAGTAGTTCTCACATAATAGGTACTCAAAAAGGCTTATTTTTATGATGGATAGTAAGTAATCATAAGATTGTAAATAATATTTTATTAAACTGACTCTTACATTTGTTACAAATCATGTTTGGAGAAAAGTAGAGTAGCCACTGTTATAAATCCAATTCAACTCAAGGATAAAGGAGTCAAGGAAAACTTTCTATTTTGCCTTAAAAATAAGTGTAGCACAATTACTTGCAACAGTGAACAAATACTAACATGCTGATAGTTTGACCTTCCTATTTGGGAGTAAAATTTTGGAGGCCTAACATTTAAGTAATATATATAGTTAAAACAGTAAATCTGCTCATGAAAAGACAACTACAAGGCTGATAGGCAGTCAAGAAATTGGTATATGTCAGAAAAAGAACACACAAATGTATATTATTTGTGGGTGTCAGAAAGACCATTTTGATAGTTCATGTATAATTTCAATAATAATAAGTGACTGTAGATCTTTCAGACGCCAGTATAATTTTATGATTAAAGTATGCTCCGATTGCCATTCTTGGTCTTAACTGAGATGCTTTACTATAGCACTGATAATTAACACATTTTGTGCCCTCAACTGAATATCAGATGTGAATGATATCCCATAACTGAAATCTCTTCTGCAGAAAGTGTTAATATTTGGTTACAAGATTGTTTTCTGTTAGGAAAACAAAACAAGAAAACTTAATTATTTGATGCCCAATCCAAGTATATTAAATTAGATATTGTTAGCACTACTATAGGTATTCCAAAATTGGTTTTTGAAATACTTTGGGAAGAATGCACTCATTTTTGTAAAGCTCTTGGTGACATCTAGTAGGTTTATTTTTTGTTTCAAATGTTTCAGGTGACAGTCATATAAAATAAAACCTAAAAATTCCATCAATCACCATAACTCTAGCCAAAACTGTATAAAATGTTGCAGGTTTTATCTATACAGAAATTGGGTAGCCAATTATAAAAGACTCAATTACAGTAAGATTGCTAAGATAGAAACATATTTTTAAAACTAGAGGCCTGATTCATGAAATTCATGCACGAGTTGGCCTTCCCTCTCCCGGCTGCCAGCACTGGCTTCCCGCTGACACCCAGGACCCAGGCTTCTCTCATAGCCCTCGCTTCATCCAGAAGGTCGTTTGCAAGGATGTCCAGAAGGATGTTGGGTCTAATTAGCATATTATGTTTTTATTATTATACTAGAGGCCTGTTGCACAAAATTTGTGCACTTTGGGGAGGTGTCCCTCAGCTGAGGCTGCACCCTCTTCAATCTGGGACCCCTCAGGGAGTGTCCAACAGGGATCAGGCCTAAACTGGCAATCAGACATCCCTCTCACAATCCGGGACTGCTGGCTCCCAACTGCTCACCCTCCTGCCAGCCTGATCATCTCCTAATCACTCCCCTGCCAACCTGATTGATGCTTAACTTCTCCCCTGCTGGCCTGATTGCCCCCAACTGCCCTAACCTGCTAACCCCAGTCACCTCTAACCAGCCATTCCTGCCGGCCTGGTTGCCCCAACTGCCATCCCTTGCAGGCCTGGTTCCTCCCAACTGCCCTCCCCTGCTTGCCTAATTGCCCATAACTACCCTCCCCCCTTAGCCATCTTGTGGTGGCCATCTTTGACCACGTGGGGGCAGCCATCTTGTGTGATGGCATAAGAGTCAATTTGCATCTTACCTCTTTATTATATAGGACTAGTAGATCATTCCATTCTTTGATAGGCCATTTTAAATTTGATGTTTTGATAATGACTAAAAATCAGCAATGATATTAAAATTTTATTCTAACAGATCTTAAAAGATATCTAAACAGAACAAGAAAAAAAATTTTAATAACCTGGATCCATTTATAGAAGTGATTTCACTGGATAAAACTGTGAAATGTACTTGAAGAGAATTCTGCAGACTTTGTGCTTATTTAATTTGACCAGATCTCTGCTATGGGCTTCTTTGCTTTTTAGACCTCCCCTCACACACTTCAATTTCTATGACATATCTGGAAACCTCTAAGGGAAGATGTGATTTGTTTCTCAGCAATCATTGATGCAGTACATTAGGTTAATCAAGAAAGGAAGAAGGAAAGAAGGGTGGTAGGGATAAAATATGGAGAGGGGTAAGGAAGGAGAGGAAAAAGGAGGGAAAGGGAGAGAAGTTGCCATTGGCCCTATTACTCATGAGTCCCTAACAACAAACTGAATAAAGAAATTCTGAAATTTCATATACTTCAATATATTTGTTATCATTGATGATAAATCTCCTCTTCAAAAATAATCTAGGATGTTTGTAAAAGTATCCATATGATAAAGTAGAACAACATCTTTAATAACATGCTGCAAATTGGCTTCTATGTGCAGTGCTGAATAAATCCCACAGAGACTGGAACATTTCATTAATACAATACAGGCCTGATGTTTCTGTAATCCATTTAACATGTTTACAAACAAGTTTGGAAAACAAGCTGAATCAGAGGGGTGTTTATCATGTGAAATAAAATGCTTGTTCTTTTAACTAAGAACATTTCCTTCAGACTAAGTTCTAAAATTCAAGTTTAGTGTTATGCTAAGTTAATCATTGAGACATTATAATAAGTAAAGCCATCCAAATAGGTAAGATCAATTTATGAAAAGAAATTATTATCCATAGAGCTTTATTGCTTGAGGAGTTTTAATCTACTACCTCCTACTGCAGAATTCAGTGGGATAAGATCTATAGAGTTATTTCCCAGGCAATCAAAATATAAGTAAATGAATCAATTCTCTAGAACCCACTTACAGAAATTTTATCCTTTGCAGTTGAAAGTTCCAACCAAACCATCTGTCAGGATAAGTAGGATAAGGTTTTAATTACTTACAGCAATGCAATTATACCATTAATGTTCAGCTAAAATTGAACCTATTCAATTTAATTAGCAATGCAGCTGTGAGTGGAAAGAGACTGTTCTTTCAAATAGCCAACACAAGGGGTTATAAAAGCTCTCTCTCTCTCTCCTCTCTCTCTCTCTCTCTCTCTCTCTCTCTCTCTCTCTCTCTCTCTCTCTCTCTCTCTCGTTTTCTCTCTCTCGTTCTCTCTCTCTTCTTTCCCTCAATAGCCAGGACTTTATTCTGGTATAATCCCTTATTCTGCTTACTACTCTTTGAGTGTGTGTGTGTGTGTGTGTGTGTGTGTGTGTGTGTGTGTGTAAATAAAGTCAGTGATTGTAGAAATATGTCTATATACCCTTTCTAAAAGAGTGTGTGTCTGTTTATATAGAGATGTTATATATGTATGATAGGTAGCATATTATAAATATTTACCACATAATTCCATATGCACACACACACCTTCAGAAAAGCAAATCTTTGCCGAACCGGTTTTGCTCAGTGAATAGAGCGTTGGTCTGCAGACTGAAAGGTCCCAGGTTCAATTCCGGTCAAGGGCATGTACCTTGGCTGCGGGCACATCCCCAGTTGGAGGTGTGCAAGAGGCAGCTGATTGATGTTTCTCTCCCATCAGTGTTTCTGATTTTCTATCCCTCTCCCTTCCTCTCTGTGAAAAATCAATAAAATATATTTAAAAAAAAAAGAAAAGCAAATCTTCACCTAGTTGTGGCCATAATTTTATATTTGCCCCATATATGACATGGAAAAGAAATTAATTCAATCCACAGAGGAACAATCTTTCTTTCAATTAAAATTAATGTTTTAGTGAGTACATTCTCATTACAGTAACTACACTAGCCATAGGCTGAGGGAAAAAGAAAAATAAGCATAAAATATAGCTAATCATTTGAAAGTGCCAACAATCTACTTGGGAAAATGAGATAATATGTATATATATATAGTGAAATAAAAATACAAGAAACACATTATAAGATACAAAATAATTAAATTAAAAAAAACAATATGTATCTTAATATTTTGAAGAAGAAAATAATGTAGGCTTGAGGAGAACAAATTTTAGACTTTTTCTGAATTTCAGAAAAATTATTTTAATGGTAACTGAACAGTGTGGTGGACACTTTGTAGTATATACAAAGGTCAAATTACTATGTTGTATGTCTGAGATTAAAATAATGTTATATACCATTTCTAATGGAAATATTTTTTAAATGTTAACATTATGAACATAAGGAAGGGTTAACAGGGTTAGATCTGTGAGGTTTCTCCTATCACACATCTCATAGTTGCTATAGCAATGTTTTCACAAGCAGAGCAATAACAAGAGAAAAACTGGCATGTTTGGGAAACTGACCAGAATTGTTTCAACTTGAGACTGAAATAAATGGAGCAGCATGCACTCTGTATCTGGTATGTCTGAGTTCAAATTCTATTAATATGTATATTGTCAACTTAGTTAATTAAGACCTCCATGTTCTATCATCATCTATAAAACAAGGAATATAAAGTTGAGAGAATTGAATATCATGGACAAAGCCCTTAGAGTGGTGACTGACACAAATTATTATACTTCAGCCATTATTATAAAAATAAATTTCACAACTAACACTTGACTAATAAATAAATTCCCAATTTATTTTAATAACCAAATAATTAGAATATTTTTCTAAATGTGCATACATCATGCTTAATGATAATCATCCTCAGGATCTAATTCTATGAAGAACTATGTCAATTATACCTTAAGTCCCACCACTAAGTCCTATATAATAACTTAGATTAAGTTTTAAAAAAAATAGAACCTCAATTTTTAGTCCCATAACACTTCCTGTGACGGGGGGGACCTAACTCCTTCACCCATACTTTATGAAATCAAGTGCCTTTTCAGGTCACACACTTATAATAAGTAAGTGAACCAGAAGCAATACAAGCAATAAGGAAGGTCAAGAGCTCTGACCAAATGAAGCAAATGCCTCTAACAAAAGGGTCTTTGGCAACACAAATAATGTTGCTAGGCTGAATTTGGCTATCAGAGCATTAGAGTGCAAAACCATTAGTGCAAAACTTTATCTCAAGAAGGAAGAAGTTCCCTAGTGTTTCATTCACTATCCATTGTGGCAGGAAACAGATTATCTAAATTTATATCACATGATCTCACTCATTTGTGGAATATAATGAACAACATAAACTGATGAACAAAAGCAGATCCAGAGACAGAGAAGCATCCTTCAGACTGTCAAACCTCAGAGGGAAGGCAGGGGAGGGTGGGATGTTGACTGGCATAGAAACAGAACAATCAGAACCTAATCTGGGTGAACTGTGAAGGCAGAACCTAAGGTCAGGGCTAAGGAACTTTAAGAGAACAGCTGTTTGGCACAAGGAGTAAGAAAGCAGTTCAATTTTTTAATGACCAGTTTGGCAGTATAGTGCCTATGGCTGGCTATCAGTCCAGATATGGGATTATGTATTTTTGTCTTCAAGAGCATCTCCTCCTAATGAAAAAGGCTTTTACCCACCATTTAAGCAATCCTATCCTATCTAATCTATCTATACTAATAAAAGGGTAATATGCTAATTAGACTGGGTCGACCAGCCATCTTCTGGACATCATCTGACTTCCTTCCAGACAAAGCCATGGGGGTGGGGGCTGAGGCAGAGGCAGTTAGGGGTGATCAGCCTAGTAGGGGAGGGCAGGTGGGGGCCAGAGCAGGCTGACAGGGGAGGACATTTGGGGGCAATATCAGGCCGGCAGGGGAGGGCAGTTGGGGGCAACCAGGCTAGTAAGGGAGGGCAGTTGGGGCCAAGGTCAGGCCTGCAGGGGAGAGAAATTGGGGTCAAGATCAGACCAGAAGGAGTGGGCAGTTAAGAGCAAGATCAGGCTGGCAGGAGAGGGCATTTAGGGGTGATCAGGCAGGCAGAAAGGTTAGGGGTGATCAGGCAGGTAGTCAAAGGTAGTCAGGGGCAATCAGGAAGGCAGACAGGTGAGTGGTTAGGAGCCAGTGGTCCCAAATTGCAAGAAGGATGTCCGATTGGAGAGGGTGCAGGCTGGGTTGAGTTAGAATATATATATATATATATATATACATATACATATATATGTATATATATATATATGATTATTACGGAACTACATAATTTTATTAACTAATGTCACCCCAAAAAGTTCAATAAAAACACATTTTTAAAAGAATATTTTGAGTACCATGAAAGACATAGCTACAATGGATTTAAATATGTCTGTCTACACTAATAAAAGAGAAACATGCAAATTGACCATACTTCTGCTACACCACAAACCATGCTCACCAGCCAATCAGGAACAAGTATGCAAATTAACCCAACTAAGATGACTGAGGCCACAGAGCAAGCAGGAAGCATGGGTTTTCCTAGCAATGAAGGAAGCCAAGCTTCCCACCTACTCTGGCTGGCCCTGCCCTCCACTCAAGGCTACAAAGTTTCAATTATAGAAGATAAATAAATCCTAAAAAAATGGCAGCAGCCAAGGGGCTGGAGAGAGCAGGATGCTTGAGTTTCCCCCAGCAATGGAGGAAGCCAAGCTTCCTGTAGCCCTGCCCTTCCCTGACTTCCAATCAAGGCTAAAGAATTTCAATTATGGAAAATAAATAAATTCCAGATACCAGGGCCTCTGCTTGGGTTACCAGGGGACATGGCCAGCCTGCAAACCACCTCAGGCCCCTCGCTCAGGCCACCCCACACCCCACCCCTATAGGAAATAGATATTCAGAAATATGAAAAATAAAAAATTATAAAATATTTGATAGAAAATACTTAGCAACCTGCCTAACCCTAACTATTTATTAAAAGAAGCAGTGTTACGGTAAACTTTTTTTAAAAGCTTGAGGAAATGTTAATGTCTTTTTTCTCACTGAGATTGCTAAAATACATTGAAAGTACCTGTGGCCCATTTGTATTAAAATCCAATTGACCTATTCAGTTCCATCTTTAGAAATCAAGACATAATTTTATCATGCAGAGAGCTTATTTTACTAGCTGAAGGAAAAGTCTGTCAATATAACCCTACTTCCCTTAGTCTTTTTATCCTTGGATAAATGTCATCAAATGGGTATAGAGGTTGTCATGCCATATAAAATAAATCCAGTTCTCTTCACTCTCCTACACAGTTTAATTTAGATGTGTTTCCTTTTACTGCACAGTGAGTAAAATAATTTTTACTGTAGAGTGGTTTGTTCATAATGCATTATGTAGGTTCACCTCTACATCAGTGATGGGTACACAGTAGACAATCGCCTGAGAAATCTCTTCCCCAGACCAAGATCTATGGTGGCTGTTTAGAAAGAGAGCCTTGAAGACTGACCGTTAGGACTATCTTTACAGATCATTCTCAACTTCTGGTGAATTGGAATAATTCAGTCTTACCTAATAATAGACAAACATGCAAACTGACTGTACCTGCTCTGCCCACAGCCAATCAGAGTGACTATGCAAATTAACCCAACAAAGATGGTGGTTAATTTGCATACATACCTGGGTCCTGGGAACATCCTCGGCACTCCAAGCCAGCCATCAGAGGGGCAGGTGCCTCCTGCCCAAACCTAAAGCCTCCGCTGGAGACTTTAGGCTTGGGCAAGGGCAAAGCCAATGATCTGCGGGGGTGGAGGGGCAGCCCTGGCCAAGCCTAAAGCCATGGGCAGAGGCTTTAGGCTCGAGCAGGGGCAGAGCCTGGGATCAGATGGAAGGGGGAAAAAATCAATAGAAACATATCCTCAGGTGAGAATAAAAAAAAATAAAGAAATGTCATATTCTGCTCAACCTGTTTGGCTCAGTGGATAGAACATTAGTCTGGGGACTGAAGGGTGCCAGGTTCGATTCCGGACAAGGGCATGTTCCTTGGTTGCGGGCACATCCCCGAGGGAGGGGGGGGTGTGTGCAGGAGGCAGCTGATAGATATTTCTCTCACTGATGTTTCTAACTCCCTATCCTTCTCCCTTCCTCTCTGAAAAAATCAATAAAATATATATTTTTTAAAAAGACACATCTTGAAAATGCCTAAGGAAAGTTGTCATTTTTTCATGATGAAGGGACTGGAGTCCATGTTGATGAAAATATCTTGGCAGCTGCAGTGACTGCAGCAGAAAGGTGATGGGGCTGGCGCCTTCCCCTGACCATCCTGGTCGCTTCCCACAAAGGGAGGCCAGACTGGGGCTTAGGCCCACTCCCTGAGGGCTCCCAGTCTGTGATAGGGGGCAGGCTGGGCTGAGGGACCCCTCCTCAGTGCATGAAATTCATGCACTGAGCCCCTAGTTATATATAACTGTATTTCAAGCTTGTTGCATTCTGAGCTAACATGTACTGGAAAATGGAAAGAAACGGTAAAGTCTACGATAGCTCCATTTCAGTTTGAGACTGTGCGGCCTCTCATTTGCTGCCTTTTGATTTGTTATGTGAACATCTGGTGCCTTTGACATTTATAAAGTGACCTCTTTTTCCCTTTCTTCCACATACACACACCCAGTGCAGGCAGTTGAACAGTCATACATGCAATGAACACAGTATTTCATGGTTAATGTACCATTCTTTATGAGAATATGCTAGCATAATGATAGAGGACTGAAGCATGTAATCTATAATTAATACAAAGTGAACTGTCATGTAAGGGAAAATAGGGCTTTCTACAGACGTATAAGTGCAGTCATGGAAACGGCGATAGCTCCTTGCTTGTAATTATTCAACCTCACGAGGGGTCTGTAGCTAGCTATTAGAGTGCGAGTGGTCCCTCATGGAGCACTCTCCTATCCAATTAAACTTCCGCAGTCTATTCAGAAGTCACACTTCAGGCTGTCAAGACATTGTGGGAACACCACTGCGTTCCATTAAAGAGTGTCAAGCACCTGCATTTATAACAGAACATAATGCTTTGGTTACCTTTGCATATAGAATTTGATAAGAGAATTTTCTTTGTCTGATTTGAATCTCCATACAGAAAACATTTGTAATTGGCACAGAGAAAGGTCTTTAGTTTCTGATTCCTGACAGGACTGTACTAATTTAACATTTTCTCTCTTGTATAAAAGAAAAGCATATGCAGAAGTCAGTGAGAAACAAAGAAAAGTTAAATGTTGAGATGATTAGAAAGATAAATGCAGTATAAGTTAAATTAGTAAACGAAGTATTTTACTGGATATTTAAATGTTTGTCTAGGCATATTTGATATAAATTTTGAAATCTTGGGAAAATATACAATAAAAATGCCCAAACTTTCTATAATTTCATGAGCTAAGGACTCATTAAAACTATTGCAATTACTGCAAATTTCAAAATAAAAAAGGACTGAATTGTCCCATGAGAAATGAAAACAATTTTAAGGAAATCAGTAGAGGCACTATGATATACTAGGAATATATTTTGATTGAGAAGTAGATTATTCATATATATTTATACCTATATTCAACGATGATGATAAAATACTTTTTGCACTTAAAATCTTTTCAGCCTTACCTCTTATTCTAAATTGTTGTTTCTAGTCACTACATTTACATAGGTTTTAACCAGCTCTGACAGATAAACCAAATTTGTTACACCTCTGCCTGAGCCTCCTACTTTGTACATTGTTCTCCAGAATCTCTCTGACTCACTGGCACGAGACAGCAGTAGGAAAATATTTGGCATTTGTGATATGCATCACAAGAAAGTTAAATTCTTGGGGCCATATTTGACCAACGAGGAATAAAAGCCTTAAGTACAGTTAGGCTCAAAATCAGTCATCTGTAGCAGTGGCCAACTGGGTAACAATGAGTTGCTTGTTCCCACCCTTCTAATTTTTGCTCCCCAATCCTCACTTCTCTGCCCTGGGAAATAAACTACCTTCACGTAAGCCTCTCTCTCTCTAGCTTTTCTTCTGAGGAAACTAGGTGAAGACAATATGATTCTCAGTATACTATTTATGGATTCTATAACCCTATATAAATAGCTTAAATTCTCTATATCACAATTTTCTGTTAACCGAGATGCCTAGGCAAAAAGAGTCTTTAAAAATCTAAAACCATAACTTTATGAAAAAGCAGTAGTCAAACTTCAACCTATGTCAGTAGCTGACTCTATGGAAAGAAGGAGGGCATATCTTCCTACCTTTTGCTGCATATCAAATTTCCTTTTTGTTTTAGTTTGGTCCAGTCCACTTTGGTTTTGTACTAAGAAGTACATAGCTAGTCTGTTACTAATATGGCTGTTCAGAGGTACATGCATATTATGTGAGGTTACCAGTCATGCACAGATAATTATATTTGCTCTCTGGAATCTGCAATAATCTCAGAACTGCACTACCCTTCCTCCCTGGTGTGGATAGCAGTACTGAGACAGCCATGGTGCTCTTTCATCACTCCCTCCACACCATTACTATGGCCATTAGGAGACTTGTGCTCCCAAAATAACCAAATAGGATATGGAGAATATACGAAGAGTGAAGAATGATCAGCTGAAGCATAACACTAGTCAGAGACAAGGAAGAAGCTTGGTAGAGAAAATCTATAATAATAAAAGTGTAATATGCAAATAGGCCAAACGACCTTCCAGATGAAGCCGGGGCTGCAAAGGCCTAGCCTTGCACAAATTTTGTGCATCGGGCCTCTAGTAGAAAATAACTGTTTGTTATTCATTGGTCGAGGTCAGAAAACCGGGCAATATGTAGATGCTAGGAACTGTGCAAAAGGTAACACCATTGCGCTTTTATTTTACTTCTTAAAGACAAAAATAAGTTCAAGACAAAATTAACAAAGACATTTTATTCATAAACTTGTAGTAAGGATATCTTTCAGCCATCACTTTCATTTCAGCAAGGGGCCAAAGGTGTGGGAAAGGAGAATATATTTCAGAGAGTTAAAAAAAAAAGGAAAACTGAGTTTCTGGCACATATTCTATTAAGGAGGGATTTTTATTGTTGGAAGTGAGGGAGACTAGCTAATTGGTCTTCAAGTACATCAGTTGGTCTTTGGTTGGTTACAATGGGACAATCAAGTTATTTGGGGACATATTTTACAAAGGAAGAATTATTCAATATTTGGGTAGAGGGTTTTCTGTGGCCAGTAATTCCTGGAAAAAAAATGAGGACTAATTTTCATACTCAAATTGTCCCTATGAGTGGAGAGGAATGGCTACCATGGCAGGCAGTTTGCCAAATTTTACTAGCCATTCAAAAAAAAAAAAAAAACCCACACGCACACAACCCCAAATTTTAAATATTTCTAATGGCATAAGAAAATGTTAATCTACAATAATGAAAGTGTAATATGCTAATTAGGCTAGACATCCAGACAGCCTTCCAGATGTCCTTCCGGACGTCCTTTTGGACATACTTCCAGATGAAGCCAGGCCTGCGAGTGCTGAGGCAAGCTGCGGTGGCTGTGAGGGCCAATCCCCTTGCATGAATTTTGTGCCTTGGGCCTCTAGTAATATAATAAAATCATGGTTATGTAGATGGATATTGCATATGATATAGTGTATATGTTATATACATGGTGGTAACATAATCCTATATAATAAAAGCCTAGATGTAAATTATCCCCTTGGTTGTTCAACTTGGAGTTCTACCTGGAGACCTGGAGCTTGACCACTCACTATTATGTGTACTGACCATCAGGGGGCAGCCTGTAACATGATGGGCATCGGCCATCTGCTGCAACCTCTCCCCGGCTATCTGGAGGGGGCAGGGGTAACAGGGGCAGAAGTGTGATGAGAAAGCGTGGTGTCTGCCGAGCTTGCTCTCACTCCTCCTGCTACCCTCTCCCAGGACGCCAGGGCTCATGTGCCAGGGAAGCTCTGTGCTTAGGTGCCAGGTGCCCATGAGGAGCCTACCTGCACCCACTTGGCCTCCTCTGGGGTCAGGCTTCCTGTAGATTCATGCAAGAGGCGGTCTGCAAGGTCGACCGGGAGAGTGCAGGCTGCCTGCCTGGCTTCCATGTGGTGCCACTGGGTGGCCCAGAGGCCCACACTGTACCCTGGCCTGCGGTATCCAGCCACACTCACCATATCTCCATGTGGGGACTCAGGCACCATGACTCAGATGGAGGAGGGAGTGTCAGGGCCGTGGGGCCCAGGTGCTACTCAGTGCCCAGGAGTCAGCTGAGACCTGCCCTTCCAGGCTAGACACTTGAGCTTTGATTGCCAGGCAGGCCTAGGGAGAACACCCATGCACAAATTTCATGCACCAGGCCTCTAGTAAATAAAGATATAGATAAATCCCAGACATTTTATAAAATATGCTAACAGTCACTTCATAGAATTATTTCAAGTTTTTATTTGATAGAGCAGAAAAGTGCTTATCATGTGCTACATAACATTTATGTACATCTGATCTATCCAAAAGTGTGTTTAATATTACACAAAAAGTGTCACAGTCATTCTGGGATGATGAAATCATTCCTGTTTGCCCCAAATTTTCACATTTTAAAACTGAAGGTCCTACATCACAGGAACTTCCTTAATAGTGGGCAAACAAAGACAGTTGATCCCTTAAGAAGTAGGTCATAAGGCAAAACTTAATTTTAGCTCAGACTCTAAAAATAAATAATCCCCTCCTAATAAACAACTTTAAAATCGTAATCATGATCACTGTTGTGATATTGTAATGAAGATTTCTGATCCCAAAACATTTCCACCACTGAAAGAACACAGTTGCCAAGTGACAGGACTTGTAGGAGCCTAAGTTTTTGCAGCCTTTTTTGGGTTGGCAACCAAAACTAACTCTTTGGAATCAGAATAAAAGGTGCTAATGTAGGCAGGATGTATTCAAATTGAGAGCAGATTACAAATGGATACTGAATAGAGTACAAATTGAACAACCATAACACCATTCCCCAACACACTGAGGGTATACAAGAACTAATTGTAGACTTCCACAAGTTTTATACATTGTATGTATATATATATATATATATATATATATATATAGTATATATACATTGCATGCATATACAATACATACTATGTGTGTATAATAAAATGCTCTTTTTTATCCTCAACAAATTATTTCCATGTTTTGCTACTTATGTATGCTCAATATAGAACTGACGATTGGTAACATATATATATATATATATATATTCAATTGAAAAATAATAAATTGATTTTAGAAATAAATTCTCTACTTAACAAATTCCTTTAGGTGTATAGTTTGTACCTATATAAGCCTTTGGTCCAGAGCAGGAAAAAACAGTTTCTGTTATAGGTTGTTTTTGTTCTGTTGACTATACATTACTATATCTGTAAACACTCATGATGTATGGTACTGATAACTGAAATGATCAATGGATTATTACCACTGGGATTTTATGATTATAACCCTATTATTCATGGTAATAATAATTGTGAATGTTACCTAAGTGTTTACCATGTGCTAAGGTACTTGATATATTATTTTCATTAATTCATCTCATATAATCCCCAAACAAACCTATAAGGCAGTATTATATTGCTTATATTTTCAGAAGAGAACAATTAGTCTCAGAAAGATAAAGTTATTTCCTCTAAGTCAAACGAGTCAAAGTGTGATTTTTAAAAATCTATCTTATTCTGATATTAAATAGAATTCCTAAATAGTTAGAAAACTATTAAAATAATGTTTAGAAAAGAATATTAAATTATGAACGCAGTGTTTACTTTTCTCAGAACTACTACGAAAAAATATTAAAGATCTCCCGTTAAATGCCTCAGATTTTCCAAGGAAGTAAATTTCTGAGGGAAACACTTATAGTACATATTCATCCTGCTGTAGACAATTTCAGGATCTATTTCTAAAGTTTCTCATCCTGTTACTTGCTATAGTATCAAGAGGTTTGCTTTAAATAAATTAAGATGAGACTATCATCATGATGACTCTGCTTTTAAGGAATTTCTAACACTCTTCATCTGAGTAGACTCTTAAGGCTGAGAGAAATGCCTTTTCAATAAAATGCACTATTCCTTTCCCAAGATGTTTCTTTTGATTTGCTGTATAAATATCTGGTATCTGAAAACAGCAAAGAAAGGCTTTTGTTGTTTCAAATCCTGTTGTATAAGTTATTTTGAAACTTCCAGAGTTGTTATTTTACTTTCCTCCCAAATTTTTGAGAGGTCTATGCCTGTAAAATAAATATTGCTTGACTGTTTATAGATTATCTTTGAAGGTAGCATCACCACATTTTTTAGAAACAGTCTTATCTAATTCCACTGACCTTGTGGTGTGTGGATCGACTTAATCAAGGATTGGCAAACATTATAAATGAATCCCGCTCAAGGCACCGTGCCTGTACTAGTGACATCTGCCTCACCTTGTGCTGCCAGAGATCAGTCAGCTCTCAGAACATCTTAATCAAAGAATTGATCTCTTCATAGCTGTCAGATTTGAGAGCAAGAAAAAAAAGGAGAAAATTGGGAAGATTTTTTAAAAGAAAAATTGGCATTTTTTCCCCCTGAGGGCCAGGGGGCCTTCCTCTCTAAGAGAATCTGAACAATTTCATTTCCTCCTCAGGAGTACAGCAATACCCAAAGTCAAAAACTAAAAATGTTAAATTTGAAGGCACATACATCCTGTAACCATGATATACTTCTCACTGAATTTTAATCAGCAGGGGATATAAATTATTTGATGCTGTTTCTATATTCTAATAGTAGGTCTGGGAATATCGACTATTATTAGTTGTGAATCTTGTGTTCCCTTACTGGATGCAAATAAGCTCTATTGCTATGAACAGACCTAGTGTTCCATCAGTGAAAATTCCAATAAAAATTATGCTCCAGGAGTTGATCCTCATCATTTTGCTCTTAACAATTACACTAACACAAAAAATCATCTTGTCAAATCAGCCTCCCATAGATGAGAGAACTTGTCCATTATCAAGATTTACTGATAATTTTAAGAATATAAGCATTCAAGAGGCCTGAGTGATATAAGGAGAGGTCTGGGTCACCCTATGTGGTTCCTCATCCTTACTTGTGGCATAGAAATGCACTCCCCAGCCCAGAACAATAGAAAAGTCTCTGAGAGGTACTTCAGTTTCCCTGAAACAGCAGAGAGCATGTAAGTCATGACATGTTGCTATATTATACCCTACAGAACTGTATGAGTTTAGATCCATGTCTCTAAATCCACAGACTGCTGGTTTGTTTTACTACAAGCAATCCTAAACCTGGGACATTCTGCTCAAAGCATTGCATAGATAAGGATATATCTCTTGAAAACTTCATTAGTGAATTTGCCCAGAAGCTCAACTATCATTTTCTTCACAATGAGAATAGACCTAGCCACCTGCCTTATTTTCTTTTCCCCTGGAAACACATCCTCACCCAAAACTCTACCCATAAATTGGAGAATAAATGAATCATCGGGTATCTTTTCATTTCTCTTTCTAGCAATTGACCTTGGAAAAACTCAATCAAGACAATAAGGATTCACTGGCCCAGTAGCTAAGTATACCTTCTATGCCACAGGCTCAATGGCCACAAAAAGAAAATGGTCCTTCCCTCACTCTTGAATTTTTGAATAAAGAAGACAATTGACTGTTCATGTTCTGACTTATGAGCTCCTACTGAATATATCCTACTGACCTATTAGGAAGAGCTAATTCATATGAATTATGAGCAGCTATATCAGAACTGAATTCCTAGAATGCAATTTTATTAGTTATAGTTAACTCATTTTGTAAGATGAGGCAGGTGGCACAAATAAATTAGGAAGGCTTCCTAATTTATTTGTTAAACAGATGAGCATTTACTAATGGCTCACATCCCATTTAAGTTCAAAATATGTTCTAATTCTAGAAAATGGCAGCTTTAGGTTGAGATCAAACCATTCACCATGCTTGAAAGTAGCAAGTTTAAAACCCAAGACTTTGCCCCAGATGCTTTAAATCAGTCATTGTATTAGTATATAATTAATGCCAAAATGAAGCTGCATGTAGAGAAGGTATAATGAACTTCATCAAGATAGTCATATTGCCATAATTCTATGAGGCACCTTTCCTTAAAAATCTTACTGGCATTCAAAAGCCAAGAAAAATTACCAAAATGCAATTCTATTGAATCTCAAACCTTTGAATAAACACAAAAAGGAATTTAAAATGACACCGAACTTCTGAGTTTGTTGGCTTTTAAAAAGTTATATCTTTGGGCATTTTTTCCTATATCTCTTGACTATCTATATGTCATTAATCATCAGAGAGATTCAAATTACAATGAAAACGAGACATCACCTCACCTTTCAGAATGGCTACCATCAACAAATCAACAAACGCCACGTGCTGTCCAGGATATGGAGAAAAGGGAATCCTAGTACATTGCAGGTGGGAATGCAGACCCATGCAACCACTGTGGAGAACAGTATGGAGTTTCCTCAAACAAGTAAATATGGAGCTGCCAATTGACATAGTGATCCCACTTCTGGGAATATATCCTAAGAAACCTGAAACACCAATCAAAGAAAAAGTGTATGTTACCTCTTTGTAACACAACTTACAATAGCTAAGATCTGAAAACAGTGCAAGTGCCCATCAGTGGATGAGTGGGTAAAAAAGCTGTGGTGTACTTACATGTGGAATATTCTGCAATAGTAAAAAGGATGGATCTCTTACCCTTTGAGACAGCATGGAGGGACCTGGAGAGTGTTATGCTAAGCAAAGAAAGCCAATCAGAAAAAGATAAGTATCACATGATCTCACTCATATGTGGAATCTAAAAGTATCCTATATAATAAAAGAGAAGCATGCAAATTTGACCATACCTTCGCTATGCTACCAGCCAATCAGGAGTGGGGGGCGGGGCTGAGCGGCTGCAAGAGCCTATTCCTGGGGGCAGAGACAAAGCAGTGGCAGCGTGGCACTTTGGCCAGAGCAGAGAAGAGTGAAGCCTCCAGCCAGCCAAAGCAAAAACGGAAGGCAACAGCCAGAGGGAAGGCCTGGGTCCCAGGTTCCAGAGGAAAACTGGTCCTGGCAGCCAGGGGAAGGAAAGCCTATTGCATGAATCTTCATGCAATGGGCCTCTAGCATATATATAAAGCCTAAGCAACCATTATGACCGAACGACCTGAATGACCAGAATGATTGGTTGACCAGTTGCTATGATGCGCACTGAGCACCAGGGGGCAGATGCTCAATTCAGGAGCTGTCCCCCTGGCGGTCAGTGCACTCCCACAGCCAACCTCCCATTGTCCCTACCCCCAGCCAGCTAACCTCCCATAGTCCTTCCCCCGGCCGTTCCCTCCCCCTGGCAAAGGCTCCAGGCACTGGAAAATCTGAGTCCACAAAGCCTGTAGGAGGAGAGCAACCCCAATGCTGATCAAGACAGAGTAGCATCTCAGAGGAAACAGAAAGGGCAAGGCAGCAGCCTAACTGCAAAGATGTAAAGTAAGCACCATTGTCATCTTTCCTCTACCATCACATCATGCCATGCTGCTTGCCCTTCCGCCCCTGTCAGCCACTTCTAGCTCAGCCCATGCCTTTCTGGGCTCCCAACCACTGACTGGCTAGTGCTCCTAAGGAAGGGTCCCACCAGTGGCCAAAGTCAGCTACCTGTCATGCTTGGGGCAGAGATCCAAGAAAATGTGTGGCTGAGGTAGGAGAGATGATCTGTCTGTCAGCAACTCTATAGGGAGAGTGAGGCGGTCGGGCAGCGAAGTAGAGCTGTATTTCCATCTCAGAACATAGCTGGTGTTCAGGCTGTTTTGGGGTGCTCTGCCTGTGGTCTTTGCTTGCCACTACCTCAGTACATCTACACAACTAGATCAGGGCCTACTGGCCAACCTTCCACGGTCCATTCCCCCATGCTTGAATTTGTGTACTGGGCCTCTAGTAGGAACATAAAATGAAGAACAAAATAGATCCAGAGACATAGAAGTATGAAACAGACTGTTGAATCTCAGAGGGAAGGCAGAGGTGGGTGGGTGGGTGGTAAGAGATTAACCAAAGAACTTGCATGCATATATGCATAACCCATGGACACAGACAATAGTGTGGTGAAAGCCTGGGGCAGGAGCAGGGGTGTGGGCTACAATGTGTCCCTGGGGTGGGGGGGAGAATAAACATCTGTAAAACTTCCAACACTAAAGATAATATTTTTAAAATGCTATTTACTTCAATAAAAATTATATATTAAATTCTTCTTATGCTTTAATTTCTTAAGGTTTGTTCTTGGCTTCCTTTTCCTCTCCCTTTCACTCAGATTAGCACCTTCTCCCATAACCTATTAGCTTTGGGAAGGATAATATATATTTTTTTATATGTACAGGTCATTTTGTTTATGGGCTTATTGCAAATGTGAGGCAAAGCTGGTATTAGTACATTTTTACTATATATTATAGTCAAAAGTATCAGTATTCAAAAGATTATTTGGCTTTAAAAATTGGCTACTAAGGAAAAATTAGATTTTTAACAAATAATTTGATCTAATTTTAAAAAACAGATACATACCCTGAACTTAAGTAGATCAACTATAGAAATCCAATTCTAATTATTTGACTGCACATTTTTCCCAAGCACATTAAGACTGATAAGTTTTAGGTTATTTTTTTTCTCTTTTTAACTCAGGAAAGACCTAACATGAAGCTTTCTTATATTTGCATTATTTTGTAAGTAAAACTATGATATAGTGTGGATGTGGACAGAAAAAATATAGCAGAAACTATGCATTTTCAAGAAAACACTAATTTTTCTGTCAATTTATATCATTATATGAAACAAAGAGAAATTAAAGAATCGAATGTGAATCTTTAATGATATTTCCAACAACATTCTTACTTTTTTATTTAAATTCTTAATTGTTGAAAGTATTACATATTCTCATTGCTCTCCCCACCCGCCGCTTGACCACTCCTGGGCTGCTCCTTCCCCTCAACACATGCCTTCACCCAACTTCTATCTGTGACAAAGGAGGCAAGAGCATACAGTGAAGTCAGGACAGTCTTTTTAATAAATGATGTTGGGGAAATTGGATACATGCAAAAAGAAAAAAAATGAAACTAGACCACCAACTTACACCATACACAAAAACAAATTCAAAATGGATAAAGGACTTAAACATAAGATGGGAAACCATATGCTCTAGCTGGTTTTGCTCAGTGGATAGAGCATCAGCCTGGGAAATGAAGGGTCCCTGGCTTGATTCTAGTCCAGGGCACATGCCCAGGTTGCAGACTCGATCCCCAGTAGGGGGTGTGCAGGAGGAAGCCAATCAATGAGTCCCTCTCATTATTGATGTTTCTCTCTCCTTCTCCCTTTCTCTCTGAAATAAATTATATATTTTTTTAAAAAAAAATAAAGATGGGAAACCATAAAAATATTATAAGAATCAATAGGCAGCAAAATATCAGACATATGTCATAGCAATATATTTACTGATACAGCTCCTAGGACAATGGAAACTAAGGAGAAAATAAACAAATGGGACTACATCAAAACGAAAAGCTTCTGCACTGCAAAAGAAATCATCAACAAAACAACATAAAAGTCCATTGCATGAGAAAACATGTTTGACAATGATATATCTGATAAGGGTTTAATCTCCAAAATTTATAGGGAACTGATACAACTTAACAAACTGAAGACAAACAATCCAATCAAAAAATGGGCAAAGCATCTAAACAGACATTTCAAAAGTGGAAAAGTGGAAATATAGAAGACCAAGAGACATATGAAAACATGCTCAAAGTCACTAATCATATGAAAGATGCAAATCAAAACAACAGTGAGGTACCATCTCACACCTGTCAGAATAGCTATCATCAACAAATCAACAAAGGACAAGTGCTGGAGAGGATATGGAGAAAATGAAACCCTCTTGCACTGCTGGTGGGCATGCAGACTGGGTGCAGCCACTGTGGAGAACAGTATGCTGTTTCCTCAAAAAATTAAAAATGAAACTCCCAGTTATCCCATTTCTAGGAATATATCCCAAGAAATCAGAAACACCAATCTGAAAGGATATATGCACCCCTATGTTCATAGCACAATTTACTATAGCTAAAATTTGGAAACAGCCTAAGTACCCATGAGCAGATAGAGGATTAAAAAACAATGGTACATATATATAATAGAATAATACACTGCTATAAAAAAGAAATAGCTCTTACCATTTCTAAAAGCATGTATAAACCTGGAGAGTATTATGCTAAGGAAAACATGCCAGTCAGAGAAAGATACATATCACGTGATCTCACTCAATTGTGGAATATAATGAACAACATAAACTGATAAACAAAAATAAATCCAAAGACATAGAAGAATTGAACAGACAGTCACACCTCAGAGAGAAGGCAGGGAGGGTGGAAGGGGCTGGGGGTAAGAGATCAACCAAAGGACTTGTATGCATGCATATAAGCATATCCAAGGGATCCAACAACATTCTTTATAATTATTTTAATTAATTAAATTATACATTCATGATCTCAAATATTAAGTTCAATGATTAAACATGATATTAGGTTAAAATATGTTCATTACAACATGTTACTTACCATAAAATATAGTTTAGGACAACAAGTAGGAAAATTCATGTGAAATTGTTTTTAGCTTAAATTGTGTTGTGTTGTTTTTTTAAATCCTCACCTGAGAATATTATTTCCATTGATCTTTAGAGAAAGAGTGGAAGGAAGACAGGAGGGAAAGAGAGAGAAAGAGAGAGAGAGATGAAACATCAATGTGAGAGAGACACATTGACTGATTACTTCCCACACATGCCTGGACCTGACCAAGAATCAACTTGCAGCCAAGGCATGTCCTTGACTGGGAATCAAACTGTGACTCTGTGATCCAATGGCCATCATTCTAACCACAGAGCAAATCAGCCAGGGCTTAGCTTAAATTCTTATTCAACAATTGATTCATGAGATTAAACTTGACTAATTTATTGCTGAGGTAGTATGGAAAACTGGTCAAGCAACTCAAATTTTAGGAATGCTGAATTGGCATACTATTTTTATTTCTGCTCAAATAACTCCATTTCTACTTGAAGTCCTATTAGGAACATTCAGTTCTGAAGGATTTCTTTGGGCATAGGCTTTATATAGCCACTTTTAGGACAAGTCTAAGAGAGAAAATTCCAATTTTTTTTTATCAAGTGGCAGAAGATGGATTTTAGAATAATAGTGATGATGATAGTTATGGCAGAACAAATGATTGCAATGATATCAAGATGCAAAGATTTTCACTCTTCTTGTATGACTGAAAATGACAGTTATCTCAAACAAAAGTTTATGAGGAACATTTAAAACTATAGATCCTCTGGTTATCACTTAAAATTCTGACTCATTAAATCCGGAGTAAGATATCTATAGTTTTTCCTCAGATAATCCTGAGGAAAATGCAGCAGGTTCCTGAGCTGCTACCCATCTACATGTGCCAAAGTTGTTTTTTTTTTTAACATAGTAAGTACCTGAGGATAACTATTAAGAGGGAATGTTCTGCCTCTCCCCTATTTAATTCTATGAGGAATAATTACCTAAAATAATCCTGCTCATTTTATTTCTATAAGAAGTATGACTAATCTCCTAGTCAACTGGCATATAACAGTTAGTCCATGGTTCTCTAGTGGATAAAGTTAATTTAACAGAGGCTTAGGACATGCAAAAATTTGGGGCTTTCCCCTTCATTTTTCTTCATAAGACTGATGGTCACACAGCTACCTGGGTAACTTTCCCTTCTATAGACAGACACTTAACCCTTAGAAGACTGGATTTCCACTGGAGAAGTGTTGGCAAGCAAATTTTAATACTATGTTGCACTCTCTAAATTTGCCTTTGTGCAACGAAATAATAGTTTGTTTTTGACATCATAAGCATGTCTTATTTTCAATGGGGTCAAAACTCATGTACAATAGAGGAACTTGTGTGTGTGTGTGTGTGTGTGTGTGTGTGTGTGTGTGTGTATGTATACCATGTGTGGGTATACATACACATACACACACATATACATGTTAGAGGCCTGGTGCATGAAATTCACTCATGGGGGGCAGGGAGGGTCCCCTCAGCCCAGCCTCCACCCTCTCCAATTCGGAACCCCTTGGGGATGTCCAGCTGTTGGTTTAGGCCCAAGCCCTGGGATCAGGCCTAAACTAGCAGTTGGTCATCTCTCTCAAAATCCTGGATTGCTGGCTCCTAACCTCTCACTTGCCTGGCTGACCACCCCTAATTGTACCTCCCCCTGCCTCTGCTTGCTGGCCTGATAACCCCCAATTGTCCCCCATCAGCCTAGTTGCCCCTAACTGCCCCACCTACCAGCCTGTTAGCCCCATGCAGACTGCTTTGTGGTTGTTTGGTTGCTCCTCACTTACCCCCCGCCAGCCTGGTCGCCCTTCGCAGCCTGTATGGTCAGTTCAGTTGTTTCAGTTGTGACAATCGCTTAAGCTTTTATATAGATAGATATACAATCCCTCCAAAGATTAAATAACAAATATAAATTATGATTAGAGTTGAAATCAAAAGTAAGCATAGATTAATTGAATATATTAATTTATAAAATTAAAATCCTAATAGTGTTCAGGACAAGTTTTTACATGTTTTTTTTAGTAAAACTAATGTAATAGAAATATATGATTGGATATCTAAACTGATAAAAATCATGAAAATAACATGAATTTTGTGAGTATGAGGATAAGAGCTAGTCAAATATCTACAGTTATAAACATTTGTTCTATTTGATCATGTATAATTCCTTACAATTTTCATGAGTGGATTTTATGAATTTATCCATAAGAGCTTGATAGTCCTTGCATGACGTGTACTATAGAAACTTGTAACTAACATGTGAAATGTTTTATTCTTCTATATGAACAACCATCCTCCATATTTGTTGTTTTCTAAATTTAAAAAATATATATATTCAAATTACATGATAAACAAAGTTATTTCTAAGAAGAATTAACGGTATCCACAATCTAGAACCTACTTCTACCTGTGTAATAGGTATTTAGGGTTCTATTTTCTACCAACACTATTCTAAATGTGGTTTTCTTTTGGATTCCTTGGGTCATCTTATTTCACATTTTCCTCACATATTCAATCACAAGTCCTATTGATTGTACCTCGAAAATGTCTTTCTCTACTAATGCAATAGCTTATCTAGTCTTTAAATTTCTTCCATATCCTGTTCAATATTTGTTCCATTACCAAACTAATGTTTCTAAAATGCAGGTTTCATGATGTTCCTTTTCCATCCTCATTTTTAAAAGTTCAATACTTCCACATTTTTTACATAGTAAAATTTAAATCTTTCAGAATGGATTTCAAAATGCCATTCCACTTAGTTTTCAGTAGTCTGTTACCACTCTGCCACTATTCTGGCTCCATGGACCTAGTGCCCCGATTATATACAAATACTAACAATTTACTGATATGCATGTGAATGGCCCTGTTTTTGTAGAGAGTGTACTTTCTATCTCTACCTGATAAAACAGTAACATAATCGCAGAGACTGGTTTGGCTCAGTGGATAGAACGTCGGACTGTGGACTGAGGGGTCCCGGGTTCGATTCTGGTCAAGGGCATGTACCTTGGCTGTGGGCACATCCCCAGTGGGGGGCATGCAAGAGGCAGTTGATCAGTGTTTCTCTCTCATTGATGTTTCTGACTTTCTCTCCCTTCCGCTCTATATAAAAAAAAAAAATTCAATAGAATATATTAAAAAAAAAAAACAGTAACATAATCTTTAAACTTAGCCACCTTATCATCATCTTCTTGAAAGGCTTTTCCTGAGTGTCCCTAAAATAGACTAATCATGACCTCCCCTGGGATTCCATTTCACCTCTCATGTTGCCTATGAACTTCCCCTTGAGACCACTGAGAAGGGACAACATCATTTTTTGTTTTTTTCAGTGATTGGCACTCTGACAATAACACTAAATACAATCTTGATTTAGTCATAGTTTTTCTCAATTTTACTTCTCACTATACATAAAAGAGATGAGAAACCTTCAGATTATCACATAGATTAAAAGAAAGGTACATGCGAGAGAAGCAAAGATGGCGGCATAGGTGAACACCTATTGTTCTGCCCCGCGCAACGATTTAGAAACTACAACATAACAGCAGAACAGACAGCACCCAGAATCGCCAGAAAGCTGGCTGAATGAAAACAATAACTGGAGTGGAGCTGGGACACTGAAACTCAGAAGTGGCGGGAGCGCAGTCTTTCAGACGGAAACAGGTTAGGAGCCGTCCTGGTCGAGGGCGCACGGGCTGGGGCTGAAGCAGCAACGCCCGTCCCACTGCCCGGACTACCCAGCACCAGGCGAGATCCATCCCACTGTCCAGATCCCCCAGCGCTGGGCGAGGTCCGGCCGAGGTCCGGGGGACCCACCCTGAAAGCTGGGCGCGGCAGAGGCTCCTGAACTGCGAGTTTCCGCAAAAGGGTCGCGCAAACCCGCTACTTGCCCCCTGGAAACTTGTCTCCTGGGTCTGGAAACCATTTATTTTTACAATCCTGGGCTAGACTTTTGGTGTGCAGGCACATTTGGGGAAAGGCGGAGTGGTCTGGCAAGGGGAAGAGACTAGTGGCTTTCTCTTGGAGGTGTCTGCAGCCATCCCCATCCAACAGAGACCCATGCGCGTGCGCGCGTGCGAGCACCTCATAGGACGCAGCTGACACTGACACTACCTGCACAGCTCAGAGACTCCGCCCATCCAACCTGAACACAGTCTCCCTTCACAGCCAATGGGCCTGGAGGTCAAACCCTCCTAGGGCTAACAACAAAAAGCTGGGTTTAAATTCAAAAATACTGAATACAACCCATAAAGGATTGCAGTAAGAGCACCCACCTCAGGTAACTGGGGAGGCTGAGCCACTGTCCCTTTGAAGATATCCACCACATAAAGCAGCCACAATGAAGAGACATGGAAAGAAGTCAGGTGTGAAAGAAATAGTGGAGAAAAGACAACAAGACATAGAGTTCAAAACCACGGTTATAAGGCTTTTCAAGAGGCTCCTACAAAAGGCCGATCAACTTAATGAGAATTACCAGGAAATAAACAAGACCAACCAGCAAATGAATGAGAATTACAAGGAAATGAATGAGAACCTCAAGCAAATGAATCAGACCCTCAAGGAAATGAAAAAGGCCTCTGAGGATACGAACCAGATCCTCACGGACAAAAAAAAGGACCAACTAGAAAGCAAGCTTACACAGACTGAAATAAAAAATAATACACAAAGTCCTAAAAGCAGTCCAGAGGGCCACAAGAACCAAGTCAAAAATTTGAAATACAAAGAACCAAAATCCACTCAGCTGGAAAAGCAAGAAGCAAAAAGAATTCAGATAATTGAAGATAGCGTAAGGGGCCTCTGGGACAACCTCAAGCATGCCAACATCCAAATTATTGGGGTGCCAGAAAAAGAGAGAGAGCAAGTTAATGAAAACCTACTTGAAGAAATAGTGACTGAAAACTTCCCCCACCTGGTGAAAGAAACTGACTTAAAAGCCCAAGAAGTACACAGAACCCCAAAATATAGGAATCTAAAGAGGGCCACACCAAGACATATCATAATTAAAATGCCCACAGCAAAAGACAAAGAGAGAATATTAAAAGCAGCAAGAGAAAAACAGTTGGTTACCTACGATTGTCAGCGGATTTCTCAACAGAAATGATGCAGGCCAGACGGGAGTGGCAAGAAATATTCAAAATAATGAAGAGCAAGAATCTACAACCAAGATTACTCTATCCAGCAAAGCTATCATTCAGAATTGAGGATCAGATAAAATGCTTCGCAGATAAGAAAAAGCTAAAGGAGTTCATCATCACCAAACCAGTATTATATGAAATGCTGAAAGATATTCTTTAAGAAGAGGAAGAAGAAAAAGGTAAAAATATAAATTATGAACAACAAATACACATCTATCAACAAATGAATATAAAACTCAAGTGAATTGATAGGCTGATGAACAAGATTAACTGGTGACTATAACAGAAACATGGTCATAGAGAGGGAATGGACTGACAATTCTTGGGGAGAAAAGGGTTGTGGGAAGTAAAGCAAGAGACTGGACAAAAATCTTGCAACAATGGGAGAGGACATTGGGGAGGGGGAGGGGAGGGTGGAGGGTGGGATAGGTACAGGGTGGAGGGGAGATATAGGGGGATAAAAAAGGGGGAAAAATGTAATTAATAAACTGAACAATAAAGAAAAAAATAAAATGAAATAAAAATAAATAAATAAATAAATAAAAGAAAGGTACATGCAAAAAATATTGCTATCATAATATGTAGCACACAGTAGCATTCAATAAATATTAAAATTGGAATATGTCATATTTTCATCGTATCACTCATTTACAAATTGCAAGGCATACATTGAAGAAAGCTACTATGTAGAGAGTAACCTTGAAATTCCAACAACAAAAATGATTAAAGTTTCAACACAAAAGTAAGTTCAGAACACATTATTTTATCTATCTATCTATCTATCTTCACAAAACTGAGCTAGATATAAATCATATGCATAGCAAAAATGCCTTTATAAATTACCATCTTATCTAATAAAATAGTAATAAGCAAAAATACCTTTATAAAGTATGCAAAATATGCAAATTGACCTTACCTCCAATACACCCACAAGTCCTGACCACACCCACCAGCCAATCAGGAGCAAATAAACCACAACCAAGATGGATACGGCCACTGAGAGCAGGAGGGAGGCTTGGGTTTCCCCGGCGATGGAGGAAGCCAAGCTTTCCACCTGCCCTTGCCAGCCTAGGCCTCCACTCTAGGCTACAAAGTTTCAATTATAGAAGATATATTCCAACAGAAATGGTGGCAGCCACGGAGCTGGAGAAAGAAGGAGGCTAGGGTTGCCCCTGGCAATGGAGGAAGCCTAGCTTTCTGCAGCCCTGGTCTGCCTTGGCCTCTGCTTAAGGCAACAACTTTCAATTATAGAAGGTAAATATCCCAAGATAAATGGCTGCACTGAGGAGCAAGCAGGAGACTTGGTTCTGCTCCAGGCTACAAAGTTTCAGTTGTAGAGCATAAATAAATTCCAGATACCAGGGACTACACTTGTGTCGCTGGGGGGCATGGCAGGCCTGCAAACCACCACAGGCTCCTTGGCCAAGTCACTCCATGCCCCAAGGGAACCCCCACCCTGATCTGGGACACCCTTTAGGGCAAACTAGCTGGCTCCCACCCATGCACCAGGCCTCTATCTTATCTAATAAAAGAGTAATATGCAGATTCACCATCACTTCAATACACAAGATGGCTGCCCCCATGTAGTCAAAGATCCTGCACCCATGTGCTCAAAGTTGGCCACCACAAAATGGCCAGAAGGAGGGCAGTTGGTAGGGACCAGGCCTGCAAGAGAGACAGTTGGGGGAAATCAAGCCTTCAGGGGAGAACAGTTAGGAGTAACTAGGCCAGCAGAGGAGGGAAGTTGGTGGCAACCAGACCTGCAGAGAAGGGCATTTTTGGAGGGACCCACGTTTGCTGGGGGATCCAGGCCTGCAGGAGAGGGAAGTTACAGGTGACCAGGCCTGCAGGGGAGGGCAGTTAGGGACAAACAAGCTGGCAGGGGAGCAACTAGGTATCAATCAGGCTGGCATGGGAGTGGTTAGGGGGTGATCAGGCTGGCAGGAAGAATAGGTTAGGGGCAATCAGGAAGGGAGGTTTGTGAGCAGTTGGGAGCCAGCAGTCCTGGACTGTGAGAGGGATGTCTGACTGCCCATTTAGGATTAGGCCTAAATGGGCAGTCAGACATCCCTCAAGGAGTCCCAGATTGGGGAGATTGCAGGCTGGGTGGAGGGACACCCCCTACTCTGTGCACTGGGTTTCTAGTTGTATCATAACAGCTAAAACACTGGGAAATAAACTTAACCAAAGAAGTAAAAGACTTATATACGAAAATCTACAAGTCACTCATCAAGTAAATTTAAAAAGATACAAATAAATGTAAACACATCTCATATTTATGGTTGAAAGCCTTAATATTTTTAAAATGTCCACATGACCCATGGTGATCTATAGATTCAATACAGGATCTATCACAATCTCAATGTTATTTTTTCACAGAAACAGAAAGAAACAATTCTAAAATTTGGATGGGATCACAAAGGACCCAAATAGCCAAATCAATATTGAGAAAAAGCAAATGCCCCACACTTTCTAATTTTAGAGCATATTACGCAGTAATTAAAACAGAATGGTACTAACATAAAAACATACATATAGAACAGTGGAGCAGGATAGAGAACCCCAAAATAACATATATGGTTAGTGAATATCAACATTAGTGCCAAGACTATATATAGGCATGGATAGTCCCTTCAAAAAAAAGTGTTGGAAAACTGGATATTCATTTGAAAAAGAAAAAAAAAACAACAACAACAGCAACAATAACAAAAAACCTTTAAATTGAACCTTTATTTTACACCATACTTAAAAATCAACTCAAAGTAAAACCTTCAAATGTAAGATATGAAACCATAAAACTCATGGAAGAAGACATGGGGAAAAAACTTCTTGATATTAACTTTGGCAAAATACCAAAGCACCAGCAACAAAAACAAAAATAGACAAATGGGATTATGATCATATAAAAAAGCTTTAGCACAGCAAAGGATATAATCAATAAGATAAAAAGGCAACCTATAGAATGGGAGAAAATCATATGTATAATGAAGTGTTAATATAAAAATGCAAAAAAATTGTGTAACTGAATAGAAAAAAAAAAAAAAAAAAACAAAAACAAAAAACACTACCATCAACAGCAGAAAAGAACCCAATTTATATTAAATGGACTATGGACCAGAATAGGTGTTTCTCAAAAAAATACATACAAATTACCAACAGATAATTGTTTTTTGTTTACATAGGGTTTATTTATTTGTTTTTAATGATTTCAGAGAAGGAGAGGGAAAGAGAGTAACATCAATAATGAGAGACAATCATTGATAGGCTGCCTCCTACAAGCCCTGCTTTGGGGATTGGGCCTGTAATCTGGGCATGTGCCCTGACTGGGAATCAAACCATGTCATCTTGGTTCTTACATCAACACTCAACTACTGAAACACACTTGCCAGGCACCAACAGATTTTGTAAACATGTTCTATATCTCTAATCTTCAAGGAAATTCAAATCAAAATGACAATGACATATCACCTTATACCTGTAAGAATCCTATCTAATAAAAGAGTAACATGAAAATGTGACCGTACCTTGGCTCCTGATTGGCTATGCTACCAGCCAATCAGGAATGGTGGGCAGGGCCATGCAGTGTGCGATCCTGCCTCTCCCCCTACCTCTGCATGGCATTGGGGAACGAGTACCATGGGCCTGGGGAGCAGACGCTGCACTGGTGGTCCCGGCAAGCCTGCGGTGCTAATTCCCCAGGCTGCGCGGAGGCATGGTGGGAAGGCCAGCCACCTCCATGCTTTGCCGTGGGTGTCTGGGGTCCAATATTGCGAAGGGCGCGAGCGCGGGGTCCCAGATCACTGGTGCGTGCACGAAGAGCAGGGTCACGGGAGGCCGGGGGAAAGACCAGCTAGTGCCACACTTCGCTGTGGGCACCGGGGGTCCCAGATTGTGAAGGGTATGTGCACATGGGGGTCCCAGATCGCCATGGTGGAGGGGCCAAGGCAGAGGCCGTTAGGGATGGTCAGGCCAGGAGGGAAAGGCAATTGGAGGTGATCAGGCCAGGACGGGTGGGCAGTTGAGGGTGATCAGGCTGATGGTGGGTGGCAGTTGGGGCTGAGCAGGCCAGCAGAGGGGACCAGTTGCAGAGTGATTAGCAAGCACAGTGGTTAGGGGTGATCAAACAGTTAGGCAGGTGAGCGGGTAGGAACAGATTGCGAGGGGGTTGTCCAAGTGCCAGTTTAGGCCCGATCCCACAGGGATCTCAGATTGGAGAGGATGCAGGCCGGACTGAGAGATAACCCCCACCTCCACCCCTGTGTGCACGAATTTCATGCACCAGGCCACTAGTCCTATTATAATATACTAGAGGCTCAGTTCGTGAAAATTCATGCACTGAAGCAGGGAGTCTCTCAGCCCATCCTACCTCCTTTCACAGTCAGGTATCCCTCAAAGATGCTAGGCGATCTGGCGATCAGGGGAAAGCAATGCCCTATCACACCTCTGCTGCTGCCGCTGCCAGCAGCACAAGCCTTGGCCGGCCCTGGTTACCTGAGCCTTGGGTGGCCCTGGGAAGCTGAACAAACAGCATCCAAGGCTTGTCTGCACCCCAGGGTGGCCCTGGGAGGCAAGGCAGATGCCATCCGATTCTTGCCTACACCTTGGGCCGACCCTGGGCAGCTGGGGGGCTGAGGGAGCTGAGGGGACTGGGGGACTTTGGAGGGGACTGGGGGATTCCAGAGAATCTGGGGGACTTTGCCCTCTTGTGGCTGTGGGTGCTGCCATCTTTGAGGGTGAGATAGTCAATTAGCATATTCCCTCTTTATCAGTAGGATATATAACAAGTTTTGGCAAGGATGTATACTAAAGAGAGCCATTATATACTGTTGGTGGGAATGAAAATTGGTGCAGTCAGTATGGAAAATAATACAGAAGTTTCTCAAAAATAAAAAATAAAAATAGTACTGCCATGTGACCCAGCAATCCCACTTTTAGATACATATTCAAAATACTTAAAATCAAGATTTTGAAAGGGTATTTAAGATCCCATGTTCATTGTATCATTATTCACGAAAGCCAAGACGTGGAAACAACCTAAGTGTCTGTGAAGAGATGAAGAGATTTTTTAAAAAATGCTAAATGGAATATTAGCCTTAAAAAAAAGAAGGAAATCCTGTTGTTTGTAACAATAATGTTCTATTCTTGGACCATTCCCAATTTCTTTGGCAAACTCCAATTTTATTAAATCTTCCTTTTAGGTACATTGGCCTGAATTCAAATTCAAATATAAATGTACTATGAACTCATCTAACTGTAGAGATATATTTTTTTAATTTTCTTTTTAATACTTTGCCTTATGTTAGTAAAACTTCTGTTGGATATTTCTGGTCATAGTAGCATAAAGGTTTGATTTTTTACCCCACAGGGAGCTGAAATTACTCCTTCCCAATATTCTAGTGAAACAAGTAGTTCGGAAACTACTAAGCTAAAAATATAGTTTTAATGTATTCACATAAGATACTGAATTTGAAATGTTGTTTTTAATCCCCATCTGAGAATATTTTTTCCATTGATTTTTAGAGAGTGGAAGGGAAGGGGAGAGACACAGAGAGAGAAACAGCGATGATGTGAGAGAGACACTTGGATTGGTTGTCTCCCAAATGCACCCTCACCAGGCCCAGAGATAAAGCCTGCCACCAAGGTACATGCCCTTGACAGGAATAAAACCCACAATCCTTCAAGTCCTTGGGCTGTCACTAACTGCTAAGCAAAACTGGCGAGGGCAATTTACCAATGTTCTGATTACTCTCATAGTATCCTGAAAATATTCTGCTCATCCTCATCATTTTGACATTTAAATCCAAGTTGAAAATTTTATTGTACATTTCCTCTAACAGATTGTCCATATAAATGCTCAATGAACTGGCCAAATCATTATCTCTGGTGAATTTCTCTGTTGATACTTATGTGGCTCTTGCCAGAGAAGTGTCTATTTATCTTTTCTATTTGATTCAGCTTTGTAAGATATTCACTACCAGCTTCTGACAGGTAGTTTTATTTAAATAGCCTCTACTGTGGACATTTACTGAATATTTCTTGAAAGTATATATCAAAAACATGAAACAGTTGCCTCTTTATATGCAATTTTACATCATATTTAAAATATTAGTCAAGGGAGGAACCAAGATGGCGGCCTAGGTAAACACCTATAATGCTGCCTCGCATAACAATTTAAAAACTAAAAGTAAAAGACAAAACGGACATCATCCATAACCACCGGAAAGTTGGCTGAGTGGAAATTCTACAACTGGAAGGAAAGATAAAAGGACACTAACATTCAGAGAAGGTGAGAAGGGCAGAATGCAGAGACATGCAGAGACAGAGGTGTAGAGACACAGAGACAAGCATGAGCAGAAAGGGCGGGCGGCTCAATAGGTGGCTGTTTTTCTCAAATGGAGTGGGAGACAGGCTCTCCACTGTGCTGAACTCCAGCTTCAGGCAAGTCTCGGGGAATGCAGACTCATATGTGTAAAACTGCACTGTCAGGAGGAAGCACACTGAGACTCGGAAGCTGCAGAGGCATGGGAGCTCATGGAGAGGGCACACAGCTAAGTGCATGGCTAGTTCTCTTGTTCGGGAGAAAAACAAAACCTCCCGACTGCACTGTACTCCAGTTCCAGGTGAGACTTTGGGTATCCAGACTCATTTGGGGAGAAACTGGACTATCTGGCAGCAAGCAAAACTCGAGGGCAGCTTTCTTTCAGAGGTGCGTGAAGCCATTGCCATGGGATACGGAGACCCAGGTGCCACTTAGGGCAGGGCTGACAGAAAGCCAAGGCTGACTGCTCAGCCCTGATACTTCACCCCATCCAAGCTGAGCACAGAAGCTCTCCCAGCATAGACACAGCTGATCCTCATAGTCAATTGGCCTGGAGGTCAACCCCTCCCACTGATACCAACAACAATCTAGGCTTAACTATAACAAGACAGTGCAGCCCATAAAGGGGTGCACCAAGAGTATCCACCTCAGGTAACTGGAGAGGCTGAGCCACTGTACCTTAGAGGACACCTACCATACAAAGCTACTCATCCAACTCAGGGAAGCAGAGAAAATGTAGAGGCAAGGAAATAGATCACAATTGAAAGAAATGGAGGAAAACAAACGACTGGACATAGAGTTCAAAGCCATGGTTATAAGGTTTTTCAAGAATTTCCTAGAAAAGGCTGATAAATTTAATGAGACCCTTGAGGATATGAAAAAGGACCACCTAGAAATTAAGCATACACTGACTGAAATAAAAATTATTATACAGAGACCTAACAGCAGATTAGAAGACCGCAAGAATAAAGTCAAAGATTTGAAATACAAAGAAGTAGAAAACAGAAAAGAAAAAAGAATCCAAAAAATTGAAGATAGTATAAGGAGCCTCTGGGACAACCTCAAGCATACCAACATCTGAATTATGGGGGTGCCAGAAAAAGAGAGAGAGCAAGATACTGAAAACTTATTTGAAGAAATGGTAACCAAAAACTTCCCCCACCTAGTGAAAGAAATACTTAAAAGTCCAGGAAGCACACAGAACCCCAAACTATAGGAATCCAAAGAGGACCACACCAAGACACATCATAATTAAAATGCCAAGAGCAAAAGACAAAAAGAGAATATTAAAAGCAGCAAGAGAAAAACAGTTATTTACCTACAAGGGAGCACCCATACGATTGTCAGCTGATTTCTCAACTGAAACTATGAAAGCCAGATAGGAACAGCAAGAAATATTCAAAGTAATGAATAGCAAGAACCTACAATCAAGATTACTCTGCCCAGCAAACTTATCATTCAGAATTGAAGGTCAGATAAAGAGTTTCACATATAAGAAAAAGCTAAAGGAGTTCATCACCACCAAACCATCATTATATGAAATGGTGAAAGGTGTTCTTTAAGAAGAGGAAGAAGAAGAAAAAGGTGAAGATAAAAATTATGAACAACAAATACATGTCTATCAACAAGTGAATCTAAAAATCAAGTGAATTAAAAATCTGATGAACAGAATAAACTGGTGATTATAATAGAATCGAGGCATAGAAAAAGAGTGGACTGACAGTTCTTGGGGGGAAAGGGATATGGGAGGTGCAGCAAGAGACTGAACGAAAATTGTAGACCTATGAATAAGGACAGTGGTGGGGAGGTAAGGGCAGAGGATAGGGTGGGTACCAGGTGGAGGGGACCTATGGGAGGAAAAAGAAGAACAATTGTAATAAGCTGAACAATAAAGATTAAATTTAAAAAATAAAATATTAATCAAGTTTGTTATAATCATCTCCTTGTGCTTCACCTGCATATCCTTGATGAAGACAGCACCTTTATTTACCAACATAACTTAACACAGTGCTATACAAGTAAGCATCCAAAAAACTGTGCTTACTAAAGTATTCCATTACCATTTTTATTTTTGAAATTCTAAAAGCGAGTCTGTAAAATTAAGACTAAATGGTTAAATTGTACCTTCTTTAAGGCTTATAAATGTAAAAGTTTGGCAAAATGTCATGTACCAGATTCAATAGGTTTAAATAAACAGTTAAATTTTAAACTAAACATGAATATATTTAGTATGAATATGCTCCAAATATTTTATGGAGCATATCTACATTTTTAAAAAGTTTATGCTGTTTAAAATTAGATCTCACTGGGCATCCTGAATTTTATCTGGCAGCCCTACAAATGGGTATACTATAACCCAAAAGATTTTCTTTCCAACTTTAAGACAGGTATCATGCAGCCCAGGTAATCTGTCTTCATTTAGTAAACTAATTAGGTCCAGCACAGCCTGTCCATATACTTAATGTGGGCAATCTAATACTGCAACTCTATTTGTTTTAAAAGCTAATTTTGAACTAATTTTTTAATCAAATCACTATAAAAAAATAAGACAAACCTGCTCAATAGTTGAACATCAGCCTATGAACCAAGTTTGATTTCCCATCAGTGCATATGCCCAGGTTGTAGGCTCTATTCCCAGGGTAGTGCAGAGGCAACCAATCAGTGATTCTCTCTCATCATTGATGTTTCCATTTCTCTCTCTCTCCCCCTCTCCCTTCCTCTCTGAAATCAATGAAAATATATTTAAAAAATAAATACAAATTAAGGCAAAAATTTAATTCATTTTAATGTGTCTCACTGAAAATAAAATTTTCTACTCTTCATTTTATATATAACTAGTGACCTGGTGCACAGATTCATGCACACTGAAAGGAAATTAATTAGAAAGTGGCCAGCGGCGTGGAACTGGGCCAGATGCAGATGAGCCAGACAAGCCCTGGAGCCAACCTCCTTCAATCCCTCCCTGGCATCACAGAGTGAGCAGTGTCCCTCCCACAAGTGGGGTCCCTTGGTCTGGCTTATGGGGATCTGGCCAAAACCAGCTCTGAAACATCCCCGCCCCTCAGGGTTCTCAAAGTATGAGAGGGCACTGTGCAAAGTTGCTGTCATACAGGGTATGAAATGCAAATGCAAGTGCACAGTAAATCAGATTTGGGGCCAACAGTGCCCCAGCAACAACATAACTCAGGGCCAAAGGTGGAATTTCGTGGCCCCCCAAGGAATCTTGCTCCCTCCTTATGGTTTCAGGGTGCATCAACCAAGAACCAATGCTGCTAAGTCACTGCAGCTCAGCAGCTCCTGCGTTGAGTGTCTGCTCCCTACTGGTCAGTGCATGTCATAGTGATCAGTTGGACGGGTGGATGGACACTTAGAATATTACCTTTTGTATATATTCTAGAGGCCTAGTACAAAGATTTCTTGCCCTGTGGGGAGCATGGCCTGCAAGGATCAGCCCGTTCTGGGAACACCACTCATCCTGGTCAGCCAGGCAGTGCTCCCACTGTGGGAGCATACTGACCATCAGAGGGTAGCTCCTGCTTTCAGCATGTGGTCCCTAGTGGTCATTGTGCATCATAATGACCAGTTGAGCAGTTGACTGGTTGCTTAGGCTTTTATATAGAGAGATATATTATTACAGTTTAAAGGTATTTTAAAATTTTATTTTGGTGTCTAATTTAAAGTATATTTGTTATTTTTATCAGTAGGTGCCCCCCATCTTTTAGGCTTCCTGTTTACAGGCAAAATAATGGATAATTTTTTTCAGTTCTGTTCCACTGAGCTTTTACCTAACAAAAAATAACAATAGTTCTGATAACTTTGGCTCAGTAGATAGACCATCAGCCTGGGGACTGAAGGGTCCCAGGTTCAATTCCAGTCAAGGTCATGAACCTTGGTTCCAGCACATCCCCAATAGGTAGTGTGCAGGAGACAGCCAATTAATGTTTCTCTCTCATCGATGTTTCTAACTCTCTATCCATTTCCCTTCCTCTCTATAAAAAAACTCAATAAAATATATTTTTAAAAAAGTAACAACAGCTTCTGGCAATAGAGGAGTAGTAACAGAATTAATACAGTATTGACTGAAGTCAATACTAAATTTCAATGTTTTAAACATTAATATTTTTTCTGTCATTTAGAAAAAATTTTAATGTGAGCTTACAAGAAAATATTAGACACTACTCACTAGAATTAATTTTAAATTTATTTTACTTTATTTAGACAACATTGAACTCCCAGGTATTACATTTGAAATAAATTCTCTTTCCATTTTTTAAATACAGTAATCAGTAGTATTTTTTATAGATTAACAGACCTTTTTTAGAGCAGAATCAGGTTTATTGAAAAATTGAGTAAAAATATAGAGTTCCCTTATACTCCATTACCCTCCCCATTCCTGCACACACACACGTGGATTCCCTATTAACATCCTGCATTGTTGTAGTACATTTCTTACAACTGGTGAGTCAAATTTGAAGCACAATTATTAACTAAAATCCTTCGTTTATATTAGGGTTCACTCTTCGTGTTGAATATTCTGTAGGTTTTTGGCAAATATAGAGTGATATGTATCCAACATTATAATAACACTAGAGACATGGATTCATGCTCTGGTGGGGAGTGTGGCCTGCAGAGATTGGCCCACTGTGGAAGTACTGCTCATCCTAGTCAGCTGAGCAGCTGTGGACCCACCTTCTGAGCAGATGCTCCACTAAGGGAGTGCACTGACCACCAGGGGGCAGCTTCTTCCTTGAGCATCTGCCCCCTGGTGGTCAGTGCATGTCATAGCAACTGATCAACTGGTCATTCTGGTCATTTCATCATTTGGTCACTGGGCTTTTATATATATAGATAGATACAAAATAGTTTCACTTCCCTAAAAATCTCCTGTGGTTCGACCACTCACCCAGCTCTCCCATATTTCCCTGACCCCCCAGTAACCATCGATCTCTATAGTTTTGCCTTTTTCAAAATGTTGGGATCAGTTTGTGGCCATTTCAGATTGGTTTCTTTGACTTCGAAGTAAGCATTTTACACTCCTTTAGATTTTTTTGTAGCTAGTTAGCTCAATTCTTTTTATCTATAATAGTAAGAGCATAATATGCTGATTAGACTGAATGTTATTCCAGATGAAGCCGAGCTGTGAGGGAAGCCCAGGTACTGAGTGCGTGCTGGCAGTCAGAGGGAAGCCTGGGTCCCAAGTGCCAGAGGGAAGCCGGTGCCAGCAGCCAGGGGAAGACAGGCCTACTCTTACAGGAATTCTATGCATCAGGGCTCTATTTGTTTAATAATATTCCATCATAAGAATGTGCCAAAATTTCTTTATCCATTTACCTCTTAAGAGACATCTTAGTTGCTTCCAAATTTTGGCAATTTTGAATATAGCTATTATGAACATTTTTGTATAGGTATTTGTATGAATAATCATAATCTTTTTAACCAATGATTTTGGATTTGTTTGTTTTTCCTTCTTTTGCCAGAATGTCAAGTTCAGTTATGATTACTATTATGTAAAGGTCAATGTATTATTATCTTCTGTATTAACTTTTGTTTGCCTCCCAGGACAGAGGCTATTTCAGAGGATAATAGAATAATTTTCTGTAAATCCAAAGATATTGTATTGTTTTCGGTTTTCCTATCAGTTTAATGTAATGTAGCAACTCTATGCTGCTGTTATCATGGCAGAATAAAAAGTGTTGGTACCTTTATTTTTGAGGGGAAAATAATGGAGGGGGTGGTTTGTCAGTAGTCTTACTTAAAATGATCTATATTCACTTTCAATAGCCTTGCAATACTAGCTTTAATTAGGTTGGTAAACTGAAAGACATAAATACAAGATCAAGTGTGTTTTCAAATATCTTCATAAATAAGGATTTATTCATTGAAGCTATATTATTTGTATTCCTGAGTTAGATAAGTAGAAAAAACATCAAGAAAATTACAGCAGAATCAAACAACTGTTCAAATACTAGAATACTTAAATGTTAAAATTATTCCTAATAAAGAACTAAAAATTATGAGATAATTTCTATCTTTTCATATTAAGGTAACTATATATTGCATTTGTGGCTTTTGCAAACATAGCTATAATTACCCTGGCACTGTATTCTCCATGTCTTTCTTCCCCACTTATTAAAGCTATTTATTTACTATAAATACTTCGCTTGCAAACATCACTCTGTTATTAACAAAAGCGAAGCCCAAGTTTGTAATTAGCTACAGCTGTACATACTGCTTCCCTTACTCAAAAGTCTCCCTCATTGTGAAGCTGGTTAGCTCATTATATTATTTTTGGGAACCAATCCTGAATACTGTATAAAAAGCCTTGTTCTCCATATGCTTAGTTCAAACAAACTATTATCTGTTCTAGTTGGGATAACGTACAAAGTTCATAGCAGTAGTTGGACTGAAGGGAGGAGAGGGGGATTGAAAAGGTCTTGAGGAAAATTGTGGATCCTTCATTAAATGCAAATGAACATTATACATTAGTTAATAATTTAAGCACCAATCCCAGATTCTGTGTCCAAGTTACATATCTTTAAATGTCAATTAATCAAAATCAAGCACATCTCTTATATTATAAAGTCCAAATATGACCTGGTGCATTTTCTAATGTCAATTAATTCTACTCAAAGCGTAGCCCATTTATAGAATCTCATACAACAAAGCAAGGGTTCTGTGATTTGGGAAAGTTACTTAACCTCTCCATTCTTCCATTTCTTTGTAAAATGGGGATAACTATCACATATACTTCATTGAGTTTACTGAGAATTAAGTGAATTAACATTCATTGAACACTTAGAATACTGTGTTAAATTATTATAAGATCTGGTACATTTTACAGGGTAAACTATTCATTGTTGATATATTTTTATTTTTTTATCTTTATTGTTCAGTTTATTAATTACATTGTTCCTTTTTTTCCCCCTATAGCTCCCCTCCACCTAGTACCCATCCCACCCTCTGCCCTCACCTCCCCCTCCCCACTGTCCTCTCCCATAGTTGCATGATTTTTGTTCAGTCTCTTGCTGCATTTCCCACACCTTTTCTCCCCAAGAATTGTCAGTCCATTCCCTCTCTATGTCCATGATTCTGTTACATTCACCAGTTTATCCTCTTCATTGACCAAAGACTAAAAAAATAAAGATATATCTACAAAGTCCAATACACTGGTGAGTTATAAAGGGGAAATAAATGACAACAGGGCAAGATATTTTCTCCAAAATTTATTTGGTTGAAATCCTGAGCAGCAGAAAATGCCATGCCAGTATTTATGATTTTGGTATTTGCAGTACTCTGCTAAAATAGATTTCACTAGCCATTGGCTTACTTACAAATTACAAAGATGATTCCAGAATAACTGATACTCTGCCCTTCTGAATTACCACTCCAGATATGCCCAGAAAAGAAAATACAAAACCTGGTGAGGGTGAATTTTTATCAACAGCAATTATAATTTCCCTTAGAAATTTCGTTTGATATTTGATAGATGAAATGTCAAAGAAAAAAGTAAAATGTGAGGAGAATTAAAAAATGACATTAAAAAAACTTACTCTGAAAGATTTATGTGTAAAGATCAATAGAGTTCCAATTTATCAATCGAGTTTGTTCAGATTCAAAGATGTATTATTGTAAGTTAAGCTTTCATTGACAATAACGTTTTATTAATCTAACTATTTCTAAAACTCACAAATATATAAATTTTAATATATCCTATCATTTCAGGCAGAATTATAAGGGATGCCATATCAACTATGGAAAATACTCTGAGGATCTTAATTCTTTGTTTTCTTTGAGATAGACTCTTAATTTAAAATCAAGTATTAAAACTAAAAATATTTCTTAAAAGGCGTTAATCATTAATAAGTATTAAAACTAAATCCAATGTTAATTAATGCAAAATAAAATATTGACAGAGAGGAAAAAGGTATCATAAGCATTGAAGAACTAGAACATGACATGTTTTGCATGACAATGTTAGTTGAAAAGTAATATGGTTGTGTGCTTCTGGGTGCATTTTTATAAGATAAGTGATGCAAAGAGAAAGAGATGGGCAAGATTAGAGGCAAGTGGGTCTTTGATTCCTGCATACAACAGTCAATGAGCCACAGTACAAAGTCCCATATAGTAGAAAAAACTGTGTAGTTCATAACTCTACTTCAATTTATTAACAATGTGCTGACAAAACTACAACTATAAGTAACAATTATTAACAACAGTCAAAAATGTAGGTAAAATCCATAATTTAGGTTTTTGGCAGAAATAAAAATTTTAACAACTATTCAGAAAAGATTTCTTTTGAAAGATTAATAGGTTTTTGCATTCTTCTTCTAAATTTTTAAATTCAGCTCAATAGTTGGCAGTTTGGGATAATTTTTTTCCCTATATGACACTAAAGCCACCATTGTTCTTGAACACATTAACATAAGAGATATAGCTACTCTTATAATAATATCACAATGTCAAGTTTCCTGAAAGTAGTTTGAGATCTTTGATATCCACATCATGGTTTTTAATAGAAAGTGATCAGCACTGAAAGAACTAAAGCAAAACGTAAGTCTAGGATCTTGCTAACTTCATAAGCACCTAGACCTTTCTCTCTCTAACACTATTGTTGCCTGGCCACTGATTGAGGGAATGAACAAAAATTGTGGAAAAATTGTCAGAGCTTCCTTGGCTCACCATTTGTTTGATGTCTTTACCTGATCATAACTCTTCCCTCATTACAATGGACTTCCTGCTTCAATCATGCCTAAGCTTGCTATGTTCTCTAAACTCTTTGCCTTGAGATAGCCATCTGTGTTGGTTGTATAACTTGATTATTTGGACATCATCTACATTGGCTATTCATGTATTTCTTCATTTCTCCATTTTATATACTCTCAAAAGTATAGCTTATTTTGTACTGTTGCCCTCACAAGTTGAGGCAGCCAGATCTGTGTAATACAAAAGCATTATAGCTGCCTGCAATAGCAATATTATGAATTCATTTGCACAGTAATCCTATATAATAAAACCCTAAAATGCAAATCAACCAAACAGCAGAACAACCATTTGCTATGACACACACTGACCACCAGGGGGAAGATGCTCAATGCAGAAGCTATCTCCTAATAGTCAGTGCACTCCCACAGGGGGAGCACCACTCAGCCAGAAGCTAGACTCACGGTTGACAAGTACAGCAGCGGTGGCAGGAGCCTCTCTTGCCTCCAACGCAGGTGGGTGGTAAGGAGTGTGGGGTCCTGGACTGAGAGAGCCCTGAACTGTGATGTCTGACTGCCTGCAGATTGAGAGAGGGCACAGGCTGGGCTAAGGGACAATATCCCCAGTGCACAAATTTCATGCACCAAGCCTCTAGTTTTTATTATATTCTTAGATACTGATTTTAAGATGTTTTCTCTAATATCAATATTTCCCACATGGCTCACCTCACCTCAGTAATTCCCTAAGACCCCACCCACCCAATTTGTAGTCCCACCCAAGCTGTTTATAGTGTCTTTTCCATATAAATGGCCTGTCCTGGCTTCAGACTTTCCTAAAATCTCTTAAACAAGCAGCAACTGGACTCAGTGTACCTGATACATTTCAATAGGTCCTGCACTATCAGCAGATTGCCTTGACTCACAGCTTGGTCTCTCCTGAGAATCTCCAAGTAAGTGACAGCCATCTGCAGATCACTTTGTAGCTATGCTGGCCAGGCAGGGAATAGCCAGTACTTATTTTGCACCTTCTGGGGGACCTCAGAGCCAGTGCACCCAGTAATCAACTTCAAACCACACCAGATTACAATCCTTCCACATTCCTAAGCAACACACTCAAAAGGCATACTTGGTGAGTACCAAGACCCCACTGAAGCAAGTCCTGTTCCATATGGGTGTCTCCTGCAAAGCAGCTCTTCCACTACAGTAGCAGCTGATTCTCACAGCCAATTGGCCTGGGGATCTATCTCTCCCAGTGATGATAATAGCAATCAAGGCTCAACGACAATAGGACAATGCACTCAGCCTACACAGAGAAGCACTTAGAGTGCCCAGGTTAGAGGATGGGGGAGTTCAAGTCACTGGGGGCCCCAGGACACCTACTACACAAGGCCACTTAACCAATTCCAGGAGACATAGAATCTCCACCTAATACATAGAAACAAACACAGGGAAGCAGCCAAAAATTGGAGACAAAGAAACATGTCATAAATGAAAGAACAGAAGAAATGTGCAGAAAAAGAACTAAATGAAATGGAAGCAAGCGAACTACCAGATACAGAGTTTAAAATAGTGGTTATAGAGATGTTCAGGAAATTAATGAGAATTTCAAGGAACTTAGCTAGAACATCAAAAAACACCAGTCAGAAATTAAGGATACACTAATTGAAGAATAATTTATAGGGAATCAACAGTAGAGTAGAGGATGCTGATAATTAAATCAGTGATTTGGAATCTGAGTAAGCAAAAACAATCCAATTAGAATAGCAAAAAGAATCCAACAATATGAAGATAGTGTAAGGAGCTTCTGGGACTTCAAACATACCAAATTTCACATCATGGGGTACTAGAAGGAACAGAGATAGAGCAAGAAATTGAAAACTACCCTAGGCAGTTTGGATCAGTGGTTGAAACATCATTCTGCACACTAAAGGGTCCCAGTTTCAATTCCTGTTCAAGGACATGTCCATCCATTGTCAGTTCAATCCCTGCCCCCCAGTTTGAGCTCATGTGGGAGGCAACCAATTAATGTGTATCTCTCACATCAATGTTTCTCTCTCTAGCTCTCTTCCTCTCCTTCTCCCTCTCCTTCTTCTCCTTTTCCTCCATTCCTTCCACTCTCTCCAAATATCAATGGAAAAATATATATCCTCAGGTGAGGATTACAAAAAAAGAAAACTTAAAAAAGAAAATTTAAAACCTATTTTAAAAGAATAATGACCTAAAACTTTCATTACCTAGTTAAAGAAATAGAGTTACAAGTTGAGAAAGCAAAGAATGTCCCAAACAAGAGGAATCTAAAGAGGCCCACACCAAATAACATGCCAAAGGTTAAAGACAAAGAGAGAATCTTAAAAGTGGCAAGAGAAAAGCAGTTAGTTACCTACAAGGGAGTGCCCATACTACAGTCAGCTGATTTCTCAATAAAAATTTTGAAGGTCAGAAAGGAGTGGCAAGAAATATTCAAAGTGATGAAAAGCAAGGACCGACAACCAAGATTACTCAGCAAAGCTATTATTTAGAATTGAAAGTCAGATAAAAGCTTCCCAGACAAGAAAAAGCTAAAGGAGTTCATCACCACCAAACCAGTATTACTGGTATATGACATGTTAAAGGGTCTTCTTTATGAAGAAGAAGAGGGAAGGAAAGATCAAAGATATGAACAATAAAATGTCAATACGTATATGCCAGTGTATATCAACAATTAAATCTAAAAATCAAAATTAATGGACAAGGAATCTAATTAATAAAATAAATTGATGAATAAAATAGAATCAGAAGAATGGAAACTTGGAACAGACTGATGAATCTCAGAGGGAAAGGGGTGGAGGGCAGGGAGAGATTAATCAAAGAACTTACATGCATACATGCATTACCCATGTTTATAGACAATAGGGTGTTGAAGGCCTTAGGGTGAGGCAGAATCTGGGTGGAGGGGGACAATGGGAACAAGAGGGGACATCTGTAATACTCTCAACAATAAAAATTAAATAAATAAATTAGCCATATAGGCAGAAGCCTACATAAAAGCCTGTGGCATACCTGAGATGTTTAAAACATGCCAGGTCCCTGAGCATACTATAGGAGAAATAGGATAACACCTCTTTTTCATTTTCAACCTACTAAAGAGAAAGGTGACTTAAAGCTGCTGAAAATAATTCTTGTGACCCAAAATTCAATTATTGTCACAATGCCTGTGTTTCCAACCATTAAAAAAGTTTAGGCAATCACATCGTTGACATTACTCACATTCCCACAATTTGACCCTTCTTATATTAACTTCTCCATGAATCTTAGGCCCTTTAATTCAACTTTTCTCTTTTGATTTCTGAATCTCTTGTTGTTTTGCATCTAATGAATTACATGCAATTTCCCGGGAAAAAGTGTCAGTAATTTGGTGTTATTGCCCAATATCTCAATAGGATCTCATTATTATGAGATTACATAATTTTTAAATTTCTCACAACAACTACTTCACGTCTTACCAGTTTCTGTCATCATTTATCCTAAATCTCAACATACAACTTCACCTGCTTCTTTAAAAAATAGAAATTATTATATGGGAAGTTCCTCAACATCCTAATTCCCCCCTACTGAAAACAAATTGGAAAGTGCTCTCAAATTTATTTCTGTATAGCTTCTTTTCTAGACCAAATTTCTCCTCCTGTCATATTAATTTAATTTTCTCCAATCTTCATGAACATTTCATTTATCAGTTATGTCTTATCTTTTCTGAATTCCTAACATGCCACTGTTTCCTGCAGTGTCTCACAAACTTGGCTTCAGATTGGAATCCCTTGGAGAGCTTAAAAAAGTAATTATTTCTGGGTTTCACTTCCAAAAATTCTCATTTAATCAGTGGGAGGTGTGGCCTAGCCATTAGGCTATTTAAAAGCTTTTCAGGTGATTTTGATGTGAAGCCAAGATTCAAAATCACTGCTGTATTGGCTCATTTTCCCAAAACACAAAACATTCAGAATTATTCCTGTACTGTATTTATTATTAAAATAAAAAACAATGTTGAAATTTGTGAAAATTTAAGCATCAAAATAAATAATGATCATAATGCTGACAATCAAATGAACAAAATACAAATCATGGATTTACATTCAATCAAAGAAAAAAGAAATGGGAGGAGATTCAGCTCTTCTTTGTAGTAAAATGATAGCTAACAAATGAGGAAGGAAAATTGGAAATAGAAAAATCACCATTTGGCAACCACTTCAGTAATAATTAATTCAAAAAATAAAATTTCAATGGATGTTAAAAAGTATATGAAAATAGGATGAGAAAAACAATTTTATATAATTTCAAAGTTCCTCCCCACAAAATATTTAGTGATTAAACATGAGACAAAAGTGGGTAATAGTGATTTTCAGTTACAAAATTAAATGATAACTTAAATTACCAGTAATTGGATAAATCAACACCACATTCACTCAAAAGGAGGCAAAGAAGAAAACACAGCATCACTTCTGTGATGTTTCTACCAAACAGTATTACTTGGGTCTATTCTTGAGGAAACACTGGATAAACCAATTGGAGGAGCATTCTACAAAATGAATGATTTGCAGTCTTCAGAAAATCAAAGTGATAAAAGTTAAGGAACAACGGAGGAACTGTTTCATAATAAAAAAATTGGAATACAAGACAACTTTGAATAACATGAGATCCTGGATCGGATCTTCTTGATGTAAAGAATACCTATAATAATAAAAGCATATTATGCAAATTTACTAAATGGCTCAACAGCAGAACCATCTGGACAACCTACCAGATAACCTTCTGGATGAAGCCAGGGCTGCAAGGGAAGCTGAGGTAGCCAGGGCTGCGAAGGCCTACTCTTGTAAGAATTTCATGCATCGGGCCTCTAGTCTATAAGAATAAAAGCGTAAGACGATAATTAGAAATAATGTTCTTCTGGATGACCAAGGCAAGCCACTGCGGCTATGAGGGCTGAGCCCCTTGAATGATTTTCATGCATCGGGGCACTAATATATATCTTATCTAATAAAAGAGTAACATGCATATGTGACTGTACCTTGGCTCCTGATTGGCTATGCTACCAGCCAATCAGGAGCAGGGGGTGGGGCTGAGGAGCAGGGCCAAGCAGTGCGAGGGCTGGACCCCAGGAGTGGAGACGAAGCAGTAGCAGCAGTGAATGCCACGGCATCCAGGCCACCCAAGCTTGGAGGAGGCCTAGGGGCCAGGGCGCGGCAAGCACAGGAGCAGTGCAGCTGCACTCAGGCTACCAGAGCTTGGAGGTGACCAGGAAGTGGGGCAGGGCAGGTGAGCACAGGAGCACTGCAGCCCAAGCTTGGAGGCAGCCAGGGGGCAGGGCAAGCGGCTGGGGCACAGGAGCGGAGATGAGCACCCGGCCCCTGGGGCCGAATGGTCACAGGCAGCTGGAGCTGAGCTGAGCAGGGAGTTGGCTGAGTGCTCTGACGAGGCTTTAGGCCTTGGGTAGGCTGGGGGTGAGCCATCAGTTGGACATCCCCTAAGGCTCCCAGTATGTGAGAAGGGGCAGGTTGGCCTGAGGGAACACCCCCCACCCCCCACCCCATGCACAAATTTTGTGCACCAGGCCACCACTAGTGTGTGTATGTATATGTGTATGTGTGTGTGTGTGTGTGTGTATATATATATATATATATATATATATATATATAAGCCTAAGTAACTGTTAACAACCAAATGACTGGAACAACCAATCTACCAGCTGCTATGAGAGAGAAGAAGGAGGAGGGGAAGCAGAGAACCATGTGGTGGTGGGGTGCTGATGCAGCATCTGTGTCCAGCATCCATTTCTTCTGCGCCCAGCCTGGCAGCCATCACCTCCTCTCCCGTCCCCACCAGGGCCTTTTGGCCCCAGGCTGGGGTGAGGAACTGGGGGTGGTGGTGGTGGATGCAGCTCCTTTCTCAGGGGGCAGAGGGCCAGATCCCTACTTGAGGGCCAGGAGTCAACCTCCCAAATCCCTCCCCGACTGACTGGCAGGCCCTAATGGGCCTGGTCCCCATTGGCCCCCAGACCAAGGAACCCCATCCCTGTGCCCTGAGCCTCTAGTATAACATAATTGCTGAAAGAATGAGGTTTCAATTGAAGAATACAGTTGACCCTTGAACAGCACAGGGATTGGGACCAACCCTCACATAGTTTAAAATGAGGTTACAACTCATCCAAATCTGTGGATTCCCAGCCACAGACCAATATTACAGCATAGAGTTCTTTGAAATATCCTTATAACTTAAGATAAAAAAAAATGTGTTAAAAAAAAAAGCAAAAACATTGACCCCATAGCTTTCACAATGTGCCTCTAACACCATAGCACTTGATTTTAGATTGTTTGCTTGTTTATACTTACAAGGGCCACTCTTCTATCTATTCATTTATCTCCTTTCTTTCTATGCAGTCCATCTTCTTGAAAGGATAAAATTCATTTGTTTTCTTCTCTCATCTATTTTCTTTTCTTTTCCAATCCTAGATATTTGAAGTATGCTCCTAATAGTCCACTGAAATTATTCTTACTAGTGTCATCTGTGGCCCCTTTTGCTAAATTCAATTTAAAATATTCCATTTTATGTATTTTGATACCATTGGTCTTCCTTTTGACTGTTGTTACATTTTTCCTGTTTTTTTCCTAGCTACTATATAACTTTCTCAGTACTTCATATATCCATTCACTCCTTAAATATTTAATAAATTTACTTTGTGCAACAGATACTTTCTAAGGACAAAAGATCCAGTGGTGAACTAGATAGAGCAGGTTCTTTTCTCACTAAGGCTGTGTGTTCAAATGCAGAAAAAGGGGCAACAAAGAAGTAACAGGTAAAGAAGACAGTTCCAGGAAATGTCAAACAATATGATGATAACACAGTGATGTAGCTTGACAAAGAATGAGAAAGGAGTATCCGAAGTAGGGATTGTTTTAAATAGGTAGATCAGAGAAGGCCTCTCTGAGAAAGTTCTGTTTTAACTGAGAAATGTCAGAAAGTCTAATAGATGGCACTCCTGTTTAAAAGAGCAAAATGTTCAAATGCCCCAAACATTGCTTGATGTGTTTGAAAATGAGAATTGTGTGGCTAAAACAGAATGATCATATAATAGCATGGTGGAAGCAATATTATATAAGGAGTTTGGATTTTAGGCCAATGCAATAGAAAGCTATTGGGCTGTTCTAATCAAAGCCAGTGGGGTTTTCTGATTCACATTTTATGGTGAAACTTTATTTATATCCCTTAAAGAGTGTGGCTGACACTAGGATTAGTGTAATCCTTACTTGTCCTAGGATTTCATTAATCATTAATCTGTTTTAAGGATTTCATTGTAGACCCTCAACTCTTCCTGCAGTACACATACTCCTTCGATAATCCACTTCCATGATTTCACACATATTTACTGATGAATCTCTAGGATCTCCTGTGAGCTGCAAACCCTGACCACCACTATACACTTACACACACTCAGATAATCATCCTCTCCTTCAGATCTTTCAGATCAGCTCTTCCTCCTGCATTCCTTGATTTAGTGACTGATACTGCAATCCAGTCAGAAACCTTGTTTACTCTATTCTTAATTAATAACCACATCATATAAAATGTTTTCATTAAAATATTTTATTCCTCTCTTTCATCTCCCTGTACAATATGTTATACTAGTGGTTTAGACTACCTTTGCATCATCTCTCACTGCAAATGCCCCTGATTTCCCTCTTTCTGGTTTCTGCTCTACCACACACATTCCATTTTCCCTGCTGCTGCCAAAATGAACTTTAAAAAATATATTTGGTCAAAAGGGATTCATGTTTAGACATATATGAATAAGGTAGTTTCCCTTCAATTTGTCTCCACTACCAAAATGATTAATAGCAATAGCAATAATTGTTATGTTATTGATGATAATTTACTGAGTGAATGTTATAGGACCATTTCTGATGTAAGATCTATATATGTATTAACTTATTTATGACATTGACTATAAGAGGAAGGTTCTATTATTACTTCCACTTTACAGATGAGACAACTGAGGCACAGAGAGCTTGAGCGGCTTGCGCCAAGGTATATATCCAGCAAATTACAGAGCTAGGATTTAAACTTAATCTGACTCCAGAGTAAATTCAAACTTACAAGTCTCTGCATGGTTTGCCCTTGGAAAACTTTCAGCTTTCTCAAACATGTGTCCTGTACTCTCACATAATATTAAACATTTTGCAGATTCTTTGCTGATGTCATGTACTCATCTTCCATGCCATTTTTATGAGGTCCTTCTGACTGAGATATCTCTTTTCCTCTCTGGCCCCAGTTAGAGCTTATTTTTTCTACCACACTGCCAGAGTCTATTTTGTTTACTTCCAGGAGATCCAACAATGACGCTGATGTCTATTATCAATCTATGCCTTCCTCTATTATAGTAACCAATCCCCTTTGTATCATTATGTTTCTTTGTTTATATTTCCCTTGAAGAATTATTTAAAAGAAGGAAATGTGTCTTTAATTTCTATATCTTTGTGCTTCTATCTTGATAAATTCATAATATATCACTTTTAATAAATTAATGAATAAATTCAACCACCATCGATTTCATGATTTCCTAGTAGATAAAGTGGTCATTAAAAATGGTGTATATTATAGAAATATTTTGGAAAGAAAAAAAAATAATTGGTCAGTCACTAAGCATAGGGAATCTACCAAGTTGGTGATAGGCAAAGATAATTATTAGGTATCTAGAGGCTATCTTTAAGACATCAGATATTGGAGAACCAGATGATGGCACAGGTAAATGCTAGGACTTGCCACCTCCCACAAACACATCAAAATTACAACTAAATACAGAACCACCATCATTAAGAACTTCCTGACTGAATATAATTCTTACAACTAGAGAAGTAAAGAAAAAAGCACATAGAAACTGGTAGAAGGGCCAGAGGTGAAGAACTGGTTGGTCTGACACCCAGTTGTGGCGTTTTGTTTTTTTTTTTTAATTGGGAGGGATATCTCTACTGGAGAGGCCTCCTTTGGGAAGCAAGGGGTCCCAGACCCACATCAGATCCCTAACCAAGCATTCCAGAGTTGGGAAGAGAAGTGCCATAACCTTGGGCTGTAAAAACCAGTGGGTATTGGGGCTGAGTTATGCCTACTACAGAAGAGCACTCTACAAAGTTCAGGAGACATAGCAGCTCTACCTAATACATAGAAACAAATACAGGGAAGCAGTCAAAATGTGGAGACACAGAAACATTTCACAAATGAAAGAACAGGAGAAATTTTCAGAAATAGAACTAAATGAAATGGAAGGATACAGAGTTCAAAACAATGGTTATAAGTTTGCTTAAGTATCTGAATGAGAACTTCAAGGCACTCAATGAGAGCTTCAAGAGACTTAGTGAAACTTTCAAGGATCTTAGTGAGAATTTCAAAGACATGAAAAAGGACCAGACAGAAACTAAGCATACACCAACTGAAATAAAGAATAATTTACAGGGATTCATGTAGTAGAGAATTCCAAGAATCAATCAATCAATTTGGAATATGAGGAAGCAAAAAACACCCAATCAGAAGAGCAGAAAGAAAAAATAATCCAAAAACATGAAGATAGTATAAGGAGCCTCTGGGACAACTTCAAGGATACCAGCATTCCAATTATCGTGACACTAGAAGAAGGGAGAAAGCAATATATTGAAAACCTATTTGAAGAAATAATGACAGAAAGCTTCCCTTACCTAGTGAAAGAAATGTACTTACAAGCCCAGGAAGTTCAGAGATCTCCAAACAAAAGGAATCGAAAGAGGACCACACCAAGACACATCATAATAACAATGTCAAAGGTTAAAGACAAAGAGCAAACCTTAGAAGCAGCAAAAGAAAAGCAGTTAGTTACTTACAAGGGAGCACCCATATGACTGTCTGATGATTTCTCAACCAAAACTTTGCAGGCCAGAATTTAGTGGTAAGAAATATTCAAAGTGATGAATAGCAAGGACTTACAATCAATATTACTCTATCCAGCAAAACTATCAGTTAGAATTGAAGGTCAGATAAAGAGCTTCAGAGACAAGAAAAAGCTAAAGGAAATAACAGAGCCTAAGCTAGGATGCTTTGACTCACTGAGAACTCAGAGAAAGGGGGTCTTAGAGACAAGTTCAGAGGGTTAGCTACTGTTTACTGCTGCCCTGGTTATAATTTTCATGAGAACCTTTAGAAGAAAGAAGGGGGAAGGGAATGGCATTGGTGTGCTTCCATGGGGGAGGACCCTGGGTTCTTTATCTTGAGTGTATTTATCTCTCTTGCAAGTAAAAATCTTAGGGGAGGGCCAAGGGCAGGGTCTCAATAGAATATTCAACAGTTTATCAGGTGCGCTCTTTCAGGGACGTGGTCTCCACTGATTGGTCAGTGCCAAGGCAAAGAGGGGGGGGGGGGGGTATTAATCACTGTAGCTGCTCTTGAGATAAACATGGCATCACTTTTCTGGTTTTCCTGCTTTTCTGGCAGGAGCTGAAATACAACTAAGGCCTAGATATTATCTTTAGGGAGGAAAAGGTCAGGGGGTCTAAACTGTATGATTAGTGATATGAAAAGTCGGGAGGTCCAAATAGCATGACCAGTAATATGCTTGGGGAGGATAGGTTTCCCTGGGGGTGAGGTTCTTGTTTTCTCAATTTTGCAAGTCATCTGGGACTGTGTGTCGTGGTGAATTTCTGTACCTGGCTCATTGTCCTTGATCTGCTCATGTCTGTCTAACTGCCTATATCATCATCAAGTTGTTAATCTTCAAATATATTAATAAATCATCTGAAAAACAAAACAAACAAAAAAATAAAAAGCTAAAAGAGTTCATCACCACCAAACCATTGTTACATGACATGTTGAAGGGTATTCTTTAAGAAGAAGAAAAGATAAATATTTACAATGAAATGTCAATAAATATATAGCTATCAATAATTGAATCTAAAAATCAAAATAAATGAACAAGAAATGTAATGAACAAAATAAACCAATGAATAAAATAGAACCAGAAACATGTAAACATGGAACAGACTGACAAGTCTCATTTGGAAAGGGCGGGGAAGGGTAGACAAACCAAAGAACATATGCATACATGACTTACCTGTGGACACAAACAATAGGGTGGTGCAGGTCTGGGGTGGGGTGAGAACTGGGTGAAGGGGGAAAGGAGGGGGAAAGGGGATATCTGTAATACTCTCAACAATAAAGATTTAAAGGGAAAAAAAATCAATGGAGAAAAAGATAAAAGACACTAGATATTGAAGGAGGGTGGTAGAGGTTAGAGGCCCATAAAGAAGAAAAGGACATATTAAAAATCAAGTGATAATAAATTATGCAAATTTCAATTTTAATTGTTGGGATGGAATGGACTCAACTATTTAAGAACTTAGTCACTATGTTTTGTTGTTATAATAATAACTACCTTTCCTGAGAAATGAAGCCAGACATAGGCATCTCTTCAGAGTAAACTGTTTTCTTTGTTCCACTATCAGTAGATTTTCAGTTGCAAACAGGAAAAAAAGAAGTCTGTCATTTATTTTGCTAAATTAGAATTTTGGAAATAAAGTACTGATTTTTATATTTAAATAAACTGACTAGGAAGAGGTCTATGTAGAGAGGTCTGATGGTTCTCTTTGGAGTGAAGCATTCCAGGAAGAGTAGAGGCACTGAGAAGAAGGCTTGAAGAGTCTGAAAATCCAGCCAAAACTAAAGTTTAAACATTTCGAGGAGATTGGTACTTGGAAAGCTATTTATTCGTGCAAGTGTTCCAGTCAGGAGAGGTGAAAATAAAATGCTGTTTACAAGTTTTCTGTGGTTTGTTATATAAAATGTGTTGTGCATGTGATATCTAAATTTAAAGTAACGTGATTTAAACTGCACTATGTGATGAAGAGTCCTCTGAGGTCACTAAAGCTTTGATTTTCCAGTTAGCTTATTTTATAGCTAGTGCTTTGGAAGCCATCAAGTTCATAACGAGATAGATCAATCAGGTTGTTTTTATTGGTCTACTGCGTACCATACACTATACACAGCAATATTCATTGAATCAGACTGCTTGGGAACAGCAGCTTTAACCTTGAGACTTGAGCAGAGAAAATAACAGCTTCAAAATTAAATCTCCATGAATTATATATATCCTTATATAAAACTGAATTTTTAAACAGTGCCAATTGAAATCCATTGGTAATGAACCAAGTGCAGTTATTTCAAAGAGGAATTGTGGTCAAAACATCACATGTTCGCTGATTTAAAATAGCTTACTAAACTTGATATTCAAACAAACTTTGCAGTGGTTCAAAAAAACCCATATATTTTTTAAATGGCTTCAATAATACACTATTTAAAGATAAAGTAAAAAGCAATAGATGACCTTCCAAAGTTGCTTCAAATGTCTATGATGATTTTATTATTTTACATTTATCTGCCTTTCAAAAAATTCTAAGGTAAATTAAAAGAGTAATGCAAGCCAATTTTATAGTAAATGACATACTCATGGTGCTTAAACAATGTTAATCACTTGCTCCATATTTTTTAGAAGGCTCAAAGGTTAATGTAAAGTTCACAAATTGCCTGACCTACTAGTTCCCTAAATATAAATCCTTAGCTTTGTCTTTGTTCAGATTCCTCTAAAATTCAATTTCCAACCAAGGGCAAACTAAAAAAAAAGTAGTGCCAACATCACTAACCAAGAATAGAGTGTCCTCACAGATGTGGTCAGGAGTTCACATTACAATATCCAAATAGGTAGCATATATAACCAGGGATAGAATTCATACCCAAAGGATATAATCTGTGAGATAGACACATGGAAAGAAAAAAAATCTCTGTGGAATTGAGGAATCACAGTTGGCTGGTATTGTTTCCGTTTAAAAAATTCTTCCAGGCTGAAGTAGTCTCACACCCAAACTGGTTATTTAGGGAAAATATTAAATCTCACGGATTAGCCAGCAAGGAACTGGCTGGTGGCCAATGTCTTAGAGATGTGGCTGACCTTTAAGGTACAGGTCTCATCTTATCAGGGAACTAGATGAAAGTAGGACTGGAAAACAAGTATTATGTGGAACAATCTGGCATAGTGAAAAAAATTGCAAAATACATATTATGCATATGAATAGGGTATGAAATTCTAAATATAATATGGTTTACATTAAGGCACTGTGTGGGCTGAAATTGTATGATGAAGGTCTTTAATACCCACATCTGAAAGGCCTGGAGGAAACAGAGGACTGTCATACATTTGGCCAGAGGACTCTAAGCTATCAGTATTCTCCTGTCCCACCTGACACCAATCAGCAGGCACCATGACCTGAACTAAAAGTTTCTTATAATAACCATCAGACTCTCCCAAGGCTTAACTCTTTGTCTCTATCAGGAAGAATTTCACTAAGAAATGCTCTCATAATATTTCAAGGCCTCAAAATGAAAACGTTATTCCTACATTTTAAATGATTAGACTAACAAGGGGCTCCAAGAGATACTCCACTTGCAAATGAGATAAAATTGTTCTGTTTCATCTTGTTGCATATTTTTTCTTGTCTCCCACTAGGTTATAAATACCACAAGTGCAATGTCGAGTTTATTATATCCACCATTATATGTCCATCACCCAGTAGGTGCTCATCCAATATTTATGGAATGATAAATGCATGAAGAGATGGATAAATGTTGCTGATATAGAATTAAAAAAAAAAGCAAACCTGCTCTTATCTTCAATTTTCTAGTATAATTCTTGGCAACTCTCTTTTCCTATAGCAATCTCTTTAGAATAGCCTTTTATAACTGGGTATCAACTTGTTTTTCTAGTGTTGGCCTTTGTAACATGTTTTATACCTCTTGGCATTCACTGAAAATATTCAGTACTTTTCTTACATTAAATGGATTTCCTACAAGAAAACTAGTACTAAAAAAAACATACTTGTTAAGAAAATTCTGTGCATATTGTTTATGATACAAAACCAGGTATTAAGTCATCTTTCTCAGCCTCCCTTGTTAAACTGTGAAATAGGGTCTTAAATTAATCTATTCTTTTATCCACACCTAACTCAGTAAATTTACATGGTGTGTTTTCTTTAAAAATGTGGATAAAAATATGAATAAAAAGAAATAATTTCACTAGATATTAGTTTAAAACAATCACAGTAATTAATTTGACCAAATATAAATCTATGGTTTTATTCAGTAAAACAGAGCTATTGACCTTGAGCTACTAAGATTATCAGAGTCTTGAAGAAGGACCAATAGCTGGAGGTAGAACATATGGTCGAAGTCACAGAGTGACAGTGTCTAAGGGCCATGTCTAAACAGAAGGCATTTCTTTGGCATTTTTCATCAAAATTCTGAGCCTGTGGCAGTATGGCAATGAGACTGCTAGACATATTAATAGAGCTTCGGCATTTAAGGAAGTAAATGTGACAGCTGCAATTTAAACCTGCCTTGGGGCAGAACTTAGGGATAAAAGAGAAGCATGATTAACAAAGCTTCATATTTAAGAAAAAGTCCCCAAAAGTGCACATAAAGCACAATTTGGTAGAACTAAGTTTTATAATAGACGCGTCTCCACAGAAAGTAGTATGGAGTTCATGGAGAAAACGGTCCACAGATTCGCTGTGCAGCAGACATCATTCCTCTGCCCTCTCTGCCCTCATACATGCGGTTATAGATTTTGTGACAAACAATGTAACTCAGAAGACTACAGCTCATCGGAGCAGGACACCCTAATGTGGAGGGTGTCCTCAGTGTGTACAATATATAGAAGGATGCTGCAATGGAATTACTCATTCAACTGGTATTCTCAGTGACTCCTGAGTTTAATTCAGTTCAAGAAACATTTATTGACCATCTAAAATGTAGCATACACTGAAGGAGTGTTGTATAACAGCAATGCTTCAACACATAAGCTGCATAAACTCTAATAATAATAATAATAATTATTATTATTATTATTATTATTATTATTATATTTTAAAACTTGTTGAGGGGTTACTAATTGCCAGACATTATGCAAAAGGTCATAGCATTTAATCCTCTTAAGCTAATGTGATAGATACTGTCCTTATCATCCCCCTTGTAGCTATGAGGTATCTACAGCCTAAAAAAGTGAACAGATTTTTTAATGTGCAGCCAATCTGATTCCACACCTGAGATCTTATCTGCCACTTTATATTGTCTCCCAATTCAAGCACAATTTCTGATACTGCTTCCTTATTGAAAAATGGGGATAGAAAAACTCCTTCCTGATTGAATTATCATGAGAATTCAAGATAATACTGTAGTTTTAATTATAGAAATTAGGTGCAAAAAACATTTAACATTTTTGTCACTAAATTATCTCCATTATAATACAGTACTAATGAATTTTTCAACTAATATCACCCATTTTTAAAATGTCACATTTCTTGTTCTAAACCACACAATTTAAAATTCACTCACATACTCTCTCATCCTACTAGCTAATTGTTTCCAACACACTATAGCCTTCTTTTCTTTTGTAGTTAATGAATTAATCTATGGATAAAATCCATAACTCATATAATACATATGGCATATAATGTAGCCACTCAATCAAACTTACCTCCAATTTACGCCTCTATGGCCTTCTGATTGAGTGTGAGAGCTTTCTGAGTTCTCGCTTTGCTCAGTACCCATTTCTTCCCCTGTATCAATAAGCTTCACACTATTTCCATTTGGATCACTGCCATAAGGCCTAAATTTGTGGGACAGGAAAGACTAGCAAACCAATTCGGTGAAGCAGATCCGGGACCTCAGGTGGTGGCTCCCCTTACTTAGGTTTTTGGCTAGAGCCCACTTGCCCACACCTCTGCACTGTTACCCTAACTGGAGGGGGAGCGGGAGCCGGGACAGTGGGGGGGCGGAGGGGGCGCAGGCATCCACCAGCACTGGTCCCAAATCTGAGACAGGAATCTCCAGCACAAGGTGGGTCACCCAAACGTTTCCCACCCGAGTCCCCTGCGGACCCTGGTAGATAGTTAGAGATCAGGCTTCCTCTGGGAGGAGAAGACACTGCCAAAGCACCTCAGGCCTGAGCCCAACACTCTCTCAGCGCATCCCAGCCCAAGCCTTTCCTGTCCCTTTGTCAGGAACCACCCCCCACACACCTGAAGTCACATAACACACCCTAATGGCTTTTCTGGAAAACCCCACATTTTCACCAATTAGACCAGGCCTTGCTCAGCCAGGACGTGCTCCAGGCTGTTCAAAAGAAAACAGTCACACCTGATTCATATTCAGCATAAAGAGTCCTGGTATTTAAGGCACCTGTGATCTCTGTTTGCCTAACTCCTACTTCTCTCAGTTGTTTCTGAATTCTAAATGCTTATAATGGGGGAGAGGGGGTTAAGTATATCTAACCACTACCCTCCCTAATCCACATCTAACTAGAATATTTTTATTCCCATACTTGTAGCTAAAAAATAAAAAATAAAAAAATAAAAATAAACTATTTTAAATGTTGATTTTTGTGTTTTGATAGCTACCATATAATAAATAATAATAAATGTAAATTTCTTTTGGGTGGGGGTTATTTAGAAATCTGCTTTGTTTCTCACTAGTAATAAATAATTTAAGTAAAAGCACCTACTACATTTCCTGATACATAATGGGTGTTTAATAAATCTTATTTACTTTTTTCCAGGCCAGATATAAAATACATGCTTTTTAGGGCAGAAAAAAAAAAGTTCTGTTTAAAATAGCTGGCTAATCAAGTTTGCTTGCCCATCACTTCCTTGTTTTATACTGACAATGTTTACCAACCATGGAAAGCACCCATTGGCATGCTTTGTAACCAGGAGTTCTTTCCTATGGATCACTGTTAATTATAAGATATAGTTGTAAGCCATCTGGGTCAATTAGCTCAGTAGCACATGCCTTCAAAGCTGCCACTTGCCTCTTTGAACGTCAGGCAGGAATTTCAGCCCTTTTGTAAGTTCTCATCCCAGGTTTCTCCCACTTTCAACTTCTGTTGTTCCAACATTAGAAAATGTAGAAAAACAACCCTGAGACCCTCTTCACGCAGGCTTCTGGCTTCCCACAAATTACATAGCAAAACAATTAGTTGGACAGTAAAATAAGTTGAGAGTTAACTTCCTGCAACCTTGCCTATTGCTGCTACTAAAATCATTCACAGACATCTCCATTTCTAATGTGGTGTTCTAGTCTTCAGATTCCTGGATAATGAAAGCATTTATAGCAGTGGCGATAACAGGATTCAGCCTCTTTGTGAGCAGTCAGTGGTCCTGTGGGCATCAGGAAGTTGCACAAAATAGAAACAGATTTATAGATACAGAAAATAAACTGATGGATGCCAGAGGGGGGGGGGAGTATTTTGGGATGGGATTAAAAAAAGGTAAAGGGATTAAGAAGTACTAAACTAGTAGTTTCAAAATAGTCCTGGGGATATAAAGTACAGCACAGGAAACATAGTTAACAATCTATATATATAAAAGGCTAATATGCAAAGTGTCCCTCTAGGTGTTCAACCAGGAATTCTATCACTTGCTATGATGTACACTGACCACCAAGGGCCAGCGTGGAACAAAGGAAGGCCCAGGCTGGCAGCCAGCAGCTGGGGAAGGGAGGCCCCAGCTAGCAGCCAGAGCCCCCAATTGGCCCAGGCCTAGAGACCCTACTCATGCATGAATTTTGTGCACTGGGCCTTTGGTACTATATAATAATATTCAAATATACACAAATATATGCAAATCTATACTAATAAAAGCCTAGGTGGTCCAAGACACCCACACAACATCAAAAGATGGCTGCCCTTATGTCATCACAAGATGGTCACCACAAAATGGCCACCACAAAATGGCCACCACAAGATGGCTGGCAAAGGAGGACAGTTGGTAGTGAACAGGCCAGCAGGAGAGAGGAATTGGATGCAATTGGGCCAGCAGGGGAGCAGTTGGGGGCAATTAGGCCTGCAGGGGAGGGCAATTGGTGGCAACCAGGCTGGCAGGCAGGGGCAGTTGGGGATTACCAGCCAGAATGGGAGGGCAATTGGGGGCGATTGGGCCAACAGGGGAGTAGTTAGGCATCAATCGAGCAATCAGGGGAGCAGTTAGGGGGCGATCAGGCTAACAGGCAAAAGCAGTTAGGGGCAATCAGGCAGGCAGGCAGGTGAGTGCTTAGGAGCCAGCAGACCCAGATTGTGAAAAGGATGTCTGACTGCCAGTTTAGGCCCAATCCCACTGTGGGATCGGGCCTAAACCGGCAGTTGGACATCTCCCAGGTGGTCCCAGATAGGAGAGGGTACAGGCCAGGCTGAGGAACACCTCCCTCCCCCGTGCATGAATTTCATGCATTGGGCCTCTAATATATAATAATATGCAAATTGATGGAAAGGCAGAATGACAGGAAGGTTATTATGATATGCACTGACCACCAGGGGGAAGATGCTCAATGCAGAAACTGCCCCCTGCTGTTCAGTGAGCTCTCATAGAGGGGAGCACTGCTCAGCCAGAAGCCAGGCTCATGACTAGTGAGCCCAGCAGAGGTAGTGGGACCTCTTCCACCTCCATAGCAACACCAAAGAGCAGCAAGCAGGTGGGCAGTAAGGAGCAAGGACCTGAACTGGGAGAGGGTGCAGACCAGGCTGAGGGATCCTGCCCTCCCAGTGCACAAATTCTGTGCACTGGGCTCTAGTACTATAATAACTATCTATGGTGTCAGGTGGGCACTTGAATTATCAGAGGGAATACTTTGTAACCTACATGAATGTCTACCACTGTGGTGTACACCTAAAACTAATACAAGAGTATATAGAATGTGAACTGTAAACAAAATATAAAATTTAAAAGAAGAAGTTTCAGTTGAGTGCTTTGGGAGGACCAACCTAGACCCTCATCCAATTTCTCCATTTATTTTATAATTGTGCAGTTCTTCATATTAAATGACTTTTTCTTTAAAATAGTAACCATGCTTTCTGATTCCTGAAATGATCCCTGACAGCTACAAAGCTTCTCAAGTTTAGTTCTTGAGTCTGTGCTGATTTTGCAGAATTAAAGACATTTTCTAAAGTACTTTCATTTATTATATATTTCAGCACTGTTCTGAAAGGTCTGAAAGAACTATTTTTCATTCAGTACTTTAGATTTAGAAGTGAAATGTCATGGATGGGTCATCATAGCAAGAAATTGCCTTATATTCTTCTATTTCAATCATCACAGGTGTCATATAATTTGAAGGCAGTCATTATTAATGAATATACTCATTGTGAATAATTTAGCAGACATTAAATGTAAAATGAGCATAAATGGATAGATTTTATATAACAATATATAATGTTTTAAATGTTAATAACATTAAACAAATGTACATTCTATCATTGTTTTTTAAGGATTACATGAACCTAAAGCCTCATTTATGTTCATCAATAACATAACTATATTGAAAAGGGACCAGTGGAAAGGTTAGCTAGCTTTGGAAAGGATCAGAACCTAACCTTTACAAAAAGAGAGAGAACACTCCTATTTTTTTCCTAGCAGCTATGTTTTCTGGGCCATTTCCAGATATACTGACAGCACCAGATGTCAGCTGCTAGAAAAGCAAGCCAAAATAATGGAATTTTAAAAAGTCAGAGCAAAAAGCAAAACAAGACAATAGATAATGAAAAAATTCTGTGTTGAGGGGAAGGGGCAGAAAAATCATCAAAACATGAAATGAGTTTTTCCACTTAAGAAATTGAAGTTAAATTTGTATGATTTTTATTACATCTAAAATATATAAATAGGGGTATGAATGCAAAATAGGTCAGGTTTTATATGTAACCTAAGATTCAAGAAAAGGGAAAAAGCAAACACAATGTAAAACAGGCATATTTGCAGTATTAATGAGATTTATTCATCAAGTTTTATACAATTTTTATTGAATTTGGTTTTTATAAAATGGCTAGAATGTCTTCAAACTTGTTACATATATTGATTGGTTACTTTTCATATTTCATTACAAGGGTATGTTAGGAAATTGATTTCCAACATTTTATACTGCTAGGTAAATTGCAAACTGCCACAGACAGGAGCTCTTATAATACAAATCTTAAGATGATGCAAATATGGAGGCTATATTTAGGTTTCTTTTAGAAATAAGATTGCAGGGTCTAGGCAGGGTGAAATGGTGTTCTAATGGACAAAAATTTGGACGTGTGGTAGCTAATAACCTTGTCACTCTTCAAAGACATTTTTTTTCACTTAGTAGCCTTTAGTGTACAAGGTAGTATTTAGTTTTCAAGTATGAACTTTAATAAAGAATTAAAGTTGATAGGAGCCTTTATGGTAGAAGAAAAAGACAAGATAATGGATGATTTGTACTATGTACTTATACCATTGATCTGACTGTGTTCTATTTAAAATATAAACTCCTTCAACTTCTGCATGAAAATTCAGGTCATTGTAAGTTTCCTAAATACATGTGAAAGTTTTCACATAACTTGAATTGAACTGTACCAATTTGAAATATTGACATTAAAAAGAAAGGAAAATTAAAAAAAAAACTAAAGCTATCTGCCTATGAAAAAGAATGGCCTAGGTCACATGCTGAGTTTTGATCATTTAATCCTAAATTTCTTATAACTGTTTCCTATCAACTAGATAAATGGCACTTGAATAACAGCCCCCATAGGCATAGTGTGCCATGGCCAGGTTTGCTGAAGTTTTACATTCATTCCACCATAAAAAGTCCTTTAACATTTTCTGCAAAGGATATACTTCTGACATATATTTATATTTTCAATCATAAGCAAGGTGTTTTCTTTGACCAGGACTCCTAAAATCTATAAGTGAATCAGTCGTGCATAATAAGTTGTATATTTCCAACTATTGGGAAAAAATGTTGATTCATCCTGTCAACAAAACCACAGTGACAATACCCTACTAGAGAATAACAATGCTATGGACAAGCGGGTTAAGAGTATCTGAAAACATCTGTCAAGGCCAACTTATGCTATAATCTATGCAATTTGAATAAGGTTTGTTATCAGGCAGGAAGCCAAATTTGCATTGCCCTATTTTAAAATGTGACTCTCTATAGATTTTATTTTAAAATTATTAAATCAAATTTACACATATCTTGATAAGTCAATGCAAAGAAACAAACAGTAACAGGTGCTTTCTGGTTTTGATGGGAAGATGATATTATGAAAATACCTTGATGAATATTTGCTTGACATTCTGCTATTGCCCTACTCAAAGACTATTTTTCTTCTCTAGGAAGAATGACAAGAAATAGGTAGTAATTATATTTTCTGTAATTAGTGGGCTCTGCTATAATATGACTGCATCCTTGAACTATTTTTATGCTGGCCATGGTTAATAAGCTCATAAAATCTCAGTTGACTTTAATTGTTATTTGGGATATTCTTTTTCATTGTATCACCTCTTATCTAGCATTAACCAGAGTGCACTCAAAAATTTTAGCTTTGTTTCAGGTCATTATAGTAAACTAGAGGCCCGGTGCATGAAATTCATGCCTGGGGAGGAGTCCCCTCAGCCCAGCCTGCACCATCTCCAATCTGGGACACCTTGTGGGATGTCTGACTGCCAGTTTAAACCTGCAATCAGACATCCCTCTCACAATCCTGGACCACTGGCTTTTAATCGCTCACTTGCCTGATCACCCCTACCTGCCCCCTACCAGCCTAATCACCCTCAACTGCCCCCCGTGCCAGCCTCGTCACCCCTGACCGCCACCACCACCAGCCTGGTCACCCCCAACTTCCCTCCTCTGCTGGCCTGGTTGTCCCTATCTGCCCTGCTGGCCTAGTCACCCCCAACTGCCCCGCCTGGCTTGGCCGGCCCACGCAGCCTCCTGTTCAGTCATTTGGTCATCTCTCACTAACCCCCTGCCAGCCTGGTCACCCCATGCAGCCTGCTGTTCAGGTGGTTGGTTGTCCCTCACACCCTGCCGACCTGGTCATAGACAGCCACCTTGTGAGGGCATAAGGTCAATTTCTATATTACCTCTTTATTATATAGGATAGGTAGAAGCAATCAATAGAACTGCTATATTGTACAATATATTTCTAGAAATATAATTAGGGTTTGAAATATATTTTCAACTTTTATTTTCTGTCTTAAATACAATCCACATTTTCACTTTAAATATATATTCTCTCATTTTTAAAATCATTTCTCTGGTTAACTTTCTAGTCAGTTTCATTCATTTAATGGCCATCGAGTTTCTACTCAAAACCATGTCCTAGATATTCTTCAGTACTGGGCACCCCAGAAACCTTGATGTGTCCTCCCTGATTACAATATACTCTTTTCCCAGAAGCAATCATTATGTCAAATTTTGGAATAATTAGTTTCTTGGTTTTCTTTAGTTTTACAATCCATGTATGTGTTGTTAATCATTACAGTTATGATTTGATTTTATCACATTTGGAAAATGGAATCATAAAGTATGTTAATCTTTTCAACTTGAACATTTTATTCTTTAGCTCAAAATTATATTTTAGAGCTTTACCCATAGTGGAGTACACACTTATAATTTGTTCATTTACTACATGTTTTATCATATCCCAATTTCTTTATCAACCTTTCTGTGGATAGAATTTCAATTATTTTAACTTTTGCCCCATAAAAATACTGATGTGGGGAACATTGTTGTGTGTATATGATTTATATAATATATACACTGAGTGACCAAATTATTATGCTAACTCTTCTCCTTCCTTGGGGTGTATTTTGTTCCTTTCTGTCATCTGGTGGTTCAATGACATTCCTAAGTCTGTATTCACCATGCTGTGTTGTCACTGAAGTGTCCATTCCTTGAGGTTGTAGCCAGCTAGCATTTTGAGAGAAATTTTCTTGAATGGTTGGAGCAGGTTCCTCAATGCTTAGCCAGGCCATTTACTCTTTACCTGTGCTGAACCTACAGATCTTCCAGAATTATAAGTCTTCAAGATTTGCCTTTTGTATTTTCATAATTGCTTCCTTGATTTTCTTCTGCCTTTCTCTTTTTTTTTCATCTATTTGACTAACTGGCCTGCTTTATATTTCAGCTCTTTGTAAAAAATAAATTGACTATAGTCCTGGCCAGTTTGGCTCAGTGGATTGAACATCAGCCCATGGATTGAAGGGTTTTGGGTTAGATTCTGATCAAGGGCTCCTGCCTTGATTGTAGGCTCGATCCCAGGCTCTGGTCAGGGCCATGTGGGAGGCAACCAATTGATGTGTCTCCCTCACATAGATGTTTTTCTCTGTGTCTCTCCCTCTTCCTTCAACTCTTTCTAAAAATCAATGGGAAAATATCCTTAGGTAAGGATTTTAAAAATTGACTGTAGTTTAAATACAAAATATTTTTCCTTCTATTACTTTTTCCTTTCGCATAATACCTTGTTCGTTTTATGATGATTTATTTGTTGTTTCTTTAAAGTGTCATTCCATTATATGTATTTTCTCTTTCTTTACTTTTATCCTGTTTGCTTGATTGTTTGTTTGGGATCTAATTTTATCTTGGAGACTTCCTTCAAATATCAGTTATCCATGTTTCTGGATGTGAATATTTTATGGCCATCAGGGTTATTTTGTATCCATATAGGTCTATAAAGAGCAATATTTTATTTCTGAAGAATTAATATTTAATTTAAAATGTTCCCATTTTAATTTGTTTTCAAATAAATTGTATAAATCAATTACAAATTTAGATTGTATTGTTAAATAACATGTTAAATTTAAAATAAAGTTACTTGTAAACTTTAATTTGCACTTATACACCTAATATATTCTGTTTGCTTCTAAATTACCTAAATTGTCTGATTCAAGTGAAACCTTTCTGTATATCTAAATAATCAGAAATCTAATAAAGTAAACTTATGAATATGATCAATCTGAAGTTCTTTCAGAATTTAATACTGAGTTTATGTTTAATAAGATTACATCTTTAAACCAAATAACCAAATCAGTTATCAAATAGTAATAAGAAGACTGTCATTCCAATAGGCAAAATATTTCTTAAAGATTACAAGTGAGTGAAAACCATAAATGTAAGTACAAGTCCAAGTAGCATAAGATACCCATTCTCTTTCCCCTTTCTGCATCTTTGCTAATATAAAGCTCAGCAGGTTCAAAGCAGCACAATAGAAAAACTCACATGTTCCGTCTTCACAACATGGATATTTTCTCCATTAGGAAGGCAACCAGGAATTTATTCCCTGACTCTTTCCAGCTGCCCTTTGATTATTTAGGAATGGGCCCTTTCTATTGCCTATCTTCCACATCGTATTACTCTAGTAGACTTATGCAAGCTTTTCTGTGGGATAATGAGAACTCAAAGAATCACATGCCCTTTGCTACAGTTATCTGTCCATAAGCTACTCCGATAAACATTATTGGCTTTAGTAATGATGTCAATACATAATTTCCTTATTAACATAAATGTCTCAGTACCCTGGTTTTATGTACTAAGGAAGACAGTTATCAGATAATTGAATTACTATTTGGGGCTTCAAAATTTCAACAGAGATTGGTCTTAAAGTTTATAAGGTAATTTCATTAGGCAACATCATATTCATATACAATAAGTTCTTCTATTTTGGAAGTCTAAAGTTCTCATTCAGGCTCATTATTAGATTTTTGCATTTCTTCAGCTTTTTGGCTATGCAAAATATTTTCAACTGAGGAAAAAATATATGAATGCTATAATTTCCTAAAATATGTAAGTTAATTTTCTATTACACTTAGTGGTATCATTTATTCCTTTATAGTCTTGGATTCAGACAAATTTTAAAGACATATAAAATGATACAGATACATAAAATTATATAACTAAGTTATCAATATTCACAATAATTGTTCCTCTTTATCACAGATTTTGAGGTATCAACACAGTTGGGAACTAAAAAGGTAATTGGGAGCTCTAGATACATATTAGGTCTTGGCAACTCACAGGATTTATTATAGAGTAATCATGTGCTTTTCAAAAGAAGACTTATTTAATAATGAGATATGTGTACCTTTTCTGAGGCCATTCTACTTCCACAAAAGAGAATCATCCAATACCTCAACTGGAGGTGGGAGAAAACGGGGTGTATGATTGGCAAGGGGTGTGATAGGATGTGGGGGGAGAATAGAGCTTAGGTTTCACATAATTCAATATACAGACTTTTTCTTAACACCCCTCTTCTTAGTTTACATACTTACTCTTTCATTACAACAGGCCTGGTATATATGAATAAAGTACATTTTTCATGAATAAACAACAAATAAATAATCCTTCATTCTCCTGTGCAGTGGCAAATTTAAATATAAAACCCTATTCTTTATAGTGAGATTTGTCCTCTGTTTTCAGCCTCTTGTCCCATCCTTACCTTGCACACTCCTGGAACTTTCAGTAGATTTTCAAGGAAAAATTACATGGTGAGTTTCCTGGGTTTTCCTTTGAACTCTTTAGCATTCGTTTGCTTTGTACCTTTCTCTACTTTGTTATGCCAATTACCACTAAACTACAATTCTTTCTTTGTTAGAAATTGTTGAATTCCTGTGTCCACCCTTAAGTCCTACTCTCTTTTTCTTATTGGCAACATTTTTATTAGCATTTTATCATTTGAATGAGGTTTCTGAGAGAATGACTTCAAATATGTGTGATTTTCCCCTTTATAGAATGAGAAAATAGTATGATATAAACATATATACACTCATACATATAACTTTGTACATATATATCTACATTATATTTATATGTATATCTATTTTAGGTATGATTATATTGTGGTAACTATATTCATTACTATTTAGTGTATAAAACATTTATAATAGATGGTTATACATATTTATATATTATATATGAATGTAACAAAATATTTTAACATATCTAAGCAAATAAATATAAAAGGTTTGTTCTCTTAAAATAAGAATATGTTGAAAGAAAGGTAAAGAGAATCTGTGAGCAGAAAATGGTTTATAATTTATTCCAGTGTTAATATAAGAATGGTCCTACTTAATAATATCCTCAGAGAATTTACTATCTGAAAGATTACCTAATATTTAGAAAAACAATGAAATATTTTATCATACAACCAGCAGCCACCATTAAACTCTTTTAGAAAAGAAGGTGTAATGTATCTTGAGAATTTATGCCTGGGCCATAAGGTAATTATCTTTAATTGACTCTCACTACAGTGGGAATCTATTTAAAATGGAACTGACCTAAAAATATCACAAAGTACTTGTGTTTTCTTATATGAATCTGATCTGTTTTTAATCAGCCAACTACCGTAACAAATATATTTATTTTACTGGACCAGACCTTAGATTAAGAGAATACAAATCCTTATTGATAGCTGGTTTGGTTCAGTGGATAGAGCATCAGCCTGCAGAACAAAGGGTCCCAGGTTCGATTCCGGTCAGGGGCCCAAGCCCAGATTGTGGGCTTGATCCCCAGTTCAGAGCATGTGGGGGGTGGCCGGTCAGTGATTCTCTCTCATCATTGATGTTTCTGTCTCTCTTCCCCTCTCTCTTCCTCTCTGAAATCAATAAATGCATGTTAAAGAGAGAGAGAGAGAGAGAGAGAGAGAGAGAGAGAGAGAGAGAGAGAGAGAGAGAGCTGGTAGAAAGATGTCTGAGAATGTCCTTAGATCTAACTAATTTCAAAACATTGTGACTATAGCAATGTGGAGAGAAGTTTGTGAAATTAAAAGTAATAGGTTTGCTATAGCAAGTCCTTCTGCATTAATAGCAATTAACCATCTGCAACGTTCATATCACAAGTAGAAACTCATGCTAATTCCCTGTTCACTAAGGCATGCAGAAGCTATTATTTACTCATTAGCACATTAGTTCAGTATTGTTCCCTTAATTACCAAATTCTGAAACATAAATTACCACAAGATTTCTTTCAGTTTAACTTTCAAAATATGGAATATGTATTTGCTCACATGCTGCCGATGAATATACAGTCTTGTTATGGTCATGATTAGGTAGTTAATATTAAAAGAAAGAAAGCAAGGGGAGACCATAAGCATGGTCATCAGGGCAGCTTCAACAAGAAGCAACAACTTCATGATCCCCAGGAATCCCCACTATTCCATTCCCTGCAGACCACTGGGGGAAGGGATGGAGCAAAGTGAGAAAGGGACACATGCACAGTGCAGTCCTGGTGCAGGGGAGGTGCTTGCCTATCAGTCTAACCTGGGGAATAATGGATTGGCTAGAGGTTAACCCCGTAAGAAGCACATGAAACCTTGGAAAGGTTAATTGGTTAGTTTGAAGAAGCTCCTGGTTAAAATGCCCAAAGAGTTCCCCAACTCTTCTTCACTCTTGCTCTCTTGCTCTGTGACCTGCACTCTCTTGTGTGCTCACCAGTTCTCCCTCACAGCCACGTGGCCTCAAGCAGCCACATGACCCGTGGCTCTACAGACCTCACATGCAATGGACTGCCATTAGGAGCAAAGCTGTTAGACAGTCGCTGGACTGGACTGCAGGTTAATATGGGTCAGAAACTCTAAACAGTGGCCTTAATTCTGGCCCCGCTGAAGACAAGATTGGACTTCATTCCTGCTGAAACTGAAACTGACAGAGATGGTATCTTGGAGGGTAACCGCCCTTCATTTACCTCATGAATAAAGCTTTCCACAAAACCCCATCCTTCTGGGGTGCCTCAGGAATTCTTTTCCTCAAGGTGATACCATGAAGAACTCAATTTCCACCCAGATTTATAATATTTCCAAACAGATTATTTTTAAAGTTTATGCCTAAAGAGTATTAAATGTTTTGAGATCACTTGACTATTCGATTTTCCTGCTAGGAGAAAATAGATTTCTTGTCAATGCTTGTGTTACATCACACACTCCAGAATTCATAATAAAAAAATATTTATTTCATATCTGTGATGTCTGGCATAGATCTTTCTGAAAGGCAGGAAGCATGTAAAATCTCTTGGAAAAGTGCTAAATGCTGTAATCCAACTTGTCATCACTGTACTGCTGTTTAAAGAAATTGCCTGAAAAGAACATTTAGAAAGCTCTTAGGATGGTATGTCAAAATGCCTCACTTAACAGAATATATGAAACATCCTAGGTTCCAAACATCAAAATAAATTATTTATTTTTCTTAAAATATTTTTGAAGAAATTTCAAAAGCTAAATAAATTTCGTAAGTAAAGTCAGAATAGGAAACATAAGCAAAGGGTTTTCAAAGATTTTGCTAATATCTAAAATATATAACAGCATTATTAATTAGATACCTAATGGATAATGATGGTTGCACGTCATGAATGTACTTAATGCCATTGATTTTATACTTAAAAATTGTGAAAATAATTTTATGTTATGTATATTTTAACACAATTAAAAGACAATCTGTATGATGGTTAATTTAATGTCCACTTGACTAGGCTAAGGAATGCCAGGATAGCAAGTTATTTCTGAGTGTGTCTGTGAAGGAGGCTTTTGGGAGAGAATAGCATTTGAATTCTCAGACTGAGTAAAGAAAATTGCCCTAACCAATGTGAGTCAGCACCATCCAATTCTCTGAGGGCCTGAATAGAACAAAAATGTAGAGGATGAGCATTTGCTCTGTGATTGAACAAGAGAAAGATTTCTCTTCTACCCTTGGGAGTGCAATGTTGTTCCTGGTTCTCAGACCTGTAGACTCAAACTTGGACTTATACCATTGACTCCCTTGCTTCTGAGGCCTTTGGACTTGGATTAGAACCCAACACCAGCTTTCCTGGTTCTCCAGTGAACATAGCAGATTGTGAGGCTGCTAAGTCTCCATCATGAGCCAATCCCTCAAAATAAGTCTCTTTCTATCTCTCTATATATCCTATTGGTTCTGTTTCTCTGGAGAATTATGGCTAATAATACAGCCTGAAATATTTCTACTTATATTTTTAAAGAGAGAACCACAGGCCCAAAATGGCTTCACTTGGCTAATAACCCGTGATACCAAACCTAGATTTAATACTTGACCTAACTACAATTTCAAACTTTTCCAGAAACATAATCTTAATAAACTAGTGGGAAATTTACCAGTCAAGTACCAGTAAGGCAGTGTATCACAGGGCCCTCTCCAGCACAGGTAGAAAAAGAAGAAAAAAAGGCAACCAACATAAAAAACCTTCCCAAACTCTGCCTTCAAAGAAAAAAATGCCCTGGTCCCAAAATAATTCTTTATTTTCTTTTGTTAATAGCTTCCTGCACCACCCTTCTTCATGTAAAATTCTTCCAAACCCTTTGGAGAGCCTTTCTAATTGCTGCCCATTCCATGAATTGCTTAATAAATCAAATTAGATCTTTGTTTTTTAGCAATAATCATAATCAAAATAATCATAGTCTATACTAATAAAAGGCTTATATGCTAATTAGACTGAGAGACCTTCTGGATGTCCTTCCAGACAAGCCATGGTGGCAGGGCCGAGGCAGATGCAGTTAGGGGCAATCAGGACAGGAGGGGAGGGTAGTTGGAGGTGATCAGGCCAGCAGGAGTGGCAGTTGGGGGCAAGCAGGCAGGCAGGCAGGTGAGTGGTTAGGAGCCAGCAGTCCCAGATTGCAAGGGGGATGTCTGACTGCCAGTTCAGGCCCAATCCCTGTGGTCCTCAAACAAAATCATATGCAACCCAGGACCCAGAGTCCCACAGCTTGGTAGGACCCAGAAAGAGTCCCATGGATGCCTCTGCCACTGCCACCACCACCATTGGATGCAGGACCCAGAAACCTGCCTGCTGCCCCAGCAGGACCCAGAAACCCACCTGTGCCTCCAGTCAAGTCCTCCAGAGTCAAGTCCCTGCCAACCCGCATGCGCCTTGCTGCACATGCAGCCCCAGCCACCCCATGCATGCAGCATCCTGCTGATCAGTCGTTATGTGTGTGGCCCACAGGGATTGAGCAGTTAGACATCCCCTGAGGGGTCCCAGATTGGAGAGGGTTCAGGCCAGGTTGAGGCACACACCCCTTCCCGTGCAGGGATTTTGTACACTGAACCACTAGTCTATATCATAAAAAGCCTGTGGTTGTCACACCATCATACCATAACAACTGATCAGCAGGAGGCTGCATACGTGGGGTGAGTGGAGCTGCGTGTGCAGCAAGGCGCATGTGGGTGGGTAGGAACTTGACTCTGGAGGACTTGACTGGAGATGCAGGTGGGTCTCTGGGTCCCACCTCTCATAGTGGTGGTGGCACCCGTGGGACTCTTTCTGGGTCCCAACAAGCTGCAGGACTCTAGGTCCTATCTCACAAGATTTTGTGGGCTGAGCCCCTGGTATATATATATATATATATATATATATATATATATATATATATATATATCAGCCTAATATGCAAATTTTTACCTTGGGAATTCGAACGGGAGGCCAGGAGTTCAATCACTCACTATGATGTGTGCTGACCAGGCTCACTACATTATCTTATCTGCATTAATAGGAGTTTCTTTCTTCTTTCTACTCATGTAAATGAAAGAATTCCTCTACTTTTCCTCACAAATACACTTTGCCTTTGTCTTATTATTAGGATGGTTTTTGGGTTTCTGCCTGAATCAGTGCTTTCCCAGTAGCTATTTTTTTTATTTTTTATTTTTTTGGATCTGAAACAAATGCTTATTGCCTTCCTTTTTGACCTTTATTTTTAGGTTAAGTTATATTCCGAATGAGACCTATTTCCTTAAAACCATAAATATTAAGGCTAAAAGAGTAAGTGAAAATATTTATGCCATAAAACTAAATATAATATTGACTGATAAAAATAAGGAAACATGATATCAAGGCCACCTAGTCCTGTACGAATAAGATTTTAAAGGAATACAAATTCCCTGATTTAAAAAATTTACCTTATATTCAAATATTAGCAATTGTGACTAAGAATTAATTGACTTTCATAAAATCATTCAGGAGTATTAATTTAAATTCTTTGTACAATTCCAAGTTAATGAAATCTGGGCATTATGAATCTTATTTTTAATCTTTTTTACTTCTTAAAACTAAAATATTTTCAACTAACTAGTTTCTAGAAATGAAAGTTTTTGTTTTTGGCTTCACAAAATATGACACGGATTCCAGTCTAATATTAACATTACTTCTTCATTATCATACAGAAAAAAACATTTATAGATTTAATCACAGATTTTAGACAAAATAATTTATAACCAGGAATTCTTTTGTGTATATAATATTAGTCATCCTTCTGTATCAATTGGGGATGGTTCTTGGAACCCCATGGATGTCAAAAATTTGTAGATGCTAAAGACCCTTGTATATAATGGCTAAATATTTACATATAACTTACACATGTCCTTCTGCATAATTTTAATAATCTCTAGAATACTTGTAATACTTAATACAATGTAAGTGCTATGCTGATAGTTGTTATATTTTATTGTTAAGGGAATAATGACAAGAAAGTCAGTCTGTACATGCTGGGTACAAATGCAACCATTTTAGGCCTGACTACATAGTACATGTTAGGAACAATGTAATACTTTTTCAGATATCTTCTATGCAAAGTTGGTTGAATCTGTAAATGAGAAACCTCCAGCTATGGAGGGCCAAGTGTATTTAAATATCTTAATATTGTGCTTAAATATAAATGAATATCTGTTTCTGTAAAAATATATTTAAAAGTATAAAATGAAGAAAAAAATCATACAAAATAATCTACCTCCAGAAAATAATTTTTGTATTTTAATATTGTTATGATGTGTTGTGTATGTTTGTGGTTGAATTTATAAGGACTGAAATAAGTAGATCAAGAATCTTCTACTGTTGAAAAACTATCCATTTGCAATTGTAATGTAAAATAAGTAAAATGGTAATGTTTTTTAAATTCAAGTTTTAAAATTTACTGCTATTATATTTTCATTGTGATAGGCAGTATAAAATACTGGTCAAGATCATAATCAATAAATTTTAAAACAATTTGCAATTACTGAATACCAACTTGGAAAATTATTAATTTTGATCCACATATTGTATACCAAATAAATTTTACAGATATCCAAAAAATTAAATATTCAAATAAAACTGTGACCAGAAAGGGACCAAGAATGAGATGGGGCTGCCCTAGCAGAGTCTGGAATGTGTGGATTCTTGACTTCATGTAGGAAAGATTTCACAATACGAGTCCAGGTAGTGTTGAGAGTATATTTATTAAAATTGAGGACAATGAAACAAAGGAAAGGCTTAGGATAGAAAAAGCAAGAGCATAGCACCAGGAGTGAATGTAGACTAAGCTACCTTAGCCCTTTGAAAACATGAGGAAGAGCCAAGCTTAGGTGAGGTTGCCCTGGCCCTTTAGTAAGAAAGTCACAGAGGCATAAACAGTGAGCCATGTTGGCCTGCATGGACTCAGTAAACAACAGTGGCCAAAGGAGGGCCCTTGGAGACAGGCTCAGGGTTTAGCCTGGGATAAGCTGCTGCTGCCTGATGCTCCGCTGGATGCAAATCTCTTGGGAATCTGTAGACTTTAGGAGAAAGAACGCAAAGATAAAAGCCTGAGGAAAGGGAGTAAGGAAGGAGCATGCTTAAGGGAAAGTTTGCACTAGTCCTTTGACTTAAGGGTTTTTATCTAATCTAAAGGCCAGAATTTTAGAGGACTTCTCATGAAAGGATCCCAATATGTTGATGTATCAAGATAGGCCTAAAGAGGGATCAGGGTCATTCTCTGGTCAGTTTCACCTTCAAAAAATGTCACTTGAGAGGCACTGGTACACAGGAATGTCCCAGCATAGTCTGGATTGTATAAACTATTGTATCCTAAGTGTGCTTGATTAAGGAAGATAAGATTTTATGATTTATTAGCTGGTTGTAAATTGCTGGGCCTTCTGCTTAGCTTTCTGTCTCATTTTCTCCATTCCATATGCCAAGGAATTTTCCGAGCTTCTTACAACCTGCCTCAAAATCACATAATTAGTAAAACAAAATATCATAAATTCCTTTAAAACTGGAAGTGGATACGGTCTCTATAACTAGGTATCAAAGTTCAAAAGCCATTAAGAGAAAAAAATTAATTTGACTGGCTTAAAATAAGAATTTCTAAATGCCCAAAAATGAAATATTTATATATCAAAATATGAATAATTTAAAAACAATAGGTACCATTTATATCACAGACAAAAAACTAATCACCCCAAAATAAAAAGAACTAGAAATGTAAAAAAATATTAATAGCCTCTTACAAAAATATATAATTGACATTTATAGAAATTTGCTTAAAGAAATAAAAATGATATTAAACCTATGAAATGTTGCTCAAATTCAGTGGTAGTAGGTGAAATACAAATTAAAAGCATTAAGATAATATTTCTCAACTATGCAAATGGGAAAAACCCAAACATAAAGAAATCCTTTAATAGAAAAGAATTCCCAAAATAGATGAGGCTAACTATGCATCAAATTAGAAACTGAACAAGAAAAAGCATTCTTTGCAAATGAAGCAATACTACAATTACAAATATTTAGCAAGCTGTAGTCTAATGACAACATATTTTTCAAAAATATTTAACTGTTGCCTGGCCAGTATTCTTAGTGGTTGAGTACCAACCAATGAACCAGGAGGTGAGTTTGATTCCAGGTCAAGGCATATACTCAGGTTTTGGGCTCGATCCCCAGTAGGGGTGGGGGTGTGTGCAGAAGGTAGGCAATCAATGATTCTCTCTCATCATTGATGTTTCTATCTCCCTCTCCTTCTCCCTTTCTCTCTGAAATCAATGAAAATATTTCTTTAAAAAAAATTTAACTGTCATTCTACATTTTTTATTTCTAGTTTACTGGTATGTAGAAACTTATATGTTGTGTACATTGAAGGAGAGAATAAATACATTAATACTGTCAATTCATAGTTTCAATAAAAAGAAAAGATAAAATTAGAAAATTAAAATAGGTGTACTGTATGCTAACACTGAACCTGAAATACTATTAAAATGTGATGTCTAAACACATATATTTCTTTTTCTTTTTCTGAACATAGAAATGGCTTAGAAGCTGCATGCCCTTAAAATTTGCACCTTGAAATTCATATTTTGTCTTCAAAATTATTTACAGCTAAAAATGAGTGGGCTTGAGTAAGGAAAAGAACAAGAGCTAAGATACTTTAAAATGATAGAAAACATATTTTTTTAAAGATTAATGGAGCCATAACATAAGGACCCATAAGCCAACTTCAAGGGACTCAGAATGAAAAAAAGCTGTGGCAATTTGAGCATCCAAAAAATATATAGTACTTGATTGAAACACTTTAAATATAAGACTATCTAGAAGTTTGAAATGATACTCCAAAAATAAAAAGTACCTTTCTTACTGCCTAAGATGGTTTATGACAAAAGTTTTACTTTAAACAATAGAAGAGGTACAAAATTTAACATTGTCTGACTTTCCGGTAGGAATTATGTTTTATAGTAACCAAATATTCCATACTCTTAAGGGAAAAAATAGACTTAAACTGAAAAATAGGTAGTTAATCAAATGTGCAAGAAACAATAAAATTAGAAAATTAGCAATATCCAACTCCAATAAAACAGCAAATTTTATTTATGGGAATCAAAACCATCAAGATAATTGTTGATATGGAACTGAACATTCAGTTGCATGACCTAACAAAAAAGGAAGGATCATGTTGACCCTATAAAGAATCACTGATTAATCCTTAGTATTAGCGATGGTAAAACAACTAGATAGGCTGAGTATCATGATGTAAACTATACAATGTTAGGGAAGATAAGATCTTGTGATTTATTAGCTGATTGTAAATTGCTCGGCCTAATGCTTAGCTGTCTCATTTTCCACATTCCATATGCCAAGGAGCCATAACATAAGGACCCACAAGCCAACTTACTGGTCATTAATGATTTAACATTGCCAAATAATTTTAACTTAAATTTTACCAAGTTTTATATATAGTTTCCTGTTTTTAGGAAATAGGTGTTTCAGGAAAATAGTCAATAAACTAAATGACCCCAGGAGAAAAGTACCATGGAATTTTTTTTTAATGAGACATTTTATAAGATAGGTCTTCACAGTAAAATACTTTTCTAAATTAAAAGAGACCTAAAGGATACAAAACCAGACATGATGCATGCTGCTGGTTTGGTTAAACCCATTTTAACATTTGAGGATAACTAATGAAATGAGCTAGCTTCTAGAAGATATCAATACAATAATAGTAGGGTATATAAATAGTTCACTTTTAATAATGGTTTGAACATTCCTATGGATAATCAATAAAGAAACAGAAGACTTGAACAACACTGTCATCTAAATAGACTTAACAGACATGTATAGGTAATCATATTGGTCTGCAACAGAACATGCAGTTTTCTCAAATGCACACGGAACATTATTCAGTATAGATCACATGATATATAATAAACAAGTCTGAAAGCATTTTAGAAGAGTTAGATCATACCAAATATATTTTTCAAGAACAATGGAATAAAACATGAGATTATTGGCAGAAGGAAAACTGGAAAATACACAAAAATAGAGATTAAACACCACATCCTTGAACAATGAATAGGACCAAAGATGAAATAAAAAAAATTAGGAAATATCTTGAGACAAACAAAATCATAAGATAACAAAATATATCATACAGCAAAGCAGTATTGATAAGGAAAGTTCTAAGAATAAACTCCTACATTAAAAAAAAGGTGTCAAATAAAAAACATAACTTTACATTCAAGCAGCTAAAATGAGAAAACAAAATAAAAGTTAGGAGAATGTAGGAAGCAAATATTAGAGAAGAAATAAACAAACAAAATAGAAAAAAAAAACAACAGAAAAAATTCAACAAAATAAAAGTGGCATTTTGAAAAAATCAACAAAACTGACAAAATGTTAGTTAGACTAACTATAAAAAAGAGTACACTCAAATAAAGTCAGAAATGAAGGAGTGGAGACATTACAAATTATGCCACAAAATAGGTTATAGAACTATTAAAAATAACATGTACTAGTAATCAAAGGAAAACCTAAAAAAATGGATCAATTCCTGGAAACATATAACCTACCAAGATTGAATCATAAAGAAATAGAAAATCTGAACAGACTTCGTAGTCTGTCATGAATAAAGAGATTAAAGCAGTAATCAAAAATCTTCCAACGAAGTAAAGTCCCCCAGGTTAGATGGCTTCACAGGTAAATAATACCATGAATTTAAGTAATAATTAACACCAATTCTTCTCAAACTCTTCAAAAAGTATTGAAGAAGAGATAACATTTCCAAAATCATTCTATGAGGCCAGCAATACCTTGATATCAAAGCCAGACTAAGCCGCTACAAGAAAGGAAAACTATAGGCCAATATCCATAATGCATATAGACACAAAAATCTCTAACAAAATACTAGCAAATCACATTTAACAGCATATTAAGCATCATAAACCATAACCAAGAGATATGTGTCCATGGATTAAAAGTGTTTCAATATATTAAAATCAATTACTGTAATGCACCAAATTAACAGAAAAAGGATAAAAATCACATGAATACAGGATAAAAATGTACACAATTGAACACTTTAATGATAAAAATACTCAACAAACTAGAATTAGGAAGAAATGAACTAAACATAGTAAAGGCCATATATAACATGCTAAAGATAACAATGAAAAGCTGTAAACTTTTCCTCTAAATTCAGAACAACATACAGATGCCCACTCTTACCACTTCTGTTCAACATAGTACTGAAAATCCTAGACATTAAAATTAGGCAAGCCGAAACCGGCTTGGCTCAGTGGATAGAGCATCGGCCTATGGACTGAAGGTTCGATTCCAGTCAAGGGCATGTACCGTGGTTGCGGGCACATCTCCAGTAGGAGGTGTGCAAGAGGCAGCTGATCGATGTTTCTCTATCATTGATGTTTCTGACTTTCTATCCTTCTCTCTCCCTCTCTGTAAAAAATCAATAAAATATATTTTAAAAAATTAGGCAAGAATAAAATTAAAAGGCACCCAAGTTGAAAAGGAAGAAATAAAATGATCAACATGTGTAGATGACATGATGTTTTATGTACAAAATCCAACAGATTACACACATAACACACACCACACACAAACTGACAAACTAATAAACAAGTTCAGTAAAGTCTCAGAATATATAATACCAATATATAAAAATCAGTTGCATTTTTATACACTAAAAACAAAAATCCCCAAAATTGTCAACATCACCAACATAAGTGAAATACAAATCAAAACCACAATGAATTATCACCTCACCTCATTAGAATTAATATTATTTTTTACAGAAAATAAATGTTGATGAGGATGAAGAGAAATTGAAATTTTTATATACCATTTTTACATTCCCACCAAAGTTATACACTGTAGGTAGAAATGTAAAATGTAGCCACTATAGAAAACCATATGTAAGTTATGTGAACATTTAAAAATGGAACTATCATATGGTTCAACAATCCCATTTTATGTATTTAGCCAAAAGAATTGAGATTGGGATGCACTTCTTATGTTCATTGCAGCATTATTCACATTAGCCAAGAGGTGGAAACAATCTAAATGTTCATCAAGGAATTAATTAATTTAAAAATGTCATATATACATACAATGAAATATTATTCAGCCATAAAAATCCTGTTGCATACTAGAATGTGATTGAATCTTGAGGACATTATGGTAAGTGAAATAAGCCAATGACAGAGGGACCAATAGTGCATGATCCACATATACTAGATGTGCGAAGTAATCAAACACTTAGAAACAGAAAATAGACTGATAGAGATAACACTTTGGGTGAGGGGGATGGGGTACTGCTCTCTAGAGATTTGATGTACAACATTGTGCTTATAGTTAACAATATTGTCTTGTCCACTCAAAATTTTGTTAGGAGGGTGGATCTAATGTTACATGTTTTTATCATAATAAAAGAGCTAAATTGAAAAATATCTGGCCATCTTGTTTTCTTGTTTATTTTTGGTCACTTGCAATCCAGAACTGCAGGCCTATTGCCTTTGTGAAAATGTAATTTGCTAAATTATTGAGATGTGGAGGTGCTGGTACTAACATGAACTAGTTCCTAAGAAATAATAAAGAGTAAATCCATATTTTTATATGGAAGAAATCAGCTCCTTCAACATGACCCTGCTTATTTCCATACAAATATGGATAATCTTATATACCTGCCGAGATGATAGAAGCCTTCCTAAAAAACTCACTGTAATTTTTTCTGATGCCTTAAGATGTCAAAGAAAGTAAAATATAAAATGAAATTAAATTATTCAAATTATTGGATATATTTGTGGAACTGTGCTGCAATATTTCTGTGTATCACACATTTTAATTCTTAAATATCTTAGTCTTTTGGGTGCTTATTATTGAAAGCACATTGTGAACTCTTCTGTATGTTTAATGTAGGTTTCAAATAAAAGACTGTTGGAAAGGCCTGCCCATATTCACCTGTTAACTCTACTGAAAATAAGCATCTTTAGTATAATGTTCCCTGGGAAAGGTAAATGGTCTGTGTTCTCACAGTGTTTCTCAGCATTTAAAAATGTGCCTAGCAATGCATAGCCATTCAACATTTGCTTTCAAATATTAAGTAAAGTACTGTGCTAGAATGGAATGGAGTTGGGGGAATCTGAAAAGAATTGGAAATATAAATATACATTCAAGTAATTGCCAATCAATATATGAATCCCATGTTTGCTCTGAAACTTGAGGAGTCTCTGTTTACCATGGCTCATCCAGAATTCACTGGAGAATTTTATTTCAGACATCTACTTTCTAAGATTTCTTAAGCATAGATAGACTTGCTATATTTAGAAGACCAAAGAATAAGTCCAGAACTATAGACCCAAGCACATGTTATAATAATATATGTCAGTAACCTTATATTATTAAAAGAATCAATATTTTAACAGTTCTTTTCTAAATGTCTCAAAAAAAGTAACATAAATGCATCTTCAATTCAAATGTCAGGCACAACCAATAACTTAATACAAAGTCAATGACTAAATGTGTACTTGCTTATATACACACACACACACACACACACACACACACACACACACACACACACAAAGAGGATAATACTTATTGTGCAGTACTGATATGTCAGTCAGTAATAATAGATTATATAGTGATTTAATTTCCAAATAATGTATCTCTGTCTATATTTTCCATTTACTTTCCCTATTAATTATGCAAGGTATGCTGTTAATCCATATTGAAAACATATAATAGTAATATTATCTGGATTAAATGTGATCTTTAATTTATCATTATAATAGACAAATTAGAATGATTATATGACTTACAGTGATATATATCAGTAAGAATTGTAACTAAGATAAGTAATGACCTGCTATGTCATAAAATACTATATAATTAAGCATACTAAATTATATGTTATGTCTGTGCTTTGGCAAATTCATTTGAAACTCATCAAATACATTTCTAATTACTCCTTACAATTTATTTCAAATAGGCCCCCTATGTGATGCTTTATCTGACTTTGTTAGCTGACATTTGCCAGTGTGCTTCTCTCATATTTTACATAATTTTGCATCTTACTCTTTTATTAGACAGAACCCCCTCTTTAGCCATCACTGTATATTCTTCTCTGAATTTCTAACATTTAGCATAGTGTACAGCATTATTGAGAAAAATCATCAAGAAGATGTGACCGCCTATTTGATCCATAAGCTGAACAAGGACAATTGGAAGCCTCCTATGTCTTTGCATGTGCTTGGAATGTTCCCCTGCTTGCCTTCTCTTTGCTAGAAGCTGCCAGGGACACAGACTTGAGATAGAAATATTGTGATGAGACTCCTGGGACTGAGTACATGACCCAAACTTGTCTTGGCCTCCTGTGCATGTGACTGACCCCAGTTAAGGCCACTACATAAACTTTTTGTTATTGTTGTTAATGCTCACCCAAGGATATTTTTTCCATGATGTTTAGAGAGAGTGGAAGGGATAGAAGGACAGAGACAGGAAGGGGGAGAGAGAGCGAGAGAGAGAGAGAGAGAGAGAGAGAGAGACAGAGAGACAGAGAGACAGAGAGACAGAGAGACAGAGAGAGATTGAGAGAAAGATGAAAGAAACACATTGATTGGTTGCATGCGGTCTGACTGGAGTTGTGGACCAAACCTGCAACTTGGACCTGCAAATCTTTCAGTGTCTGGCCAATGTTCTAATCACTAAGAAACACTGGCCAGGGCAACTACATAAAATTTTAAGATTTGGTGGGGTGGGGGCTGAAATTACTCTTTTTGCAACCTCTCAAGAAAAACCTCATAAGTAAGTTCCCTGATTATTAACCCAGCCACACCAATTTGAAGTGGCCTACCCTTTCCTAGGTCGGTCTTTCCCCTGCTCCTCCATCTGCAGAGCCAGTTTTAGATTACAAGTGAAAGCTCCCAATGATGTTGTGACCCAGCAGGCATATAGGGTCTTTTCTTAATAATGCTTTTTGAGTAAATTTAATAAATATATCTCCAGTATGCCAATATTGAAATAGTTTACCTCAATATCTTGCAAAAGACTGAGAACCAACCTCATACTTAAGTCTGCAGTTCAGTCACAGTCGGGGAGGAAGATTTTGTAAGGAAAGTAGTTGAACTTCAAGTCTATAGTAATTCAAAAGATTTTAGGCATTCACTGAAAGGGGGCATGGATTTAGTTAGTCATCAGACATCCGCAGAGTGGCAAGGCACAAATTCTACCTTTTGGTCCTTAGCAAGTCCTGTAATCACACTTAACTCTTTTTGATACTAAAAGATAGAAGAGCAGTGGCCGTATAAAAACTCTTTCCACCTCATAAAACGACTAGATGACATTGTGTAGGAGTCTACCATTCATTCTTTAAAAACTTTTGTGAAAAATATCAAGAGGGTTCAACCTTAGTCAATAGTCACAATTCTCAAGAACCCAGCTAAACTCTTCCTTCAACTTTTTGAGCAACAGCGATGTCAAAGGAACTGTTGCTGAGAAAGTCAGTTGCTTTTCTTTATTTTTGAAAGTTGATCAAAATCTTTACAAAAGGTAGTAAGAGGCAAGAAATAGTTAATGCATATACCACTCCTCCCCTGGCACTGCAAGACTTTATTGCCCTCACAGCACTTCAATCATTTCAGTGTGTCATCATCAAGCACTAGAAGTTCATGAAAATGCAAAGACTTAAATCATCTGGCTCTAAATCATAATGTGATATGGCCTTGTCAATCTTTTCAAAGAAATTTATATTCTTTGGGATTTTTTAGCAGATTCCGCAGAGTTTCCAAAAGGATTAATGGTGACACACTGCACAAGCTTTGCGAGAAGGCAGAAAATACAGTATTAGGTTGATAATTGGGCTTAATATCAGAGTGTTCTACTCCAGGCAGTAAGCATCTTACCTCAGCCTGTACGGCTTTATCCAGTATTTGATTGAGCCGCAGGGAACAGCATATCATGTACTCACTGCTGAACGGCTGTTCTCCTTGTCTCTTTCACTTTCAAATACCTTTGAGGTCCTGCAGGACTCCCTGTTTCACAAATGCGTGGTGCATTTACCTTCACAAATGAGGATGAAGTCTAAATAGTTAGTGCAACTCACGTCTGATTCCTTGATGCTAAACATAAAATCAGTATTAAAGATTTAAGAACATCCAGACACAGTGTGCACTATGGTTTAATGGCTACTGGTTTTATCAGTGAGATTTTTATGCATTGAATATGTAATTTTGATGACTGTTTTTTTTGTCTAGGTGAACATTCAAACTATGCTCAACTAAATTAAGATATTTGTATTAAATAGTTGAAACCATGACTGTAATAGTAAAATTTTTCACCTTTTATTATATTTGGGAAGTTTATATTTACACGGGGAAAAAAGCACCACTGTTCAATCAGAGTCTGGAGACTTTAGACCATAAATAGAACTACCAAATATTTATATTTTTATTTATTTATAGTGCTATTTAGTTTCTAAAAATGTATTTATATTGCCCCAAAGCTTGTAATTTTCTTATAATTATATTACACCCAAGAATTTTTGTATGCATTATATGCTAAATAAATGTTTGCTACATAAACAATAATTCTTGAGGAGAAAAAAAAAGGATTTCTAATTAAGATTATGGAAAAGATTGTTAATAAAATATGACCAATATGCTATAAAATATATATGGAATCTTTATTCATTTCTAAATAATGTAGATTGCTATAAATTGCCATAATATAATTAATATAAAATGTTTTTTTACATAATATGCTTTCTGAAAAGTATTTTTCAGAAAGATCTGAGTGACTATGCTATTATAACTAATACATAACAAGGAAATAAATCCCCATACAATTTTGCATTTTAATGACAAAAATATAAAGATATCCAATTTTATATCAAAAGATAAAAATGCTTACTACGTCTTTGCAAATTATCAATATATTGTGTGTTTGTGGATCAACTGGATGTGTTGAAACATGGTTTGTTACATGTATTTATGTGTGTATTCAAACTCTTCATATATATATATATATATATTATGAAGTTTATATTTTTAATTTACATCCTTCTTCCTATGTTGCAATTTTTTATTAAATCATCTTTTAATTCAGTCACCAATAGTTCAACTGGCTCACAAACTTTTAACAGTAGAGGTTGACAGGTTCATTAGTCATGTTTTGGATCAACACAAACTACAATCCAAATCCTGCTATTATAATAATATATAGTAGACATTTGCTAAATAAATAAAGCTGAGATTTATTATCATTTTTCAAAGTAAAAGAGGAGAAAATAAATACAATAGTATTTGAATAATTGTGCTTCTTTGGAATGTAAAAGTATCTAGAAGATCATCATTAGTGTCAATAAAGAAAAAATGTCTAAATGGACATGGAAATAAGTTAATTAATACATCTATAATAATAAAAGGGCAATATGCTAATTAGCCCAGGTAGACCAACATCCTTCTGGATGTCCTTCCAGATAAAGACATGGTGGCAGGGCTTCAGGCACAGACAATTAAGGGTGATCAGGTAGGCAGGCAGAGTGGTTTGTTGTATGTAAGACTCAATAAAATGACTGATAAATTAACAGAAAAATTTATATCTAATTCATGGACTCGATGATGTTCTGAGATCATACAAGATGCTAGTTGAAAAATATCAAGTATAATCTTACAAAAATATTTTCCATTTTATTATAAATCAGACCTGCATAAAATAATGTTTCTTAATAATAAAAACAATTTAGCAGAAACCAGTTTGGCTCAGTGAAAAGAGTGTCAGCCTGCAGACTGAAAGGTCTCAGGTTCAATTGTGGTCAAGGGCATGTACTTTGGTTGCAGGCACATCCCTAGTAGGATGTGTGCAGGAGGCAGCTGATCAATGTTTCTCTCTCCCTTCCTCTCCTTAAAAAATTAATGAAATATATTTTAAAAAATAATAAAAACAATTTGATTAGAGAAGAGAAACCAAGATGGCAGCATAAACACCTAAACTGCTACCTTGCACAACAATTTGAAAAACACAACTAAAAGACAAAATGGACATCATCCAGAACCGCAGGAAAGCTGGCTGACTGGAAATTCTACAACTAGAAGGAAAGAGAAAAGCACATGGAGAATCAGAGGAGCTGCAAAGCCTGAGGTACAGAAACACATGTGTGCGGAGAAGGTCGGGGTTAGGGAGGAAGGGGTGGCTGAGTGCCTGGCTGGTGTCTAATGGAAAGGAGACAAAAGCTCCAGACTAAGCTGAACACAAGTTATGACTGCACTGAACCTCATATCCGGGTGAGACCCCGGGGACCCAGGATCATAAAGGAGGAGTCTGGACTGTCAGGCTGAATCTCAGGGAAGCCGCAAAGGGCAGAGGTCCGGAGGAGCATGCGCAAGTGTACACAGAGAGGACTGACAAATCTTTGGGCTGCACTGAATCCCAGTTCCAACTACCCTGAACCCCAGTCCTGGGGGAAGACCCTGGGAACCCAGTCCATAAGGGAAGAATCTGGACTGTAAGACGGAAACTCAGGGGAACGGCGAAAAACAGAGGTCCGGAGGCACACACAAGTGTGTGCAGAGAGGATGGACTCTTAAGTGTGCCATGGGCTTGATCTAGCAGGAAGGAGACAGGGCTCTAGACAGCACTGAATCCCAGTTCCGACTGCACTGAAACCCAGAACCTGGTGAGATTCTGGGAGTCCTGATTCATTGGGGAAGAGTCCTGATGGTTTGGCAGAGGGCAAAGCTCAAAGGCGCCTACCTCTCAGAAGTGCTTGCAGTGATTGCCTACAGACACAGAGACCCAGGAACCTCCTGGGTCAGGGCTTACTAGAAGCCAAGCTGTTGGCTCCACCCTGAAAATCTGCCCCATCCAAGCTGAGCACAGAGGCTTGTGTACTTTTGCAAGTCTTGTTGCATAAGGCTGTCTCCTAGCATAGACACAGCTGATCCTCACAGCCAATTGGCCTGGAGGTCAATTCCTCCCAGTGATATTAACAACAATCAAGACTTAACTACACCCGGCCAGATTGGCTCAGTGGATAGAGCGTTGGCCTGTGGACTGAAGGGTCCCGGGTTTGATTCCGGTCAAGGGCATGTACCTTGGTTGTGGGCACATCCCCAGTAGGGGGTGTGCAGGAGGCAACTGATCGATGTTTCTGGCGCTCTCTCTCCCTTCCTCTCTGTAAAAAAAATCAATAAAATATATTTAAAAAAAAAAAAGACTTAACTACAACAAGGCTGTATACACAGTCCATAAAAAAGTGCACCAAGAGTGTCCACCTCAGGTAACTGGGGAGGCTGAGACACCTAGCACACAAAGCTACCCTGCTATTCAGGGAAGCAACGAAAATGTAGAGACAAAAAAACAGATCACAAATGAATGAAATGGAAGAAAAAAAACAACTGGATATAGAGTTCAAAACCACGGTTATAAGGTTTTTCAAGATGTTCTTAGAAAGGGCTGATAAATTCAGTGATACCCTCAAGGATATGAAAAAGGACCAACTAGGAATTAAACATACACTGACTGAAATAAGAAATATTATACAGAGACCCAACAGCAGACTGGAGGAATGCAAGAATCAAGTCAAAGATTTTAAATACCAAGAGACAAAAAACACTCAACCAAAAAAGCAATAAGAATCCAAAAATTTGAGGATAGTGTAAGAAACCCCTGGGACAACTTCAAGCATATCAACATTAGAATTATGGGGTTGCCAGAAGAAGAGAGAGAGCCAGATACTGAAAACATATTTGAAGAAATAATGACTGAAAACTTTATCCACTTGCTGAAAGAAATAGACTTACAAGTCCAAGAAGCACAAAGAACACCAAACAAAAGGATTGCAAAGAGGACCACACCAAGACACATCATAATTAAAATGCCAAGAGCAAAAGACAAAGAGAGAATATTAAAAGCAGCAAGAGAAAAACACATAATTACCTACAAGGGAGCACCCATACAAATGTCAGGTTATTTCTCAACAGAAACTATGCAGGCCAGATGGAAGTGGCAAGAAATCTTCAAAGTAATGAATAGCAAGAACCTACAATCAAGATTACCCTACCCAATGAAGCTGTCATTCAGAATTGAAGGTCAGATAAAGTGATTCACAGATAAGAAGAAGCTAAAGAAGTTCATCACCACCAAACCAGTATAATATAAAATGCTAAAAGGTATTCTTTAATAAGAGGAAGAAGAAGAAAAGGGAGGAAAATGTGGTTGCTTTAAACTAGAGCATGGATGGAACTGGAGAGCATTATGCTAAGTGAAATAAGCCAGTCAAAGAAAGATAAGTATCACATGATCTCACTCATTTATGGAATATAATGAACAACATAAACTGATGAACAAAAACAGATCCAGAGACAGAGAAGCATTGACTGTAAAACCTCAGAGGGAAGGTAGGTCAGGGTGGGAGTAAGGGGAAGAAAGTAACCAAAGGACTTGTATGCATGTATATAAGCCTAACCAATTGAAACAGACACCAGGTGGGTGAGGACATGAGTGGGCAGGAGGGGGTTGGAAGGGAAATGAGTGGGCAGGAGGGGGACATGAGTGGGCAGGAGGGGGTTGGAAGGGACACAGACACCAGGAGGATAAGGAAACATATGTAATACCTTAATCAATAAAGAAATTAAAATAATAATAATAAAGACAATTTAAGAATACCATAAATATGGTCCAGGCCCTATAAATATCTTTCACTTTATAATTCAGCTTTACACAATAAATAGCACACCATACATTTAAAGTAAGAATAAAAGAAACATTATTTTTTAATAGTTAAACCTTTGTTTAAGAACCTCCCTAATCTGCTTTAGCTTCTAACTTTATTCTCTGGTTAATAGTTTGAGTGTAAAACATTTATTTTTTCTTTAGTGAATCACTGCACAAGTAGCTTTTCAATAAATATTTCTTGAAGAAATAAATGAACGGGGTGTTATTTTCCCAACAACAAAATGTTCAAACACACTGACATTATTTAGCTTTTGAAAGTGTATTTCATGGATTAATTATAATCACATATATCTTTAAAAAAACAATCTTGGCTTCTGCTTTTCTGAACCAGATGTTAATTTCTCCACAAATTAAGAATCTCAGCTGGATATAGAACCAGCTAGGCAATTCTTTTTGGTGATAACTCCTCTGGAGAGTTGATAACTAAATGTAAATAACAATTCATATTATTAACGTAATCAAAACTTATAAAAATGTACAATTATTTGTTTCTCAATCTAGTTTCCACACTGATTATGATCCTTGAAGAAATTAGTGTCACTAATTAGTGTGGTTTGTTATTTTTTGAAAGAATAAGTAAACAAATGAAAAAAAATAAGAAAAGGTAATAATAAAAAATGTTTCTGAAGTTCAAATTGTCTATTGTAATTTTACTATAAGAAAATGAACTTGGGGAGAGAACCAAGATGGTGGATTAGGTAAACATCTATTGTGCAACAATTCCAAAACTACAACATAACAACAAAACAAACATCATCCAGAATCACCAGAAAGCTGGCTGAGTGAAAATTCCACAAATAAAAGTAAAGGTGGTACACTGAGACTCAGAAGAGCAGCGGAGCGCAGCCTTGAAGATATGTGTGGAGAGAGTTTCGGAGCCATGGGGCGCGCACAGGCTGTAGAGCAGAGCTGGCAGCAGCAATCCTAGCTGGATTTCTCCAACGGGGAGGGCGGAGACATCCCACTGCACAGATTCCCCAGTGCCAGGCGACGTCCGACTCGGCCGTACTGCCTGCTCAGCTCAGAGACTCCGCCCATCCAACCTGAACACAGGGAAACTGTTTCTGAAGTTTTCATAGCCAATTGGCCTTGAGGTCAAACCTTCCTAGGGCTAACAACAACAAGCTGGGCTTAAATTAAAAAATACTGTACAACCCATAAAGGATTGCAGTAAGAGTATCCACCTCAGGTAACTGGGGAGGATGAGCCACTGTCCTTTAGAGGTCATCTACCACATAAAGCTAATCGACCAACTCAGGAAAGCAGCCACCATGAAGAGACATGGAAAGAAATCAGGTGTGAAAGAAATGGGGGAAAAAAGACGACTAGACATGGAGTTCAAAACCACGGTTATAAGGCTTTTCAAGAGGCTCCTAGAAACGGCCGATGAACTTAATGAGAACTACGAGGAAATGAATAAGACCAAAGAGGAAATGAACAAGACCTACAAGGAAATGAATGAGACCTATGAGGAAATGAATGAGACCTACAAGGAAATGAATGAGACCTACGAGGATATGAACAAGACGCTCAAGGATATGAAAAAGGACTAACTAGAAATCAAGCATTCACTGACTGAAATAAAAAAAAAAATTACACAAAGTCCTAAAAGCAGTCCAGAGGGCCACAAGAACCTAGTCAAAGATTTGAAATACAAAGAAGCAAAATCCACTCGGCTGGAAAAGCAAGATACAAAAAGAATCTAGATAATTGAAGATAATGTAAGGGGCCTCTGGGACAACCTCAAGTATGCCAACATTCGAATTGTGGGGGTGCCAGAAAAAGAGAGAGCAAGATAATGAAAACCTACTTGAAGAAACAGTGACTGAAAACTTCCCCCACCTGGTAAAGATACTGATTTAAAAGCCCAAAAAGTACACAGAACCCCAAAATATAGGAATCTAAAGAGGACCACACCAAGACACATCAAATTAAAATGCCAAGAACAAAAGATAAAGAGAGAATATTAAAAGCAGCAAGAGAAAAATAGTTAGTTACCTATAAGGGAGCACCTATACAATTGTCAGCAGATTTCTCAACAGAAATTATGCAGGCCAGACAGGAGTGGCAAGAGATATTCAAAGTGATGAATAGCAAGAATCTACAGCCAAGATTACTCTATCCAGCAAAGCTATCATTCAGAATTGAAGGTCAGATAAAGTGCTTCACAGATAAGAAAAAGCTAAAGGAGTTCATCACCACCAAACCAATATTATATGAAGTGCTGAAAGATATTCTTTAAGAAGAGGAACAAGAAAAAGGTAAAAATATAAATTATGAACAACACATACACATCTATCAACAAATGAACCTAAAAACCAAGTGAATTAATAATCTGATGAACAGGATAAACTGGTGAATATAACAGAATCATGGACATAGAGAGGGAATGGACTGACAATTCTTGGGGGATAAAAGGGGTGTGGTAAATGCAGCAAGAGACTGGACAAAAATCTTGCAACGATGGGAGAAGACAGTGGGGAGGGGGAGGGGAGGGTGGAGGGTGGGATGGGTAGAGGATGGAGGGGAGTTATGGGGGACAAAAAAGGGAGAACAATGTAATTAATAAACTGAACAATAAAGATAAAAATAAATAAATAAACTGATAATTTAATTTTCTGTTCTAATAGTGGATCCAAAAAGCCATAACAAAGTATGAACTGGTCATTTCTTCTCCCACTTTATCAGGCAAAATATTTAAAATATAGAGGTATCCACCCATGTTTATTTTTAAATTTCTCAAATAGTGACTTGTCCAGTGTGTTTATCTTTCAGCACTGCTTACAAGTAATAATTCTAATTTGTATTCTTTATCTTAGTTTGAATATTTCTGTTAATAAACAGTTTCTATTTCTTTGACATCTTCATACTTTCTTTTGATATATTTCCCCCTTTTTTTGTTCCTAAATTATACCAGATGGTGAATATTAATCTGCCAATTCATTCAATGTTAATAAACTTACCTTCTGTAGTTTAAAAAAATGAACTTGGAAATGAACTCATATAAATAGAACTAAGTCAAATTATATTTTTGTTGTTGTTTTTCCTAACCTAACACCAGGATAAAACTGGCATATCAAACTCACATAGATCAGAATTTTTACCCAATATCAAGTTTTACTAATAATTTCAAGAATATAGGTAATACATAGGTCACTCATGCTGAATAAATCATACATAATACTGCCCTCAAAGAATTTCTGATTCAGATATAAAATCTGAAATGAACATTTCAAGATATTTTTTAAGTTATTTATAAAGATTATGTCCATTGCCTCGCTGTTACTGGGCTTTGTGCTATCATCCTATAGCTGGTCCATCTGCATTCACTTGTCTGTGTTTCTGGCCATATCATGGCCGGAGCTTAGATTTTTTTTTCCCCAGTTGAATATTATTAACTTATTCAGTAGTTAAAAACTAGTGCTGACAATTTACCATAGCTAAGATTTGGAAACAGCCTAAGTGCCCATCAGCAGATGAATGGATTAAAAAACTGTGGTACATTTACACAATGTAATACTACGCCGCGGAAAAAAAGAAGGAGCTCATACCATTTGTAACAACATGGATGGATTTGGAGAGCATTATGCTAAGTGAAAATAGCCAGGCAGAGAAAGACAAATATCACATGATCTCACTCATTTGAGGAATACAATCAATGACATAGACTGATGAACAAGAATGGATCCAGAGACTGAGAAAAGTCCATCAGAATGTCAAACCTCAGGGTAAGTGGCAGGTGGTGGGAGTAAGTGGAAAAGTCAATATACTTGAACTCTTGAACTGAGGTAAGTGATTTGTGTTTTTACATCCCTGACAAAGTTTATATAAAGTTATAAAAAAATGGCAGCTAGTCTGACATTGAATTGACATGGCCTAGAGCTTGTCATATCCTATGGAGACCAGTCCTTAGGCTAGGCCCTCCTAAACCTCCTGTGACACCATAATACCCTTACATGATATTATTCTACAATGTCATTATAAAATTTGATATTTGACAACAGCATATTATACAACTATCCCAAATAAACTTACAATCTAATTCTTTGAATGTTGGACAGCAACTTAAAAAAGGATAGGAAATTAATCCCTTTCAGAAGGAATTAAGGCACTGGGAAGGCATCTGAGCATTCTATATTGGCCCTTCTTGCCCTTTCTGCCAAAGGGACCTTCTTCTTACTATTCAAATACACACAGCTGATGCCTGAGTTTTCAGTTCAAGCTGTGGCTGAAGCCTCTAGGCAGCTGGCACCATGGATATGTATCTCGACCAATGGTGTGAGCTGGGTCCTCTTTGGAGAAGAAACCTGGGTCCCCCGAGATATGTGATCAGTACCAGGACCCCACCAGCAGGCGAGGGGACTCCGAGGCAGGTACTGGACATGGAGGCCACGGGGGCATAGACTACAAAGGAGACAGAACTGAACCTCACATCACCCTGTTTGGCCCCGGAGGATGGCTGGTTAGCCAGAGACGGGTAAGATTCCTCGGGGAAGGAACAACCTAAGACAGGCACAGTCGCAGAGGGGCCAACAGGAGAGAGGTAAAAGGTCAACAGAGGTGGAGCACAGAACCTCACCCACAAACCTTGCAGGGGCTTGAATTCTCACCACTCCTGAGGGAGGTCTCCTGCCCCCACAGCTGCTTCGCCTCCCATGCACAAGTCATACCAGGACCCATTAACTAAAATATCTATTAGTAGTTCATCTTACTGTAAAATTGCCTAACATCCAAAGAACCTAAAGCAGTCATATTTGTGTGCAAAAATTAAAATTTAAAATTACTAAGACTGCAATATAAAATTTCCAAAAGCCCCCATTAATCAAAAAAGGGGAGGGTGCAGTGAGGTAATATCATGTAAGGAAAAAATATCGAGTAAGTAAAATACATCTAAAAAATTCTTACTCCAGTAAAATAAATTCCATTTGTAAAACCAACCGCAGGACACCCATGAAAAAACACACATGGTGTCAAAATAAGCAAAAGGAAAAGCATTTAGGCAAAAATTAAAAAGAATCCCAAGTCTATTTTGCATAGACTTTTTTTGTTAACTTTTGGTCGAGAATGTGTTTGTGTGTTTTCAGAGAACAACTCCAAGACCATGTGGGTTCCTGTGACTGTGAGGAACTGACGGATCTGTTCCAGTCACGAGGATGGTCCAGAGATAGGGGACACTGACGACACCTTGCCATGCTAGCAGTTGGCAGCTGTGCATGTCTGCAGGCAGCCCAGGACCAAATCAGAGAGGATGGATCTTGCATTGCCATGATGTGTCCACCATCTGGATACCATTGCTTGACATGTACACATAAAGAATTATTTGACACTGAAACTGGGACTCAGAACAGTTGGACATTGAAACTGAGACTGAAACATTTTTTGTTCTTATACATTTATATCTAGTATACAGAGGCAAGATATTTTTGAAGAAAAGAAACAGTGGAGAGTGATTGATATAGAGGCAGGGTGGCCTTGAACAGGCTGTCAAGCTACAGGGGGAAGGCTTGGGTGGATGGGAGGTGGATACTGGGGGAGATCAACTGAAAGACTTATATGCATGCATATGAGAATAACCAATGAATGAAAGACACTGGCGTGAGGAGGGGGGAGGGTGGGGATATGTGCTGGGTGGTAGGGGAGGCTGGGGGGAGGGTGAGGGGGAGGGGGAAAGGAAAACATGTAATACTATTAATTATAAGTTATACTGCAAAAAAATCAATAAAAATATATTAAAAAACAAAAACAAACAAACAAACAAAAACTAGTGCTGAGTTAAAACTTTTATAAATCTGCCTTTGTTCAGCTTCCTGTATCCATTAAAAGTTCAAAGGGCATGAGTAGGGGAGTAGGGGCAATGGGGCAATAAGGACACATATGTAATACCTTAATCAATAAAGAAAAAAGAAGTTCAGAGTTCTTTTGGCTCTTGAATCCAATACAAGTTCAGAAGCATCTGTGCTTTGGAACATTCCAGTAATATCTGGTTAGTCATTTCTGCAAATTCCAATTCATATTTTCTCAACATCTCTGGTATTTTAGAACAATGAGATATTTTATATAAGCTATCTAGAAATGTATTTTAATTTTAAAATTAAGGCAGGCAGACTTTACTCACCTTAACCGTTATTATGACCTGTTTCATAATATATTTGTTTCTTCCTCCTCCAGTGGGGTGTACACATAAGGTTTTCCTTAATGATTCAGAATACTCATCATGAGCTTTAACTATTGCTTTTTTAAAAATTGTTTAAAGTATAACATATAGTATTACATATGTCTCCGTTTTCCCCTATTGACCTCCTCCGTCTACCCCCGCCCCCCAGCATATGCCCTCAGCCCCTAGTGTCTGTGTCTACTTGTTATGCTTTTATGCATGCATAAAAGTGCTTTGGTTGATCTCTTACCACCCCCACTCCCACTCCACCCGCCTTCCCACTGAAGTTTGACAGCCTGATGTTTTTAAATATATAATGAAACATACTTTGTTTTAATATTCTCAGCTGTCATTTTTAAAAGATCCTTCTGTATTTATCCCATCTTTGTCTTTCAAGTTTGCTAACTTTATATACATTTTGAACTATAAAAACTATATCCAAATTGTTGATGTTATGTATATTAAGTAAAACTAATTTGGCTTTGAGTTAAAATTATTCTTTTCAGTCAAAAATAATAATATTAGTGAAAAACAATTATATAGTGTTAGCTGTTCCTAGGAGATTACTCAAAAATCTGACCTCTAAGTCAGAAGTTATTGTGTTTAGAAAAGATTTAGTGTTTTATAAGCTATACTCTGGAAATGAAATGTCTGCACAAAAAGTTTACAATAGATACATCTACTTGTTTATTCTTTCTTTAAAAAGCCAAATATTGATATTCTACTATGTATCTGGATCTTTGTAGAGCACTGGTAGATGGATTTAAAGATATGATATGTTAACTATATTTGATGGCACAACTCATTGTTGAGGAGGTAGATGAAAGAGTAGTGCCAATAGTTTTTTTGTTTTTTTTATAACCAGGATTTAATTATATATATATATATATATATATATATATATATATATATGATCAAAATTGAGGAAAGCGAAAAGAAACCACAATGAAAATACTTACTTGGGGATTAGATAATAATTTATAATACAATATGCATGACAAAAAGGAATAAAATATAGAAAGCAGGACTTAAATGGTTTTTGGGCCAAGCCTTAAAAATTAGATGCCAAGACTAAGAGAATAGAATTTTCTCTGTAGGGAATTAAGTTTAATCAGGGAGGTTACAAGACCTTATTTGTGTCCTAAAAGTATACCTCTGAGTAGTACACTCAAGATACATCATATTTTCCTTAATAGAAAAATGATAAATAAGTTATAAAATCTACCCTTATATGTTACTTCTTTGGGAAATATATATTGCCTATATTCTGGTTCTTGTTTGTTAGGCACTAACATGAGAATTCTTAAATAGCTCCTGGCAGAGTTTCCAAAAATCACTAACCCAAGTCAGGCATCGAGAAAATGCATGTCTTTTTTGATCTCCCTAGGTCTCAGGTAGGTGGTAATCTCATATTATTTTTCAGAGAAACCTGCTCACAGAGAGTATTTATGAATTTGCCATATGGTATTTAAAACCTCAAGTCAAAGAAGTGTTAGAAATTGCATAGACAAAATCAGAGCATGCTGGTTAATGTTGTTCTCCATTCGGGGACCATGGAAATTTCTTTGAGTGCCAAAAACTGAAGCCAAAGCATCTTAGTATTTGACTTTTACTCTATTTTTTTTAATCAACAGCCCAAACCAAGAACTGCATTAAGAGAATGGAGAGGTTGTTTTTATTTCTCCTCTTATAAAATTTACACAAAGAAACATAATTTTTCAAAATCTACTCTATACAAGAATGCTTCCAAACTAATTTATGTAGCACTGTGTCTATTCACACGCCTAATTATCTTCACTGATTATTTGCAGGTGCCAATGAATGACAAGCCAGGGAATGGGTCCATTGGTTTATAATAAATATTGAAATGACTTGTAAAATGTATTGTGAAAGAGCCACATGCTGAAAAAAAGAAAAATATAAATATTTGTATAATTCTCCTCAAAATGCCTTTATACAGTGGAGATTATAAATGCAAAATCTGCACATTCTGTCCTGATCATTGGATAAAAGAAATCTGTGGTGGAAGATGGTCTGAGATTATGGGGGCTCACTTTCCTCCCTCGTGAATAGAAAATACATTTACATTATGTCATGTGAAATTGTGGAACAGCTGCTTGGTTGGAAGGAGAGAAAAACAAGAACACCAGCCTACCAAGGGGATGCAGTGCCGACATGAGATCAGATGCACAGAGTAAATAGAAATGGCATTCAGAAAAGGTGATGAGCAATCAAGTAAAGACCAAAGTGAGCTACTCTGACCTTATATTTAGCATCCGTGCCAAATTAGCATTGCTGTGCAGTGTACTAGAAAATTAAGTGGAAAAAAAGGACAAAGTAAGTGTAAAATCAAAGCAGAAGTTGCACATGTTTGGAATATCTGAAATAATTATGCTCTACTTCATATCCAGAGGGCTGCACTGTGGTCAGCTCATCTTTTCATGAGGAGCCATGGTTCAAAGGAAAATGCTATGAGCTTGACCTGTACTAATTAAACAGGAGCCCTGTGCTCTCCCTGGGTCTTGGCCTAGATGAGTCTGAGCAGTCTCAGGGTAAAGAGGTGACTTAGAGACAGGAACAAAGATCCTTAGCTTCATTCATTATGCTGCCCTCATTTTCTGTGCTGCTCAGCCGCAGTTCATTAACTCAGCAAGCTCTCTTTCCACATACTGCAAGAAACCAGTGTACCCAGTTCAACATATATGAACCCTTATGATTGGTCACATAGCCTCAAGGAAAGAAACAGCGAGGTAAATCAGACCTTTGTTCTCTATTCCTCCACCAGGATGCTAGTCATTTCTTGCGAGTATGTAAATGAATTTACTGGATGCCCTAAAGCTTCCTGGAGTAAGTTATTTGAGCAGAGGTAATTGATTCCAAGTAAGAGAAGGAGCAAGATTCATTCAATTGGTGTTTTATTCTCCAACATTAAATCAAAGCCATTCAGACAAGAGAAAGAAAATCAAAGTTTAGTTCTGCTCAAGCAGATGACATCAAAGTTCAAGTCTGATCACAGGTTTTCCTAAAAACACAGCACAGAGACAATTTTTAAAGAATCAACAGCTATCTTTCTAACAAACACAAAAAGATATGCTGGAAGTCCCTTAGCAGATTACTATGCTTGCAGCTGGATCCTATAGAAAATGCCCATAATGAATATAATTGGTTCTCTTCCTAGCACCCTGAAATACAATAGCATCTACAATAGGCCACCTACCAAGATAGCATAACCTTCTCTTCTGTGCCTAAAACTTGTGGTAGTAATGTGTTTTTGTGTGTTGTTGTTTTCTTAAAAAGGAGAGCAACTAATCACAGTCAGTTTTTCTCAGCAGGTTTCATAGGAATGATTTAAACTTGAAAAGAAAGAGAGCCAAATTTGCTAGGGATTCACATTCTGGGGTCCTGCTGGGCAAATCCACCCTCCAGCAGCAGTTGGCTCCATGTAAGTTTTTCTCTCTCTTGTTTTTTTTCACGTTGCTAGTACTCCTCAGGAGTTTTCAGTGAGTTCAAAAGTAATGGAAATAAAGGCAGACCCATATGCTGTCTCTGCAATCCATCATTTATGCTGTAAAGTGTCAGAAAAACTTGTGATTGTCAAGATTAGGAAATACTATAAATTTGAATTCTTGTTTTCTTATCCCTTTGCAAGAACTGTGACTTCTCATTTCAGATCCACATCGCTTGTTAACTGGAGAAGAGGCTTCCTGCTTGATTGTTTTTTTAATCCTTAAAGTCTGGATTGTAGGAAGACTGCTGGACATGTCCACCACAGGGTCCAGAATGCCCAACATCATTTTCCAGCAGGTGCAGCCCTACCTGTGGAGTGCAGAGAAAGGCTGCTAGGTTGAGCTTTGTGTTCGGGTAACCACTGAGTAAATCCACAGGGCTCCACTTACCCACCACAATGTTGCCGATTGGAAGGTTTACTCCAGTCAATGATGACAACAAACTGAGAAAATCAGACAATATTGGTCTTGTATTTAAATTGGATAATATAGTGATAAGTGGACAATTGGGAAAGGGTAAATGAATTAAGAATAAAGTAAAAGACAAAATGGTTTGTGAAAAAGTGACCAGTAAGTTGAGGGAAAGCAAGAGAGAAAAGGCAAGAGCAGTTTCTTGGAGCTTCCTTGAATCTCCATCTTTTCCCTGTATTAATATACACAAATAATAAACCATTATTATAAAACTAGAAACCTGGTGCACAGAATTCATGCATGGTAGCCTCAGCCCAACCTGAACCCTCCCTAATCTGGGATCCCTCGAAGGATGTCCTACTGTTGATTTTCAGGGATCAGGCCTAAACCAGCAGTCAGACATCCCCCTCACAAGCTGAGACTGATGGTTCCTAATTGCTCATCTGCCTGCCTGCCTGATTGCCCCTAACCACTCTGCCTGCCAGCCTGCTCACCCCCAACTGCCCCTTGCCACTAGCCTCCTTGCCCCCAACCCTCCCACCAGACTGATCACCCCCAACTGCCATCTGTGCCAGTGTGCTCGCCCCCAACTGCCTCCCCTGATGACCTGCTCACCCCAATCTGCTCCCCCACTGTCCTGATCACTTCCAACTGACCCCTACTGATGGCTTGCTTGCCCCCACTTGCCCCCCTGCTGGTCTGTTACCCCCAATGGCCCCACCCCCCATCAGCCTGATCACCCACAACTGCCCTCCCCTCTTGGCCTCTAACCGCCTCTACCTCAGTTCTGCCACCATGGCTTTGTCCAGAAGAATGTCCAGAAGGTCTCCTGGAAGGTCTCCCAGTCTAATTAGCATATTACCCTTTTATTAATATAGATAGAAGCTTGGTGTATGAGAGGGGGCCAGCTGGTTTGCCCTAAAGGATGTCCCAGATCAGGTTGGGGTTCCCTTGTGTGTGGGGAGGCCTGAGCAAGGGGCTTGTGGTGGTTTTCAGGCCGGCCACACCGACATGCAGTGAGGGTTCCCAGTGTGTGGGCATAGCCAGCCTTGGTAAAAGGTTGAGAGCTGTTTTCAAGCTGGCCACAGCCCCTTCAGGGTTGGTGGGTCCCACTGGGGTGCCTGGCCACCCTGGGTGAGGGGCTGATGGCCGTTTGTAGGCTGTCCAAGCCCCTTAGTGGGGACCTCACCCCATGGGAGTGTGGCCAGCCTGGGTGAGGAGGTGAGGGCTGTTTTCAGGCTGGCCATACCCACCAGAGATCCAGCTTCTCAGCACTTTCTTTTTTTTTTCAGTGCCTCCTTGAGTGGAGGCCAGGGCTGGCTGGAAGCAGGTATATGGGATTTATTTATCTCTATAAATGAAACTTAGTAGCCTTGAGCAGAGGCTAGGGCCAGCCAGGGCGGGTGGAAAGCATGGCTTCCTCCATTGCTAGGAGCAACCCAATCCTCCTGCTGGCTCCAGTTCCATGGCTGCCACTATCTTTGTTGGGTTAATTTGGATACTCGTCCCTAATTGGCTGTTGGGTGTAGTGGAGTGATGGTCAATTTGCATGTTTCTATTTTATTAGTGTAGATTTTCTATAACCTAACCTGTATGATTTTCTTTTGACTCATTATTAAAATCATTTAACACAGTGACCTATTAATGATGCCTATGAATCAGAATATTAAAATAATGACACTTTTTGTTATAGTCCTGCTCGCTTGAATTTTGATTCCAGGCCTTCACTCCCCTATTGTCTGTGTCCATGAGTTATGCATATATGCATACATGTTAATTGGTTGATATCTTCTTACCTCCCCACCCTCCCCTGCCTTCCAACGGAAGTTTGTCAGTCTGTTCAATGCTTCTTTGTTTCTGGATCTAGTTTTGTTTATCTCCAAAATTTTCATAGAACTTTTAGTACTATGAAAGCCTTTAAAGAGTGATTTTTAAAGTATGGCTTCTGGAACAACCAAATCAGCATCACTTAGAAATATATTAGAAGTACATATTTTTTTTGTTGGTTTGTATAAGTTTTTTTAAATGTTGACAGTATTACAGGAGCCCCACTCCTCCCCCTTTGCCCACCACAACCCTTCATTGCCTCCCTTTTCCTTGGCCCTTACCAAATTATTGTCCTGTTCACGGGGTATGCATATAAGTCCTTTAGTTAATCCTTTTGCCTTCTTTATCCAGGCACCCTACTCTGCCCTTGTATAGGAACCCCTTTCAAGTCCTGTGTGGTTCAGGGTTCGGGTTCTGGAGAAGGCTACACACAAATGAAGAGAGACTTAGAAAAGTATGAATTTGGGAAATGGGGGCCAGGCAGTAGCCCATCTCTAGTGGAAGGACTGCCCTGTGCTCTGGCCTGGCTATCCCTTTTATTAAGACTATAGTATCCGCCCATAGCCTTTAGGAAGGAAATTCCAATAACAGAAATATACAAAAGACAAAGTGTTTCGGTCTTTAGCTCTGACCTTTCAGAGCAATTAGGTTGTTTACCAGCTTTCTGAACTTCCTGTCCACATCTTTCTATTAGTGAGGCAGATTGGTTTCCTGCACCCTTGGGCACCAACCAGTCTGTTCCATGTATTCATGCTTCTGGCTCCATTTTGTTTGTCAGTATATTTTGTTTATTAGATTCCACATATAAATGAGATCATATGGTATTTGCCTTTCTCTGATGGGCTTATTTCATTTGGTATAATACTCTCCAGATCCATCCATGCTGTCATAAGTGGTAAGACTTCCTTCTTTTTACAACTGTATAGTATTCCGTAGTGTAAATGTACCACTGATATTTTTATCCACTCATCTGCTGATGGACACTTTGGCTATTTCCAGATATTATCTATAGTAAATAGTGCTGCTATAAACATAGGGGTGCATATATTCTTTCTGATTGGTGTTTCAGGTTTCTCAGGATATATTCCTAGAAGTGTGATCACTGGGTCAAAAGGCAGTTTCATTTTTAATTTTTTGAGGGAATTCCATACCATTTCCACAGTGGCTACAGCAGTCTGCATTTACACCAGCAGTGCACAAGTGTTCTCTTTTCTCCACATCCTTGCCATCACTTGTTTGTTGATTTAGTGATAGTAGTCATTCTGGCAGGTGTAAGGAGAAACCTCATTATAATTTTTTATTTGCATCTTCATATGTCAATTGGCCATCTGTATGTTCTCTTAGAAGTGTCTATTTACATTCTTTGCCCATTTTTAAATTGGATTGTTTGTCTTCTTGGTGTCGAGTTATTTTTATATTTAGGAAATTAACCCTTTATTAGATGTATCATTTTCAAATATGTTCTGTCATACAATGGATTCTCTTTTCATTTTGTTGATGCTTACTATTTCTGTGCAGAAGCTACCATCTGAATTAGTTGAGTCATAAATTATGTGTATGGAGTCCAGAAATATGTCTTCAGACAGGCTTTCCATTGAATCCTGATACAAACTAAAATTTGAAAGCAATAGCACTGGGGGATTGAAAATCATTGCACTAGATCTTCTCTGGATTCTATTCTCAATTTTTAAAAAAGATATGGAATTATTTACATGATTTTAAATGTGTAAATAACTGTTCCAGTCAGTGAGAAATTTACTGAACACCTAATACAAGACCATGGATCAGAATTAAGAACTATTGAAAATGAATGAGATAATATTACTTCAGGTGAAGGAGAAACGCATGTCAAGAAATAGCTACAATACAATGATATAATTGAAAATAGATGTGTGTACAAAGTTTTGTACACACAGAAGTCATTACAGATTTCAAAGAGATGGAGTTTGAGCAGGAAAATGTAATTTATTTGCTCATATGAAATTTTTATGTAATACATCAATTGGCAGCTAACAATATTTTCCAGTAAATGACAGAATAATCTGGGGAGCAATTTCTCTTTATCAGGACACATGATTGCAGAATCAATCTGGCATGTCCTCCCATTTTGAGCCAGCTACACTTTGCTACATATCAGAAGGGCTTAACACAATATTGCACTCTAACAAGAGATTATACCAATAGTTTTCTTATAGAACTAGTATATTTATACTTTTAACCTTTATTGTTGAAATTATTATGTATGTTCCCTTTTTTCCCCCATTGACCTCTCCCAGCATGCTCTCATCTTCCATCTCAGGCCTTTACTCCCCTATTGTCTGTGTCCATGAGTTATGCATATATGCACACATGTTCATTGGTTGATATCTTCTCAGCTACCCACCCTTCCCTGCCTTCCTTCTGAGGTTTGACAGTCTGTCAATACTTCTATGTCTCTGGATCTAGTTTTGTTCATCATCTCCAAAATTTATAGAGAACTCATACTACTTAACAAAAGGAAGATAAAAAATCCAATCAAAAAATAGGCAAAGGACCCAAATTGACATTTTTTGGAAAAAGACACACAGAAAGCCAAGAGACATATATCATCCGAGAGATGAAAATCAAAATGACAATGTGGTACCATCTCACACCTGTCAGAATGGCTATCATCAACAAATCAATAAACAACAAGTGCTGGCGAAGCTGCAGAGAAAAAGGAAACCTTGTGCACTGCTGGTGGGAATGCAGACTGATGCAGCCACTGTGGAAAACAGTATGGAGCTTCCTCAATAAACTAAAAATAAAACTCCTATTAGACCCAGTGATCCCACTTCTAGGAATATACCCCAAGAAACTAGAAACACCAACCAGAAAGGATATCTGCACCCCTATGTTCATAGTGGCATAATTCGCCATAGCTAAGATTTGGAAACAGCCTAAGTGCCCATCAGTAGATGAGTGGATTAAAAAACTGTGGTACATCTACACAATGGAATACTATACTAAGATATAAAAAGAAGGAATTCTTATAATTTGCAACAGCATGGATGGAACTGAAGACCATTATGCTAAGTGAAATAAGCCAGTCAGAGAAAGATAAATATCACATGATCTCACTCATTTGTGGAATATAATGAACAACATAAACTGATGAACAAAAACAGAGCCAGAGTCAGAGAAGCATCAATTAGAGTGACAGTCAAATCTTACAGGGAAGATAGGGAAGAGTGGGAGTAAGGGGGAGAGATCAACCAAAAGACTTGTGTGCATGTATATAAGCCTAACCAATGAACACAGACAACATAGGGGTGAGGGTTTGAATGGGGGGATGGGGTGTAATGGGGGAGGGTAAGGATACATATGTCATACCTTAATCAATAAAAAAAAAGAAATCAACAAAAGGACAAGTGCTGGGGAGGTTGCTGATATCCTCTTCCTTTTTCCTTTGGCTCTACTTCCCAGCTTCTCAGTCACATAGTCAATTATTTGGCAGATTCCTCCAAGGGAAAAGCTACCCAAAAAGGCAGAATCATTACTCTGAATTTTCTTTTTCTTTTGGAATTTGTTGGCTTATGAGCATCCCAAAGGTGATCTCATTATAATATATTTCTAGTTATCATTATCAAGAGGATTGGATCACATTTCTTAATCTTTCATTGATGCAAGTGAAAAACACAAGTTACTTTTAAATCCAGATAAATTTCTGTGTTTCCCATGCAATAAATGTTTGCTGTGGTATAAGGCATTGAAGACACAGTATTTCTAAAAAATATTACACTCGTGTTTCTGTGGGTTTTATTTCATTCATTCTATAAGTTTTATACTGGCACTTTCTTATTTTAATGACATGAGATTAATTTTCTTCTATTGAATATATATCTCTGAAAGTTTAAGCAGACGCAACTTCCATTAGCATTTGCAGCAAGTTATATAACTTGATGTGTGATATATTAATGACTGACTTACCAGTATGCTATGCATAAATTAGATACCAGCTTCTAATAGCTTTAAATTTTACTTTATTTACTCAAAGTTATTTGGTAATTTTATCCACCTTCAATTAGTACAACATATACAATTACATCAAATTAGTGAAGTGATAAAAAAATGAACAACTGTACCCAAATTCATACATGATAAGTAAAATTGTGAATAGAATCTGAAATGTAGTACTTTTCATAGAATAGTTGGTGGAAATCAGTCACTGAACACATTTTTATAAAATGCCTATTCTGGACTACAGATCATAGCCAGTGGGATACTGAAACAGCAAATCTCTGTCAGCATATTTTTGAATATTGATGCTTTTAATAAGTAATAAATTGTGCCATTACTGTTGTTAAATATATAATACTTAATTCTGGTCAATATTTTACTAGAATAGTCACCATGAAAAGAAGTATGTTTAAATGACACTTTTAGGAAAATAATGTTAATAGAAAATAGTTGGCTTTCAATTTAGCTGCAAGTTATGTTTTAGAAATATTTGAGCTTTAGGAAATCATATGAGATAAGTGAGAAAAAAATAAGTTGGAAACTTGCTATGCTGTTAATCTCAAAAAGAGGTGACACTTTGGCCTAATTTTGGTTCATCTGCACGGCTGTAACATAACAAAGCCTGAAGGACTGTCCTGTTCCTGCTCTACTAGGGCTAATCGGCTTACGTTACCCTTTGGGCACTGAATAAATTACAGCTAATCTACAAACAACAGGAGGATCTATGCAATTCAGCTCTCAAAAGCAAAGAGAGAACATTTTTCTAGGAGATGACAGTGAGGAATAATGAACACCAGCCTACTACGGATGTTTTTTTTTTTAAAGAAAGATGAAACTATATGCTAAGTCTATAGCAAACATTTTTCTGAGAAGGGACCCCATTGAGGCATACAGTTTACTTTGGTCATTGATAAATATGTTGTATTCTGTTATTTAAAGTGTTGAAGGAAGAAAAAGTTTAATTCAGAAAGTGACTTAGATTGATACAGATAACATGGATGGAGTTAGGTATTAGAAATCTTCCCAGGAGGACAAAGATATGTAGGTCCACATCAAAACATAAACTAGCCACATTTAATTTGACAACTGGCATAGAAACTTTTTCAGACTTTGAAAACAAACGAAGTGTCCACCCCATTGGAATAGCCTAAACCTCTGATGCCCCTGCCCCCACCCCCATCCACCCCCCTGGCTAAGGGATTACTGCCCTAGCTATCAGGATTCAGTCATAAGATCTAAGGCAAATATTCTACTAGAATCCTAGGATACAGGGCTTGTCAACGTTTTGTAACATGTCCTTTTCACATGCTTGTTAGTCATCTCTACTTGTTTTTAATCTTCTCTAAATTGTGTATCTCTATTCTTTGCCTGGTTCATAGAGAGATTTGTTTTTTAATTGCTTGTTGAAGTATTAGATCTCTTTACATTCTGAGGCTGTAAATGCCTGACATGTACTTGCAAATGATTTCCTTCATTTACTTTCAGTCCTTTAATAATGCTTATTATGATCTTGCTCATAATACATTTTATGAATTTTCTTTTTTTATGTATCCACAGCTATTAATCACTTACTTCTGCCTTTGGTGTCATATAAATGTTTTCTTTCTACTGAGCTTACATAAATATTCATCCATTTTTTTCAAGAGAGCTAAGTATTAATCTCAGTTTTTTCTCAATGTTTCTCAACTTAGTTATTTATATTTAACCTTGAATCTATTTGAAATTGCTTTTGAATGAAATGAGATAATGTTCTAGTTTATTTTGAAGGCTAGACTATTATCAATCAGACAATTCTATTATCTATGATTTATAATGTAACCATTTTAATATGGTCCATATATTTCAGTTTTGTCTGAACTGTCATATTTTACTTTACTGTCTGATGCATGCATTAGAATATTTTTAAAAATTGAAGCTTTAGAAAAGTTTTAATATTTGATAATAAATATTAGACTTCCCTGTTGTTTTTAACTGCTTTATTGTATTTTATTTGATATATATTAAAATGCACATATTTAAAATGTACAATTTAAGTTTGAAATATATAAACATCCATGAAATTATCACCACAGTGACAATAATTAGCATGTTCCTCATCCCTGAAAGTTCCCTCACTTCTCCTGGTAGTCCTGTTATCTTCCCAGCTCAACCAGTCTTTACCTTGTTTTTAAGCAACCATTGAACTGCATTCTTTTCTTTTACTACAGAGAGCTTTGTTTTGAATTTTCTATAAAAGCAATAATTCACAATGTAATATTTGGGAGGGACTCTGGCACTTTTTACTTATCATAATTATTTTTAGACTCATATATATTGTTACATGTATCAGAAGTTTGTTTGTATTTTTCTGCATAGTATTTTGTTGTGCTTCTATATCACAATTTACGTCCATTCACCTGTTGATGGTGATTTGCGGTGTTTCCAGTTTTTGGCTATTAGAAATAAAGCTGCTTTGATATTTGTGTACAAGTATTTGTATGAATGCATGCTTTAATTTCCTTATGTAAATACCTAAGAGAGAAAGTGGCTGAATTCTATGGTTGGTATATATTTAACTTTTTCAGAAATCACTAATTATTTTCAATGTAGTTTTGCTATTTTACAATCTTATCATCAGTGTATATCCTCTTTGTAGAAGGAGCTATTCAAATATTTTGCTCGATTATTTTCTTGAATTCTTTGCTTTGTTAATACTAAATTTTGAAATTTCTTTGTATGTTCTGGATATGTCATTTAAGAGATGCATTATTTGTAAACATTTTCCCCCAATTTTTGGTTTGTTTGTATATTCTTTCAACATTGATTTTTACAGAGTGAAGATTTTTGTTTTAATGAAATCTAAGAAATATTTGACTACTTTAAGATTATTAATGTTTTCTCATATGTTATCTCCTTGAATTCTACAGTTTTACATGTTATTTCTCTGATGTATTTTGAGGTAAATTTTTAGTATAAATTGTGAATTATATACAAAGGTTTATTGTTTTGCATATGGGTGTCCAATTGTTCCAACATCGTTAGCTCTACTAAATTACCTTTAAACATTTTTGTTTAACAAAATCTAGCATTTATATACAAATGGGTCTATGTCTGGACAATTAAATTTGTTTTGTTTTGAAAATTTTGTCTGTCTATTCCAATACCACAATGACTTGATTACTACATTTTTTAAATCTTTATTGCTCAGTTTATTAATTACATTGTTCCCTTTTTTCACCCTATAACTCCCCTCCACCCAGTACCCATCCCACCCTCCCTCCTCACCTCCCCCTCCCCACTGTCCTCTCCCATAGTTGCATGATTTTTGTCCAGGCTCTCGCTGAACCTCCCACACCACTTTTCTCCCCAAGAATTGTCAGTCTATTCCCTCTCTATGTCCATGATTCTGTTATATTCACCAGTTTATCCTGTTCATCAGATTATTAATTTGCTTGATTTTTAGATTCATTTGTTGATAGATGTGTATGTGTTGTTCATAATTTACACTTTTATCTTTTTCTTCTTCCTCTTCTTAAAGAATATCTTTCAGAATTTCATATAATATTGGTTTGGTGGTGATGAACTCCTTTAGCTTTTTCTTATCTGCGAAGTACTTTATCTGACCTTCAATTATGAATGATAGCTTTGCTGGGTAGAGTAATCTTGGTTGTAGATTCTTGCTGTTCATCACTTTGAATATTTCTTGCCACTTCCATCTGGCCTGCATTTTTTCTGTTGAGAAATCCGCTGACAATCGTATGGGTGCTCCCTTATAGGTAACTAACTATTTTTCTCTTGCTGCTTTTAATATTCTCTCTTTATATTTTGCCCTTAGCATTTTAATTATGATGTGTCTTGGTGTGGCCTTTTTAGATTCCTATATTTTGGGGTTCTGTGCACTTCTTGGGCTTTTAAGTCAATTTCTTTCACCAGGTGGGGGAAGTTTTCAGTTACTATTTCTTCAAGTAGGTTTTCATTATCTTGCTCTCTCTCTTTTTCTGGCATCCCTATAATTCGGTTGCTGGCATGCTTGAGGTTGTCCCAGAGGTCCCTTACACTATCTTAAATTTTTTGGATTCTTTTTGCTTCTTGCTTTTCTGGCTGAGTGAATTTTGCTTCTTTGTATTTTAAATCTTTGACTTGGTTCTTGTGGTCCTTTGAACTGTGTTTAGGTCTTTGTATATTTTTTATTTCAGTCAGTATATGCTTAATTTCTAGTTGGTCCTTTTTCATATCCTCGTAGGTCTTGTTCATTTCCTTGTAGGTCTAGGCCTTTTCTAGGAGCCTCTTGAAAAACCTTATAACCGTGGTTTGACCTCTATGTATAATCGTCTTTTTTCCTCCATTTCTTTCACATATGATTTCTTTCCATTTCTCTGCATGGTGGCTGCTTTCCTGAGTTGGTCCATTAGCTTTGTGTGGTAGATGACCTCTAAGGGACAGTGGGTCAGCCTCCTCAGTTACCTGAGGTAGATACTCTTGCTGCAGCCCTTTATAAGTTGTACAGTATTGTTGAAGTTAAGCCCAACTTATTGTTGTTAGCACTAGGAAGGTTTGACCTCCAGGCCAATTGATTGTGAGGGTAAGCTGTGTTCAGGTTGGATGTACAGATTCTCTGGGCTGAGCAGGCAGCATCAGCTCCTCCCTATGTGGCACCTGTCTCTGTGCCGGGTGGTAATGGCTGCACGCACCTCCAAGAGAAAGCCAACACTGATCTCCACCCTTTGCCAGACAACTCAGCCTCTCCCCAAATGAGTCTGCACCCCCAAAGTCTCACACAGGGTTGTAACACAATGCAGTCCGCTGGTCTCCCAAACAAGGGAGCAAATCATGAGTCCTCTCTGTGCGGTTGTGCACTTCTGTTCCCAAGTTTATGTGCAAACTGCTGTTCCCAAGTTTATGCGCACTCTCCTCAAGCTCGCCCTCTCCACAAGCTCACAGACCTCTGCCGTGCCCAGGCTCCAGCATGCTTCCCCACTGTCCAATTTCACCCCGTATGAACCTCGCCTGGAACTAGGGAATCAGTGCAGTGGGACGCCTTTGCACACCCTGTTGGAGAAAACCAGCTGGGTTTGCAGCCGCCTGACCTCTCCACTGGCACACGCATGTCTCCAAACCTCTGGCTCTACGAGTATCTTCAACACTGCCCTCCACTGCTCCTCTGAGTTACAGTGTCCTATCTTTACTTTTATTTGTGGAATTTTCACTCAACCATCTTTCCAGTGATTCTGGATGATGTTTGTTCTGTCATTAAGCTGTAGTTTTGGAATTGTTGTGTTGGGCAGCAAGATAGGTGTTTACCTATACCGCCATCTTGGTTCCTCCTCTGATTACTGCATTTTTATTATAAGCCCTTAAAACAGTCCTTCAGCTTTATCCTTATTTTAGGAAACCATTTTTGGCTTTTCCAGATTATTTTCATTTTTATGAAATTATATTATCAATATAATTTTATTATCAAATATAATTTTATAAATTATATTATCAACTTGTCAATTTCTAACAAAAAAGTTTCTATTATTTTTATTGAGTTGAATTCATAGATTAATTTAAGAAGAAATGGCATCTCAGTAATATTGAACCATCTGATGCATTTGTTAAAAGCAAGAAAATAGGCCCAAAATGGAGCTGCTTATGTTAAGCCCTCCCATCATCAAACCAAGACTTCATTACAATTTCCATTCCCAGAAATCAGCCAATCAGCAATCACCTGATCATTATTAGTGAGGCAATTTGTCTCTTAATTTCCCACCATCCCTAAGGAAAGTGATCTTGCAAAAACCTATCTGCTTCTTTTGCCTCATATAACTTTCTCATTCCTACACCCTTATGCCTGTATTTAATTTTATACTGCTCTTCAGGACTCTTTTCTATCTGATAGATTTGATGAGGCACAATTCACAAATAAAACTAATAAGATGTTTAAATGATACTCAATTGAATTTTGTTTTTTAATATACTACATATATCTTTTCCCATTTATTTTGGTCTTCTCCAACTACTCATAAGATTATTTTGCAGTGTTCACAGTACATATTCTGAACATCTACTCTCCAACATATCCCAAAGTATTTCATATTTCTGATGCTATTGTAAATAGTAATTTTTATTTCTATTTTTGCATATTTTTTCCTAGTACATGGAGAAAAAATGAATTTTTCTGTCTTGATCTTATAACTTAAAACCTTGCTAAAGTTATTTATTCTAGTAGCTATTCTTTTTAAGTTTTGTAGGATTGTCTATCTAGATTATCAGGTATTCTCAAAGTAGAGATTTAGTTCTTTCAAAATTAGATTTTTAAAAATATTTTCTTTATCCTATTGTATTGGCTAAAATCTCCAGTTTAATGCTGAATAAAAGTCAATAGAACAATTTTCCTACTCATATTCTTAACTGTAGGTTTAAAACATTCAATATTTTAGTATTAAGTATGACATTAGCTGTATTTCTTTAAAGATGTTCTTGCTTCAATTAAGAAAAATTCATTTTAGAGAAACCAAGATGGTGGCATAGGTAAAGACCTAAACTGCTGCCTCACACAATAATTTCAAAACTACAACTAAAAGATAAAACAATATCATCCAGAAGTGTCTGGAAAACTGGCTGACTGGGAATTCTACAACTAAAAGGAAAAAGAAAAGTATGGAGAATCAGAGGGGCTGCAAAGCCTGACATACGAAAACTCGCACGCTCAGAGAGGACAGGGCGGGAGAGGATGAAGCGGCTGAGTGCCTGGATGCTGTGCTCTAGCGGGAAGGAAACAAAAGCTCCAGACTGCACTGAACCCCAGTATCAGGTGAGAATCTGGAAGTCCAGATTAACTGGGGGAGAGACTGGACTGTTTGGCAATGGTCGAAACTAGAGGGTGCCTTTCTCTCAGATGTGCTTGCAATAATTGCCTAGGGATACTGAGACCCAGAAACCTCATGGGGTGGGGCTGATTTGGAACCTAAGGCTGATGGCTCCAACCTGAAACTCCACCTCATCCAAGCTGAGCACAGAGGTTTTTGCAATTTTGTAAGTCTTGTCAAATAAGGCTGTCTCCCAGCACAGACACAGCTGATTCTCACAGCCAATTGGCCTGGCAGTCAATTCCTCCCAGTGATACCAACAACAATCAAGACTTAACTACAACAAGGCTGTACACACAGTCTACAAAGGGGTGCACCAAGAGTGTCCACCTCAGGTAACGGGAAACTGAGACATTTAGCGCACAAAACTACCCTATCAAATCAGGGAGGCAGCAAAAATGCGGATACAAAGAAACAGATTACAAATGAAAAAAAAATGGAGGAAAACGAACCACTGAATATAGAGTTCAAAGCCACAGTTATAGGGTTTTTCAAAAGGTCCTAGAAAAGGCTGAAAATTTTAGTGAGACTGTTGAGGATATGAAAAAGGACCAACTAAAAAGTAAACATACACTAATTGAAATAAAAAATATTATATAGAGACCCAACAGCAGATTAGAGAAATGCAAGAATCAAGTCAAAGACTTGAAATACCAGGAGGCAAAAAACACTTAACCGGAAAAGTAAAAAGAAAAGAGAATCCAAAAATTTGAAGATAGTATAAGAAGCCTCAACTTCCAGCATATCAACATCAGAATTATGGGGGTGCCAGAAGAAGAGAGAGAGCAAGATAATGAAACCTATTTGAAGAAATCATGAATGGAAACTTCCCCCAACTGGAGAAAGAAATAGACCTACAAGTTCAGGAAGCACACAGAACACCAAACAAAAGGAATCCAAAGAGGACCACGTCAAGACACGTCATAATTAAAATCCCAAGAGCAAAAGACAAAGAGACAATATTAAAAGTAGCAAGAAAAAAACACTTAATTACCTACAAGGGAGCACCCATATGATTGTCAGCTGATTTCTCAACAGAAACTATGCAGGGCAGACAGGAATGGCAAGAAATTTTCAAAGTGATGAATAGCAAGAATCTACAACCAAGATTACTCTTCCCAAGGAAGCTATCATTCAGAATTGAAGGTCAGATAAAGAGCTTCAGAGATAAGAAGAAGCTAAAGGCATTAATCAACACCAAACCAATATTATATGAAATGCTGAAAGGTATTCTTTAAGAAGAGGAAGAAGAAGGAAAAGGTGGCTACTTTAAACTAGAGCATGGATGGAACTGGAGAACATTATGCTAAGTGAAATAAGCCAGTCAAAGAAAGATAAGTATCACATGATCTCACTCATTAATGGAATATAATGAACAACATAAACTGATGAACAAAAACAGATCCAGAGACAGAGAAGCATTGACTGTAAAACCTCAGAGGGAAGGTAAGGGAGGGTGGACGTAAGGGAAAGAGAACAACCAAAGGACTTGTATGTATGCATATAAGCTTAATTAATGGACACGGACACCAGCGGGGTGAGGACATGAGTGGGCAGGAGAGGTTTGGAAGGTGTAATGGGGGATCAGGACACATATGTAATACCTCAATCAATAATTAAATTATTTTTTAAAAGAAAAATCCATTCTATTCTAAATTTGCTGAGATATTTTAGGTATAGATATTGGTTTTTTCCAAGTGCTTTTTCTGCAACTATTGGAATGATCATATGTTTTGTTTCTGTTTGTTTTCCAGTCTATTTATATGATGAATTACACAATAGACTGTTTTGCAGTCAATTTATATGATGAATTACACAATAATTGCTGTTTAGGATGTTTCTATTTACAGTTTTATCAACTTTTGCTTTATTTATTTGATATTCTGTTATTAGTTGCATATCCATTTGAATTCTTATGTCTTCTTGAAGAATTTGACAACTTTATTACTTACCACTGCCAATATTTTTTGCTCATACATTTACTTTGATATTAATAAAAATCACTTCTATTTTCTTTTGTTCAATATTATAAAGGGATATCTCCATTATATCACTTTATTTTAATTTTATTTCTGAATTTATAATACATTAAGCTTTTTATCAGCAATATATTGTAAATTCTTTGTTTTTTGTGAAAATTAACAACCTCTTACATTTTATTTTGCTTGTTATTTTTAGTGTTTATTTTAAATTTTATAGCATTCATTTTTAACTTATCACTACTTTTAAGTAATATTTGTCTCTTCATGTGTATAAAAAGAATATAACAATAAACTCTCATTTCCATAACCCATATTATGTGCTATTTATCACATTTTGTTTTTATTTTATTACAAGTTATAAACCACATTATTACAGTTTTTGTTTGAAGTGTTCTTGATTTTAATTAATTTAAAAATTAATTTTATTAATTTTTAAATGATTCCTATTTAGGAAAAAATATTTTATATATATCCACATATTTATAATTTTTATGTTCTTTATTTGTGTAGAAATGCAACATAAAATTATCATATACCCAACAGTTTTACTAATACAAATATCCTCCCAAAATTGAAAACAGATGTTCAAGCAAAATTTGTACATGGATGTTCCCACCAATATTATTCATAATAGCCAAAGGTTGAAAGAACGTAAATGTCCACTCAGCTATGAACAGATACTGTGGTATATCCATGGAATCTAATATTGTTAAGTCATAAAAATGAATGAAATACTGATACATGCTACAACATGGATGAATTTTTAAAAATATTGTATTAATTGAAAGAAGCCAAACAAAAAAGTTCATATATTATATGAATTAATTTATATTAAATACCCAGAGATGGAATATCCTAAATAAGAAAACAGGGATTGCCTTGGGTTGGAGAGGTTGAAAGACTGGGGAGTGTATGATTAATGGCTATGAGTTTACTTTTTGGTGATGAAATATTCTGGCACTAGACAGTAATGATGATAATACAACATACTAAATGGACTCAATAACACTACTTACAAACTTTTAAATAGTTAAAGTGGTTGATTTTATGTCTTTTACCATAATACAAAAAAATTATTCTTAATATTATTGTTCTCATTTTTAAATGTATTTTAGAATGATAATTAAAGAACCTAAGTTATAGACTATTTCCCCACTTATCCAACCATGTTCCACTTAATATCAGAGGATTTACAAAGATAAAGAATAATTGGAGGTCCCTTGACTATCTGCCTAATTATATAAATGATGACAAAGCTCTAAATAAATCATGAGACTTATAGATGGCTGAATAGCAATAATAATTAAAGACTCCTAAACCCCAGGTTAGTATTACTTTTATTATTATAAAATTTTGCTTCACATCAGCAAAAATATGTATATAAAGATTATTTATAGTATGAATAAGTCTTTGTGGATTGATTTTCTATTTCATTTGGTATATTTAAAAATTATATTCACTACAACTAAGTTAATAAATGAGACAGTTGAAGAAAATAGATGGGGAATGACATAAAATTAAGCAGGAAAACAAGATTAATAGATGCACTATAAATTTATATAGGCTTTTCTAGAGGTGGGCTGAAATGTAGGCTCTGAGCCTTCTGGGATGTGATTAAGAGACAAAAACTGAGGTAAAGATGCGAAGTTTCTCTACGATCAAAATATATGTATGTGTGTATATAAATCCTGTATAATAAAAAGCTAATATGCAAATGAACGACTGGTTACTATGATGTGCACAACTATGATGTGTACTGACCAAAGAGGGAGTGCCACTCAGCCAGAAGCCGGGCTCAGGGCTGGTGAGCACAGCAGTGGTGGTGGGAGCCTCTCCTTTCTCCGCCGCAGCACTAAGGCTGTCCTACTACCGACTTAGGCCTGATCTCTGCGGGCCTAAGCTGTCATTCAGACATCCCCCAAGGCCTCCCAGACTGCAAGAGGGTGCAGGCCAAGCTAAGGGAGACCCCTCACCAAGGGCACAAATTTTGTGCATTGGGCCTGTAGTATATCTGTACTAATAAAAGAGAAATATGTAAACTGACCATCACTTTGTGATGTCCATAGTCAATCAAGAGTGAGTATGAAAATTAACCTGACAAAGATTGTGGCAGCCTCACCCTCAGCTGTTCCAGGCCTCTGGGCAGCATGCCTCCTCAGGGCCTCCCTGCCCTGTTCCACACCTGTCAGCCATCCTTGCAGCCGCCCTGTGGCCCAGCCCCTGGACTCAGAGGCAACCCTCTGGTGTTTGAGGTCGTAGCTCCAGGTGTCTGGCGTCTCCCTCTACCCAACCCCTGCCCTGTTGGAGCAGCTCAGTATACAGTTAGCATGCCCTGGGAGCCCCAGGCCATGGTGGCAGTGGCAGGCGGCTCAGCTTTGTTTTGAATAGATGAAAGAGGCCACCTAAACAGTAACCCAAATTATCAAACCTCCCTCCTCCCTACTTCACCAAATCAAGAGGTGAGGGGAGAGGAAATTGGCATGGAGGGAGAGCAGGTGAGCAGGAGGCAGAGAACAGAAAAGAAAGAGGATGAGAAAGGGGACCAGTTGCATCCCACTTTCACAATGGGAAAGTGAAATGCACTAGTGCACCCAACCTCTCCAGTTCTGCCGCCTGCCTCTCTGTCTCCACCTCTTTCCCTCCATACCTCCTCGAGAACAGCAAGGCTGCACAGAGGAACTCTCCAGAGAAGGGCAAGGAAGAAGCGATGCCAGAGCTCACAGGGCTTGCCAACTCTGCCACCACTGCACAGGCTGCCAGAGTGAGCCTGCCTTGTGCAGGTGGCCAGGGGAAGAAAGGCCTATTCTTCCACAAATCTTCATGCATCGGGCTTCTAGTGTGTGTGTGTGTGTGTGTGTGTGTGTGTGTACACTATATATATATATATATATATATATATATATATATATACACACACTATATTAACATTCATTTAATGAATGTCAGAGGAATATATATAATTCTTATTTACCTGCCACTGTCAACAAAACTAAATCAAAGATTCAAACATAAGAAATTTTATTCCATCATTAATGTATCATTGCTGGCATATGTCTTAAGCAAGGAATATTAATCTTTTGTAATCATTAGCTACTCATTAAATTAGTAAAAGAGATTTATCACATCCCACCATCCACAACAAAAAAGTACTCGATGTTCCCTGAAAAACCTTTGATCTTTCTTCTTAGCCTTATTCTTTCTTTATAATTTTATTCAAAATTGTCTTGGAAAACATTAGTTTTAAAATTTATTTAAATTTAAGAAAGTATTATTCATTAATGTACCATGTTATTTGTCCCTGAAGAAACCCTGCCAATAATAAAAATTACATTATGACTCTCCTTCCCCATGTATACAAATTTCAAGCTTACCTCCTTTATACACAGCAAAATTATATCTTAGAGTCAGAGCAAATAATAAAATGACCTTTTATGAGCAAGAAAAACCTGCATCAATTTTTCAACTTGACAACTGAGATTTGAGAAAGAATTGTAATGCAGAAAAGCTAGTGAAAGGATAAAAATTACATTCATGAAAAATAATAGTGACCAACCTTGGAATTTTTAGCCGAGTGAAGAAAATGTTGAGGGATCACAAAATAATGTGAAGTTTTACATGTCTACTGAGGACCAGACAATGGCCAGACAATTCGTAGAAGAGATGTACTCATAATAGAAGTCAAAATTATTGACACAGTGAATATTGGGAATTTATTGCTTAAAAAAAGAAATACATTATTCTAACATAGATGTGCTTCAACCAATAGAAATGAAAGTGGAAAATAAAATAATGCAAGTTCAAATTTTTTCTCCTTATGCAATTTGTTCCATGAACTTAGTGAATGTATTTGCCTTTAAGAAAGAGTGTTGCACTTTCTGTTGAAAAATTTCCATTAAATTTTAAGAAGATGTAATTGCACATCCAGCACTAAAATATCTATTTCATGTAAATTATAGAATGTACTTTTATTTCAGCATTAAATTAGTTTCCTATACAGAAGAGTGTCTAAGTTACTTGCAGACAATTTTTAAAAAAATCTATGTAATAATTCAGTTTTACCAACCTTACAATTTTCTCAGCAAATGTCATAAGAAATTGTAAAATATCTTGTTAAACATAAAATACACTATCATTATTAAAATGCCTGATAATCTTACCTGAATACGAAGTTCTTTCAAAAATGCATTTTTACAACAATTCAATCTAAATTACATTAAAATTGGAATTTTTATTAAACTAAATGTTATATTACCTCTCAAAGCCTTTTCAATTGATTTTTTTTATTTGGGGAATTACACTTATTTAAGATCATTCTAGGAGAACTGAATTACTGTGGTATTTTAACAATTATTTTAAAACTTAAGAAAATTATTTTAGTCTGTAAATTTGAGACTTACAAAAACATTTTTTCTGAGTGAACGTGTTTTATTTTCTTTTTTATTTTTTTCTTTATATCATTTTTCCCATCACCATTTATCCCTCATATACTCTCTCTTCCACCTTTACCTGCCACCTCTGTGATACCTCAGTTAATCATAATATAACTAAATAGAACTCCAAATTATATTTATAAATTTTTCAAAGAAAGATAAAGATTTTAAAATCCAGCAATAATGTGAACACTGTAAGGCTCAGTTCAGACTAATAGCATCACATATACCTTGTCTATCTACAGAACACTACTGAAGGCACCATGCTATCCTCCAAAATTAGTAATTCTCTGATTATCTTCACCTTATTACTCTTATTAGGGTCAAAAACAGACTAATAAGATTTTGGAACATTCAAAACATGAGTGTGTTTTTCTAGAAAGCCGTCAACTCACAAGAAAATGAAATAGAAAAGAAAGGATATTTTACCCACCAAGAATTTCAAATAGCTAAAGCTGTGTTATACCAGTTTACCTTTGAAATATCACAGCTACAATTTATACTGCCATTGCAAGGATAAAGCCTTGATTCTTGAGTCCCAAATGTTTTTTTTCTTTCCATTTATACTTTATAATCATTTTCAAAATCTAGTACTCCCATACAAGAGAAGAAAGCTATCATATATGTCCATTCGATCGGCAGAAGAGTAATACAGCTATTTAAACCACCAGCCAGCAGCAATATTGGAAAGGTCTAAATGGAACTCGCACTCATTCTGCTGTTCCATCTGCCTCCAGTGGCTATTGACATCTTTGCCACAGTCTCTGTTAATCACAAAAGAACCAATAGACTTTCTTCTGTCTTACCTCCCTCTGAGTTTCTATTTTGGAATAAAAACAAGAAATCAAGCCTCTTCAAACTGTGTCTTAAATAATTAGACACATAATGAAGTTTTACGGTATTTTCATAATGTATAAACTATGAGCCAAATTCATGAGCTTTGCAATAAAGTCTTTCTTGGCTACTCACATGTGTTGTTTCCTGTTAATTTAGCACGCTAAAGATTTGGGGTAATGTTAAATTAATGACATCTGGACCAGAAGTTATTACTCTGTGTGGTGGCAGTTGATAGACTGGTCAATTTCATAAATGTAGTTTCTGTGAATGTCTTTATTAGTGAAAGCAGGAATCTCCAACTAGATTACCTATTTTTGTTTTCTATCAATATATTTAAAGATACTAGTACTAACTTTAAAAATTTGCTTGATTATGTTTTTAATGGAAAGACAAGCATAAAGGACAATGTAAGCATAGACTCTAAGTTAGAATAGAGGACAAAAAATCATATGTAAACCACTGGATTAAAAAAAAGTTCTATTTAAATTATGTTAACTTTTATTCAAAATCAGGCTATCATATAAATGCTCTCAAAGTTCAAACCTATGCCACATGGCAAATATTTGACCAACTCCTGAGCAGGCAACCAGCCAGCCCAGCAGATGGACATGCAAGCTTTCAGCCCAGGATGCACTTGTTCATGCCCAGTGGCCATGAGGTATATATTAAGGCCATTATCTCCTAATGGAAAACTCAAAACATCTGTCTATTTGGGGCTGCTGTTTTACCAGATGCCAGCTTGTAACAACTACTAAAATAACCAATATTTGAAATGACTTTTTAGATTATTAAAAATAATATTTTAATTATTTTTATTAAATGGTTAAGTGTTAAGATGAAGGTGATTAGTCTTATTCAGGATTTATTTAGGACTTTTTTTTCTTAAAGATTTTTTAAAATAGTACAGAATACAACTTACAGAGGCTTCCATTAATATAATAGTCTACTTTCATTAATATAATTGCTGGATCCTATCTGTTTTCAAAAGCTATTACCGTTAGAAATAAGCATATTAAAAACCTGGCATAATTAATAGTAGATAACTGAATGTACATACCTGCAATGTGCCCAGATTATCCAATGGTGTTAGGATCCAGTTCACCAAACTCACCAAATTAATCAAGAGTTGCTAGGTATAGTCACCTATCAGTGCCCAATTCCAAAGTCTATTGTTCTGACTACTGGAAAGATAAACGAGGTTGAAAATCTATTAGGACTCCCTCTGGATAGGACCCAACCAAATCTCTAGTCCTTTGCCCCAGTGATGTCAGGGTGAACCTATTGTCCTTGCCTCATGATTATTTTTAATATTTAAGTAAATGAAAAATAGCTTATTATTTAAGAAATGGTTTCCTATACTTAATTAATAACTATACAAATATATTCAATCTTAATGTTTTGGGGTTATCATCCTATCTAATAAAAGAATATTATGCAAATTGACTGTATTTTTACTACACCCACATACCACACCCACCAGCCAAACAGGAGCAGGTATGCAAATTAACCCAACCAAGATGGCTGTGGCCTCAGAGTGAGCAGGAGACTTGGGTTTCCCTGGAAATGGAAGAAACCAAGCTTCCTGAACACTGTGGCTGGCCCAAGAATCTACTCAAGGCTACAAAGTTTCAAGTATAGAAGATAAATAAATTCCAACAAAAATGGCTATGGCCCTGGAGCAAACAGGAGACTTGGTTTCCCTAGTGATGGAGGAAGCCAAATTCCTGGCCTGCCCTGACCTCCACTCAAGGATATAAAGTTTTAATTATAGAAGATAAGTACCAGATACCAGGGCTTCTGTTGGGTTGCCAAGGGGTGTGGCTGGATTGAAAACCACCACAGGCCCCTCGCCCAGGCTGCCCCATGCCCAAGGAAACCCATACCCTAATCCAGGACAAACCAGCTGACCTCCACCCATGCACCAAGCCTCTATCCTATCTAATAAAAGAGTAATATACAAACTGACCATCAATCTAACACTCAAGATGGCTGTCCCCATGTGGACACAAGATAGCTGCCACAAGATGGCCAGCATGGGAGGGCAGTTGTGAATGATCAGGCTAGCAGGGAAGGGCATATGGGGAGGGACCAGGCCTGCAGGGGAAGGCAGTTGGGTGTGATCAAGCCTGGAGGGGAGAGCAGTTAGGGGCAATCAGGCTAGCAGGGGAGCAGTTAGACATTAATCAGGCTGGCAGGGGAGTGGTAAGGGGGTGATCAGGCTAGCAAGCAGAAGCAGTTAGGGGCAATCAGGAAGTCAGGCATGTGAGCAGTTGGGAGCCAGCAGTCCTGGATTGGAGAGTGTGCAGGCTAGGCTTAGGGACACACACCCCCATGCACGAATTTCATGCACCAGGCCTCTACTTTATAATAATAAAAGATTAATATGCTAATTAGACTGACAGCTAAATGACCTTCCGGACATCATTTGAGATGTTCTTCCTGATAAAGCCATGGTGGCAGGAGCCAAGGCAGAGGCAGTTAGAGGCAATCAGGCAGGCAGGCAAGCAGTTAGGGGTGATTAGGCAGGCAAACAGAGTTGTTAGGGGCAATTAGGCAGGCAAGAAAGTGGTTAGGAATGTTGAGGCAGGCAGGCAAGTTGTTAGGGGTGATCAAGTAGGCAGGCAAGCAGTTAGGGCTAATCAGGCAGGCAGGCAGAGTGGTTAGGGGAAATCAGGCAGGCAGGTGAGCAGTTAGGGGAGATCAGGCAGGCAGAGTGGTTAGGGCAATTAGGCAGGCAGGTAAATGGTTAGGTATGATCAGGCAGGCAAGTGAGTAGTTAGGGGTGAACAGGCAAGCAGACAGGCAGAGAGGTTAGGCAGGCAGGAATAGTTAGTGGTTATCAGGAAAGCAGGTGTGTGATTATGGGTGAACAGGCAGGCACACAGGCAAGGAGTTAGGAGCCAGTGGTCCCAGATTGTGAGAGACATATCCCAGATTGCAAAAGGGTGCAGACTTGGTTGAGGGACCTTCCCCTGTGCATGAATTTTACACAACAGGCCTCTAGTATAATATTGTAAAACTAGAGGCCTGGTGTACAAAATTTGTGCATTGGGAGGGGTGCAGTCCAGCCTGTACCCTCTCCAAACTGGGGCCCCTTGGGGGATGGCTGACTGCCCTAACTGCCTCTGCTTGCCTTATCACTCCTAACTTCATTCTCCTGCTGGCCTGATCTTGCCCCCAAATGCCCTCCTCTGCTGGCCAATTTGGTTCTTATTGGTTAGTTCCTATGCCCGTCAGCATCAAAACTTCGCCTCCTCGGCAGCCAATTTCCTCACAGTTGACCCAGATTTGGTTCTGATTTGTCAGTTCCTATGCCAGTCAGGATCTCTGGTCCTATCAACAAGGCCTGATTAATAAGGCAGGGCTGATCAGTAGCCCCTTGGAGGCCTGAAGAGAAATGGAGGCATGGCTGCTGACCAGACCTAGAGAGAAAGAGTCAAGTACTGATCAGCAGCTGCCACAGAGGCTATGGATCAGACTCTGCTTTTCTCTTCAGGACTCTCTCTGGGCCTAATTCACAGCCCCCTCAGCAGTCAGTGCTGGCTCACCATCCATGTAGCCATAGCAGTCAGTGCTGGGTCACCATGGCAATACAGCTCTGACTGCAGACTGACTTCAGGTTGGTCGAGCCTCCCGGTCATTGCAGATGTGATGGATCCAGGGTTTTTATATATTAGGATGTGCTCATAACTTTACTTAATAATTTTGATTCTCTATATTTCATTTTGATTTTGAGGCCCTGTGAGTCCACAGTAAATCTTTTCTTCCCATCAGCTGGCAAATAATTCATGAGTGATAGCATAAAGCTGAAAGAGTATTCAAGTACTTTAAGAGCTGTCTGGTGTTGCTGTCTGTGCCTTCCCCTCATTTCTTCAGTAATTATGCTCCTATACTTCTTTGGTACAAAAAAAAAAGCTCTTCTCTTCATGGAAAATTCCCCTCTGGTCTTCTTCAATAATAAACAGCTATTCCAGTGTTAGACATGATCTTTTTCTAGGTTCCCCATCCCAATGCCAGGGGGCAATACTAAGCCCATAATGAGAAAAGTGAGGAAGTGAGAAGGAGAAAATATAGCACCCCCTTCTTCCTTACAACTACTACACCTCCATTGCACCCATCTCACTCCCACACATAAAGCAGCAGGACATAAATATTCAGTATTGATGTAGAGATCTGTGCTTACATTGAAAGCTTTACAGCTATGAATTGTGAAATTAATAAAAGCCTTACAGCTCTGTGATAGCTGGACACTTCTAGAAAATGATAGATTATTTGTGGGACATTGCACAATCTGATCAGTAAGACAGTGAAGGTGATGAGTGGTTGGACTTAGGTAGGATTTAAACAATGACTGCTTTACAAAGTGGAGAATCTAGAACCTCAGGGTAGATAACAGATACTGGAGAAAACTCCTGAGATGACTTGAAAGGAATAAAGTGAGATTCACCTAAGGTCCAGGGAAGTGAGGACTGTGAAAATCTCCCATTAATAGTACAGTTGCTACAAACTGACATTTATTTCAGACGCAGATGTTTCAGAGGCTGATTTGCAACGCTGGTTAGCAAACAATTGGCTTCGCCAAATTCCATAATCAGAAATTACATGGACAGATTTAAATTCTAGGTAGGAGATTCAAAAATCATGGCAGAAATCTGTCTAGGCAACTGGTAATCTTAATCCAGGCCCAAATTATTTGGGGATTGAAGGAGTTATTTTAGGATAGAAAACCAATTGATACTTCCTGCTGATAGCTGAAAAGGAGAGATTATTAGGTACAAACATCTGAAATTAATCTCACTCCCCTCCCTGGGGACATCAAGCTTGAGCTAACAAACTCACTAATAATTCAAGATCATCTGCCCAGTCAGGCAGAACATAGTGTTCCAGGTGTATTATTACAAGAGGTAAGTATCTGGCCTGAGAGAATCTTCAAAGGAACCTGAAGGGAGAGTCTGATAGAAAGTCACAAAAAATGTAAGAAAACATCCTATTTAGGTATTCAAATATGCATACACATAGGCTTGAAATATTGACTCAGCACGTGACAGCTGTGTGGTGACATGAAGAGGGTAAGTCAGGGTTCACTAGGTTGGCTTTCAAGCAGAAGTAAAAAAAAAATACAACACAGAACTGGAGAAATGATACCTGAGGATCAAGCAGATGATTATAATGTATGACAGCCACATGTTACATTGCTAAACTTTTCCCTTGAGACTAATGGTTCTAAAAACTTGGTGGAGCTACAATGAAAACGGAAATAGGCCCATTGACTCAGTTGGTAGAAGTATATTATAAAGATTGGAAACAAGATGAGTCTAATATTAAAGATCATCCTCATTATTATTATGAATAAACTCATACTTACAGGTGCTTTTCATTAAGCTCTTCCTATCATACTATCTAATAAAAGAGTGATATGCAAGTTGACCATACCTTTGATCAAGCCATGCCCACAGCTATGCCCATCAGACAATCAGGAACAAATTATGCAAGTAAATCCCAACCAAGATGGCTGCCACCTCTGAGAGCAGGAGGGAGGCTTGGGTTTCCCCAGCAATGGAGGAAGCCAAGTTTTCCGCCTACAGTTGCCAGTTGAGGCCTCCACTCAATGCTACAAAATTTCAATTATAGAAGACACATAATCCCAACAGAAATAGTGGCAGCCACAGAGCTGGAGAGAGAAGAGGCCAGGGTTGTTGGAGCATTGGAGGAAGCCAAACTTCTGCAGCCCTAGCCTAAATCTCCACTCTAGGCTACAAAGTTTCAAACAGAAATGGCTGTCGCCACAGAGTGAGCAGAAGGCTTAGCTCTGCTCCAGACTACAAAGTTTCAATTATAGAACATAAATTAATCCCAGATCACAGGACCTCCGGTTGGGTCACTGGGGTGTGTGGCCAGACTGCAAACCACCATAGGCCTCTCACTCAGGCCGCTCCTCACCCCAAGGGAACTCCAACCCTGATCTGGGACACACTTCAGGGCAAACCAGCCAGGCCCCACCCATGCACCAGGCCTCTATCCTATCTAATAAAAGAGTAATACACAGATTGACCATCACTCCAACACACAAGAGGGCTGCCCCAATGTGGTCAAAGATCCTGCCCCCATGTGGACACAAGATGGCCATCACAAGATGGCCAACAGGGGAGGACAGTGGAAAGTTCCAGGCCTGCAATGGAGGGCAGTTTTGGGCCATCAGGCCAGCACGGGAGGGCATTTGGGAGGGACCAGGCCTGCAAGGGAGGGTAGTTGGGTACAATCAAGATTGCAGGGGAGGGCAGTTAGGGGTGACCAGGCCAGCAGAGGAGGGAAGTTGGGGGCAAACAGGCTGGCAGTGAAGCAGTTAGACATCAATTAGGCTGACAGGGTATTGGTTAGGGGGAGATCAGGCTGGCAGGTAGAAGCAGTTAGAGGCAATCAGGGAGGCAGGCAGGTGAGCAGTTTGGAGCTAGCAGTCCTGGATTGTGACAAGGATGTCCAAATGCCCATTTAGACCCGATCCTACTGGGATCGGGCCTAAACGAGATGTTGGACATCCTTTGAGGTGTCCCAGATTGGAGAGGGTACAGGCTGGACTGAGGGACACCCCCGCCCCATGGACAAATTTTGTGCACCAGGCCTCTAGTTTTAATATAAGAGGCCATCATTGAGTTGTTTTTCTATATTAATTCATGATACTAAAGCACTGTGGGCACTATATTACTGCATGAATTTGTCATAGGTAATTAGAAAAATCAATAGAATTTAGAAAAAGAATGAAGATTATATAGCAAAACATTTGGCATGGTAAATTAAATTTTTAAATTCCCATGAACATTTACACATAAGGAAAAGCTCATTATGACAATTCACTTTGTGAAACTATCCCTACATATTGAAAGTATAACTCAATGGTCTAGTTTACAAAACATCAATTTATATCCATTTTATTTTATTTTTTAAGTAAATCTTTATTGTTCAGATTATTACAGGTGTTCCTCTTTTTTTTCCCCAAAAAACTCCCCTCCATCTGATCCTCCATCCCCCATGCCCTTACCCCCCACCACTGTCTTCATCCATTGGTGAAAGATTTTTGTCCAAACTCTTCCTGCACCCCTCACACCCTCTTTCCCCTGAGAATTGTCAGTCCACTCCCCTTCTATGTCCCTGATTCTATTATATTCATTAGTATATTCTGTTCATCAGATTTTTCATTCATTTGATTTTTGGATTCACCTGTTGGTAGGTATGCATTTGTTGTTCATAGTTTTTATCTTTACCTTTTTCTTCTTCTTCATCTTCTTAAAGAATACCCTTCATCATTTCACATAATCCTGGTTTGGTGGTGATGAATTCCTTTAGCTTTTTCTTGTCTGTGAAGCGCTTTATCTGACCTTCAATTCTGAATGATAGCCTTTCTGAATAGAATAATCTTGGTTGTATGTTTTTGTTGTTCATCACTTTGAATATTTCTTGCCATTCTCATCTGGCCTGCACAGTTTCTGTTGAGAAATCAGCAGACAGTCATATGGGTACTCCCTCATAGGTAACCATGTGTTTTTCTCTCACTGCTTTCAAGATTCTCTCTTTGTCTTTTGCCCTTGGCATTTTAATAATGCTGTGTCTTGGTGTGGTCTTTTTTGGATCCCTCCTGTTTGGGGTTCTCTGCACTTCTTTCCTGGGCTTGTAAGTCTATTTCTCTCACCACGTGATCTCTTTCTCAATATTTTGCCCTCTTCCTTCTTCTGGCATTCCAATAATTCTGATGTTGGTACCCTTAAATTTGTCCCAGAGGCACCTTACACTATCTTCATATTTTTGAATTATTTTTCCTTTTTGTTTTTTTGGTTGGGTGTTTTTTGTCTCCTTATATTTCAGAACTTTGGTTTGATTCTTGGAGTCCTTTGATCTACCATTGAATTTCTATATATTCTTTATTTCAGATAGTGTATGCTTAATTTCTGTCTGGTCCTTTTCCATTTTCTTGGCATTCTCATTAATGTCCTTGAAGGTCTCACTAAGCTCCTCAGAGGTCTCATCAAGTTTCTTGGTGGTTTTCAGAAGATTCTTGAGCAACCTTATAATTGTGGTCCTAAACTCTATGACCGATAGTCTGCTTTCCTCCACTTTTTTTTCATTCGTGATATGTTTCTTTGTCTTCGCATTTTGCTGTTTCCCTGTGTTGATGGAGTGGAAGAACTGCTGTGCTAGAGACACACTTACAGGGCCTGACTTGCTTCAATGGGGCTTTGGTGCTCACTGAGTCTGCCTCTTGAATGTGTCACTTATGGATGTGAGTAGTTGAATTCTGGTGTCATCTCACACAGACCTCTAGATACACTGGCTTATGGGTCTCCAATGGGGTGCAGATCAGCTATTGTTTGAGGCAATCCAGCAGGAGCTACAGCAAGGTCTGCAGATTTCTCCTAGTCTGACCAGAACTGCAGTTTAAGTTAAGTTGCAAAAGCTCAGGTCATTTATATGCAAATGCCACTGTACACAGCTTTAGCGGGTTTGCAGATTGAGGGGGCGGGGATCTCAGGAAGTAGTCACTAGGTTAGGGCATGGCAAAGAGCAATGGCTGCTTCTCTGCCTTTGCTGTGTCTTCGCATTTCCAAGTCCCTGTGTCTAGCACCCCCACCCAGTGAACAATAATTGCTGCAGACATCACTTCAAGGGAGCCATCCTCAATTTTCCACCCGATGGCAGACCATCCTGCTTCTCCCCATAGGAGTCTGGTTTGCCAGTGTCTCCCCAGCAAGGAGTTCAGAGTAATCAGGAGCCTGTTTCCCTTCAGGTTTAAAAAAAAGCAGCCCCAAAGTTGCCCTCCCCTTGCCTGGCTCACGCCTCCACACCTTACCTTTTCAGCATTTGTGCACATCCTAATGCTCCTCTCTCTTTCCGTCTAGTTGCAGGATTTCCACTCGGCCAGCTTTCCTGTGGTTCTGGGTGGTAGATGTTTTGTCTTTTAGTTGCAGCTTTGAAATTGTTATGCGAGGCAATAGTTTTGATGTTTACCTATGCTGCCATCTTGGCTGCTCTCAATTTATATCTATTTTAAAAAGGATATGTGAATTGTACAATGTGAGATCTTTTTTACATTATGCTTAGGTCACACAAAAACCCAGTCTTTTAAAACCTATACAAAATAAATTTCAAAGAAAATTTCTGGGATTGTATGATTTATATAATTAAAGGGATTCCAACCTGTTCTATTGCTCTTCTCTAAGCATTACCTGATGGACAAATTCAGGATATTATTCTTTTGAATATTCCTAGGTCATTACTGAGAATAGGGTGATTTTTCTCCCAATAGGAATAATATTTTAAATTCCCTATGCAAGTATCTTTGATTACTTTTTTCCCCTAGGTGTTAGAGAATAACCCATTGTATATTCAGTTCAAATATTCTTACACCAGCCCTCCATCACACTTCTAGGTTATTTAACTCCATAATCTCAGTCCTCTTTTCAACACCAAACAGCCGTTGCCTGAAGAAGACAGTAAAGTTCTTTTCCTGATAGTAGAGAAGTAATATGTACATATGCATATATGTATGCATAATCTATAAAGCTTACATATGTGGTGCTGCATGGTTTTGTAATATGCTTAACTTTCACTTCATAATTATTGCATAGCCACAGTGAAAACTCAGTGTGGTTATTGTGTTAATAAGCAGATTCATTGTTTACCCCATTGTTGGTGATAAGCTTCCCGATACATAAATGACTTTGATACCATCATTGCAAACAAGCTAGTCTTTTCATTAAACAGAATCCATTGTACCCATTAATGACAGGATCTGTGGGAAATTTATTTCATAGCTCCGAGAATTTCTGTGTCATCTTGACTTTTATATCTCCAGATTTTTTTTAGTCTGCTTTTCAGATTGCTTTGCTCATTCCTGTAAGCTTACTGCAGCTCAGAAAATGAATTTAGTTTCTCAGTTAGGCTCAAGAGATCTATTCTTATAACCTCTTCTCATCTTATCTTAATTCCTTTGGGGTTGACTACACTTATTCATTGCCCAGGTATTATCAGGGGATTTTCACTTTTCCCAAGAGTTATCAAGAGGTGCATTTTATGAGATGTTGATAATACTAATAGGAATAATGGCTACTTCATTATTTCAGAGCTTACATGGGTATTACATTGTATTTGTAATTGTTATTCTGAGGAGAGCCTTTGATTAAAATATTTCCTTTTTATTTCACAATGTTGTCTTAGATACATAAATTGAGTTAATATTCTGCTATACGCTTCTATCCATACAATCAAGCTTCAGTGAATTATGATAGCCTAACATGTATTCTTCCTTTTTTCATTTAGCTCTCTGTAACTTAGTGCCTGCAGAAGGTGAGCAAGATAAGACTTGAAACTGCTGCTTATCTAATGTAATTCATTGGAAACTCTGATAAGTTTTGGTGAGTGTGGAAATAGTTATCTATGGAAAAGGAGGCTTGAAAGTTATCAAATCTAATTCTATTTATTACTCAAATACTCTTTATCTCTCACTTTTATTGATAATGTATTTTTTCTCATTTATTCATTACTATATCCTCTATGCCTATATAAGTGCTTGGCACATAATAAGTGCTTATTAAATATTCAATAAAAAATAAATGAATGAATGCATAAATGAATGGTTCTGGATGACTTTCTAATAAAAATAAAATATTTTAGGGCTTACTGTGTTTGGCAAAGTATGGCTGCTCCTAGAGCTTCTGTCACATTATTTTAATGTTGAAAATCTAGACTGGTCAAAAAGACACAATTCAAATCAGGCATCAGTTATTATCTGTGTAATCTTCAAAAGATTTCTGTTTTCTGATCCTGCTTTTTTCATCTCTATAATTACAATGTATATTTCATGGGATTGTAAAAAGTAAATGAGATAATTACGTCACAGAACTTATCCTATCTAATAAAAGAGTAATATGCAAATTTGCCATACCTCTGATCAAGCCACACACACAGCCATGCCCACTAGCCAATCAGGAACAAATTATGCAAATAACCCCCAACCAAGATGGCTGCCACCACTGAGAGCAGGAGGGAGGCTTGGGTTTCCCCAGCAATGGAGGAAGCCAAGTTTTCTGCCTGCCATTGCCAGTCTAGGCCTCCACTCAATGCTACAAAATTTCAATTATAGAAGACACATAATCCCAAGACACATAATGGCGGCAGCCATAGAGCTGGAGAGAAAAGAGACTAGGGTTGTCGGGGCGTTGGAGGAAGCCAAACTTCTGCAGCCCTAGCCTAGGCCTCCACTCCAGGCTACAAAGTTCCAAACAGAAATGGCTATTGCCACGGAGCAAGCGGAAGGCTTGGCTCTGCTCCAGGCTACGAAGTTTCAATTGTAGAACATAAATTAATTCCTTTGAGGTGGCTCAGATTGGAGATGATACAGGCTGGGCTGAGGGATACCCTCTCCCTCCCCTCCCTCTCCCCATGCACAAATTTTGTGCACCAGGCTTCTAGTAAATTATAAAATACCATGTGCATTATTACTCAATAATTAAAGATATTTTCTCTAGCAATTTCATGAGCCATAGAATGTATTTAGTTCCCTTGCATGAAACACTCTCAATATGTTGGCATATCTTTTTGGACAAAATTATCTTGTTTTTGGATCCTCATGATCACATATGATGACCAACCTGTTAAATAAATTTAACTTATGTTGGAAGTCCTATTTCTATGTACAGAGTGTAAATTGAAGTCACTGTCCAAGAAATACCATAATAGCCACATTTTTTTGACATTACACAATAGCCTAACTCAGATTTTTTTCTCTTTTTTGATTTGTGTAAAAATTTCCTGAAGTGTTAGTTGTTTAGAAACAACCAAATAAAATATAATTAGCTAGAACATCCATCTGTTAGTTCATGAAATTATTTATAATTAGAGGCCTGGTACATGGATTCCTGCACCTGTGGGGTCCCTTGGCCTGGCCTGTACCCTCTCGCAATCTGAGACCATTCAAAGATGTCAGAGAACCAGTTTTGGCCTGATCCCTGCAGGTCAGGTGGAGGGACCCCTCTGGGGCATGCCTCTATTATGCATATAAGATCTTTGGTTAATCTCTTCCTGCCCTCCCCACTTCCTTCTAAGATTCACCAGTCTGTTCCATGTTTCCCTGCCTGTGCCTTGAGTGCCTGCCCCCTGGTGGCCATTGGGCATCATAGCTACCAGTCGAATGGTCAAACATTTACTTAGGCTTTTATACATATAGATTATATCCAAATTTATCTAATATTAAAAACCAGAGAGTTGAGAGAACTTTGGTTTCAAATCCTGGCTCTACCACCTTAGGCAAGTTAACTGATATGTTTGAAATTTAATATCCTAATTTTCTTAGTATAAGTATAATAATACCTATCTTTCAGTGGTTTTGTAAATATCAAATAAGAAAATATATGTAAATGCATTAATTATAGTAATAATCTTGTAGAATGCATTCAAATACATCTCCATTCCTTCTCTCATTTTATTTTAACCTTTTATTACAGATTTTAGTTATGCCTGAATGGGTTAGTTTTTAAACAGGTTAGGTAGACGTAGTTTTAGGCTAAAAAAAAAAAGTACAAAACAAGATAATTTGATTAAGAACAATTTATCTACCCCATATTGATCTTGACTACTTCCATCTCCAATTCTTAAACATTTCAAGTGAAATTAATAGATACAAGTATTTTCATACATAATTATGTCATTGTATTCTCACAAAACTGTAAAATATTATAACTACAGAGGTGAAGAAATAAGAATTCATAAGTTTAATAAGAGAAAGAAACTAACAGTAACAGATCAGAAAGAGATGATGGGCATAAAGACATCACTTTTTTCAGAGATAGAACATTTGCCATCTTATTCTTTATTTCTACACTTTACATCTTTTAAATGTGTGAAATAAGATCTAGGAATTAGATCATAAATAACAAAGGCTTGAGCAAGATAAATGTTTAATTCTCTTTCTTCTAACAAAAAGTAGATGATTCTAGGTTGGTATAGTGGCTCCATGGGTTACCAGACACAACACCTCCTGCTTATCTTTGAGCCCTACCATTCTTAGCCCAGGGGTTTCAGGAGTTGAGTGTCGACTTATAAATCAGGAGGTCATGGTTCAATTCCTGGTCAGGGGACATGCCTGGGCTGTAGGCTCAGTCCCAGTTTGGGGTATGCAAGAGGCAGGTGATTGCTAATTCTCTCTCATCATTGATGTTTCTATCTCTTCCTCTCCCTTCCTTTCCGAAATCAATAAAAAAATATTTTGGGGGGGAATAATAATCTTAGATTACTGTTGCATTCCAGAAATCCTATCTAAATTCTGAGCACAAATGGATTAGGAAGGACATAAACATATCACATATTCAAACTGTGCCATTGTTCTTAATAAACTTTCATCAGAGTATTACCCAGTAGTTTCTGCTCATTTACTACTGTCCAACTTGAATTACAAGAGAAATTGGAAAATTGTCATTTAACTGAGCACATTGTTCTTTTGAATAAAGTTAGGATCCTATTACTAAGAAAAATCATAGAATTGTTATTGTAAAGACAAGACTGCCTCAGGAAAGTCATGTTTATTTACCTGAAACCTGAGATAATGTGTGACTTGAAACAGTGACATGAGAAATGTCTATCAAGTAGCATTAAGGGAAGGAATGTGGTTGTCAGATACCACCCTAATCAACCAAGTAAGGCACTGCACTTCCTTAGTTCAGACTTCTCTGCATTACTGTGGTTTATTTTTCTCTACCATTTAGTAGCTTTAATAAGACTGATAGAAAATTTTATTAACTTTCATTAGTTAATCTTATCTGATAATTAATAAAAAATGTTTCTCTTTCCATTTACAGTTTAATTACAGAGTTAGATAATAAAGTTCACTGATTTGTGTTATTCCATAGCAACACAAGTCAGTGTATTTAGAAACATCTAATAATACATATTGGAGACTAAGCTATAACTTTCAATATTTCTTGAATGTAAGTCATTATTACATTATCACTAATTTAGTTATAAATCCTGGTTCTACCACCTTGCACAAGTTAACTGACATATTTGAAATCTAGTTCAGCAATATGTTTACCCAGCAATAATACTATTAATAATGATAGTAATAGGTATCATTTATTTATTTCTTACTAGGAGTGAGACATTTCACCATTAATCTTTATAAAAAACATAAGGAAACCATGGCTTGTGTGGTCAAGTGGTTAGAGTTTTGGCCCATGTACTGAAGAGCTGCGGGTTCTTTTCTGGTCAAAGGCAAGTACCTGGGTTGAAGGTCCAAACCCTGGCTGGTCAGGGTGCATGTGGGAGGTAACCAATCAATGTGTCTCTCTCACATTGGTCTCCCTGTCTCCTTTTTTTTCTCCCCTCTCCCTCCCTTCCACTCTCTCTAAAAAATCAATGAAAAACATACCCTTGGGTGAGGATTAACAACAACAACAACAACAACAAAAACATAAAGGAGTACTGTTATCCTAATTATATAAATGAGGAAACAAATTTAGAGAGGTTAAGTAATCTGGCCAAGGCCATACACCTAGGTAAAATCCCAGCCAAGTTCTGAATAGAGGAAAGCCTTATACTCTTAGACCAGAGGATCAATCCTAAATCCTGATGGCATGGAATCTCTAACCCAACTCCAGAACCACTATTCTCCAGGCTTCCTGTAACATGAAAAAGGAATTATTATTAATTAAGGCATATTGCCATGATTTCTTATAATTTATAGCAAGCTAAAGTATATACAAATACTTATGGAAAAAATCAACTTTTTATAATAAACAGAATAAAAAATATAATTATACAATAGTGTAAGACAAAACAGTTTTATTGTAAATTTCATAAAAACTAATATATATTCACATACATATTAGATCAGATTACTAAATCATAATATTTCCAAGCAAAAATATGTGAATATACTTGAACATATTTGAACAGCATTTTTGTCATTTTAAATGTGTTCATATTAAATATTTATCCCTCCCCACCATTGACCCCCTGCAGCCTACCCCCTATTCCAGTCCCTCACCATCCCATATATGCGTGCCCTCATCTGTGTCCATGCATGTTAAATATTTTCTAAGGTTATAGGTATTATGCTTATCATCACCCATATATTTTTAATTAGAGTCTAATGGAATTAATCAACTAGTTATATTTTTAATTAATTTCAAAGTGTATGATCAGTTTTCTTACATCTTTACTACCTTTATTCTTGAGCTATTTTGATTTGTCAACCAGTAAACACACATAAATATCTTTTGGGCCCTGTTTTAAATGTAAACTCTATATGATAGCTTAGTTGGATGAGAAAAATTTTTAGATGACAATACTTTTCACTCAAAGTTATGCAAGTGGTGTTTTTCTTTGTCATTTATTGGTTTTAAAAGTTCTGTCTGCCTCTCTTTTCCTTTAAGTAAACTTTTTAAATTCAGAATTTTTTTAGATATTTTTACTTTTAGTTATATGTGTGTATTCTTTTTCTTTTAATTATCTTGTAAATCAGGGAAGCCTGTCTAGAATACATCAGGTCTTTGTGAGATTTAGAATATGTCTAATTGTTGTTGTTTTTGTGTATTAACATTATTTTAATTGTAATTCCTGTTTCATGGTTGCTTTCTTACTACATAACAGATAATATTAATGGTTGCATGATCTGTTCTCCATTGTCTACTATCTCTACTTTTGTGCTATTTTTTCTCCATTTTCAATGTATTCTTGAAGTGTTTCCCAGTTTATTTGTGAGTTGTTAGTCTTTTTACTGCCTCATATTTTAGTTTCTGCATTGTTGATTTCATTATTCTTTATCATAATCTAATCCTGTTTTCATATATATATATATATATATATATATATATATATATATATATATAATTGATTTTTTACAGAGCAGAAGGGAGAGGGATAGAAAGTCAGAAACATCAATGAGAGAGAAACATCGATCAGCTGCCTCTTGCACGCCCCCTACTGGGGATGGGCCCGCAGCCAAGGTACATGCCCTTGACCAGAATCAAACCCGGGACCCTTCAGCCCGCAGTCCGACGCTGTATCCACTGAGCCAAATCGGTCTCGGCATCCAGTTTTCTTTTTATTTGGCCCTATTGTGGTTTGAGGATAGGGAAACAATGTACATAGATAGTAGTTAGACACTGATTCTGAAGCCATCTGCACTCATCATCTGTATACTTAACTTCTCTGTATATCAATTCCTTAGTTGAAGAACAAAAGAGTGACAGCAATTTCCTTAAGAAAAGCGGAGATAAATGAGTTAATATGCATACAGTTATTAAAGAATGGTTGGCACATAATATTACTAAATAATTGTGTTATTACAATGTACCCCTCTACCTAAAAATATTAAACTCTCTGCATTTAGTGTTTACTTACATTTCCTAAATAACTATTTGAAAGAAAGACTTCTTAAATAGGATATTTAGACATCACTCTTCTGTTTTTTTTAAGTTGGAGAATAATGTTTTCATTATGCCACATATATGGAGAAAGTCACCTTGTATAAAGAGAGCTCTATCCAAACTGGATTTAGAAGGCATAGGGAAATCTGCTTAGTGCTTTTATAAAACTCATACTCTGAATTCAAAATATAGGGAGAGTCTTCATAGAAAGAGATCTTATAATTTTTAACTCAGGTCCTACAATATCCATTCTTCTTTTGTATATGCTCACTGAAACATCCTGCTTTCCACATACATAATACATATACATGTTAAATATTTTCTAAGTAGCCCTAACCAGTTTGTCTCAGTGGATAGAGTGTCAGCCTATGGACTCAAGAGTCCCAGGTTCAATTCCGTTCAAGGGCATGTATCTTGGTTGTGGGCACATCCCCAGTAGGGGATGTTCAGGAGGCAGCTGATGGATGTTTCTGTCTCATTAATGTTTCTCTCTCATCAATGTTTCTAACTCTTTATTCCTCTCCCTTCCTCTCTGTAAAAAATTTAATAAAATATATTTTATAAATATTGTTCTGGCACTGATGGGCCTCTATTTTGGAGTTTAAACATTGAAGTTCGGAGAAACATCATGATGATGATGATGACGACGACGATGACAAATACAATGATACAGATGTTCCTCAGTAACCACAGGAGATATTGGTTTCAAAACCCCCACTGATACCAAAATCTATGGGCCCTCAAGTTCCTTGATAAGAAGGCATACATAGTATTTTCATATAACCTATATTTGCATATAGCCTACAGTGGGGTATGCCTCCTCATCACTTCATTTGCCTGGATACAGTGTAGTGCTAGATGGGTGGCAAACTCAAGGTTTCCTGTTTGGAAATGTCTGCATCTTATTTTTTAATATTTTCCATTTGTGATTGGATGAATCCATAGATATAAACCCCAGAGATATACAGGGTCAGTTGTAATAATAATAATAATACCATAATAATACTTTTTAATCATAAATAAGTTCTACAAAAATACAAAAGCAGGAAATGTAATATGGAATGAATTTAGGAGCAGGATTGACTACTTTAGAAAAGATAGTCATTAAAAATGTCTTGAAAAAGCCTCATTGAGGGCAAGAACTGAATAACAAGTAGTCAAATGGCAGAAACATCTTTGCAGGAGGGCTTTCAGTGTCTGATATAAAAATGAATCTGATGGCTCACTTAGGCAAAAAGAAAAAGAAAGCCAGTATGGCCATAAAAATGATCAAGAAAAGAGACTAGACATGAGGTCAAGCAAGATATAGGAAAGAGGAAGTCATGTAGCAAATTGCAGATAAAGACAAAAAGTGTATTTTATTTTAAAAGCCTATGGGAGTTTGATACGGGCTATAATCATTATGTTTCTTATATGGAAATGTGATTATAATTGCAAGTATGAAAGCATGGAAAACCATTAAGAAGAATATTACTGCAGGTGAAATGAGAGATGGCAATACAGATGGGTGCTAACAGTCAAAATGTTGGAGGATAAGTTATGAACTTATTGGAAGTCAAACAAAATTGATAGGGGAAGTGAAAGAAAGAAGACAAAGCTAACTCATATATAAATCAAACATGTGCACACACAGATGCATATATATTTACTAGTGGCCTGGTGCACGAAATTCATGTGGGAGGGGGGTCGGGGGGGTGTCCCTCAGCCTGCCCTGCACTCTCTCTAATCTGGGATCCCTCGGGGGATAACTGGAAGTCCACATCCCTCTCACAATCCAGAACTGCTGGTTCCTAACCACTCCCCTGCTTGACTGATTGCCCCAACTGCTTCTGCCTGCTAGCCTGATCACCCCTAACTGCTCCCTTGCTGGCTTGATTGCCCCTAACCACCTCTACCTTGGCCCTGCACCTGGGACCCAGGATTCCCTCCTCCAGCCAACCACAGGCACCCAGGATCCAGGCTTCCCTCTCTCTGGTCAGCCATAGGCACCTGGGACCTGGGCAGGCTTTGCCTGGTCTGGCTGCAGCCGCAGGGGATGGTGGGCAGGTAGCTTCGCCTTAGCTGCAGCTGCAAGTCCTGGCACCCGGGACCATGGGGTGGGCAGCTTCTCCATCTCCTGGGCCACAGCCAGCTGCAGATGCTGGTGCCTGGACTGCAGGAGGCAGCTTCTTCATCTCCCCTGGGATGCAGTGTGGGCAACTTCTCTGGCTGGCTGTGGCCTGGGATTATGAGACAGGTGGCTTCTTGGTCTCCCTGGTTGCAGCCAGCCTCAGGCGCTGGTGCTGGACTTCTCTCTCTCCCCTGACTTCTCTGACTCCCACAGACCCAGAGAGGCTGGGGGCAGGGCCACCAACATTTTTGTCAAGTTAATTTGCATACTCACTTCTGATTGGCTGGTGGACATTCGGAGATATGGTCAATTTACATCTTTCTCTTTTATTAGTGTAGATATGTAAAATAGACATATAGCATATGTAGATATATGTATGTGCACATATACATGTTTCTTCTTAATAGATATTCAAGCTCCTGTTTTCAAATTCTAATCAAGCCCTTATTTTCTGTAAGAAAACACTAATACAGGAGGCATAATAGTAATCTAAATAAGAAATGGCTACCAGTAAAACCTAAAATACAGTCAGGAAAGGAGGGATTGAAAGAAGAAGCAAGCAAAATCGTTAGAAGTAGTGGCTCATCATATTGCGGAGCGGTGAGGTTTGGTCAGATAAAAGAAAAAAACAAAGTGTGGTCCAAGATTTAGAGGCTGTATGCTTTGAAGAATAGTGCTATTAGTGAAAGAAATAGGCAAGTCAAGAATGGGTGTCAGTTTGGGAGAGAAGGTCATGAGTCTTGTTTCAGACATACTGAATTGAAGTAACAGGAAGATAAGCAGTGGAAATGTTTTGTATTCTTTGGGGGTGTGGTACCTTCACTCAGGAGAGAATGAGATTAGAGATGTAGATGGAGTGTTATCTGCATAGAGGTGACAGTGAAAACTACACAAATAAATAAGAGCCTAATAGGAGAAAACAGAGAAAGGATCAGGGAACAAAGACAACATTTCTAAAAGTATTCTGACTCATCTCTCTCTGTTCCTTTTTATGTGGTCCTAAATATCTGCCAGCGAACAAAGAAGTAAATCTGGTATGGATTAGCCATTTTTAAATTCTTGTTTCTCATTCCTGCTTAAAGTGTAACTTCCACCAAATTCATCTTCTTTATAAGAAAGCATACACAAGATGTGTGTTGAGAGTGGATGTTTTTGTTCATTTCAAATTGGAAAGTGGTGTTTTAAATTTTTTTTTTAATTAAGACATCTATATTTAGCACGCCTCTTTTCAAGTCCGCTTCTTTGTGATGACAGCTTGTAAAGGGAGAAGTAAATTGGTGTACAAATTTTGTTATGAACTATTATTATTTTTCACAAAATAAAAGGAAGTGATGGGCCTTTATGGACTTCTGACTGTCAGCAGGAATTAAAATATGTATTTTTCAATGGAGCAAATCCCATAATTTTATAGCAGCTTACCTTCTTCAACTGCTTCGGAAAAAAGGTTGCTTTGTGGTTTTCAGTTTTATGGTTTTCAGTAATACTGTGTTTTGATCTCTCAAAAATGCTGGTACTGAAAAGAATCAATAGAGATTATCTATTCTTTACATTGTCTTTTAAAGGGAACTATTCCAGATAATAAGTATTTATTGCGCAGATCTCAAATTGTAGAGTAAATCAGACTCACTCAAGGTGCCCCTTTAAAACAGAGGTTCTGGGGCTTTGTATTCTGAGATCCTGACTCTGAAGCCTGGTGGAAGGCAGGAATCTGCCTTTAGCACAAGCAGGCCACTCGATGCTGATATATATATATCTTGTGAACCACAGTCTATTAAAGACTTATTTATTAAGCCTTCACAGGTTACCCAATATTGTATGCAATGACATAACTAGAATACCTAGAAAGATGATTTTGTTTAACCATCAATTCTGCAAAGGTTTTTCTGCTTAAATTGAGGCAGGAGAGACTTAAACTAGATTAACAGCCTCTAGTTGAGTAGTTGTTATAGATTGACTGAAAGTGAACATCATACCGATATGCTTATGTTAGGGTAGATACTAAAGTACCTTCACCTTCATAGACAATACAATCTAATTTCCTCTTCACATGACTTTTTTTCAACCATTCATTACATTTCTCAAAATTTTCTACTTTCATTGCTATATCAATGGTTACATGATTTTGTCATGGTATTACTTTTAAGCCCTAAAATATTGCTTTTAATGAGTAGTTATTTGTCTAATTCTATCTGTTAAAGTTACAAGCCTGTAGAATACCTGGATAATGATTAGTCCCCCAAAAATTATTACCTACAATTTCTGTATATTTTAATTGGTATTTTGTATATACAGGTATATAAAATATTTCCTGTCAATACTTATAAACCTGACATTTATTATATATATCATGTCCCACTTAATGACAAGGATACATTCTAGAAATGCATCATTAGGTGATTTTGTTTTCATCAAAAATGATAGAGTACACTTATACAAAGCCTATTGCACACGTAGGTTATGTGGTGTAGCCTATTGCACTTGGGCTACAAGCTTGTACAGCAGGTTACTATACAAAGCAACACGAGTTAAATCAGGACTAAGAGAAAGTGATACAATCAAGAGACTCAGTAAACACAAGATTTATGAGAATCAGTAAATACAAAATATATGAGGCTACTGCCTACATAACATACATATTGTTTTATAGCAAAATTTCTTTTTCTCAAGTGTAAATAGTACATGCTAAAATAAAAATAAGTATAGTATAGTAAATATATAGACAAGTAACATTGTTATTTATTATCATTATCAAATATTATGTGCTGTGAATTGTATGTGCTATACTTTTATACCACTGGCAGCACTATAGGTTTGTTTACACTGACAATCACACCACACACTTGTGAGTAATGCAGTTCACTATGTATTATTCTGACTGTGATGTCACTAAGCAATAAAAATAGTTCAGCTCCATTATAATCTTATGAGACCACCATTGTATATGTAGTCTCTCTTTGACTGCAATGCCATTGTGTGTGTGTGTGTGTGTGTGTGTGTGTGTGTGTGTGTGTGTGTATGTGTGTGTATATAATATATATAATAGTTCCAGACCATTGCAATAAAGCCAGTATCATAATAAAAGAGACTGTAATCTTTTTTAAAATATATGTTTTTATTGATGTCAGATGGGAAGAGAGAGGAAGAGTAAGAGAGAAACATCAATGATGAGAGAGAATCATCAATAGGCTGCCTCCTGCATGCCCCCTACTGGGAATCGAGCCTGAAACCGAGGCATGGGCCCTAACAGGGAATTGAACTGTGACCTCCTGGTTCATGGATTGATGATCAACCACTGACCCACACTGGCCAGGCAGGTTGTAATCATTTTGATAGATACACATCAAGTAGATCTTTTATATAACTAAAGTATTTAAAATAATAGCAATATGTTCCTATCAATGTTCATAAGCCTATCATTTATTATCAGATATTTAGACTGTGCTGCAATTTTAAGTCTTCTCTAGTTTTAAAAGATTCAGTAATTATTATAGATAATAGTTTGAAAGGAGGAAAATATTAGTCTCCTAGAAGAGTTTTTCTTCAGCTTTTAAAAAAACGTTTTAGAAATCTATTCTTTCAAAGTCATGCCACTCATGATGAAAACCAAATTGAAATAGTCTTTGGCAGCTCTCTAAAGTTGTTAAGCAACTACGTGAGGGGCAGTGTGATTTTGGAGAGTCAGAGTGGCTAGTATTTGACATTACCTAAATTCATTTAGAGATGCTGTGGGTAGATAGTCTAATTTAACTGCCACTTAATATTAGGAAGGAAAATGATATTGAATTTGAACTAAGTTTTTGAAAGATTTAAAAACTTGTGGTCTGCATAGTTCACCCTAAATTGAAGCATGGCTGCAAAATGTCTAATGTACATGAATAGAAGCACTGGCTCAGAAGACAACTGACCAGTTGTGCTTGAGCTCCTTCAGAGCAATTGAAAAGTATCCTGAGAAGCCCAACAAAACTGGAGGTGTACCTCTACTGTTAAGAAAACTCACTTGGATTTTAACTTGGTTCAGAGATTTTGAATATTTATGCAAAACTGTGAACCCTCAGCCTATGCTTCCTTTGCTTCCAGAAGTTTGCACTGATGTTTGTAAAAACTATGTACTTTAAAGAAATACCTAGATTATATGGCAGGGGATAAAAATGGAGACACTGGTGTATGCTACATTATTTAATTTAGTATCCAGTGTTGTCATGAAATGTATAGACAATGAAACAGGAAGATTTTTTAAATAAATTTTTGATTAATAGTTATGGATTCTTAGAGCACTTCACTTTTATTTACCAAACAGCTTCTTTATAAAACTACATTGAAAACCTAAAATTTATCCATAAAGCCTAATTAGTTTAATTCAAGATATAATTATAGGACACCTACCATAATCAGTAATGGCAATCTGCAGAAATACAGTCTAAAGGGATATATTATTTTGGAACTTCCCCGGTACTTCATGAAGCCATAAAATGTAAAGAGGTAAATAATTAATATAAAAATTGATATTCATATTTAAGCATAATATAAAATAATCATAAGATTGCTTTAAAATTTTGCCTGATCATTTAATCCTAATAAAATATATATTTACTCATTATCTAGAATCCAGGTGAAAATCTATGCACTACATTTTATTTATTTATTTATTTATTTATTTATTATGCACTACATTTTAAATATAAAATTACTGAATTAATTTTATGGCATTCTCACAATGGGGGAAAAATTTTTGTCTCCTGATGATGTATTCTAAGTCTACTTCCTTGATAGGAGTCTTAGTGCTGTGTGCTTCCTATTCTCTGTCATAAAGCTACCATAAATCTCTAAATCAACATGGCTCTTGTTCATACAGTACTGCCTTGCAGCTCTGCACTTTAATTAGTCAAGGTCATTTAAATACATTTTGCATGAAGCACCTAAAGCTCAATGTGCCATTTTGTTTATTTATCAAATTACTAATCAATATGCTACACCACAGTACCACCAGCCTTCAGCTCCCAGAGAATGCTGCATGAATTAAAATTGTCCAGGCCATCATCTACATAAACAAAATTAGAGGATGCCATTATTTTTTATGATAGAGAGCAATGGAATGTGTTCTAAATAGAAATGATTCAGCATCAGTATTTTACATAAGCTTAAAATGCTTTAGTTTAAACTTTAGCAAACCTAGTATTAAACTGGCTTCGATTTCACTTTCCCTCTCCAACATATTACCTTCACTCTATTGGTAAAGTAATTTATTCCATCCTCTGTGGAGAACCGGGATCTTATTTGCCAGCATATTTATCTTTCCTGCCACTGCACTGTCATTCATCTGCGGTCTCCACAGAGAACCAGACCTGTACAGAATTGCAATTAGGATTGATTCAACTAAATCCAGGCCACAAAAAGTGATGCTGACAGGGTGACCTCAAGAGAATTTAAGATGCTGGGTTAGGAAATACACACACACACGCACACACTTTAGATCCACGATTCATTAGGTTCTCCGTGCACTTATTAGACCTTGAACCAGAGTAGACATTTAAAAACAATTTTGGTACTATAATGAAACAGTAAACTGCTTCTCAGCAATTTTGAAAGCCTAAAAAAAAAGAAATTTCATGGAACTATGTTGAGGCTTAAGCAGCAGTTTGTAAAGAACAGAAATCTAATTTCCACTAGGTTTGTGTACCTTCAGCTTTCACGATTTATGCAGAAGTGAAATAGAATGCAGAATGGTACAGATAAAGTTGCTTTGTTCTCACACTCTTGTGGTGACATATCTTCAGCCGTTCCATCAGAATCACTGAAAGAGCATCACTGAGATGCCATTTAAATGGTCTAATAGAATTTCCTATATAATTCTTGGTTCAGTAGGACAGTTTTGCAGTTTCCACAGACAATGGCTGTAAGCACAAGCAATAACCAGAGTTCCTCTGACCCATCATCTATAACATGCCATATCAGTCCTGAGGTTCTGCACTTCACATTAGGAGTCTTCTATTATAGATGACCTGTCTGCATCCTTGTTACACAGGACAAGGGAGGGAAGTTGCCATCAGGGAATGAGTCAAACTTATTCTGTAAAGTACAAAGGAAATTGCAAATAGATAACAGTAGCTGAGTAATCTCCTCTAAGTAGATTTTCTTTACATTTTTCTCTTGGGAGGCAGAATGATGCTCTCCCAAAGGGGTAATGTTGGATGGGTAAGAACAATCCGATTTAATCTATTAAGGGAAATGAGAACATCTCAGAAAGCAAAATTCAATAAAGGGAAATCAAACTGAGCAAAGGAGAGGATTATGTAGTTTGGTTAATAGAATAGGAGATTGGGTGTCAAAACTCCTTCATTCCTTTCTTCTGCTTAATCAAATCACTTCAAGAAAACAAACGTCAAAAAAGAAAAATATCTCTCCTTCCCCACAAAATAATGAAAGCTCATCAAAAAGTGTCATGATGGGCATTAAGATTTTCAGTTTATTTTAAAGTACACTGTAATTAATTTTGTAAGTGAAAGAATAATGAATTTCATTCTCCCCACATAGAAAACATCTTTTTCCTTCTTATAAAAGAAATTATAATAAACAATATAAACTATCTTTCTATTCGGGGTCAAGAAAAGCACAGGAAAGACAGCTGAAACTTTAAATATAATTCTCAGAATTGCCATAAGGTGTGAAGAGAACATAAGTTTGCAACCAGTGTCACTAAGACTCTTCTGACGTGCATTTACTGGAATTTTAGTTTTCAGAAGAGCAACCTCTGCAGCATATTTCTCATATTCACAGCAGTATCACACATATAAATACTTTTGGGAGGGGTAATGAGCTAGATTATTTATAAGCTATATTGATATCCATGTTATTTTAGAAGCATGATACTGATTATCATCATACTGTTCTTCAGCTTTTATTGCAACCAATCAGAAAAAGTATCTAGTAAATACAGGAAAAATGTTGTTCATATCATTGATCCCTTGATATCTAAAGTAGCAAGAAAGAAAGTATAAAGTATCGATAGTGTTAGGTTTGCTGGAGCAGTTGAATTGATACCCTACCCTGTGGCTTTTCAGGTCATTTCACTATGGACATTCCCTTTGCTGAGACCACATTTCACTTGCGGTGACCACATTCCATTCTCTCCCTCCAGATATGCATAAAGAAGTCTCTGCCCAGAAAAAAACTCCCACCATAAGTCCTTTAAAAGCTGCTGACTGTCCTCACTGGGTACTGGAGCCATCCAGGCTTAGCCACCTGGTGTGTTGATGATAGATTGAATAAATTCTTTTTAAATTTAATTTTATCGTTTAAAGTATTACACATAGTAGTACATATATCTCTCTCTTTTTTTCCCCATTGACCTTCTCCCACTCTCCCCTAGCCCCTATCTGAATAAATCGTAATCCCTCACCCCTCTGGCCTTTCCTCCTTGGGCGACCTAACAAATAGTATTCTAAGCATTCATAGAAGCAGTTGCACAGGTCTTATGCCCTACTTACAAAAAAGGAAATTATTTCCTGTTTCTGTCTTTAAACACTATGAAACTGCTCTTATACAGTATTCAGAACCTCCACAAGGTATGTACTGATAGAGTAGTTATCAGACCCAGCCACTGAAGAGAGTTAGCCAGGGAGAAGGAGAACATGCCCCCTGAAGGACTCTGGGGCACTCTGGGCACCACAGTTCTGCATCACAGAAGCTACGTTTCATCTTCATGAGGTGATTTGAATGTAAGTAAACGAATCAGATGAACCAAAATACCAAAACATTGATCCCTACACCTGAATGCTATGGTTTGCTGTTTTTAAAATTTAAAATAGAGGACATATATCTATAGTTACTAAAATGCATCCATTTGTCTTCTACAACACTATTACCTCAAAATTAAGATATCTAGAAGAAGAAAAAAAGATAGAATGGTGAAGTTGTGATGCATGTATAAAGTCAGAGGAAGGGGAGTAACAGCTTTGCCTACTACTTGACCCCATCTGATAAAACCTGAAGAATTTTTAATGGCACTGTTATCACATACAGCTCTTGATGAAGTGCTCAATATTGCGTATTACTTAACAAAATCTTCTATCATTAAAAAGCTCTCATGCAATGGACATATTTTCATTATAGGTTATATTTTTATTAATTACACCTCAATGGTTGTTTTTTCAAAGACATACTTTAAGTCCCTCAAGAGATTAAAGAAGGAAAACTAGTCTAATCTAGTCACAAACATGAATTACTTTATGGCCTTTTTATGATTCAGAAGCTGCTCATAGGTGGCTCATCTGCTTCACTTTGTGGTAAGTGTTTTTATTTTTAGCTTCTGATATATTGTTTAAATTGCGGGGTGTTTATCTTATTAAAACCTACAGGCTGCTGTGCACTGGCTGACTACAAATATTATCTGTGTGGACAGCGTAGATACAAAGCTCCATAAAAATGTTCTTATGCATCAGTGATTCTACAACAGCATCTACTATTTTATTATTGGCTATAAAAAACTTATATTCTATAAATTTAGGTGTTTTCAACTGTAGATATCAGAAAAGCAACCTTAAATTGGCTTATATAATAAGAATATTTATTATTCCCTATAACAAGAAATGCAGAGCAAGTAGTATTCCAGAGTTAGTTTATTCACTAGCTCAATGATATCATCAAAAACCTATCTAGTTATAATTTTTCAGCTCAACAAACCCCAAAATAAGTGCTCTTCTACCTGATAGTGGCCAGATAGATAGATAAAGAGACCTGGAGTCATTATCAATCTGTCCATTGCCAGACAAGAATAGGATTTATTCCTTCTAGTTTGTTATTTTGTAAGAGGAGGGATATCTTTCCCAGAGGCCTCCTCCCTCCCCCAGCATATTTCTCTCACACCTCATTGACTTGTACTACATAGATCATGGTCATATCTAAAGCAATCACTAACAAGAGCAATGGAACCAAAGGAATTGTTTCAGAGAAACTAGTGACACTCAAACTTCACAATGCAGCAGAATCACCTAGAGCAGTGGTCAGCAAACTTATTAGTCGACAGAGCCAAATACCAACAGTACAATGATTAAAAAAATTTTTGAGAGCCAAATTTCTTAAACTTAAACTTGTTCTAATAGCACTTTTTCAAAATAGACTCATCCAGGCCATGGTATATTGTGGAAGAGCCACACTCAAGGGGCCAAAGAGCCACATGTGGCTCGCGAGCTCGTTTGCCAACCACTAACCTAGAGGTACTGTGAAAACCCAAATCACAAGTTCCCAACAAAAAATTTTTTTATTCATATGTTTTTGGTGGGTAATATAATTTACATTTTCATAGATGTACAGGTGATTCTGATGCTGTACGTTCTGAAGCCACACTTTGAGAATCACTGCTTTAGTATTTACTGATCATCTGAAAGATTATATGTGAGCTCAAAAGTCCTCTTATGGAATCTTTTTTAAATATTATTTATTGGTTTCAGAGAGAAAGGGGAAGAGAGAGAGAGAAAGAGAAACATCAATGATGAGAGAGAATTACTGATTGGCTGCCTCCTGCATGCCCTTTAATAGGGACTGAGCCCACAACCCCAGTATGCATCCTAACCGGAAATAAAACCATGACCTCCTGGTTCATAGGTTTGTATTCAACCACTGAGCCATGCCAGCCAGGCATCTTATAGAATCTTAAGTATGTTTTGTATCAGAAGAACCAAATTCAGTGACCATTATGGTGACACATGGACAGAAGTTTCAAGTTAAGTAATATTAAGAAACTTAAAATCAAATTTGACCCAAATTGGGACATATAAGAAATTTATTATTGGACTAGAGGCCCGGTGCACAAAATTTGTGCAGGGGAGGGGGTGTCCCTCAGCACAGCCTGCACCCTTTTCAAACTGGGATCCCTCGAGTGATGTCCGACTGCCAATTTAAACGGGCAGTCGGACATCCCTCTCACAATCCAGGACTGTTGGCTCCCAACTGCTCGCCTGCATGCCTTCCTGATTGCCCCTAACTGCTTCTACCTGCCAGCCTGATTGATGTCTAACTGCTTCCTAACTTTCCTCTTCTGATGGACTTGTCACTCCTAACTGCCCTCCCTGTAGGCTTGATTGCCCCCAACTGCCCTCCCTTATAGGCCTAATCCCTCTCAACTGCCCTCCCATGCTGACCATCTTGTGTTCACATGGGGACAGCCATCTTGTGTGTTGGAGTGATGGTCAATCTGCATATTACTCCTTTCTTAGATAGGATAGAGGCCTGGTGCATGGGTGGGAGTCAGCTGGTTTTCCCTGAAGGATGGGGCTTCCCTTGGGGTATGGGGTGGCCTGGGCAGGAGGCCTGTGGTGGTTTGCAGGCCTGCCATGCCCCCCAGCAACCCAATCGGGAGACCCTGGTATCTGGGATTTATTTATCTTCTACAATTGAAACTTTGTAGCCTGGAGCAGAGCCAGGCCTTCTGCTTCCTCTGTGGTGGCAGCCATTTCTGTTGGAATTTATTTATCTTTTATAGCGGAAACTTTGTAGTCTTAAGCAGAGGCCTGGGCCGGCCAGCGTGTGAGGAAAGCTTGGCTTCCTCCATCGCTGGGGAAACCCAAGCCTCCCTCCTGCTCTCTCCATGGCCATAACCATCTTGTTTGGGTTAATTAGCATACTCACTCTTGATTGGCTTGTGGGTGTAGCAGAGTGATGGTTAATTTGCATATTACTCTTTTATTAGATAGGATTATGATGGTAATTAGCTTAAGTAAATATTAGTAAAATGCATTGTACTTTGAGCTTATCTTAAGGCTTAAACTAGGCCTTTTAGGAACCTAGGAAATTTGAAAATCAAATATAATTTAAAAGCTGAAAGCATTTTTTCTAGTTTATAGAAAGAGAAGAATCTGTTGCAGACCAATAGTTTGTTTGGGAAAAACAATCTCCAGGTGCCATTGGAAGAATTTGCAATGTAAGTGAGATAAGGAGAGGAAGTATAGGGACAGAATGAATTGCATTTTTCCCTGAGTTCTCCAGAATAGGTAAGAGTACCCAGGTACCTCCATTACTCACAATACACCAGACTGACACAGTTTGGAACAGAGTTACCGCAGGGTGCTTTTCAAACCTTAATGTACCTGTGCATCATTTGGGAGATCTTATTAAAATGCAGATTGTGATTTAGGAAGTCTGGAGCAAACTGTGTTTTTAATAGTTTCTCATATCCCATCAATACTTTTGGAACCAGAGCTCATTTGGAGTAGCAAGGCTATACAATCAGTTTCAAACCCATGTCTAAGTAGATCTTGCAACAATTGTCTGTACAAGAAGTGCCTAGAGAACTCAAAGACTAACAATGAGGAGCCAGTGGACAGCTGTAGGGAGGGAAATGAAGAATAGATTAGGGGAGTATAATAGGTAACAAAGAAATTAGAGAAAAAATATTTCAATAGTCCACAAGAGAGCTGAAAAAAAGTCTTAAGTAATTAAGCATGAAACTGAAGAGGAAAAAACATTTGAATTTTTTTTTTTGCACTTGCATCATTTTTTTAAAGTTTTTTTAAAAATCTTTATTATTGAAAGCATTACATAGGACTCCTCTTTTCCCCCAAGAACCTCTTCCAGCCAGCTCCCATTTTCCCCCTCACCCCAGGCCCTAATCACCATATTGTCTGTGTCCATGGATTATTCATATATGCATACAAATTCATTGGCTGACCTCTTCAAAGAGATATTTTTGCTGCAAAATAAAAAAAAAACTGATAAATATCAGTTGTGATATACAATTTAAGGGAAAGCAAAAAAAAAAAAAAAAGGCTAAGGGCACATTCACCAAGATAAAGTACAAAGAGAGATATGGGTTAACTTTCAAATGTATTGAAGACTCAGAGCTTGAAAATTATATATACACACACACAGGAGAGAACCGCATGGCTGGGTCCAGAGCACGGTGAGATTAAGTTCTTGAAAGTGTCAGTCCATAGGTGACAGTTAAAGCCTTTGGGGCAAGGTAGTCCAAGGATTATAAAATGAGAAGAAAGAGAATAAGTAAATCTTAATAGATAACATATAAGAGGTCCATTGAAAAAGATAATCTAACCAAAGAGAACAGGAAATGATCAGAGCAGTGAGGAGTAGAGAAATGAAAGAGTGGCAATGGTTTCAAAGAGCAGCCAAGAGGTCAGACGAGATAGGCACAGTCATTCATTGTGCTAGATTATTAGGTAATCACCACTGAACTCAGCAGAAAGAAAAAAATGTAAGTGCAGAAAAATATAAATTAAGACTGTTTAAAGGGGAAAATAATTGTATGGGCATGAAAAAAATTTGATGAGGATCATATGTACAAGGGATTATAACATCTACAGAGAAAAACAATATGTGGTGGGAACCTATTACATTAACTCAAGAATATACTTAACCTACATCAAATTCCCAGGAGCAAGGGATTTTGCTAATAGTTCCACATTATCAGAGTCTTTGGATTTACATTTTAAAGTGTATCAAGTAGAACAACAACAACAAAACTAGAGCTGCTCCAAATATTTTATAAGTCCACTAAGCTATGATGTTTCATGAATAAAATCTGAAAGAAGCAGCAAAAGCAGGGGACAGAGTCAGGCAGGGTGAGGTGGGAGAGGGTTGTAGAGGGAAGTGGAGCAGGATACAGGGGAGATAAATGATGATGGAAGGAGACTTGACTTGGGGTGATGAACACACAATATGGTGCACAGATGATATGTTGAGGAAGTATGATCCTGAAACCTACTTAATATTGTTAACCAGTGTGACCCCAACAAATTCAACAAAAAATAAAATAAAAGATATTGTGAAATAGGGATAGCATTAAGAAAATAGATTTGTTTGGATTTCAAATGAGAGAGAGAAAGAGAGAGGAAATAAGACAATAGGGCAAAATATCTGCCAAATGATTTAATTTAGAGGTAGAGAAGAGCTTTAACTGATGTAAGAAGTAGCTGAAAACTTGCCCAAAATGTGGTGTAAGAACACCACAGAATGTTGTGTGTAGATAGAAAGTGTTCAGAAAACTGACATTGCAATACCATTTTGCCTCCCGGAGCAGGATGAACCCGAACATTCATGCCAATTGTCCAAGAAAAAGAAGACACCAACAGAGACATGCAGAGTCAAGTCAACCTCAGAGACCCAGAAGTAAAGCTTATGATGGAAAATCTGGACTTTTACTTGTGAAATGCGAAAAATCTAGTGAAGAGCAGTGTCAGAAGAGCAGACTCAGAGGAAGGGAAGACAGTAGGAAAGACAGAGCTTCCACAGATAATAACATTGGTATTTGGAAACAAGCACAATGGAAAATGGTCTGAAAATAACCCAGGTTAGAGTGTGGACTTTTTTCAGAAAGTGTAGTTACATGGCATGCCTACACTGAACAGCTTTATTTAAGAGGAATGAAGAAACATCTAGGAAAATTAATGAAGGAGAAGAAAACCAGAGAACTATAAATTTCCATAATTTTTTTAATGAAAGTAAAAATTAGACCAATGGAAATATTTCTTTTAAAAAAACTACATAACCCACACATACATGCACAATAATTCTGTAGATTCCAAACCAAAACAGGAGCATATAAATTGGTTAAATATAAGAAAGGCTGGGGAAACTGGCTACATAATTAAAGGAAGAATTGGAGGAGAAATAAGCAATGGATGAAATTAAGTCTATTGTTTTAGGAACTACTTCAATATGACTGAATGGATAAATAAATTTGTCTTGCTTGTACAGTGTCAGGTTTAAAAAAATTGTAAATGAGTGACATAAAAATGGCATTTTTATTTTTAAAAATATACTGTTCAAAATCAAGGAAAATAACACAAGTAAATGCGTTTTTGATGAAGTTAAGTGCTCTACATGGAAGGTGTTATTATCTTTACCTTGTGATTCCAGTGCTGGTTTTCAGTCCTCATATCCTTCCTTGTTTATAAATAAGCAATTCGAATTCATTCTATGGCTAAGATGTTATTATCTTGTAGTGAAGGCTCTATTAAATTCTCAATATATTTCATCTGAGTATGTACATTCTGTCAGCTCATTTGCAATGCTACCAAGAATGCTATCAATCAATTTTTGAGCTTAACTTGTTTTTGATTAAAAGAAAACTAATTTTCCATGTACTCTTTCTTAACATGCCTATTTGTTGAGCATTTGTATTTCTCTTTCAACAAGAACAAAAAAGAGAGGCTATACACCAAAAGTGCCACATAAGTAAAATTTCCTATATTCCTTGAATTCTGTTGTAAATATTCCCACTAAAACATGACCCTGTCTTCCAGTTTATATTAAAAATGAAATTAAAGCTATGATTCAATGATGGAATTACTTCACAGAAATATAAGAAAAATCAGGAAGGATATATATGTGCTAAATTTACTCTTTTCTTACAAATTAATGTAGAAATTTGTCAGGCACTCACATTGGAAAAAAACAAACACATTCCAGTTGAACCATATAAAATTACCATTACTTGACCATATTTTGGCCTACAAAGTAACAATTTCTTAAGGTTAAGCCTATATTAAATATCTCAGATTACTTAGTATTTTGAAAATAATCTCAGTTTATTAGTTACAATTCAAGATACTTCTAAAACTGTAATAAAATATGATGAAAATTCTGTTAAAATTTAAAGTAACCTCCTGATATATTTCTAGAGCATTTATTTTCCAGTGGATTTGGATTTATTTATATTAAACATTTTCTTATTACTGTCTCTGCTTATGATAAGTTAAACATATTTAAACTTTGTATGAAAGACTTAGCTTAAAACCAGGTAAGCCTCAACAGGTATAGAATTAGAACATAAGCCTTTCATTTCCTTATCAACAAAATCAATTTATTAAATTGAGAAGCCTAAAAAGGCTTGGATTTCAATGTAACTCTGATATTTTGGGGGCTAACAATCTGGATCTGTGCGAGCAATCCCAGTGTACATTCTTGATAACCTATAATTAAGTCACTGTCTCTTTCCCAGAAATCGGTCTTACAGGACCTGTTATCTAAATGTTGACATTTCACAGAGGCCATAAACTATGAACAGTGCATAGCCTCAGAGGGGTAGGGGGTGTTATTAGTGCTGGTGCCAGGCCAGACCATTAAATATGGTCTGGAGACGCCCAACACCTGGGGCCTTTCTGCAAAGCCCTCGAAAGGACCAGAAGCATAATCCATAATTGAGGGACAAAGACACCAGAAAGATATGAAAGTGAAGCTCCCTGCATGTTACTTTGCTTAGACTTGGGAAGTTATTTTGCTGAGTCCGCCAGCCTAATAAACAGTGTAACTCCTCTTCTATAAAGTGTTACTTGGCTTTTCTCTGGTCTTCTGCAACAAAATGTTGTGTATAACTTAAAAAAACTTTATATATGTGAAAATAAAATTGTCATCCTAAAATTAGGAAACCTCACAAAGGACTATGCTATTATAAAAAGTCAGAACTTCCTACATAATTTATAGCTAAATAAAAATAAGTACAATCAGTGATCATATATTGCTTCTCAAGTAAATAGTGCATGTTGCAAATAGGGCAAATGTTGCAAAGATTGATGATTTCTTTAAAGGAATAAATGAAAATAAATGTACTAACAATTCGATTACCCTTTCCATGAAACCATTGTAAAATAATAGAAGGAATGGCCATTTGAAATGTTCTTATTAAAATCATTACATGTCATCATGACCACATGGAATTTATCCTAGATATTCAAGGCTGGTTCAACACTAGAAATGCAATCAAATAAATCCTCCATATAAACAAGCTAACAAAGCAAAAAATATATATGCTTTTTCAATTGATTTAAGGAAGGCATTTGGAAAAAGCCAACACCCCAGGTTCAGTAAGGATATTCCCAGGACACAGGCGCTGGGCGCCTATGTATGCAAATTAACCACCATCTTTGTTGGGTAAATTTGCATACTCACTCTGATTGGCTATGGGTGTAGCAGAGGTATGGTTAATTTACATGTTTGTGTATTATTAGGTAAGATAACAGCCACCAACATTAAGGCAAGGCCCTCTATCAGCAAAAAGGTTACAACTCACTGATGGCTCATACAATGGTTACCATACTTTAGCAATAAAGTCGTTTTTAATGAGGGCATGTACATTGTCTTTTATACAGAATGTTATTGCACACTCAATAGACTTCAGCGTAGTGGAAACATTTTATATGCCCTGAGGAAAAAAAATTCGTATGATTTGCTTTATTGTTATTTTCACTTTATTTTGATGGACTGGAACCAAACCTGCAATATCTCTGAGATATGCCTGTATTTATAAAGTTGAAGACTTGACAACTAAATACTGGAAATAATCAAAAGCTAGAAATAGCAGATAACCTTCCATATACGAATTTGAAAATAACACGTGAATGGTTACACAAACTGTGTGACATACATGTTCAGAGTAGTACTCAGCAATAAGAAGAAATAATTATTAATACATAAACAACTTTGAAGCATCTCCAGGGAATTATGCTGAGTGAAAAGAGCTGATCCTAAAAGGTTACATGCTGTATGTTTCCACTTACATAACATTTGGAAAAGATGAAAATTCCGAAATGGAGAACAAAGTAGTGGTTACCAGGAATTTAGTGATCAGTTGGCTACAGGGAAGGGAAGGGCATGATTATAAAAGGATAAAAGCTACATAAGGGATCCCTGTAGTTATAAAAACTACTCAGTAATTTGTCTAGGCCAAAACTACACATGTGACAAAATTATGTAGAACGAAAAGTAATAATTTACATGTAAATTATAACATGTAAAACTGGGCAACCCGGATAAGATCCGCAGATTTCATCGATGTTTGTATGCTGAAGTGAGGTTGTACTACAATTTTGCAAACGTATACCATTGTGGAACACTGAGTGAAGAGTATGATGGGAAATCTCTGTGTTACATCTTACAAATTTATTTCAATCTATAAATATTCTATAAAACTCATAATTAGAAAGAACTCTTAAACAAAAGAAAATTTACATTTGAGAGACAAAAGCTAACTATATTTTCAATAATATTGTACTTTTTCCCCCAATTCCCTTCATAGAACATTTTATTGGTATGTCTTAATTTGTAAAATAATTTAGGTTGAGTAATTTTAGTTTGGAGACAATTATTTATACATAGGTATATATGCATTCACTGTGTTACATAAAGACCCAAAACATTGACAGCCAGTTATAATATCCCTAATTCCAATCAGCTTTCACGTAACCTGTACATTTTCATTTACTAGGCCTTAACTTATTTACTATTTTACAGGCATTTGCAAACATTTCACCTGGATTTAATCTTACCTGAAAGAGCATGTAGTGAAGGCAGACTGTTAGCTGGTACATCAAGCACCACGTCACTGACAAGTGAAAATGCTGAGCATTGTAGGAAGTACATAAATGAGCCAGAGCTCTTGTTGAAGGCAGTGCAATCAATCTCACTTTAAAATGAATGAGTTATCTTGATGATGGTTCTGTTTGTGCATTTGGTACTCAACTGAATCTGTTAGGATAAATAAAACTCTGAAGTAGGCACTCTTTTTTCCTTAAACAATCAAACATCTTATTGATAAGACAGTTTCAGAACTGAATTTAATTCATTTAATCTATTGACATCATGCTTATAATTCACAGAAAGAAAGAAAAGTGAGGACTCTGCTCGTTTACCTTCAGTTAATGTTGAATTATGTGAAGGCAGAACATCTACATCAGAGGCTACACAGGTGTCAGACTATGTGTCCAAAATCATCTCCTTTTTTCTCCTTCTATAAATTCTAAGACCTTCACAATTAGTATTAGTGGAAGGGGGTACTGGGAAATCTACAGCTTTTAATTATCTATGCCACTGCTGAACTCCTACCATTTCCCTAGTGATAAGCAAACAAGTGGGAAAATCTATATTCATGTTGAATGATCTAGCCTTTATGTCTGGGGAGGCAGTGAGACAATAAACTTACTGAAAGGGAGATCTTACACAGAGTTAAAGCAACCTTAGCTAACCTTCCTACGAATCCAAAATAATCATAGGCAAAGATTTAAAGTTCCAAACCCTTCAAGGAAGAGAAAACGAGTATTAACAGCTTAAAACTAGTTGAAGAAACTTAGCAGATAATTTGAAACAGAAAATATTTTAATTAGCTAACACTGAAGAGCTAACATAATAATAATAAATAAAGCCATACTGTGAGTGGCTTAACATTTCATTGGGAGATTTTATTTTTCCTCACTTTGGCTAATTGGATCATTTCCACATGAATAAAATACATGCTAAATTATTTACAGATAATTACATGGCTGTGCTGTTGTTAAAATATTAAGATACAGATGCCCCACAGGAAACATTGCAGCAGACACAGGCACATCAAAAAATGAATAGTCAAAAGGATAATGAAGGGAGCTAAAAGCAAAGCCTATAGAACTAGTAATATTATTAATTTTTTTTCAAAATATTATAGTCACTTAAACTTTTCTTTTCATCCCTGAACCTTTCTCTTCAAAAATGATGCTCAAGGATCAGTACCTTAAATTTACTTAATCTGAAAACTTGTATAAGAAATTCAAGAACAAATATATTTTAATTATATTTATAAGCAATATTCTACCTTTAGTGAACAAAGTGTTAACCATAGCTATAGAAAGAACGGGTGCTATTTTTTATAATATATTTTTTATTGATTTCAGAGAGGAAGAGACAGATAGAAACATCAACAATGAGAGGGAATCATTGATCGGCTACCTCCTGCACATTGGACCAAGCTGGCAACCCAAACATGTGCTCTTGACTGGAATCGAACCTAGGACCCTTTGTTCTGCAGGCCGATGCTCTATCCACTGAGCCAAACTGGACAGGGCAAGAGGTGCTATTTTATAGTGTAACTACTAATAAACTGGGCCAGCTCTTGATTTAATCATGTCATTATTGATATATAAATAAAGAACTGCACATCACATCAGTGGAAATCGAAATTGAGTGTTTGCATCTCCACTAATCATGAGTGGTTTTAGATACTGCACTCCTCAGGCACTGTGGGCACTAAGTATCTGTTTGCATCATTAATTTTTAGTTAACAGATTACTTGATGCCACTTTTAAAAAAATAAATTTTATTTATTTTTTACAGAGAATGAGATGGACAGAGAATTAGAAACATCAGTCAGCTGCCTTCTGCACACCTCCAACTGTGGATGTGTCCATAACCAAGGTACATGCCCTTAATTGGAATTGACCTGGGACTCTTCAGTCTGCAGACCAATGCTCCATTCACTGAGCCAAACCAGAAGACACTTTTGAACAAAGAAATTGTGTCACCTATATATCCTAAGAAACAGCAATCTCTCAAATTTTAGGTTATTATGGGGCAAAATAAAATTTATTAAATTGCATGTCCATGATCCATTTATCATACTCTCCACTGCCATCTCCTAAAAATAAATTTTTGTCTCTTGACCTTAGTGCATTCCTCCATCATTTAAGGGCAGTATTGGTCGGTCAGCTTAGTTAAGAGGCTTGTGTGTTGTTGTTTTGCAATAAATAAAATGGATAGATATACACAAATTTCTAAGCTGGGATGTAGGGTTTTTCATAAATATAAGTAAAAATATATCCAAATACTAAAGAGAAATTTAAAAACTATAAACAGAATAGAATTGGAAAGAAAGTGGGGAAAGGGAGCACTAAATACAAGTTTTTAAGAGATATTTCTTTGTGGGGGGGTTGTGTTTTGGTTTTGTTTTGTTTTATATGTCATTATTTATTCAGTTGAGAGTAAAGCTTAGAAAGAGAGACCAGAGTATTTGCAATATAAGAGAGACATTGAGCATTGGGCTAAGGGATCTCATTTTAAGAAATTATACTAAGGGGTCTTGGGGAGAAAATGGAATTGGAATAGATGAACATGTACTGAATCTTGTCCCAGAGCAGATGGAGGGAGTGGTTGAGGGTCACAAAGGAAGTGTTTGTTGGCAAGTTGGGGGACAGCTGTGCTCCAGGAGAAGGTGGGGGACAGCTGGAGGGGCCTCTCCTGACTGAGCAGCCCCAGGTACTGCTGGGTTCTCTCGCAGAGCCACCAGCTCAAAGGCTCAGAGGTGGACTGCACCATCTTGAAGAGGAAGGGCCTGAAAATATACAGCTTCAGTACCCACTAGATGGCTGAAAGCCCAGAACGCCAGTTCCCAGTTGGCGCAGATGTGTGGATTCAGAGGAGCTCTGTGCTCCACCATGGAAAGTGATCATCTTTATTTGAAGTCACCAATACCGTGAATACATTCCTGTTCAGTGCCTGGTGCATTGCACCTGGTTGTGTTGTATTTTGTGCCTTTAAATCAACACAGGAGAGAGAGAACTACATAAACAGATACACAGAGAAGAGAGACAATGGGAAGACAAAGAAACAGCCCACATATGAAAGAAAAACAAGCCTCACCAGAAAAGAAGGTAAACGAAATGGAGGCAAGCAACCTCTCATAACAGAGAAAGAATTCAGAGAAATGGTCATAAGATGGCTGAAAAGAATGGAAGACAAATTTGACAATATGAGTAAGCACCAAGAGGAAATAAAGAAGAACCAAGAGGAAATGAAGAGCCAAGAAGAAATGAAAAATGACATCACTTAGGTAAAGAACTCAATAGAAAGTATCAAGAGTATACTATAAGAAGCAGAGGACAGCATCAGTGAGCTAGAAGACCAGGTAGGAAAAAATAACCAAGTAGAGCAGCTACTAGAAAAAAAAATTAAAAAGCAGGAGGAGAGCCTAAGAGAACTTTGAGACAACATGAAACAAAACAACATCCGTATAATTGGGCTTCCAGAAGGACAGGAAACTGAGCAAGGAATACAAAACCTGTTTGAAGAAATAATGATGGAAAACTTCCCTGATATAGGAAAGAAAAACCCACACAAATCCAACAAGCTAGCAGAGGCCCAAGCAAAATGAACCCCAAAAGCCCTATGCCAAGGCACATTATAATTACATTGACAAACACCAAAAACAAAGTAAGAATCTTAAAAGCCCAACATGAGAGAGAGAGAGAAAGTCACCTACAAAGGAATCCCCATCAGACTAGCAACAGAAACTCATCAGGCCAGAAGGGAATGGAATGCAATATACAAAGTCATCCAAAGGAAGGGTCTAAATCCTAGAATACTGTACCCAGCAAGACTATCAATCAAAATTGAAGGTCAAATCAGGAGCTTCACAGACAAAAAAAGACTAAGGGAATTCATTACCACCAAACCAGCAATGTAAGAAATGCTGAAGGTCTGCTGTAAAAAGAAACAGGAAGCGAAGAAGGAACACAGGGGTAAAGAACAAAAAAGGTGACAAATAAGTACCTTATTAATAATAACTTTAAATGTAAATGGATTAAATGCTCCAATCAAAAAACATAGGGTAACAGAGTTGATAAGAAAACACGACCCATACATCTGCTGTCTAGAAGAAACCCACCTCTAAAAACAAGACGCACACATGACTGAGGGTGAAATGGTGAAAAATGTTCTTCAGGTGAATGGAAATGGAAAAAAAGCTGGGGTAGAAATATTTCTATCTGACAATTAGATCTCAAAGTGAAGGACATAACAAGAGATAAAGAAGGCCACTTCATAATATTAAAGGGAGCAATCCAACAAGAAGAAATAACTCTGGTAAACATATAAGCACCCAATACAAGAACACCCAAATACATTAAAAAGTTCCTGGAGGATATCAAGAGAGAGATTGGCAGCAATACAATCATAGTAGGAGACTTTAATACCCGACTATCACCATTGGAAAAATCCTCTAAACAAAAAATCAGTAAAGAAACATCAATCCTCAATGACTCACTAGATCAGATGGAATTAATTGATATCTTCAGGTCATTTCACCTCAAATCCACAGAATATACATTCTTTTCAAGTGCCCATGGGTCATTTTTAAAGATAAACCATATGTTGGGTCACAGGTAAAGTCTCTCCAAATTCAAGAAGATAGAAATCATATCAAGCATATTCTCAGATCACACTGGCATAAAGCTAGAAATCAACTACAATAAAAACAATCCAAAGAAATCAAACACATGGAGGCTAAACAGCATGCTATTAAACAATGACTGAGTTAACAGAGAGATCAAGGAAGAAATAGAAAACATCATGGCAACAAATGACAATGATAGAACAACAATCCAAAATCTATGGGATACAGCGAAAGCAGTTTTGAGAGGGAAGTTCATAGCTCTACAATCCTACTGCAAAAAATAGGAAACAATGGTAATAAATTAGCTAACCCAACAACTCAAAGAGTTAGAAAGAGAGCAACAAGAAAAGCCCAGTGTAAGTAGAAGGAAGGAAATAGTAAAGATCAGAGCAGAGATAAACATAGAGACCAAAGAAACAATGCAAAAGATCAACAAAACCAAAAGCTGGTTCTTTGAAAGGATAAACAAGATTGATGAACCTCTAGCCAGACTCACCAAGAAGCAAATAGAGAGGACCCTAATAAACAAAATCAGAAATGAAAGAGGTGAAATAACAACAGACCCTAAAGAAATACAAAGGATTGTTAAAAAAAAATACTATGAATAACTGTACGCCAACAAACTGGAAAACCTTTCTGGATATATTCCTAGAAAGATATAACCTTCCAAAACTCAATCAGAAAGAATCTAAATAGCTCAATATACCAATAACTATGGAAGAAATTGAAGCAGTCATCAAAAAGCTTCCAGCAAACAAAAGCCCAGGGCCGGATGGCTACACAGGGGAGTTTTACCAAACACTCAAGAAAGAACTAAAACCTATCCTTCTCAGACTATTCCATAAAATTCAAGAGGATGGAACACTTCCAAACTCCTTCTATGAAGTCAGCATCATTCTAATACCAAAACCAGATAAAGACAACACAATGAAAGAGAATTACATGCCAATATCCCTCATGAACATAGATGTCAAAATCCACAATAAAATTCTAGCAAATAGGATCCAGCAGTACATCAGAAAGATCCTACACGATGACCAAGTAGGATTTATCCCAGAAATGCAAGGATGGTACAATATCTGCAAATCAATAAATGTGATACATCATGTAAACAAATTGAGAGATAAAAGCCACATAGTCATATCAATTGATGCAGAAAAAGCATTTGACAAAATCCAACACCCTTGCTTGATAAAAACTCTCAACAAAGTGGAAATAGAAGGATTTACCTCAATATAATAAAAGCTATATATGATAAAACCCACAGCAAACATCATACTCAATGGGCAAAAACTAAAACCATTTGCCCTAAGAACAGGAACAAGACAGGGATGTCCACTCTGACCACTCCTGTTCAACATACTACTGGAAGTACTAGCCATTGCAATTAGACAAGAAGAAGAAATAAAAGGCATCCGCATTGGAAAAGAAGAAGTAAAGCTATCCTTATTTGCAGATAACATGACATTGTACATAAAAAACCTAACGATTCCATAAAAAACTAATAGACTTAATAAATGAGTTCAGCAACTAGCAGGATACAAAATTAACGCCAAGAAATCTATGGCATTTGCATACACAAATAGTGAATTTACAGAAAGAGAGACTAAAAAAGCAATCCCATTTACTATGGCACCAAAAAAATTAAGATACCTAGGAATAAACTTAACTAAGGAGGTAAAAGACCTATTTGTGGAAAACGACAGGACACTGAAAAAAGGGATAGAGGAAGATGTCAACAAGTGGAAGAACATACCATGTTCATCGATTGGGAAAACCAACATCATTAAAATGTCCATACTACCCAAAGCAATCTGTAAGTTTAATGTGCTCCCTATTAAAATACCGATGGCATACTTCACAGACCTAGAAAAAAAGTCTCCAAAAATCATCTGGAATAAAAAAAAGACCCTGAATAGCCACAGCAATCATGAGAAAGAAGCACAAAGTCGGTGGGAATTCAATGCCAGATTTAAAGCTGTATTACAAAGCTACTGTTCTCAAAACACCTGGTACTGGCACAAGGACAGATATATAGACCAATGGAATAGAATAGAGAATCCAGATATCAACCCAAATCACTATGCTCAATTAATATTTGACAAAGGAGGCATGAACATAAAATGGAGTCAAGACAGTCTCTTCAATAAATGGTGTTGAGAAAATTGGACAGATACATGCAAAAAAAAATGAAACTAGACCACCAACTTACACCATACACAAAAATAAACTCAAAATGGATACAGGACTTAAACATAAGACGAGAAACCATAAAAATACTAGAGGAATCCACAGGAAGAGAAATTTCAGTCATATGCCAAAAGAATTTCTTCACTGATACTGCTCCTAGGCAATGGAAGCTAAAGAGAAAATAAACAAATGGGACTACATCAAAATAAAAAGTTTTTGCACAGCAAAAGAAACCATCAACAAAACAACAAGAAAACCCACTGTATGGGAGAACATATTTGCAAATGTTATCACTGATAAAGGTTTAACCTCAAGCATCTATAGGCAACTTATACAACTTAATAAAAGGAAGACAAATGATCCAATGAAAAAATGGGCGATGGACCTAAATAGAATATTTTCGAAAGAAGACAAAAGGAAGGCCCAGAGACATATGAAAACCTGCTCAAAGTCGCTAATTGTCCGAGAGATGCAAATGAAACCGATAATGTACCATCTCACACCTGTCAGAATGGCTTTCACCAACAAATCAACAAACGCTAGTGCTGGCAAGGATGTGGAGAAAAAGGAACCCTCCTGCACTGCTGTTGGGAATGAAAACTGGTACAGCCACTATGGAAAATAGTATGGACTTTCCTCAAAAAGTTAAAACTGGAACTCCCACTTCTAGGAATATATTCCAATAAACTATAAACACAAATTAGAAGGGATATATTAACCCCTATGTTCATAGCAGCACAATTTACCATAGCCTAAGTGCTCATCAGCAGATGAGTGGATTAAAAAACAGTGGTACATCTACACAATGGAATGCTATGCTGCAGTAAAGAAGAAGGAGCTCCTATCATTTATAATAACTTGAATGGGGCTGGAAAGCATTATTCTAAGTGAAATTAGCCAGGCAGAGAAAGATAAATATCATATGATCTCACTCATTTGTGGAATATAATGAACAGCCTAAACTGATGAACAAGAACAGATCCCAAGACTGCGAAATGTCCATCAAATATCAAACCTCAGGATAAGTGGGGGGTGGTGGGAGTAAGGAGGAAAGTCAATATATTTAACCTCTTGAAATAATATAAGTAATTTGTGTTTTTACCGCCCTGACAAAGTTTATATAAAATTATTTTTAAAAAAGTGGCAGCTAGTTTGAAATTGAATTGACATAGCCTAGAGCACGTCATCTCCGATGGACACCAGTCCTTAGGCTAGGCACTCCCTAACTCCCTGTGACACCATAATATCCTTGCATGATATTATTCCACAATGTCATTATAATTTTTGATATTTGAAAACAGCAGATTGTACAATTATCCCAAAGAAACTTATAAACTAATTCTTTGAATATTTGTCAGCAATTTTAAAAACGACAGGAAAGGAATTAATTCATTTCAAAAGGAATTAAGACGTTGGGAAGGCACATGAGCATTCAATATTGGCCCCCCTTGCCATTTTTGCCAAGAGGGATCCTCTTCTCACAATCCAAGTGCACACAGCTGTTGCTTGAGCTTTTAGTTCAAGCTGAGGTTGAAACCTCTGCGTGACTGGCACCATGGATCTGTCTCTCGGCCAGTGGTGTCAGCTGGGTCCTCACTGGAGAACAAACCTGAGTCCCCCAATGTATGGTATCAGTAACAGGACCCTGCCAGCAGGCAAAGGGGATCCCAAGGCAGGTGCTGGGTGTGAAGGCCATGGGGGCATATATTACCAATGAGACAGAACTGAACCTCGCATCACCCTGCTTGGCCCTGGAGGATGGCTAGTTAGCCAGAGACGGGCAAGATTCCTTAGGGAAGGAACAACCTAAGACAGGCACATTTGCAGAAGGGCCATCAGGAGAGAACTTGAAGGTCAACAGTGGTGAGACACAGACCCTCAACCCCCTAATCTTGCAGGAGCCTGACTCTCATACTTTCTGAGGGAGGTCTCCTGCCCCACGGCTCCTTCGACTCCCATGCACAGCTCAGATCGGGTTACAGACAGAGACTGGGCCAGCAACAGCTGCCCTATATCTAAGTCTAGTCTAGCACCAGGAATTTTCAGGGCCTACTCAAGAATGCAAATAATCCTTTCAACTAATATTTACATGGTAAACTAAGATTATTGTTTGAGTATTAAATTTGACAGTAAAATATTTATTAAGTTTTCAGATTAATTCAAATTGGCCAGTTGAAATAAGTGAATATGCAAGAAGATTTAACTGTACTGGACAAAAAGCTGTTCCTAAAATATTAACTAAAATTTATATTAGTAGTTCATCTCATCGTAAAATTGCCTAACATGCAAAGAACCTAAAGCAGTCATATTTCTGTGCAAAAATTAAAATGTAAAGTTATCAAGACTGCAATATAAAATTTCTAAAAGTCCCCACTAAAAAAATGGGGATAGTGGGATAATATCATGTAAGGAAAAATATCCTGTAAGTAAATTACATCTAGAAATTTTTTACTCCAGAAAATTAATTTCCATTTGTAATGCTAACAGCAGGACACACATTGAAAACATACATGGTCTCAAAATAAGCCAAAGGAAAATCATTTGGGCAAAAGAAAAAGAATCCCAAGTCTAATTTACAGAAAAGATTCCTTTAACTTTTGGTAGAGAATATGTTTGTATACTTTCAGAAAACAACTCCAAGACCATATAGATTCCTGCAACAGAGAGGAACTGACAGGTCTGTTCCAACCATGAAGACAGTCCAGAGATGGAAGACGCTGACGACACCTTGCCATGCTAGCAGTCAGCAGCTGTACATCGCTGCAGATTGCCCAGGACCAAACCAGAGAGGGTGGGACCTGCATTGCCACCATTTGTCTACCATCCAGATACCACTGCTGACATGTACACATAAGGAACTATTTGACATTGAAACTGGAACTTAGAATTGTTGGACATTGAAACTGAGACTCAAACATTTTTGTTCTTATATGTTTATTTCTAGTATGCAGATGCAAGATTTTTTAAAGAAAAGAAACAGGGGAGAAAATAGATACAGAGGCAAAGAAGCATTGAACAGACTTTCCAGCTACAGTGGGAAGGCAAGGGAGGGTGGAGTGGGGGCTGTAAGAGATCAACCGAAGGACTTATATGCATGCATAAAAGCATAACCAATGGATACAAGACACTGGCAGAGGTGGGGGGCGGGGGTCAGGTGAGGGCATGTGCTATAGGGTAGGAAAAGTTGGGGGGATGTCAGTGGAAAGAAAAAAAGGAAACATGTACTACTATTTGTAATACTTTAAACAATAAAAAAAGAAATGATACTAAGGATTGGAATAAGCTTACTTTTTGATAATTTTTCAGAGATGCCAAGAATTATTGGTATGATTTTTAAGTGTTTTAAGGTTCAATACCCAAAACACCAAAAATTCCTCAATATCCAATATGTAAAATTCCCAGGGCATCACCATTTCTACTTTGCCTAAAAACAAGAACTTTAATTCCCTCTTAGTATAAGAATATTCTTTTTCTTCTTAGTTTGCTTTGAAATTGCACAATAATTCATATTCTTCCTGCCCTGACTTTTAGACCCATCCCTGGGGGAATCACAAAGCTTGGTTTCTCATACCATTCTCCTACAAAAGGAATAATGGCCCTTGGAGAAAACTCTAATTTAGGACTTGGGCAGGAAACATACAAAATTTCCTGGAGTTTGTTGTAGTGGCAGGAAGTAAGAAAGTGCTCCAAAATAATAATAATAAAATACACAACGTTGGTGGTATAGCAAAGGGAAATGCTCCTAATGACCAAAACTGGAATAAATTGAGCAACAAAACAAAGTAGTATTAGATTATTATCCAAACTATAAAATAAATGTAGAGTTCATACTGATAAAAATAAATGACAGAGGAATTTTAAAAATATAGGAAAAGAGACAAATCTTTCATGCAGAAAAATTACAATTAAATTGTGTAGCTATTTCACCGTTAAGGAGGTGGCACACAACTTTCCACTCCTTAAGTAAGAGGGGCACATAATGATGTCCTTCTAAACTAGAGGACAGAGAAAGAAAAATTACTTTACAGTGGAGAAACCTGACAAACTACTTCAGCCAGGTGAGCAAGGTCAACATCAATAGTCACAAATCTTATTGATAGAAGGTATCCTTGCTATGGTGTGAGAAAAATGGCACTTTATGTTTGTACCCCTCCAAAACACCTAACCTGACCCTACAAACCCATCAGACAAATCCCAATTGAGGGACATTCACAAAATACATGACTAGTACCACTCAGTACTCTCAAGGTCATCAAAAACAAGGAAAGTCTGAGAAACTGCCACAGTCAAGAGAAGCCGAAGGAGACATGACAACAAATGGAATGCAGCATCCAAAGTGGGATCCTGCAACCCCCCCAAAAAAATACATTAGGTAAAAACTTAAAAAATCTGAATGAAGTATGAACTGTAGTTAATAATAATGTATCCAGTAACAAGCTAATAGTAGAGAAAACTAAGTGGGAAGTATATGGGAACTCTGTACTATCTATAATTTTTCTTTAAATCTGAAATTATGCTAAAATTATACATTTATTTTAAACAATGCCATCACAAACTTGATAAAATAACATTTATTATTAGAAAGGAATAAACTCAATATGGCACATGCTTTCCTGTATTTGCCTTTCATATTTATCAGTAATATGGACTTAAACTTTGAGGTACAACTTCTGTCTTTCAACTGGGTGAAAATAGGCTTGAAGATATGGGCCAACATATAAGGATGCAGAAGTAGAATGCGAGAAGAACCAGAATTTAAATGCCTTTTATAAATTTCCGAACAACTTAACTTCAAACTTCTTATTTCCTGAAACAAATAAACGTCCATCTGTTAGGGTAACACACCAAGAAAGCAACAAGACTGTCTCAGTGGAAGAAAAGCCAAGAACTGTGCTTCTGCCATAACCTCCTGTAAGCACACCACCTGAACCATTTTTCTCTCTTTCCCCTGTGCTTCCTTATCGAATATTCAAATGCAACAACAATTAGCTCATACAGAGGAGGTGGAATTAGAGACAAAGCAGCTACTCCTGCCTGACAAACGTCACTGAAGGCTTCCAAAATTTCATCCAGGCTAGTTTTTGGGAGACAAGAATTATTTATTTAGTTAACTTTTAAGAATTTTATATTAAATGTACAGGCTGGAGTAATATTACACTGGGCTATACTTTTATTATATCAAAGTAGACTTTCTTTTTTTATTGTTCAGTTTATTAATTACATTGTTTCCCCTTTTTTATCCCCCTATATCTTCCCTCCACCCTGTACCTATCCCACCCTCCGCCCTCACCTCCCCCTCCCCAATGTCCTCTCCCATTGTTGCAAGATTTTTGTCCAATCTCTTGCTGTACTTCCAACAACACTTTTCTCCCCAAGAATTGTCAGTCCATTCCCTCTCTATGTCCATGTTTCTGTTATAGTCACCAGTTTATCTTGTTCATCAGCCTATCAGTTCACTTAATTTTTATGTTCATTTGTTGATAGATGTGTATTTGTTGTTCATAATTTATATTTTTACCTTTTTCTTCTTCCTCTTCTTAAAGAATATCTTTCAGCATTTCATATAATACTGCTTTGGTGGTGATGAACTCCTTTAGCTTTTTCTTATCTGCGAAGCACTTTATCTGATCCTCAATTCTGAATGATAGCTTTGCTGGATAGAGTAATCTTGGTTGTAGATTCTTGCTCTTCATTATTTTGAATATTTCTTGCCACTCGCGTCTGGCCTGCATCGTTTCTGTTGAGAAATCCGCTGACAATCGTATGGGTGCTCCCCTGTAGGTAACCAACTGTTTTTCTCTTGCTGCTTTTAATATTCTCTCTTTATCTTTTGCTCTTGGCATTTTAATTATGATATGTCTTGGTGTGGTCCTCTTTAGATTCCTATATTTTGGGGTTCTGTGTACTTCTTGGGCTTTTAAGTCAGTTTCTTTCACCAGGTGGGGGAAGTTTTCAGTCACTATTTCTTCAAGTAGGTTTTCATTAACTTGCTCTCTCTCTTTTTCTGGCACCCCTATAATTCGGATGTTGGCTTGCTTGAGGTTGTCCCAGAGGCCCCTTACACTATCTTCAATTATCTGAATTCTTTTTGTTTCTTGCTTTTCCAGCTGAGTGGATTTTGGTTCTTTGTATTTCAAATCTTTGACTTGGTTCTTGTGGCCCTCTGGACTGCTTTTAGGACTTTGTGTAATATTTTTTATTTCAGTCTGTGTATGCTTGATTTCTAGTTGGTCCTTTTTTTTATCTGTGAGGGTCTGGTTCGTATCCTCAAAGGTCTTGTTCATTTCCCTGAGGGTCTCATTCATTTCCTTGTAAGTATCATTCATCTCCTTGTAATTCTCATTCATTTGCTGGTTGGTCTTGTTTATTTCCTGGTAATTCTCATTAAGTTGATCGGCCTTTTGTAGGAGCCTCTTGAAAAGCCTTATAACCATGGTTTTGAACTCTATGTCTTGTCGTCTTTTCTCCTCCATTTCTTTCACACCTGATTTCTTTCCATGTCTCTGCATGGTGGCTGCTTTATGTGGTAGATATCCTCAAAGGGACAGTGGCTCAGTCTCCCCAGTTACCTGAGGTGGGTACTCTTACTGCAATCCTTTAAGGGTTGTATTCAGTGTTTTTGAATTTAAACCCAGCTTTTTGTTGTTAGCCCTAGAAGGGTTTGACCTCCAGGCCAATTGGCTGTGAAGGGAGACTGTGTTCAGGTTGGATGGGCAGAGTCTCTGGCCTGCGTGGCAGCGGCAGCGGCGGCGGCAGCTGGGTCCTATGCGGCGCTCGAGCGCGCAGGTCTCTCTTTCCGTATGAAAGGCTGCACTCCCGCCGGTCCTGAGTCTGTGTCCCACCTTTGCTCCTATTAGTGGAGTTTACATTCAGCCAGCTTTCTGGCGATTCTGGGTGCTTGTCTCTTCTGCTGTTATGTTGTAGTTCTTAAATCGTTGCGCGGGGCAGAAGAATAGGTGTTTGCTTATGCCGCCATCTTGGTGTTCCTCCTCAAAGTAGTCTTTCTATTATTTTAAAGTCATGAAAAATATTTAGGATTTCCCCAAATTTTTATTCAATATCCCTAATTAATATGGATGCAAAATTTATCAAAAAATATTATCAAACTAAATTTAAAAGCACATTAAAAGGATTCTACACCATGATCAATGACCCAGGATTTATCCCTGGGATACAAGGTTGCTACAACATACGTAAATCATTACATGCAATAAATTACATTAATAAAAGGAAAGGTAAAAATTACATGATTTTCTCAATATACAGAAAAGCTTTTGACAGAATACAACTCAACAGATTAGCTATAGAAGGAACATACCCCAACATGATAATGGCCATATATGACAAACCCACAGACAACATTGTATTTATTGGTGAAAAACTAAAAGCTTTTGCTCTAAGATCAGGACTAAGACAGGGTGCCCACTCTCACCATTATTATTAAATTTAGTATTGGAACTCCTAACTAGAGCAAATAGGGAAGTAAATAAAACAAATTGAAATTGTAACCGAAGAAGTAAATTATTACTATTTGCAGATGATATGACACTCTATGTAAACTCAAACGAAAAAGCTGTTGGAACTAATCAATGATTAGTAGTGCTGTAGGACATAAATTCAACAAACAGAAATCAGTCACATTTTTGTACACTAATCATTAAACATTTAAAAAAGAAATGAACAAAGTTTATAAAGTTATAAAAAAAATGGCAGCTAGTTTGAGATTGAATTGACATGGCCTAGAGCTTGTCATATCCTATGGAGACCAGTCCTTAGGCTAGGCCCTCCTTAACCTCCTGTGACACCATAATACCCTTACATGATATTATTCTACAATGTAATATTTGATATTTGACAACAGCATATTATACAATTATCCCAAATAAACTTACAAACTAATTCTTTGAATGTTGGGCAGCAACTTAAAAAAGGATATGAAAGAAATTAATCCCTTTCAGAAGGAATTAAGGCACTGAGAAGGCATCCGAGCATTCTATATTGGCCCTTCTTGCCCTTTCTGCCAAGAGGGACCTTCTTCTTACTATCCAAATACACACAGCTGATGCCTGAGTTTTCAGTTCAAGCTGTGGCTGAAGCCTCTGGGCAGCTGGCACCATGGATCTGTATCTCGACCAATGGTGTGAGCTGGGCCCTCTCTGGAGAAGAAACCTGGGTCCCCTGAGATATGTGATCAGTACCGGGACCCCGCCAGCAGGCGAGGGGACCCCAAGGCAGGTACTGGACGTGGAGGCCACGGGGGCATAGACTACAAAGGAGACAGAACTGAACCTCACATCACCCTGTTTGGCCCCGGAGGATGGCTGGTTAGCCAGAGACGGGTAAGATTCCTCAGGGAAGGAACAACCTAAGACAGGCACAGTCGCAGAGGGGCCAACAGGAGAGAACCAAAAGGTCAATAGAGGTGGGGCACAGACCCTCACCCACAAACCTTGCAGGGGTTTGAATTCTAACCCCTCCTGAGGGAGGTCTCCTACCCCCACGGCTGCTTCGCCTCCCACACACAACTCATACGGGGACCCAGGTGGCAGACAGAGACTCGGCCAGCAATAGCTGCTCTATATCTAAATTCAGTCTATTACCAGGAATGCTCAGGACCTACTCAAAATTGCAAATATTCCTTTCCACTAGTATTTACAGGGTAAACTAAGATTTCTGCTTGAGTATTAAAATTGACAGGAAAACAGTAATTAAGTTTTCAGATTAATTTAAATTGGCCAAGTGAAATAAGTGAATACTCAAGAAAATTTTAGTGTACTGGACAAAAAGCTTTTCCTAAAACAGTAACTAAAAAATCTATTAGTAGTTCATCTCACTGTAAAATTGCCTAACATCCAAAGAACCTAAAGCAGTCATATTTGTGTGCAAAAATTAAAATTTAAAATTACCAAGACTGCAATATAAAATTTCCAAAAGCCCCCATTAATCAAAAAAGGGGAGGGGGGCAGTGGGGTAATATCATGTAAGGAAAAAAATATCGAGTAAGTAAAATACATCTAGAAAATTCTTACTCCAGTAAAGTAAATTCCATTTGTAAAACCAATTGCAGGACACCCATGAAAAAACACACATGGTGTCAAAATAAGCCAAAGGAAAATCATTTAGGCAAAAATTAAAAAGAATCCCAAGTCTATTTGGCAGAGAGGATCCCTTTGTTAACTTTTGGTCGAGAATGTGTTTGTGTGTTCTCAGAGAACAACTCCAAGACCATGTGGGTTCCTGCGTCTGTGAGGAACTGACGGATCTGTTCCAGTCACGAGGATGGTCCAGAAATGGGGGACACTGACGACACCTTGCCATGCTAGCAGTCGGCAACTGTGCATGTCTGCAGGCAGCCCAGGACCAAACCAGAGAGGATGGATCTTGCATTGCCACGATGTGTCTACCATCTGGCTACCATTGCTGACATGTAAACATAAAGATTTGACACTGAAACTGGGACTCAGAACAGTTGGACATTGAAACTGAGACTGAAACATTTTTTGTTATTATACATTTATTTCTAGTATGCAGAGACAAGATGTTTTTGTAGAAAAGAAACAGGGGTGAGTGATATAGAGGCAGGGTGGCCTTGAACAGGCTGTCAAGCTACAGGGGGAAGGCTTGTGTGGATGGGAGGTGGATGCTGGGGGAGATCAACTTAAGGACTTGTATGCATGCATATGAGCATAACCAATGAATGAAAGACACTGGCGCGGGGAGGAGGGATGGTGGGGATATGTGCTGGCGGGTAGGGAAGGCTGGGGGGAGGATAAGGGGGAGGGGGAAAGGAAAACATGTACTACTATTAATTATAAGTTATACTGCAAAAAAATCAATAAAATATATTTTTAAAAACAAAAGAAATAAAAACAAAACAAAACAAACAACAAAAAAAAGAAATGAAAAAAGTATATATCTCAATAGCTCAAAAATAATAAAATAGCTAGAAATAAAATTAACAAGGAAGTGAAAGATCTTTACATGAAAAAAAATTTTGTTGAAAAAAATTAAAGACTGCAAAAACAGCTTTGCCGGCATGTTCAATGGTTGAACATCAGGCCATGAAACTGGAGGTCACAGTTCAATTCCTGGTCAGGGCCATGCCCAAGTTGCAGGATCAATTCACAATGTAGAGTGTGTAAGGAGGCAGCTGATCAATGATTCTATCTCATCATTGATATTTCTATATCTCTTCCTCCTCCCTTACTCTGTCAAATAAATAAAATTGTATTTTAAAAATAATTTAAATTTTAAAGAATGCACAAACAGAACTACATTACATGTTCATGAATCAGAAAAATTAATATTATTAAAATATCCATAATACCCAAATGATATATTGATTCAATGAAATCCTCATCAAAATACTAATGGATTTTCATAGAAATAGACAAAGTAATCCAAGAATATGTATGGAATCACAGAATATTCCAAATAGCCAAAGCAATTAAAAAAAAAAAAAGCTGGTGGTATATCACTTCTTAATTTTAAACTGTACTACAAAACTATAATAATTAAAACAGTAAGATACTGGCATAAACAGAGCCACATAAACCAATGGAACAGAACAGAAATCCCAGAATTAAACTCTTATAATCTATATAATAAAAGGCTAATATGCAAATTGATCAAACTGTGGAATGACTGGTCACTAAAACAAGCACTGACCAACGGGGGGCAGACGCTCAATACAGGAGCTGCTCCTGGTGGTCAGTGCACTCCTACAGGGGGAGTGCCACTCAGCCAGAAGCTGGGCTGAAGGCTGGTGAGCACAGGGGTGTGATAGGACCCTCTTTCGCCTCCATGGCAGTGTTAAGGATGTCCAACATGCTGAGGGTTCCTGAACTGTTAGAGAACATAGGCCAGACAGAGGTACCACGCTCGACCCTCAAGTATGTTAATTTCATGAACTGGGCCTCTACTATACAGATAATGAATAATCAACAAGGGAACCAACAGCACCCAATGAGAAAATGGTACTGAGAAAACTTGATAACACATGCAAAACAATGAAATTTGACCCCTATCCTATAAAAACTAACTCAAAATGGTTAAAAGAGTTAAGCATCAGACCTGGTATCTTAAAACTCATAGAAGGAAATGTAGGAAATAAATTCCACAACATTGGTCTTGGCAATGAATTTTTTTATATGATATCAAAAGCATAAACAACCATAGCAAAAATCTATAAATGAGACTACATCAAACTTAAAAGCTTTGGCACATTAAAGAAAGGAGAGAAAAGAAAGAAGGAAGGAAGGAAGGAAGGAAGGAGGAGGAAGAAGGAAGGATGAGGAAGTAAGGGAGGAAGGGAGGGAGGGAGGGAGGAAGGAGGGAGGGAGGGAAGGAGGGAAGGAGGAAGGAGGGAAGGCAGGGAGGAAGGAAGGAAGGAAGGAGGGAGGAGGAAGGAGGGAGGGAAGGAGGGAAGGAGGGAAGGGAGGGAGGAGAAAGTGAGGGAGGAAGGGAAGGAAGGAAGGAAGGAAGGAAGGAAGGAAGGAAGGAAGGACAACCTAAAGAATGGAAGTAAATTTTTGCAATCCATACCTCAGAAAAGGAGTTATTTTTCAAAATATATAAGGAAATCATACAAATCATTAACAAAAATAATTCCATTAACTCAATAACAAAAAACAAATAATTTGATTATAAATGGGCAGAGAAACTAAATCCACATTTCCAAAAAATGCCATCCAAATGATGAACAGTTCATGAAAAGGTGTTCAACATCAATAATCATTAGGGAACTAGAAAATCAAAACCACAAATGAGATATTACTTTACCCTTGTTAAAATAGCTATTATCAAAAAAGCAACAGATAAGTTTTAGCAAGGCTGTAGAAAAAGGGCACTGTTGGAGAGAATGTAAATTGATTCCATTGATTTCTAATTCAATGGAAAACAATATGGAGATTCCTAAAAATATTGAAAGTAAAGCTACCATATGATCCAGAAATTCTACTTTTGAGCATATTCCCAAAGGAAATGAAAACCCTCCCATGTTACCTGCAGCATTATTTACAACTAGAGGCCCAGTACATGAAATTCATGCACAGCAGAGAGGTTGGGATCGGACCTAAACCAGCAGTTGGATATCCATCTCACAATTCGGGACCACTGCCTCCTAACTGCCTACCTGATTGCCCCTAACTGCCTGTCCCCCACCAGCCTGGCTTCCCCTTTCTGCCCCCCACCCCACTGGCCTTGATGCCCTTCACTGCCTTCCCTGATGGCCTGGTCACTCCCAACTGCCCCCCTCACTGGCCTGGTCACCCCCAACTGCCCGCCCAAGCTTCCATCTCCAGCACACTAGTTGGTTAACACAGTATCTATATCTGAGCTCTTAGCCTTATATTGAGGCAGTACTAGCTCTCAGCTCCATCTGAGCTCTCCAGCCTCTCCTGCACACATAGGAGCTACATTCTCTGTGCCTACCACCTCTGATTCTCTGAGCTCTCTTGCCTCTGCTCTGCCCAGCTGTTCTCTCTCACAGACTACCTGGTCATTAACCTGTATATCACTCCTTAGACAAAGAAGGCTTCGTGGCAATGGTTACATCAATCATATTTTTGCTACAGAAGTGCATAGTGTACCATGTGTCCTTGCACCCACTCATCATACCTTAGCCTTGGGCACTGTGATTAGGCGCATGTTTAGTGTGGCCTTGGCCATTCTGGTATATTGACAACAAGGCCTCTGTGCTTTGATTAGCCTTGACTACCAGGCTTCTCCGGTGTGGTTCCCACAGATTTATATCAAATTTACACAATGTTATATGTCAAATATATTTCAATAAACAAAAGACTCAATGAGAGAAAATAGTCTACTTGAAATTGCTTTATGTGTTATATCAACTGATGGCAAATGAGGAAATAAATAAAAAGCCAAAAGTGCAGGGTAAGGTTAACAATCCTGAAGCTGTTTAACATATAAACAAAGTATTAAAAAAATCAAATAAGTGGATACTACATGGTAGGGTGCAAGTTTCTCACTGTTAGCAAATTATAAAAGAGCCCAAACTCTTTGATACTGGGTTAAATTTTGAACTGAAGTTTATCTTAATATATATGAAAATAGATAGATACAGAAACAGGCAAAGATATGTCTCTACACACAGGTTGGTTGACGTACATATGTTACCTATCTATATTCTCTGAGAGAGCCTATAAGTAATGATACCTAGTAACCATGAGCATAAAGAATGTGTCCAAAATAATCAGTTTTGTCAAAAAAAAGGTTGTTTCTAGGGCAAGGGTAGGGAAAAAGATAAGCCTGAAACATACTGGAGTACCAGAGAGTAAGTAAAAGGTTAAAAAAGAAAAAGGATAGGGGCATGTGAAAGAAACACAGAAGTTGCTTTGAGAGTTCCCAAGGCCAAATCCTATCTAACAAAAGAGTAATATGAAAATTGACCATCACTCCAAGACACAATATGGCCCACCCCCATGTGGTCAAAGATGGCTGCCCCATGTAGACACAAGATGGCAGCCACAAGATGGTTGGCAAGGGAGGGCAGTTGTGGGCAGTTGGGATTGACCAGGCCAGCAGAGGAGGTCAGTTGAGGAGGTCCAGGTCTGCAGGGGAGGACAATTGGGGGGGCACCCATGCCTGCAGGGGGGGGCAGTTGGGGGAGACCAGGTCTGAAGGGGAGGGCAGTTGTGGGTGATCAGGCCAGCAGGGGAGGGCAGTTAGGGACAATCAGCCTGGTCAGGGAGGAGTTAGGTGTCAATCAGGCTATCAGGGAAGTGGTTAGTTGGTGTTCAGGCTAGCAGGTAGAAGTGGTTAGGAGCAATCAGGCAGAGGCAGGCGAGTGGTTGGGAGCAAGCAGTTCTGTATTGTGAGAGGGATAGTCCAGATTGGAGAGGATGCAGGCTGGGCTGAGGGGCACCCCCCCCCCCCATGCACAAATTTCTTGCATTGGGCCTTTAGTCTATTATAATTTGAGTAATAAAATGAATAATGGTAGTATTGAATATAACTCATAACCAAAACCAGTTTGGCTCAGTGGATAGAGCGTTGGCCTGTGGACTGAAAGGTCCCAGGTTCAATTCCTGTCAAGGGCTGTATCTTGGTTGTGGGCACATCCCCAGTAGGGGTTGTACAGGAGGCAGCTGATTGATGTTTCTCTCTCATCAATGTTTCTAACTCTCTGTCCCTCTCCCTTCCTCTCTGTGAAAAATCAATAAAATATATTTAAAATAAAGAATATAACTCATGGTACAAAATAAATATATGTCAATCATACTTATATAAAGAAGTGATAGAAGGAAGGAAAGAAGGAAGGAAGGAAGGAAGGAAGGAAGGAAGGAAGGAAGGAAGGAAGGAAGGAAGGAAGGAAGGAAAAAAGAAAAGAGATAAATCTTCCTTGTGGAAAAAATTTTTTTAAATATGCAGATATTCACTCTGTAGAGGTTGAAGCTTGGTTTCCTCCTACCTGAGTGTGAGCTATACTTTATAACTTGTTTTCAAAATATGGAAAGAAGAATTTAATAACTTTATACTATTGGAGGAGCCTGAGAGCAACACTATCTTACCCAAGTGATCTAGATAAAAATAATCACATGTGGCTGTCATGTGCCCCTGATGTGTGATATGTAAGTCAACTCACTCTGTGATATTATTTCTAATAATTCATAACCCCAGTCAAAGGTAAGAAAGATACCAGACAAACCCAAACCACAAACTGAGCAACATTCTACAAAATGCTTTATCAGTACTCAAAAAAACTGCCAAAATTGGGGGGAAACAAACAGACAGACAGACAAAAAAAAAAAACACAGGAAAACTGAAAAACCTTCACAGACTAGAGGAGATTTGGAAGATATGTGAACTAAATGCAATTGTGGTATCTGGGCTGTACCCTGAAATATAAAAATTGGGTTAATTGGAAAGCTGGTGAAATCTGAATTAAATCTAGAGTTTTAATAGTAACATGGCAGCATTTATTAATAAATTTCAAAAAATATACCATAGTAAAGTAAGGTGATAACATTAGGAGAAACTGAATTGAAAACATCTAAAATCTTACCAAAATAAAATTTTATATATGTATTTAAGTCCCAAGTGTTTGACTAATAAGTACAAATAATTTTAACCTAAAACCACTTTTTGGAGTACTTTATAGATAGCTCATTTTTTAAGTGAATTTGTTGGGGTGACATTGGTTTGCAGAACCATAAAGGTTTCAGATGTACACCTCAATAAAACATTACCTAACAGGTTGGGGAGATTACAGGCATGATGGAACTATATTTTACCAGTATATTTAGATTGCCACAGTCCAGTCAGACTTTGTGATGATGAAAATAAAATAAATAACTACATGTGACTATTGAACACTTGAAATGTGACCAATAAGACTGAGAAACTGAAGGTAATTTAACTTTCATTTAACAGCTATTTGTGGCCATGGCTACTCCATTGGACACCACAGTTCAAGATGATCTGTCAGGTGGAATGGTTCCTCAATGCAAGGGACCTCCATTGTAAGTGATGTATTTTAATAGGGCAGATTAAATATATTATATGACCATCTTAGTGGTTATTAGCAAAAGACGAGTGTTTGATCTACCAATAGGTTATAGTTTCTTTCTCTAATCCTAAACTGTTGATGTTTGCTTTCTTCTGTGCCTCTCAATAAAGCATGTTATTAATGGAATTATCTTATATTCTCTGTTAGTTTTTTCTTATCTTTTTTGTTTGTGTGTGTGTGTGTTTTTTTGAGATACAACCTGATGTAACCTGATGAAATGTGACATGCTTGTCACTTTTGGTTAAAATTGAGTATAAATGGACAAATATCCATGTAACTAGAATGTTTTCCCATTACTGGTTCCTGGCAGGTAATGGTCTAATGGCAAAACCCAACGTGAAAAAAAAAAAAAGGAAAAAAAAAAGCTCCCGCATTAAAAAGCAGCTGGTGCCTATAAAAGTGTTGAATATTAAATTCACGGTAAAAACTGCTCCTATATTCTCAGGATTCTGTCTTGCTCCTCTATGTGTCTTGTATGAAAGGTTAATAATTATTATTTCTAACAGCAAATGATTAAAATGTATAGAAAGAGAGTATGAGATGAGGAACAGATAGAAAAATAGATTAACTAAACAATGGTATTCCTTTTGTGAAAAGCATGTTTAGTGAAAAGAGAGAAATTGTGCAGACAGGCCAATATATATGACTAGAATGGTTTCTTGACCAGGAGGCATTGTGCTTTAAGCCATGTTCTTAGTGATGCAGAGATTTTCTACTTGTAATGCCATATGAATTCCATCTTCGACTATTATGAAAATGAGGAATAACAGAAAGATACTCCATTTTATTTCTGTCACTCTCAAAAATATTAAGTTAATAATATGAAAAAGTATTTATCTAAATGGTCATCTCTTTTTTTCTAGTTCATGAAAGGCAAGAAATAGCCGAGGCAATTTGATTTAATTTATACGTTGCTGACAAAAGATAACATATGTTTGAGAGAATGTATTTTGGTAAGTAAGAATAAAACTAAAAATCATTTCAAGGAGACTGTATATTCTAGATTTACCTTTAACTGTCGCAGATAAAAAGGATTAATTAATGAAGTCTGTACTCAACAGATAATGAGCTCCATTGGCATTCGGTTAACTTTCTTGAAAGAGAAAGATAGTCCAGGTGAATTTCCTCTGTAGTTTAAAATGAAGCCCAGCTTCTTAATATCAGTAAAGAAAAAAAGCAGAATATAACAGTTAAGAATTTATCATAAATTAGAGGCCTGGTGCACAAAATTTGTGCATGGGCTGCAGTCTATAGTTCTGGCTGGTGATCAGAGTGTGAGCGTCTGATGTGGAAGAGCAGGTCCCAGCTGATTTCTGGGTCCTGGGCAGCACCTGGGCCCCGGGGCTCCCCATGCACCCACCTCCTCCTGAGTCATGGTACCTGAGCCCCCATGTGGAGATGATGGACTGAGCTGCACTGCACACCATGGGCCAGGGCACAGCATGGGCCTCTGGGCCACCCAGCAGTGCTGCACGACAATCAGGCTGGCAGCAGGCTCTCTCCTGGCCAGCCTTGCAGAATGGCTCCTTGGTAAACCCATGGAGAGCCTAACGGGCCTCTGTGGTCCCAGCAGCTGTGGCCAGCTCATTTGGAAGAGACTGAGCAGGTGCAGGGCAGGTTCCATGCAGGCACCTGACACCTGAGTGCAGTGGCTTCCCCAGCATGGGATCCCTGGTATCCCAGGAGAGAGCAGCAACAGGAGTGAGAGCGAGCTCGGCAGATACCCCACATTCTCACCACACCTCTATCTCTGTCACCCCCAACCGCAGGATGCCTGCCATGTTATGTGCTGCCCCCTGGTGGTCATGCAGGCCACATGTTAATTCTAGCATTTCAATAACATGGTATATTCTTCTACTCTTTTATATCTTCCTCTAGCTCTTCTTATAATGTCCTTTAGTGTTACAGGTATTGTTAAAATTAACTTTATTCCTAAGTATCTTAAATTTTTGTTATAATGGTAAATGGGATTGAGGTATAGTTTCTCCTCTGACAATTTATTGGTGTATAAAAATGTCACCATCTTCTCTGTGTTAATTTTGCATCCTGCTACATTGCTAAATTTATTTATTAAATCTAGTAGGTTTTGGTGGAGTCTTTAGGTTTTTTTATGTATAATATCATATCTGCTGTGAATACTGACAGGTTTATTTTCTCTTGTCCAATTTGGATGCCTTTTATTTCTTCTTCTTGTATGATTATTATGGCAAGGACTTCCAATACCATGCTAAATAAGAGTTACAAAAGCAAACATCACTGTCTTGCTCCTGTTCTTAGGGGAAATGATTGAAGTTTTATCCATTGAGTATAATGTTCCCTATAGGATTGTCACATATGGCCTTTATTACGTTGAGGTATTATCACTCTATTCCTACTTTACTAAGAGTTTTTATTTTTAAAAAAGGGCTGGCTTTTGTCAAATTCTCTTTCTGTGTCTATTGATATGATCATGTGATTTTTGTCTTTAATTTGTTTATCTGATGTATCATGTTTATTGATTTGTGAATATTATACCAGCCTTGCATTGCCAGCATAAATTGCACTTGATCATGGTGTATGCTCTTTTTAATATATTGCTGGATGCAATTTTCTAATATTTTGTTGAATATTCTCGCATCTATGTTCATCAGGGTATTGACCTGTAGTTCTCCTACTTTGTAGTGTATTTTTCTAATTTTGGAATTGGGATAAGGTGGACCTCATAAAAAGAGCTTGAAGTGTTCCTCTTGGATTTTTTTAAAATAATATGAGGAGTATAGGTGTTAGTTTTTCTTTGAAGGTTTGGGAAAGCTCCCCTGTGAAGCCATCAAACCAGGGCTCTTGTTTGCTGGAAGGTTTTTTTTTATTATTATTACTGCTTGTATTTCATCAGTTTTTATTGACTTATTCAGGTTTTCTGATTATTCCTGACTCAGTTTTGGAAGATTGTATTTTTTAGGAATTTGTCCATTTCATCCACATTGTCCAGTTTGTTCATAGTGTAATGCCCAGATTTCATGATCCCCAAAGACCACCAGGGAGCCAGAAAGAGCTGCAATAGCATAGAACCTTTATTCAAACCCGAGTTTGGCCCTCAACCTTCATCTGGCACAGCAGCGAGGCGAGAGAGCAAGCCCAGCAAGAACAATAGGTTATAAAGGGTTGGTCATTTGGGTGGTCCCAGAGAAGTGATGTGTGTTACAGAGAAAGCCTTATTAGGTCAGGGTTTTTCAGCGGGGGTCTCACAGCACAAGAATGAGGAAGTGACCAGTACTTTGGTTATGACTTATTAGGACCTAAGCCATGTCCTTGGGCTGCACTGGTCCGCTCAGACTGTGGTTCGGGGAGTTAAGACATTCCTGGCACCTTTGTGGCCATTCCCAGCAGGGGAGAAGGGGAGTTGGGCTGACCAGCCCCGCAAGATGGAGGATGGCTCTGCTTTGTCCTTTCAATAGTTGTTCATAGTATTTTCTTATAATCTTTGTATTTCTGTGGGGTCTGTTGTTACTTCACCACTTTAATTTCTAATTTAATTTGGTTCCTATCTCTTTGTTTCTTAATAACTCTGAATAAGGGTTCATCAACCTTATTTATCTTTTCAAAGAACCAACTTTTGGTTTCATATATATTTTGCATTGTATTTTTAGTTTCTATGTCATTTATGTCTGCTCCAGTCTTTATTAGTTCCTTCCTTCCATTTACTCTGGGATTTTCTTGTTGTTCTCTAATTCTTTAAGTTGTAGGGTTAAATACTTTATTAGCAATTTTTCTTGGTTTGGGGGGTATGCCTCTAGTGCTATGAACTTCTCTTGCAAGACTGTTTTTGCTGTGTCCCAGAGATTTGGGGTTGTCGTGTGTACATTTTCATTTTTTTACAGGAATTTTTAAATTTTTTTCTTGAGTTCATTAGTAACCCATTCACTGTTTAGAAACATGCTATTTGGCCTCCATGTGGTTGAATATTTTTTTAGTGTTTTTACTATAGATGATATCTAATTTAATTCCATTGTGATAGGAAAATATGCTAGATATGATTTTAATCTTCGTGAACTTGTAGAGACTTGTTTTGTGTCCTAACATGTGGTCTATCTATGAGAATGACCATATTCACTTGAGAAGAATGTTTATTCTAGTAGCTTTGGAGTGAAAGTTCTATAAATATCTATTAAATCCATCTAATACAGTGTCATTTATAGTCTCTGTTTCCTTGTTAATTTTTGTCTAGAAGATTTAGCCAATGAAGTCAGCAGGGTGTTAAAGCTTCCTACGATGACTGGTTTGCTGTTTATCTCTCCCTTGAAGTTCCTATAAATATATATGAAGTAAATATATATATGCTCTGATATCAGGTGCATGTATGTTTACCAGGGTTATAGTCTCTTGTTGAATAGATCCCTTTAGTAATATGTAATGACCATTATTGTCTCTTGTTATGAACTTCATTTTGAAGTTTATTATGTCAGATATGATTATTGTCACCCCAGCTTTATTTGGTTTTCATTTACATGGGAAAAAATTTCCCATCCCTTCACTCTCATTATGTGTGACTCTTTTGTTCTGAGGTGGGTCTCTTGTAGATAGCATATATTTGGGTCATGTTTTCGTATCCATTCATGTACCCTATGTATTTTCATTGGAGCACTTAATTCATTTACATTTAAGGTTATCATTGACTAGAGGCCCGATGCACAAAATTTGTGCGAGGGGCTTGGCCCTCACAGCCCCCAGCTGCCTTGGCCTATCGCAGCCCTAGCTGCCTTGGTCCATTGTGGCCCACTGCAGCCCCAGCTGCCTCGCAGCCCTGCCCACTGGTCATTCCAGAAGGTTGTGTGGACGGTGGTTTCAGAAAGTTGTTCCACCATCTGTTCTAATCAGCATATTAGTTTTTTTATTATATAGGTAGATATTTATTGCCATTTTAATTATGTATACCTATGTTTTCTCTCTATTTCTTCTCATTACAGCATTCCCTTTAGCATGTCTTGCAGTGCTGATTTGATGGTGATAAACTTCTTTAGCTTTTCTTTGGCTTGGGAAGCTCTTTATTTCATCATTTATTTTGAATGATAACCTCGCTGGATATAGTAATTTTGGTTTCAGATCCTTGCTTTTCATTACCTGAAATACTTCATGCCATTCCCTTTTGGCCTGCAGAGTCTAGGATGAGAAATCAGCTGATGGCCTTATGGAAGCTCCTTTGTAGGTAATAAATTATTTTTCTCTCATTGCCTTTAAGATTCTCTCTTTGTCTTTAATTTTTGGCATTTTAATTATGATGTGTCTGGTTATGGACCTGTTTGGGTTCTTCTTGCTTGGGACTCTCTGTGGCTCCTAAACTTGTGTGACTGTTTTCTTTATCAGGTTAGGAAACTTTTCTGACATTATTTCTTCAAACAGTTGCTTAGCTTCTTCCCCTTCTCATACATCTATGATGCAGATATTGTTACATTTCATGTCCCACAGTTCCCTTAAACTATCCTCCTATTTATTAATTGTTTTTCTGGGGGGTTTTTTGTTTGTTTCCTGATTGTGAGATTGTTTTTTCTACCCTGTCTTCTAATTCACTGTTCCAATCCTCGGCTTCCCTTAATCTCCTGTGCTCTTCATTAGTGCTATGCTATTCTTCATAGTTACTATGTCTTTTTATCATGATTTTGAGCATCTTTGCCATCATTATTATTATGAACGCTGTGTCTAATAAATTTTTTATCTTCATTTTCTTTACTTCTTTTTTCTATAGAATTCTTTTGTTCTTCGACTTGGGGCTTATTTTTATCTCCCCATTTGGCTGCCTATTTGGGTTTGTGTCTGTATATTTGATAAATATTTTAAGACTCCTAGGACAATGTCAGATGCTGTTTATGAATAGTCCTGAGTACCTTAATGTGCTATTATCAATGCACATTTTGCAGCTCCCTCAGCTGCAGCTAGGTGCCTTTTGCAAGAACCAAGAAATGCATCAAGGTCTGCTTTTCCTAGCCCCCAGCCTAGGGTTAGTTCAGGCAAAGACTCAAAGGCTCCACAGACTCTGCCTGCAGTCCCATTGACACTAGGACTTGATTAGCCTCTGGCTATTGAGCACAGAGTAGGGTGAGAGTCCTCCAATAGTCAACTGCCTTTACGCAGGCAGAAACATCTTGCATAGCAAAGTCCTCCACCAAGAAAGAAGAATTTCTTCTACAGCCTGATGGAATGACTTAGCACAGGAAACCAGGATAGATGCCCTCCGAGCTCCAACCCGAGTCTCCCATCCTGGCTTCTGCTTACGCAGCTCCAGTTCACTCTGCCCTCCCTCTACCAGAGCCCAAAGTGAGTGGCTGCACATCAAATTTTGTGTGTTGGCCCTTTAAGAGAGTGCCTGCATTCCCAGCAGTCTCTCTCTGGCAGACAGCAACCATGTTGCTTTTCATAGCCAGATGTTCTATGGGCATCTTTGTCAGTCCTGGTGCTCTGGGCCAGGGAGCCCAGCTTGGGATCTAAGACCCCAGAGTTCTCAGTGGGAACCCCCCACGGTTGAGATATCTCTCTGTAACTTCAGCTGTTATATGTGGGAGCCTGGCTAGCCCTTTCATGCCTCTGTACTTCCTACCAGTCTCTGTGCAATCTCCACTTTCCACCTTTGGTTATAAGGGTTTTCTCCAGCTTGCCTTCAGTTGATTTTTCAGGGTGGGTCTTCTGTATTTTAGTTGTGTCTCCAGTTTGGTCCTGGGAGGGTGTCAGTGCAGCTTCTACTAACTGTGCCACCACTTTGGAATCCTCCAAGAGAACTTTCTGCTTATTGGGCACACATTGAACAATCAGAACAAGGAAAATGGCTGTGAGAATAACAGTGTGATTTTAAAAAGAAAGCAAGTGAATTAGATCATAAAACTCCAAGAGGATAAAAACAGGACTGCAGATACAAGTGAGAAAACAAACAAACCAAAAAAAAAAAAAAAACCAAATATAATGACTGACCCATTTATACATTGATCATATAATATTTCATCCAAACTGATCTGACCTTGATGTTTAAAAGGACCGTTAGTAACAATGGTGAGACAGAAATAAATTGTGACAGTAGACCTACACGCCTAAGAAGGATCCCATTCAATCCCCCCATTGCCCAGCTCCCCAGGCCCTGAAGTGAATCAAACAGAAGCCCTACCCACTTCAGCTGAAAAAGGCTGGTAATGGGGTGTTTGTCCACTTCAGCTCCTCTGGGCAAAGATGCTCAGGCTGGAAGCATGCCCACAAGAGCCTCCCATGATCCACATCCCCAGCTGCATGACCCAGAACATGATGCATGATGTGACAGGCCCTCGGAAAATATTTGCTATTGAAAGGCAAAAGGAAATTTTATAGGATAATTAATAAATATCATTAACAAATGTGTTCATTAAATTAATAATAAATTACTAGGGCTCACTATAAGACAGAACTTAGTATTTAAGGGCCTATTGAAAGAAGCTCTCCTTGAATGTCTGCTCTTACCAAAAACTATAGTGACTAAAATAGTTTGAAGAAAGAAAGAAATATGGAGATCTGGGTTTATGCTACTGTGTAAGGAAAGAAATGAAGATACAGGAGAAATTTAAAAAGAAAGAAAATTTTTACAAAGAAAGAAAGAATATAAAAGAGTAAAACTGGCATACAATGACCTTTAACATATGCAAGTTGCATTAATCTTAGAGGAGAGTGCAGGAAACCAGTCATTACCTCACCAATAGAGATGTAAATAGAACAAACAAGAAACCTAGTCAAATCTTAATGGATCTGTTTACTCAGGAGTAGGTGAGACATTGGTAGCTAAAGCAGATGCCATCTTTAGTCTTATGTTAAGTATGAGCTATTCACATATTGTTTAAGTGACACATTGGTAATTGAAGAAGCTTACACACTTACAGTCTTATGTTAATTCTTGCTGGTTGATTTCATTGTTGGAATTTCCTGACCTAAAGGACAAGGATGTATCACTTGGCCCTAATAAAAGGGGATAGCAAAGCCAGAGCTGGTGGTGTCCTCCCCCTAGAGGTGGACTCACGCCTGGCCCCCATGATTCCCAAAATTGATTCTATTCCAGTCTCTCTTCATTTGTGTGCGGCCTTCTCCAGACGCTGAACCCTGACATGGGAACCCTGGACACGCGGGACGTGAAAAGGATTCCACAGAGAGAAAGCTGAATCCTTAAGCAATAAAGGCTAACTTATTTTTGCTAGCAACCGGACATGGGAATTCAGGAAGGAGAGAGGGCTATCCTTCTCTCATTGGTCCTCTAGCTTGCTACAGTGGATATATACAGCTCAACTTAACAATTTTTAAAACTTTGATTACTAGTTTGGCCAGTGGAGGAGAGTCATAGGAAAAGTGGCACAAACAACAAGGGGATAACTAAAGAAAAACAAGAAATTATAATAACTGGTGTTTAAGTGCCTGTTACATTCTGGGTGCTATATATACTAAGCAATATGCCACCTAACAGTTGAATGAAATAAATTAAAAAAATGTGAATTAATTTGCAAAGTTACATAAGTGGCATACTTGTCCAAGTGAATTTAATATTTTATAAGTACTGGAGATGTAATGCACAACATGAGGACAATAGTTAACACTGTTATATGGTATAGAGGAAAGTTAAGAGAGTAAATTCTAACATAAGGGGGGAAAATATATATGCATTGTGGAATATGCCTAAAACTGACATGTCATTGAACTGAACTCAAAATAAATTAAAAATAAATTGAAGATCAGGGCACTGGATTGAAAATATAATGGAAGTGAAACAGTCTACCCCATCACCTGTCACTTTCCTATTATTCTTGTTTCAATATTTAATGCCTAAGAGCTATTGAAGCAGCCCATGCAACAACAAAAAAAGTAATATGAACTTTTTAGATAAAGAACGAATGTTTGCCGAAACCAGTTTGGCTCGGTGGATAGAGCATCAGCCTGTGGATGGAAGGGTCCCAGGTTCGATTCTGGTCAAGGGCATGTGCCTTGGTTGCAGGCACATCCCCAGTAGGGGGTGTGCAAGAGGCAGCTGATCGATGTTTCTCTCTCATCGATGTTTCTGACTTTCTATCCCTCTCCCTTCTTCTCTGTAAAACATCAATAAAAAAAAAAGAACGAATGTTTGATAAATTAAAAAATTAATATTTTCATTGTTCCATGTGTTTTACTTTTATCCAACAAATTAAAAATGTTCTTAATCCTAAGAAAGTGTTCTGAAGATGATCATTTCATCATTTTACCTCCCCTAGACTTGAGGGTAAGTACATATTTCCCCCATATTGTCCTTTCATGATTTCATTGGCAATCTGGAAAAGAAAGAAATGTTAAGAACTAAGTTGCCCATCTCTCTTGTAAGGTTTCTCCTGTGCTTAAGACATGGATGAGTGTTGTGTGAAAGAAAAGTTACAAAAATGGAATGTAGGAAGATAGCCCCCTTTTCCCACACAGACTCTGCTCATTCTTCTATGTTAAAATAAATAAATAAATAAAAAATGCTAGCCAAAACCGGTTTGGCTCAGTGGATAAAGCGTTGGCCTGCGGACTGGAAGGTCCCAGGTTCGATTCTGGTCAAGAGCATGTACTTTGTGTCTGGTGTCCTGGGGCGGGCCCAGGCCGAGCCCTGGGGCCTTGCTGGTTCAGACCGGCATGAGATGCTTGACTGCCCTGGTATTTCAGTGACCTTTACATACCCTGTTTTGGAAAGTCTCTAACTTCGTCATACACCTGCCAGCGCGACAGACTGTCGCCATGGCGGCCGCAACGGAGAACCCACCAATCATCCCGGGAGGGGGATAAAAGGCCCCTGCCCCAGTCACAGGGCGCGGCTTCCCCAGCTCCATTCCCCCTCCCGTCCCCCGAGCCTGTGAACCCGCCCAGAGACCCCCAATAAAGCCTGATTAATTCGCTCACTTATTCGGACTCCCTACTTGCAGTTTCTCTCATGGCAGCGTAGAAGCTTACACCTTGGTTGCAGGCACATCCTCAGCAGAGGGTGTGCAGGAGCCAGCTGACCAATGTTTCTCTCTCATGGATGTTTCTAGCTTTCTATCCTTCTCCCTTCCTCTCTGTAAAAAATCAATAAAATATATTTAAAAATTGCTATTTGTTAATTTTGAAACAAGTTATAAATAAGATTAATGTCTAGGAATAGGCAAAATGTTCTATGTAAGTCAAAGTACATTTGCTAAGAAAAAAAAACTAAAATAGACTCTTTTCACATTGCAAGCCATCTGTTCTTGTCATGAGAATATTAAGGCAATATTTTATAAAATATGTTAACAACTAAAGAAGCCATTATGTTCTAACCTTATGGAAGGCAACATTAGAAAACCTGTTTTTTAGAGATACGAGAAAAATCTATGTATTGGGGGCTATGGAAAGAGAGGACATAGTCACAGATCTTTTTTCACAAGGGAAAGCAAGCCCTGGCCGGTGTTACTCAGTGGTGAGAGTATTGTCCTGTGTGTATCAGACAGGGCACATTGTCAGGTTGCAGATTCAGTTCCACTGATGTTTCTCTTTCTCTCCCTCTCCCTGCCTCTCTCTCTAGAATCATATCCTCAGGTGAGGATTAAAAAGGAAGATGGGGGAGGGAGAGAATGATATAAATGTATTTAAGAGAAAATACATATCCTAATAGGAAAAACAAAAAAATATTTTATAAATGGAGAGTACATGGATATTTTAATGGCCAAAACAAACCCCAAAACGTTCACCATATTATAGATTCCAGTAAGTCCCAAACATATATAAAGAATCCAAAACTAAGTTAAAATAGGTAATAATTAATATAACACTAAATAAACTCTTTATGGGCATTAAAACTCAAAAATAACATCCAAATTTTTTGTCTTATAAAGAAATTTTTATTATTTCAAAGTTTACAAATTAAATTGGGACAATAGAGCTCTCACCTCAGGTTTTGCCACATGATCACTGGATACTCTGATACTATGATTTAAATTGCAGCTATCAAGTCTTTTCTTAGAATCCTATTTGCAAAGCAATTTTATGGCAACAGCTTTGTTTCTTTTCAGTGAAAATATAAAATAAAATTTTCACTAGGTTGAATATATTTTATCTTGCAAAGCCATACCTGGACCTTCTTTGAAAATATAATTATAGTCCAGTTATGCTCTAGGCAATTTGTCTTAATCTTTCCATTTCAAAAGACGTATCTGCAAATGTAAAATCCTGTGTGGAAATCAAACTGTTTGTAGGAATGACAACTACATAATCAGACTCCATGTGCTCACTCAGGATGATTGAATTTGTTGTACATAATAGGTTGATACAGTATTGAAAAGAAGCAAGCACACTGGGGAAAAGAAACAGCACCGCAGATTGAATTCATGGTTTGGGGCAGAAGAAACATAAACAGGCTGGAGTATGTTCTGAATTAACACTAACCCCTATTTAATAATGAAAATGGAAATATCAGAGTCTTTCCTAGCACAGGATATGAAAGACTGTGTGGGATTTTTAGCCAACCTGTGATGTTGTTGCCGAAGTAGGTAGTAAGTTCTTAAGGACTGCCGATCGATAGCTTCAAAGCAGTTGGAAATTTACGTATGGCAAACATGTATTATAAGATTGATTTTTACAGCAGAAATCTTTATATCAAGCAGGTTCCTTGGAAGCAAATGATAAAATGAATATAGCTCTGGAAAGGGAGTACTCAAGCTGGTGCACTATCAGCCAAGGTGACATACATTCCAAAAGCCAACTGAGGTGCAAAGCCATGGAAAGATAATCAATTTTCCTGATGGTGCACGGTGGCTTGCCTATTGTCTTTTTAATACATTGTCAAATAAGCAACAGGTATTTGTTCATCAGTGAATTTTTTGGACCAGTAGAAATATTGTAAGAATCATCAATAACTGCTTTTTAAAAAATGTAAAGTGTGGAAACCTAACAAACAGGACAATTACTTCTTCTAGCAGGATTAATCATGAATACAGATGCTTAAATACATGTCTTTCATAAGGTCTTTAATTCCTAGATAAGGAAGAATGAATTTCATTTTTTTAATTAATCCTATAATCAGAATGTTTTTCATTTTATAATTGAACAGAACAAATCAAAATTCCTGTAAGGTATCATCTATTTAGCATCTTTAAAATTATTATTTTACTCTTAGATGGGAAACCTTCAGTAGCAATACCTAAGTTTATAGCAATATAGTCTTGAAATTCATAAGATTATTTCCTATCTTTAAATAACTAAATGACAAATTATGTATAGTCAATGAAATCATCATACCAACTGATTTCAGAGTAAAGATTTTTTCTTCATAATTAATTTTTTAAAAGTGGAAACTGGAGTGTAAAGCAATTGAGAAATGTAAATGCAATTCACCATTAAATCCCCATTGTTTTTCAAGCTAGCAATCTACTTTCTATATGGAATGACTCTTTTTATTGCAGTTGTTCCTAAGCTTTCAACTTGTCAATAAGTCAATATTATAAAAATGTTCTTAATCATCTTCTGTCTAAAACTGTAAAATCATTAAGACTTTGTTCCAGCATGTTGATTTTTTTCTTCAATTTAAAAGCAGGATCTTAGGCAAGCTTTTGTTGCAATATTCACTCACCAGTGATAAAATAACACACATTGCATTTTGGGTAAGTTACTGAAGCCAGTGTGTGTGTGTGTGTGTGTGTGTGTGTGTGTACATATATTTGAATTATATATAATATATATACTTATATATTATATGTATATTAATATATATATATATTTGAATTACACAAAACTGGGGTATTTATAGATATGCAACTATTCTTAGATTGCAGTTCTCCTTTATAGGAATTAGATAAAATTAATTCTCCTAAGTTAATATATAACTATAATGGAAAAATATCAAACATAATTATTTCTCAGGTAATTCATAGATTCAGAAAAGAATCATGCTGTTGTATTTTTTTAAGTCCCATTTCAGATGACACTGTTTTATTTATCAATGGTTGAAGAAAAAGGGTATTACTTGAGAAAGCTATTTGGAATATTCAAGATTCTGGCAAAGCATTATAAGTTTCAGTTCATTGAGAAACTGATATATAATAATAAGTTTTTAAGTTATAATAAGAATGTTGTTTTTGTTTTAATGGAAATAAGGCCTTTTAAAATTCATTAATGTGGATGATGCTAAAAAATTAAAACTGTCTTTTGTCCAAAGTATTTGAAATAATGTAACAATCACAAAATTAAAGAAAAATATGAAGTGGATTTTTTGTGTTAAGATATTTGTCAATTGCTCATTTTTTTTCATATTTATCCTCACTGTTATTAGCGCTAGCATCCAGACATCCCAGAAAATAGTAAATTCAAGATTTTATTATGATATTAAACATTTATGTTTGTTCTGTCAGTTCTTAATTTCTTTGCCAAGTATGGCTACCAGATTCCATCTGGTGTCTTCACCACCCAATTTAAAATCTGCAGAAAGATTCCAGCTAATGATTAGAAATAAAGTGAATTGGTATTTGTTTTACTTTATCTTAAGCATGATGGTTGTTACTAGAAATTCCTGATCATCATTTTTCTTAGACTGCAAAATAGATTGCAGATTGATAAGTTCTAAATTTTTCTTGAATTAAAAAATGGTATGAATTTTTAAACTAAAATTCATTGTAATGTAATGAGCACACAATTATATTTTCAAACCGTGGTTTTGTGGCCATCTGTTAGAACCTTGCACTGGGTTACATGTTTTTCATTATCTAAAAGTCTAAAGTAGCTTCTAAAAGACTCAAGATCTATAATAAAAAGTGACCCCTGAGCCTTAGCTGGTTTGGCTTAGTGGATAAAACATTGGCCTGCAGACTGAAGGGTCCCAGGTTCGATTCTGGTTAAGGACACATGCTGAGGTTGTGGTCTAGATTCCCAGTAGGAGGCATGCAGAAGACAGCTAATCAATCATTCTCTCTCATCACTGATGTTTCTATCTCTCTCTACTTCTTCCTTCATCTCTGAAATCAATAAAAATATGTTTTTTAAAAAGTGACCCCTGACTCCTAATGTCAGGGCAACACATAGGCAACAAACTGCCTATAATACAAAGATTATGAAAATAAAGAATTCTCAAAATGAATGGTTAGTTGGCACTCATAACAAACAGTAATTTTTTTAGCATCAGGTATTAATTGCCTCAATGAATAAATAGCATATTGTTACTTTTTAGGATTTTGTACCACTAAAGACACCCAAATATATGAATTTAAGTTCCTTGACATTGCACTCAGTGTACCCTATATCTTGAAGAAGCAGCCTAGTGTACAATACTTTTTTTTTAACCAAAAAATAAATAAAGTCAACCATAAATAGTTAAATACAAGACATATAATTCTCTATTTCTCTAAGTAGGATGAAGCACCATCTTCCACAAGGGGATGTAGTGCAACAAGCATCTCATCTACAAGACATCTGTTTTCCAGCTGACAATGGTCCAAAGCAACACTTCAGACTTGGGGAAAAAATGCCTTCCTCTCAGAACAGTGCTGACATAAATCCTGACGACCTGATACTTTTAACTACTTTCTTTTAACAACCTCTTGTTCTGTTCTCCTGCAGGAGCTTGAAATGAGCTGAGAGTAAAATGCTACCCACAGCACTTAAATCAGACTTGGGGCCTAATAACAGTTTTTTCTAAGCCGTCCACTTTCTACTCTGTCTTCCTAATTATTGTCATCAATGTGCACTTTTTTTTTCCTTGAGAGGAAATATTGACGTTTTTGGAGTGAAATATTGAAATGGTGCAGTTGTTTTATTGATGATTCTGCAGCAGCTAACATTCACAAAACTAAAGTTTACAGAACTTTGTGGATGAGGCCAAAACATTAGGAGGCAATTAAGCAAAAGAGTAAAACAGGACTTCCTAATTAATTAGCCGATATTTCTCTAATCTTCCCTGCATGAGAATCTAGTTGTATAAGATAAATCTTGATATCCAGCACTGATTAAAGTTCCAAGTTGCCAAATGAAAGTAATAACAACTCTGTTCGTGCACATTAAATGTGTTGTTAGAGACTTCTGAGCCTGAAAGAAAGTTGGAAACTTGTATAAGTGTGAGCAAGCTTTTAACACTGCAGTTCCACCTCCTTGGCCTGATTAATGAGCAAGCTTTAGGAAGGAAATGAAATAACGTACATATAAAGGAGAATTAGAAACCCTACTACCCTTTGGTCAGGCAGCCTATACATGTCCATTTCTTTAATGCAGTGTTCTTTCACACTAACATTGCTATAATGGTCTTGCATTTCATGTAAAAACGCTCTCACAACCTTTGCCTCTCCCATTTCTGGGTGTTGTGAAGATTTTTCTGTTATTAACTAAAACAAAATTGTGTTAATAACAATTAGTCTCTTTCCTACCTCAGGGCTTAGGGGAAAGGTTTTACTATGTCTTAGAAACTGGTCACATCATCATACATACTTCCTAAAGGAATTAAGTGTGATCTAGGGTGGTTATAGCTAAGGAAGGTCAGATTAATAAAAGATATTTTTTTACTATATAAGACAAATTTATCTCTATTCATTCTTCAAAAAAGAAAATAGGACTAATAGTTTTGACTATAGGTGTTGGTAATTCCACAGCATGCATGAGAATATTATTTTAAACAATTTTTAAACTATTGTTTTTATAACTAGAATAATTTCTTATAATATGCCAAAACCATATTATCTTTCTCCCTTTTTTCTTAAATGTTTTGGGATGAATTGCTTAATAAGATCATATAGGTGTCACATGCACATTTCTATGATATACTTATATATTGTACTGTGTGCCCAACACCCAAAGTCAAATCATTTTCTGTCTCCATATATTTGTCCTCTATCTTTTACTAGCTCCCTGTCCCACTCCATGCCCTCATCCCCTTCCCTCTGATAACCACCAAACTGTTGTCTTTGTGTATGAATTTAATTTTATATCTCACATATGAGTGAAATCACTTGGTTCTTTGCTTTTTCTGACACTTCACTTAGCATGATATTCTCAAGATCCATCCATGTTGTTGCAAATGGCAATACTTCATCTTTTCTTATGACTGAGTAGTATTCCATTGTATATATGTACATCTTTATTCAGTCATCTAGCGAAGAACAACTTCAGCTGTTTCCATGTTTTGGACACCATGAATAGAGCTACAATGAGCATAACGGTGCATATATCTTTGCAAATAATTGCTTTCCAATTTTTTAGGTAGATACCCAGAAGAAGGTTTGTTTCTTCATATAAAAGTATCTCTTAATATACACCTGTTGTAATGATTTAAGAGCATCCCCTCCTGAAAGTCATCTTTAAAACAACAGTCTAAAAAAAAAGGCTGCCATATGACTACTAAGAGATAGTTTCAGCACAAATATCTTTCTCTCAATGTAGTTCACTTGAAAAGTGGTTATTTCATCTCAAGATGTCTTTGCAATAACGGATGTAAGGCAAACACATCAAACTCAATGGCTGACACGGGCCAAATAAACAAGATTTAAGTTTATGTGGGCCACAAATAAAAGCTTCCATTTTCATAGAAATGTAGGTTTATTTTAATAGAGACATGCTAAATACAAAGGGCTGAAATAAATGAGTAATCATTAACATAAAATATTAGAACATTTTAATAAAAATAATATATTTCTTGAACATTATCTCACCAGACACTGAATACTCATAAGTGCACAAATTAATAAGCGTAACGTAAATAAACCTATTTTTCTTGTTCTCCGAAAGTGAAATATTTCCTGTGGCGCACAACAAACAAGTCAGTCCAAGACTAATGACATGGAAATCAGCTGCTAAAATATTCGCTGCTAGTATTAGTGGAGAGAAATGGTGCACCTGCATGTAAGGCTTGTAAGGGAAATGAAGGCAACACAATTATAGTAATCAGTCATTAACCAATGTTGTAGTTCATTATTAATAATTATGTATAACAGGATATTATAAAAATTAAGTTATGAAAATATTAAAACGTTTCTTACATACCATTATATTGGGTGGGCTGCAAAAATATTCGGTACAGGTTACATGCAGCCTGCAGGCCACCAGTTTGACATGCTTGAAGTAAGGAATGAAGTGAGAAAAGTAAAGAGCTATAAATATTCCTAAATCATCAATCTACTAAGTGGCTATAGTTTATCCAAACTTACTTTCAGGTAACTACTGGATTCCATCTCCCTTTAAAGAACTCAGCCTTGATGTATCCATTTTTCTTTGGATTAAATAATTAAATTCATTGTACACTTATATATTAGAAGTTAGAACTGTAAGATACAAAAATTATTTGTATTCCACTCTTCCTTGGACCAATCTACTGAGGAAGAAAGATGTGAAACAAGAATACTAAATTTAATGTCTGACATGAATTGATGTAGAAGGGAAGGAAGTAGATAATGATGTAGGTATGATTCAATAATTCATTCCACTTCTGGTTATTTATCCAAATAAAATAAAAACACTAATTTGAAGAGATATATGCACTCACATGTTCATTGCAGCATTTTTACAGTAGTCAAGATATGGAAACATATCTAAGTGTCCATTGATGAATTAATGGATTAAAAATTATAAAATGTATATAATGGACTACACCCAAGTATAAAAAAAGAATGAAATCCTGCCATTTGAAACAACTATGGATGGACCTTCTGAGCATTGTGCTAAGTGAAATAAATCAGGCAAAATAATACAAATACCGTATGATCTCTCTTATATGTGGAATGTGTGTGTATGTATCCAAATTCAGATAATACAGATAATACATTGATCTTATCAGAGGTGGATGGCAGGGTGATGAAAGATATGGATAAACTGTTTTGTTATTGTTTTATTTTTAAATTTAAATAAGTTTAAAAACTATGCTAACCAGTGACACGAGGCAGTATGAAAATCTCATCTTCTGGGCGATATTTGATCCTAAGAATAACCTCATCTTTTATCATCCTGCTCCATTTATAAAGATTCTGGAGAAACATCCGAAAAAAGGATATAAAACACAACAGTTCCTAATAGAATAAAATAGCTGGCTGTCTCAAAACCCTGGAGGGCAGGAGGCAGGTTCTAGACCAAGATGCCTGGGGCAGTCTGCAAAGAAAGAGGTGATTGGGAAGATGGTGATTTGGAGGATGGCACCAACTGTGGTGAATATAAATATGGCATGCCCACTAAGAAACAATGGAGTAAGAAATAGCACATGTTCCTCAATTTTTCTACCCAAAGTGGACTCTCAAATAAATAAATAAAAATAAATAAATATTAGTATAATCAATGGACACAGACCCAGGGGCAGAGGGGGCTTGCCTGGTGTAGAAATGGTTAGGTGTGTGTGGGGGGAGGGGATCAATTGGAGAAAAAGGAGATATATGTAAGTAAATAAATAAATAAATAAATAAAATTTAAAAATAAAGTTTACACTGAGTGGCCAGATTATTATGATCTCTGAATGCATAATAATCTGGCCACTCAGTGTACTTCTCTTGAGTACCTTATTTATTTGATATCAAAGATACTATAAATCATGCACCTGATCAGTTTTTCCCTTTGCACTGGCTGATAGAAAGCTCAGGGCAAATAGGTGGTTAATCTCCAGCAAAAGTCTAGAATACTTTTCGTACCATTTGAGATACAAATAGATTGAATGGCCAGATTATTATGCATTCAGAGATCATAATAATCTGGCCACTCAATGTAGATTGAAATGAAAAACTGCTGGAATAGACCACATGATACTAAAGGAGAACAAAGTTTGAAGACTGGCATTGCCTGACTTCAAGACTTAGGAAAAGGCAGTCCAACCGATATGTCTCAGTGGTTGAGCTACCTATGAACCAGGAGGTTATGGTTCGATTCCCGGTCAGGGCACATTCCCAGGTTGTAGGCTCAGTACCCAGTAGGGGATGTGCATGAAGCAGCTGATCAATGATTCTGTCTCATCACTGATGTTTCTCTCACTCCCTTTCAATCTCTGAAATCAATAAAAACATGTTTTTAAAAAAGACTTAGTAGCAAGCGAGTGGATAAAAAAAAATTGTGGTACATTTATACAATGAACTACTGCATAATAAAGGAAGAACTCTTACCATTTTCAAAAGCATTTATGGTTGTGGACAATATTATGCTAATTGAAATAAGCCAGACAGAGAAAGACAAGTATCACATCATCTCACTCAATATGTGGAATGTAATGAAAAAAATAAAATGATGAACAAAATAGATCCAGAGACATAGAAGCATGGAACAGACTGTCAAATCTCAGAAAAGGCAGGGGAGGATGGGTAGGTGGGAAGAAAGCAACCAAAGAACTTGTGTACATGTATGTATAAGTCATGGACACAGACAATAGCATGGTGAAGGCCTAGGGTGGGGAGAAAGCAGAAGGCTAAAAGAGGTCAATGGGAGGGGGGAGGATGTGTTATGTGTAATATTTTCAACAAAAAACAATTCTAAGCTAAAAATTAGACTGTAAAAAGCTATAGTAAACAGGAAGGACAGCATGATATTGATGAAAGAATAGACATATAATGGACATAGATGAGTAGAATGGAATAAAGAGCCCAGATACAGACCTACACAAATACCTACATCTGATCTTTGACAAAGAGCAATCGATTCAATGGAGAAAGAATAGTCTTTTTAAAGAAAAATGGGTGAACAATTAAATATCCATATTAAACAAAAGACACACACTCAGAACTTAAACTTTTCACCAAAAAAAATTAACTTAAAATGGATCACAAACAAAAATGCAAAAGTATAAGCTTCTTGAAGATAACATGTAAGAAAATCTAATGACCTTGGGTTTGGCAATGATTTTTTTAAATAATGCCAAAAGCACACTACATGACAAAAAATTAGTAAATTCAATATTATAAAATTGAACACTTCTGTTCTATGAAAGACATTGTTACATGCATTCAAAATGGAAAACATCCCCACACACCACAATATTTTGAATTTAAAAAATCAATTTGCAATGGATATTATAAAAATAAATAAATAATGTGGGGGTTAGTCATAATGTGGGGGTTCTTTAATATTTTCAGCTGAAATTTCTCATGAAAAATTATTTTAAGTTGGTCAGGGCTGCCACTTTGAGAAAACATTATTTTGAATAGACACATATGGCATGTGGGAAAAGTCCGCTGCTTGCATCTACAGACGCTTATGGTGTACAGTGGATTAAGATAATGAAAAGACAAGCCACAGACTGGGAGCAAAATCTTTGCAAGATACTCTGTTAAAGGACTGGGCATCCAGACATACAAAAACCTTTTAAAACAAATAATAAGAAAACAACTAATTTAAAAATGGGCAAAAGATCTGGACAAATCACCAAAGATTATATACAGTTGTTATAAAAGTATATGAAGGATGTTCAACATTTTTGTCATTAGGGAATATAACTTAAAACAATGAGATACTTCTGCACACTTATTAAAATGGCAAAAATCCAAAAATCTGACAATATGAAATGTTAGAGAGGATGCAAAGCAGCAGAAATTGTCATTCATTGCTAGAGGAAATGCACTTTGGATGATCACTAGACATTGCTAAAAAGCTAAACATAGCCATACCATATAAGTCATCAATCACACTTGTAGGTATTTACCTAATTAAGTTAAAAGTTTATGTCCACACACAAAAAAAAAAAAACTTGCACAAGACTGTTATAGCAGCTTTAGTCATAATTATCCAAAACAGCAAAGAGCCAAAATTTCCTTTTATAGGTAAATGTATAAACAAATTGTGTACATCTATGCAATTGAAAATTATTTGGTTACATAAAAAAATGACCTCACAACCTGCAAAAAGATATGGAGAAACCTTAAATCAATACTACTCATATTGCTAAGGAAAGAAGTCACTGTGAAAGACTACATATTTTATGTTTCCAATTATTTGGCATTCTAGAAAAGATAAACTAGAGATAGTAAAAAGATAAGTGGTGTGATAGTTTAAGAGAAGAAAGAGGGATGAATAGGTGAATTATAAGGCATTCCTAGGTAAATGAAACTATCATTTAATATACTAGGAGAGGCCCAGTGCACATATTAGTGCACGGGGGGGGGGGTAATATCCCTCAGCCCACCCCGCAGCCTCTCCAATCTGGGACCCCTAACGGGATCAGGCCTAAACAGGCAGTCAGACATCCCTCTCACAATCCAGGAATGCTGGCTCCCAACTGCTTGCTTGCCTTCCTGATTGCCCCTGTTTCTGCCTGCCAGCTTGATCATCCCCCTAACCACTCTCCTAACAGCCTGGTTGATGCCTAACTGCTATCCTGCCAGCCTGATTGCCCCTAACTGCCCTCTCCTGCAGGCCTGGGTCCCACCTTCTGCCTTTCCCTGCAGTTAGGAGCCAGCAGTCCTGGATTGTGAGATGTATGGCTAGCAGTTGGACATTCCCTGAGGGGTCCCTGAATTGGAGAGGGTGCAGGATAGGCTGAGGGGACCCCACTATCCTCCAATGCATAAGTTTAGTGCATCAGGCCTCTAGTACAAAATAAATAGCCAAAGCCTATATTATTACAAATAAATTACTGAGTAAATTAATAAAGTGGGAAGTAAAGACAAATCTCGCATGCAAAGAACACCAAATTAATTGTGTAGAAACTCCACCCTCTGGGAGGGAAAACCTGAGCTACCACCCTTTAAGATCATACTGCATGCATATAGTAACTTTCTTTTAAAGTAAATTACAGTGAATACAATATAGGAGTAACTTTGCAGTGCAGAAATCTAACAACAGATTCAGGCAAGTGGTCAAGGTCAATATCAACAGTTAGAAATCATGTTCTTAGTATAACTCTTGATGTGGTATGATAAGCCTATTACAAAAACTAAAGGAAAAAAATAAAATAGGGTAAATGACCTATTCACTGTATAATTCTATGGGAGACTGGGGAAACTTGTGCTATAAGAACTGTTATTTGGCATAGCCAGAAAATGGGGATTTCTACACAATCACATAGTCATTGTATTATACAACTTGTATTAAAGTATTCATTTGTACTTTTATTAAAGTCTCTATGTTTAATTAAAATTCAATGAATTTTAAAATATCAAGAAGAGCTAACACTGTTCCCACCACTAGTCTAGTCTCTGTTACTTCCAACCTCTGCTGATTCCAGGCACTGGACACCTTTGAATGTTCACCACTGTTGGACCCTAGAAACTGCATATATCTACTATCAGATCTGATATGTAGTAGCTCATGTTTTCTCTCCAGGGGGGTGGAGTTTCTGCACAATTAATTTGGTGTTCTTTGCATATCAGATCTACCAGTCTTGCCATAATATACTTGATTTATAAACTGCCTCTATTTTTTACTTCTAAATCAGGTGCTCTGCTTGGTGGGAACCAGGTAATATGACTATGTCTAGGTATAGAGAAAACTGAGAAATTATTTCTGGATTTCAAGAGAGAAGCAGGGACTCTAATAATGGGAAATGTATAAGTATAGGGAAAATATTTAGAAATAAAAGAAAACTATAAAAAAAGTCCATTTAGTGAAACAATGTTCACTATAAGAGAAATTTCCATTGACCAAAAATAAAACCACCAGATGCCTTGAGTTTACTATTTAAAATATATTTTACATTAATTTTGTAAAGCTTGGAACTGGTCATTCAAGATGCTTTTTCTAGCCTATCCTAATATATAAAATCCCAAGGTCAGTAACATCCAAAATGACCAAAGGTTTGACTGATCAGAAGTCAATGCTGGAGTGCCATGGCAACCCACCACTGACTGCTGTGTCTGCAAGAGCCTGGATCCAGCACTGACTGCCAAGGGGGCTATAGATCAGGCCCGAAAAGAGGCTTGGAGAGAGAAACAGGGTCTGATCTATAGCCTCCATGACAGCTGTTGATCAGCATTTGCCTCTCTCATTCCTCTGGGTCTGGCCAGCAGCTGCACCTTTCTTTCTCTCAGGCCTCCACCAGGGCTGCTGATTAGCCCCATCTCTCTGATCAGGATCATTCATATGCCTGGAGACACTGACTGGCATAGAAACCAACCAATCAGAACCAAATCTGGGTGAAGTATGAGGAACCAATGGCTGCCTGGGAGGTGGAGCTTTTGATGCTGATTGGCATAAAAACTTACAAATCAGAACCTAATCTGGGAGAAATGCGAAGGCAGAACCTAAGGTGGGGGCTGAGGAGGAGTTTTAAGGGCAACACTTCTTTGGTGTAAAGTGTAAGAAAGTGGTTCAATTTTTTAATAAGTGGTTTGGCACTATAGCACATATGGCTGGCTATCAGTCCAGATACAGGGATTATGTATGTTTGTCTGCCAAAAGCATCTCCTGCTGAAAAAGGCTTCTTCCCCCTCCCCCATTTAAGCAATCCTATCCTATATAATATATCTCTACTACTAAAAGGGTAATATGCTAATTAGACCAGGGGAACTGACCATCTTCCAGACATCTGACTTCCTTCTGGACAATGCCATGGTGGTGGTGGCCAAGGCAGAGGCAGTTAGGGGCAATCAGGTCAGCAGGGGAGGGCAATTGGGGGTTGAGATAGGGCCATCAGGGGAAGGCGGTTGGGGGTGAGATCAGGCCTACAGGGGAAGGTATTTAGGGGCAATCAAGCAGGCAGAGGCAGTTAGAGGCAAGACCAGGCCAACAGGGGAGGGCAGGATATGGATACTGAGGACAAAAGTGACATAGAAAAAAATGACTGTTCCATAGCCTCCATGGCAGCTGTTGATCAGCACTTGCCTCTCTCATTCGCTCTGTGTCTGGCCAGCAGCTGCACCCTTTTATCTTCTCTCTCTCTCTCTCTCTCTCTCTCTCTCTCTCTCTCTCACACACACACACACACACACACACACACACACACACACACACACACACACTGTTGACATTTTGTAAGGGTCTGAAAGAGTTTGCGAGATGATATTGTATCTTCTTGCAGTCTATTTGGATGGACATCTGGAAGACACAACTGAGTCTTAAAGAGAAAGGCCTCACCAGAATCCCTTGGGCTCTTCCAGAAACAGAAAATGATCATTTCTATACAGACTTCCTCCATTATTGCAAATTCAACCAAGGCTAAGAACCACCTGGCCTTGACCTAAATTATTATCATAAAATCCAAAGAAGAATATCAGAAAACCAGTCAAATGCATATCATCTCTGCTTCAGTAGGACTTCAGTGCATGAACATCCATGGTCTTGTTTTTTATTAGTAAAATTAAAAACCAATCTTTCCCTCACATGATTACTGTGTAAATTAAATGAGATAATGCATGTAAAGGGCACAGCCCAGAATCTGGTACTTGAATTCCTGGTGTTCTTGAGTGTTGTTGTTTTTTTTTTTTTCTTGTTCGTTTGTTTTTTTCATTCAGAGAATGGCTCACACTGTTGCAATTCTTAGTTTAATTGTATGAATAAACTTTGTTGTTCCTTTATGTTGTTTTTTTCCAACTTGTCCTCATTTTCCTCCTCGAATCTCTCTTCCCTTGATCAAAACTAATATTCTGTTTCTATTTGAGTTTGTTTCTTTGTGCATAGTAGGTGAATAAGATCTGCCAAAGTCTCACTGTACTGAGTCCTTTGGAATCCTATATAATAAAAGGCTAATATGTAAATTGTCCCTTTAGGAGTTTGACTAGGAGTTTGTTCACTCGCTATGATGTGCACTGATCACCAGGGAGGTGTGGAACATGGTGGGTGACCAGCAGTGGCAGCAGGGCCTTGAGGAAGTGAGAGAAGGAGGAGGTGTGGAGGCAGGCAACCTGTTTGGCCCTGATTGCCAGCCAGGTCTAAGGACCTACCTATGCATGAATTTCATGCACTGGGCCTCTAGTGATATATAAATGCCATTAATTGCTAAAGAAGCTTTTTATTATTGTCCTTTTGTTATCTCACAGACTAATAATTTTTCATATGTACATAAGATGAAGTCAGTTTCTTTACAATATAACAGTAGAACAGCCAACTAGGCTAGTCAGTAATGAGAGTCCAAAGGCTGACTCCTTGTATTTTAAGCAGAGGTTTATTATAAAGTATATGTCATGCACTTCACTATGAGTTTTTAGAAAGTTATATGCTAATATGCTAATCGTTATGGTGAGTATTTGCTATTATTGTTATTACTAGTAGTATCATTTTCTTAACTATGGCGATTAACTTTTTAATGTAATGCAGCCTCTCCAAGAACACACAGTTAATGTAATTAGAACTGGCATTCAAAGCCACGTGCATCTGAAACCCAAGACCACCACATTTTATGATGAATGATGAAATTACAAGAGCTAAGTCTAAAGCTGTCTTGCTCTTTCAATAAAACTTTCTCAAGAATGTAGAACAACAGCCCTGAGAATTCCAGAATCCTAAAAAATAACATCTGCCATCTTCCCCAGTGGCTGCCTTCACAATATATAGCTACTGGTGCCCATTACAGCAGCAGAGACAGAGACAGCCCGCAGTAAATCTCTCCTTTTACAGTCAGCTCTGGTTTAGGAAGATTTACTTTTATAAGAGCTGAGGAGACTTCTACCTTATCAACCTCTAGTCCTTCAATACTTTTCTCCCAAACCCTTTTACAGCCTTTCACGGTAATGACAGGTCCTAAAGGTGAGAACTAGGAGTACTTTCTTTATAACTTTCTCTAAGTGTTTGATTTTAATAAATTACTTCTATTGTCTTAGCTCAGTTTTGATATATCCTTGATTTTACTTTGAACCTCTGTTGATTCCAAGCACTGGACACCTTTGAATGTTACAGCTCACATATTAACCAGATCTCTTGATTTGATGAAAGACTAAATCTGAACTTGAACTTGATTACATTACTTTCCCTTAGATAAGTTTTGCTTCATTGAGAAATATCATATAATAAAAGTCCGGTACACGAAATTTATGAATGGGGGTGTGTGTCCCTTAGCCTAGCCTGCACCCTCTCCAATCTGGGACCCCTCGGGGATGTCCAACTGGCCCAATCCTGGTAGGAACTGTCAGACATTCCTCTCACAATCCAGGACTGCTGGCTCCCAACTGCTGGCTCACAATTGCTTGCCTGCCTGCCTTCCTGATTGCCCCTAACCACTTCTGTCTGTCAGCCTGATCACCCCCTAACCACACCCCTACCAGCCTTATTGATGCCTAACTGCCCTCCCCTGCATGCCTGGTCACCCCCAACTGCCCTCCCCTGCTGGCCATCTTGTGGTGGCCATCTTGTGTCCACATGGAGGCAGCCATCTTGTGTGTTGGAGTGATGGTAAATTTGCATATTACTCTTTTATTAATAGGATAATAAAAAGCTAATATGCAAATTAACCAAATGGTGGGCTCATGGCTGGTGAGCACAACAGCTGTGTCAGGAGCCTCTCCCTCCTCCACAGCAGCACTAAAGATGTCCAACTGAGAGCTCCCATAAGGGAGTGAGCCTGAGCTGTCAGTCAGACATCCGCAATGGGTTGCAGACTGTGAGAGGGTGCTGGTTGGGCTGAGGAATACCCCCCCCCCAGCACTGGAGTGCACAAATTTTGTGCAACAGGCCTCTAGTAAGTCTATAAGAAACACCCTGCATGGAAAAAAATATATATTTTAAAGTATTCCCAAAGTGGAAAGAGGAGTTGAAGGTTTCAATTTCTCACCCCTACAAAGACAGCTTGCTGAAGTTTTGAAGGCAGATGAAGAGGTAGGTGGAAGCTAACCAGAAAAGAGGTAGCACTTTTTACTGTGTATTACAGTATGTATGCCATGGGTTTGGGACATGCCCTGTTATTCTAGTGTCCTGGAAGGATAACTGCAGCATCCTTCTCAATAGACCAGTTGGGTAAAGACCTTATTTTTATTGAGAGGAGCTAGGAGAGAAGGAACAGTTGAACCTAATCATGTTCAGAGTAAGCAAGGATTTAGCACACCATCCATGATCAGATATTCAGGGACTGGAGCTCCACATTAAAAATAAACCACCAAACCTTTCCTAATGTGTAACTTGAAATCCATCACCTACATACATTTTAATCCACTGCACCAGTATAAATGTAAAAGGCTAGATTATAACCAAATTGCTTTATATCTATGTCCAATAGTCTTTAAATACCTTGTGGTACTATAAGTGCTACTCTAGTATTTTAAATATTTCAAATATTTTAATAATTAATACCAATTTTTCCAAACTAAGTATTATTTTCTTGGGAGAGAATAGTCCAAAGGAAGATTGTCCCAAGGATACCTTAGCAAGACTTCAAGCATTAAAAACATGTGGCTGGTTGTTTGCTAGTACTTATCTATTTTCAACTTTCTTTTATTTAAGGGCATAAAAATATCTTTGCTTGTTATTTTTTTAATAAATAAGATGGTAGAAGAGGTTGGAACAACCCAGAAGAATATACCAGAGTCTTCTAAATGATGCCTCATATTGGCATTATGTTTTTTTACTTTTTTATTGCCAGCATAAAATAACATGGCAACTTCAAATTTGTATTTAAAACAAGCAATAATTATAGATAAAATGCAATAAATATAATATCCTATCTAATAAAAGAGTAATATGCACATTTGACCATACCTTTGCCATGCCCACAAGCCACTCCCACAAGCCAATCAGGAGCAGATTATGCAAATAAACCCCAGCCAAGATGGCTGCCACCACTGAGAGCAGGAGGAAGGCTTAGGTTTCCCCAGCAACAGAGGAAGCCAAGTTTTCTACCTCCTTAGGCCCCCACTCAATGTTACAAAGTTTCAATTATAAAAGATACAGAAATGGCGACAGCCACTGAGCTGGAGAGAGCAGAGGCTTGGGTTTTCCTGGCAACGGAGGAAGCCAAGCTTTCAGTCTGCTGATGGTAGCCTAGGCCTCCACTCTAGGCTACAAAGTTTCAAACAGAAATGGCTGCCACCCCAGAGCAAGCAGAAGGCTTGGCTCCACTCCAGGCTACAAAGTTTCAATTGTAGACATAGATTAATCCCAGATCCCAGGGCCTCTGCTTGGGTCGCTGGGGGGCATGGCCAGCCTGAAAACCTCCACAGGCCCCTCGCTCAGGCCTTCCCTCACCCCAAGGGAACACTCACCCTAATCTGGGTCACTCTTCAGGGCAAACCAGCTGGTCCTCACCCATGCACCAGGCCTCTATCCTATTTAATAAAAGAGTAATTTGCAGATTGACCATTACTCCAACACACAAGAGGGCTGTCTCCATGTGGTCAAAGATCCTGTCCCCATGTGGACACAAGATGGCCACCACAAGATGGCCAGCAGGGGAGGGCCATTGGAGGTTCTGGGCCCTTCAAGGGAGGGCAGTTATGGGCAATCAGGCCAGCAGGGGATGGCAGTTGGGAGGGACCAGGCCTGCAGGGGAGGGCAGTTAGGGTGACCAGGTTGGCAGAGGAGGGAAGTTGGGGGCAAATAGGCTGGCAAGGGAGCAGTTAGACATCAATTAGGCTGGAAGGGTAGTGGTTAGTGAGTGATCAGGCTGGCAGGAAGAAGCGGTTAGGGGCAATCAGGGAGGCAGGCAGGTGAACAGTTTGGAGCCAGCATTCCTGGTTGTGAGAAGGATGTCCAATTGCCCATTTAGGCCTGATCCTACCAGTATCAGGCCTAGACAGGCAGTTGGACATACCTCGAGGGGTCCCAAATTGGAGAGGGTGCAGGCTGGACTAAGGGACATTCCCTACCCCCGTGCATGAATTTCATGCACTGGGCCTCTAGTTTAAATATATATCCCTTCAGCTCCATTTAATAAAATACTCAATTTAGGAATAGGTTGTGTTTGTTAAATACAAGTTTGAAATATATTGGCTTTTTAATTTAAATTACTACATATTACTCTTTTTTGCAAAGCTCCCAACTACAAAGGTTAATATAAATGCTAATTACTTATAAATTAGTGGATTAGTTAATATTTATAAATCAATTTAAAGACCTAATTTATTTAGTACATATGAGCCTGGTGGTCAGTGTTCAGTGGAAAATCTTTCTCCCTCTTAATGATGGGAATTATGGAACAGTAAGAAAATAAAATAAAAAAGCATGTTTCATGCAAAATTACGTGGGAGATGATATTTACTGTCAGCAACCTTCCTCAAAAGATACTCATGTTGTCCAGAATTTACATAGAATCAGGCCATATGTATGTAACTCTAACAGTATTATCCATTTTAGCAAATATACTTCTGTATTACACTGGTGCATTCACACACTTTTCCTGTTGTCTACTATTCTCCTCACACTGTTCACTTTTTTTTGCTTTGTAAATTCTGATGTGCCTACCACAATCCCATCCATACTTTACCACTTGTTTGAGTCCTTCTTGTCTTTCTTGGTAGAATTAAGCTACACCTTCTTAAATTAATGTAATACTTTCTACATCCTTATGGTAAGGTACTTCAATAATGGTTATCTATTCAGCCTACCTTCTTATCACTCTGTTTTATTATAGCATGCATTTGGATACTGTGAAGGCAAGGTGTGTGACTAAAAAATAAAAATATATATATATATATATTTTTTTTTATGAACCAAACCACACTAAGCACTTTATAGTGCATACATTTAATCTTCACAAGAAAACCACATGATGTTGGTGATGGTAGGAATTACACTTTACAGATGAGGAAATAGTCTGAGTGAGGGGAAGTAAATTGTCTAAGTTTATACAGAATGAAACATTGCTGATCAGATATATCTCATGTCAGAGCCTGGACCCTTTCCCCAGTGCTGTCCTGGGAAACATTTCAAACTGGCTCCAGCCTCCTCTGAGAAGAAGGTAAATAAAGTGAAATAAATTATCTTCTGTAACATTTGCTCATTTTCACCCTGCTTATACTTCCACTATCAGCAATTTTAAGAAAGCAAGCGGATGTCATTGCATGTACCTTTCGGGGGAGACGCTCGCAATGGGCCACAGTAAACCAGCACACTACCACCTTCACCGCTGTGTTCTTTGCTTCCTACTCATACCTATTTTCAGCCTCCTCCTCAACACTTGTACCATGCCTGGTATCAAATAGGTGCTCAAAAAATCATGTAAAAAAGATGCATAAATTCATTTATGCTTATAAATAACTCCAATATGTTTAATATACACACATCTTGGTAAAATAATTGCCTAATTTTTAATATCTGAAAAGTAGTTTTTGATAATTAATCATTTAGTAGTAAGAACAAACAGTATTTTAAAATAAAATATAGCAAATGTATTCTAAGCAGTGATTATTTTTAAAAATTAAAGACTAAGGTTTTGCATTCTGGAAAAATTAAGTGGAGACTTTCATAATTAATCAGATTGTTCAATAAATGCTGTCTAAAACATTCATATATTAGTTTAAACTTCCTTGGTATCCCTTCTTTTTCTTCATATTATGGGAATTTTGCCTATATTTATATACAGTAAATCCATCAAATCTCTATACCACTTCATCATCATAATTAAAATACTTTCTATAATACCTAAATCATTTAAGTAAATTTAAATGTCTATAAAGTGTGAGTGGCTTATACAGCTAAACCCCCACTCTTAGGAACTAAGAAATTATTAACTTCAATGTAATTTCCATAATTATAAGAAAAAACATCTGAAAATTATATAAAATTCTATTTAATAACTTGTTATTTTTCATTCAAAAATTTCAACATTAATCAACCCAAACTAAGGCAAATTTGTTTTTCATTAAACTAAAAATGTCAATATATTTTTTGCACCTCTATACTCCTAAATAAAATCCATTGTAGCTTCAAGACCTTAGTAAATCAAAACAGCATGGTACTTGCATAAAAACAGACATATAGATCAATAAAACAGAACAGAGAGCTCAGAAATAAACCCATGTTGTTACAGTCAATTAATATTAGACAAAGGAGGCAAAAATATACAATAGTGTAAAAATAGTCTCTTCAATAAATGGTGCTAGGAAAATTGAACATATACATACAAAAAAATGAAACTAGACCACCTTCTTATACCATACACAATGATAATCTCAAAATGGATTAAAGACTTAAATGTTACACTTAAAATCATAAAAATTCTAGAAGAAAACATAGGCAGTAAAATCTTAGACATTTTTTGTAGTGATATTTTTTCTGCTATATCTCATTGGGCAAGGGAAACAAAACAAAAAATAAACAAATGGGACTACATCAAACTAAAAAGTTTTTACAGAGCAAAGGAAACCATCAACAAAATGAACATACAACCCACTAAGTGAGACAACACATTCACTGATACATCTAATAAGGGCTTAATATCCAAAATTTATAAGTAACCTCTACAATTCAATACCCAATAAACAAACAATCCAGTTAAGAAATGGGCAAAGGACCTAGATAGACATTTCTCCAAAGATGACATACAGTTTGTCAATAGACATATGAAAGGATGCGCAAGGTCACTAATCATCAGAGAAATGCAAATTAAAACCACAATGAGATACCATCTCACACCTCTCAGAATGGCTACTATTAATAAATCAAATAACAAATGCCGGTGAGGATGTAGAGAAAAGGGAGTCCTTGTGCACTATTGGTGGGAATGCAGATTGTTATAGCCACTGTGGAAAGCAATATGGAGTTACCTCAAAAAAAAGGGGGGGACTGCCCATCACCCAGAGATTTCACTTCTGATATAATATAGCTTAAGGAATCCAAAATACATATTCAAAAGAATATTATCAGCCTTATGTTCATTGCAGCCTTTCTTACAATGGCTAAGATTTGGAAGCAAACCAAGTGCCTACTATTATATGCGTGGGGGGAGGGGAGGAAGGTGTGATACATTTTTATAATGGAATACTACTCAGCTGTAAAAATTAATAAATAAAGGAAGGAAATAGTTCATTTTTGCGACAGAATGGGTAGACATGGAGCGTGCAATGCTAAGTGAAATAAGCCAGGCTGAGAAAGACAAGTAGCATATGATTACCCTTACATGTGGGATGTAATTGGTGAGGAAAATAAGACATTTTGGGGGGGGAGGGGAGGAGTGCTTGCAGCCTAACTCTGTACACAGTTAATAAATATCCCTAATGCACATTCCTGTTAGCCTATAGTCTAGTCACTGCCCCTTCCTCAATTGTCTGGTCTTGGAAGACCTGTTTACCTAGACACTCACATTTTACAGAGGCTATAAACCATGAACAATACACAACCCCAGGAGGGAGTTATCAGTGCTGGTGCCAGGCCAGGCTTTTAGGTGTGGTATCATCAGCCCCCATTCCAACAGATGGGCTTTTTACAAGGGCCCCAAAAGTTCTGGAAGTCTGACCCATATATGGGGGACAAAGAAACCAAAGGATATAAAGAGAAAGCTTCCTCCATATTGGCTTACTCAGGATTTGGAAATAGGTCCCCTGAATCATGGTACTAGTACATCTGGAAATAAATGTTTTTATTTTTGTTTTTGTTTTTCTCTATCTCTAGGTACTCCTGTGTATTTTTTGGTCACCTGGTAAATCCTGTAACATAATGAATAAAATTAACAAAGTAGAGACAGGCACATGGATACAAGAACCAACTGACAGTTGCCAGAGGGGAGAAGGTTGGAGATGGTTTAGAAGGATGAAGGAATTAAGCAAAGAAAACAAAAGAAGAAGAAGAAAGACTCAAGGACTCAGCATAGTGATCGCCAGAGGAAAGGGGATGGGGAGTTAGAAGAAGGGAAAGAGGGGATTCATGGTGATGGAAGGACTCTTGACTTAAGGTGGTAAATACATTATAATATACAGATGATGTATTGTAGAATTGTGTACCTGAAGCCTGTATTATTTCATTAACCAATGTCACCCCAATTCATTTAATTAATTTTTTAAAAAATAAAATGCTTACATTTTACCTTGTTAATCTTTAGTATCATACTAACCTCACCTTTGAAAAAGGCCTTCTGCCTCTATACTGTATCCTGTAAGATCCTCGTGTACTTTCTGCAAACACTGCATGACTCTCTGTGATGTTCATTGTCCTTTAACTCATGAGCTTTGATTAGAAAGTCGTAATGGTCCCATGGCAAGCAGCCAAAGCTTTCACATAAACTTCTGTAGTCACAGCTGGAGGTGTAGCCTCAGGTGTCTGGACTGAGTAAGCTATAAACAAAATATATATAAGGTGTTAAACTTTGTTAAATGAAAATATTTCACAGTGCTCTATATAAATTTTTTCATGGTCTCATTAAGATTTTAATGTTACAAGATATATATTTGAGCAGTTATTGTCATTATCATTTTGATAAAAATAATATAAAACAATTTGCACAAAAGATAAATAAATATAATTCATTGTAGCTTTCCAGTGTGAAAAACTGTGTATTTACTTTTACAGTTCCTTTTGAAAAATTGGGTGACGAGTTCTCAGGCATATTTTCAATGGGAAGTGTTTGAAAAAATCACTTTAAATTTGGAAACGTTTTCAGTGTCAAACATAACTTTTCTGAAGTTAAAATTGTTAATGCCTTGGTCTTTGATTCTTTATTTTCTGTTTATGTTAATTTTTTGTTTCAAACTTCCATTTGCTTCTTTGAAGATACTCCTGACCATTCATTAGTACATGCCGCTGAAGAAATTAATGAGTAATAAAAGAAAACCCAAATAAATAATCAGTTGCTCTACTGAGTTCTAAGGCTTTGACCTGACTGCAGTAATAAGTGGAGTCACAATTTATGGTGTGACCAGGACGCTGACACAAGAAACTACCACAAGTGGAATAAGGGACAAGATGACCTGGTCAGTCTCTTCTTGACTAAGCTATAGCATCTCAACTGAAATGACACTATAATTACATGGAAAGCAATTGTCATATATTTGCCAAGAAATTACAAGGTTGACAGTACTCTCTGAAAATTGCTCTGCATTTCTAGTGCCAACAGCTATGTTAGCAGAAAATGAAATTAGAAGCAACCACAGGAGGTGTTTTCTTCTCATTTAGAAAACTATTTCATTTAAGAAGTAAAATTTAATTTACAAGTAAATATTATAAAACTAAAAATAAAATAGAATGAGTTAGAAATGTTCCTGAGAGTAATTGTTATTTGGTATAATGTTGGCTTTATGGAAAAAACAAAGTCATTTACTACTTCTTAAGCTAATTAGATATCCTATTTTGCAAGTGCCAGTACTACAAAGCCATCTTTCCCAGATTATTCCTTACAAACAAATGAATGTGTCAGATTCCAAGAGGCCAAGATAAGAATAACTATAGTTTCTACATCTTACTACTTTTCCCCAAAATAATATAAAAATCTTCTTTTATGAACTGTAAGAGTTAATGTTGCAAGATACAATAATCTTCGATTCTGAACTACATTCAAATTAGCAAAAGAGCTGTTTTATATTCTTACATTGTTGCAACATAAATGAGGAAGTCGTAGAAACCAAAATCACCAACTAAAACCATGAAAGCTTACAAACCACTATTATACTAAAAACTGCTGAAACTCTTAGCTGGCAAACAACTTTAATTATTACTCATACAAACTCTGTATAAATAAAGTGTATCTGAACTAATAATATCTTACAAAATATATCTAAGGCCTTAATAAAGTTTAACACTATTCTAAGGTCTTGTCAATATGGCAAAATTTAAAACCAAAAGATATGCATTTAAACATGTTTGCAAGAATTTATTTCAAGTTTTATGATGAATGATCCTCTCTAGACAGTACATTTAATTAATAGCACAGGTTGTCAGATTACCTACATACTAGTATAGACATGTGGCAACCAGGGGAGATATTTAGTGCCAAGGAAATCAAGTTTTCTTCTCATTTTCCCCTGTATATTCCACACAGGAAGGTGATTTTAGTTCAGAAAGTAAGATTAAAGTGCTCTGTACTATGGAGAGAAAAGCAGTGTACAAAGTACTATTTATAGTAGCTGACATTTTTTAAAGAAAACAGGACTAAAGAAGATTGCACATAAAATGTACCTTCACATAAATAAAATACCTGGAAGATTACACAAGAAATTAGTGATGCAGATTACCTCTAGGAAAGATTGCTGGGAAGTAGAAATGAGGGAGAGACTTAACTTCCATGAAATGTTTGTAACTTTAAAAGGTTTTTCCTGTGTCCATGAAATATCTACTCAAAAATAAACTTAAAATAGGAAACAAATATGACCTTCTCTTTGGAAGGACTACAGTACGGTGATCAAAGTCTCAAGTTAGAAGACTGTAGGACTATAAAATAGAAGAAAATCATTCTTTGGAGTATAAGGAAAGTTGATACTGCTTATTTTGCAGAATATGATGGGTACATGAGCAGTTTGAAAATGGGGACCTTAAAAACAGTGTCATGTAAGTCCAAAGCCACATGAGACAAAGATGAACATATCCTAAGTAAAGAGGATAAGAAGCAAATGTGTAAATTAAGAAGAGGAAGAAATAGGACTAGTCCTGTAGCACCTTCAAATGGGCGCGCGCACACACATGATTCTCTCATATGACCTCTGGCACATGATCATACCAACTGTTCCTCCTAGAGTGAGCCCCAATAGCCAGTTTTTGCTACATGGCACCAATTCTGATTTAAATTTGATCAATTTCATTGTTTTGTCAGGAAATGTCATATTTCAAAAGCCCGGCTATCTTTTGCCCTTGGTTTCTATGAAATCATCTTGTATAGGGCTAATGATTCACTCCAGTATACTCTCAATGGGGATTTCATGAAAGAATTAAGCCCCATCGATGCACTAAGGCCTCCATTTTTATGTATGAAATAATTTCTTTCCCCTATGCATCTAGAATGCCATTTTATATTATTCTTGGGAGGACTAAGAAAATTCTCGCATAGATCATTTTCTGTTTGTGATTCAAAGGGGAAGAATACAATTGAGACCATGTTACCCTAAAGAAGCACAATTTTCATGTCGGAGAGCAAATTCAATTAACTCAATTCTCTAGCCCAAGTTCTCGTACTCTTTGCAAGGGGATATGGAGACCACAGCAATACTTTGAAATCATGCCATCTTCTCCCTTTGCTTTCTGTTTCCTAGCATAGTTGCTTCAATTCTTTAATCCCAAAACTATTCGGAAAGGTTTTCTTCCTCTCCACATAATACCATCCTGCCTCCCAAGCCAGAAAGAGCTAGTGGGACGCTGCTACCACTGCAGGGCTGTTCTCGAACACTGCCAAAAACCATGAGTGTCCCAAGTGCACAGTCTGCAGGAACTGCGGTAATTCTTTTACACTCAATTATTCATGAGAATCTGCTGGTATATTTTGTTCTTTCCATATTTATTTCCTCTTCTTAATTTTGGCCCTATAACTCCTGGAAAATTGTTGTTGTGGTTGTTTTTGCCTAAGCTCATGTAGCTCAACTTTATTTTTTATTCTGAGCACAGGTTTCTAACTAATATCCATTATATATCTACTGAAAAGAAAATACCCAATATTTGTAGTGGTTGTCTTTAACGTTTTTGTATACATGGAGAAAAGATAAATGAACTTTCAATATTAAGTTAATAAAGTTTAAGTAAAAAATAGCAAAACTTTTATAGTATAGGTTCTCAAGTAATATTTTGCATACATTCATAAAGCACTGAGTTTAACGTCTTTTCATTAAATAAGCATATTCTAATTATTACTTTTTCTGGCTTTATTACTTAACAAAATCATTTGAGTTTCATATAATAGTTCATTATTCTTTAATACTGAGTAGCATTGTATAGATAAGTCAAAAAAAATTTTATCAATTCATCTGTTAAAAGACTTTTGCATTTCCCCCATTGTTAGTTATTTACTAGTAGTACTAGAGGCCAGTGCACTAAATTTGTACAGAGGTAGGGTACCTAGGCCTGGCCATCCTTCAGGGCCAATCAGGGTCTACAAGTTTCTAGCTTGGGCCTGCCTTCCCTTGGCTGCCAGCTGCTGGCCAGGACCTTCTTTCATTCCATGCCACCCCCTGGTTGAACTCCCAAGGGGACAATTTTCATATTAGCCCTTCGTTATATAGGACACCTACTATAACAATGTTATACCAATAAACATTGACATGTGAGTTTTTCATGAACATAGGTTTTTGTTCCTCGGAGATAAATGACTGGGAATAAAATGCCTAGATCATATGTTAGGTCTATGTTTAACTTTTAAGACATTGCCAATTTTCCAAAATGGTTGCACTATTTTATTTTTTATTCCATCTGAACAGTATAGAAAATGTCCAGTTTTTCCACATTCTTGCCAACATTTAGTATAAGTCAGTCTTTATACCAGTAATTTTAGCAAATCTAATAGGTATGTAGTAGTATCTCATTGCAATTTTATTTTGCATTGTCCCAATTACTAATGATATTGGGCATCACTTTTGGTTATTGCTCCCTGTATATCTTTGCTACCTGTATATCTTTGTGGCAATAATATTTTCATCAATGTGTGTGTTCAAATTACTTGCCTGCTTTTTAGTCAGTTGTTTAATTATTGTTGGTTTTTGCAACATCTTTAGGTATTCTGGATAAAAGCCTTTTAATCAGATATATGCTTTGCAATTATTTCTCTGTGGTCTGTAACTTGTTTTTCCAGTCCTCATAGTCTCTTTTAAATAGAAGTGTCTTTCCATTTTAATGAGGTTTTGACTGTGATTTTTTATTGTTATGTCTCAATCTATACCTTATGCAGACCACAAAGATTTTTCTCCTATGATATCGCCAATAGGTTATATAACATTAGGTTTTATATGTATGCCTATGGTCCTTTTTGAGCTACTTTTTACATATGGTACAAGATATTACTCAAGTGTTTCTTTTTTTGCATATTTGTATCAAATTTTCCCATTTACCACTTTTTGTTTTAAACTGACATCTCCCCACAGAACTGTTTTTCACCTTTGTAAAAAATCAGTTGTACCTAATCGTGTGGTCTATTTCTGAACTCTCCATTCTGTTCCATTGATGCATTTCTCTCTTTTAACGCCAGTTCCTTACTGTATTGGTTACTGAGCTTTATAGAAAGTCTGGAAATCAAGTAGTGCATCCTGCTATTTGTTATCAGTTTGTACTATTTGTTCTTTGTTTCTATTTATTTATCTTACAACTTTTGGATGATCTGAGCATTTTAAAGTATGCTGGCTGATTCTATAAAAGCCTTACAAATAATATTTTTCCTAGTTTTTTTTTTCCTATTGTTTTCACACATTTTATACTATCACATTACTTTATTTAATAGTTTTGTTGATACCTAATTCACACAGATGTCATTAATCCCTTTAAAGTCTCCAATTTGCTCCCGAGGGTGTGTCCCCATGGCCACAATCCCATTTTAGAACACTTTAGTTCCTTCTATAAGAAACCCCATACTATTCGCTGTCACTTTCCAATCATCTCCTGTGCCCGAAGGAAGCCATTTTCTGTCTGTAGAGATTCACCTCTTCTGGATATTTCATTAAAATGGAATCATACTTACTGATGACTGGCTTCTTTCATCTAATATTATGCTTTCAAAGTTTATTCATGTTCTAGCATGTATCAGTGCTTCATTTCCTTTTGTTGCCAAATAGTATGTAATTGTATTGATATGCTACATGTTATTATGGACCATTTGGCTATTTCCATCTTTCAACTATTGTGAATAATGCTGCAAGGAACATCTGTGTATAAGCTTTCATGTAGATGTGTTTTCATTTCTCTTGGGTAGAAATGAAATTGCTGGGAAATAAGGTAACTCCATTAATTTTTTGAGTGGTTGCCAAACTGTTTTCCAAAGTGGCTGCACCATTTTAATTCCCACCAGCAATGTATAAAGTTCCCAATTTCTTCATGCTATCACCAACATTTAGTATAAATCTGATTATTTTGATCCTACTGGATGTAAAGTGAGATCTCTTTATATTTTTATTTCTCAAATGCCTAATAATTCTCAGCATTTTCTTATACGCTTACTAGACATTTATATATCTTCTTTGGAGAAATGTCTATTCAATCCTTTGCTCATTTTTAAATTGGTTATTTGTATTTTTATTGTTGAGTGTTAGGAGTTTCAATGTATTCTGAATTATCAGATTTGAAAATTAATTTCTGTAAACAAATATTTAAAAGCCAGCAGGAGTTTTTATTGGGATTGCATTGAATTGGTAGTTCAGTTTGAGAGAGTATTATTACCTCACCAGTATTGTGTTCCCTCCATAAAAGTGCAATGCCTTGCGACTTATTTAGAACTTAAATTTCTGGTCATTATGTTTTGTAATATTCAGTGTACAAACTTTACATCTTTCTGTTAAATTTATACTTAAATATTTTATTATTTTTCATGTTATTATTAATGGAATTGTTTTTATAATTTTATCTTCAGAACATTTATTTTTTACAGAAATACAGTTGAGTTTTGTGTGCATATCCATGTACTAACAACAGTCTTGCTAAACATGTTTATTCTTTCCAACAGTGTGTGTGTGTGTGTGTGTGTATGCACGCGTGTGCACACGTTCCTTAGAATTTTTTGTATATAAGACCTTGTCATCTGGAACAAAGATAGTTTTACTTCTTTACATTCCAGATGCCTTTTATTTCTTTATCTATCTTGCCTAATTACCCTAGCCAGAATGTTTTGTACAATGTTTAAATAGAAGTGGCAGGAGCAGATGTCCTGTCTTGTTCCTGACCTTACAAATAAACCATTCAGCCTTCCACCATTAAGCTTAATGTTATCTGTGGACAGTTTATACATTGCCTATTTTTGTAGATGGTTGAGAAAGGTGTCTTTTATTCCTAGTTTGTTGAGCAATTTTAGCATAAAATGTGTTGAATCTTTTCAAATATTTTCTGAGTGGTTGCCAAACTGCTGTGAGCAAAAATAAGTTGTGAGTACACAGGAAACTTTACTCTTATAATTTATTATTGTATTATGTATTTTTCTATATGAACAACTGCAAGCCTACTTTTGCCTATCCTGTATATTTATATGATAATATCAATTTTTATCCTTTACTAATAAGCATGGTATATAACACTAATTGATTGTCAGATATTTTACAAACCTTGTATTTCTAATATAAATTCTACTTGGCTCTGTTATAAAACTATTTTTATATGATGTTGAATTGGTAGTGTTTTATTGAAGAATTTTGAATACATCTTAATATTCATAACAGATATTTGCCTGTAGTTTCCTTTTTTGTGATGTCAGACCTTTTGGTATGTTGGTAAAAATGGCACAATGTGATAAGTTTGGGAATATTCCTTATTTTTTATAATTTGGAAAGATCTGTGACTAACTGGCACTAAATCTTCTTTGAATGTTTGATAGAATTCACCAGTGAAGTAATCTGGGCTTTAGTTTTTCTTTGTGGAAAGTGTTTTAATTACAATTGTGATCTCTTTACTTCTTTTAAGTCTTCATATTTCCAATCATGGAAGAATGGAAAAGAAATAGATATCAATTACATTGCCTTTTTAAATTACTTAAACAGATAACTATGTTGTTGCATAAATAGATAACTATGTTGATACATATGGATTCAAATCGCTGCCTAGTATCTCTTACTTTCAGACTGATAAGCATTCTGTTGTATTTTCATGAAGCATATATTCTAGCAACAAGTTGTCTTCGCTGGAGTCTTTGTTTGTTTGTTTGTTTTTGTTGGCTTATTTATTTCTGTATCTTGGGATATCTTCATTTCACTTTAAGTTTTGAAAGATATTCCTGGCTGAGAGTTTTTTACCTGATGCACTTTTGGTCCTCTCACTGCTTTCTGGTCTCATTGCTTTGATGAGAAGTTGGCTTTTGATTGTTTTTTTTTTGTTTTGTTTTGTTTTTGTATATAATAAGTGGTTTTCCTAAAGCTTCCAAGATATTCTCTTTATCTTTGGCTTTCAACATTTTGACTATGATATATCTGGGTGCAGTCTTGTGTTTTTTTGTTTGTTTGTTTTTGGTTTTTGGTTTTTATTTGCAGTTGTCATTTTTTTTTTCCAGTGTTTTAGCTTCTTGGATGTAAAGATTTTAGGGGTTTTTTACATTTGAGAATTTTTCAGCCATTATTTCTTTGAATATTTTTCTGCCTTTCTCTTTTGGCATTCTACATAAAGTGTTTATGCACTTAATGGTGCTCCAGACTTCTCTGAATCTGTTGTTAATTTTCATTCTTTCTTTTCTCTGTTTTTTACATTGCATAATTTCTAATGATGTATCTTTAAATTCACTGATGCTTTCTTATGCTTATCTAGCGATTGTTTTCTTACTGTTATTGTGCATGTCAATGCCAAAACTTCCATATGGTTTATTTAAATAATCTATATCTCTTCATTAATATTGTTTATTTTATGATATATGGTCATCATGCTTCCTGTCACTGATTTGGGCCAGGTTTCCTTTCCTTCTTTGACCATATTTATATTAGCTGCTTTGAAGTCTTCATCTAATAAGTCCTTCATCCTAATCACTTCAAAAGCAGTTTTTATTGCCTACTATGTTTCCTACAGATCGGTGACATCTTTTTTGTTTCTTTCTGTGTCTCATAACCTTTTGTTGGTAACTGAATATTTTAGATAACACATTGTAGCAACTGTAGATACTGATTTTCTTCCCCTGGGAGGTAGAAGTTGTTTTTCTTTGCTGAGTGAGTGATTTACTTGTTACTTGTCTTAACTAATTTTTCAATATTTCCCCAACAGAGTGCACTTTGGCAGTGTCTACTCAGATTCCCCCCTCACCCCCCCCAGTCCACCCCCCACCCCCGCACCAGGCTCACCTAGTGGACACCCATGTGTCCGCATAAACTACTTACTGATCATTGTTAGTGCTTAAGCCATCATAGCCAGTTACATACTCTTTACCTTTGGAAACCTATGTGCTTGGAGACCCATATTACAATAAAGGTAGTTTACATTTTTTGCCTCAAATTCAAGTAGGAATTAGGACCTAGGAGTTTTCCTCTCTGGCCATTCCTGAGAGGGCACAGCCTTGGGCATACACGGAATCTCATTCATTGATAGGGATGACTCTGATATTCTTTTCAGCCTGGCTTTCTGCAAATTTCCTTTGGATAAGAGTATCTTACTGTGCAGAGGTTGTGCTTCAGCTTATGGAGCCAGTGAGGTTTTCACTCTGTGTCAATGGACCATTTTGCAGCTTGAAGAATGCTTTCAAGCCTGCCCTCGAAAATACCTCTGGTTTCTCCTGAGGGGGCACAGTCCAGCACATGCATACAATTTTTCTCACCCCCAGAGGCGATGAGGATCCCAGGAGGACTCTGTCTGTCTCTTTTCCTGGCTCTATTATCACACACACACTACCTGGAGATGGGAAGATAGGTTTCTTTCATCTTAACTTGCGTGCCCATAATATTAAAACATCCCCATAATTGTTCTTTCTCTAGTGTTCTCCAATTGTGTGACTTCCCTGCTTTTAAAATGCTGTTTCTGTTCATTGCTCTCAGAATACATTTTAAACTCATTGAAATGGGCTTACTTATTCCAGTTCTGATTATGCTTTCAAAGGAATGGAAAGCAGGGTCTCAGGAAGGTACCCATACGCCCATATTCACCGCAGCATTTTTTCACATGAGCCCAAAGATAGAAACAATCCAAGTGTTGACGATCAGTTCATAAACAAAATGTGAGACATAAATACTGGATTATTATTCAGTCTTAAAAGGGAAGGAAATTCTGATGAACCTTGAACTCATTTTGCTAAGATAAATAAGCCAGAAACAAAGAGACAGATACTGCATGATTCAACTCATATGAGATACCTAGAGTAGTCAAACTCATGGAAACAGAAAGTAGAATGTTGGTTGCCAGGGGCAACGGATAAGTGGGAAATGAGTACAGTTTTCAGTTTGCAAGCTAACAAAGTTCTGGAAATTGGTTGCACAACAATGTGAATATACTTAACATTGCTGAACTACACAATTAAAAATAGTTAAGATGATAAATTTATGTTCTGTGGAATTTTATCATAATTTTAAAAAATGTTAAAGGCTAACTACATCCTTTACAATGTTACCCAGCTTCTCTGTCCAGCTTCGGTTCCAACTCCCTCTGGGGCCCTTCCCAGAATGCTCTGTCCACCATGACTAGCTACTGGCCAGAGAGCACGTCCTCTGCCATATCTCCCTGGACACAGTGCTCTCATCCACTTGACTTGGCAAGCCTACTCATTTACTTAAAGCAACTTCATTGAGGTATATTTCACATGACATTCAATTAATCCACTTAACTGTGTAATTCAATGGGTTTTAGTATATTTACAGATAACTACAACCATTACCACAGTCCATTCTATAACATTTTTGTCTCCATGAAGTGAAACCCAGGGCCTTTCAAATCATTCCCCAATATTTTCATATTCCCCCCCTAACCCAATCCCAGGCAAACATTAATATACTTTCTATCTCTATAGATTTGCCAAGACCAGATATTTCATCCAAGTGGAATCAAGTAGTATGCGGCCTTTGGTTACAGGCTTCTGTGTATATCCGTACCATGAAATATTACTTGGCCATAAAAAGAATAAAGGATTAATACATGCTACAACATGTATGAAGCTTAAAAGCCTAAATGTATTTCTTTCCAAATATTTGAAGTCTCTTTTCCCAAAAGGCGTTCTTTGACATTCCAAAATGACCCCCCCAATTTTAAATGATTCTTAAATAATCACTCTAAAATCATATTGATTGCTAATGATAAAGAGGTAAATTGATTCCTCATAAATTTTATTTAGTTCTATAGGCTGTCCTCGGGTTATGTTAAACTCAACATACATTGTTTGGTGATCACATCAACATCTCCCATTTATTTATTAAAAAAAAAAGTTCTGTCATTTCGAAGTATGAACATATGTGCTTTATGTTTTTTATTATTTATTTACAAGTAAAGGTCAGTAATTGTTATCTTTCTTTAAATTTTTTTTTTACTGTTTCACTTCATTAGTGCTATGTATGTGCTCCATGCGAGTGACGTAGGTGCTCATGTAGGTGAGTTCCAACTTACGGCGAAAATCACGTTATGTCACAGCATAGGAACGGATCTCCAACATAACCTGAGGACCTACTGTATTTTAATCTTTAATTAGTCAATATGACACCACTAGATTTTAAAGCTCTTTCTGACAGCTATAAAGTGATATACAACTCTAAGTGAAGATACTGTTTTACTTACTTTTTGCTCAAAAGAACTCATTGATTTAAAAACAGATAAATCAACATTAGTGTTTCTCAACACTAAATGTACAATAAAATGGCCTAAAGAGATCTTAATAATTCAATATCTGGGCTCCACCTCAGTTCAATCAAATCACAATCTTAGAAAAGAGGCTGACCTGAGACATCAGTATTGTTTTAAAATTTCCCAGTTTATGCACAGCCAAAACTGAAAACTACTGATTTACATACAAAAGGCCTTAGTCATCTTCCACCATACTATGTTGTATGTGTAACTTAATAGTACTGTAATGATTAGAGCATAATTTATAGTATGTATTTCTTTATACTTATTCCTTAAATATTTTAAAATCAGACAGAAACACTTTTATAAAATAATAAAACTTACTATGTGTAATATTGCACAAAACACATCCAACTTCTGAACACTTTTCATTTTTAAGCCGAAAGCAGGAATCTCCAGCAAATACTTAATTATCCCCAAATCAACCATTCTTGAAATAGGACATTTGCATATGCCTCATCTATTCATATTAGTGAATCTTCTAAATTTTATATCCCCGAGTGCGAGGGATAAGTCAAACTTTATTTAATTCCATAGTGTTAGTTTCTGTTGAGTATGGTAATGCATGCAGACTGCACTGAAAAGATCTTTCTCAGTTCTTCATGTATGGGAAGGGGCAGGCAGGGAAGGTAAAACTTTAAAAGATTCTTGGGTGTTTCTGGTATGTTTTACCCATTTGATAGCATTTTGGCATGAATATATGTTCAGTTTCCTAAGTTGACATATCTTTTATGTTATGAAATTTGATACCTCATGCCAAGAAAAATAGTGATACTGAAAGTCAAATAATTGTCTTGATACAAAACATCTTTAACAAACACAGATGACGTTTATGAATAAGCTAGGAGATCAGTTTCTATACATTGAAATACAGCAAAGTGGTAATTCAGCCTTATAATGATAAGGACTCTATAAGTTTAGGATTGGTAAAATAACTAGAGAGTAACAGTAATGGGAGAAAGGAAGAATAATACACATGCACTCAATTTTCTTAATAAACTTAAGAGAAAAATTAAATATCACAGACAGAAAGAATTGTTAATAATAATATCTGTAACATTTAGTTTTTAAAAGGAACAATGTGAACAATGTTTATGACCACACGTTAAAACTTTCTTATAAATAAAAAGACATATTCATTATCATAGTAGAGATATTTTCTTTTACCTTAAGAAAAATAAGATTACCCCGTGACATGCAGTACAATCAGTAGATCTAGCATATTCTGTCAAGAAAAATACGTTTCCTATTATTTCAAATGATAAATATACACAAAAGCCTAATCTTATTTCATATTAAATATATAAAATGCCCTCGGCACAAATATTGTGATACATAGTATTTTTCCATTTTTCTTCATTGGCTTTAGCATCACACACACACACACACACACACACACACACACAGCACCTCAGACTGAATTAATTTACACACCATTTATCAACTTTAGGAAAACAAAAACTCTTTAAATCTATTCTATCCCCGTCCTTGTAATGCCCAAATGAAACTCCAAATTCTTCCACTGAAATTCATACAACAATGTTTACATCTCATCTGGACTTGCCCTTTTATTTTAGACCTGAGTGTGCTGTCCTGTCTTCTTGACCTCAACAGTTATCTAGGAGAACAAAAGAGTGGCCCAGAATTTGTAATTTCTCCTTTTTCCTACCTGCACTCCTTTCCCAATAGCTAACATTACACACCTCAGTCACATTATGCACCCCAAGTGATGCAGAGCTGGGCTCTAAACAGGTGGACACATCTGTTCCAGTCCATCAGACTTGACTTACATGGACTGCGTTCTGTAATCATTATGGTTTTTATCCCAAATTACAGTGTCAATCTGTTCAGAATTAATATGTATTACTCCACCACTTGTTACAAAATTTTCAGTTTATTTATTGGACCATATCCTGCCCTAATCACTTAGGCACAATTCCCACTGAAAACGTAAAAGAGAGAATGTGTATCCAGAGGTTGTGTTTTCACTGCATGTCAAAAGATATTTTTGCATAAGTGGATGTTATTGCTATTCCCAGTGAATGCTCTTTCTGTGTCAATAGTCAAATCTTGTTTGAAATTTTAGTGCACTGGCTTGGATCATTTTTAATCACTTTTTCCAGCACATGTTATATCTCAGTGTGCTTGTTCCCATAATAAAGAGGGAGTTGACAAGTTATTTACTTCATTCTGCATATAGCTTATATTTTTAATACATGGGAAATTATAGTTTTAATTCCCTCTTCCCTTTTGTATCAGGGAGTTTCTAAAGACTAAGAGTCCTTGAAGCCAAAGATCTGTTTTATTATATCATGACAAATCATGTCACTGGGATTTTCTTTCTTTTTCCTCTTCTATTTTCCCTGAAGCTAATAACTAAATACATGGATTTTTTTGCAAAGGGGAAACGTTATTAATTCATAATTATTATGTAAAGGTTAATCTGGCTAACATCCTCCAAATGACTTTCCCACCAGCTGGTAACTTTATTCTATTTTTGTTCTTCTCCTGGTTGGCAATGGAGAAAGGTGAGGCTCAGAAGTTGACAAAAATTAAAAGCAAAATCTTGTGGGGAATGCCTGTTGAGGGAGGGAGTGAGGGAGGCAGGTGCAGAGTGAAGGGGTTCAATGGGGGGGAAAGGGTGACATCTGTAATATTTTCAACAATAAAGATACATTTTTTAAATCTTAAAAAATATGTGGGTCCAAAAATCTGATGGAAGAAAAGGACTAAATAAATTGTGGATGTATATTTTAAGTTTCAAACCCATGGAGAAAAGAAGAAATAACAGCAATGACCAGTGGTTGCAATAATAAAACCACAGATACACCACTCTTTCACCACAAGGTTAAATTTAGTAGGTGGGGGTTGCATGGTTGTATTTCTAGTCAGCATCTCCCCTCACCTGCTGGAGCATAGGAGGTGGCAATAGTGCCCAGAGCAATACCGAGCTTGTTAGCCTGATGTGTCATATATGAGGAATTCAGAACCCAGGCTGAAATAAGTTTAGGGAAGAATGATCAGAATTCAGCTTTTTTATTATTTTTTTAAAAAAGCCCTCCTTTAATTTCTCTTTGGTTATGGTAGGCAACACAAAAGGAACATTATCCCCAGGGGTCACCAATTGAATGCCAGGTACCGCCCAATAACTCGCCTCAGAGCCTATCATGAAAACAATGCAAGACCCTTAAATTACTTCAACACACTGCTTTGCAATTATTAGACATGTTATGGGAAAGTATGAGCAGCTTCACCAGGAAATTTTCAATATATATTTCCCCCTCAGGCAAGACAGAACTTAAAAATAAAACTCCAGAGACTCTGACATTCTTCTCATCACATAACATGTACCAGTAGAGAATAAAAAAGGGGGGAGGGAAATACATGAATATTTGAAAAGGCCTTTGGAATCTTGCAGGTATAAAGTACACATCATTCTCGCAGACTCAGAGTCCATTCAGATACACATTGAGAGACACGCACGCATTCTACCACCATCTCTGCAGACATATTGGAGGAAAGCGGTCATTCTTACTGTTCAGGGTGTCTGTCATTATGGATATTAATATGGATGAACCACCATAAAATCAAAAGGTAGTAGGAGAGGTGAGCTTGAAAAAGAAAAAGGCTTTAAACTGCAGTTATTCTGGGCTTCATTTTGGGGACTAAACTTTGGGTTTATAGTTACCTTCGTTTCTCTACATACTCCAGGAATTTTTTTAAAAGCTCTAATTAGATATACTCTGATGTCCATTTGTCATTATTGCACTAAACATTTCTCAAGTTTTATAAATGCCGGAACTGACAACATTGACAAGAGTTGAACAAGATTTTTTTTGTCATAACATCCCCTGTTTTGATGTATTGCATTTGAAAGTAAACACAAAAGTATTTGCATTTTCCAATTCATTCCATAACTACAAAATAATGTTAACTCAAAACCAGTTAAGTAGCAACCCAAATACATGTTATTAACATAAAAACTCTTATTAAAAAGTTGATGATAAGCACAGATATTTATATAACATTGAATATTCAAAAGCAAGTTTCAGTTCATCCATATTTCATTCCGGCACACAGTTCAATATTTAAGTCACAATTGTACTAGATTATTCCATTGCTGATATCACCACTTTAGGGAAATAATTAGTCATTAATATGCTAACATGTTCTTTAAAATCTAGGCAATTAATTTGATACAGATAGTTTAAGACAAGGTAAAAATGAGATAACAATATAGTGCTCTTGGTAAAGTAACAGAGCATAACTTGAGATTTCATTCTAATTTATTTTTACATGTCCACCAAGTTATTATTGGAATGTATAAGGTCAAATTGTTTTATCAAACTACCATGGATTAATTTAAATTATGCTGGTCTTAAGTTTACTTTAAAAACATAAAATAAGAAATTTTGTGGAAAGATGTTCAATTTGAATTTCTCTGATGTTTCTCATGACAGGACTGGAAACAATACTACAGAAGTTAGGAACCCTTCTCATCATGTCAGTAGAAGCATGATATCTACATGATTTCTCAACAATGTCAGCTTTGGTCACTTGGTTGATATAATGTCTGCCAGGTTTTTACATGGTAAAGTTATTGCTTTTTACTTTCCACACTGTTTGCAATCTATTAAGTCTAGTTCACACTCAAAAGTTGGGAAATTAATCTCTTGTCTTCTGGAGATAAGAGTATCTACATATATTACTTGGATTACTTCTCTAATGAATTGGTTTCCTTCTCTCCTATTTATTAATTACTAAGTACAAACTCACAGGTATCTTTTATATTCTCTGGGCTATTTTTCTATTTCTCTAAATTCATATTTTCATTGAATTCATTGGGGTGACATCCTATATAATAAAAGGCTAATATGCAAATCGACTGAATGGCAGAATGACTGGTCATTATGATGCACACTGACCACCAGGGAGCAGACACTCAATGCAGGAGCTGCCCCCAGCCCACAGGGCCAGACTGGAAGTGGCAGTGGGGGGAAGGAGGGGGGCTGCTGAGTGGGCGAGGCCAGGCCAGCCAAGGTGGGGCCCCCTGATCACCCTGCCAGTTGCCCCACAGATCAGTTCTGATTGCCAGCCAGGCCTAGGGACCCTACCCATGCACAAATTTCGTGCGCTCATCCTCTAGTGGATTAATAAAATTATATAGGTTTGGAGTGTATGATCCTCATTGTGTGCCCACCACCCAAAGTCAAATCTTCCATCTCCATATATTGACCCCTTTGCCCTTTACTAACTCTCACTTCCCTCCCCTCTGGTAACCACCATACTATTTTCTGTATATATGAACTTTTGTTTGTTTTTCTCGTTTGTTAATTTGTTGCTTTCAGTTTTACATACCACATATGAGTGAAATCATACAATTCATGACTCTACCTGTTCGAATTATTTCACTTATCATGATAGTCTCAATCCTATATAATAAAAGGCTAATATGCAAGTCAACAGAACTGCAGAACTACCAGTCACTATGATGTGCACTGACCACCAGAGGGCAGACACTCAACGCAGGAGCTGCCCTGTGGTGGTCACTGCGCTCCCACAGGGAGATTGCCGCCCAGTCAGAAGCCCTGAGCCGGGCTCACAGCTGGTGATCACAGTGGTGATGACGAGAGCCTCTCCCACCTCCACAGCAGCACTGTGGGCTCCACATCCCTTCAGGGCTCTTGGACTGCAAGAGAGCACAGGCCAGGCTAAGGGACACCTGCCCCCCGAGTGCTCAAATTTTGTGCACCAGCCTCTAGTTGATTATAATCTAATATAATCAATACTAGAGGCCCAGTGCATAAAATTCATACACAGGAGGGTCCCCTCAGACCAACCTGAACCCTCTCTAATATGTAACCCCTTGGGGGATGATCCTAGGGATCAGGCCTAAACCAGCAGTTGGACATCCTTCTCAGTATCCTGGACCGCTAGCTCCAATCACTCACCTGCCTGCCTGCCTGATCACCCCTAACTGCCCCCTCCTGCTGGCCTGGTTTCCCCCACCTGCCCCCCCACCAGCCTGGTCACCCCACGCAGCCTGCTGTTCAGTCATTTGGTCGTCCCTCACTAAACCCCCTGCCAAACTGGTTGCCCCACATAGCCTGCTTGTTCAGTTGTTTGGTTGTCCCTCACTGATCCCCTGCTGGCCTGGTCATAGGCAGCCATCTTGTGAGGGCATGATGGTCAATTGGCATATAACCTCTTTATTATATAGGATATTTTGTTGCTAACACTGTTTCAGCTTGGCAATTGAAGGGGGTCTTTGAATATTAATAAAAAATAAAATATTAATAATTATTTTTCATATCATCCACAATATTTCTGAAAATAACTTTGGGTTTACATTAAGATAACCACCTTTTACTCTAAATTCCCCATAAGTTTCACACAAAGCATTACATTTAATGCTGACTTTCCTCCAGCTTCAGTGGTAGAATAAGTCATTCTGCAGCACAGAGGACAAGTTAGGATGGGATATTACACAATCTTGGTCTCAAAACAAAATCCTATCAACCATAACCAATGTGGACATTTTCTTCAAAGCCTACTTCTCTCCCAAATTTCTCCAAGCTCTTGAAGCCTTCAAATCCTTGCAGTTTCCTCACATTTGTCCTCTTCTTGTAAACCTCACACTCTCCAAATAACTAATTTTTTTTACATGGTCAATTTAGTTTTCTCATTGTTTGCAGTGACCTTATCAATAATTCCTTGGGCTCTTATCTTTCAGAACAAACACAAAATCATGAAGATATTTTACTATAGAATTCAGTCTTTTTCTTTGGGAGAAGAAGATATTGTGGTTAGTTGAATGATTTTTTTCTCTCTACTATTTCTATTTTTTAAATATTCATAGAAAAACTGTTTAATAGAATCTCCAGCAAGAAGTTATAGACCTGAGATTTCCCAGAATGTTTTTTAATGAAAAAAAATATCATCTTTTAGTTTTCTTTCATTGCAGTCCTAAGAAAAAAGTTAGCAGAAGGAAGTAGTAGAATGTCTTAGAAATTAGTTGTCAAAGTAATTTTTTTTGGATATTAAAAAAAATATTGTCATTGGATTTTAATATATCTATGACCTTTGAGTAATTTTCTATTCTTGGCAGTGTAGCAAACTAGCAGTGGGAAGAGAGACTACATGTACCTCAGATAGGCCTAAATTCTTGCAAATGACATTTCCTATTTAATTCAATAGGTTTTTCCCATAAGATGGACAGAAAGCACAACCTGGCGGGAATATGTGATGGAACGGGCTTGAGGGAAAGTGCAGACTGAGCAACTTTCAAAGACTGATGGAATAGTTCTTGGAGTGGATTATAAAGTTAAAATCTATCGCAAGCCAAACTGGCCAAAGGAAAATAGGTCTGGGAAAGAGGCCAAAGGAGTGAGTATTAAGGTGAAGATAGGGTCAGCCCACAATAAGGGAAACATAGCTTGGAGCTTAAAGACTTTATGTCTTAAAGTGTTTGGCAAGGATTCAGGAGATGAATTTGTAGTTAGATTTCCTCTATAAACTAATTTTGGTATATTGTAGAGGGAAGCATCCATAATAAAATAAAACTATGTAGTGGAACCATCCAATCCATAACAGCGTCTGGCTAGCAATACCTAAGGTGGCCTATCCAACTACCACGCAAAATACCTATGACGATTCAGAAAAATGCAAAAACTCACATCCTGACATCAAGTAATGGAAGTCTAGACCAGGATGCTTCAAATATAACCTTAACATTTTGGTAGATTGGAGGAAATATACCAAAAGACAGAAAGGGGAAGAGTTTGGGAAATTTTATGAGACATACACAATAGTAGTTGCAGAACAGCTAGTAGACCAACCTGCCTAATGTCAAAAGTGTTAAAATATAGGATATACATAATTCTACACTGGAAACAGAAAATTCAAGGAGGGTTCAAATGTAAGACTTTTAAAAATCAGTGGTGTTAATAGAAGCAGAGAAGGGAGTTAGGATATTACCCAGAAGGGATGATGCACACGAGTGCACACACACAGACGTGAACAAACAAACATGGAGGAAAATACACTAAGTAAACAGGCTGCTCTCTCAGGAGTAAAGAGTTTAAAATATATTTTAGGACTAGAAAAATAAGTTGGAGTCAAAGTGAAGATAATCTTGAATGTCCTAATAAAGTTTCAGAAAAATTAGTTGTATATGATACACAAAGTGAAGAAAATCTTGAATGTCCTAATGAAGTTTCAGAAAAATTAATTGTGTATGATACACAAAATGATACTTAACGAGGTAAGGATACAAGTTTAGATTGTTCTTCCTAACCATTCATGAGTAAGAGAAAAAAAATAAATAGCAGATAACTAAAGAAAATGAGTCAAATATGAATTCAAAGTTTGTGTCTAAGTGGCTAGAAAGATAAATTAGAAAATTTAAAAAATGAGATGACTTAGTTACAAAAATGAATTTCATTTGTAAATGTCTAATTTTATACCCTTATAATGTCTATCTGTAAATATAGAGCTAGCACTTTTCAAATGTAGATTAGGACTTGAGATGTCGATTTGGAAATCACCTGCATAGAGTTGGCAATTGGTGCAGTGAGAAGGAAAAGTATAAAAAGAGATGAGAGCACAAGTGCTGGGCCTAAGGCTCAAAGAATACCAATGTTCAGCAGCAAGAGCAATAAGAATGAATCACATAGAAAGAGACACAATCCTGAATGCTCACTGTGTCACTTTGCAATATTCCATGTACCCGAGACTGGGAAAAACAGAAATGGGCAGATGGAAAACAGGAAACTGAACAAAAATAAAATTGCTAATTTTTTCTAAAATGTCTACCTAACAGTTCTATGTTTTACAGAGATTCTCAGTACATTCTAACATTCAAGATTTATGTTTAGTTTTGTTCTGGACATAAAATATGAATGAATTTAAGCAATGGACTTTCTAAGGCAAGTTGCTGTTGACACACTCCAAATTAAAACTAAGCCAAATATTATTGAATGCCTTCCACTAGTAAGGAAGTTTCTTCTGTGAGCACCCACTAAATTCACCGTTAATTCATTCTAAAATCTTCAAACACCCATCTCACTAATTTTAGCCTGATCACTAATCATCACTGCATTTTCACTTATTCCTAAAAGATATGTCCAACTATGCCCAGTCGGCCTACTTACCTATCCTTGTTCCTTTCCTCTCTCTCTCTCTCTCTCTCTCTCTCTCTCTTTTCTCCTTTTGTCCTTCCTTTCCCCTTGCCATTCCTATTTCTTTATCATTTCAAGTCTCTTCTCTGATTAATTTTAGTAACGTTTATCATCACTCGCAATCTGTTACTTTGGCTATTTGAATTTGAGTAAAATTATTTTAATAAATTCAAATACAATCATTCAATGAACATATATTCAGGTGTCATACTGTGTATGACAAACACTGGACTAAGTTACTTAAAGTAAAATGTTACTCTGAGAAGCTCAGTCTATTGCAGGATATCCCATTTTTTCCTGAAAACCATTTAAATTATCAAGTAGATGTACTTGTGCAAATTGCACAAGCAATAAAGAAGGTTAGGGAAATCAGGATACTCTCTGAAGACTACAGTTTGATGTTCATAGTAGGTGCAAAATGGCTAAATTTTGTTTCCTAAATGTTATGGACATGATTGAAAACATTTCATTATAAAGCCAGTCATTTTTAAGCATATATATCAATAGTTTACAGTTTCTAAGACAAATATATTTAAGTCGCTTTATCTAAAATCATTTCTGGTCTTGCTATTTCTTAATTTCTTATTTTTTGTTGAGTTCAAATGTTAGTATCTTAAATTCTTTCAAGAGTCATAATGCTATATAATTTTTTGCTGTCAGTGGGCCATTTCAAATTTATATGTCCTATCAATATTTCAAATGCTATTATTTTCAATATTTCCCATTGCTAAAGAAATGTTCATCTAATGGAACATTTGTTCTTTAAATATTCTGAATTATATTATTTATATATAACTAACACTTTTCTGTAATTTAATTTTTAATAATTTTCAGTTTTTATTTGTTATTGTTTTAAATAAACTAGGAGTATAATGATTTTTATCTGAATATTTTAATCCTATTTTCACTACTAAATGTTCACCCAGTTGATAAGGCATGTATAGTTGTTGTAATTAGTGTGGTTATAATTATACATATCCAGATTAAACAAATCAAATGGCAGGACCAGTAATGGCATCATATTAAGACTATAAATATACTGAAAAAATCTATTTAGAAGTACAATTATAAAAGTGGAATGAGAGCTGTTTTAAAATCATTTTAGGTATTAATAATCACATTTACCAAAGGGTATTATAGGAATCACATAAGCAAAAGATATTACAAAGGATTATTTAGAGGAACAATTGGAACTTACACTTCTTAATAACTTTCTACTCCTGGCCAAATACAAAATGAGTGTAATCTACCATGATTAATTGCTTATGTTTTTTTCCAGACTATATAATTGAGAAACAGTGTAATCAATGATATAAAATGTAATTCTAATATATCTTTCATGCACAGCCTTAATGGCTTTTATTCTTACCAATATTTCCTATGCATAAGAGCAAATCATATTTGCAAAAGATTGGTTCTATTATTGCTCTGATATCAGGTAACTTATAAGTGAATTTTTTATCACAAGAAGCATAGAAATATATTTTAAGATAAAAACATTTTATTTTTGTTTTTAATGGATTAATATAGCAAATACGTTAAAATATAATGCACTAAACAAATGTAAGATTTTATTATTCCATCTTTTAAAAATATTTTTATTGATTTCATTGAGGGAGGAAAAGGGAGAAAGAGAAACGTCAATGATGAGAGAGAATAATTGATTGGCTGCTTCCTGTATGATTGGGGATCAAAATGGCAACCTAGGCATATACCCTTACTGGGAATCAAACCACGACCTCCTGCTTCATGGGTCGTTGCTCAACCACCGAGCCACCACTGACGGGTTATTATTGTATCTTAACAAAAACTCAAGCAAAATAAAGAATCTGACTTTCTATATTTTGTGCAATTTCTGAACTACTCCAGTAAATAAAACAGGCTAGGGAACTGTCTCCTGCTCTTCTGACTGAGGCAGCTTCTCTACAGCCTTCAGCATGGCCCTGGTTGCCCACCAGGAGTACTATTCAGAACTCATTGACATCGGCTGAATGACCCTTCATCACCTCCAGTCCTCTCTTAAAACTTTCATTAAAAGAGGTCAAACACTGCCTCAGAGCCTGTGAGCAGCTCCCACCTGAAAGTCACCCAAGTTTCATTTACAGTTTCTCAGTTATTTGTGATGTATTTTTCACCAGTGTTTTTTCTTCAGCTCCCATTTCTTCCAGGGGCTTTTCTATGCCTGCTCAGAGAACTTCCTCTGATTGGAGAAGTTAAGTGGACACTGAGGGAAGTTTAATTTACTTCTACTTTTTTAAAGATATTTTCTTTCTGCCTGATAGTTGATAAAACAGCATTTTCAACAACTCTAAAGCTCCCTTGTCTGTGATAAATTTAGTTTCATCTCATAATACCTGTTTAATATTAAAAAGGCAACAGAAGTTTGTATTATTAAGGAAGATCTCTCAAATAAATATCTTCTTTTCCTCAACAATAAACCTGCATGAGTTTATCTCCTGCAATATGTCATAAACATAGAAGATAAAACATAAATAATTATTTCAAAATATTTGTGTTTTCTTATTCCAGAGCAGTAAAGAAAGCTGTAAGAGCATTCTTCTAGCAATTGGTATATACGTCGTCATTGCAATCAATTTTTCCACTGACCTAAGATTCATTACTGAAGCACCTAGATTAAAGTATTTGTAAAATGAAAAAGCCATAACTCTGCATTTAAAATCTCTGTAGTTATGCCAACGGAGATGAAATTTATGATGACTCTTAATTGTGAGGCTCTGAAGCCTGAGCACACAGGCAATTGCACTTTTCATCCAATGATCTCCAAGTGCTTTAGCAATAAGGGCGATTGAAAGTGTTTCACACAAGAGCAAATACAAATGCCTTCTCAAATCATGGAGCAAATTTCAAAATAGCTCATGAACTAAACTCTCATAAGACAATTAGTGCCTATATTTATATTGATATGTCATAAAGTTATGACATATTGTTGCTGATCAATTGTAAAGACCAAAAAATATGTACATTTCCCCATTTTGTGTTTTAACATTGCATTAAAGACATGTAGGATTCTGTTTCCGAATATGGGCAGTGAGAACCAACTGAATCTTCCAATATCCATCAGAACATAGAGGAGAATGTACATGGGCCGCCCTAAATTGACAAATGTTTAAGTATCGATACTTTTCTTAAAACCTATAAATAAATTTTAGTGTTTGGATGTGAAAACATGTGCATTCTGGAAAGACGGAATTAGTCAAACTAAATGTTAAATGCATTGTAAAGACAGGGTGTGAGAATATTAGCACGCTGGTCAGCTCCCTGGGCCTGTGAGGCCAGAGGTGGAGTCACCTGCACAAGGAAAACACAAGGTTCTCATCCTCCTCTTCTCGAAGCTTTCATTTTTCTGCGTTTGTATCTTCCCTGAACAGGAAGTGGTTTTTACATGTTTTGGGTGGTAAGTTTATCTGTATTTCCTGGGCTAATAACTATATTGAGTGTAGGACCTTCATTCCAGGTCTGTTCCAGTACACAGCATACTGTACTAGCAATCAGTATCCATGTTCTTGTTAGATCTTTGTGAGAACACACCTTTGGGGGAAGGAAATGCCATTTGCTCCCTGTTGTTATCCTTGATGCCCTTGATTGTATCTGTGAAAAGTGGCAGTCAGGGAGAATTTGAAAATGGACAAAAGAACAAGTGGGGGGGGAAAAGTATAATCAAGATTAACATTTTGTTCATCATATCTACATTGGGTCTATTTTTCCCAATAATGTCTCCAAAATTGCAAGGAATAGAAAAGTGCTTGTAAGGGACCATCTCTGACACTAACCAAATCCACGCATGTTGGAAGGAGTAGATTACTATAACATGGATATGTGCACTCTGTCTGTACCAAAACGCAAACCGCAAGTAAATACTAAGCGGCAACCAGTGCGGATGTTTTTACATAGTGCGGTGCTCAAGGAAAAATCTCTTTACATTTATCTGTGCAGAAATAGAGTGTAAATTTGGTTCATGACTTCATGTCATTATAGTACAAAGAAATGAATGTCTTGCGTTTTCTTGTGTGTGTGATTTTAACATATTTTTATTGATTTTAGAGAGGAATAGAGAGGGAGAGAGAAATAGAAAAATCAACGACAGGAGAAAATCATTAACTGGCTACCACCTGCATGCCCCACACTGGGGATCAAGCCCACAACTCAGGCATGTGCCCTGACCAGGAATCCAACTGTGACCTCCTGGTTCATAGGTTAACACTCAACCACTGAGCTACGCTCACCAGGCATTTTGTGTGTGTGTGTTTGTGTGTGTGTGTGTGTGTGTGTGTGTGTTTAAATCCTGTCACTGAGGAAACTCTTCCTTCTAACCTTCTACTGGGCAACTAGTCAGCAAACAACTCCAGAATCACATTTCATAGCACAACCCCAGGAATCCAGTGGCCACAGAAAAGCCTTTATTGTTATTAGTTTCAGGACCTCTGGGATATTAATTCATCATTGCACTTTCTCATCACTCCATCCATTATGCCTGTCTATATAGCTCACGTGGAGAAAAAAAATGACACTGTCCCACTAACGCAATAGCGTGAGATTACCCACACAATTACTTTCAGTGTGGGTAGGGAATTTTCTATTACCCTATGCTTTAGAAATATCCTTGTTGCCGTGGCTTTTAAAGCTGCTACCTAAGTGAGATTAGTAATATTAATCTATTATTTGGCTAGGAAAGATATTGTGTGTGGAAAATTAAATAGGGCCATCCATTTTAGAGCTGAAATGCTAAGCTAAAACCTTCTTTTGCAGCTTCATCCTTTTTCCAGAGTGTGCTGCATGTGTCAGTGCTATAGGAAAGCATCCTGGCTTTCTTCTTTTGTTTGGATCCAGTTTTACAAACAACCGTAGTATCCATTTCTACGGCTTACAAAATCTGTGAACAAGCAAGGCAGAGAGAACCAGCCATTTTATTCTTCCTTCAAAATGCATGAAAATATCAGCTGCCTTTTCCTTGCTCACATATAAAACATCAAGGACTGATACAAAGCAAATGAGTTTACCTCATTAACCAATAAATATGGGGCTTTCCCCTATGGTCCCATGAGTTAACTTACAAAATTCACTTGCAAAATTCAAGAGATTACCAGCTAGTCTTTGGATAAACTAGAAATGTAATTTTGTCTATCACAAAAACAGAGGCTTTGTGCTAACAAAGATTTTTCTCTGAACATTGCTTTTCACCCCTTAAAATGAATGGTAATAAGTACCTGCTGAAGAACAAGAAACTCACTTCGCTTTTGAGACAGAGGCGGAGCGCCATCTGCTGGTTTGAGACCTCCACGACAGTCTGGACAGCAAGCAATTCAGAATGGAATTAAGTGCTTTCTTGTGATCATTTTTCTGGCAAAGGCCAGTCTTGACTTGTGTAAGAAAATCTTTTGAACACTAACAGACTGTGCAATGGCCTCAAGAAAACGTACATTTCTAGATCACTGAATTTATTCTAATCCTGTTCAGCTACTTGGAAATAGCATTTATTTAACTATTGTTCTCCTGTGCCTGGACTGCATTTGAAGAATAGGCAGTCCAGGCACAGGAGGAAGGGAAAAAAACGCATTTACTGAGCCTTCTCCATAGAAAAATAGAGATTAATAACTTTCATAGCTAGAGCCTACTCTTCACAAATCACTCAATCTATTTAATTATTTAAATAACCAAAATATTATAATCTCACCACTTTATACAAAAAAAAAATTCAGAATGCAGTCCTCCTGGTACTATTACACTTTTAAAGTGGTATTTTATTCTACTGTTTATATAAACAGTTCTGAACTGAGAGACCTGCTATAGTGTTGAAAAATAAAAGTTGTTTTCAGTTGTTTTTCTAAAGGAGCTTCTATAGATCTGGGGAAACAAAAAGTTTTAAATCTTAAAAAAAAATCCATTCTTGCAGTGGCTTTACCTCACTATCATTCTAGAGTGCAAGCCTGTCATAATAAATGCAACCATAAATCCATGGCCAGCGACTCTGAACCTATCAGCTTCACAAAGAAGCATTTCCAGCTCATAAATAGAGGCTGATTGAAAACCAAGGTCAGGTCGTCATAACAATTTATGGAGCTATTTAAGGAAACTGTCCAGGACTTAATCTCAATGAACAAGAACAATTTCCACAAATGTGACTGTATCCTATATGGAAATACTTGAATAAATAAACACATCATAGAGTTGTTATGCTATATCCTCTCTATTTTTGTGAACAAAAAGCAGTGGGCAAATTTAAAATAAGACCTGAAACAAAGAATGAAGAAATAGATCAAGGAGGGAGTTAGTGCATATTTTTCTGCAGACACTCAGACTCAATCTACTTATTCCTACCCTCTACAGCTCATGAATTTCTCCTCATATCAACTCCGTCATTACTTCCTTGGATAAAGTCTCAACTGACCTCCCTGACTAGATCAAATTGCCCTATTATATGCTTCTTAACACAATGTATCTCAACTTCATAGCTTTTAGCACAAATGTAGTTTTATGTGCTATCTGATTAATTCATGTCTCCCATTTTGAATGGTGGGCTTCATAAAGATACCATTGTATCCTGAATGCCAACAGCATGTCTAGAATTTAAAAATGGTAATGAACAGGTGTTTGATAAGTGAGTAAATTAAGCAACCAATAAAAATGTAAAGAACTTGACAGCGAGTCAAGTTTATATTTTATTTGTATTCTTTTCTTTGTGTATCATATGCTAAGCTCTTGTTTGAATCAACAAATGAAAAAATTTAATAATAACAAATGGAGTTGAGCCATAATGAGGAGAGAAGACTGTAATAAGGGGAATAAGCCCATAGAAGTGGAGGAATGGCAGCTGCCTGGCGATGTGTGCATCCCCAGATGTGTTTAGCGGTGACTGAACAGAGAGAGGGAGAACTGCAAAAAGGAACCTGGATCCTAGGAACAGGAAGAGTCAGTACATGTGTTACAAAGCTGAGGTCAGGAACCAAATTCCAGAATAGTATCTACTGTAAGCTGCCTTCCCTTTACACACACTCAAATGGAAAGAAAAGTGAAGTGAGATTTCTATTTTATTTGAATTAAAATTCCATCATGCTTTAAAATCAGAAATGGCTATATTAGAAATGGCTTCAAAGCACAGTAAGGAAATAGACGAAACATTAAATCTTCCCATCTGTTAAATTACGCCCCATTTTCCACATATTCTCAGAATGATGGAGAAGAATACACAGGAAATTCTTTCCAGCATTAGATCAGAAAAAATTAAAGACCATTTACTTTGCAATTTACATAGAGTTCTTAATGCCATTGAAAGCCTCTAAAAACTTTGAGCTGTATTTTCTGAAGACAAAGGCTACGTGAAGAGACAGCTGATCTGATGCACGTTTTGAATGTCAGCTATGTCAAAGGAGTTAGAGGGGATAGAAGAACTGAACAAATGTTGTGTAAGATATCTTTGTGAATACATGATGGAAGATGCCTTTAAAAAGAGCTTAGCTGTTTCGCTTTGGGAAGCCTTCCTATCCTGTTTGCATGCAAAATATCCTGCCATTTTCCTTTCCTTTCAGCCTTTTCAACTTTAAGACCCAAACACCTTGGAAGTTCATATGAGATCGGGAACATTGCTGTCACTGGGGTGTTCGGGGCATGGCAGAGACTGCTCCCGAGGAGTCTGTGCTTCCTCCACAATTCTGTTCCACCCTTTGATGTGAAATATCAGAGACCCAGAGGAAGATGCAAACATCAACCACAAGCAATGCAGTGTGGTGGTAGCAGCTCTACCATTAGTTCAAAGTCAAGACTGAGTAAATTTGAATTGAATTTGCATTCTTATTAAAGGCTTACTATAAAGGATATATACTATTCACATAATACAGATGTAGAAGAAGCAAAACACTTAACGATACTTTAAATATTTGTTTCTGTTTCAAAACTTAACTACTAAAATTCAGTTCATCTTCCAAAGTGTTGTTCTGATCGGTCCCATTATCCTTCTTGAGAAATAGAAACTGACATAAATTGATAGATTTTGAAGACAGAACTAGAAAAGGTAAGTCACCAATGCATTGGGAAGAAGCAGGAGAGCCCAGATGTTTGGCAGGTAGACTGTAGAAGCAGGTGGCCTGGGCCTGATTCTGGTTCTTCTGCTTAGTAGTCAATCATCTCCCCTGCCTCAGTGTCCTCATTTATAAAGTGAAGATAATAACAGCACCTACAACATCGGGTTTGGCAGATAACTAAAGGATAGGGTATATATGAAGTGATGAATACAGTTCCTGGCATGAGTTAAAAACATTATTTTTAAAGAATTAATAGTTTACAAATTACCAAAGTTGTTCAAGATAATTCAGGGTTAATAAAGGGACCTATAATTCTTGGGTGAATTATAAGTAGTATTTTTTTTAAGTTATGAGACAGTATTAGGTGAGAAAATTTAATCTTTTAATTCTAACTATCATAGGGGGGAACAATGCAAATAATAAAATTTAAAAAGGTCTATTAACACATTAATTGATGATAAATAGCTAAGAATAGAAGAATACATTGCTAGCAAAATGTTAAAAAATAATCAATAGGCTTACAGCAGCTAATTTCAAATCTAGGCTCTACCACTGCTCATTAGGGGATCTCTCTGGTATTCAGGGGTTTTGAGTTTGGTGGATTTTTTTAATGATAAATAGGAATATTTTTTAAGAACTCTCATGAACTTGAAATGAGGATTGAGAAAATGTGTGTATGTCACATAGTAGGTATTCCACAAAAGTGTTCCATTCTTGCCTTTTAAGAGTGATGCTATGTGATCAGCTTGACCTCTCCACAACACCAGCCTGTGGTGCCACAGTCAGGGGCAGAAGAGGAGGCTGAGTCGACAACTGGTCTACCTGGGGAAGCATTGACTGTCCCAGCAATGGATCTCTCATCAGGTGAAGGCAACTGAAATAAACTTGGGATCCAAAAATTAAAGAAAGAGGACAATTCTCCTTTCTGGAGCCTCAAATTCTTTATTACCAAGATTAGTAGATCAGTGCACCTTCCCAAGATTCCCTGAATTTAGAGAAATGTCATGGCCTGTAGTGACTGGATTGTCCTCAAGGATAGCCAGCACTATAAACAAGTTTAGGTCCTTAAATTCACAGATTCTTGATGTTCCAACAGGTTACATGTTGTCTCTTCCAATATTTCCTTTATGGTAGTAGGTCAGATAGCTGACATTTCCTCTGGTTTTTTTTTTCTTTTGCTTGCTCATATTAGCAAAGATAGTAAATTTTCTATTTTACATTAAATGTATTGCTAAACTAAACTCAATGCTTTAAATAGAAAAGTGACATTGATAGTTGAAGAAAATAGTGCTTTTATAGTCCTGAATATGAGGGTAGGATAGCATTTGGCAATTAAGATCAAAGCAACATACTTCATTTTTTTTATATTTTAATCTTTATTGTTCAGTTTATTAATTACAATGTTCCTCTTTTATTCCCCCTATAACTCCCCTCCACCCAGTACCCATCCCACCCTCTGCTCTTACCTCCCCCCACTGTCCTCTTCCATATATACATAATTTTTATCCAGTCTCTTGCTGCACTTCCCACACCCCTTTTCTCCCCAAGAATTGTCAGTCCATTCCCTCTCTATGCCCATGATTCTGTTATATTCACCAGTTTATCCTGTTCATCAGATTTTTTAATTCACTTGATTTTATATTCATTTTGTTGATAGATGTATATTTGTTGTTCATAATTTTTATTTTTACCTTTTTCTTCTTCCTCTTCTTAAAGAATACCTTTCAGCATTTCATATAATATTGGTTTGGTGGTGATGAACTCCTTTAGCTTTTTCTTATCTGCGAAGCACTTTATCTGACCTTCAATTCTGAATGATAGCTTTGCTGGGTAGAGTGATCTTGGTTATAGGTTCTTGCTATCCATCACTTTGAATATTTCTTGCCACTTCCATCTGGCCTGCATAGTTTCTGTTGAGAAATCCACTGACAATTGTATGGGTGCTCCCTTATAGGTAACTAACTGTTTTTCTCTTGCTGCTTTTAATATTCCCTTTGTCTTTTGCTCTTGGCATTTTAATTATGATGTGTTTTGGTGTGGTCCTCTTTGGACTTGTATAGTTTGGGGTTCTGTGTGCTTCCTGGACTTTTAAGTCAATTTCTTTCACCAGGTGGGGGAATTTTTTGCTCACTATTTCTTCAAATAGGTTTTCAGTATCTTGTTCTCTCTCTTTTTCTGGCACCCCTATAATTCGGATATTGGTATGCTTGAGGTTGTCCCAGAGGCTCCTTACACTATTTTCAATGTTTTTAATTCTTTTTGCTTCTTACTTTTCCAGCTGAATGTTTTTGCTTCTTTGTATTTCAAATATTTGACTTGATTCTTGCAGTCCTCTAGACTGCATTTAGGTCTTTTTATAATATTTTTTATTTTAGTCTGTGTATGCATAATTTTTAGTTGGTCCTTTTTCTTATCTTTGAGGGTCTCATTCATATCCTCGAAGGTCTCATTAAGTTGATAGGCCTTTTCTTGGAGCCTCTTGACAAACCTTATAACCATGGTTTTGAACTCTATGTCCAGTCGTTTTTTTTCCCCTCCATTTCTTTCAAATATGATTTCTTTCCATACCTCTGCATTTTGGCTGCTTCCCTGAGCTGGTCGATTAGCTTTGTATGGTAGATGTCTTCTAGGGGACAGTGGCTCAACCTCCCCAGTTACCTGAGGTGGATATTCTTGGTGCAGCCCTTTATGGTTTGCACAGTCTTGTTGTAGGTAAGCCTAGATTATTGTTGGTAGCACTAGAAGGGTTTGACCTCCAGGCCAATTGGCTGTGAGAATCATCTGTGTTTATACTGTGAGAGCTGTCAAAGTAACATACTTTAAAAGTTTAAAAAGAATAGGATTCATTAGGGGAGGAAGTGTATAAAGAAAAATTACCCCCACTTGGAGAACCAAGATGGCGGCATAGGTAAAACACCTATCTTGCCGTCATACTCAGCAATTTTAATACTACAACTTAACGAAATAACAAACACCTTCCAGAATCACCAGAAAGCTGGCCGAGTGAAAATTCCACAAATAAAAGCGAAAATAAGACACTGTGACTCGGAGGAGCGGCGGCGGACAGCATTGAAAGATTCGCGCAGAGAGACGTTTGGAGAGCGTGCCAGCGGAGAGGGCGGGCGGCTGAAAACCAGCCAGTTTTCTCGAACTGGCAGACAAAGACGTCCCACTGGGCTGATTCTCCAGCTTTGGGCGAAGTACAGGGAACCCACTATTATACGGGGTGAAAACTGGACAGTGGGAGGGCATGCCGAAGCTTGGGTGATGCAGGGGTCTCCGAGCTTGTGGAGAAGGCAGCTTGCTCCAACAGCTCAGCTGTGTGACCACGCAGAGAGCGCTCTGCGACTTGCTATCTCATTCGGAAAACCGTCAGACTGCTTTGTTTTACGACCCTGGGTGAGACATTGGGCGTGCAGACTCATTTGGGGAAAGTCTGAATTCCCCGGCAGCCGGTGGAGCTTGGCAGCGGCTCTCTCTCAGAGGTGCTGGCAGACATTGCCCCCAGCACAGAGTTCCTGGGGCTGCATAGGGTGGAGCTAACGCTGTCTGCTTGGCCCGGAGACTCTGCCCATCCAACCTGAGCACAGCTGGGCTTCACAGACATTTGGCTTGGAGCTCAACCCTCCAATTGCTAACAATGATTAACCTGAGCTTAACTTCAGCAAGACTGTGCAGCCCATATCCACCTCAGGTAACTGGGGAGGCTGAGCCACTGTCCCTAGTAGGAAATCTACCACACAAAGCTAATTGACCAACTCAGGGAAGCAGCCACCATGCAGAGACATAGAAAGAAATCAGATGTGAAAGAAATGGAGGGGAAAAAACAACTGGACATGGAATTCAAAACCACAGTTATAGGGTTTTTCAAGAGGCTCCAACAAAAGGTCGAGGCCTATAAGGAATTAAGCAAGACCACAAAGAAAATGAATGAGTCCTACAAGGAAATGAAGGAGACCCTCAAGGATATAAAGGAGACTCTCAATGACATGAAAAAAGACCAACCAGAAATTAAGCATACACTGACTGAAATAAAAAATATTATATAAAGACCTAAAAGTGCTCTGGAGCACCCCAAGAACCAAGTTCAAGATTTGAAATACAAAGAAGTAAATTCCACTCAGCTGAAAAAGCCAGAAACCAAAAGAATCCAAAAAATTGAAGACAGTGTAAGGGGCCTCTGGGACAACCTCAAGCATACCAACATCCGAATTATAGGGGTGCCAAAAAAAGAGAGAGAGCAAGACAATGAAAACCTATTTGAAGAAATAGTGACCGAAAACTTCCCACACCTGCTGAAAGAAATTGACTTAGGAGTCCAAGAAGTGCACCGAACACCAATATATAGGAACCCTAAGAGGACCACACCAAGGCACATCATAATTAAAATAGAGGATTTCTCAACAGAAACGATGCAGGCCAGACGGGAGTGGCAAGAAATATTCAAAGTGATGAACAGCAAGAATCTACAACCAAGATTAATCTATCCAGCAAAGCTATCATGCAGAATTGAAGGTCAGATAAAGTGCTTCGCAGATAAGAAAAAGCTAAAGGAGTTCATCACCACCAAACCAATATGATATGAAATGCTGAAAGATATTCTTTAAGAAGAGGAAGAAGAAAAAGATAAAAGTGTAAATTAGGAACAACAAATACACATCTATCAATAAATGAATCTAAAAATCAAGTGAATTAATAAGCTGATGAACAGGATATACTGGTGAATGTAACAGAATCCCGGACATAGAGAGGGAATGGACTGACAACTCTTGGGGAGAAAGGGGGTGTGGGAAGTGCAGCAAGAGACTGGACAGAAATCATGCAACTATGGGAGAGGACAGAGGAGGGGGGTGAGGGCGGAGGGTGGGATGGGTACCAGATAGAGGGGAACTATAGGGTGAAAAAACAAAGGGAACAATGTAATAAATAAACTGAACAATAAAGATTTTTTTAAAAAAGAAAAATTACCCCATAAAATATTTTCCCAGATATATTCCTGTCTATGCATATTCACATATGCTGGTAGGAATGTAAAATATCTTAATTCCCTTAGAGTATATCCAAAACAAAAGTGTGAAAATCATGCGTCAAAAGAAGGGTAAGCAAACTTTTACTGTAAAATTCACAAAAGTAAAATATGTTTTTATTGGGGGTTTTTTTGGACTACAATCTCTGTTTTAACAACTCAGCTCTGCTTTTCTAGCATGAAAGCACCATAGACAATACATAAACAAAACGTTATATCTGTGTTCCAATAAAACATGTTTTACAAAAATAGGCAGCCAGTGCATTTGGCCCACAGGCTATAAGATTAAAGAAATTAGGCTTTTTCCACTTAGTCTCTCTACAAATGAGAAAAAAATAGGTATTAACTTGACACCAAAAAAAAAACTGTTCTTTCAGTCATAAAGTGATTCTCTTGTGTGGTAGGCACACAGTACAATATACAGATCTTGTAACTTGGAAACCCACACCTGAAATCTGTACATTCATGTTGACCCATGTCAACCCAATCAATTTAATACATAAATATTAAAAAAGTGATTCTCATTTGAACAAATGGGAATAGGATGTGAAATCATTAAGTGTCCTAATATGGTCTCTACCTCTCATTTTCCATTTTACCTTTTTGACACAGTGTTTAATACCAGGCTCCAAAAGAATTCTCTCATATTCCTACTTTTCCCTACTGAAAACTCTTTGGATTGCTGATTTCCAATTTATTTCTTTAATCTATTTCACATGCTCTTTTGAAATCTAGTACACTTGCCTTCTTTCTCTTTCAAGCGATCCTCATCAGCATTTCAAAATTCATGATATCACCTCAAATGGGGCCCTCAGAGCTTTTTAACTTCGTTTATCAGACTTGGCCACTTCTCTGGTAATGAGTATATGATTTTGAAGCTGCTCAGTATAATGTGAAAATAAATAAAATACTAAAATGAATCCACAAACATGTAGCCTCGACTCTTCTGAGTCTCTTTTCCCAGTTAAGACCTGGGTAGCTAAAAGCTCCATATTTATAGAAAATCAACTAACTCAAGAGAATTACTTATAAGGGCAATAGCTTGGCAAGATATTCTTTAAAAGTATATCCATACATTAGTGATAAAAAGTGACACTGTTCTTTGGATATTTGATGGGCACATGAAAATGTCTTCTGGGGTATTGATAATCAGGCCTTACAAAGGTTGCTAGATTACCAGAGAGAAAAAGAACTAGTTCATTATGAAAAGTCTATAAAAATAACTTTTTTGAAAAAGTGTTCAAGAAACTAATTAAGTTTATCTTATAAAAATAAAAATTCTATGAAAACATAAAGATGGCTCTCATAGACTCAAGAGAGTTGATTAAGTACCACAGTGTAATATATCCCTCATATTTAAAAGGTGAACCCTTTTTACTAATATAAACTCCTCAGACAAGTAAAAATAAACGTATGGGACTTAAAACTTTTCCGGTGCAAAAGAAATTATCAACAAAATGAAAAGGCAATTCAATGAATGGGAGAGCATATTTGCCAATGATACATATAATAAGAGGTAATTTCCAATATATATAAATAAGTTATACAACTCAATGGCAAGAAGATAAACAAACCCAATTAAAAATGGGCAAAAGATCTGAATAGATACTTCTCTTAAAAGGACATACAAATGGCCAATAGGCATATGAAAAAAAATGCTCAACATTACTAATCATCAGAGAGATGCAAATTAAAACCACAATGAGATCACCTAACACATGTCAGAATGGCTATCATCAATGAATCAACAAACAAGTGCTGGAAAGCATGTAGAATGAGTGCATTGTTGGTAGGAATGCAGACTGGTGCAGTCACTATGAAAATTAGTATGGAGTTTCCTCAAATAATTAAAAACGGAACTACCTTTTGATCCAGCAATCTTACTTCTGAAAATATATCCGAAGAAGCCCAAAACACTAATTTGAAATAATATATACACCGTTAAGTTGATTGCAGCATTATGTAAAATAATCAAGATCTGGAAAGAGCCCAAGTACCATCAGTAGATGAGTGGATTAAAAAGCTGTGGTACATTTGAACAATGGAATACTACTTGGCTGTAAAATTAAAATTTAAAAAAGGAAATCATGCCTTTTGCAGCAGCATAGATAGACCTGGAGAGTATTATGCCAAGTGAAATAAGCCAATCAGAGAAAGACAAATACTATATGATCTCACTTATATCTGGAACCTAAAGAATAAAATGAACATACAAACAAAATAGAAACAGACTCATAGGTACATAGAACAGACTGACAGCTGTTGGGCACTGGATGAAAGAGTGTGAAGGGATTAACCAAAATACATATATACATAACAAATAGAGACAGAAAACAGTGTGGTGATAACCAGAATAAATGGGATGGATGGTAGGTGGAGGTGGGCAACGCAGGGGAAGATGGGAACAGAGAGAGACTTCACTTTGGGTGATAAGCACAACCCAGCATGCAGATGATCTTTCACTGAGCTGTACATCTGAAACCTGAATGTTTTTATTAACCAATATCACCCCAATAAATTCAATTAAAAATAAAATAAACAAAAACTGATACCAAAGAACCAATTTTCAGAGTAAGGAATTTATACATGTCTCAAGAAAGGTCTCCAAAAAGCCTATTTAGAAAAGTCTTTTCAGAGATACTTTTTAGAAAAGACTTAATGTAAATCAAATTAATTTCTACTAATTTTTACTTAATTTATACTATTAAAATGTCTTAGTTCTAAGTTTATTTAAACTAATTGAAATTCTAATAAGAATTGTAATATATACATCCAAAAACAAGCCTGAAATAATTTTATATTTAGCTAAACAGTTCTAGTTTTTCCAATACATAAAACAAAGCCTTTAAGTCTATGATCAAATGCTGCTTCAAATCATTTAACCCAAAGCTCAATTTCTAGGAAGAAACCAAGCTTCAAAGTCATGATTGGGTTTATTATTATAGATTTGACCTCTAGAATGGTTATATATTAGTCAACTATTTCCATGCTGATGACCCTTAACAACCGAGTCTCAGTAGATCACAAGCCGAAGCATGTATATCTTGCTCAGGTATCTAGGATTTTCTGGAGCAGATCTGCTTCTAGGGGTCTAATTCAAGTCTGCTCCAATGGTTTCTCATCCCAGGAACTTGGCTAAAGAAACAACTTCCTAAGACGTCGCCCTTCTCGAGATACAGATCAGGAGCACCGGACAATGAACAGGAACACACAGTGCTTCTTCAAGTCCACTCAGCACCAGCACACTGAATGTTGTCCCATATTTTATTGAACAAAATATGTCAGGTGGCCAAGCTTATAGTCAAATGGGGTGAGGAAGTATGCTTTACCCAGAGGTAATTATTCAGCATGGGCATAGAATAATAATAGAAAAAGAATATTACCTACATAGACTGTATAAGAAATCTATTAAAATAGATTTTATGTAAGCTCTTGACATGAGGACCCAATTTTTATGAAAGACTGTGTGGCAAGAAAATATAAAAACAAGTGCAAGGAAGGCACCAACATGATGAATTGCCATGAAAGCTGAGGAATTTTGTACTTGGTAATGACAACTCTAGAGCACAGAGAACAGTGAGTTGCTGCAGCATGTAATTCCTTCAGCCTGAACCAGTGTATAAAGAAAGAAGAAATATTTCACTAGGAAACTTTATGACAGGTTTGTTGTTTTCTCTAAAACAGGAAGAAACAAAAATGGTGTCAAGATATTTAAAATGACAAGAAATTAGAATGCCATTTGGGCATATGAAAAGATGTCGAGTTTAATTCAGAACACAACAGAATTTGGGATGATTTCAAATCATTTATAGAGATTTTCCTAAAAACATTTAGAAAAAAATGAGATTGAAGCCTGGCTCAGAGCTGAAGGAAGATGTAAAGGTAGGAGTCAGAAGTCTAAATGTGATGATTAAAGCTTTGGGCATAGATGTCATTGAAGAAGTAAATGGATGAAAAGAATGAATTTATAGACAGAGGTCTCAGTGACACCAGTTTTAAAATTGGAAACAAAGAAAATGATGAGAGAAAGAGAAGAAATTATCTGTTATGGACTAAATGTTTGTATCCTCCCGAACTCATATATTGAAACCTTACCCACCAATGTGATAGAATTAGGAGGTAGGTTTTTGGGAGATTATTAGAATTAGATGAGTTCATAAGTGTGAAGCCCCCAGGAATGGGAGTAGTGTCCTTATAGAGACACTACTGAGAAAGCTTGCTTCTCCTCCCTGTATTTGCCATGTGAAGATCCAGTCTGCCAGCTAGTCAGGGTACCTCACCACAACTTACCCATACTAGCAGCCTGATCTTACATGTCTAGACTCCAGCACTGTGACGAATAACTTTTGTTATTTATGTCACCAGTCTATGATATTTTGTTACATCAGCCCTTGAAATTAGTATCCATTGAAATAAAACAAAAAAATAAATAACAAGGGACTTTGTGAGGCAGCCTAGGAAACAGGATCGAGCACAGCTGTGCCATCAGACAGACATGCACATTGAATCCTAACACTGCCTAGTATTGAGATACTGGAGAACAGACCCTCTGAGCTTCAGTCTCCATACAAAATAGAGCGATCAGCATGTGTTTAACAGTTTTAGACTTGTGATTCCTTTTCATCCAATATAATGATTGCAGATTCTGAAGGTGCAAAAACAAGACTTTGTACCAACCCTCCTAACATAGAAGTATGTCAGTAAAAATAATTGTTAACAATCAGGTGTCACATGTCTTCTATTGATGTGGTGTGCTCCCCTTCTCATTTTTGCCTACTTGCTACTTATTTTTTAGGTACCAATTGGATTGAACGCTAACCCTCAATCTGAATTATGCAACCTGTTATTCTATTTCAAAGCATGTACTCCTATTTTTCTTTATAGCACCTACCTTCATTTATTTATTTGTTTCTATGTCTGTCTTGGCTCTTAGCCAGTCCAGAGTAAAATTCATAATTTTTAATACCGCCTCCTTTTCAATATATGAACATGTCTATACTTCAGAGACCAGGACTGTCAGATGCAAATTCTCTCAAGTTCCCACTTGACCAAATTACTCACACATTCATCTATTTTCTTCCTAAAGAAAGAAGTGCTTTTTCTCTTAATCACACTTATTGTCTCACACTTCTCATATGTGCTCTTCATGTTCTTTAAAACTTCAACCTACACCAAAAAAAAAACATACATACATATCTCTCTCTTTTCATCCTCTTGCTTTCTATTGGATCCTTCTACAGAGATTAACAACAAACCAAGTCTTTCTCACTTTAAAATAATTTCTCCTCCCAGCTTTCCTCCATCCACAACATCACTACCATTCAAAACATCCTAGAATCACTGCACCTACTTCCTGATTACTGATTACCCATTGCTCTACAACTACGTGAGGTTGATAAAAATCACTAGTGACTTCTTGATTAATACAAAAACTCATATCTTCCATTTCATTTTTTGACCTTACAGCTAATTTGACAGTTAACTACTCTGTTCTTAAAACTCCATTTTATTGGCTTCTGCGATGCTACTGTCTCCTGGCTATCCTCCTCCCCTGACAGTTCCTACTCAGGTCCCTTTGCTGATTCATCTTTTTCTACTTGTTCTCTAGTGTTGTCACTATCAGACTTCTGCTTGTTTTATTATTCCTTTATTTTTATAATTAATTTTTATTGTTTAAAGTATTACAAATAGTAGTACATATGTTTCCTTTTTCCCCCTTTGACCCCCCCCCCAGCCTCCCCTACCCCCATTACATGCCCTCACCTGCCCCCCCTCCACCAGTGTCTTGTATCTATTGGTTATGCTTATATGCATGCGTACAAGTCCTTAGGTTGATCTTTTACAGCCCCGCCCACCCCTACCCCTCTGCCAACCTCCCCTGCCTCCCCTCTGTAGCTTGACAGTCTGTTCAATGCTTCTTTGCCTCTGTATTTATTTTTCCCCAGTTTCTTTTCTTTAAAGAAATATTGCCTCTGCAGACTAGAAATAAACATATCATTATTCCTTTAAATGACACTGTGGTGTCTAAGACACAAAGATGTGCCATGGAAGAGTTTTCAAACACAGAATGAAGTTAGAGCTGCTATCTAGAAATTGCACATAAATCTATAACCTGTCCTATGTTCTTAATAGTTACCAAGGATATGATATACAATCATCATGCAAAAAAATAATTAAATCCACATACTCATAATTTTAATTTTATAATTATAGCCTAGATCTGACCCATAACCTAGATCTATAGACCCATGGCTTCAATGTCTATTAGATTCATGTCCCATAGTTGCCTCAAAAACAGTATTTCCAAATTGAACTCACAAATGTTTGCCATTTTTTCTTTCTCCTCTATGCTCTGTCTCAATAAAAGGATGATCAGAAAACAAAATTAAAAACTGAGGAGTCAATCTAGAACTCTACTTTCCTTCCCCTCTGTACTTGTAACTAGTCTCAAATCTAGTTGGTTAGACTTCCTTGATACCTCATATACTTGGTTATCCTAAGCATAGGCCATTTTTGCTTGCCCCTACCCTTCAAAATGTAAGAGCCATCCCCTTAGATACCAAAAAAAAAGCCATTGTTAAAAATATTAAATATTGAATAATAAGAAGCCGTTGGGTTTGGCAGAAAAAGGGTCACCAAGAAAAAAATCTTCAGTTATTGATGAAATCACATTCCAAATTATAGTGAATGTAATGGAAATAAATCACAAATTCTTGGACATTGTACATCTTTGTAAATAAAGGAATTTGGTAGTTCCTCAAGTCAAAAAATGAGGAAACTTGATTTTATTTCATTTTGTATGTAAGAACTAAGTAAAAATAGTGTCTAATTCCTGGTTTTGCCCTTTAAAGATATTATTCCAGATAACATTTTCCAATTAGACTTGTATATACATAAAATCTATAAACACCAGCTTATTCAGATTTATAATGTATGATCATTGCAGCCAATTATAAACTACTAGAGGCCTGGTGCATGAAATTTGTGCAAAGATAGGGGGCGTCCCTCAGCCTGGCCTGCACCCTCTCCAATCTGGGACTTCTCGGGAGATGTCCAACTGCAGGATCAGGCCTAAACCGACAGTTGGACATCCCTCTTGCAATCCAGGACCACTGGCTCCTAACTGTTCACCTACCTGCCTGCCTGAGCACTCCTAACCACTCTGCCTGACTGCCTGACTGCCTGATTGTCCCTAACTGCTTCCCTATTATCCTGATCACTCCTAACCACCTCTGCCTTGGCCCCTGCCACCAGGGCTTTGTCCAGAAGAATAACCAGAAGCTGTCTGGTCAACCAGGCCTAATTTGATATTATTCTTTTATTAGTATAGACTAGAGACCTGTTGCAGAAAGATTCCTTCAAGAATAGGGCTTTCTGTGGCCTGAGCAAAGCTCCCTCCCTTCTCCCTGCCTTGCTCTCTCAAGTTTCCACTGCCTCACTCTCTTCTCCACTACCTGGCTCCCACCCATCTCCTCCTTCTTGCTCCCTCCGGTCTCTTCTGCCTCGCTTCCTCCCTTCTCCCCTCGCACCTGCTTCCCTCAGTTTTCCCCTGCCCCGCTTGCTTACTTCTCTGCAGTTTTGCTCCCTTTTGCAGTGCTTGGCTTCCTTCTACACCATCTTCTGGGCCTAGATATGCAAATGAACCGCCATCTTGGTTGGGTTAATTTGCATACTTGCTGGTTGGTGGGCATAGCATAGGTATGATCAACTTGCATATTACTCTTATATTAGATAGGATTAATGAGCTCAGACATCCATAACAAAATATCATAAATTTGTGTGATTTAAACAACAGAAATATATTTTCTCACAGTTCTGGAGGCTGGAGTTTGGGGTCAGGGTACCAGCATAGCATTGTCCCTTACATCAGAAAGTGGTAAATCGCCCTGACTGGATTGGCTCAATGGATAGAGCATCAGCTTATGGACTGAAGGATCCCAGGTTTGATTCCCATCAAAGGCACATGCCCGGGTTGTGGGCTTGATCCCCAGATCCCCAGTGGGGGTGTGCATTATGCGGCCAATCAATAATTCTCTCTCATCATTGATGTTTCTCTCTCTCTCTCTCTCCCTCTCTCTCTCTCTCTCTCCTTCTCCCTCTCTCCTTTCCTCTTAAAATTAATAAATGAATGAATAAATAAATAAGTAAATAAATAAATAAATAAATAAGAATTTTTAAAAAAGAAAGTGGAGGATCAATTATCAGTCAGGGTACATGCCCAGTTTTCAGATTCAATACCCAGTCCAGTGAGTGCAGGAAACAACAGAATGATGTTTCTCTCTCTCCCTTCTTCTCTCTGAAATCAATTAAAATGAATGATAAATAATGTTCTTTAAGTATGGTTTTAACAAGAAAGACATTAGTGATTTATGAAGTGAAAAACTCATTATAACACATATATACAGCATGACCTCATTTTAAAAAAAATGAATTTTTATTGATTTCAGAGGAAGGGAGAAGGAGAGGTAGGTAGAAACATCAATTATGAGAATCATTGATCAGCTGCCTCCTTCATGCCCCTACTGAGGATCAAGCCCAAAACCTGACCAGGAATCATATTGTTACGTCCTGATTCATAGATCAATGCTCAACCACTGAGCCTCACCAGCTGGGCCCCATTTTTATCAATACCAGGCACATAAGGTATATTAGCAAGATCTCACTCCTAGATAAAAATCTGAAATTGCCCAGAGTCCTTTGCAGCTAGTTTTCTGCTGGCCTGGCTGATTGGATACACTTGCACAATATTTTGAAGGCAGAGGTGGGGCAGAGGCATCTTCCCACAGTTTGGGCTGTTTGCTGCTGGTGATCATGTTTGTAGAGATGTGGAGGTTTTCTGCAGTAAATCCAGGCTGTGCACAGGCAGTTGTGGCAGAGGCAGTGCCCAGTGACCTGTTTTGTGGGAGCTGGAGGGCACTTGTGGGGGCAACAGTTTCCTGATCCCCCGTCACAGCTGTGGCAGAGCATCCTAGAATTCAGTTGTGGTTGAGGGGGCAGCTCCTTCCACTGGCCAGGGAGTCATTCCTGAGGGCCCAGCCTAATACCCACTCCTCTAGCTTTCCGATAATTTTCCAAGCACCAATTCCCTGTGCTAAATTCTTTCCTGCCTAAAACAGCAAAGATCTAAAAACATCTTGGATCCTCTACTTTCAATGAAAACAGTGCTGCACAGGGTCAGTTCTGAGAAGTGGGTGAGGTGTTGCAGAAGGCTCCCTTCTTTGAGTCTCAGCTTCCTCTTCTGTAGAACTGAAGATTATCTGTTCATAATTACTAAAGACCATGGCAGCTGTGTTTCCCAAAGATGGCCACATTTCCCACCCCTCCTGCGGCCTTGCCACTTTCCACCACATCCTCTCTGTTGAAGTGGTGCTGACCTCTAAATCCCAAGGCCAAGACCAAAAAGACACAGGGCTGCAGCCCTGCCCACCCAGCCAGGGTTTCCAGGTCCCGCCCCACCCATGCCACTTGAAGCTCTGTCTGGTGTGGGGCCTTGCCCTCCTGGCTCGCTTCCCCTCGCATCTGCAGCCCAGCGCCTTGCTGCACATCATTGCCCAGCTCCTGGTGCTGCTGGCCCAGGGGGTGGGATAAGAGCCCACTTTGGGCCTTGCGCCTCCTGGCTCCTGTGTGCTGCTTCTCCCTGCACCCTGCAGCCCCTATTTCTGCCACTGTTCTGACCAGGGGCCCAGGCGCTCAGGTGCTGTGAGTGGCCCGCCAGGACTGCTGTGGCCACCAGGAAAGCGTCCCCACCCCATCCCCAACTCCAGCACCCTGATCCTGGTCCACTTCCCTCAAAGAAGAGCTTTGCCTTTGCAGCTGCCCAAGACTGAGACCGAGCAGCTCCAAACTCCCCGGACCCCAAATTTCTGCCAGCCAGGGTGTCTGGCTGGCTGACCCCACCCTATTCTGGGTGTTGGGGGCCATCTGGCCCAGATCAGGCCGGTTCGCTGGCCACAGTGGGTGTCATAGAGACCAGTCGTGAGGTCGGTATGGTCCTGATGGTGTTCTGGTCTCTGGCTTTTTATATGTAAAGATAACGTTCAAATGTGTGTATTTTTCTGAAACTTTAGAGTTTCTAGTAAGTGAATTCAATTACTGCTGTTACGACTCCAGTACTTATTTTGTCCCAGGCAGTTTTCAATACATAGATTATTTTTCTTAATCTCGAGAAAGCCCTGTCAGATAGCTATTGTTTTCATTATTAGTCTCTCATGAAGATAATGAACTTAGGCGTAAGAGAAAGCTAGAGCTTCCCTCAATAATAATTCTGCACCTACAATGTTGCTCATATCTGTTCTGACATTTTAATTTATCTAACTCATCTGATGTTGATATTTTCATTTAGTAAAATAGCATTGATTTTTTAAACTATTTAAAATTTCAATTTTGAGTTGCTTCCACTTTTGCTATACTTAGCAGCACTAAGATTAATATCTTCAGAGCTACACCTTTGCTTGTATTTTAACTATTTCCTTAAAATAAATTTCTCAAAGTGGAATATGTTAAGGGTATGAGCATTTCTAGGGCTTTGGATCTCTTCTCCCTATTGAGGGAGTCATGAAGTCCCGTGGGCTTCTAAGCAAAGAGAGGAGCTCTCCCCACTCCTGGAGGATAATTAGTGATCTCAGCTCATACAAGGAATACACAAAACTGAGAAATCCATTTTCCTAAAGCATTTAAACATAGATTCTAAGCTAATTAATTAAAATCCTTTCAGTGATTTAAAATTTAATTACAAATTTAATATAATATGAAGGATTATTTAGAATATTTAAATGTCAAATAGCAGTGATAAGAACTTACACTTATCATTTTTGAATAGCATCATCATGAGTTCAATTCATTTTGAAAATAAATTATCTGCATACTTGTTCTTATAACTTCTAAAGTATCAATATTATTAATTTCTGTACCTTTTCAGGGTTATCCTTTTTGGTAATTTTATGATAACCAAAACGAAAAAAGACTGCTTCAAGTGTAAAGCCTGAGCTGTCAATTTAGTTGACCTATAGTTGTATCTTCCAAGAGATCTAAACCTAAATCTTCAGTCATCAGAATACCTCTCTCCACCATGCCCACTTTTAAAAAACAGACTTTCTTTTTTGAAGCAGTTTTAGGTTCACAGCAAAATTAAGTGGAAAGCATGGAAAATTCCTGTGAACCCTCTGTCCCCACACTTGCTGTACCATTTTGCATCTCCATCAGCAATAAATGACCATTCCTATTGTCCTAAAAATAAACATAATAAATAGATAAAACAAACTAACTTTTAAGTTCCTGTCTCCTTTATTTCATTTCTAAAATTAGTAAAAATTAATATATATTTACATACTACTCTTTTTTTAATCTACTATTCAAATTTTATTAATATAGACTCCAAATAAGCAAAGACATTGTCTCTTTCAATGTACTGTCACAAAGATCCAAAGTTTTAAAAATATCAATTATTTATTATCTCTGATTTATTAGACTGAAGTCAATTAGATTGGTCAATAGATGTACAAAAATATTCTGGAAACATGGTGATAGTAATTTATCTGAATTAAGATAATTTTACCGTCCAAACATTTTACTCATCCTTTCTTTTTTTAAAATATTTTTAATTGATTTTTTACAGAGTGGAAGAGAGAGGGATAGAAAGTCAGAAACATCTGATGAGAGAGAAAAATCCATCAGCTGCCTCTTGCACACCCCCTACTGGGGATGTGCCCACAGCTAACGTACATGCCCTTGACCAGAATGGAACCCGGGACCTTTCAGTCCACAGTCCGACATTCTATCCACTGAGCCAAACCGGTTTCGGCTTTACTCATCCTTTCTTCAATAGTGATGGATGGGAGGTTCCCCACAGATGTCCAAACAATGGAATGAGCAAAAATATTAGCTATGATATTTTCAAGTTAAAATGAAAGATATGATAATTCCATGTGGAACCTAATTTTAGAATCACCTTATTAACCACCTGAAGAATCACCCACATTTCCAAATAACACCTGCCCCCTCCCTCACACCATTCTTCCCTGTTAAGAAACTAATCAGCTCCTGAACACGGGCACTGGTTTTCTTCTGGAAGGACCAGAACTCCTGGAGGAGAATCAGCATAACCAGAGTGGCATGGAGTGAAACACCATTTCTCTTGCAGGTGTCAGAGTTGGAGAGATTTGAGGCACTTGCCTAGCTGGAGCTGAGTTGTCTGTGGCAGTAAATAGCCAGGCGCAGCGGTGACTACAAGTGCTATCTGTTTTTGCTCTGTGCATTGTGTGGGTCGGAATTTTTCATTTCATACTTCATTTGCACCTGCTGAGCGAAGCCACAGAATGGCAGCACTTTCCATCTCCTCGCATGTGGGAAGCAGCACATTACATAGAGCAGTGGTACCCACGCCACTCATCAAGGCCCTGGCCTGAGCCTTGACTGGGGGTGTAACTATTTCTTTTGCAGCCCTGCATAAAGTGACAAAAGAAAAAAAGGTACTATAATTGGCTTAATAAGAGCACAAAAGCAAAAGTATCCTGAAATTCAATCTCTGTGCAATGTATATAATAAAAAAAAGCAGTAATTTTTATCAAATGCTCTTTCTCAAGAAAAGAATATTAATGTCCTCTAAATATGGAGAGTAATTAACAGACATTTAAAGAATGAGGGATGAGAATCACACTTTTAAAAGTTTGGGGGTGCCCAAGCTTTAACTTGTATGATAAATACTTAGATTTAAAATATAAACATGTGAACATGATTTAAAAACATAAGCACATACTCACAAGAACCAAACTAGCTTTATAAGCCCTTCCTTTCACTTAGGATGTTCTCATCTTTGCTAGGGGAATAGCATGAAATACTAAACACTGCTTTATATGTAGATGTGGTGGAAGACATATCACATTCACGTCAAATAATTTCTTAAAGAAAATCAGGAATAATGATAAAGAACCTGTAATTATAATCCATGTCTGCAAAGAAACCAAAAGACATCTTGGACTGTGGAATCACTCCCATTGCCCATCATTTTATGCTATCTATATATATAAAAGCCTAAGCGACCTAATGATCAAATGACCAGTCAACCGGTCACAACCTGGTGCACTGACCACCAGGAGGCATATGCTCAATGCAGGAGCTGACTCCTGGTGGTCAGTATGCTCCCACAGCCAACCTTCCACAGTTGGCCAACCTCCCGTGGTCCCTCCCCCATGCCAGCTGGCCACAATTGGCCCTGATCAGCCCCAATAGCCAGCCAGGCCAAGGGACCCCACCCATACACAAATTTGTGCAACAGGTCTCTAGTTTATATATAATGACATTTGGGGAAACAAAACCAACACCTAAAAATAATAACCATCTACATAAAGCACAGTATTTTCAGAGAATTAAATTTATGTGAACATGTTAACACAATCTAGAAGCCAACTGAGTCTGCTACATCATATAATTAATGGCATAAAGGAGGCCATTGGAGAGTATGTGATATATATGGTTATATAACAGAAGGTACTTACAGTTAAAAAGAAGTAGATAATTTTATAATTACAAGATACTTCTTGATTTGGGGAACAGGAGTATAGAGTGGATTTCCGTATTCTGCAAGGAACTCTGGAAAAGAGGCAGGGGAGTTAATGAATAACCAAATTTCTATCTTCCTGTGAAAATGGTCTCTTTCTTTAGAGATTTGAACCATCTGGAAAATTTAAATGAACTATTTTGATGTTTAGTGGCTGTGTAGAAACCGATTCATTGCTAATCATAAGATTTAAGCTAACCTTTAAAAAATGTTAATACAAAATAGCTTCTGTAAATGCAAATGTCATCTCTCTATTGCATTTTAGTATTTTCAATAGTCTCCTAAGAGTGAAAGTCAAACATTTGTGGATGCAACCCCCTTAAAAAAACATAGTTAAGCCCTGGCTGATGTTGCTTGGTGGTTAGATTGCTGGCCTGCACACAGGAGGGTCAAGGGTTTGATTCTTGGTCAAGGGCACGTACCTAGGTTGCAGGTTCTATTCTCCTCAATCAGACTGCATGTGGGAGGCAACCAATCAATGTTTCTCTCTCATATCAATGTTTCTACCTCTTCTCACTATCTCCCTCTCCTACTCTCTCTAAAAATCAATAGGGAAAAAATATCCTCACTCCTTAGGTTGGGATTTAAAAAAAAAAGAGCATAGTTAGGTCACAGGAACATTCTGATTCATGAAATATGCACGGAATGTTCTGGCAAAATTTCATAAAACTCCATCAATTACCGGTCATCAGTGTTAAGGAATTAGATTTAAAGGCAGTATAGATACAACTTACGACAAACTAAGCATAGTTGAATCTGTCTGATGATTCTGACTGTGCTGCATCATCAAAGCTTGCTGTGCACTGAGGATTAATATTAGTGGTTACACATTGAGCTCCATGAATTCACTCATGCAGTCAACAAGGTTTATTAAAGACCGGGTCTACCTCAGTCATTGAGCTGGTGCCTGCAGGAAATAGTTGTACTGACCCTTCCCTGGCTCTGCCCTCAAAAACTTTACACTCTAACATGGAAGGTATGTGGAAACTTGAAACCATCACTGATTTTTATAAGATCCAAGGGATTTTAATCCATACAAACCCCCGCCTCAAGAAAATTCACACCAACATATTGCAACCAGCACTATTTTGGATAAATATTTGGCTGTTTCATAAATGACTTAATTAGGAGAAATCACAGAATATACCTAAGCATCCAAGATATACTTAGAGCAGGTTAGGTTTTTAATATGAATAACATTGTATTTTATATTCCGTTACATTTCTTTTCATCCTTTTCAATGAGGTTACTCTTTTTCACTTAGGGACTTCCCTGGGCTGAACACAGACGCTTCCCTGAGAATAAACATTTTTCATGGCCTTTTGTAAAAGTCTGAACTCCTTGAAGAGATTATCCCAAGTGTGCTAGACAGGGGAGGGAGAAAACTGATTCTTCTGAGGGCCGAGGGAGAGAAGGAGAAAATGAAATTAGGATATGGTAAGCAATGTACAGTCACCTGGAAAGCCCAGGCCAGGGAGGTGACCATTTGCAGGTGATGATTCCTGTGTGCTGCACCTAACAAGCTTCCCTGCTCTCCATGTGGCTCTGAGAAGTTACACTGGGAGATGTGAGGGGGCTGTGCTGACTGCCACCATCACCGTCTCAGAAGTAATCAATGGGGACCCACACCTGAAGGAAATTCTATCATGTTTAAGGTTTCCGTAGAAACCAGAGAATTTGTACAGCTTTACATGGCAAGAGGGACTCTTAGTAACTGAGGCTAAATTGCCCTCTAAAAAGATTTGAGTTAATTTAAAGAAAATGATGTAATGCAGCTTCTGCTTGCCTGCATTTGTGGATTAAACTTCATTACTTCTACAGAATTAATTCATTTCTCCTGATTTTATTCCTTAAAAGGAACAATGTATTAACCATGTTTATTTGGGGCACTTATTTTTATTTTTTTTTAGTAGTTAATACACATGGAGTAATATTAAGTCTTGGCAGGAATTTAGAATAATGTTTTCCCAGAATAAACCCATAGTTAAGGAAGAAAAATCAAATCAGAGAGAAATTGTCTCTCTTCACTGTGGTGCCCATTTTAGAATCAGTAGCTGCTGAATACTTTAGTCATAGCCTTGTCATTCATAGTGTGTGGTGGTGATTTTCTTATTATTTTCTTAACTTCTTTTTATGTGTACCTAAATTAGGTACTTACTCATCCTATATAATAAAAGGGTAACATGCAAATTGACTGGCTGGCTGAACAACTGTTTGCTATGATACATGCTGGCCACCAGGGGGCAGACACAAGAGCTGCCCCCTGATGGTCAGTGTGCTCTCATAGGGGGAGCACTGCTCAGCCAGAAGCCCTGAGCTGGGCTCACTGCTGGTGAGCACAGTGGTGGTGGCAGGAGCCTCTCCCGCCTCAGTGACAGTGCTAAAGATATCTGACTGATGGCTTAGGCCCTTTCCCCCACAGAAGCAGACCTAAGCCATCAGTTGGACATCCCCTGAGGGCTCCAGGAAAGTGAGAGGGTGCATGCCAGGCTGAGGTACGCCCCCCAAGTGCACAAATTTTATGCACTGGGTCTCTAGTTTCTTTATATTGGGTCATGCTTGGCAAGATGATCTCCGGACTGCTTTTTCTTTGGACAACATAAATTTGCTAAACCTAGAAAGCATGAAACTCTGTGTTGTAATCCACAGAGTACTCTAATAAGAAGGAATTCTGTTCAAGGTGTATGTTCCAGTAGTCACCTGTTGTAGACAGTTCCTGTAGCATAACAAACATGTAACAAATTGGAAGCATATCTAGACCATTACTCTACTTCCTAACAGCCATGAGAGTCCAAACAGAAGTTTACTGGAAAGCCAATGGGGACTTATTGGTTACCTGCAGAGAGGGATGGAAAAACGAAGTTCTCAACTATCTATAAGCTATGACTACTGGTTGTAATGGAATTACTTTATAAATAATCCCAAGAGGGCTGAGAACAAAATGTTCAATTTGGGCTGCAGTTTAAAGACAACTTTGACAGGGTTTGAAGAAGAGCTGAAGTGATGTTATGGAAGAGGACAGTGAGAATGTCCAACACTCCACAAAACAGCTTGGCAGGAAAGAAATCTGGAAGAACATCAGACCCAAATCATGACAGCATGAAGCCCCCACCTGCACACATAGGCTTAAGAATACAGGGAGATGTTTGCAGATCCTTCTGTCAGGACCCTCAGGAGGAAGGGCCTATGCATTCACTGAAAAAGCAGAATTTGATTGGCCGAGTGAGTTTTAAACATTGCACCAGGAGTGATCTGGAAGATTCTGCAAAGGAATGTCCTGCATAGTTTTGAAGATGAAAATATGGAGGCAAATTTGCTTCTTCAGTGCGCTTTATTTACTTTCACCTGAATGATTAATGATAAAGCTAAAAAGGATTACTTGGTCATAATATTATCATTTATATATAAATTACAAAGGAGCCCTGATACACCAATGACAAAGTAAAATTATCACTCAGTAAACAGATTCTGATAAGTCACAAGAATATCAATACAGGATTGTAATCAGCTCAGCTTTCTAACCTTCACGAAGATGAAAATGTTTACACAGAACATCTAGTTTAGTAGATGGGAAGTTGCATACAAAATAATTAGCATCAAGCATTCCTTTAAAAGCTCCGAATCTAGATAAAATAACTGCTAATAAAAGCTTTTGTTAAGCTCCTGGTACTCATATAAGAAAAGAAATACCATATTTATAACAGAAGTTGGATAAATTATTCTGAAGAATAAGCCTTTGCTGAGGAAATTGTAGCTTCAGGAACATAGCTAACCTTCATAAAGGCTCCCAGCTGAATTACAATCAGCTCTACCCTAAAAAAAAAGATACGTTTTTGCTTTATGGCACTTTTGTTCAATAAATGGATTTTTGAAATCTACATTAGAGGAGGCACTGAGAAAAATAATGGACCTGGCAATAAAGAGAAATTTGTAAACTGCAGAGTAGTCATTTGGGCTCCTAGTTGTATGTCATTTTATGTGTATATATAGTATTTAATTTAAAGAGTTAATGAAAAGAGGATTTGCAGCATCTTTCTTGAGCACCGCAGGCTCTAGCAATACTTTTTTGACATGCAAAAGCCCTGGATAGATATTTGAAAATTATTACTTGAGCCAATCAAGGACAGAGGAGGAAGGGGGAGAATTTAAATGTAATATTTGTGGGCAATTTTGAGTCTTTTATAAATAAAAGCTCTGCCTATAATTGTGGTGTTCGTTAATTCATATTCTCCCATTTTCTCTTTATCTCTTGCTGCACACACACACACACACACACACACACACACACACACAAACACCCCAAGGTGCCCAACATTTGTAGCCTCTGCTTTAAGAAGACTTATTAATATTAAATTTCATATCACAAAGCAGTTTGCATTCATGAGTCTAGGGCATTTGCCTTTTCCTAGATACATAATTCTATCTTAATTTGGTAATTATATATAGTTATTTAAAATAAGCAGCATTCAGAATGGCTGAATATCTTTAATAGGCACATTGTAAGTAGAGCCATTTTTTATTGTTTTACTTTTAAAGACTTTATTAAATTACATAATTCAGATAGATCCAAAAATATAAAAATAGCAAATAAAAACTTATGAACCCCAAAATACTGTTTTAAAATGAAATATACAGTTGAAATGCCTTCTGTCCCTCTTGCAAGTTATATTTCCCTCCCTCTCCCTCAGAAGTAAATATTGTTCTGAATTAAATGTTTATCATTTCCCTGTGTATCTTTATATTGTCACTACCCATACATGTTCTTAAAATTAAATACTGGGAATAACACTATCTATATGCTTCTTTGAGTTCACTCAATATTACCTTTGGAAGATCCATCCATAATGATGCAAGTGGCTTTAGTCCTACTCATCCGTTTTCATTGCCTTAACGCATTCCACCATATGACCTTTCCACAATTTAGTTGTTCCTACCACTAATGATTGTTAACTACAGTATCTCACATTTTTCCTGTTTCAATGAACTATGAACATTCTCATACATATATCTCTTTGTGTACACACACAATATTATCAGTAAGATACATATGTAGGAATTTCTTTATTGAATGTCTGTGCATTGCCAAGTTTATTGGGTGATAATCAAGTGCTCTAAAATGACTTACAATTTATAATGAATACTGTGTACAAGTTTCCTTTGCTGCGTAGAATTTTAACTTCAGGCTATACCATTGCATGCACCTTATTGTGGTTATAATCAGTGTTTTCTTGATTATTAGGTTGCTTATAATTTCATGTATTTACTGGCCAGGGAGATGTCTTCTAGTTTCTCATATCCTTTCCCCATTTCCCAGTGGAGTGTTTGACTGTCTTACTATTGATTCATGGAAAACACTGACATATTCTTGATAGAAATCCTTGTCAGTCAGTTCTATGCTCTATAAACACCTTCATCTTGGTCTGTTCACTTGCCTTTTTCTATTCACAAAGTCTTTTAATTAACAGAAGTGTTTTTTTCTTGACATAGTGCATTTTGTTTTACTACCTATGTCCTATAAGTTCCTGGCTTTTCTTCCTTGATAAAGAAGTTATTTATGACTCCAAAAATAAACAGAAATCTTTTTGTTTTTCTTGTAAAGTTTTAAAGGTTTTTAATTTAGTATGTTATTAAACAGGTAATTTTTGTGGTTGTTCTTTACAATGCTAGAGAAGGATTCTGTTTTCTCCCCTCAGGGTAACTTATAAAAAGTCCATTCTTCCCCAACGATTTGCAGAGCCTACTCTCTACAAATTAATTACACACACACACACACACACACACACACACACACACACACACTCACACACACATACTCACACACACACATACTCACACACACACACACACACATACACTCACACACACACATACTCACACACACACACACACACACACACACACTCACACACACACATACACACACACACACACACACACAGAATTCTGGATCAGGACTTTCTATTGATTTCCATTGGCCCATTAATCAATGCTCTTATCAACACTGCCTTTTCTTAATTACTATTATACTTTTAAATGTCTTAATGTACTGATATGATGTCTCCCCAGTTGTTTTTTTTTGACAGCCACCTCAGCTTCTCTTTCCTTTGCTCTTCTAAATGAATGTTAGAATCATCTCAATTTCCATGAAAATACTGCTGAGATTTTTATTAAAATATTGCTTTGAATTTATATACCAATTTGGAGATAATTTACATCTTTAGTATTTTGACTCTTTCTATTACACACACTATCTTTTTCCACTTATTTAGTTCTTCTTTAATGACTTTCAATAAAGTTTTATAATTTTCTCCATGAAAATCTTGCACATATTTTGTTAGATTTATTCCAACTGCTGCACTCTCCTTTTATTTATTTATTTTAAATGTTTTTATTGATTTTAGAGAGAGAGAAAGGGAGAGGAATAGAGAGATAGAAACATCAGCTGCCTCTTGCACAGCTCCTACTGGGAATCGAGCCCATTTCATAGGTCAGAAACTCAACCACTGAGCTACCCCAGCCAGACAACAGTCTCCTTTTAAAATTACATTTTCAAAAAAAAATGTTACTGGATATTATATGTAATAAATCTGATCAAATCTCTGCTTATTTTCAATAAGTAACTTGTAAATTATCTTTGGGTGCCAATATCCTCAAGCATATAGAGTATTGTTTTTTCCTTCTCAATCTTTGTTTTTACTTACTTCATTTTCTGGCTTCCTGGGCTAGCCAATAAATGCAAAACAGGATATGCTCTTCTCATGTTTCAAAGAAAATGCTTCTAATGTTTCACCACTATGTGGGAGATTTGGTGGATTAAGGAAATTTTCCTCTATTTCTACTTTTCTAATACATTCTATCATAAAAGAACATTGAACTGTATTGACTTTTTTCCTTTAGATAACTCTGTGATCTTTCTTCATTAATCTGTTAATGTGATGTATTTTATTGATGGTATTCCCAACAGTATATTATCTCTACATTCTTGGAATAAAATCTTTATGAGCATGATGCATTTTTTAGACATTTTGGATTCTGATTGTTAATTGGTTGGTTTAGGATATTTTGCTTATAAGTAGATCCAATAGCATGGCTTGTAATTTTCAATTACCAGTTTAACTGACTTTGAAGAAACTGTTTTATTTTAAAAGTTATCAGTCTTTTTTTCTTCCATTCTCTGAAACAGTCTGTATATGGCAATACTAGAGTTGGCTACTTGAATATTTCATAGAACTTGCCTGTAAAACCAGTTTGCTTGATAGGCATATTGTATGTGGGGGTGGGGGAAACAGTTGGTAGAGTTAATTAGAGGTAGTTTTTTTATAATGTTTTAAGTTATTAAATAGAGATCTTGTCATGTTTTCTATTTATTTTTTTAGATTTTACTGCTTTCAAAGAGAGAAAAGGAGAGGGAGAGAGGGATGGAAACATCGGTGATGAGAGAGACTTATTGGTCAGCTGCCTCCTACACATCCCCCACTGGGAATTGAGCCTGCAACCCCAAGCATGTGTCCTGAGCAGTCATCAAAACATCATCTCTTTTTCACTGTAGTTGATTTCTAATTTTATGCCATTGTGATCTGAGAAGATGCTTGATATGATTTCTATCATCTTGTTTTGAAGAGACTTTGCCTGTGTCCTAATATGTGGTCTATCTTTGAAAATGTCCCATGTGCACTTGACAAAAATATATATTCTGTAGCTTGGGGGTGAAATGTTCTGAAGATGCAATTAAGTCCATCTGATCTAGGGAATTATTTCGGATCACTGTTTCTTTGCTGATTTTTTGTCTAGAGGATTTATCCAGTGGTGTCAGTGGGGTATTAAAACAGCCTAATATGACTGTATTGCTATCAATATCTCCCTTGATATCTTCCAGAAGTTATTTTATATATTTGAGTGCTCCTGTATTGCGTGCATATATGTTTACCAGAGTTATATCCTCTTATTGGATTGCTCCCTTTAGTATTAGGTAGTTGTCTTCCTTATCTCTTGTTACGGCCTTTACTTTGTGGTTTATTTTTTCTCATTTCCATTTGCCTGGAAAAAAAATCAAACACTTGAAGGCTAAATATCATGCTATTAGACAATTATTGGGTTACTAAAGAAATCAAAGAAGAAATAAAAAGTATTTTAGAAACAAATGACAATGACAATACAACAATCCAAAACTATGGGACACAATGAAAGCAGTCCTGAGAGGGAAGTTAATAGCTCTACAGGCCTACTTAAAAAAAGAAAAAAAAATACTAGTATATTATGTAACCTTTCAACTTAAAGAATTAGAAAGAGAGCAACAAGAAAATCCCACAGTAACCAGAAAGAAGGAGATAATAAAGATCAGAGCAGAAATAAATGACATAGAGACAAAAAAAAATCAATGAAACCAAGAGCTGGTTCTTTGAAAGGATAAACAAGATTGATGAACTAGCCAGGCTTACCAAGAGGCAAAGAGAGGGACCCAAATAAACAAAATCAGAAATGAAAAAGGTAAAGTAACAATTGACCCCACAGATATACAAAGGACTGTAAAAAAGTACTACAAACAACTCTACTCCAACAAACTGGACAACCTTTATGAAATGGACACATTCCTAGAAAAAATACAAGCTTCTAAAACTTAATCAAGAACAATAAAAAACCTAAATAGGCTTATAAGTACTGATGAAATTGAAACAGTAATCAAAATCTTTCAGCAAACAAAAGCCCTGGACCGGATGGCATCATGGAGAAGTTTTATTGACCATTCAAAGAAGAACTAAAACCAGTCTTCCTCAGACTATTCCAAAAAAATTCAAGGGGAAGGCACACTTCCAAGCTCTTTCTATGAAGCCAGCATTACCCTAATCCCAAAACCAGATAAAGACACCACAAAGAAAGAGAATTATAGGCCAATATCCCTGAGGAACATAGACGATAAAATCATCAACAAAATTCTAGCAAACTGGATCCAGCATTACATTAGAAAGATCATACATCATGAGTAATTAGGATATATTCCAAGGATGCAAGGATGATACAATATCCACAAGTCAATAAATGTGATACATCATATAAACAAATTGAGAGACAAAAATCACATAATCATATTAATTGATGCAGAAAAGGCATTTGACAAAGTTCAACACCCTTTTCTGATAAAAATACTCAGCAAAGTGGGAATAGAAGGATCATACCTCAACGTAATAAAAACTATATATGACAAACCTTCAGCCAGCATCATATTCAATGGGCAAAAACTAAAATCAGGAGCAAGACAGGAATGCCTGCTTTCACCACTGTTGTTAAACATAGTACTAGAATTAGGGGGACAGAAATAGGGGGGTGTCCCTCAACCAGCCTGCACCCTCTCCAATCTAGGACCCCTCAAGGGATGTCCTAGTGCTGATTTAGGCCCGATCCTAGGGATCGAACCTAAACCAGTAGTCAGACATCCTTCACAATCCAGGATTGCTGGCTCTCAACCACTTGCCTACTTTCCTGCCTAAATGCCCTAATTGCTTCTGCCTGCAAGCCTGATCACCCTCTAACCATTCCACTGCCAGCCTGATCGACACCTAACTGCTCCCTTGCCAATCCATAGCCCCTAATTGCCCTCCCCTGCTGGCCTGGTCACCCAAATAGCCCTTCCTTGCCAGCCTGGTCACCCCTAACTGTCCTCCCCTGATGGCCTGATTGCCCTTAACTGCCCTCCCCTGCCAGCCTAGTCACTCCTAACTGCCCTCCTTTGCCAACCTGGTTCCTCCAACTGTCCTCCCCTGCAGGCCTGGTACCCACCCCCCCAGCTGCCCTTCCCTGCAGGCCATCTTGTGGCAGTCATCATATCCACATGGGAGTGGCCATCTTGTGTGTTGGAATGATGGTCAATTTGCATATTACCTCTTTATTATATAGGATGTCCAAAACCTATGGGACACAAGGAAAGCAGTCCTGAGAGGGGAGTTAATAGCTCTACAGGCCTACCTCAAAAAAAAAAACTAATAAATTAATTATCTAACCTAATGTAATGCTGGATCCAGTATGTCTATGTTTGTGTAGATTACAGATGACCCTGATTCTCTTGGCTATTGAATAGATCTGTCATTATATCTATAAGGCATCTGAGCCCTGTACAGTCCTCTCAATGTCATAAAAAGTCATGTTTAGTTGTCAAAAACATACTAATTCGTAACGTACCTCATCAGACAGAGTTAAATTACCTATAAAATATACATATGAATGAATTCAACAAAATTGCAGGATACAAAATCAATATAAAAATATATGTTTTGCTTCTATACACTAATAACAAACTATCAGAAAGTGAAATTAAGAAAATTACCCCATCAAAAATAATAAAACACATGTGAATAAATACAACCAAAGGGGTGAAAACCTGTACATTGGAAACAATAAGACATTAATGAAAGATATTCAAGACATAAATAAAAAGGTATTCTGTACACATGAATTGGAAGCATCAATATTGTTACCATGTCCATAATACCCCCAAAATTCTACAGAGTCAGTGTAATTCCTATCATTCTGATGGCATGTTTAACAGAAATAGAAAAAAAATCGTTAAAAAAATCCTAAAACTTATATGGAACCAGGAAAAAAAATTGAACATCCTAAGTAATTTTGAGAAAGAGGAACAAATGTGAAGGGATCACATTCCTGACTTCAAATAATATTACAAAGCTAGAGTAATAAAAACAGCATGATATTGGCATAAACACAGACTTATAGATCTATAGTACAGAATAGAGAGCCCAGAATAAACCCACATCCCTACATGGTCAATTCATTTATGACAAAGGAGCCAAAATTTATAGTAGGGAAAAGACAGTTTCTTCAATAAACGGTATTGGAAAAACTGAACAGCCACATGCAAAAGAATGGAAATAAACCACTGTCTCACACTGTGCACAAAAATCAACACAAAATGGATTAAAGACTTTAAATATACAACCTAAAACCATAAAAGTCCTAGAAGAAGACATAAGCTGGAAGCTCCTTGACATCAGGTTTAGTGAAAATATTTTGGATCTGGCTGACAACAATAGCAAAAATGGACAAGTGGGACTAGATGAGGTAGGTGAAACTGAAAAGCCTCTGTCCAGCTCTAGTGGGTCTGGCTCAGTGCTGGCCTGCAGACCAAAGGGTCCTGGGTTCAATTCTGGTCACGGGCTCCTACCTTGGTTGCAGGCTCCTCCCTGGCCTGGGCACTGGTTGGGGCTCGTGCAGGAGGCAATCGGTTGACGTGTTTCTCTCACATCGATGTTTCTCTCTCCCTCTCTTCCGCTCTTCCTAAAAATCAATGAAAAAAATACCCTCCGGTGAGGATTAATAAAACACATAAAAAGCATCTGTTCAGCAAACTAAACCTTTAATAAAATGAAAAGGTAACCTAATGATTGGGAGAAAATGTCAGCAAGCAATAAAATGCTAGCCAACGATAAAATATTAATATGCAAAACATAAAAATATGAATACAACTCAATAGCAAAAATAAAATAGCATCAGTTCAATTAAAAAATTAACAGAGGATTTGAATAGACATTACTCCAAAGAAACATACAGGTACATAAAATGACACCTAACATCGCTAATCATCAGGAAAGTGAAAATCCAAATCACAATGATACTTGTTAGAGTGGCTATCATCAAAAAGATAAGAAATAGCAAGTATTGATGAAGTTGTGGAGAAAAGGGAACTCTTGTATACTATTGGTGGGAGTGTAAATTGGTGCAACTACTATGGAAATCAATAGGAAGTTTTCAACAATCCTAATTATGTATATTTATCCAAAGGGAACAAAAACACCAGTTCAAAAAGATGTGCTCTAGCCAGTTTGTCTCAGAGGATAGGTCGTTAGCCTGTGGACTGAAGGGTCCCAGATTCAATTTTGGCCAAGGGTACATGCCCAGGTTGCAAGCTCAATCACAGAGGGGGGCATGCGAGAGGCAGCTAATCAATGATTCTTTCTCATCATTGATGTTTCTATCTCTCTCTCCCACTCCCTTCCTCTCTGAAATCAATAAAGAAGTATATATAATTTTAAAAGATGTGCGCACTCGCATATTCTCAATAGCCAAAACATGAAAGCAACCTAAGTGTACATCAATAGATGAATGGATAAAGAAAAAGTTAAGATAAATAAATAAATAAATAAATAAATATATATATATATATATATATATATATATATATATATATATAGAGAGAGAGAGAGAGAGAGAGAGAGAGAGAGAGAGAGATAAAGATATGTTTCAGTCATAATGGACATCTTGACAAAGATAGACCTTAAGGCCATTATTTCATTATTCATTTTATGATTAATATTTCATTATTCATAAAAAAGGTAAGTTAGAGAAAGAAAAATTCCATATGGCTCACTTAAAAAAGAAAGAAACTCATAGAGAACAGATTGGTGGTTGCCAGAGGCAGGAGGGGAGAAGGGTAGGTGAAATACATAAAGGCGGTCAAAAGGAACAAGCATCCAATTATAAAATAAATAAGTCCTGGATATGCAATGGATAGCACAAGGATCATAGTCGATAATACTCTATTGTATATTTTGAAAGTTGCTAAGGAAATGCATCTTGAAAGTTCTCATCACACACACACACATACACACACACACACACACACACACAAAACCAGCTGTAACTCTTTGTAGTGATGGTTATTAACTAGACTTACTGTGGTGATCATTTCTCTATACATACAAATATTGCATCATTATATTAAATACCTGGAACTAATATAATGTTATATGTCAATTATTTCACAATACAAAATTAAAACAAAAGAATCCTAGTAAAAATGGAAAACATATGTATGAGGAAACATAAAAATGAGCAATTGAGAAAGATTAGAAAAAGAAATACAGAAAGAACTGGGCAGAAGAAGAGTAAGTGTGGGGATAAAATTAGCATGCCAAGACAGCACTGTACTGTGCTGTATGGGTATGAGAGGGGAGCCAAATGTGCTACTGCAACAGGAGGGAAAAAACAAACAAAAAGGAACACATTATCTATCACAAGAATCAAAATGTCTCCAGGATTAAAACAGATCAGTTGTCAAGGTATTGAATTGAAAATGATATTATAATATGCAAAGCCACATCTAGCCCTGGGTAAATTCTCACACGCTATTACATAAGCTGAAATATCTGCCTGCGGCAAAAACAAAGAACATCTAACCAGGAGCTATTGAGGGATATAAAGAAATAACAACTGAGGAATACTACAAAATTTTCTCTATCTTCTCCAGGGAAATAATGAAGGCATATCTTTTGTAAAAAAAAATTGGATATGATTTTTCGGTAGGGGACTCAGTAGGTAATCTTGAAAAGTCCCATGTCTTCCTATGATATTAATAGACTGATTCATATCAAATGTTTACAGGTCACATTACAAAACTATAATTAGTTTTGTTTTGTAGTTTTGTTATATAATAACAGCCATATAAATAAAAATTATAATGAATCTTTAATCATTTAGATGACGGAATATTATGCAAAGATTATGTTATATTCTGAGACCTACAAATAGATCAAAATAAGTATTGAGGAACTTATGTTTTACATTATTATAAATGTAATTGGGGAACAGATTAGGTGGGTTGGTGCCTCTGAGAGATGAAAACAAAAATAATATTTAAAAAATTAGAGATCATTTTCCAAAAAGCATAACATACTATGTAAACTATATGTAGATCGAGAAATATACAAGTAAACTCATTCTAGGAGGCTGAGCCAGACAATAAGGTGACATTGAAGTATGTACCTAAGGTAAGGTATACTTCCCGAAAGGTCAAGTTTTCAATACATTTGTAAGAAAGATCAAAAGGCAAAGGGGAGAGGAATACATAGAAATACATGGCATACTAAAAATTACAAGTGCAAAGATAGTCATGAGAATAGAAGAGCTTCATGTTGGTAACAGTAATAAGACTTACCTTAATTGAGATGGGGAGAATCAGTTGAGAATATTGCTTGGAGGAAAATAAAAGGATGAAAGGCCTTGATTTTGGATACAGTAATGAGTTGAATCAGGACAGTGATACAATTACAATAGTCCTTAACTGCTAAGTAAGAGAGTTTTACTAATTACATTTTGAAAGCACTTTGATGTCTAGAAAACAGGTAGCTTCTATACTAATCAGGTAATCATCAAAGCTCAATTTAAAATAATTTCTATGAAAGGGGAAGAGGAAAGAAGGAGGTTCATCTGTTTGACATTAAAAACAAAAACAAATAATTTGCTTAAGGGTAAGAATTAGAGATACATTTGGGAAAAGAAGGGGGAAAAATAATAATGCTGCCCATGTTTCTACTACAGGGAGAACTGTGAGGTTGTTGGTACAAATGACAATAAAGAGGGAGTTCTGGCTGGAGGAAGCAATGTTAAATCTGAATTTTCGATCTCCAGCTAGCTCATATCTACTGCAACAATGTTCAGAAAACACGAATGAATTTAATTTTTTTAACCTGGAAAAGGGGTAGCAATTTAAAAAACTAAACAAAGGAATTTGCCGCCATCTCGTGGCAGAATTGGAAATTACAATGCTTTAGTATTTCTAGATTCTCCAAGATATAGCATATTCCTCCGCAATTTTTTTTAAAGGATTCACACAAAGCCATTTTACTTATTTTACAAATACATATGTTTTCTATATATAGTGAATTTAAATTGCAACCTCGCTAGTAGTCAAGTAAAGAAAATATTTAGGCAACACCTATTCCAGTGTGTGAATTTTTTAAATGTTTACGCAAAAATTCATAAACCAAAATAAAATTTCATCTTAATGAGACACTTCTGTGTCATCAACTTCATCGCTTCAGGCACTGAAAAGGAAAATGGGACAGGAAGCTTCTGGGATATAAGAGATTATGCTTTGAAAATTTGCATAATGGTCATGGAAGCTCTAGCCTCCAGCTTTACCTTAGGAGTCTGAGTCCCTGAGGAAGAAAGAGATGCCTCTGGGAGAATCAGTCGTGTCTCCACAATGTCTAATAAGACTGGTCCTCTTGCATCTAGCCTCGTGCACGGCAAGTCTTCTAAAAAGATATAAATATAATTCTAATAACTTGAAGAAAAGTGTTAATCAACGGGTAAAGTATTAAAATAGGCATTTTAACTAAAATGATAAAACAATAGATAAACAACACCAAAATAAGGCATTTCTTCAAAATATTAAAAAAGAAAGAAAGAAAGGAAGCCGCCAAGCCTCTTTTCTGAAATATTTGAGTAAAGATGTATTCATCAGGGCTCTCCAGAGAAACAACCAATAGGGGGAGAATGAGAGAGGAGAGAGGGAGAAAGTGTGTTAACATGCAGAAGAGGCTCCTGCAGTATAAACGATGGAAACAGATGTCCTATGATCTGCCATCCATACGCTGGAGGCCCAAAAAAGCCCATGGGGTAGCTTCAGTTCAGGTCAGAAGGCCTGAGAACCTGGAGCCAACAGTGTAAATCTGAGTCCAAGTTCAGGAAAAAGACTGCTGTACTGCTCAGTAGTCAGGCAGACTGAACAAATTCTGTCCTCCTATTCAAACCTTTTCTATTTAAGTCTCAACAGGCTGGTGATGGTCACCCACACTGGGCAGTCTACTTTCCCCGGGGTACCAATCCAAATGCTAAACACACCCTCACAGACACTCCCAGAAATAATTTTAGCCAAATATCTGGACACCCCATGATCCAGTCAAGTTAACACATAAAATTTACTACCATATATATCTCACAATTCAGTTTTTTTCTTCATTTTAGAAAGATAATACTATATATTAGTATTAAATAACTCCTTTAATGAATATTACATATTAATATTTCTGAAGCAAAATGTATGCATGTTCCCACCAAGTGAGATTTTTTTAAAGGTTTATAACCATTATAAACTAGGGATCCAGTGCATGAAATCCATGCACTGGGGGTGGGTGGTCCCTCAGCCTGACCTGCCCCCTCTCACATACTGGGAGCCCTCAGGGGATGTCTGACTGACAGCTCACCCCTGGTCTGCCCAAAGCCGAAAGCCTCTGGCCAAGAATTTAGGCCTTGGGCACCCAGCCATGGCCCTGTGATGGGGGCGATTACTGGCTCCACCCCAGCCCCAGCCCTGGCCTTGCCTCAGCCCCAGCCTTGCCCCAGCCAGCAATCGCCCTGCCATGGGGCCAAGTTCACTGGCTGGCTCCACCATGGCCCTGGGCACCAGCCATTTTGTTTGGGTGTTAATTTGCATGCTGCTCCTGATTGGCTTGTGGGTGTGGCTTGTGGGCATGGCTTATTTGGTGTAGCAAAGGTACAGTCAATTTGCATATTACTCTTTTATTAGATAGGATAGCCTCATGTTCTTTTTTTTTTTAAGTTTCTTCGATTTTAGGATTGTTGGTAAGGATTGCAGACCAATAGTCAAAAGCCACATTTAAAAATACTATGTCTTCTATCTACATGGATTTTTTTTTAAGAAGTGAAAGAAATACTTCCTAAGCCAGAATCTAATGAGAGGATTTTCCACAGGAGCTCTTGGCAGATTGACATACATCCCTTTCCTTAGGAGAGTCTGTGACTATTCCTAGCCCCTCCCTGGAAAATCTGAACAGGGAGAGACATCATCTGAAAGAGGAAGTTATGTGGAGAGGAATTTTTTCAGGATATTTCCACTTTAATGAATCATTCCATACAAACCCCAAAATTCACAATATGTCAGCCCATTTTGGAGATGCCTAAAGTAGAGGAAGCCAGAAGAGTGGGTGTGTTATAGAAGCGAAAACCCCAACACTGAGCAGGACTTGGGTATACTGAACAGTGGAAAATTCTCTTCTACTGTAGCAGCCATCATCGTCATCATCACGCCAACATAGAGCACTGACCATGTGATCAGGTGCTGCACTACCGAACACATCGGTGCACTGCGTTAGTTAACCAGGATCGTGATGCCATACTACACCATGCTTAACAACTATATTCTACTCCCTCCCAGATAGAATGAAATTGTACATGTGGAGTATCTAACCCCGTGCCTGGTATACATGTTGCTTGTTTATAATTATGACTTGGATGCCATGGGAGGTGAGGGAAAGAAATAGGGAAGAAATTGGCACTCTCCTATAATACCAAACGAGTAAAGACTACACCCAGAACTCTTAAGGTTTAGATATCAAAGTTCAGAGAAATTTATTTCATTTTTCAGATGATACATTTTTTTAAAAATTCACAGAGTTTTGTCTTCTCACTTCATGCCTGAACATAAGCAGGTGGAAAAGGAATCTAAAGTTTCTCCTCTTGTTCAAAGGGCCTTGTTCTTTAATCTCTATGTGGGAAAAACCAACAACAACAAAAAAAGAAAAACAATAAATGATAGCTTAGGTGTAATGTTCTCATCCAATTTACTTCCTCTGTCTTCAAGGTCTCTTGGGATATCTCTGAAGCCGTACACTTAAAACCTGCACCCCAATTAATTCAATAAAAAGTAATAAATAAAACAAAATCAACGAAAATTGAGCTTAAATCTGTAGCAAAATCTTTTCTCTTGAGGCAATATCATATATTCACTACCTACTATGTTAATCTCATTCAAATCATTTCAAAGCTCTGCTCTCCTTTCCTCTGGCTTTATGAATTTGTTTAAAATGAAAGCTGATCCACATATATATTTTATGCAATAAAAGCCTAATATACTAAGTGTCTGGTTGTCCAGTTGTCTGTTCAACCAATCAAAGTGTAATATGCTAATTATATGCTAAAGCCACTCAACTGCTTGCTATGACATGCACTGACCACCAGGGGGCAGATGCTCTAATTGTTAGGTTAGCTTGCTGTTGGGTCTGGCTGATAAGAACTGAGCAAGACAGACTGAACATGCCCTGGAGTGCTGCTGCAGTCCTTCTCCAGCTGGCCAACCTCTTGCATCCCTCCCTGGTCCTGGTCATACACCTGTGAGGTCCCTTGGCCTGACCTGCACCCTCTCACAATCCAGGACCCCTTGGGAGATGTTAGAGAGTTGGTTTTAGCCTGATACTGCAGGCCAGGCTGAGGGACCCCACTGGTGCATGAATTCGTTCACCAGGCCTCTAATTTATATATATGTTACAGTTAACTTAAGAAGCTCCTTTCCAAAGTACCTAAAGTACCTAGCAGGGCAAAATATCAAATCCTGAAGGTAGCTAAGGAAATACCAAAATATTAATATCAGCAATCACTATCAACAGACCAAAAATTAGATGTGAGGACAGGTCCTCAGCCTGAACATATAGGAATTAGAGTGAGTATTAGGAAAGGAGTTAGCACACTCTGGCTAGCAACAGGAATAAGTAAAACATTGGAAAGATAAATTGTTTTACTAAATTTCAACCTTTCTGAAATTTGTGTATGTATGTGTATTTATGTGTGTGTGTGGCATGTGTGTGCGTTGTTTTGTTTTTTAATTTTTTCATTGATTTCAGAGAGGAAAGGAGAGAGAGAGAGAAATATCAATGAGGAGAGAGAATCACTGATCGGCTGTCTCTTGCATGCCCCACACTGGGGATTGAGCCTGATCAGGAATCCAATCTCGACCTGGTTCATAGGTTGACACTCAACCACTGAGCCATACTGTCCATACTGTGTGTGTGTGTGTGTGTGTGTGTGTTTATTCCAATTATTCCTTGTATTTTGCATAGCCTTAAAGAATGTTCTCATTAACTTCTATGACTTATCTTGACATACAATTGTTAAACTATGGTTATTTCCTCAAATTTAATGGTTTTTGCATCTACCCATGAAGTTGCATCCAGCAAGTCATAGAACCCTAAAACAAACTGAAAAAAAAAGAAAAAAACCGCTATGACCTATATAAAACAAAGTGGAATTTTTCCAACAAATGTATGCTTACAAAAAAAACAAAAATCTTCTTATGTAAATGTTATATGTGGCAATGGGTCATTATGGTTCAATTGTGGTATTTATTAGTTCCTTTAAGGTATTGTTAACTTTTCTATTTTTAAAGTCCCTATATAGTTGTAGACTGCAAGATGGTTTTATGTGATAATTTGTAAATGCAATAAAATGCTATTTTAAAAGCATCGTGGCCCCCTGCCTGTTACTGCCCCCAAAGGACCTAAATAAACTTCATCAATGAGCATTTCTTCCAATTGCTATTTACTAAATGAGAAACTTGAGCTAAAAAGGAAACTCTAATAAAGCCAAATTTAAAATTGCTGTGCTTTATTGTATTCAAAGCATGACATTTAAATTAATAGCATCGATCTCTATCTCTCAGGACATACAGTACAATTTTTAAAAATACAGATAGCGTACATTCATTTCTGCCTTTCTTTTCCTGTTTCAGGCACACTGGTACTGGAAATTCCTAAATTGTGACTCTGCAGTTTTTCTACTCCATCCACGGATTTAAGAGTTAACATGGATTTACATCTTTAAAGAACCATCAAGAAAATAGGTTATCACCTATTTATTATCTTTACCTTGTGAGCCAATAATACGCTTGGTGCTTTTCTTTAATAAAGAAGTTCTGATTATGAAAAGGAAAACATGTGAAATGTGTTCCACCTATGTCAAAAAGTATTTTGGCTTCTGTAAGCTTTACAGGCAAGAGAAATAGTGCATATAAATGATAGCACACCCTGTGTTTCCTCTGGTTATGCCTAAATCCTTTGTTGGTGATAGGCCATGAAACTTCAGGCAGACAACAGAAAAGTAATCTCCACCATGTTGGATGCCAGTCTGGGTGTTTATGAGTACTTCCTGCTGTGCTAAATGACTCACACATCTGTCAGGTGTGCTGCAGGACAGCCACAGGAAACTATCAGTACAGGTTGTGCAGCCAGCCAAATGCTTTGTCTAAGACCTTGTCGATCCTGCTGACGGATGAGCTCAGGAGTCTAATGAGGAAGGTTCTAAATATGTTTCTCTTTTGCCAGATTTCCGAATCGCATCAGGAGGCACAAAGCTCAAGCAACTGGAAGGAATAAAATGATTTTTAAAGGACGGTACTTCTCCTGACTCGTATGAATGTGTGGTGTGAAAGCTATCCTGGTGAGGTGGTCTCCGACCTCTTTATAATCCTCTTTTTGTAAGCTTCATTTAACAGACTAATTTTTGTTTTCTCAAAACAAATCAATTTCAAATAATTTGCAAAGGCTACTATGCTTCTGAAGAGCATTAGTTACTGTTAGCCTTACATTTGCGTAGGATAATGTCTTCAATCAGTGGGTTTAGTGAGTTATATTTTAAGCTGTGCTAACAGTGACTCAATCAAATGAAATTGTTTTGGTGGGATGGTATACATGGTATATGTGTTCCATTTAGATAACTTATAAGCAACAAATACAACTACTTTTCTCATGACCTTTCATAGCCTAATATAAAAACGGAGTAGTTTTTTTAATTGACTTTAGGAAGAACATATTGCCTATTATATATCAACTACTTGCTTAAAAATGTATAATATTCATATTATAATCTACATAAAGATATAATCCTGTCCTTAATAATGTCCTAAAGGAGTTTTAGATTTTGTAAAATGGCAAAATTTACTGTTTTCAAATTCTGCATAACACTTAACACAAATTCTAGTGAACTTTTTCCTAAATAAGACAAAAATGCAACTTTCATAAGGAAATTATGAGATGCAATAAAAATGATAAGTTATCAGATAGAACTTAGAAATCAAAATCTTGTCTATTAAAGTGTAACACAGCTTAATATAACATTTGGAAAACTCACTAGGACTATTATTTATTTCCAAGAAGACAATTAGCATTTTAGATAATACCTTCAAAACTATGTAACCCATATGTGTTAACCTTTATAATTAATCCAACACAGTGTTGAGGCTAATGATTTAGCATATATCAAAAATAAAAATTATGGGTAGTTAGTATAGAGATTATTTATTCATCATAAAAGGGGGTTTCTGGGTCATTTATTCACCCATTTATTTATTTATTCACTAGACTAGAGGCCCAGTGCACAAAATTTTTGCAGCAGAGGGGGTCCCTCAGCCCTACCTGCACTCTCTTCAATCCAGGAACCTGCAAGGGATGTCCTACTGACAGCTTAGGCCCAGTGCCCATAGTTCTCTGCTCTCTGCAGGGCTTGCCTGATTTATATCATGGCAATGGGCCAGAAGGCCCTGCAGGTGCTGCCTGAGGGCTGTGCATGCCTGCTCCCGGGTCACTAGAGCAAAGGCCAAGCAGGTCCTACTGTCTGCTGTCAAGCTGCCCGGCCAGATCCACCTTGGGGCGGTTCGGGCTGCATCACCCAACCTTGAGTCGGTGGTCCAGCTCTGCCTGGCTATCCAGGTCCTGCCTCTCTCTCCAGCGCTTGAAGCAGCCTCGGTGGCTGCTGACCAGGCCCTCCCCCAGCAAAGGCACACAGAGGCCCCTGTCACCCCGCCCCCGACACTGTGTGTGCAACCTGCTCCTGTGTGGTCGACCCATTACAGCGTCCCAGTTAATTAGCATATTTCCCTATTTTTTATACACATACATATATAGCATAAACACTATGGAAAGAGTAATGAATGCATAGATCTTTCCTCTTTCCATTTTAAAAGTTCTAAATCCCGGATTTCACCATGTTGCTGACTGGGTCAATTCATAGCTCAAAATTATATGTACATATCAATACAAATCTATAAACAATGTTTAAGTTGTGACAAGTCTTAACTCTTAGTTTTCAAACCTTTTTACTGATTAATGTTTTAAATAAAAAATTTTATGTATCTCTCTGTATGTATATTTGTTATAAAACATTTAGAAAAATAGAAAGGATAAAGATAGGAATTAAAATAAAGCCATCTATAATCCTACACTCACGTTTGTTGAAAATGCACCCCACCTCCACCTCCACTACACTGAAAGACCCTAAGTCTCCCTCCTTTACTGTCTCTCTCTAGTCCAGTGGTAGGCAAACTGCGGCTTGAGAGCCACATGCGGCTCTTTGGCCCCTTGAGTGTGGCTCTTCCACAGAATACCACGTGCAGGAGTGCACATATAATGCTACTGAAACTTGATGGCCCATGCGAAGAAGTCGGTTTTCAGCTCTCAAAAGAAATTTCAATAATTGTACTGTTGATATTAGGCTTTAGTCAATAAGTAGTAAATTAATTAAATAAAGACTTAAAAAAAAGGGCCTGGCTGAGTGGCTCAGTTGGTTGGAGCATCCTCCCATACAGCAAAAGGTGGCAGGTTCGATTCCCAGTGAGGGCACATCCCTAGGTTGCACGTTCTATCCTTGGCAGGCACACATGGGAGGCAACTTATCAGAAGTTTCTCTCTCTCTGTCTCTCTCTCTCTCTCTCTCTCTCTCTCTCTCTCTCTCTCTCTCTCTCCTTTTCTCAATCTAGAATCAATTTTAAAAAACATATCCTCAAGGGAAGATTAAATAAAAACACCATACTTGAAATTTCATAAATAAAGCTAAATATAAACTTTCTTTTTTTCTCTTTAATTGTTCTAAAATATAAATTACTAACCAGAGCAAAATAGGAGCAGTGTATTTTATAATTTAAGTGTAAGTTCCTATAAGAATGCCACAATAGAGGAGAGGAAGAAATTTAGAGTATCATCTTTTGTTGTCCTTATATTATATATGAAGTAGTTTATTATTATTTAAAGATAGAATCTAATCAAAGATGCATACTGTTCATTTGAAGGCAACCTATAGGAAAATGTAAAAGAGTATGAGAAGTGAGATACTAATATAGTAAAAATGAAACCATAAACAATCCAAAGCCAGAAAAGGGGACAAAGAAACAAATATCAAATAAAACTAATAGAAAACTGTTAAAAGGATGATAAATTATAATCCAACTACATCAATAACTTTAAAAGTATGAAAAATATATATGAGGCAAATACATCAAAATAAACATGGAGTGGTCATATTTATAAGATAAAGTCAAATATCTGAGAAGAAGTCGTCTCGAATGTATATGGACCTACAAACAGGTTCACAATCCATGAGGCAAAACTGATGAACTGAATGGAGAAACAGAAATTCTACAGCTGGAGACGTCAATACTTTTCTCAGTAATTGATAGAACAAGCAGCAGAAATTCGAGAACTACATAAAAGCCCTGGACAATATTATTAATCAACTTAATTTATTGGTCATTTTAGAACACTCCACTACATAGCACCAGAATATATATTCTTTTCAAATGTATAGGAAACACTTCCCCACATAAACCACAGTTTAAGCCAAAATACCATACCTCAACAAAATTAAAGAATTGATTTAGGCAAAATATTCTAAAAAAAATAGATTAAAATTATAAATCCATAACAAAATATAGGTGGAAATTCCCCAAATATTTTGAAATTAATACAATTCCTATGGGTCATGAGGGTCAAAGAGAATATAACGGCAAAGTTTAAAATATTTTGAATTGAATGAAAATGAAAACGTAACACTAAAATTTAGATTTAACAGGAAGTTAAAGCAGTGCTTAGAGATATATGTGTACATTGCATGCCTATATTAGGTCAGATAAAATATCTTAAATCAGTGCTCTAAAGTTTCTACTGCAAGAAACTTGAAAATAAAAAATAATATTAAACCCAAAACAAGAAGAAAAAAATAAAAGTGGAAATCAATGAAGTTGAAAACAACAACAAAAAATAAGAAACATAATAGACACTAACGCTTCATTTTAGAGGTGTCTTAAAAATAGAAAATAAAATCATGCCATTTAATAAAAATTGAAAAATAAAATAAAACCAAACACATTTCTTGAAGAAAAGGGTCAGTAAAACTGGCAACTCACTATTCAGGCAAACCAAGAAAAATTATACAAATTACAAATGTCAGAAATCAAAGAGCCAATATTATAACAGGTTAATAGCAGAAAACTATACGAAATATTATACCCATCAATTCAAACACTGAAATGAAACAGTAAAGTTCCGTGATAGACTCAAACTCCCAAAACTCACCAAGAATAAAATATTTCTGTGTCTATTAAAAAATACAATTTATACTTTAAAACTTTCCAAAAGCAAACTGCAGACCCAGATCACATTTTATTAGTGAAATTTCATCAACTGATCAAGGACCTTAATCTATGTTTCTGTTTTAATACACTTACTTTAAATATATTGTTGATCCATTAACACTGCTCTCACGCAGCATTGTAAGTCATGTCTGAACATGGAAAAAACATACAGGCTGTGATTATTACAATAGCTTTATTAAGTATGATTTGTGTACTCACACCCATAAACCTATTTTTTGCCCTTCCCTACCTCTTATTTGTCCTACTCAGCAATAATTACAAAGATGGGTTGAAAAGGAAGAAATAAAACTGTCCAATTGCCAGAAAACAAGATTTTTTACATAGAAAACTCCAAAAAGTCTAAATAAAAAAGGCAACTAGAACTAAAAAGCAAGTTTTTAAGGTTGCAGAGATTAAGGACAATATGAAAAAATCAATTTTGTCTATATGTCACAATGAATAATTAGAAATGAATGTAAAAGTCATAATATACAATGACACCAAATACCATATAACAGATATGCATCTTACAAAAATGTGCAAGATCTTTATGCATAAAGTCATAAAGCACAAATTTTAAAAAAATCAAATAGTACTAAAGTTAATGAAACAATCTATTAGGATACTATGTTCCTGATTAAAAAACCTCAATAAATCTCATTATGTCAATTCTTCTCAAATCAAATGTACAATGCAAGTTTGATAACAATTTCAAATTTGGTTTTGTGTTTTTTGTTTTATAGAACTTGACAAGTTGTTTCTAAAACCGATTATGTAAAGAAACTAGAGTAGCCAAGACAATTTTGAAAATTTGGATGACATATACAACTGATTTCCATACATACCATAAAGCAGGTGAGTCAGTGTGGTGTGTGGTTTTGGCGGAAAACAGATGTATACCAGTGCATCAAGGAAGCACAATGAAAAGTCCAGTAATAGATCTACACATATATAGCTAATTTCCACAAAGATGCAAGGTCAATTAAATGCAGAAAGGGTTTTCTTTTCACATGTGGCTCCAGCATACGGAAAAGATTGCATCTATCTTCATATCCCACATTCAATAGAAAAAAATCCACCCAAATTGGATTACAAATCTAAATAAGAACCTAAAACTTTATGGTGCTTGATAGAATAGATCAAATGAGCTATGCTTTTCTGATTCTTGGTTATCAAATTATCCTCTCAGTACCTGAGAGAAAGGTTAAAATCGACAATAATTTCGCATTTGTCTATTTCTCCATTGTCTGTTTTTTGCTTCAAGTATTTTGAAGCTCTGTTGTGGTGCATGTACATCTTAATAATAAAAACATAATATGCTAATTAGACTGGACAGCCAAATGAATTTCCAGACAACCTTGGCGACAAAGCCCCTTGCACAAATTTTACGCATCGAGCCTCTAGTCCAGTGATGGGCAATATTTTGAGCTTGGTGTGTCAAAATTCACCAAAAAACAGAGCATAACTCAGGTGCTGTGTCACTTCGAGAAAAAAACATAATTTTGTGATATTTGTAGTTTAAATAACAAAAATGTATAATTATAATATATAACTGTATATAATAAACCAAAAACTAATTATTTAACTTACCTGCTTAGTGACTTCTTTGTTCATCTGTCAGTCGGTTTCTTTTGTTGGTCATGATATTATTTAACTTGTGTTGGGTGCCATGAACTAAGAAATATGAGGGGGAGGAGGAATTCTTTAACTAACCTGCCTATTAGTGACTTTTTTGTTGCTGAATTTCATTGGCTAAACCTTCAATTGAAGATTGATATTTTGTAGACTTTAAGACCAAGCAAGTGCTTCTAACTTCATCTGTCAATATGTTTCTTTAGTTGGTTTTGATATTATTTAATGCTGAGAATAAAGACTCACAAAAGTACGTAGAGGGTAAAGCCATTGCTATATTTTTTGGGTGCTAAAAGTATCTGGTAATCAGTTCCAGGCACTCCAAATTTCCTGTTCATAGTGGCACTACTCTTGATTCTCCAAGCGGCACCTTTCCAGATTCTCAAGCTTTGACCTCAAGTTGACAAACACCTGAGCCCAGATGCTGTCTTGAAATTCTGCAAGTTGCATCTCCAAATCATCAATTTGCATCCATTGGAAACCATTTAATTCCAAACCACTGTAGACTACTACATTAGGACACTTAATTATTTTTATGGTCTGTTCTAGGCTTCTAAATTGATTAAATCTATCACTGAACTGGTCAAGTAACAAGTCTAAAACATGCTGGTACTTCACATGCAAGGATTCCATCTCATTTTTTACAGCTGCACTGGCCTTCTCAAAATACTTTGTTACTCGAGGAAAATACTTATAAGTTTTAGTTTCTACAAATCCCTTGAAAATTTTAAGTTTACTTTCAAAAGCTTTTATGTATCCAAACATAACGTCAATACTTTTGCCAAAACCTTATAACTTTAAGTTCAGTTCATTAATATGAACAGAGAGATCTGTAAAAAATATCAGGGTGTTGACCCACTTATCATCATTGAGCTGAGAAAAGTTTCCCAGATTCTTATCCTCAAGAAATACCTTAATTTCTTCAAAGCACTCCACAAAGTGCTCAAGAACTTTGCCTCGGCTTAGACATCTTACATTATTGTACATTAGCAGTCCACTGTAGGTGTAATCAATCTCCAGTAAAAGTGCAGAAAATTCTCGCTTAGGAAGGGGGCCAGCAGCTATTAAATTAACTATTTTTGTAACAACTGACATTAGGACATTTAAATCAGTAAATCATGCCTTTGCACATAAAACCTCCTGAGGGATAATACAATGAAAAAGCACAATCGGATGTTCAATAACTTCCATAAACAATTTGATAAATGGCGACTTTTTTTCCCACCATGCTTGGTGCCCCATCTGTTGTCACTGACACAACTTTAGAGATATCAATGCTTAGGTCACGGAATGTTTGCAGAACAACCTTACATATTTCTTTTCCTGATGTACTTGTTGGCACTGATACTAACTTTATCAACTCTTCTCTCATTGTGAGATCATCAGAATATCAACCAATGCGATGTGACATCAGTAGTTTCATCAAGAGAGATAAAAAATATTTACAATTACTTATGTCTCTCTTTAATTGATGTTGTACGTTTGTGTTCGGTCTTTTATGATAGTTCTACTGAGTGGTAACTCAGATATTCTCTTAATAATTGCATCTTTATTCTGCATATCGTGAAATAGAACTGGTGCACATTTTATGAGAGTTTCTTTAATAAATTACCCCTCACTGAGTGCTTTTCCATCATGAGCTATGGAGTGAGCAATGCTCAAACTTGCATATGTTAAGTTTGTAGAGTCTTTTATAAATTTAAGGATGGAATTAGATTGGCTCTTATAAAGATGTAGCTGCCTGGAAATGTATTCCTTCCTTTCAGCCTCACTTTTTTTAAGAGCTGGGAATGATTAGTTTCAAAATGTCTATTTATATTTCATGTTCTGCTTACTACCATTTCAGTACATAGAATGCAAAATGATCTGCCATTTTTTTATAATGTTATACATCTCAGTCCATGTCTCCTGAAAGGGTCAGCTACTGCTACTACCACTTCCTTCACTTAACCTTGGTTTTTTATTTTTTGGGTTCTCCATTAGGAGGGCAGTGACAGAAGACAGAATTATAGATATACTGTTAGCCCTGCAGGCAATTAGGGGTTAACTAGAATAACTGACCACAAGATGGCACATGTAACTGTCTGTTAAGAAAGGGCAGGGTTAATAAGCAGAAATAGGGGTTAATAAAGATACACAACAGTAATAGTGGTGAAATGGAGTCTGCACTATGCTGCAAAATGGCATTCCTTATATAAATTAAGATGGCTGCCGCTATTTCTAATGGCGGGAAATGGCACCTATAGCACAAGCCCTTGCCTCTTCCAGCCTCCTCCTCACTTATCTCAGTAATGATGGTCAATTAGAAACCCACAACACCCCAGAACAGGAGATTGGTTGATGGTTGCTGTGGTTATGTGGTTGCTGGTAATAGCGACCACAGGGCCCCCAGAGTTGCATCCCTAATGGCATTCCACTGCTCCCTGCTCCGCCAGCCAGAAGTGAGGTCAAAGATCCCCTAAAGGCCTAACCGGAAGTCCCAGAACTAGACGCTCTGTGCCAGAGTTCTGTTGTTTTGGTCTACAGACCTTCAGCACAGAGTGTTCACACTATACTACAGCAAATGTTTCATCCTCGGCTACTGAATCTGGCCATGAAGTAGCCGAGGATGAAACATCCTTCTCGACATGTGGCCACATACTTCTCTGTATGCAACCGCATGAGGCCATGTGTCATCAAAAATAGCTATGCATGTCAGTGCTGACATGCGTGTCATAGGTTCACCATCATGGCTCTAGTCCTATCTAATAAAAGAGCAATATGCAAATTAAAATGACTCTGCTACACCCAAAGCCACACCCACCAGCCAATCAGGAAAGAGTATGCAAATTAATCCAACGAAGATGGCTGCTGCCATGGAGCGAGCAGGAGGCTTAGGTTTCCCTGGCAATGAAGGAAGCCAAGCTTTCTACGAAGTTTCAATTATAGAAGATAAATAAATCTCAGATACCTGACCTCCACTTGGGTCGCCAGGGGGCATGGCTGGCCTGCAAACCACCACAGGTCCCTCACCCAGGCCACCCCATGCCCCAAGGGAACCCCCACCCTGATCCAGGACACCCTTCAGGGCAAACCAGCTGGCCCCAATCGCACCTATTCATCAGGCCTATCTGACAAAAGAGTAATATGCAAATTGACCACCACTCCAACATACAAGATGGCTGCCCCAATGTGATCAAAGATAGCTGCTTTCATGTGAACACAAGATGGCTGCCACAACATGGCCAGCAAGAAAGAGCAGTTGGGAGGGACCATATCTGCAAACAAGGGCAGTTATGGATGATCAGGCCAGCAGGGAGGACAGTTGGGAGGGACCAGGCCTGCAAGGGAGGGCAGTTGAGGACAATCAAGCCTGCAGGGAAAGGCAGTTAGGGATGACCAGGCCTATAGGGGAGGGAAGTTAGGGGTGGGGATCCAGGTTGCAGGGGAGGGCAGTTAGGGACAAACAGGCTGGCAGGGGAGCCTTTAATCAGTTTGGCAGGGGAGCGGCTAGGGAATGATCAGTATGGCAGGCAGAAGCAGTTAGGGGCAATCAGGAAGGCAGGCAGGCAAGCAGTTGGGAACCAGCAGTCCTGCATTGTGACAGGAATGTCTGACTGCCCTTTTAAGCCTGATCCTACTGAGACTGGGCCTAAATGTGCAGTCAGACATCCCTCAAGGGGTCCCAGATTGGAGACAGTACAGGCTGGGCTGAGGGGAACCTCCCCCCTGCCCCCGCATGCACGCATTTTGTGCACTGGGCCTCTAAGTTTATAAATAATTACAGTTCCTTAAAATATTAACCATATTTTTATAAGGACATGTCTCTCATTGTCTCTTGTAACTCTTCTGTTTTCAAGTCTTTTCTTATATTAATATAGCGACTTCAGCTTTTCTAGTCTTACTATAAATATAGCATTTTTTCCTACTTCTTGAGTTCACCCTATTTATTTCTTGTGTCTTATTATAGCCCTCATAGACAACATACAGCTACTTCCAGTTCTGGTTTTTGACCCCTCTGAAAAAGTGTTTTTGGACTGGGGTGTCTTGCCCATTTTACTAGATGTAATTATTGGTAGGGTTGTATTTAGGTCTGCCATTTTGATGTTTGTTCTAGTTTTTATATTTCTCCTTTTTCCTTATTTTAATTAAAATTATTTTAGTATTTCAATTTTAATTCTTCTCTTGGTGTCTACCTCTAGCGTTTTGTATTTCATTTTAGTGTTTGCCAGAGCTTATAAAATCCATCTCTAATTTATGACAATGCTCTTAATGTTTAATCAGTTAATTTAAAATATTGAAAACTTGTAGCAGTATATCTACAGTTATCCCCATCCTTTCTATTATTGCTGATATATATATTAGAGCAGAGCCCTGGTGCATGACATTCGTGCACAGGGGGTGGGGGATGTCCCTTAGCCCAGCTTGCACCCTCTCCAATCTGGGACCCCTCGAGAAATGTCCAACTGTCCCAATGGCCCTCCCCTGCTGGCCATCTTGTGGTGGCCATCTTGTGTCTACATGGGGGCAGGATCTTTGATCACATGGGTGCAGCCTTCTTGTGTATTGGAGTGATGGTCAATGTGCAAATTACTTTTATTAGATAGGATAGAGGCCTGGTACATGGGTGGGGGCCAACTGGTTTGCCCTGAAGAGGGTCCCAGATCAGGGCAGGGGTTCCCTTGGGGCAAGGGGCGGCCTGGATGAGTGGTCTGTGGAGGCTTGCAGGCTGGCCATGCCCCCCAGAGACCCAAGCGGAGGCCCTGGGATCTGGGATTAATTTATGTCTACAAGTGAAGCTTTGTAGCCTAGAGTGGAGTCAAGCCTTCTGCTCACTCCACGGCGGCAGCCATTTCCATTTGAAACTTTGTAGCCTAGAGTGGAGGCTTAGACCAGCAACATCAGGCAGAAAGCTGGGCTTCCTCCATTGCCAGGAAAACCCAAGCCTCTGTTCTCTCCACCTCAGCAGCTGCCACCATTTCTGTATCTTTTATAATTGAAACTTTATAGGATTGAGTGGAGGCCTAGGCCAGCAACAGCAGGCAGAAAGCTTGGCTTCCTCTGTTGCCGGGAAACCCAAGCCTTCCTCCAGCTCTCAGAGATGGCAGCCATCTAGGTTGGGGTTTATTTGCATAATCTGCTTCTGATTGGCTGGTGGACGTGGCTGTGGGCATGGCTTGTTGGTATAGTGAAGGTATGGTCAAATTCGCAATAAAATTACTCTTTTATTAGATAGGAGATATATATATATATATATATATATATATATATATATATATATATATATATATATATAACATCTATATATAATAAACCAAAATTTTATAATTTTGCTATAATTTTTCTCCCAGCCACCATATGTCTTAAAATTTAAGATAGAAAAAGAAAATTTTAATATTTTATATTTACTAACATATTTATTACTTCCTATATACTATATTTCTTCTTATAGGTCTGAGTTACCATCTGTATCCTTTTTCCTTTAGCCTAAATAACTTTCTTCAGAAATTTTAGATCAAGTATGCCAGATTCATTGTAGTAAAAATTTCTGGTGGATAGTTTCAACCATTTGGATATGTTATTCAATGTCTTCTGGATTATTGTTTCTGATTAGAGGTCAGTCATTAATTGTATTTTATTCTCTTGCCTATAATTTGCCACTAACCCCCATGTTATTAAAGGGTCAACTGTACATTTATAACCCTTGATCTCAAAATTAACATAAATGCCCTCTATAGACATACAAGACTAATAAAGTTACCCCAGTTGCCTAGTAACATTGTAATACCATTTGAATCATGATTATAAAGGATTATGCTAATATTTTTAAATCTGTCTCACCTCAAATTTTCCCACCCTAAATTGTCAGCATAATTTCAGCTTCGGGCAAACAACTCAGCCAATTTCTGAGTTTTATTTCTTTTAAAATTTTCAAAAACCTATCAGCTTTTCCTGTCACTAAGTGAACACTTTCCTTTAAGCCATCTTTCCTGCTGTTCCCACAGCTCATCTTAACAGCATTGATGTATTATTAGATGAAATGTTATGCAAAATAATGACCTACTGTTACAAGAAGGAAAATATTTAAATGTCTTTCTAGCATGAAAATAATCATAACAAACATAAGCATAAATAATGCTTAGTATAAGACCCTGGACAGATTCATTTATTTTACCTTAAAACATTGATAATGTTTTGTGATTGTAGCCTTGTGTTATATTGACTTTTATGACAGGACCTAATTATTTTCTCACTTTTTCTGGTAGGAATCACAAAAACAAAACATCATCTTAGAGAGAGATCCACAATGGCGGCAGAGTCCGTGGAAGCTACACTCACCTTCTCCAGAACCAAACTGGAATTACGACTGCAATATAGGCAATCAACCTGAAGACCAGCTAAAGAGAAGTCTTTTAACTAAACATTTACAGAAGTCACATAGAGACTGGTAGGAAGGAAGGAAATGCAAAAGGCCTGGCTGTGCTCCCATGGGTGGGTATCTCAGTTGCAAAGGTTCCCTCTGAGAAGTACGGCATCTCAACCCCAAGCCAGGTTCCCAACCCAGAGCACCAGAACCAAGAAGAGGCACCCACATAACATCTAGATGTGAAATTCAGCCGGGATTCTGTCTGCCAGGGAGAGACAGGAGTCAACTAAAGACACGAGCTCCCTCTTAAGGGGCCAATGCACAAAATCATTTGCAGCTGCTCACCCTGGGCTATGGCAGAGGGTGGAGCAAGTCCTTCCACACAACATCAGCCTGGGGAAATGCAATAGCCTCAACCTTTGGATTCCCTGTGAAGCTTTCTCCCTGCTGAGGAATCAGGTGTGTGGGACAAGGTATAGAGGTCTAGGCAGAGGCAGGAACTGTCAGTGACTAAGTGGTGTAGCTTTGGGGCAGAGACCATTCCTCCCACTTGGTTCCAAGTACCTGATTTGTGCATCTCCTTATAGGAGATCCTCTTGCCCCTCTCTGAGCTCCTGGCTGCTTCATCCTCCTGACTCCTGGTAGCTGAACCCTGCCAATGCCCAGCAACCCAGCTCTTCTAAGATCAGGTGCCTGGCAGAATTTGGGACAGACTGAGTTGTGTGGCTTTAGGACAGGGTCCATTTTTCTCTTGCATGCAAGACCAGCACAGAAGTCTCCACTCACATGGCCAAATATTGATATGTTTGGGCCTGAAAAACTCTTCTAGCTTCATCCTGATGGCACAACTCAATCACAAAGATGCACATACACTCAGTGAGTGGCAGCTAGACTTGGTATACCTTGGACCATTTGCTGAGTAGCCTCAGATGCAGCACTGGCACAGAGTTTTAATCTATATCAATCTGGTCAACACAACTTGTCCCTACCTGGTGACACCCTGAGAGCCCACCTCATGAAACGCGTGTACCACCAGAAGCTCTTGCTGTGACTGAGCCTTACAGGTAGCCATAAATCAGAAGAAGATCTTGGGCTGCCTTGGGACTTCAACTGATCTAACCCAAGATGCAGTGCAGGTAAAAGCCAGCCTTGGTTCACAGCTTGATCCTTCCCATTCACTCCCAGGCTCAGTAGAGACAGCCACAAACTGTGAGTCACTTTGTAATGCCAAACAGGTTATCCAGGGCCAGTCATAGGGAGTGTCTGACATTGTCCTGCACTAGAGTTCCCCCCAAGAGATCCCAGAATCAATATACTCACTGGCCAGCTTCAGGCAACAGCAGAGCAGGATCCAATTAGCTTCACAAGTTGCATATCTCAGCAGGCACCCTGCTAAGGTGTATTCCATTTATTGTGGGAAGCACCTGCATAGCAGCCCATGCACTGTGGTCAGGTTTGATCCTTACAGTCAGCTATCCTGAAGGCTGACCCCACACACAAATAAGCCAATAGCAATCAAGATTCTGTTATAACAGCCAGGCCCACATAAACTACACAAGAGACATTATTGAAGTATCCAGATAAGGTGATCAAGGATGCAACTGGATACCACACAAAACCTACTAAATAAGGCTACCCTACTGATGGTCATACCTAATACATTGAAATAAACCAAAGAGGGAGGAAAAAGTGGAGAGACAAAGAAAAATGCCCCAAGTGAAAGAATAGGAGAAATCTATAAATAAATAAATAATGAAAGAGCTAAATGAAATGGAAGAAAGCAACTGATCACATATAAAGTTAAAAATAGTTTTAATGATGCTCAAGGAACTTTGAGAGGACAACAGCATGACTAAGTACTACTATATATATAAAAGCCCAGCGACCAAAGAGTGGAACAACAAGAATGACTGATCAACCGGTCGCTATGATGTGCACTGACCACCAGGGGGGCAGATGCTCAATGCAGGAGCTGCCCTCTGGTGGTTAGTGTGCTCCCACAGTGGGAGCACCACTTAGCTGACTGGGGTGAGCAGCTGCTCCTGCAGCAGAAGCAGCTGCTAGCAGGCCAGGGTGAGGCCGAGTCTCTGCATCTGTCAAATACCTGAGACAATCCATAATCTGGCCTGACCCCATCAGTTGATGCAGGCCTCTAAGGTGTGTTCTAAAGAGAGTATGGGAAGCTGGCACAGGCAAGTGGCAAAAAGGGATGTGACTGTACCCCCGTCCCTGGGGAGGCTGTCCTGATGGCTAAGGATTCTAGAGCATGGCTGCCCTGAACATCCCTGATGGTGTCACCAACCTGGTATCACATATAAAGGACTTTCACCAAGGGACTTTGGGGTCCAAAGCTCACCACCAGATTCCTACAGGACACAGAACATATCTTTACCCAGACATTACTCCGAAATATCAGCTTACACTAATTTCCTCATTCAGCAGCAGTTCAGAGGGTGGGTATACAGCCACTCAGCTGACCAAGATGAGCGGTGCTTCCATAGTGGGCCAGCTCCTGCAGGTCTCCACCAGTGCACGAATCCATGCACCAGGCCTCTAGTAGAAACTATAAAAAAGAACCAGTTAGGAATGAAAAATACTATGTCTGAAATGAAAAATATACTGGAAGGAATAAACAGTAGTTTGGATCAAGCAGAAGATTAAGTCAGCAATTTGGAAGATAAGATAGAAAAAAAACAATCAAGCATGCACACATACACAGAAAGAAAGAAAAATGAGGGTAGGTTAAGGGACTTTTGGGACAACATGAAGTTTAACAACATCCTCATCATAAGGATACCTGAAGAAGAGAGAGAACAAGGGATCAAAAACCTATTTGAAAAATATAATGACCTGAAACTTCTCTAACCTGGAGAAAGGAAAAGACACACAAATTCAGAAAGCTTAGAGAGTCCCAAACAAGGTAAACCCAAAGAGGCCCATGACACATCATAGTTAAAATGGCAAAGGTTAAAGACAACGAATTTTAAATGCTTCAAGAGAAAGAATGTCAGCTGATTTCTCAACAAAAATATTTCAAGCCAAAAAAGCAAGGACCTACAACCCAAACAACTTTGCCTAACAAAACTGAAGGAGAAATAAAGAGCTCCCCAGACCCCCCAAAACACACACACACACACACACACACACACACACACACACACACACGGAATCCATTGCCAACAGACCAGTATTACAAGAAATGTTGAAAGGTCTTCTTTAGAAAAAAGAAGAAGAAAAAATTAGGAAAATAGTTAAAACAATAAAAAGGCAATAAATACATACCTATCAATATTCACTTTAAATATAAATGTCTTAAATGTTCCAACCAAAAGACACAGAGTAGCTGAATAGATAAGAAAACATGACCCATGTATATGCTGTCTATAAGAAACTCATCTCAGATACACACAGACTAAAACTAAAAGAATGGGTAAAGATATTTCAAGAAAAATAGAAATAATTTTTTAAAAAAACTGGAGTAGCAATATTTATATCTGACAAAATAGACTTTAAAACAAAGGCTATAGTAAAAGACAAAGAAGGACATTACATAGTGTTAAAGGGATCAATACAACAAGAGAATATAACCCTTGTAAATATTTATACATCCAACGTAGGAGCAGATCTTGCTCAAAATCACTAATCATCGGAGAAATGTAAAGAGATATCACCTTACACCTGTTAGAATGGCTAACATCAATAAATCAACAAACAAGAAGTACTGGAGGGGATGTAGATAAAAGGAAATCCTCATGCATTGTTTGTGGAAATGCAGATTGGTGCAGCCACTTCGGAAAGCAATATGGAGTTACCTCCTAACCCAAAAATTAAATATGAAACTGCTTTGTGACCCTATGATTCCACTTCTGGGAAACCTGAAACACTAGTTCAAAAGAATATATGCACCCTCTTGTTCACTGCAACATTATATACAACTAGAACCCAGTGCATGAAATTGTGAGGCCCCACCCACCTGTGCACACCTTGCCTAGTGACTGGTCTTTGGTCGTTATGGTGTTGCGACCACTGGGCTTGGAAGCAGCCCAAGTGCCCATCAGTAGATGAGTGGATAAAAAACTGTGGTACATTTATACAACGGAATACCACTCAGCTGGGGGGTGGGGGGGAAGAAGAAATATTACATTTTGCAACAGCATGGATGGACCTGGAGAGTGTTATGCTAAGTGAAAAAAAATCAATCAGAGAAAGACAAGTACCATATGATTTCACTTATATGTGGAATCTAATGAACAAAATAAACTAACAAACAAAATAGAAACAGACTCATAGATATGGAGAGCAGACTGGCAGCTGTTGGGAAAGGGAGGTTGTGGGACTAGGTAAAAAAGGTGAAGAAACTGAGGGGAAAAAACTAATTGACACAGACAACAGTATGATGATTACCAGAGAAAAAGGGGTGGGGGGCAGGTAAAAGAAGGTAAAGGGCGGCTATATGGTGATGGAAGAAGATTTGATTTTAGGTGGTGAATGCATAGTATAATATTCAAATGATGTATTATAGAATTATATACCTGAAACCAATATAATTGTATTAACCAATGTTACCCAATAAATTCAATAAAAAAGAAATTTCAATTTTTACCTATATCAAAGAGGAAGAAAGCCAAATATTAATAGTATATAATACTATTATAAATAAATAAACTATTAGAAGAGGAACAAATATTTTTACTCAGATAAATGACAAGTATTTGTGAAAAAAGAAATATTCTCCAAAACATCTAATGCTAAAAATTAGTTAATGTAGAAATTTTAAAATTAAAGACCTCAGAAAACAAACATTTGACCTTAAGATTACAGATAACCATTTAGCAAAAATTAAATTATAATATGCAAGCAATACTAAGGCTACACAAATGTGAACTTTGGATTACATATAAGTTATCAGAGATATTTTACTGTGTGATACATCTCACACTTATGTTTTTTTAGTGCCAACGTAAAAAAAAAAAAACTCATTACTTCAAAACTGTGGTTAAGCCATTACATTCAAAATACTAAATGCAAAGCTTTACAAGGTACAAAGTTTAATGAAAGCATACCCTTGCTTCTGAGAATTTTAGAAGAAATAAAAGACACCAAAATAATCCTGTACAGTGATTTCAGATTGCACTAAATTGATAATCCATTTTATTCATTAATTCCACAGTTATTTTTGAGTCCCTACTATATTATAGAAACTATTACAGCATATACTTTCAATCAATTGAGCTTGAGTTTCATGATGTCTTTATTTGAGAGATTTAGAAGTCTCTGGGGAAAAAATTACATAAGAAATGGAAGAACACTAAAAAGTCTCTGGATTAATGGCCAGTTCTTAGGAAAATGAGATTTTTAAATAAAAAAAAGAAGAAGAAAACAGAGGAAGGAAGGAGGGAGGGAAAGAAGAGAGGGGAAGAAGAGAGGGAGGGAGGGAGGGAGGGAGGGAGGGAGGGAGGGAGGGAAAAGAAGGAGAGAAAGAAAGAGAAGGGAAGGAAAGGAAGGGAAGAAAACATGAAAGGGGAAAAGAAAAGATCAGTAAGACCAAATAATTCTGTAAATGCATAGCAAAAGGCTTATTCTTGCTTCTCACCTACAACAGAATAAACCTCAGAAAGGTAGGACAATATTTCTCTCCCCACTTCTCCACAGACCACTCGGCAGTTTCGGTTTTATGAAAAGTCAGTTTTATCAGTTGCGATGCCTCATTGGAAATAGTGACACTGCTCCAGTCTTTCGTGTCCAGTGGAAAAGAACCACAGGGCCTGGCAGGGACAAGCAACCTGCAGTGTGTGCTTTCCCCAGTGATGCAACAGTCATCAACGGCAGTGACCAGTAGGTACTATGGTACCCAGAACAAACCAAAGTGGTACCTAGGAGAGCAACAGGGCCAGGAAGATATACAAGTTTGCCCACTACCTAACATGTGATTATCCAACCAACCTTTCAATGAAAACATATGATACATTTATCAGGGACTCCTAAAAAAAATATTATATCGGAGATAATATGTTTCTGAAACAGAAAGAGATCCTACATGAGCCAAGTGAAATCTTTATTTTTATCATTAATATAAGCCCACACACAGTAAGACCTGAAGAAGTAGATGATTCTGAATAATCGGGAAAGCAGAAGGGATAAAAGTTTATCCCCTTTTCACCCATGTTCTTAAGAAACAGGTGTGTTTGTTGAGCTTGCTATTAACAAAGAAGGAAAAGCAGCACCTTTTGCCAACCTCTTCCGTGGTACCAGGGCAAGAAGAGAAGTGGTTTGGCAATAACAAGGATGCCATGGCTTCTCTTGGGTCATGGAAAGCACAATGCTGGGCTGTCGTCCCCACTGCTTATCTCAGGAATGCTGAGGAGTTGAATAAAGTCTCACAGTAGAAACTGAAACTGCAGGATGCACACCGGACAGTGTGGGTCTTCCCGGGGGCCTTGGAAGTCCTTTTATGTTGTTTTCTCTCATTCTCTCTCCATAGGTGGGAACTTGTGCTTCTCTAATCCGTCTTTCCTAAATCAGTACTGGCCCCATGTGCAACTATATTCTTTACTATAACAAATAGCATGACATCAAGAACTAAAACATTTTTTTCAGTCATTAAGCAGCATTTCCTAATGAGAAACAATTTATTTTTGTTTCGGTAAAGCACCTATAATAATAAAAGCATAATATGCTAATTAGATCAGACAGCCTGACGGACCTTCTAGATGAAGCCAGGGCTGCAAGGGCCGAGTCAGCTGCTGTGGCTGTGAGGGAAACCCTCTTGCACTAATTCGTGCATCGGGCCTCTAGTTAGGAGTACATAAATATGTGGACATTTGATCTTGCTTCACTATGAGTGGTAGTAATAATAACTCAACATTTTAAGACTCTCTTAGGCAGCTATCATGCTACAAGGTGAGCTCCAAGGAGGCAGAGATTTTTGTCTGCTTTTTTCACAGTTGTATCAGAGCCTAAAATTGTGTCTGGCGCAAGTTAGATTTTCAATTTTTAATGAATAAGCATAGGTGACGAAGCTCAAGATAAAATGCCGTAAGTGCCACTGATGTTTAAAGTGAGACTTTAAAGTTAACTTATTTCAAATATCAGGGGAGCGTATCAGTATCAGAGAATTCCAACCTTAGGAGACAGCCGTATCTAAAATTAAGCATAAAAAGTAAAGAGGACATGGGTCATTAAGAGATGTAAAGAACAGATAGCCCAGGTCAAAGCCAACAAAGTGATCTAAGTCCCTGGAAATAAAGAATACATTGTGTAGCCTGGCTGGTGTGGCTCAGGGGTTGAGCATTGACCCAGGAAGCAGGTTGATTCCCGGTCAGGGCACATAGCTGGGTTGCTAGCTGGGTCCCCAGTGTGGGGCATGCAGGAAACAGCCTATGGATGATGTTTCTCTCTCATCAGTGTTTCTTTCTATATATCCCTCTCCCTTCTTCTCTCTTTAAAAAAATCAATAAATTTTTTTAAAAGAATACATCCTGTGTCCAAATAAGATAGAGCGATGCAGAAAGGTCTGAAAGGTCACCTGAAAGAGAGAAAGGAGAAGTAACTCAGGAACAGCAGGTTATGGTTAAGGTCACTGGAAAGTGAATATAGGGGCATGAACGCCAAGCCCTGTGGTGTGGATTTTATCCCCTCACCTTAGAGAAGCTGCTTTCTGTTTCTGAGCTTGAAAATGAAAACTACCATCTCAGTCTCAGAAAGCTGCATCTCGTAGCACTCCAGAGAAATGAGGAAAGAACTGGAGGCAAGAAGTACAATAGAGAAGCGGGACACAACCCTTTGTGGACATAAAAACAAAACCTGACGGCCTGGGATGGCTTCCTCCAATTAAATCCATCTCGTTTTAAAGAATGTACGTTTGTATAACGCACTTTGGATAGGCGGAAAAAGATTAAAGGCACAATGCTAAAAAGCCAGGGAATGTGGGTTTTCTTAGATCACCTGTCAAAAACTGATTCTTTCTTATTCTCAAAGGCCTTCAGGCACCAACTTAGGAGTAGTAAAACCAAAGAGGAAAAATAGCTTTCAGAGAAGAAGACAGGAATGCAAAGAGAAAGGAAAAGTCCACTGGCAGTAGGCACAATGGTATGAGAAAAGTATGCTTGGCAGAAAGAGCAAAAAGTGCGCAGAGGGGATGAGAAAGAAGTATAATCCGCAAGAAGTCGTCCATAATAAACTGCACAATCCATAGGATGCATGTGTTGTTAGAGAGTTCAGGAGAAAAGTGAAATTCAATTGCAAGAATTTGTACAGCCCTGGCTCGTGTGAATCAGTTGACTGGGCATGCATTGAAAGGTTGAGGGTTCGATTCCCAGTCAGGGGACGCAGGGGCAGCAATGGATGATCAATCTCACATTGATGTTTCTCTCTCTCCCTCTGTAAAAAAAATTTTTTTTTAAAGAACTGTACAAAGGGCAGTGCAGCCCTAGTAATTATCTAAACTTTAGGCAGAGAATCAGCCTGTCATCCCCCTGCAATTCCCAGGAAGAAACCAAAGGGGCCCAAACACTGAAGGCACAAGAGAGAAATAAAATTTGGATCCAGCAACTATTACCAAAATTCAAGTGAGTTGGGCTTAGATGGTAAAACTAAACTCATTTCTGCAAGGTGCACACACCAATTTGTAACGTCTAACCTAAGTGCGAAATAATTCTGACATAATTTACTCTCATGCTACTCATTTTTGTTTACAATGTAAATTATATTATTATTTCCTAAGAATCAGTATCGGTTTTTTTTTAAATAAATGTTTGAATCTAGCTCTACGCTCCCAAATGTGTTTTCAACTGGACTGGTATGCTAGTGACATGGGACATACAGGATTGAGTCTCAACCCTTTAGAGAAAACATGAGGAGAGGTTAACTACCTGATTGTCATTTGGAGGATGGCAACATGAAAGGCAGATGTTATATGTTGCTGTCTCTGGATACATTTCTAACTTTCATGTATGAAAAGGACAGGGATGACTCTGACCCTTGCTCAGCACATGGCAGGAGTTTGACCATGATATCCAGTCCATTACTTGGTGGCACTCATGCATGCTCTACTTATTTTTAAGACTGAATTCCTTGCATAAGAAGCAGCATGTCACCTATGCATGTACTACACCACAATGGCCTGGAAATCATTTCTACTTTCCTGTTACATACCCACCTGCTGTGCTTGGAGGTAAATTACCATTTATTGGTGACAACATGGGGATGGATTTGGATCATATCATGCTAAAAAAAAAATAAAAGTCAAGAGCTATAAAGTTTCACTCATATGTGGGATATAAAACTGAAAGTGGCAAATGAAGAAGCGCAAGGCAAACAAACAAAAACTCATAGAAATAGACAACAGTATGGTGGTTTCCAAAGGGAAAGGAGTTGGGGAGAAGGTAGATAGAAAAGTTGTAAAGGGGATCAAATATATGGTGATGAAGGGAGATTTTATTTAGAGTTGTGAGCACACAATATAGTATATAGAATTGTACACTGAAACCTATAGTATAATTAACCAGTGACAACCAATAAATTTAATAAAAAAAGAAAAATCTAGCTGAAAAATAATTGTACTGAAGAGTATCATAAAATAATAAAGCACGTTATTTTTGGGGGGGAGGGGTGAGAAATTGATTAACCTGAAAGGGACTTCATTTTAAGCCACTAATTGACTGGAATGGGTAAATTCAATTCTTCCACACATCTTGCCCCACCCCTGAGAGAAATGAATTCACATATACCATTGGATTGTCAAATCAGACTCACATTAATCAGAAATCATACCTCAGTAGCATGCTTTCCTGAATAATTCTAGGTAGACATGAAATGAGGAGGCTCAGGTAAAGCAAACAGAAGTTTGAATCAAAGGCTACTCTGCAAGCCTTCCTTTCCCATCTAGAACATGCACCACTGGCCCCAAGTAGACCAGATTCGGGGAGTTGCTCACACAGAAGTATTTCATTCACAAAACATGTCTGTTTCACAGACCAGAGTGGTGAAAAGCCTAACTGACATTCTCCAGGAAGCCATGCCTTAGCCACTGCACTGAATACTGCTAAGTGAGGTTAGTTCAGGTCCGCTGATTCTTTCCTCTTCCCGACGATCTCCCCCTTCAGTGTGGATTGCAGGTCAGCTGTTGAACTCCCTCGCAGGCAGTAAGTGGAATTGTTACAGAGGAGTAAAAAATGTTTTATTCCTGCACTTGTGCAGATTTGACTCCCATTTTATGTAATTTACTAGTTCAATTTTGATTGCAACCTGCCTTCCAGTTTAAATGCTTTTTTATTTATTTCATGAGATAGAAGTCTTCTCTACATTAGTCTTCTTTCCATATGAATTTAAACTATTTCCTATCACTTTGATTTCAGTTCATATTTTGGAAATCCTTACATGTAGAATGAAGGTTTAAACTGATTTCAATATAGAAAGAGCATATTTAAGCACATAAATCTTCAGTAACTACTTTTTCAAATTAAAGCCACTGTTAAGTGTGTTCTATTACTAATAGAAAGGTCACCCTAAAATGTGATATAAAAATATATTCAATAGAACATAGAAAGTGGGCAGCTCCTACTGTCTAATACATGGAATGTGCTCAATTTAAGATTCATGATGATTCTAAAGGTATTATATGCTAGAGTTCCTAAAATCAGGGAAGGAATGAAAACTCATAAGCAAGCAAATAGATGTATGATCCAAGAAGTAGATGCTAAAATTTTAGTAGCTAAAATCTCAGTTAAAAATTATTAAAAACAGTGCATTTTTCCTGAAATAATTGGAATAGATGTTACTTTTTGCCTTGAAAGAGTTTGCTGTTTCTTTAGTGGTGCCCCTTACATCTATCCTATCTAATGAAAGAGTAATATGCAAATTGAACATATCTCTAATCAAGCCATGCCCACCAACCAATCAGGAGCAACTAAACCAAAACCAAGATGGCTGTGGCCACTAAGAGCAGGAGGAAGGCTTGGGTTTCCCCAGCAATGGAGGAAGCCAAGCTTTTCACCTGCCATTGCTGGCCTAGGCCTCCTTCAATGCTACAACGTTTCAATTATAGAAGATACATAATCCCAATAGAAATGGTGGCAGCCATGGAGCTGGAGAGAGCAGAGGCTAGGGTTGCTCGGGCAATGGAGGAAGTCAAGCTTCTGGAGCCCTATCGCCTAGACCTCCACTCTGGGCTACAAAGTTTTAATTGTAGAATTTAGATAAACCCAAACAGAAATGGCTGTCACCATGGAGTGAGCAGAAGGCTTGGCTCTGCTCCAGGCTATAAATTTTCAATTGTAGAACATAAATTAATCCCAGATTCCAGGGCCTCTATTGGGACACAGCGGGGCGTGGTCAGTCTGCAAACCACTAAAGGCCCTTCACCCAGGCTGCCCCACACCCCAAGGGAAACCCCACCCTGATCCAGGACACCCTTTAGGGCAAACCAGCTGGCTTCCACCCATTCACCAGGCTTCAATCCTATCTAATAAAAGAGTAATTTGCAGATTGACCATCATTCCAACACACAAGAGTGCTGCCCCCATGTGATAAAAAATCCTGCCCCCATGTGGACACAAGATGGCCACCACAAGATAGCCAGCAGGGAAGGGCCATTGGGAGGGACCAAGCCTGCAAGGGAGGGCAGTTGTGGGTGATCAGTCCAGCAAGGGAGGGCAGTTTGAAGGGACCAGGCCTGGAAGGGAGGGCAATTGGGGGTGATCAGGCCTACAAGGGAGGGCAGTTGCAGAGGAGAGAAGTTTGGAGCAAACAGGCTGGCATGGGAGCAGTTAGACATCAATTAAGCTGTAATGGTAAGGGGGTGATTAGGCTGGCAGGCAGAAGCAGTTAGGGGCAATCACGGAGGCAGGCAGGTGAGCAGTTTGGAGCCAGCAGTCCTGGATTGTGAGAAGGATGTCCTACTACTGGGCCTAAATGGGCAGTCAGACGTCCCTCGAGGGTTCCCAGATTGGGAAGGATACAGGCTGAGCTGAGAAACATCCCCCGCCCTCCATGCATGAATTTCATGCACTGGACTTCTAGTCCTATATAATAAAAGTGAGACATGCAAATTTGCCCATACCTTTGCTCCTGATTGGCTATGCTACCAGCCAATCAGGAGCGGGGATGGGGCCAAGTGGCAAGAGCGCCAGGCCCCGGGGGTGGAGATGAAATGGCAGTGGCAGTGAGCACCCAGCCCCAGGACGCTGTGCAGGGAAGTGGCGGCAGCAGCAGTGGTGGTAGTGGCAGCAGGGAGCGCCCGGCCTCCAGGCACTGTGAGCGGAAGCAGTGGTGAGCGCCCAGCCCCCAGGTCTGGGTGGTCGCAGGCAGCAGGGGCTGAGCTGAGCAGGGCGATGGCTGGGTGCCCAGGGCCTAAAGACTCGCCATAGGCTTTAGCCCTTGGGCAGGCTATGGGGGGAGCCATCAGTTGGACATCCCCTGAGGGCTCCCAGTATGTGAGAGGGAGCAGGTTGGATTGAGGGACCACCCACCCCCAGTGCACGAATTTCATGCACCAGGCCCCTAGTATATATATATATATATATAAAGGCCTAAGCAACAATTAAGACCAGAATGACCAGTCTCTATGACACGCACTGTCCACCAGGGGGCTGATGCTCAACACAGAAGCTTCCCCCTGGTGGTCATTAAGCTCCCACAGTGGGAGCACTGCTCAGCCAGAAGCAGGCCTCATGCCTGGAGAGTGCAGCTGCTCATGGCAGTACTACTGGGCAGTAGTGGTGGTGGTGGCGGCAGGTGCAATGAGGCCAGGATGAGCAGCATCAGAGCCGCTCCCAGCCCCAGCTGGGGCTCCTCCCCAGCCACCTGCCACTTCAGCACTGCTATATTTGCCCAAGAGGTCCTGGATTGTGAGAGGGTGCAGGCCAGACTGAGGAACCCCACTAGTGCATGAATCTGTGCACCGGGCCTCTAGTAATTCTATATTATAATATGATAAATAAAACTTCAGTACCAACATGATTGTTTCCTACATTTCAAAAGGAACTCTTGGTTCTGCAGTGTTCTTTTCTTTACAAATTTGTGGAATTTTTAGTTATATTTATTGGTTTAAGTGGTTAACGATTAATAAATACAATGACTTTTTAAATTTGAACCCCATTTGGAAATACATTTGAATTCACTGTATTTTATCTGAATATTTGGACTCTGATATAAAAAGATATAGTTATTTTCTTCAAAAATAATATGGATAGTGACATAAGCCAAAAGGATTTGAAAGGAGCTGATAATTATTGAAGATGGTTTAAACTTGAAGTTTATTACAATATTCCTTTACTTGAAAATATTATGTTTAAATTTTTTATAACAAAAGATTTCTTTTAATTTTTAAATGGGCTATAAAATTCCTCTCAGGCCACTCTCAGTATTTTAATCGTCATTCTAGTCACTGTGAGAAATACTTTCACCATTAATTGCCAAGAAGTTTCTTTTTCAGCTGTAATGTAACATTATAAGTAAAAATTATTTGGTGAGCTGTTAATCTTGTTATTTGATTTTATGCCCCATCCCTCTGAGTCTCTCAATGCTGTTTTTTAAAAAAATAAATTCCCATAACACCTGAGGAGAGGTTTCAGATATTCTAATTTTCTTGTTACTATTTTAGAAGAAAAGAGACTTAAAACTTGTTTGAGGTCACAGAGCAATTTGCTGTAAGAGCCAGCCTAGGACACCAAAACTTCATGGTTCTGGAAATAAGTTCTAAGCATTGGAGTCTGCCTCAAACTGTTGCTTTGGTTGAGACTACATTAGATGATAGACGGAGCCATACTTTTCCATGCCACTGTCCTTTCATCTGAGAGTCACTTGTAGTTAAGTACTAATTCAAAAGAATCACCTTCAAAAAATTTAAATTTAAAATGTGTTTGGCAATAGCTGCAGGCTTTATGGGTCTGTGAATATTTCTAACCATCAGTCATAGCTTTATGATTCATATCAGTCATCATGAGTAATGACTATCAATGTCATAGGCCCTGACTGAATAATCAATGCTATGCACCCTAGTGAGGTAGTAGTTAATGAGATTGATGTTATCATATCTATGAAAATGGTAAAATTCTTACATTTATTTGTAGAGAAAATCCTCCTATCTAATAAAAGAGTAACATGCAAATGTGACCGTACCTTGGCTCCTGATTGGCTATGCTACCAGCCAGTCAGGAGAGGGGGTGTGACTGGGGGCGTGGCTATGGCTTGCATGGACGCCAGTGAACACTTCCCTTCACAAATGCTTCACTTCACACAGTAATATTAAATTATTTCCTCTAATGAATACCCTTTTAATGTGCATGAATTTTGTGCACCAGGCCACTAGTAGGGAGAATATTTTCTGTTCTGAAAAAATAATCAAATATTTTGAGTCTATACATTAAGGTTATACTAATATACAGTATATATATATACATATAGACATTTCGGAGTTGGTATATATGTTATTATGTTATAATATATATTATATAACATATTTTAGAATTATTTCATTAAAATACATTTCCCAGTGGAACTCAATGTCAATGTACTGCCTTAAAAAAAATGTTGAGGAGAGGAACCAAGATGGTGGCATAGGTAAACACCTATCTTGCTGCCCCACACAATAATGCCCAAACTACAACTTAACCACAGAACAAACATCACCCAGAATCACTGGAAATCTGGCTGAGGGCAAATTCTACAAATAAAAGTAAAGATAGGACACTGTGACTCAGAGGAGCGGCAAAGCACAGCGTTGAAGATATTCGCGGAATCAGAGCTTTGGAGTGGTGTGCGTGCACCAGCAGAGAGGGCCAGGGGGCCGGAAACCTGGCTGGCTTTTTCCAACGGGGAGGGCAAAGGCGTCCCACTGCACTGATTCCCCAGTTCCAGGCGAGGTCCGGGGAACCCACACTCATATGAGGTGAAACTGGACAGCTGGCGCAGCAGAGATCTGTGAGCTTGTGGAGAGTGCATGTAAACTTGGGATCAGAAGTTTGCGTGCAAACTTGGGAACAGAAGTGCACAACCGTGCAGAGAGGACTCGTAACTTGTTCCCTCGTTCGGGAGCCCACCAGACTGCATTGTGTTACAACCCTGGGTGAGATTTGGGGGTTCAGACTCATTTGGGGAGAGGCTAAGTTGTCTGGCAGAGGGTGGAGATCTGCGGCGGATTTCTCTTGGAGGTGCGTGTGGCCATTGCCACCCTGCACAGAGACCCAGGTGCTGCATAGGGCGGAACTGACGCTGCCTGCTCAGCCCGGAGACTCCGCCCATCCAACTCCACCACCAATCTCCACCCTCTGCCAGACAACTCAGCCTCTCCCCAAATGAGTCTGCACCCCCAAAGTCTCACCCAGCTTACCCTCACAGTCAATTGGCCTTGAGGTCAAACCCTCCTAGTGCTAACAACAATAAGCTGGGCTTAACTTCAACAATACTGTACAACCCATAAAGGACTGCAGCAAGAGTATCCACCTCAGGTAACTGAGGAGGCTGAGGCACTGTCCCTTAGAGAACATCTACCAAACAAAGCTAACCGACCAATTCAGGAAAGCAGCCACCCCACCATGCAGAGACATGGAAAGAAATCAGATGTGAAAGAAATGGAGAGAAAAAAAACGACTGGACATAGAGTTCAAAACCACGGTTATAAGGTTTTTCAAGAGGCTCCTAGAAAAGGCCGAGACCTACAAGGAAATGAACAAGACCTATGAGGAAATGAAGAAGACCTATGAGGATATGAAAAAGGACCAACTAGAAATTAAGCATACACTGACTGAAATAAAAAATATTATACAAAGACCTAAAAGCAGTCCAGAGGACCGCAAGAACCAAGTAAAAGGTTTGAAATACAAAGAAGCAAAATCCACTCAGACGCAAAGGCAAGAAGCCAAAAGAATCCAAAAAATTGAACATAATGTAAGGGGCCTCTGGGACAACCTTAAGCATACTAACATCCGAATTATAGGGGTACCAGAAAAAGAGAGAGAGCAAGATAATGAAAACCTACTTGAAGAAATAGTGACCGAAAACTTCCCCCACCTGCTGAAAGAAATTGAGTTAAAAGCCCAAGAAGTGCACAGAACCCCAAAATATAGGAATCTAAAGAGGACCACACCAACATACATCATAGTTAAAATGCCAAGGGCAAAAGATAAAGAGAAAATATTAAAAGCAGCAAGAGAAAAATAGTTACCTATAATGGAGCACCCATGCAATTGTCAGAAGATTTCTCAACAGAAATGATGCAGGCCAGATGGGAGTGGCAAGAAATATTCAAAGTGATGAATAGCAAGAATCTACAACCAAGATTACTCTACCCAGCAAAGCTATCATTCAGAATTGAAGGTCAGATAAACTACTTCGCAGCTAAAAAAAAAAAAGCTAAAGGAATTCATCACTGCCAAACTAATATTATATGAAATGCTGAAAGATATTCTTTAAGAAGAAGAAGAGGAAGAAGAAGGTAAAAATAAAAATTATGAACAACAAATACACATCTAACAACAAATGAATCTAAAAATCAAGTGAATTAAAAATCTGATGAACAGGATAAACTGGTAAATATAATAGAATCATGGGCATAGAGAGGGAATGGACTGACAATTCTTGGGGAGAAAAGGGGTGTCCAACAAGAGACTGGACAAAAATTATGCACCTATGGGAGAGGACAGTGCAGGGAAGGTGAGGGCAGAGGGTGGGATGGGTACTGGATGGTGGGGAACTATAGGGGGAAAAAGGTGGGGGAACAATGTAATTAATAAACTGAACAATAAAGATTAAAATATTTAAAAAACAACTAAAATATAATATTGCTATTTTATAACACTCTGAGTATTAGCGTTTTGTCATGAACAGTAGTAGGCAGAATTCATTGGGAAGCTAGGGCAGAAAAAAGCAAACTATGTGATATTCAGACAAGAAATGAAAATCAAATACAATGTTGATTGATTAAACAGAGCTTGAAATTCAGGGTCTCAAGCTAAGATAGAAAGAACACCTGAGATGCCAAATTAATGAATTAGAATCTGTATCCAAATATAAAGACTGGACAAATATCTAGTCAGAAACAGAGTCTACATACAATTAAGACTTCAGAATCAATAAATCTTAATTAGATATAAAAATAAATTACAAAAAAATGAATCAGATTATTATTAAACCCTTTGACATCGCTCCATTATATTTATTATTCTAAATCTAAATTTCTTACTGTATCCATTAGGGTTTTGTTAGAACAGGAACCACTCCATGAATTCCTTCTGAAAGGATTTAATTTAGGAATTAGGGAATTGTATAAGATTATAAGAGTTTAAGTAGCAAGGGTCCAGGGAGCTGCCATCAAAGGATGGGGCTGACCCCAAAGCATGGCACACTGAAGTTCATAAGAATCTTTATTAATTGCTATAAGCACAATACACTTGATTTTTTAATATTAATCTTGGATCCTGAGAACTTATTAAACATGGTAATTAGTTTTAGTAGTTATTTTGGGATTTTCTTTACACAACATTATATCATCTGACAATAAAGACAGTTTCATTTCTCCTTTCCAATCTGTATGCCTTTGGCCACCTCTCCCTGTGTTTTCCTTTTTGTTTTTTAGCCTTCTGACTCAGCCAACTTTTTCTAGAAGGGTCAGGTAGTAAATAGTTAAATTTAGCCACTCATACATTCTCAATTATACATACTTAAATTTGTTATATCAAGACGCCAGTTCTAGATAACATAAAACATACATAAAAAAAATTTAGAAACACAGTGACTAACCAGATTGGGTTCATGGGATTTAGTTAGCTAACCCCTAACTTATTGCACTGACTAAAGCCTCTTTAAATGTTGAATGAATAAAAGTGGAAAGAGCAAACATCCTTGTTCCTGATCTTAAAGAAAAAATATTACTCTTTCAATATTAAATATGGTGTTAGTTGTAGGGTTTGTTTGTTGTTATTTTTTTGTTTTTGTTTTTGTTTTTATATTTCCAACATCTTGTTCCTCTATCTTTTTTTCTTTCTATGTTCAATATTTTCTCCTTGTCTTTCAAAAGTTTTATTTTGAAGCATGTACTACATTGTCTTTATCCTTTTTAAGGATCATCTAGCTGCTTAGAACTCTGTTAACATTTTTCAACAAATTTTAGAAGTTTTTGGTCATTGTTTCATCTACTATTTTTCTTCTCTTTTTATTCTTTTCCTTTCCTGCATTTTCATTGCACAAATGCTGATATACTTGATACTATCCCACTGCTCCCTTACACTCTGATCATTTTGCTTGAATGTTTTTCTTTCTATTTTGCAGTTGGATCATTTCTACTGATCTAGCCTCAAGATAATGGATTCTTTCTTCTGCTATCTCAAATCTGCTATTGTGTCCCTCAAGTAAAATTTTCTTATTAGTTATTGACCTCTTCAAATCCAGAATTTTCTTTTTTGTCATTTTTTATCTTTTTATCAAGGTCTCTATTTGTTGAACAAGTGTCATCATACTGATCTTTCTTTTAACTTCTTCTTTAGTATTTTTTAACATCTATACTAATAATCTATACTAATAAAAGGATAATATGCAATTGGTCATGATGCCTTCACAGCAACAACTAAACAGCAGGCTGTGTCAGGCAATGAGGCCAGCAGGGGCGGTTAACGAGGGACAACCAAACGACTGACCTGCAGGCTGTGTGGGGCAACCAGGCCATTAGGAGGGTGAGTGAGGGGTCACTTGGCTGGCAGAGGAGGGCAGTGAGAGGCAAAACCAGCATTTGGACATCCCCCGAGAGTTCCCTGATTGAAGAGGATCCAGGCGGGGCTGAGGGGAACCACCTCCCCCATGCACGAATTTCATGCACCAGGCCTCTAGTCCTATATAATAAAAGGCTAATATGCAGATAGACCAAAGGTGGAACAACCAAACAACTGGTCACTATGAAGTACGCTGACCATCAGGGGGCATGCATAGAATATGGTGAGCATCAGCAGCAGGCAGCAGAGTGTGGAACATGGTGGGCATCAGCCTCAGTGGAATGGTAGAGAGGTAAGCGGGGGCACCAGAGCAAGGCAGAGCACCAATTGCTGTCATCTGGGAAAGCATCTGGTGGTTACTGAAAATTCTTTGCTCCCATGTGCCATGGTCCTACCCAGTGCTCACACCTGCTTCCAGCACCAGAGCCATCTCTCACACTTGCTGCTAGCAATGGCCCTGCTCATACCCACTGCTGCCACTTGCACCCAGAGCTGGTCCCAATTGCTCAGTGCTGTCAGTGGATGTGAGCAGGGGTTGCCTGCCCCAATTACCTGAGTGCTTCTCCACATCCTCCTGCTCCTGAGAGATGATTTGGGCAGCAGTAGCTACTCTCACCTGCTGATGGCACTGGCCCCAATCACTCCATGCTGTCAGTGGGTGTGAGTGGGACTGGCACTGTCAGCACAAGGGAGCAGTGGTGGCAGAATCGGGGCTACCTGCAGACAAAGGGCTGGGGGCCACAGCAGAAAGGGACTGGCAGAGGTGCAGAGCATGGGTCAACACCCACCCCTGTGCCCACCTCAGCCTCATGGCCCTTTCAAGGTGCATGAATTCATGCACTGGGCCGCTGGTAATTATAATAACTCCTTTGAGATATTTGTCTTCAAAATTCAATATCTGAACTAATTCACAATCTCTAATTGTGTCTGTTTTCCTGATTCTTGGTTATATTTTCTCACAACTTTTAATTGATATTAAACATTTTAGACAAAATATTGTAGACACTCCAAATCCTCATACTTCCCTCCTGAGGGTTGTCATTGCTGCTATTTTGTTTGCTTGTTTGTTTAATTACTTGCCTGGACTAAATCTGTGGAATATGTCTGACTTGTGTGTTACTGCCAATGTCTCTACTCAGAGATTTTTAAAAATATTTTATTGATATTTTACAGAGAGGAAGGGAAAGGGATAGAAAGTCAGAAATATCAATCAGCTGCCTCTTGCACACCTCCTACTGGGGATGTACCTACAGCCATGGTACATGCCCTTGACTGGAATCAAACCTGGGACCTTTCAGTCTGCAGGCAGGCACTCTATCCACTGAGTCAAACTAGTTTGGGCCAATCAGAGATTTTTAAAATTCTTGTTTTAATTTTAAGATTGGCTTCTTAAAAGTGGCTGTAGTAATTTTTTCAACCATCAGAATGTAGAGAGCTCTACAGTTATTGGTCTTAATCCAAGCAAGGCTTCTACCCTCTGTGTTTGCAGATTGGGACGTACATTAAAAATTCAGCAGTTTTTAGGTATGCTCCAGGTTTACTTTCCATCAGTCCCTCTTGTGTCTTACTTGTGCATGAACACAGCTTCCCAGACCATGCATGTATAGTATGGGAAAAGGCTGCATTCTGTTCAGTCTCCCATGAACATTTACACAGACTTCCAGTTAGTCAGAGCTGACATAGAGAGTTTATCAAGCACTCCTATGGCTACCTCATTTCCCGGGTGTCCTTGTTAAATTTCTGTCTAGGTCACTGCCTGTTTCTTACTGCAGTCAGAATGAAAGCCTCAGTATAGCTGAGCTGTTGGCCTTCCCTGGTGGCTTGTCATCAAGATCACTTCTTTTACTGACAATGCTGCTGGACACAGGTTTTTCACCCAGACTTCATATCCAAGGAGAGCCTCCCAAGTAAAGCATCTGTGTTTTTTTAATCTTTATTGTTCAGTTTATTAATTACATTGTTCCCTTTTCTTTCCCTCTATAGCTCACCTCCACCCAGTACCCATCCGACCCTCCACCCTCACCTCCCCCACACTGTCCTTTCCCATAGGTGCATGATTTTTGTCCAGTCTCTTGCTGCACCTCCCAAACCCTTTTTCTCCCCAAGAATTGTCAGTCCATTCCCTCTCTATGTCCATGATTCTGTTATATTCACCAGTTTATCCTGTTCATCACATTATTAATTCACTTGATTTTTAGGTTCATTTGTTGATAGATGTGTATTTGTTGTTCATAATTTATATTTTTACCTTTTTCTTTTTCCTCTTCTTATAGAATATCTTTCAGCAATTCATATAATAGTGGTTTGGCAGTGATGAACTCCTTTAGCTTTTCCTCATCTGTGAAGCACTTTATCTGACCTTCAATTCTGAATGATAGCTTTGCTGGGTAGAGTAATCTTGGTTGTAGATTCTTGCTGTTCATCACTTTGAATGTTTCTTGCCACTCCCATCTGGCCTGCATCGTTTCTGTTGAGAAATCTGCTAACAATCGCATGGGTGCTCCTATATAGGTAACTGTTTTTCTGCTTTTAATATTCTCTCTTTGTCTTTTGCCCTTGGCATTTTAATTATGATGTATGTTGGTGTGGTCCTCTTTAGATTCCTATATTTTGGGGTTCTGTGCACTTCTTGGGCTTTTAACTCAATTTCTTTCAGCAGGTGGGGGAAGTTTTCGGTCACTATTTCTTCAAATAGGTTTTCATTATCTTGCTCTCTCTCTTTTTCTGGTACCCCTATAATTTGGGTGTTGGTATGCTTGAGGTTGTCCCAGAGGCCCCTTACATTATGTTCAATTTTTTGGATTCTTTTGGCTTCTTGCTTTTCCGTCTGAGTGGATTTTGCTTCTTTGTATTTCAAACCTTTGACTTGGTTCTTGCGGTCCTCTGGAATGCTTTTAGGTCTTTACATAATATTTTTTTTATTTCAGTCAGTGTATGCTTAATTTCTAGTTGGTCCTTTTTCATATCCTCGTAGGTCTTCTTCATTTCCTCGTAGGTCTTGTTCATTTCCTTGTAGGTCTCAGCCTTTTCTTGGAGCCTCTTGAAAAACCTTATAACCGTGGTTTTGAACTCTACGTCTGGTCATCTTTTTTCCTCCATTTCTTTCACATCTGATTTCTTTCCATTTCTCTGCATTGTGGCTGCTTTCCTGAGTTGGTCCATTAGCTTTGGGTGGTAGATGTCCTCTAAGGGACAGTGGCTCAGCCTCCCCAGTTACCTGAAGTGGATACTCTTGCTGCAGCCCTTTATGGATTGTATAGTATTGTGAAGTTAAGCCCAGATTATTGTTGTTAGCACTAGGAGGATTTTACCTTAAGGCCAATTGACTGTGAGGGTAAACTGTGTTCAAGTTGGATGGCTGCAGTCTCTGGGCTGAGCAGACTGCATCAGCTATGCCCTATGCAGCACCTGGGTCTCTGTGCTGGGTGGTAATAGCTGCATGCACCTCCGAGAGAAAGCCACCACCAATCTCCACTCTCTGCCAGACAATGCAGCCTCTCCTTAAATGAGTCTGCACCCCCAAGTCTTGCCCAGAGTTGTAACACAATGCAGTCAGGTGGTCTCCCGAACGAGGGAGCAAGTCATGATGTCCTCTCTGCCTGTTCGTGCACTTCTGTTCCCAAGTTTATGTGCATTCTCCACAAGCTCGCCTTCTCCACAAGCTCGCAGACCTCTGCCATGCCCGGGCTTCAACGTGCTTTTCCACTGTCCAGTTTCATCCCATATGAGTGTGGGTTCCCCAGACCTCGCCTGGAACTGGGGAATTAGTGCAGTGGGACGCATTTTCCCTCCTTGTTGGAGAAAACCAGCCGGGTTTGCAGCCACCCGCCATCTCCGCTGGCGTGCGTGCATGGCTCCAAACCTCTGACTTTGTGAGTATCTTCAACGCTGCTCTCTACCATTCCTATGAGTCACAGTGTCCTGTCTTTACTTTTATTTGTGGAATTTTCACTCAGCCAGCTTTTCAGTGATTCTGAATGATGTTCGTTCTTTCGTTAAGTTGTAGTTTTGGCATTGTTGTATGGGGCAGAAAGATAGATGTTTACCTATGCTGCCATCCTGGTTCCTCCAGAAAATTCATCTAGTTTATCTAGCCTTTTCTACCACAGTAGAATAACTCCACGATTCAAACTGGAAATAGCCCTGGGCAGGAATTGCACTGCTCTGCCCTGATCTTACCTGAGGTTCAGTTATTTCTCATGAATTAATACTTCTCACTGTGTTGCATGCTTTTGGTAGATTTCAGAGTTCCCAAATGGTTGTTTTTTCACAATATGTTTATTATAATTGCTTTTTAGGAAAGAATTTGCTGACCTTCTCATGTTGCCATACTAAAAGTTCTAACTCAGGCATGACTTTTCAATCTAAGGTCAAGAGCTCTTCCATCTCCATGATACTTTTAAGCAGAGTACTGTCACATTTATGTGTTTGTCTTCCTTTAAATGAGATTCTTAGAGGAAGCAATTTCCACTTTCATTACCCAGTTGAATGAGAACAACTCAGTGGCAAAAACAAGTACCAATTAACTAAATGAAAATTTCAAGCTGTGAATTTATCCTCAAGGCAAACTGCTATGATATGAAGGGCAGTAATGGAATGGAAAATATACAAGCAAAACAAAATAGACCTAGAGGTTGGACCTTCCTATGTTGTTCATTATAAATTACAGATTGATTGATTAATTGATTTTTATAGACATACTAGAGACCTAGTGCATGAAATTCTTGCATGGGGGGCAGGGGATGTCTCTCAGCCCAGCCTGCACACTCTCTAATCTGGGACCCCACAAGGGATGTCCAACTGCCCGTTTAGACCCGATCCTAGTAGGATCGGGCCTAAACGGGCAGTCGGACATCCTTCTCACAATCCAGGACTGTTGCCTTCAAACTTCTCACCTGCCTGCCTCCCTGATTGCCCCTAACCGCTTCTGCCTGGTGGCCTGATAACCCCCTAACCACTACTCTGCCAGCCTAATTGATGTCTAACTGCTCTCCTGCCAGCCTGTTTGCTCCCAACTTCCCTCCTCTGCCGGTCTGGTCACCCCTAATTGCCCTCCCCTGCAGGCTTGATCACTCCCAAGTGCCCTCCCTTGCAGGCCTGGTCCCTCCCAACTACCCTCCCCTGGTGGCCATCTTGTGTCCACATGGGGGCAGGATCTTTGACCACATGGGGGCAGCCCTCTTATGTGTTGGAGTGATGGTCAATCTGCATATTTCTCTTTTATTAGATAGGATAGAGGCCTGGTGCATGGGTGGGGGCCAGCTGGTTTGCCCTGAAAAGTGTCCCGGATCAGGGTGGGGGTTCCCTTGGGGCATGGGGCAGCCTGGTCAAGGGACCTGTGGTGGTTTGCAGGTTGGCCATGCCCCCTTGCAACCCAAGTGGAGGCCCTGGAATCTGGGATTAATTTATCTTCTACAACTGAAACTTTGTAGCCTGGAGCCAAGCCTTCTGTTGGCTCCCAGCAACAGCCATTTTTGTTGGGATATATCTTCTATAACTGAAACTTTGTAGCACTGAATCGAGACCTAGACACTAGGGCTGCAGAAGCTTGGCTTCCTCCATCACTTAGACAACCCTAGCCTCTGCTCTCTCCAGCTCCGTGGCTGTCGCCATTTTCGTTGGGATTATGTATCTTCTATAATTAAAACTTTGTAGAAGTGAGTGGAGGCCTAAGCCGGCAAGGGTAGGCGAAAAGCTTGGCTTCTTCCTTTGCCGGGGAAACCTAAGCCTCCCTCCTGCTCTCAGTCACTGTAGCAATCTTGGTTGGGTTTGGTTTTTTTTGCATAATTTGCTCCTGATTGGCTGAGGGGCATGGCTATATGCATGGCTTGATTGGAGGTATGGTCAATTTGCATATTACTCTTTTATTAGATAGTATATAGATAATACTAGAGGCCTGGTGCATGAATTCATACACTGGTGGGGTCCCTTAGCCGGGCCTGTGGGAATTGGAGCCAAAACCAGCTCTCCAACATCCTCCAAGGGGTGAGAGGGCACAGGCCAAGCCAAGGGACTCCACCTGTGCACAATCAGGGCTGGGGAGGGAGTGTGGGAAGGTTCCAAGGTGTGTCCAACCTGTCTCACCCAGTCCTGATCAGCCAGACCCCAACAGCAAGCTAACTTATTGGTCAGAGCATCTGCTCCCTGTTGCTCAGTGTACATCATAGTGACTGATCAAACATTTGAACAATCAGCTGGACACTTAGCATATAAGGCTTTTATTATATAGGATATATTATATATGTATATTTATAATATGTAATTATAGAATTTATTTAGATTACAGCTTGTACTGAATGCAGATCATTGAATTAATTTGAGCAAATTAATCTAAACATATATGGTAAATTTATTTATTAAACTAGTGGCCTGGTGCATGAAACTCATGCATGGGGCAAGGGGAAATTCCCTCATCCCAGCCTGCACTTTCTCCAATCAGGGACTGTTGGCTACTAACCGTTCACTTTCCTGCCTGCCTGATCTCCCCTAACTGCCTCTGCCTGCCTGATTGCCCCTAACCTCTCTGCCTGTCTGCCTAATTGCCCCTAACTGCCTCTGCCTTGGCTCCCACCACCATGGCTTTGTCTGGAAGAAAGTCGGACATCTGGAAGTTGGCTGGTCAACCCGGTCTAATTATCATATTACCCTTTTATTAGTATAGATAAATTATATAGGATAAGATTGCTTAAATGGTGTGGGGGGGAGCCTTTATCAGCAGGAGGAGATGCTCTTGGCAGACAAAAATACATAATCCCTACATCTGGACTGATAGTCAACTATATGCACTATACTGCCAAACCAGCATTAAAAAATTGAACAGTGCCCTAACTGGTTTGGCTCAGTGGATAGAGCATTGGCCTGCAGACTGAAGGGTCCCAGGTATGATTCCGGTCAAGGGCATGTACCTTGGTTGTGGGCACATCCCCAGTAGGAGGTGTGCAGGAGGCAGCTGATTGATGTTTCTCTCTCATCGATGTTTCTAACTCTCTATCCCTCTCCCTTCCTCTCTGTAAAATATCAATAAAATATATCTTTAAAAAAATGAACAGCTTTCTTACACCTTACACCAAACAGCTGTTGCCCTTAAAACCCCTCCTCAGCCCCCAACTTAGGTTCTGCCTTCACAGGTCACCCAGAATATAATCTGATTGCTCGGTTTATATGCCAGTCAGTGTCAAAAGCTCCACCTCCTAGGCAGCCATTGGCTCCTCACTATTCACCCAGATTTGGTTCTGATTGGTTGGTTTCTATGCCAGTCGCATCTCCAGATCAATCTCTGGGTCTGATCAGAGAGGCGGGGCTGATCAGCAGCCCCCACAGAGGCCCAGAGATAAAAAGCGGTGTGGCTGCTGGCCAGGCCTGGAGAAAAGAGAGGCAAGTGCTGAACAACAGGTGCCATGGAGGCTACAGATCAGACCCTGCTTCTCTCTCCAAGCCTCTCTCCGGGCCTGATCCACAGCCCCCTCCCCATGGCAACCCAGCACTGACTGAAGGACTGACTTTCGGTTGATCAATCCTTTGGTTGTTTTGGACATTATGGACACTGGGTTTTTATATATTAGGGTCATTATCAAGTTTAACCCTATAACTTGAGAATATAACATGTTTCAGAATAGTTGTGTGTGTTTAAGAATCTGGTATTCATCTACCATAATAAAAATGCTGCTGGTAAAAAGTAGACAAAGTTTCAAGAACATTAAAATATTTAGCAATTTAATTTTAAAAATCCAAAACAATTAAAAGTTGAGAGAAAAACATAATTTTTAAAATCTATTATTATTAAAGATTGCCAAAGATGTACAAAACTAAAAAGTCTACTTTGGTGGAAAAATAAACTATTACAGCCACTTTGGAGAAAAATTCAGTATTATTTAATGAAGTTTTGGAAAATTCAATCATACAATCCAGTAATTCCATTTCTTTCAGACCTGTATACAGAAAAGTAAATTAAAATGAGTGCACTAGATCTAAATGTAATACCAAAACAATAACAATAAATAGAAAAAACTTAAGTTGTAGAAAGATTTAATATGCTACCATTTATATAATTTTAAAGTGTTTATGCATAAACATGAGAAATTAAATTTAGTATAATAAAATGAAAGAATATATTTCAAATTCATAATAGAGGTTGTCTCTAGGGAATGCACACAGATAATGCAGTAATAAGGAGGAATAGAAAGGGACTTCATGTGTCTCAGCAAAGATATATGAGTTTTAAAATAATCTTAACCCTTGCTAATTATCATTGATAATACATAGTTGTGGATTATATTTCCCTCAGTATTCCTAGTTTTCAAAATATGTAACCTTTTAAAATATGATAGGATAATGTCAAAACAAGTAGGCTATACCATAGGACTGTTTAGTGTATCTATTTCCAAAATACCAGTTAATAGTACCAATGAATACCCTGTTTCCCCGAAAGTAAGACAAGTAAGACATCCCCCCAAAATAAGACCTACTTACAGTTTTGCCTCTCGCTGTAATATAAGGCATCTCCCAAAAAATAAGACCTCCCCGATAATATTTTTATTCTTGAAACTGAAAAAGCCTGGGCCACACAAGCAGTTATAAGGAAGTGGGTCGATTTAATGCTGCCGCTTGTTATGCAAGGGAGCCAAAGAGGTCTGCTAGTCTGGGATGCAGCCAGCACTCACCGCGCTAAAGACATGAAGAAATTTCTTCATGAAAGAAAAATAGATCAAATAATGATTCCCGCAGGAATGACGGCCTATCTCCAGACTCTTGATACTGCAATAAACAAGCCATTCAAGGACAATTTGTGCATGGAAATTAATGACTACATTGAAAATAGAATGGAGAGAAATCAGTGTGGAAACTTTGTGAAACCTAAACTGCAAGAGGTCGTGACTTCGGTGAAGAATTCATGGAAGAAAATCACTGACAGTTGATTCTGTCACTACGAGCAAGCTACCTAAACAAGAAGTACTCATTTAAAGACAGTGCTATTGCTAAACATGAGAGATTTGGTCCACTGATTCTGAAAGAAATGGAGTCATAAGAAATTCACCAGGAAATTCAGCGTTTGGATTGTTATGATGATGTTCTGGAAGATGATGACATGACTGTCAATGAATAAATCTTACTTTGTGTTCATACCAGTTAATATCAATATCAGTATCAGTAAATGTACCATAGATTGTTGTACATGGAAATAATGGTAGTAACAAGAAATTCTTGATACCGTAGGATTCACAGTTTGTCTGGTTTGTGATGACAACTACTACTGCACCGTACCGTATACAGGTAATACATTTCCTTTTTTTTGTTGTTGTTCAACAATAAATGTGTACCGTATTCTTCTTCATGGAAAAATAAGACATCCCCTGAAAATAAGACCTAGCGCATCTTTGGGAGAAAAAATTAATATAAGATACTGTCTTATTTTCGGGGAAACAGGGTACATTTCCAAAGCATTGCCTTAAGAAATATAGATCAGTAATGGAGTCTTTAGTAAGTTCATCTACATCAATTCTTCTATATCACTTATATTAATACATTATTTACATTTAGCATATAATTATTGGGGTACCCAAATGATGCAAAAGCATTTTAAAAGAGAGCCAATTAAAATAAAACTTGATGTAATACTTCTTCTTTAATAAATATATGCCTTCAAAACCATTTAGGTGAGTTATAGCATTCTTGTAATCCTTTAATATTTTTAAATGAAGTGATGCACTACAGCCTGCATCCTTTTTGACTGGCAATTTGCTTCTAGTGCTCACCACTTATGGCAGCACCCTTATTCTGTCTAACCCATTTCCATAGCAGTACTATAATCCAGAAAAAAAATTCTTTGTGTTCAAAGAACTTGGCAATTTAAACATTTTGGACAGATTAAATAACAGCTGTTTGGCTCTAAAACATGATTTTTTTAACCTGCTCTGAGTCAGGAGACCCGTGTTGGAGCTCTGCATTTCTATTTTGGGGACCTAAACACATTTGGGCCTTATCAAGAGGAAGGCTGAGGGAGAGGTGGACGGGTAAATTTGATTCACTTCCAGACATTGATTTATCTGGGCAGGTCACTTCACATAGCTGTGCCTCAATTTCCCTATCTTTAATACTATCCAGAAGGATTAGTATAAAATTAAAAGAGATAGCACAGATAAAGTTCTTGGAATGGTATCTAGCATGCTCAAGTCCTTAGTAAGTATAAGGTATGATCATTATCATCATCATCACTATTTTTATTACCAGTGAGTTTTAACAACCCAAAAGTCTAGTTTTATAAAAATTATTCTAAATATTCACTTATTTACTGCATCTTTCAACAAATTTATCTAGCTACTTTAGACTTTTTGTTTTTATGTAAATCAATGATGCATATCCATTGAATAAAATATTTAAGATGGCAATTATAATTTAACCACCTCAATTTATGTAAAAATAAGCAGGACATAAATATGCAAATGCATTGAGTATGAAATTATAATGTTTTGCTGGTATGTTTCTAATAAAGTATCTCAAGTTATAAGTCAATACACAAAAAATTTATAAGACTGATCCTTACTTAATTAGTTTTATGTTCCTTAACCACTCTTCACTTTCATTACCAGAATTCTCATGTTACTTCCTATATAAGAATAAATTATCTTCCCCAATTCACAAATAATCTTCCTTTTCTCAAATAACAACTATATGAGAGGATAATATTCATCTAAGAACACTCAATCTGACCAAGTACAGGAGCCAGACTCTTTCAACATAATGAACAAAGGACTATAATATATCTCCATGTTATACAGTATATACTAATTATAATTTTATCACTTGTGTTGTTTCATTTAGGCTACTTTAGTTGTGTGACAGAGCCATTTACTACACACTGTCTGTCATGTGCTCACCCCAGTTCAGAGCCCTCCTGCAGTCTGGCAGTATCATTGGACTAGTTCTGGTCAACAGACAGTGCACAGAAATAACATGTGTACATTTCAGACTGGATCATTTAAAACCCTATATATAAGCCTCCTGCTCTCCCTTCACCTGCTATGGCAACAGTGAAATTCACTTATTGAGATGGCATATTATTTTTAAAAACCTACACTTTCATTTATAAGTCTACTCTTAAAAGAAGGCCATCCCACATAACTGCAGACTTTTTGTGAGAGAGAAAATTAACTTTTATGTGTTTAGCCACAAAATTTTAGTGTTGTTTTCTTTGTAGAAAGATAGTCACAAAACATAGAGACAACCTCAAGCTAGCAGGAACACAAAGAGAAATTTTATTTATGGTGAGAATTTGTATAGATTGAAATTACAACTGGAAAGTCATCAGTCACAGAAGCGAGATATCAGAATAATTTCTAAATCAGTTCTTTTTCTTCACATTTATTTCAAGGTTCATACAGGAAATTTAGGAGTGTGATAAGTGGCCTATTCCTACAAGCCAGCAGCTACTGCCATACAATTTATGTTCATAGGGATATGGCTTTCATAAACAAGTAGTGTACCTTGAATATTCAGGATGAGTCAAGATTATGGTGGCACAGCCTGGCCAGTGTGCCAGTGTTGCTCAGTTGTTTAGCATTGTCCCATGCACCAAGAGGTCACAGGTTAGACTCCTGGTTAGAGCACATGCCAGGGTTGCAGGCTCAATCCCCAGTAGGGAGTGTGCAGGAGGCACTGATCAATGTTTCACTCTCATTGAAGTTTCTCTCTCTCCCTCTGCCTTCCTCTCTCTAAAATCAATAAAAGCACATTTTTAAAAAGATGATGGTGGCACCTTGCTAAAGAAAACAAAAAGAGAAAGGAAGAAATTGGCAATTTCTAAATTTAAATTTCTAAATATGAAAAATTCCAAACTTAAATTAAAGAAGTATACTTTCCAACATAAACCTCTTCCACGTTTACATGTGAAATGGGAATTAGTAGCATAAAATGTGATTCAGAGATAAAGTTGGGAATAAATGGAAGAAAACCAATTAGTAGATAATATGAGTTTTCTTATTTATTGTTTTTTTCTACCAAGGACTTACAGGTACTTTAATATTTCCTACAGAGCACTTAAGTACTAAAATTAAAAACAAGTGTGTGTTATGGCCAGCAATCAATTATTCTATCCTGATATAGCTATTCAGCAAGTATCCTTTTATAATAGCTCCCTGCTGTAAGTCTTAATTATGAATGTTTTATCTTTCCTAATAATAGAGAAACATGTAAATTGACCATACCTCTGCTACGCCAACAGCCAATCAGAGTAAGTATGCAAATTAAACCAATAAAGATGGAGGTTAATTTGCATACATACCTAGGTGTCAGGAACCTCCTCCACACTCAGGTCACTCCCAGCCGGCCATCCCACAGAGACTTTAGGCTTGAGGGTGGGTGAGAGCGGGTACTCACTTCAAACAGCCTGGGAAAGAGTCTATAGGCTTGGGAAGGGGCCGAGCCTGGGATCGGAGGGGCAGGGGTGCCCACTTTCCAAACCTACAGTCTGTTGTGGAGGCTGTAGACTTGGGAAGGGGCCTAACCTGCTATCGGAGGGGCAGGGGTGGGGGGTGGTCTGCTTCCCAAGCCTACAGCCTGGGGTGGAGGCTGTATGCTTGGGAAGTGGCCGAGCCTGGAATCAGAGGGAAGGGGGAAAAATCAAGGAAACATATCCTCAGGTAAGAATAAAAAGAAAAATAAAGAAAGAAATGTCATATTTTATGAAAGGCACATTTTGAAAATGCCTAAAGAAATTTTCATAGTGAAGGGACTGGAGTCCATGTTGATGAAAATACCTTTCTGGCTATGGTGACTGGCAGTGGCTGCAGTAGCAGAGTGATGGGGCTGGCACCTTGCCCTGATCAGCCCTGTCACCTCCCACAAAGGGAGGCCAGACTGCTCCAACAGGGAGCAGGCCTAAACCATAAGTAGGACATCCCCCGTGGGCTCCCAGTATGTGACAGGGAGCAGACTGGACTGAGGGACCCCTCCCCAGTGTACAAATTTCATGCACTGGGCCCCTAGTAATGTAATAAATGTATGAGAACAAGTAAAGATTTCCTTTAGATTTCCAAGTGAATATCTGTTGTAATCTTTCTGTTATGTTCCATTTTTTATTTCAATCAAAATTTTTCAAATAGAATCACATTGATTTCTTTTTTTCTCATTTGAAAATTTAATATATTTTGGATAAGGAAAAAAAGAGGATTAAGAGAGGATTATATCTCAAAGACATAGCATATTAATTTACTAAGAGACTTTTACTTTATGATGAAATAGGTGTTCTGTTAATTTGTACATTAGTTGTAGACTAACCAAATGACAAAGGTCACATTTTCTAGCCATTTAGATCATTTTACATGATGATTTCTAACTAATTTTAATAATATGATGTCATAAATATTTTGTGAATTCCAATTGCAAGTTTTCAGGAAAGAGGTATTTCTTGACTCAAAAACAAACAAACAAACAAACAAAACCCTGCCCTTGCCGGGTGGCTCAGTTGGTTGGAGTGTTAGCCTGTACACCAAAAGGTTGCGAATTCACTTCCAGTTAGGTCACACACCTAGGTTGCAGTTTTGATCCCCAGTTGGTACCCATATAGGAGGTAGCTGATGGATGCTTCTCACTCACATCAGTATCTCATCACTCTTGTCTTTCCCTCCCTCTCTCTGAAATCAATAATCATATCCTCAAGTGAGGATTAAAAGGCAAAAAATAATTTTAAAATATTAGAAAACCTGAAGCCTTTATTTCTATTGGTCTGTTTTAAAAAGTACAAAAATCAAAAGTTTTAGGGCTTAGAATTAATCCACGATGGCTGCAGAGTAGGTGTAAACTATATTCACCTATTCTTGTACCTAAACTGGATTTGTAGCTGAATTATAGAGTAAACCTGAATAACCAACTGAAGGCTAACTGAGCTGATATTTTATAACCAAGGATTTACAGAAGAAGCCACATAGAGAGTGGTAAGAAGAGCAGAGGCACAGAAAGGGCCTTCTTACCCACAGAAAGGGCCTTCTTAGAAGCTAGAGGGATATCTCGGCTGCAAAATCCCCTCTCCACAGGAGTGTGGAGTCCCAACTCCATGAAGGGATCTCCAACCATAGCAACAGAAACCGAATGAGATGCCCACAGAGTATATGGTGGTGAAAATCTGTGGGGATTCAGCACCCCTGAGAGAAAAGGGAGTCTGCTGGAGAACATAACACCACCTTCCCGGGAACGAACATTCCTATTCTTACAGTACCAGCCTGGAGAGTGTACTGCCTTGTTGGGAAGTGCACTGCCTGGTCGCCGACTGCTGGTGAGGCCACTCTGCCCACTCAGGTCCTATGGAGGGGTCTGCTGGCTGCACCTAGCAGTCATCTTTGGGGTGCTCTTTTTCTAGGGAAGCTCTTGGCAGAGACTCAGACAATAATTGAACTGTGTGGCTTTAAAAACAATGTTTCCCACCTTGAGTGCACAGCAGTCACCACTACCCCCTAAGGAATCACTTGGCCAATCACATGATGCAGAGCATGTCTCCAAGCAGGCTTTTGTCTGAGAATCAGATGGGTGAGGGCTAAGTTATGTGGCGAGGCCACTCCTATCTTCCATGTGAGCTCATCTCACAGTATCCTGGGAAAACAAAGAAGTGCAAGCCTCCCTTCCTACAGGCTTGAGGATACAATCCCCACATGGGAGACTGTTTGGATTTACCCTTCAAAGTCCCAGATAACCTTTCTTGATGAGCTCAGTTTCATGGGGGGAGGGAGAACTGCTGGGAACTGAGGCATTCAGAGTGTGTGTCACTGGAAGTCTTGGGACCAGGATGAAGTGCTTGGCTCCTTTCTGCAGGCATGGCTGTTATCACACCCAATGGGAGAGTCTTTAGATCTGTCCTCCCAAGGTTGGTGCTCTACCTGGCTGACCTTGCTCCTGGAGAGGAGTTGGCTGGCTGCATCCAACCTACACCTATAGTGAGTCCCACCTGGGGGAGCCAGAATTGGAGACTCTGGCAGAGACTGAATGATCTGGTTCTGAAATAGAGGTCTATTTCCTCTTTGAGTGCCTGACCGTGATCTCCAAATAGAGAACCTTCTAGCTCCATCCTCCCGATCTGGTCGTCCTGCCCTATCAAGCTTGAAACCTGTGGTCACAGCCAGCCTAAAAACAATCTACATTCCTTCTTTAGAAAGCTCTGGAGGAACAACAGGCAACCTCAGTAGGAGGCAGAGTAGCTGACAGGTAAAGGCAGACCTCAGGGAGCCTCAGACATTTTGCAGATCTTTCCCCAGATCAAGTTGGTGGAAGCTGACCCTTGTACACAAATTGGCCCCTCCCACATACACACACAGGCCAAGTAAACACAGTGACAAACAGTGACTAGTAACCCAAGGCCAGTTACACACAATGTCTGTCATCGACCTGTACCTGAACGCTGCCCAAGTGGACCCAGAACCAACAACACCAATAGTGAGCTTCAGACCATACCAGAGCTTGACTCAACTAGCCACACAAACAGCATATCCAAAAGTGGATTCCAGCAGGCACCAGATCCTGCTTATAACAACCTCACCTTGGAGGGCATCCCCTGTACAGTAACTCATCCATGGTGATTGATTATCTTTATAGTTAGCCAGGCTGAAGAGTTAACCACTCACAAAAGGGCCAAGAGCATTCAAGACTTAACTATAACAGGAGGGTGCACATAACTCACAAGAAACATTCTAGGAACACAAAGCTTCAGTGATCTGGAAGATTGTGCCACTGATCCCAACCAGACAGCTACATCATAAAGCCATCATAAGAAGTTTGGGAGCCCTAGCCAGCTTTGCTCAATGGACAGAGTGTCGGCCTGTTGACTGAAGGGTCCTGGGTTCAATTCCAGTCAAGGAACATTCCTACATTGTGGGCTCAATCCCCAGTAGGGGCATACAGGAAGTAGCCAATCAATGATTCTCTCTTATCGTTGATATTTCAATCTCTCTCTCCCTTTCCCCGCCTCTCTGAAATCAATATTTTTTTTAAATTTACTTTCCCTTAAAAAAAAAAGAAGTTTGGGAGTTATAGCAGGTCAATCTAATATACAAAGACAAAATAAAGAGACAAATAAATCTTCCCTAAATAAAAGAGCAAGAGAAATCTCCAGAAAATAATTAACTTAAAGGGAAGCAATGTGGAATTTAAAACAATGATTATAAGGATGCTCAAGGACTTTAGGGGAAGAATGAATGATCTCAGTAAGAATGTTTTTAAAAGAGATATTAAGCAATAAAGAGTACATAGAAACCATAAGAAAAGAATCAGTCAGAAATGAAGAATACAATATCTGAAATGAATAATACACAAGAAGGAATCAACAGCAGGTTAGATGAAGCAGAGGATTGAACTAGTGACTTAGAGGATTAGATAACAATTATCACCCCAGCAGAACATTAAAAAGAAAAGAGAATTTTTTAAAATAAAGAAAGTATAAAGGAATTCTGGGACAATATCTGCATCATAAAGGAGCCAGAAGAAGTCATGAGCAAGGGATGGAAAATCTGTTTGAAGAAATAATGGCTGAAAACTTTCATAACCTGGCAAGTTCAGGAAGCACAGAGTCCCAGTAAATATGAACCTAAAGAGGCTCACACCAAGACATATCATAATTAAAATGCCAAAGGTTAAAGACAAAGAGAGAATCTTAAAAGCAGCAAGAGAAAAGCAATTACTTGTAGTTACCTACAAAGGAGCTTCCACACAGCTTAGAGTTCCTTTCTTAACAAAAACACTTAAGGCAATAAGGGATTAGAATGAAATATTCAAAGTGATTAAATGCAAGAACCTACAACCAAGACTACTTTACCTATCAAGGCTATCATTTAAAATTGAAAGTAAGGGAGGAGGAGCCAAGATGGCCATATAGGAAAATGCAGTACTTGCATCCACCCACAACCACATCAAAATTACAACTAAAATACAGAATAACCATCATTCAGAACCACCTAAAATCTAGCTATATGGAAGTCCTACAACTAGGGAAGTAAATAAGAAACACTTAGATTGGTAGGAGGGGCAGGGGTAAAGAAGGGGTGTGTTTTTAATCAGGAGGGATATCCTAACCTATGAGGACTCAAGGGTTCCAGCCACATATCAGACCCTTCAGGAGGGCTTCCAGTGCTGAGAAGAGAAGTCCCCATGACTTTGGGCTATAAAAACCAGCAGGGATTGTAGCTGAGTGACACGGAGGCAGGTGGAGACCCAGGCAATTCCTCTTACAGTTTAGGTACCTGACTTACTTGGACTCACTCCCTCCGAGTTCCCATGCTGGGGCAATAGCTTGAAAGGATCTAGGGATACACAGAGAGGAAATAAATTGTCTGGCATCAGGGCAAGAACTTGGGAGCAGCTTTCTCCCAGACAAAAGTACTCAAAAGAGGTCATTGTTCCTATGTTGAAACCGTCCCTGTCACAGAACTGACTGGCAGGCCTCATATCTGAGTCTCCATCAACCTGGCTCACACTGGTCAACCCACCCGAGTGACCCTTGAGACCCCACTCCACAGAATTTGCAGCTCCACCCAAGCTGTTTGCAACAGTTTTTCCATATGAGAGGGCTGTCCTGGCTCAAGCTTCAGACTTTTCTAAAATCTCTCAAAAAAGCAGCAGCTGGTGTCAGCATTCCCCATACCTTGTAATAAGTGGCCCCAGGACTGGCAGTAGCAGCAGCCTGCCTTGGTTCACACTTTGGCCTCTCCTGGGCACCTCTAAGTCCAACACAAATAGGAGCCATCTGCAGCTTGTGCCAAGTGGCCCCAGACAGGACACAGACAGTGGCTGCCTTTGAACCTCCTGTAAGGCCCCAGAGACAGTGCACCCAGGGGACAGCTTCATACTATACCAGATTACAACTCTATCAAATTCACAAGTTACACACTCAAGGGGCAGATCGAGTGAATACCAAAGTACCACTAAAGCAAGTCCTGCTCCATAGGGGTGTATGCTGCACAGTAGCTCTTTTGCTGTAGTCACAGCTGGTTCCCACAGCCAATTCACCTGGAGTTCAATTTCTCCCAGTGATGCCAACAGCAATCAAGGCTCAACTACAACAAGACAGTGTACACAGGGGCATACCTATAGTGCCCAGTTCAGGTGATTGGGGAGGCTAGGCCACTGGGCCCTGGAGGACACCTACTATACAAAGCCACACTATCAATTCCATGAGACATAGCAGCCCTACCTAATACATAGAAACAAACACAGTTCAACAGTCAAAATGTAGAAACAAAGAAACATGTCACAAATGAAAGAACAGAAGAAATCTCCAGAAAAAGAACTAAATGAAATGGAAGCAAGAAAACTAGTAAATACAGAGTTCAAAATAAGGGTTATAAGGATGCTCAAGGATATTTATGAGAGCTTCAAGGATCTTAGTGAGAATTTCAAGGAAATTAGTGAGAACATCAAAGACATGAAAATGGACCAGTCAGAAATGAGGATACACTAACTGAAATGAAGAATATTTTACAGGGAATCACAGTAGAGTAGAGAGTGCCAGGAATAAAATTAGTGATTTGAAATATGAGGGATGAAAAACACCCAACCAGAAGAGCAAAAAGAAAAAAGAAACTAAAAATATAAAGATATTGTAAGGAGCCTCTGGGACTCCAACTGTACCAATATTCACATCATGAGAGTGCAAAAAGGAGAAGAGAGTGAGCAAGATTTTAAAAACCTATTGGAAGAGGAACTAAGATGGCGGAGAAGGCAAAACACCTATCTTGCCGTCATAATCAGCAATTTTAATACTACAACTTAACGAAAGAACAAACACCTTCCAGAATCACCAGAAAGCTCGCTGAGTGAAAATTCCACAAATAAAAGTGAAGATAAGACACTGGGACTCGGAGGAGCGACAGCAGACGGCGTTGAAAGATTCGCACAGAGAGAGGTTTGGAGTGCGCGCCGCGGAAAGGGCGGGCGGCTGAAAACCGGCCAGTTTTCTCGAACAGGGAGACAAAGGCGTCCCACTGACTGATTCTCCAGCTCTGAGCGAAGTCCAGAGAACCCACTATCACACGGGGTGAAAACTGGACAGTGGGAGGGCACGCCGAAGCTCAGGTGCTGCTGGGTCTCCCGGCTTGTGGAAAGGCAGCTTGTGTGCGAACAGCTCGGCTGCGTGACGGCGCAGAGAGCGCACCGCAACTTGCCTCTCATTCAGAAAACCGTCAGACTGCTTTGTGTTACGACCCTGGGTGAGACATTGCGCATGCAGACTCATTTTGGGAAAGTCTGAATTCCCCGGCAACCGGCAGCCTGTGGAGCTCCACAGCGGCTCTCTCTCAGAGGTGCTGGCGGCCATTGCCCCCAGCACAGAGTCCCTGGGGCCGCATAGGGCAGAGCTAACGCTGTCTGCTTGGCCCGGAGACTCCGCCCACCCAACCTGAGCACAGCTGAGCTTCACAGACAATTGGCCTGGAGATCAACCCTCCAAGTGCTAACAATGATTAACTGAGCTTACCTTCAGCAAGACTGTGCAGCTCATATTCACCTCAGGTAACCGGGGAGGCTGAGCCACTATCCCTAGTAGGAAGTCTACCACACAAAGCTAATTGACCAACTCAGGGAAGCAGCCACCATGCAGCAACATGGAAAGAAATCAGATGTGAAAGAAATGGAGGAAAAAAAACGACTGGACATGGAATTTAGAACCACGGTTATAGGGTTTTTTAAGAGGCTCCAACAAAAGATCGAGGCCTATAAGGAAATAAGCAAGACCACAAAGGAAATGAATGAGTCCTACAAGAAAATGAACAACACCCTCCAGGATATAAACGAGAGCTGCAAAGAAATTATCAAGACCAACGTGGAAATGAATGAGTCCTACAAGGAAATGAAAGAAACCCTCAAGGATATAAAGCAGAGTCTCAAGGATATGAAAAAGGACCAACCAGAAATTAAGCATACACTGACTGAAACAAAAAATATTATACAAAGACCTGAAAGTGCCCTGGAGCACCCCAAGAACCAAGTTAAAGATTTGAAATACAAAGAGGTAAAATCCACTCAGCTGAAAAAGCAAGAAACCAAAAGAATCCAAAAAATTGAAGATAGTGTAAGGGGCTTCTGGGACAACCTCAAGCATACCAACATCCGAATTATAGGGGTGCCAGAAAAAGCGAGAGGCCAAGACAATGAAAACCTATTTGAAGAAATAGTGACTGAAAACTTCCCACACCTGGTGAAAGAAATTGACTTAGGAGTCCAAGAAGTGCACCGAACCCCAATATATAGGAACCCTAAGAGGACCACACCGAGGCACATCATAATTAAAATGCCAAGAGCAAAAGACAAAGAGAGAATATTAAAAGCAGCAAGAGAGAAACAGTTGGTTACCTATAAGGGAGCACCCATACGACTGTCAGCGGATTTCTCAACAGAAACGATGCAGGCCAGATGGGAGTGGCAAGAAATATTCAAAGTGATGAACAGCAAGAATCTACAACCAAGATTACTCTATCCAGCAAAGCTATCATTCAGAATTGAAGATCAGATAAAGTGCTTCGCAGATAAGAAAAAGCTAAAGGAGTTTATCACTGCCAAACCAATATTGTATGAAATGCTGAAAGGTATTCTTTAAGAAGAGGAAGAAGAAAAAGGTAAAGATGAAAATTATGAACAACAAATACACATCTATCAACAAATGAACATAAAAATCAAGTGAATTGATAGGCTGTTGAACAGGATAGACTGGTGAATATAACAGAGACATGGACATAGAGAGGGAATGGACTGACAATTCTTGGGGAGAAAAGGGTTGTGGGAAGTGCAGCAAGAGACTGGACAAAAATCTAGCAACAATGGGAGAGGACAGTGGGGAGGGGGAGGTGAGGGTGGATGGTGGGATAGGTACAGGGTGGAGGGAAGCTATAGGGGGATAAAAAGGGGAAACAATGTAATTAATAAACTGAACAATAAAGATTTTAAAAAGTTAAAAAAAAAACCTATTGGAAGAAATAATGACAGAAAACCTCCCCTATCGGGTGAAATATATAGATTTCACCAGAATTCTGGTGAAGCCCAGAGAGTTCCAAAGAAGATGAACCCAAAGACACTAGGATACATCATAACTAAAATGCTAAAGATTAAAGACAAAGAGAGAATCTTAAAAGCAGCAAGAGAAAAGCAATTAGTTACCTACAAGGAAGTGCCCATAGGATTGCCAGCTAATTTCTCAACAGAAACTTTGCAGGCCAGAAGAGAATGGCAAGAAATATTCAGTGATGAATAGTAAGGACCTACAACCAAGATTACTCTACCCAACAAAGTTATTATTTAGAATTTAAGGTCAGATAAAGAACTTCACAGACAAAAAAAGCTAAAGAATTTCATCACCACCAAACCAATATTACATGAAATGTTCAAGAGTCTTGAAGAAGAAGAAGAAGAAGAAGAAGAAGAAGAAGAAGAAGAAGAAGAAGAAGAAGAAGAAGGAGGAGGAGGAGGAGGAGGAGGAGGAGGAGGAGGAGGAGGAGGAGGAGGAGGAGGAGGAGGGGAGCGGGAGGGGGAGGAGGAGAAGAAGAAGAAGAAATAAACTGATGAAAAAACAACCACAAAAGCAGAGGCATGGATACATGAAACAGACTGACAGAAGGAGTTAGGGGAGGGACTGCATGAAAGAAGGCGAAGGAATTAATAAAAGAACATATGGGCATAACCCATAGACACAGACAACAGTATGGTTATGGCCAGAGGGAAGGGGTGGGGGCTGGGTGAAGGTGGGTAAGGTGGGAGAAAATAGAGGACATATGTAATAGTGCCAAGCATAAAAATAAAGTAAAAACAAAACAAAAATTTAAAATGGAACTGTCATTTGAGCCAGAAATCCAACTTCTTGGAATATATCTTAAGAAACCCAAAACACTAATTTAAAAGAATATATGCAGCCATGGCTGGTGTGGCTCAGTTGGTTGGGTGTCATTCCATGAACTAAAAGGTGCTGGTTCAATTCTTGGTGGGAAGCATGCAGAGGGCATTCAATAGATGTTATGCTCTCACATCCATGTTCTCTCTCTCTCTCAAAATCAATAAAAATACACTTTTTAAAGAATATATGCACCACTATGTTCATTGCAGCATTATTTACAATAGCCAAGGTCTGGAAACAGCCTAAGTGTGCATCAGTAGATGAGTGGATAAAAAAGCTGTGGTATCCATATATATAAAAATCCAGGGGCCATAATGACTAAAATGACCAAACAATGGTTGCCATGACTGAGCTGAACTCCTGACCTCTTGATCCCTGCCCTCAGCTCCCACAGGCAGCAGCACCTCATTCACACCGCTTGCTCCCACCTTCTGTGGGCGCCAGCAGCTCCCACCCACCTCCAGTGAACTGCCACCTCTACTGTAGCCAGTGAACCAGCCTGATCAGGGAGTGGGCCTGCCCAACCTTATGGCCCCTCCCCGCACTGACCTACCCCTGATCAGACTCTCCCAATCCCTATCAAGAGCAGGTCGCACAGAACCTGAACCCTTCCTGGCAGCTCCCAGTCAGTTGAGAATTCTAATGGCCCTACCCAGAGAGTAGAGGTGCCTGACAGGCAGGGACAGGGACCACAGGCCTTCAGGGAGCACTGCAGAGGTGGCAAAGAGAGGAGAGGGCCTGAAGAGGGGGAGGATACAAAGCCAGTGTACATCTGCCCAAAATCCATCCCTTCCCCTCTGGAGGCAACAGACCCTCAACCTCAGAAGAGTCTGAGAGAGGCTTCAGAAAGCTCTATGCAGAGCTGCATTTTAGAACAAGAGACTTCATGAGGCCCTGACCGAGACCCACTGTAGCTAGCTTGGCTCAAGGTGGAGCTGGAGTGTGCCACCCAGAGGCAGGAGCACTTTGCAAAGAGGTCGGCCCTCCTGGAACTGGAATGCAAGGCCGCTGAGCTGAAAGAGGAGCTGAAAGGCCTGTCCAACCTCTGGGCTGACAACCAGCCCCTGAAGGACAAAAATGCATCCCTGATTCAAGTCATCAGCAAACTGTCCAAGTGACCCCGGAGGACTAGCCTCTGCCCCCGCATTTATACAGCTGCTCTGCCACAGGCACCCCTTCTCCTGTGTGAACACGTGTGGCAGGACTGCCAGGGAGTCTCTGAGAAGCCATAACCTCCCCTCCATACTTCCAGGTTGGGAGGGGAGGACAGAGCCCCCCAGGAGCCAAGGGAGCCATCTGAGGCCAGGATGGAGAGGGGAGCTGAGCTAGGTAGGGGGACCAGGGCTGCAGGCAGGACCAGGAAGGAACCAAGGACCACAAAGTACCAGGACCAGTAGCCAGAACCAGAGTAGCCATCCTGAGGGCCCCTCTATGTGTTCTGCCATCAGTCACCCCTCCAGCCCCTGAGCAGGGATCCAAGAATGTGCCAAGCATCCTGCCAGCCTGGGCTGGGTGGGCCTATATATGGGTTTGTGTGAAATAGTGAGGTATATCTTCTATTTATTGCTGCCCCCTCCCCAATGCTGAGGGAGAAGGTATTTTTTTCACACAGTCAGGCAGTGGGCGGGGCTGTGAGCAATGGTAGGCCACCGCATACATGATTTCACGTGCTGGGCCCCTAGTATTTAAATAATTGAATACTACTCAACCATAATAAAAGAATGAAATCTTGCTCTTTGTGACAGCATGATGGACTAAGAGAGTATTATGCTAAGTGAAATAATCCAGGCACAGGAAAATAAATACCATATGATCTCACTTATATGTGAAATGTAATGAGCAAAATTAACTGGTGAACAAAACAGAACCAGAGGCATGAATACATGGAACAGGTGTCAGAGCAAAGATGGGTTGGGAGACTGGATGAAAGGAGATGACGGGATTAAGAAAAACATACACACAAACACACACACACACACACACACCACAGTGTGACAGTGTGGTGATGGCCAGAGGTAAAAGGGGATGGAGGTAGGTGGGGATGGGCAAAGTGAGGGAAAATAGGAATAGAAAGAGACTTTGCTTGAGGCAATGGGTGCATGGTGCCATGTACACTTGAAACCTTATGGTTTTGCAAACCAATGTCACCCTAGTATATTCATTAAAAAAAAAACAGATATAGGGCTCCAACAGACACCTAGTTTTCTGTCAAAATCAATTCTACAATCTGTAAGTGGTTATTATTTTCTCCTTATATAAAGAGGGCAGTGCAAAATCAGTTTGTCTAATTAACATCATTCCCCTGTTTGGCTCTCAATACCACTGCTATTAATTATCACTCTACTACCAATAACACACTCCCTCCTACCACCTCTGCAGGCCCCAATTATAACAAATCGGGTCCTAATCTCACTGCTCTTTTGAAGACCCTGCTATATTGTAGCTGCCGCCACTATCACCACCACTTTTAATACTAGTTGGGACCGTAGGACCACAATTTCTCCCATCATCCAAAGAGGAGATATTTCTTCTTAGAAAGAATTTTTTTTTCAATACATTAATGTGTATTACAGCCATTGTTTTTGGCACCAAAAGCATTAGTATTATTACATAGTACATTTCCCTCAGATAATCAAGTTATGTCACATTCACAAGGTACTGAACAAGGAGCAATAATGCACCACTATTTTCTCAAGTGCTCTGCTTTTCTCAGTATTAACACCCAAAAGAAACCCCATGCCTTCCAAGAGCAGTTTTGTTAAATGATGAAGGAACAAGGCTTCCCCTAGTTTATTGCCTTCATGTTTAAGCAAGAGGTCTAACTCAAACTTCCTTCAAAACAAAATCAACTTGTTATTTTTCTTCCAGAGATTAAATCTCCATGCAGTCAATTGGCCTACCATAGTTATAAACAAGCCTTTACTATGCCTTTGTTACCTATTCAACAAAATTTTAATTTAAGATATTTATGAATTATCTCAAATTGGTCTACTTGCCAACCAATGTCATTACAATTTTCCAGATATGGAAACCTTATGTAGCTATTTTTTGGTTCGCTATTGTACACCTGTGGTTTTTATGAGGACTGCATAAGGTAGTACATTTTAAGAGGTGTGTGCAATGTTTGTAGTAAACAGTAAATAATAGCTGTCATTAATTGTCACCAGTTTTTATTATCCCAATTATTTCTCCCGTTAGTAGTGTGATTTCAGGTATTATAATTTATACCTAAATTAATATCTAATTCTCCCAATTTATTCATGTTTGAAAAAAACAAAAAAAAATCTTTATTAATTTCATTTTAAGCTATATTTTATTTTTAAGTTTATCTTTATTGTTGAAAGTATTACAAATGTAATATTTTGACTTCCTCCACCCTGCTCCTGTTTCCTCCCCAGGCCTTCACCACACTATTGTCTGTGACCATGGGTTATGCATATGTGCATATAAGTTCTTACTTTAAATGAAATAAAAATGTTATTTGTAAAACATTTGCCAAATGTATGATATTATTACCTGAATTATCCTTTAATTAAATTATGTTATTTATCTATTGTAGTAGAGTGAGTGGTAGCCTCTCAAAAGATATATCCAACTGCCGAGACCGGTTTGGCTCAGTGGATAGAGCGTCGGACTGCAGGCTGAAGGGTCCCGGTTTCGATTCCGGCAAGGGCATGTACCTTGGCTGCGGGCACATCCCCAGTAGGGGGTGTGCAAGAGGCAGCTGATCGATGTCTCTCTCTCATCGATGTTTCTGACTTTCTATCCCTCTCCCTCCCTCTCTGTGAAAAATCAATAAAATATATTTAAAAAAAAAAGATATATCCAACTGAAACTGTGAAAGTGACCTTATTTGGAAAAAGCATTTTGCAGAAGAAACACCGTATGAGAATGGTCAAAAGTACAAATTTCCAATTATAAAATAAATAAGTCATAGAGATGTATAGCATGGTAACTATATTTAATAACACTGTATAGAATATTTTAAAATAGCTACAAGAGTGGATATCATCACACACAAAAAAAATTCTGCAATGTATATATGGTGACTAATGTTAACTGGACTATTGTGGTTGATTATTTTGCAACATATACAAATATTAAATCATGTTGTACATAATGAAACTAATGTAATGTTATACCAATGGCCTGGTGCATGAAATTCATGCACATTAAAAGGGGATTAATTGGAGGAAATATTTTATATTGTTATTTGCCCTTTCTCTATAATAGAAGTGTCAGAGATGAAAGAAAATTAGTAAAATGTATATAAAAATCTTCCTCCTGTCAGAGTCTGGGTGACCATGGGACCCAGAATCAAGTGCCTGACTATCCATGTGCACCTCAAAATCATGTGATACCCACACCCAGCCAGCCCTGCCCCATTGGGCTAGATCCAGACCCAGCTGGTCCCACCCTTGTCAAGCGCCACCAGGCGGCTGGTGCAGCCTCAGGTCCCCTGGCCAGGTGTCGGGGCAGGGGGTGCAGTCAGAGGTCCCCCAGCCCAGGCTGAGACAAGGGCCATGCCTTGAGATGCCTTGTCAAGCCCTGCTGGGTGGGAGATGCAGCCTGAGATGCCCTGTCAAACCCTGCCAACCTGGGGTAATGGCCTGAGGTCCCCCATCAAGCCCCGCTAGGTGGGGGTGCCAGCCTCAGGTTCCCTGGCCTAGCACCAGGGCATGGGTGTGACCTGAGGTCCCTGTCAAGTCCTGCTGGGCAGGGAGGGTAGCATGAGGTTCGCTGGCCTGGCACCAAGGGCCAGGCGAGGGCATGGCTTGAGGTCTTCTGTCAAGCTCCATGTGGGCAAGAAGCAGCCTCAGGTCCCTGCTGATTGCTCGTTAAGGCTCATTACTGGAACTCAGCCTCAGTTGTGCAGTCATCTTGTGTTACCGAAATCCCCCCCCCACCTCTGCTGTGGGTGCTGACATCTTTTGTGGCGAAGTGATGGTCAGTTTGCATATTCCCTCTTTATAATATAGGATGCCAGCTGTAACTCAATTTTAAAATAATTTAAATAAAATAAATAAATAATAAAAATATAAATGGATGATGTTTTGGTGTAGATAATTTATTACAACTTCCAGATAATCAATGTGAATTACCTATGGATGTGTTTGGGTGGCGGGAACAGCACCAGGTATTAGACTGGTGGGGTCAGACCAGACCTGGGTTCAGCAGCCTCGGTACTTCAGTTCTGGTTAGGAAAGAATTCAGAGCAAAGACTCAAACTATAAGAGAACATGTATTTTTAAAATCACACAGGTGGAAGTAGTAATTTGTAGAAGACATGGGCTTAGGCAACAAGCTATAGAGGCAAAGGAAGCTTGGGAGTAAGGAAGGAAAGGCAAAATGCCTCAGGGGAGAGAAAGGGGAGGGAGGTGGAGAAAGGTGTGGGTATGTTCCCAGGAGGGAGAGCATGCTGGGTCCTCTGTCTTAATGGTTTTAAGAGTGGAAATCTTAGGGAGGAGGGGGGGGGGGGGGGCAGAGGAAGGTCCCAGGGGAAGATCTTAATAAAATATTTGGCAGCTTTCTAGGTGTGTCTTTTCATGGTCAGGATCTCCACTAAATGATTGGTCAGTGCTAGAGCAGGGGTCATCATTCAATGTGGCTCATCCTGAGGAGACCTATGGAGGGATGTTGCTAGTCTGATTTTGCTGCTTTTTTGGGCTTGGAGCTGAACTGAGGCCTAGGTGCTATCTCTAGAGAAGAAAGGCAGGGTGTCCAAATTGCATGATCATGCTATATGCTAGGGGAGGAAAGGTCACCCTGGGGATGAGATTCCATCCTAAAATTGTCCTTTTCTAGACACCCAAGACATTCCACCCTGGTGACCTTCTGTACTTGGCCCTTCGTCCTTGCTCTGCTCACATCTATCTAACTGCCTATCACAAATGAAACAATAGATTGCACATTGTTTTCCTCTGTGCTGTTACCTCAGGTTTTTCATCTCATCTCATATTTATTCACTTCACAGAACAACCTACCTGAAAAAGGAGTTGACTCAAAGATCCCTTTAACTCCCCTGATTCCATTCTAAAGACCACCTTAGGTTTAGATAATTCCACAAATGCACAGTGTTCATTTCCCAATATTTTTCTATACTTGATGAATTAACTCAAAAATATCCTCTTTCTCAAGGTTCCTCCTACCTCTATTTTTCCCCAGTTACTTGTTCTCCATTCCTCAATTAACAATAATTTAATCAGGATGAAAAGAATCTTAGCAACCAAAATTGATTATAAGCCAATCAGGGCTACATAATTAGCTGAATTTGGTCCAAACCCCTGCCCCAAATGAATATGCTAGTGTCTTCATATTAAAACGAGGATGTCTGAACACACAGAGAGGCAACAGGCATTCACATGCACCAGGTAAAGATCATGTGAGGACACAGTGAAAAGGCATCAATTACAAGCCAAAAAGAAAGGCCTAGAAGAAATCAAACCATGACCTTGGACTTCTAGGCTCTACAACTGTGAGAAAATGATAGCCCTGGCATATTACATATGTAGATGAAAGCGGCCACATGCTAACCTGACAAGCTCAGGGAAAGCTGCATGGCTGTCCTGCAAACTCAGAGACCTAAAGTAACCACAAAGGATGGCCTGAAATTAAACTTTAACTAAAAGCAGTTATGGTGGGTAGTTATATCCTAGGCCAGTATCATCACTGACACAGTCAACCTTTCCCTTAACTGAGCCTATCTGTCTATTTGCATCTATAACAACATACCCTTGAAATGTTTGGGTAACTTGTAACTTCCCTTTTTCCAGACCCCTTGGGGCACAGCCCAATGTGCCTGGGTGCCAGGACAGATACCACAAATTCCTTCATTGTTATCATGTTACTTGTTCCTGCATCCACTTAAGTATGTGTCTATCATTTTACTTTTTACCCAATCCTAGGGGTTTCCTCGATTTACTTTCTCCCACCTCTCTAATTTATCACCAATGCATTTCATGTAACCCCACCTACATCCCTTCCTTTGATTGCAATGCATAAAAATAGATGAGAGCCACCATTCTCTGAAGTACTATCCCAATCCATTGAGATATTGCTTCCCGGCAATTGTCCACAATTTGGCTCCAATAAACTCATAAAAATTCTTTACAGGTTTGAATGTTTTCTTACATTAACACATACCACAGAATAGAAGAATGCTAGTGAAATACATGAACTAAGTCAGTCAGAGAAAGACAAGTATCACATGAATTCATTGATATGTGGAATCAAATAAATAAGATAAACTGATGAGCAAAATAGAGACATGGAAGCCTAGAACAGACTGACAAATCTCAGAGGAAAAAGTAGGGGATGGGAGGAGATGCAAAAGAGATTAACCAAAGAATCTATATGCATACTAGATGCCCGATGCACAAAATTCATATAAGAGTAGGCCTTTCTTCCTCCAGATGCCAGCACCAGCTTCCCTCTGGCACCTAGCCTTGGGCTTCCCTCCCAGAGGGAAGCCCCACCCACCCACCCCCACCCCCACCCCTGCTGCCTGCCAGCCAGCCAGTAGCCTGGGCCTCCCTCTGTGGGGTGATCATGGGGTGATGGCCAGGCCCCTGACCAATCACACCGCACCCACCTTTGATGGCCTGGCACCAGTGGGTGTCATAGTGTAGTCCTGGATGGTAATCCAGATGGTTGTTCCACTGTTTGGTCGATTTGCATATTGTGCTTTTATTATATAGGATATGCATAACCCATAGACTCAGAAAATAGTGAGATGAAGGTGGGGAAGGGGGGAAAGTGAAAGAGGGTGATGGAAGTCAATGAGGGGAAAAAGGGGAAGATCTGTAATACTTCCAACAATAAAGATAAATTAAACAAAACAGAAAACAGAATTAAACTGAGTAAATTTGAATATCTGATTAGTTTTATAAAGTGATTTCAGAATGAGGCACCATTCTTAAATAAGGCTCATTGGCCTGTCTAATTTCCACAACTGAATTGTCTTCACCTATTTTCCATTTGACAAGATTTAAGCTACATTATGGACTAAATTATTTCCTGAATTGGGCTGGAAGATAAAATCTCAATTATAACATTGTCTACTTTAAAAAGTATATTGTAAGTTTCAAACAACCAATTTAACATCAGAGTTTTAGACTATGACCAAGTGTAATGTGGGAACTACCTTGAACCTTAGTGTGCATGAGATGTGTATTTAAATTTAGGAAATATGGTATACCTTAAAAAATATATTAATCATGCATAACATTTGACCAAATCTTTTATTAGAAGGATTCTTAATCCCCTTTATATTTACACAAGAGGCCCAGTGTATGAAATTCGTGCACTGGGGTAGAGGGCTTCCTCAGCCTAGCCTGCACCCTCTCACTGTCCCCACAGGGAACAGGCTTAAACCAACAGTTGGAAATCCCTCACCCAGTCCAGAACCCCTCACTCCTTACCGCCCATCTGCTTGCTGCTCCTTACCATTTGGCTCACTGCTCCTTAGTGCTGCTGCAGAGGCAGGAGAGGCTCCTGCCATGGCCACTGTGCTCACCAGCCATGAGCCCTATCTTTCTGTGTAGTTGTCTGTAGGCCAACTGCTCTCTTCCTTCTCATTTTTGGTGAGCAGCATGTGAGGGCAGAGTGCAGAGGGCTGCCCAGAGCTGAGGGTAGTGACTGGGCCCGTAGGGTGAGAGGTGGGACACTATCTCGCCCAATTGTGGGGTGGGTTGGCCGGCCTTGATCTGTCTGACTCCACCCACAGAAGGACTGAGCAGGGTGCCCGCCTCCATTCTCCACCCATCCATCCGTGGCACCTGTCACCCTTGCCAGGGCTCCCCCAAAGTAAGTTCAGCTCCATCTCTGAATGTGAAGGGGCATGGGGGGGGGAGACACAACTCCAGTGCCCCCTGATTCCCAGTGAAAGGACGGTGGCCACAGTTGCAGAACATAGATCTATCTCAAGAAAAGTTGGGAATGCAGACTTTTGTACGAGCACCTATTCCAAAAGGTGGCAGTTTATTCACATTGTGGCAAAAACACCTTCAAGAGTAACATAAGTGGGTAAAGTCAGGACCAAACCAGCCATTTCCTCACTGTGGTGCATGGACAGAACCAAGTCTCAGCTCTTCTCAGGACATTTCTGGGTTTTTTTAAGCCTAACGGACAGTAGTCTGTCTCCATTCTTGTTCTTTGGGATTTTTTCATTGTCAGATAAAAGGATATGTACATTGGGGCAATCCTCCCTAGATACATATGCCAGTTGCACCCATGTAAGGTCGACTGCGGCCCGCAGAGGGAGGGAGCCAACAGATGGAGAGCAGGGAATTCTGAAAACCAAAGTGATGACCGAAATGCTAAACCTTTCCTTCACGCACCTGACACCCCTCCTCAGGCTGCCTGTAGGCTGGGTGTTTGCTGGACCTTTACCACTTGATGTCCCATCCCTGGAGCATAGGGAGCATCTGGGGGCACCCGTCCCCCAATGGGGAAGAACCCCACTGTACTTCCACCTTCTTGGGAAATTTTGCTTTCCCAGCTCTGTCCCTGAGGGAGAGTCATAGGGGCGCCAGATCCCTTTCCTTCCTTCAAACATGCCCTGAAAAGCTCGCAGACAGCTATGCTGGGAAGGGGTTGCTCAAATTTAGCAAAAGTTTGCAATTTGCTGAAAGCGCCTTGAACAGTTTTCTCTTACCCCATTTGTGGAAATGTAATCTGATTTAAAACCAATGGACTGAACAAACAGAAGCACTTTCTTCATGCAGGTCTGGGCCCCAGGTTTGAAGGCCAGTCATGCCCCCATCACAGTTCCACAGAGTCCTGGCTCCAGCCCAGACCTCCCTTCCACCGCTGCATCCCAGTGGGAAGTAACTCTTAGTCCCGGCTGGGAGAGCTCTAGACGGGGAGCTCTGGGTCCTGGGTTTAGAGGCCAACAATGCCCTGATCATGGGAGACCCAGAGTTCCACTGGTCCCTGTCAGGGCCCAGACTTCCCTTCCACCGCTGTGCCCTGGTGGGAGGGAATTCTTAGCCCCGGGTTTGAAGGCCGGTCATGCTCCCGGCAGTTATGCTATATCCAGGCCAAGGCCTAGCCCCTGCCAGGGCCCAGAGTTCAGTTGTTTGGTCGTCCCTCACTGCTTCCCCTGCAGGCCTGGTTGCCCCACATGGCCTCCTGTTCTGTTGTCCATTCTGGTCATGATGACCTTGGCTCTTTATAGATGGATAGAGATACCCCTTAAATCAATACTGGTAAAAATACAATGCAGTTGGTGGGCTGAAACTGGTTTGGCTCACTAGATAGAACATCAATCTGTGGACTGAAAGGTCCCAGGATCAATTCTGGTCAGGGGCATGTACCTTGGCTGTGGGCACATCCCCAGTGGCGGGTGGTGCAAGAGGCAGCTGATCGATGTTTCTCTCTCATCAATGTCTCTGACTTTCTATCTTACTCTCTTCCTCTTTATAAAAAATCAATAAAATATATATTTTTAAAATACAATGCAGTTGGAATCTCTATATGAGTTGTACTTTGCTGTTACTTTTTACTCTTATCCTTTGTCTTATAATAATATTGTTCTCTGATTTTTTTTTCTCACTCACTCTTCCAACCTCTACTATAGCCTTTGAATTGATCACTGGGTTTTGTTGATAAGATAAACTACTTACATTACCTACATTCATAAATATTGAGGACTGAATTTACTTCTTCCTATTTAATGCCTGGATATGCATTTAGTTTCACGGTTGACCTGTGGCATCCTTAAATACCTGAATTATCCTCAAAAGGAAGTTATCATTGACAGTAGTTATTGAGAACTAAGTTCACCTAGGTGACATGTGAACATACCACTCCAGTTGCTGAGAAATTTGCAAAATAAAACCAAGCCCATTTTAAACGATAGAGAAAAATTACTCTTTATATATTCTTAAAGTCTTTCCTTATTCTGATTGTTTTTTTTTTAACAAAAGCCTCCTCTTTAAGGAGTTATGAATCCTGAGAAATCAGAGGTCAGAACATCAGGCAATCAAAATATGGAAAGTATATGTTCTTATTTCTTCTACCTGTGATTGTTACTTTAATAGACACGTGCTACTTTTGTCTCTTTGCTGAAATTCAGTCAGATTTCACTTCTCTGCTGACACCATGTTGTGTTTTTGAAAGCACATATTAATTTAATTTCCATGCACTACAGTTTTCAATAGTAGCGGAACTCTTCATTTTCCTCCATGTTTTGCATTAATACAGTTACATCTATAGAAAATGGAACTGCAGCAATGATAATGAAACCTGTCTCTGAATTATCTCAAAAACACACTTGTGTAACTAAGAACAGGAGAAAATTTATGTTCATATTATTGACATTTAAGTATATGGAATGCGAGACTGTCATTATTTACAAGTGGTTTTTCCTTTCTCTTCTGAATAGATGTAAGAAGTCTTTTAATTATGTACTGCAAATGTGGAAAAGAGAGTCTTATATCTTTGAAAGCTACTTTTTTCACATAGTTACCTTTAATGTAAGGTAAGTATCCTTGTACTTCTTTAGAATAAATGTATATTGGGTAACATTTTATATACCCTATATATATCAATTAAAATTTTAAAACTTTATCATCAGAAATTCACTTTCCTATTCTAAGACTTGCATAAGTATAGAGGTTAAAAGTAGCAATGTTTCTATATAACTTTTTTCTCAGCCTATGCCTCAAATACAATAAATGGTCATAAGAGCATATAATATGCAAGGCACTAATCTAAGGACTGTTAAAGCACTTGGAGATAATTAAGACATCGTTCCTGTTCTCTGTGGCAGTAACACTGACACTTTACCTTGCTGCCGCTATAAATTAGTGTGTCTGATGCATCCCACACCACCAGGGAAAAAAACACTTTGCACTTAGAGATAAACCAAAAATAACAAGTAAACTAACTAGTTCTCAAAATAAATGAGATCTTCAGCACTTCCTATAAGTTACTGACTTCCCATGAGAATAACCACAGTCCTGACCTTTGTAATGCTGATGCATCTGGAGATATGTAATTATATATGTAGAAACGATAATCACAAGATAAAATTGTTTTATAGTTCACCAGGAATGACCTAATAACTTGGTAATTCTGGTAATTGTTTGAGGGTATTATTTATCTTTAAATGTTTCTTGTGCTTTTTACTTGGTGAATTCGTTCTTCTCAAGTCTGAATCCAGGATTGAATTCCAAAGTAATTTTTCTAGGTACAGAATAGTTGACCATTCCAAGTATGCCAGAAATTCAAATTATTTGTTCTATGTAATAATATAACAGCAATGGGTTCAAAGGAGCCATGCAATAAATAAGTGCAATGGGGAGGACAGTCTTTATGTTTTTAATTGATAAAAACAAATATCACAAACACATTAGCTTAGTACTTAATACAAATGGCTTGAAAATTAATTAAGCCAAAAATTAATTAAAACTTTGTGAAATTTTAAAATATATACTAAAGCAATTAGAATGAAAAAAAAAGCAATAGAACTTGAAAATAGAAACCAGGGACTCTTTTTTTTTTTTTTCAAAGTTCAATGAGACAAACATCTGTCAAATCTAAGAAAGAGGGGGGAGAAGACAAATACATCACTAAAGAATGGAGATTTTTTATTTTATTTTTAAATGTATTTTATTGATTTCAGAGATGAAGGGAGAAAAAGAGAAACATCAATCATGAGAGAGAATCATTGATCAGCTGCTCCTGCAGGCTCCACACTGGGGATGGAGCCCACAACCCAGGCATGTGCCCTGACCAGAGATCCAACCATGACCTCCTGGTTTATAGGTAGAAGCTCAACCACTAAGCCACACTGGTCAGGCTTAGTTTTAGAATCATGATAACAATAATGTAATAAATTTATATGCAATGTTATCCCAATATTTGATAATAGGTACTTTTAAGGAAAAAATTCAAATAACAACTATAAAAAGAGGAAATAAATACAAAAGGGTAAGTGAAGAATTTGTGAAATACGCACCCCCTGAAGTGAACCAGATGCAGGTGGTTTTACAGATGAATTGCATGAGTTTATCAGGGAAAGGAAGAACATTACATAAAGGGACTATAGGAGAAAAACTACACAGTCTGTTAAAGACATAGATGCTGAAAATACATTCTATAAACATGAGCAGGTATAATTAATATTTAAAATGTCTTATAAATTAGGGAAAGAATGAAATTGCCATAATATTTTAAAGTACATAAAGATAAAGAGTAAACATTGTTTTTGATTAAACGCATGAGGCTTTTCTGTCTAAAGTCAGAATGAACAACAGGAGGCCACTATCATCAAAGCTATTCAATAGCTTCCTTGATGACCTAGTTAATGTAGAAATAAAAGAAAAATAGCCCCCCCCCAAAAAAAAGAAACATAGGAAGCATTTTTATAATATAGGAAAGTTTCACAATAATTGTTATTTGTGGATTTTTTAGTTTCTACCCAAAATTTCAAAGGAATCAAGCAGGAAATTAGTCTTTCTGGGGGAAATATAAATAAATAACTTTAGTATCTTATAAATGCAAAAAAACAACCGTTTATAGCATAGAATTATGGTTATTCTCCCATATTTGAAGATTTGATGTTCTGGTACTTGCTGGTGAATTCCAAATGCCCTTTTATAATGAAAGGGTTAGGAAAGTAATACCCATGAAACTCAGAAAATGATGATAGAATTTGGAATATAAATCTCCTGGCTTCCACACTCCTCTAGTAGGATAGCTCTGAAGTATATTGTGTACTGTTTCCCAGTTTTCTCAGCAGAATTAATTCTGAGTTGCCCACAGTGGTAACCTGCTTAATAGTGCACCTTTTACTACCTTCCTTTCCTTCTCTATCATATTTCCTTCCTAGCATCAACTTCCAGGTAACCAATTTATACATAGATTCCTATTTTTTATTGATTGATCTAATTCTAGCGAATCCAAATTTAAAGCAGTTAATACCAGACAATTGGACCCTGTGAATGGAATTCCAGAAATTGGCTTCCAGTTCCACTACACTCACCAGATGGTTACGAGGATTCCATTGCCAATAGTGAGCAGGGTGGTGGCAACCCATATTGAGTTGTAGAATTAATATTTCTAAAATTTACAACTATGTTGAATTTGAATGAGATACAGAATAAGGGCAATAGTATTTTTAAGGATTGTGTAATTAACTAGTTCCTGTTAGCTGTCATTTAAACTCAGTAAGGAGGAAATGATAAGCACAGATCAGCTATTCATGAATTTAGAACACAATGTGGGAGAAAAAAGTCTTCCATGTCAGTCAGCATTTAAAGAGCTCCTTATCTCCCATGGCCAGAAAGCTGACTATATTGACAATCCAACCTAAGAATTGATTGTAGTTACAAAGAATTCAGAGCTAAAGAAAGTATCCTGGAGATCAAAAATGGTGGAAGAGTAGGTGGATGCTGCACAGACGTGCTTCCGGGAACAAGCTGGCATTACAATTGAAATACAGAAAGGCTTCCTGAATAACCAACAGAAAATTCACATGGGAGAAAACTTATACCCAAGGACTGAAGGTGGAGGCCGCATAGAGACTGGTAGGAGTGGCAGAGGCACAAAAGGGCTAGCCAGGCACCCACAGACAGAAAAGAAGTCCTGGAGAGATATCTCAGCTGTGGGGGGGGAGGGGTACTGAGAGTCCTGGAAAGGTATCTCAGTATCAATGAGAACTCTGGGATCTAATCCCCAAGCTGGGCACCCAGCAGAGAGCACCAAATCTGAGGAGGTTATGCACATAACATCTAACTGTGAAAAGCAGTGAGGTGCTATCTGTCAGGGAATGGCAGCTAAAAGTTCTGGCACTCTCTTGAAGGTCCAATGCACAAAAATTCTCTGTGGAGCCACACACTTTGTGCTCTAGCAGAGGGAGGGTGAAGGGAACTGGAGCTGTGAGAACAGAATCCGGGACTGCAGACTCGGCAGATAGAGCTCAGAAAGCAGACACTCCAAGTTTCCTGGGCTGAATCACACAGCAGAGGAAATCTTTCCCACATGGACATTTGCCTTGTCTGAGGAGGAAGACAGTCTACACACCCTATTGGAAAACACCTTGCACTGAGGCCACTTAAGAGATTAGCCTCCAGGCAGAAGCAACTGCCCCATCCTGTTGAAAAAACTCTCCATACACCTGCGGATGATTGTCAGGGGGCAATTCAACTGGGAATCCTATTAATCTGTAGGCAGAGGTGGTCTTTGGAGGCTTTGAGTCTTTACCTGATCCAATCAGATTTTAACACTGTCCTGCACTAGAGATTGAGAGGTTTTGGGTATCTACCTAATACAGTGATGGGCAACCTTGTGAGCTTGGTGTGTCAAAATTCTCCAAAAAACCGAGCATAACTTGACTGGTGTGTCAGTTCAAGGAAAAAACCATAATTTTGCAATATTTATAGTTTAAATAAAAAAGTATAATTGTAACATGTAACTGTATTTAATAAACCAAAAGCTAATCATTTAACTTACTGCTTAGTGACTTCTTTGTTCATTTGTCAGTAGTTTCTTTTGTTGGTCTTGATATTATTTAACTTATATGGGTGCCATGAACTAAGATAAGTGAGGGAGAGGGGGAATTCTTTAACTAACCTGCCTATTAGTGACTTTTTTGTTGCTGAATTTCATTGGCTAAACCTTCAATTGAAGGTTAGTATTTTGTACACTTCAAGCCCATGCAAGCACTACTAACTTCATCTGTCAATCTGTTTCTTTTGTTGGTTTTAATATTATTTAATGCTGAGAAGAAGTTCTCACAAAAGTACGTAGAGGGAAAAATTTTTCAGGGTGCTAAAAGTGTCTGGTAATCGGTTCCAGGCACTCCAAATTTCCTGTTCGTAATGGCACTCCTCTTGATTCTCCAAGCAGCACCTTTCCAGATTCTCAAGCTTTGACCTCAAGTTGACAAACACCTCAGCCCAGATGCTGTCTTGAAATTCTGCAAGTTGTATCTCCAAATCATCAATTTGCATCCATTGGAAACCATTTAATTCCAAACTACTGTAGACTACTACATCAGGACTCTTAATTATTTGTATGGTCTGTTCTAGGCTTCTAAATTAATTAAATCTATCACTGAACTTGTCAAGTAACGAGTCTAAAACAAGCTGGCACTTTATATGCAAGGGTTGCATTTTATTTTGTACAGCTGCACTGACCTTCTCAAAATACCTTGATACTCGAGGAAAATACTTATAAGTTTTAGTTTCTACATCACACTTGAAAATTTTAAGTTTACTTTCAAAAGCCTTTATGTATCCAAACATAATGTCAATACTTATTCACAGATGACATGATACTATACATAGAAAACCCCAATGGCTCCACCAAAAAATTACTAGACTTAATAAATGAATTTGGCAATGTAGCAGAATATAAAATTAACACCCAGAAATATATGGCCTTTTTATACACCAATAATGAACCCACAAAAAATAAATTAAAAAAAACACAGGTTACTAGAGGCCTAGTCCACAATATTCATGCATGGGGAGTAGTGTTCTTCAGCCCAATATGAACTGAACCCTCTCCAATCTGGGACCCCTTGAATATCCCTCTCACAATCCGGGATTGTTAGTTCCCAATCGTTTGCCTGCCTGCCTGCCAGCCTGATCACCCCCTAAGCACTCCCCTCCCAGCCTGATCAATGCCTAACTGCTCCCCTGCCAACCTGGTCTCTCCTAAGTGCCCTCCCTGCCAGCCTGGTTACACCTAAGTGGCCTCCCCTGCCTTCCTGGTCACCCCTAAGTGCCTCCCCTGCTGGCCTGTTTGTTATTTTGCACCCCAAAAATTAAGATACCTAGAAATAAAATTAAAAATTCATCTGGAATAAGAAAAATGATCCTAAACAGATGCAGCAATCCTGAGAAAGAAGAACAATGTTGGAGGGGTCACAATACCAGATATCAAGCTATATTACAAAGCCACTGTTCTAAAAAATTCCTGGTACTGGCATAAGAACGAACATATAGACCAATGGAAGAGTAAAGAGAACTCAGAAATCAACCCAAATCACTATGTTCAATTAATATTTATCAAAGGAGGTAAAAGCATAAAATGGAGTCTCTTTAACAAATGATGCTGGGAAATTTGGACAGATGCATGCAAAAAAATGAAACTAGACCACCAAATACACTACACACAAAAACAAACTCAAAATGGCTAAAGGATTTGAATGTAAGATGGGAAACCATAAAAATCCTATAAGACTCCATAGGCAAGAAAATAGCAGATACATGGCATAGTAATATCTTTACAGACACAGTTCCAAGAACAATGAAGGCTAAGGAGAAAATAAACAAATGGGACTACAACAAAATAAAAAGCTTCTGCACAGCAAAAGAAACCATCAACAAAACAAGAAAGTCCACTGCATGGAGAACATATTTGCCAATGATATTTCTGATAAGGGTTTAATCTCCAAAATTCACAGAATACTCATACAAATTAACAAGGAAGATAAACAAGTCAAAGGATCTAAATAGACACTTTTCAAAGGAGGACATACAGAAGACCCAAAGACATATGAAAACATGTTCAAAATCACTAATGATCACAAAGATGCAAATCAAAACTACAATGCGGTACCATCTCACACCTGTCAGAATGGCTATCATCAAAAAAATGACAAGAACTGGCAAGGATGTGGAGAAAAAGGAACCCTCCTGCACTGCTGGTGGGAATGTAGACTGGTGCAGCCACTGTGGAGAACAGTATGGCGTTTCCTGAAAACATTAAAAATAAAACTCCCATTTGACCCAGTAATCCCACTTCTAGGACTATCTGCCATACTGCCATCTTTGTGGCTATGGACAGTGCCATATTTGTTGCAGAATGATGGTCAATTTGCATATTACCATCTTATTAGATAGTATAATTTATTTAAAAGGGTAATAAATGTATGAGATGAGGGTCTTTCAATTGTAATTTTATTTTTTTAAATATTTTAATCTTTATTGTTCAGTTTATTAAGTACATTGTTCCCCTTTGTTTCCCCCTATAGATCCCCTCCACCCGGTACCCATCCCACCCGCCGCCCTCATCTCCCCCACTACTGTCCTCTCCCATAGATGTATGATTTTTATCCAGTCTCTTGCTGCACCTCCCACACCCCTTTTCTCCCCAAGAATTGTCAGTCCATTCCCTCTCTATGCCCATGATTCTGTTATATTCACCAGTTTATCCTGTTCATCAGATTTTTAATTCACTTGATTTTTATTCATTTGTTAATAGATGTGTATTTGTTGTTCATAATTTTTATTTTTACCTTTTTCTTCTCCCTCCTCTTAAAGAATATCTTTCAGCATTTCATACAATATTGGTTTGGCGGTGATGAACTTCTTTAGATTTTTCTTATCTGCAAAGCACTTTATCTGCCCTTCAATTCTGAATGATTGCTTTGCTGGATAGAGTAATCTTGGTTGTAGATTCTTGCTATTCATCACTTTGAATATTTCTTGCCATTTTCTTCTGGCCTGCATAGTTTCTGTTGAGAAATCTGCTGACAATCCTATGGGTGCTCCCTTATAGGTAATTAAGTGTTTTTCTCTTGCTCCTTTTAATATTCTCTCTTTGCCTTTTGCTCTTGGCATTTTAATTATGATGTGCCTTGGTGTGGTCCTCTTTGGATTCCTATAGTTTGGAGTTTGGTTTGCTTTTTGGACTTTTAAGTCAATTTCTTTCACCAGGTGGGAGAAGTTTTCAGTCACTATTTCTTCAAATGGGTTTTCATTACCTTGCTCTCTCACTTTTTCTGGCACCCCTATAATTCAGATGTTTGTATGCTTGAGGTTGTCCCAGAATCTCCTTACACTATCTTCAAATTTTTGGATACTTTTGGCTTCTTGCTTTTCCGCTGATTGGGTTTTGCTTCTTTGTATTTCAAATCTTTGAAGTGGTTTTGCGGTCTTCTAGACTGCTTTTAGGTCTTTGTATAATATTTTTTATTTTAGTCAGTGTATGCTTAATTTCTAGTTGGTTCTTTTTCATATCCTCGAGGGTCTCGTTCATATCCTTGATGGTCTTGTTCATTTCCTCGAAGGTCTCATTAAGGTCATCAGCCTTTTCTAGGAGTCTCTTAGAAAACCTTATAAATGTGGTTTTGAACTCTATGTCCAGTCGTATTTTTCCCTCCATTTCTTTCACATCTGATTTCTTTCCATGTCTCTGCATTGTGGCTGCTTCCTTGAGTTGGTTGATCAGCTTTGTGTGGTAGATGTCCCCTAAGGGACAGTGGCTCAGCCTCCCCAGTTACCTGAGGTGGATACTCTTGCTGCAGCCCTTTATGAGTTGCACAGTTGTTGAAGTTAAACCTAGATTATTGTTGTTAGTACTAGGAGGGTTTGACCTCCAAGCCAATTGGCTGTGAGGATCAGCTGTGCTCAGGTTGGATGGGTGGAGTCTCTGGGCTGAGCAGGAAGCCTTGATTTCCCATCAGCTCCACCCTATGTGGCACCTGGGTCTCTGTGCCAGGTGGTAATGGCTGCACGCACCTCTGAGAGAAAGCTGCTGCCAAGCTCTATCCGCTGCTGGACAATTCAGCCTCTCCCCAATGAGTATACACACCCAACGTCTCACCCAGTGTTATAAAACAATGCAGTCTGGTGGTTTCCCAAACGAGAGAGCAAGTCATGAGTCCTCTCTGCACGCTCACGCACTTCTGTTCCCAAGTTTACGCTCCCTCTCCACAAACTCACAGACCTCTGCAGCACCTGAGTTTCAGCATGCTTCCTCTCTGTCTAGTTTCACCCCACATGAGTGTGGATTCCCCGGACCTCTCCCAGAACTGGGGAATCAGAGCAGTGGAATGCCTTTGTCTCCCTCTCAGTTCAAGAAAACCAGCCAGGTTTGCAGCCGCCCACCCTATCCTCTCTTGCACTCATGGCTCCAACCTCTGAGTCCATGAGTATCCTCAACTCTGCCCTCTGCTGCTCATCTGAGTTACAGTGTCCTATCTTTACTTTTATTTGTGAACTTTTCACTCAGCCAGCTTTCTGGTGATTCTGGATGATGTTCGTTCTGTTGTTAAGTTGTAATTTTGAAATTGTTGTGTGGGGCAGCAAGATAGGTGTTTACCTTTGCTGCCATCTTGGTTCCTCTCTTCAATTATAATTTTAAAATAACTAATAACCAGCTATTTCTGAAAAAACAACAAAAGATATATTCAGCAAATAAGTGTTATCACTGGGTCATACCCATATAAGGTTTAAGTACATGTACAAAATCACACATTTTAGTAACAAAAAGAGCACAATTTCAAAAAAGATTTTTATGCCCTAGCCAGTTTGGTTCAGTGGATAGATTGGCAGCCTGTGAACCAATGGGTCCTGGGTTTAATTTTGGTCAAGGGCACGTACCTCAGTTGCAGGCTCCTCTCCAGGCCCTGGTCAGGGCACATGCAGGAGACACTCAATAGAAGTGTTTCTCTCACATAGATGTTTCTCTCTGTCTCTCCCCTTTCTTCCATTCTCTAAAAATCAATGGAAAAATATCCTCAGATGAGGATTTACTACTGAAAGTAATTTTATATTTCCCAATGAAGTAAAATAGGATTCATAAAAAGAAAAAGAACTTTATTGAGTTGCCTCATACTTATGTTATGGTATAATGTTGATTTTAATCATCAAAATATAAACATAATAAGAACAATCCATTTTATTTACTGTTGTATTTCCAGCACCTAGAACAATACCTGATCACATGCCCAAAAAGAGTTTTTCATTTAAGGAATAAATGAATCAAAGCTGGAGATGGTACAATATAATCTTTTTAATGCTTAAGTCATCTAAATAATTGTAATTCAGCCCCAATCCGCCAAATATACTGTGCTACATTTGAAACCTCAATATAAAAAACAAATGAAAAGGTCCTCTTTCACATTTACAAAATGAATGAGTTATAGAAGTAAAAGATAATTTTACTTTTCATGGTCTCTATTCATAGGCATTTCCATCTTTATTCCTTTAAAGTTTAGCATAAGTTCATATAGAAACATAAACCAGAAAGACCTGGAGTTATGTTCATTTTTGTGACGATCAAACATAGCATGACTTGTCTTTGAGGAAAAGAAATGAAGTTACAAGGTGCTGCAGCAGTGGTGGATTGTGGGAAAAGTGGAGAAGGACAAAGAGGCAGGAGATTTTTAATCACAGGCTTTAATTTACATCAAACATTTCTGCTGAGAATTCCTTTGATAATTGCTTCTAATTTCTCTATCATTTGTCTTTTATGTTTTTAGCTGTGTTCATTATGGAAAAGATTTTAAATTTAAAATAACTGTGCATACTGAATTCTCTATTGCCTCAATTTTCATTTCATTACATTCCTTTAATATTATAATGAACAATGCATTCTTATTCAGTTCATTAAGGAACATTTGACTAGTCAAACACAACTTTAGAAACCTTAGATTCTATTATTTTAGTATTCTATTTTAATGCAGTCTTATAGCTTTTATTGTTTTTATTACACCAGTATTCGGATTTAATTAATTCTGCCAGCACAATAGCTTGTTAAAATGCCTTGAGACAGTAAACAGTGAAGATATATGTTGTGTATATATACGCAAATGGTTTGATTATTTTAAGTAAAGTGATTGGATGATAATTGCTTAAAATGAGTAAATTCATTCAAAATAGTTACTGTGTGAATAAAAAAATTACAACTTCATAATAAAAATATTGGGAGCTCCACATCATGCTACTCCCTCTTAAAAATATTCAAAAACAAGCAATATATTTTATATTATACCCAGAAGGATTGTAATCCCATTTCTAATGTCAAGGAATCACACCTAATTTTTAGTTTACTGATGTTAGCTATCTGCTCTATTAAGATGTAGATTCAGGCTAAATTAAAAATGGCTTCTCCAAGGTAAACATGGATATACAAGGCCCCTTGTATAAGGGGACAATGGGGGTGGGAGGTGGCTAGCAATCTGAATCTGTGCCAGTAATCAGTATCCTAATGCACATTCCCCTTAGCCTAAAATTAAGTCATTGGCCCTTCCTTAAGCAATAATCTGTTTTCCAAAATACTCCGGTTTACAAGGGCCAAAAACCAAGAATTTAACAGCTTAGCCAGATGGGAGGTCACTGGCACTACCCATCCCAGGCCTTTGGGTATAATCTTACCTCCCCCATCCCAACCCCCAGAGGGACTGCAAAGCCTGCAAAAAGTCCAGAAGCCTGGTAAATATTTGGGGAGTCAAACAAACCAAGGGGATAAATGGGAGAGAACCTCCACATTCAGTACTCAGGCTTTGGAAACGGATTCCCCTGAGTCACCATACTAGTACATCTGCAAATAAAGGGTTTTTCCTGAATCTTCTGAGTACGATCTTGTGTGTTTTTTGGTCATCTGGTATATTCTACAACATGATTTGGTTCCCTAACCAAGAAATACGCAGCTGAGTTGCCCCCTTTGAAGCATGGATGCACAAGGTCAGATGGGTAGGCTCGCTCCACCAACCACCATGAAGAAGGGAAAGGCACCACCAGCAGCTGACTGGGTTCCAGTCTTCACTGGGCTCAGACGGATCAGGCCACCACCATCCCCACCACCACCATCCCCACCAACTACCCTCTACCCCCAGTCCTTAGGGACTCCAAGGAAGACAGGAAAGCCTTTCAAGGACCAGACATCTAATCAGTAAGTTTCCTCCGGGACTCAGTCTGAGTTCAGGTCTGCCTTTAGGGGCAGAAGAGGTGGCTGATCACTGCTTAGGCAAAATATTTGCCTCAGTTCAAGGACTTTCCAGGTTTGGAAGTCAAAACTCTGACTGACTGGTGTGTGAATGTAAGTGTGAAGCCTGCATAAAGCAAAAGTTACCTTGTAGTTGTCCTGTATCTCTGTTAACTATGAGGGATTACATGGTTTAACTGCAAACGTGGGAAGTAGTTCCTCTAACCCGCTGTTTTAGAATGTATGCTAAAGAATTTTAAGGGCCCAGACCGCTGCCTGCAATGCAGATGCCTCTCTTCGAAATCAGAGGCCCCAGCTTATGGCTGAGGATGGAAAACAAAAATACCAGGCTTGGGTGATACGTTCTCCCAAAATAGTCCATTGGGGAGAAGGCTGAGATTCTGGGGAGGGGCAGTTCCCAAACCAGGAACAGAAGACATTGCTCTGTGGTATAAACTTTGTGTGTTGCGTGTGCCTAGGTGAGAGTGTTTTTTGATGTTTTGTGTCTCTTTGTTGTTGTTTTTTTAACTTGTTTAAAGCCGGGACAAGGCCCGTCTTTGGGGAAGCCCCGTTGTGTGTGGTGAGGCTGAACACATGAGAGACTGCAGGCATCCCAGCAGCTGCCCAGAATCTTTATTCTTGGGGACTCTTCCTGCTCTCCCTCTCGTGGTGTTGGCTGCCGGAAACTCTTGGTTAATGAGATTTCTGTCCATATGTATATAATGTAATTTTGGCTTTCTGTCTTTTAGGGATGCTAACTTGCTCTTCCCTGGTTTGTGAATATAAGGAACCCCTCTGTGTGAGCTTTGTGCCACTCAGAACCAAAGGTCATTTGGCTGTGCTGGGTTAAAATTTTAAGATTCTAAGACTAATTTGAAAATGTAAAATTTGTAAGGGTCCAACATATGTTAACCCAGGGAAGTTTAAACAAAGGCCAGACCAATAGCTAATTTCAAGCTTGCCTATAATTAACAAAAACCATCATCTTACCGACCTGATGCAAAGTGGGAGGGGAAATATAGGAAAAAAAGCAGATTTAAAAATGGCTTTTTAGATTTTAAAGCAGTAGAACGAGAGGTGGCACTTGCCACACCCACACAGGTGCTCTGGAAAGGGCAGGGTGGAGAAATTTGCAGAGCCCCACACCAAAGCGCACCCATTAAACGGGACAGGGTGGTTCACGCCTGCCTGTGACATCACAAATCCACACAGGCTGGCTGAAGTGGAACTGAGGCTGGGTAAGAGGCAGTCAGAGCTTTGCTGCTTCTGCGCCCATGGGGGCAAGGCAGCAAGGTGGGCAGGAGGCACGTCTTCCCAGTGTTTTCTCTACAACATTCCAAGTATATTCTGTACTTCTGTGGCATTATTGGAATCTAACAATTTGTTAGCCAGATTGAAAACAGTTAATTCTGTGGTCAAGACCAAATCTTTAATGTTAAAACTGTTTTAAGCTTTGATAAACTTTAAATTTGGTATTTAAATGAGATAACTTTGTGATATTTCAAGGGCCCTGAGGTAACACAAAGATCTACTCTCTCTCCCTAAAAAGAAATATTTTTTAACTAAAGTAGACCAATACAATATACTTGAAATTACATAAAGAAGTAAGCTATGCAGGCTGGATTGGGCAACAAGGTTAATGCTTCAATGATAACAGGCAATTCTTGAATGAAGATGGTGACTCCCAGATTCCGGAGGGCATCCAACTCCCAGGCAGATTAGTGTGTCCTTTCTTTGAACAGAAAGGGCAGTCCTAATTAACAGCATAATCAACATTTCCCATAACTATAACTAGTCCTCAATGTTCTGTTTTTCTCCCATAACACTGGGAGGAACAGATCTATAGAAGAACCTTCTAGCTGTGAAGCAATGTGAAAATGGTACTTTCACATGGAGTTATCCCTGTTACAAAGTTGGTCAAGAAAATGCTTTAGATAATAATTGGCTTTAAAATTTCAAGGTTGTTAAGACATAATAAATAGATGTAACAAAAATGAAGAATTTGTGATAAAGCTTTTCAGTAATAATTATAAATATCTCTCTATATATAAAAATCCAGCGACCATAACAATCGTAAGGACCATAAGGACCAGTCCTATGATGCCCACTGTGGCCAGCAAACCAGCTGATCAGGGGGTGAGGCCAGCAAGCCAACCTCACGACCCCTCCCCCTGCCAGCCTGAGAGCTGACCACCAGCCAAATGCCTCTTCCCTGTCCTCTCCCACTGGCCCTGCCCCTGATCAGCCTGCCCTACCATAATTGGCCTGCAGCCCTTCCCCCTGGCTGGCCCACCCCTGATCACACCCCCAACCCCAATCGGGGACTTGGCTAGGTGGCCAACCTCCTGAAGCCCCTCTCCTTGGCTGCCACACCCATAGCAGATGAGACCAACTATCCAATCACTCATGGCCCTTTCCCCAGGCCAATGGCCCCCAATTTGCACCCCCTACTCCATTTGGGGATGGGGCCAGGAGGCCCACCACCCACAGCTCCTCCCCATGGCCAGCCCCTCCCCATGACCAGCCCCATCCCAAGTTGACCCCCATCCCTAATTGGGGGAAAGTCCCACCATCCAATCACCCATAGCCACTTCCCCCACCCTTCCCAGCCCTGATTGGCCTGGATCAGGGTGGGCCTGCCAGCCAACCGCCAACCATCTCAATGTATTCAGGGAGACTGATAGCAGAAATCCAATTAGTGTCATTTGCTGTCCATGCCCAAGAACAAATGAAGTTAGAAAATAAGCCTTATTTTGGTTAGTTCTTTTCTAGTAAAATAATTATGTTATGTTAATCATGCATTTATTTTTTTTAAAGGAAAGACCATCTTTTTTTAAATTTTTAAGAAACTTTCTCTTGACCTAGAATTGGCTTTAGATCCTCTCAATAGGCTCTGAAATGCCTCAAATGTTTGTTTTCTTTCTCATGAAGGAAAATTTTATATTGAAGGTACATAGGAATCTTTGTGAAATACAGTTATAACTAGTGGTTATTGGTTATAATATTATAGAATGTTGGGTTTTATAGACAGGACAACATTCCATATCATCTGCATTATAATAAAAGCCATAATTGTGTCATTTTAAATTTTTTCTTGTCATTTGGAGACAGTTACTGTTTTGTTATAGATCATTTGAAAAAAAATATTACATCTTCTGAAGAGTCCACAGAAAGAACTGGTAGGGAAAATCAGAAGATCTTAAAGCAAGTTAGTGTATTTTTCTCTCTGTATTACCCCTCCAAAATTTGGCAGTTATTAATGAATGAATCATGTCAATGCATTTCTTTGAATAAAGTCAATAAGACCAGTCTCCAATGGTGGTTTTATTGACCAACAACTTCGACTGGAGTATAATGTTTTAAAGAGTCATGTTTGGACCCTGAAGATTTGAAGCCAATAGGAGTGCCATGGATAAGCCTGGTATCATGCTTGGTAGCCCTGAAAACGGATGGCACTGGAGCAGCAGGCCCATACCCTGCCATTGCCAGTGGTTGGTCAGAGTGAAAGGGAAGCAGCAAGAGTGCCTCTGCGTCCCTGCCAAACCCCCACACACTCTAGATCACAAGGAGTAGGAGGGCTGCTGAAATGGGCCTTGAAGCCTAGGGTGCAGGCCCAGGTGGGGACACTGCAGGTACAGATTTTGGTGAGGAATTCACCTGACCCAGCAGATATTGTAGGCAGGCCTGAAGGCAGATGGCTGACTTGGCTTCTCTGCCATAAGGGGCACACTGCGACTCACTCATGAAATTTCAGCAAAGATGGTCAGTTACCATTCTGGTGTTTATGCAAACAATCAGCCCAAATTTAATGCAATAGATAAATTGGTCCTAATTTGGACCTTTAATAAAAATAAGGGTTATTGTAAGGGAAAAAAATTCTATTTCAATAGGAAATTAGAACTGAAATATTTTCTTTTCCCTTCCACCAGATCATTTGTTGTAATTCTTGCTGTTCTAATTGATCAGGAATACTAAACTTTATAATACTGCTTGTCTCCACCAGGTCACAAGCCCACCTCCTTCTGTGCCCGGGCCTCATCATCCCTCTGACAGAGAGGAAGGATCTCTTGGCTCTGAAAGAAAACTTCGTCCCTCCTCAGCATTGAAGCAGTTAGAGGAGCCCACTGATGGCCACTTATGAATTCTGACAGAATTCATAGCCAAGATCCTTGAGGAGATGTGTTAGGCAGTTAGTCAGACATGAGCAAAGCAAGGATGATGGGCCAGCTGGAGGAGAAGTAGATGGGACTCTTAAGACATGCTTCTCACCACTCCAACTGCTCTGAAGCCAGAAATGAAGAAACCTGTGTAAACTCCTTCTCCCTTTCTCTAAGAAAGCCAACAGGTTTTAGAATAGCTAATAGACATAGAATCAGTAATCCCTGAAGCCCCAGATGTTACTCCCAACCACATCTCTAGACTGTCATTACAATCCCTTGGGTGATGAACATGAAAAAGACTCGACCTGCTTAACACCCTACTCCCTAACTTTGAGTCTTCTATTGAATCCTCATGGCTGAAAATCAGCTTGAGGATCAAGTGGGGGGAATAAGGGTAATATAGAGGGCAACCTGGTCGGGGGCAGGAGGGGGACTAACAATCTGAATCTGTGTCAGTAACCAGTATCCTAACACACATTCTTGTTAGCCTATAATTAAATCATTGCTCCTTCCTTAGGCAATAATCTATTTTCCAAAATACTCTCAGTTTACAAGGGCCATAAGCCAAGAATTTAACAGCTTAGCCAGAGGGGAGGTCACTGGCACCCTCCGGGCCAGGCTTTGGGTGTAATCTCACATTCCCCAACCCAACCCATATAGTGACTGCAAAAGCCTCGAAAACAGCAGTTTGCAACCATCTTCTGAGTACCTGTTGTGTGTTTTTCATTCTCCTGGTAAATTCTGCAACAGGATGATACATCAGATCTTCTGTTTAAAGTCAGGCTTTTTCTTTCTTGTTGTTTCTACCATCCATGACGTGTTACACTTTCCCTTTAAAAATATAAACTAGCAGTTGCACATAGCACTTTCTTTCACATCCTAGGGGAGGACCTTGATCACATAGCCATAGCTAATTGCAAAGGAGCTGCCATGCAGTCTTTATTCTAAACTAGAGGCCCAACGCATAAAATTCATGCAAGGGGCTAGGTCCTCACAGCCATAGGAGCTTGCCTCAGCCTTAAAGCCCTGGCTTCATCCAAAAGGACATCCAGAAAGATGTCCAGAAGGTTATTTGGCTGTTCAGTCTAATTAGCATATTACACTTTTATTATTATAGATAACTGTGGCCCAACTAAAACTTGTGAGAGTAAGTAGCTCTCTGCCATAAGAAGTGAATAATATTAAAGCTCACAAATTTATAAAATTACTTTACATTTAAGTAAGGGCCTGTGTGTTAAGTGGTCATATCTGAATTCCAAGAAAGAAGTAATAAAGAGGGAACACTTGATTTTCTTTCAATATGGCTTTGAATATGTACAAAGTAATGCTAGTCCATTGGAGTCAACTTTACTAAAACATGCCACCCACAAAAATTATAATTAAAATATAGTTATAGGGATCTATATTTTTTGGATTGCTTCTATATGTCGGATGCTGATGATCACCCAGCATTCTTATTCTTTCTTCCTTGCTCCTCTCCTCCTTCCCAAATAATACCAATTTAATCCAAGTATTCACATAGAAAATCTCTCTCTCTCTCTCTCTCTCTCACACACACACACACACACACACACACACACACACACACACAACAATCCTATATAATAAAAGAGAAATGTGCAAATTTGACCATACTTTTGCTCCTGATTGGCTATGCTACCAGCCAATCAGGAGTGGGGGCGGGGCCAAGTGGCATGAATGCAGGGCCCCAGGAGTGGAGATGAACAGGCAGTGGCAGCTAGCACCCAGCCCCCAGGCACTGTGAGTGGAAGTGGTGGCAAGTGCCCAGCCTCCAAGGCCGGGTGGTCACAGGCAGCTGGGGCTGAGCTGAGCAGGGCGATGGCTGGGTGCCCAAGGCCTAAAGCCTCTGGCAAGGCTGGGGGTGAGCCATCAGTTGGACATCCCCTGAGGGCTCCCAGTATGTGAGAGGGGGCAGGTTGGGTTGAGGAACCACCCACACCAATGCACGAATTTCGTGCACCAGGACCCTAGTCACAAATAAACATATGTGGTCACATCTCAATCATAAAGGGAGCCACCAGCCTGTGTGAAGCTGACATTGCTGGTGGCAGGGTAGAAAGGATGAAAGAACTTGAATCTTTGATGACAAAGGTGAGCTGCTAAATTGATTCTCCTTGATTGCCATCCCTTGAAGGTAATAACTTCTCTTATTTTTAAACTGAATTGTTTATTTTTCAAGCATTTGTTTCATAAAGCATCCTAACTCATATATATTCTTTAATGCTTTTTACTGCTTATAAAATATTAAGCAATATGTTTTCTAAGGTTCATAAAAGCTATTTACAACTCTGTCAAGTAAAATTTTTATCAGAAATTGTCAAATTTTCATAAAAACAATTTCATATCTATTCTGAGTAAGTTGAGATAGGACCAAAACAGTACAATTTAAGTTTCAGATTGATCAAATCAAAACATTTTCATTTTTTAAAGAATCAATTTCCATAAGAAGTCACTGGAATCTGTATAATTTCTCATCTAATATTGTATCAACATGACCCTTTGAGGATCATTTGTTTGTTAAATCAAGGACAGATGTGTGTGTGTCCAGCACTAGGAAACTATTTTCCTGCTAAGATGTGTCCACTGGTGTACACTCTTAACTCTTTTTTGCTTTAGGCTTATCTTTCCCATAAGAAAAATCCAGGAAGTTTATCTGTTTTCATGGGCAAGAAGTGAGTTCTGCATTATTCAAAGGGAACTTCAAATGTTCTCATTTGCAATAGAAATTGTCTTAAAGGGTCTTAAAATAAATTCTATTGCAAATGCATTTAAGATGTATGTGTTCTAAATGATTGAAAGAAGAAACTTATACTTTTTTACTGTTATTTTCTAAGTCTTTTTTCTTTTATTTCATTACTATTCATGACTTATTTACAATTTATTACACTTTGTATCTCAAGACACATCATTATAAATGTCAGTCCCATTTAAGGTTTTGAAAGATTGTGAAAGAGATAGATGTTTGAGATCTCTGAATAAGAAGTGAAGTAATATTAACATGTGATTGAATGGCAGCTGCTTGAATAAAACAGATGATTCAATGATTTCTAAGTGGAACACATTCCTGAATGAGATAATGCTAACAGAACTAAATAATACCTCCTGAAACAATGAAAAAGAGACACATACAGACTATTTATAACTTCATAAAGAAAACAGTACTAAGCTCATAGCAATTCATTATAAATAGATTCCCTACATATCAAAAGCAAAAAATAGCTAGCATTGATATATTCTAGCAAATCATCCTGTCTAATAAAAGAGTAATATGCAAATTGACCGTACCTCTGATTCTCCCACAAGACATGCCCACAAGCCAATCAGGAGCAAATAAACCCCAACCAAGATGGCTGCAGCCACTGAGAGCAGGAGGAAGGCTTGGGTTTCCCCAGCAATGGAGGAAGCCAAGCTTTCCATCTGCCCTTGCTGGCCTAGGCCTCCACTCAATGCTACAAAGTTTCAATTATAGAAGATACATAATCCCAATAGAAATGGCGGCAGACACTGAACTGGAGAGAGTAGAGGCTATGGTTGCCCTGGTGATGGAGGAAGCCAGGCTTCTGCAGCCCCAGCGCCTTGGCCTCTACTCTAAGCCACAAAGTTTCAATTATAGAATTTAAATAAACCCAAACAGAAATGGCTGTCACCACGGAGTGAGCAGAAGGCTTGGCTCTGCTCCAGACTACAAAGTTTCAACTGTAGAGCATAAATTAATCCCAGATCCCAGGACCTCCACTTGGGTTGCTGGGGGGCATGGCTGACCTGTAAACCACCACAGGCCCCTTGCCCAGACCTCCCCCTGCCCCAAGGGAACCCTCACCCTGATCTGGGACACCCTTCAGGGAAAACCAGCTGGCCCCCACCCATTCACCAGGCCTCTATCCTATCTAATAAAAGAGTAATTTGCACATTGACCATCACTCCAACACACAAGAGGGCTGCCCCCGTGTGGTCAAATATCCTGCCCCCATGTGGACACAAGATGGCCACCACAAGATGGCCAGCAGGGGAGTGTCGTTGGGAGGTTCCAGGCCTGCAAGGGAGGGCAGTTGTGGGCAATCAGGCCAGCAGGGGTGGGCCATTGGGGGTGACCAGGCCAGCAGAGAAGGGAAGTTGGGGACAAACAGGCTGGCAGAGGAGCAGTTAGACACCAATTAGGCTGGCAGGGTAGTGGTTAGGGGGTGATCAGGCTGGCAGGCAGAAGTGGTTAGGGGCAATCAGAGAGGCAGGCAGGCAAGCAGTTTGGAGCCAGCAGTCCTGGATTTTGAAAAGGATGTCCAACTGTCAGTTTAGGCTCTATCCAACCAGAATTGGGCCTAAACGGGCAGTTGAACATCCCTTGAGGGGTGCCAGATTGGAAATAGTGCAGGCTGGGCTGAGGGACACTCCTGCCTCTCGTGCACGAATTTCGTGCACCGGGCCTCTAGTATAACCATAAGTTAGCAAATCATAGAACTGAACTGTAGTCTCAAATTGAAGCAAAAGAAAAAGTGGATATTTTAGTATCTTAGTTTTATAAGGGATAAAAAATAGAAATGGCAGATATTGAAAGAAATTTGTAGATTTTAACACATGGAAAGGTTATTTTTCTCTTGAGTAAATGTGTAAATAAGTTAGGACACATTAATACATTTCACATCATTTAGAGTGCTTTCAGAAATCATCATGATAAGATGCCAGTATTACAGTTGGTTAAGAACGTAAAACCAGAATGCTGGGTTTTAAGTCTTGGCTCTACCATTTAATGACTGGGTGACTATAGACAAATAAATAAACTTCTCTGGTCTTCAATGTCCTCACCTGTAAGATGGGGATGATGATAATAGTAGAGATAATAGGATTGTTACAAGGATTAAAGGGTAATATAGGTAAGTACAGCACAAAGACTCACAAAATGTAAAGTATTATTAGTAACTTCACATACATGAAAATTGTCAATTCACTCTATATGTTTAAGAAATGTCAATTAAAAGCACACCATCTATGCCTTTCTGTTTCAACTATTTTTTAATTTCCTTATTTTTTATCTTTATTGGTAGTATTACAGGTATCCCCTTTTCCCCCCATTGAACCCATTTAGCCTGCATTCACCCCCTGAGAATTCTATTAGATAGATTTGTCGAGAGCAAAATTCAAACCTGCATCTGTTTTCTTACCAAAGATTTCACTCACTACTGGTTTTTAAAGTAAAATCATTACACTGATTAGATTTACAAAATATAAATAGCTCAACTAGCTAAAATGTTTTTTTTAAACTACATTATTATACTTACTATATTCAAACCACTTATTTTGGAACTTTATCAAAGATAAGAATAGTAATGTTTACTACATGTTTTCAACTAGTATATAAGTATGTTTTTCACTTAGTTCAGCTTGTTTTGAGACAACTATTTCTCTTTGACTTAAGTAAATAAAGAATCTATTGAGTTTGTAATTTAATCATGTTTGATTCTGCTCCCCAAACACAAGTGTTAAGATACCGTAATATTCCATAAAACCTACTACTTCTTTAAAACTGGAAGAGCCTCAGAAAATGCTGGACAACCCCCTTTTTTTCATATTTGAAGAAACTGATACTCACAAAATGATTCATGGGCAGAGAGAAGCCAAAGGCAATGGCTTTAACCAAACAGAAAATTCAGATTTCTGTTCACCACATCCCTCTGCCTAGTATTTGCAGAGTCCCTGTCCTTAAGTTATGGCCAGCAGACTAGAAAACTTGCTTCTCTGTACAACAGAAATGGATTTAATTCTAAAGGCATTGTTATATGCTTTTATAAAGTTGTATTGAGTAATACAGAAGAAGGTCATGTCCTCAATTCCACTAAAGATATGGTGCTAATAACAGATCCTCCACCCCCAAAAAAAACAAAATAAAGGTGATCTCCATAGTCCTATTTAAGTTTGTGATGAAATTATTATGTTACCCTGATTAAAGAAATTGCTCTAATGTGGTCAGTCTGCCCCAGCTATTATCTCAGAACATCTCATCAAAAAGTGCTGGATGACATGTTCTAACAAGAAAAGATGCAGTTGTGCGCTATTAGAAGATTAGAAGATGATGGTTGAGCCTTTATTTACAGTAGAGAAAAACAAACTGCAATAAGATATCCTTGAATGCTGACATATTTCTTATAAAACTCACAATTTTAAGCTTTTAATCAAAATATTTGTATAATCTACCTTTATTTTGCTTTATACACAGTGACAGTTAGATAATAATCCTAACTAATAAAAAAGTAATATGCAAATTGACCATGCCTTCGCTACACCCAATAAACCATGCCACAAGCCACACCCACAAGCCAATCAGGGGAAATATGCAAATTAACACCCAACCAAGATGGCTGCTGCCCATGGCAGGGCGATCTGCTGGGTTCCCAAAGCCGGAAAAAGCCTCTCCCAAGAGGCTTTTCCCCCCAGCCTTGGGACCAGCTTGGGCCAGGACTGGGGCTGGAACAGGGTCAGCCAGCGATCAGCTGGATCGCAGGGTGACTGCTGGCTGGGGTCCCAGCAATCAGCCAGATCACAGGGCGATCCCTGGCTGGGGATGCCTGCCCAAGGACCATCCTTGGGCAGGCTTGGGCTGGTATGGAGCCAGGCAGCGATTGGCCCCATCACAGGGTGGTTGCTGGCTGGCGTCCCCTGGCCGAGGTACCCTGCCCAAGGATGAAAGACTTGGCCAGAGGCTTTTGGCCTTGGGCAGGCTGGAGGGTGAGTTGTCAGTAGGACATTTCCTGAGGGCTCCCAGTATGTGAGAGGGAGCATATTAGGCTGAGGGACCTCCCACACCCCAGTGCATGCATTTCATGCACGGGGCCCCTAGTCTTTTTATAACAGTAAAGAAGAGAAGTAAGCATCTATCTAATAAATCTTATCTGTGTATATACCAAACTCTAGAATCCTGTAGGGAATTTCACTTATTTTTTAATTGCTATTTTTAAGCTGACCTTTGTGATTAATTGCCTTAATCTCCAATTCTCTTTGTTGATATAAATTCAACCACAAAAAAGCCCGTGATTAAGGACCCCTTAAAATGAGGAGACTTTTCATACCTTCTTGACTGCAATTTGAAAAGTACATTTTTTGCTACTTCTACAGATCCATTTGTATTACTCTAATTATTCAAAATAATACACACACTTAAATAAAAATTGGCAGAATACGAATGTTCAAAGAATCTTAATATGGACATTTAACTCTTTTCACTCCCCTTTCTTTGCCATATGGAATAGATGGTATAAAATTCTTCTCTCATGGAATGTTTTGAAGATTATGTCTTCTGGTTCAAGAAAAGGTAAATATATTTACCTTTTATGTCTTATATACATATTGGTAGTGAGTCAGATTCCAGTTTTAGTAAATGTCAAATGTGAAAAATAGAGATAAAGTAGAGCTTAAGAAAACATATGAAGAGGACATTCCTCTAAACATGAAGTAAGAAAGATCTAAGAGTTCAGAGCAGTGAAGAAACTCACCCACTACCTATGGAAGAACTCCTGAGAGGAAGCCCATGAAACCTAAGAGAGAAATAGCTTTGTGATCCATCTCACAAGCTTGGACCAAAGGTACAAATTGGCCTTTGAGCTGATTGCTGAGATAAGCAACAATAATCGGTATTGATGATTAATGTCTTGTAATTCTCTTCTCACCTCTAACCCATAGCACAATCCTCAGTGAGGCTTGGGAAGAAGAAGATTTGTTTCATTGTTCAGTGAGTGGTCAGACTGAACCAGAGGATAGAATATAAACTTCTCAAGCTTAAGATAAGTGACACCCAGCAAAGAGACTAGTGCAATATTCCAGGATACCAAGAACAGAAAATATACACACCAGACTCAATTGATACAGCATTTACTTAAAGCAAGACTGGAGACAGTGTACACAAAATCCAATCCCTCACAATTTATGGGTCCACCATGGTCACCCAATCTATTCGGCAGCCATCACAAGGAATATGACTGCACTCACCCAACTTCTAGCTATAATATAAGGGCCTCAACCCCTCCCCAGTGGGGTCTGAAATACAGGAACATGGAGACATGTCTTAGGGCCATTCACACCTGCCCTTAAGCAGAAAAGTTTTAGTCTGAAACAGGAAAAGATGTCCCCCCTGCACCCCTACAACTGCTTAACATCCTTACTACTTCTCACATTTTCTACTATTCACTTTTAGATCTACTTCTAGTCACTTTTATTTCTCACTACTTTTCACTGAATTCTCAAAACTTTTGACATCTTTCATTAGCAAGTATGTGATGGTGAAAACTACAACTCAAAAAGATATTTGTGTTCGCGCGAAAAATCCACTAATTATATATGACCACATATTCTAATAATATTTTACATAGTATTAGTGACTCTTTTGTACTATATCTTTTTCATATTCTTTCTTCCTCATTCTACTTCTTTTAACCTACTGACTTTCCCAAATGTTCCTGCATGGTCAGAGCTATGAACCTACTATGTGCACAAATGTGCATGTGCATGTGTGCGCACACACACACTGAACCGGTTTGTCCATTTTGACATAGTAATTTACAGTGACTATTTTTATGGAGAAAAATATTTAAGATCAATTATAAATAATAACACTGTCTCTAAATACCTGATATATGTTCACAATGTCGCATAAGTATATACTCAGTCTTCACAGATTGCTCAGTTGATTGAATTCAGAAAATAAATGGTTAACATATTGATAGTTTAAAAATAGTTAGTTGTATTTGTTTGTCTTTTTTTTTACTACATTGTAGGCTATAATAATTATTTGGAGAGACTACTCATATTGGTGGCAGTCACTAGTCATCAAAAATTAATCCCCTTTGGCCTATAAGGGATTAACCCGTTCTTAAATTCCTCTTAATCATTTATCTTAAACTCTTTTGTGCTACATTTCCTTCAAAAAAGAAAAAGCCATCTTTCTATCAAAGACCAATGTTAATCACACAAGATGAGAAAATCTTCTCATTAAATCCCTGAAGCTCATTAGGGAAGTTTAAGTTACTCTAACACTTCCCTAATAATTGTATCCATGCAGCAAAGAGCACTGACTTTCCTGCCAGTTAATTGTCTGATATGAACTGACCTAAAGACTAAAGTACATTTTCTGTGATGGGTAGAAGATAGAGTTGTAGTTGTTTTTACTCAAGCAGCTAATTAAAAATTTCTCTGCCAAAACACAATTTTTTCCTTGGTGATATTACATTAGCACATGCTTATAAGCATGTCACAGATATGCTTCATTTTATGCAATTGGAATGATTCCTGGGAGGTCCAGTATACTGGGAACCCATTGAGGTGCAGAGAAGCTTTAAGCCTAATGGAAACCTATACAAAATAACTCATTAAAGGAAACATCAAAGGTATGCAGCTATCCTTTAATAAATAAATTTTCTTATATCTAAGAAATTCAATGTGTCAATAGGAGAGAATAAAAATAATCATAAAGTCTAAAACAAATTGGCAAGACAAAGGCAAAATAAAATGCAAAATAAAACAGGAAAGGAAGAAGGCACAGAGACTAAGGAAACAGGACAACAGATTTGGCAATGTAAGAATGGGATCGGTGAAAGGAGAAAATCACCTGCAAAAAGCAAGCTCACCTAAAGACTTGATGATCAATAAAATTTGGAAGTTGACCAAAGCAACAGAGAACAAGTAGGGAAGTTATTCAAGAAAGGGGAAGAAGACTCTTATGTAGTCTTCTTAAGCGGGAAGTATGTATATGAAAGATTTCCTCTCTCGGTTCATGCAGTAGAAAAAGCACTCATGAAGTTAATTAAACTATCAGTCTTAGAGTTCTGAGTATTCCAAACTAAAGAGTAAATAGCATGACAAATGTTATGAATGTTTTATTTCCTTGGCAACCACTGGATTAAACAAGCTAAATAAGTATAATTTTCCTGTAAGCCTTTATTTTTAGAGTTTAAATATGTTAGCATATTTGGTGAAGAAACCATTCCAATGACAGCACAGAGGCCTTGTTATTTGTACACTGGGATGTTCAAGGATGTTCTGGCATGAGCCAGGATGTTCATGGACTCCGAGCCTGAGACTCATAATCAGGCCAAGATATCATGTGCCAGTGCAAGGACACATGGTACACTGTGCCCTTCTACAACCCAAATGATTGATGTCACTGTTGGCAACTAGCCTTCTTTGTCTCTGGTGTAATATGCAGGTTACTACAGAGAGAGGCTAGAGAGCTTAGGGAGACAGAGCAGCTGGGCAGAGCTCGTGAGAAGAAGCAGAGGCGCTAAACCGAGAATGTAGCTCCTATGTGTGCGGGAGAGGCTGGAGAGTTCAGATTAAGCTGAGACTGCCACGATGTAAGGCTCATAGAGAGCTCAGATATAGCTACAGTGTTAACCAGCCAGTGTGGTGGGCAAGAGAGACAGGGTAAGCTGCTGAACTGAGAGCTCAGGTACTGCTATGATGTAAGATTGTGAGTCTGGGGCAGCATGTGGCTGCTCAGATACTAACTGTGGGTATAGAGATCAATGTTACTATACGAGAAAGATATGTTATCACCAGCCATGTCCAGCTGCTTCCCTATATTGACATTGCTGTAAAGGACTATTTTGCCTGTATAGGACTGTTGTGCCACTGGTTTCTGTAGTAAAGACTCATTATTATACATCCACAACTTCTCATGGCTTCTGGGTCAAAATCCTGGCTTCCTAGGAGATCCAGCCCCAGGTTGGAGGACTTGGATCTGACACTTGTAACTAGTCAGCAGAAGATAAAGGAGGAACTTGGACTAAGTTCCCGACAGTTAGTACAGTGATCAGGGTTTGAGACAGAACTAGCTCTGGAGTAGCTGGGAAGAATTTAGAAGAATACATGGACTCAGCAGCAGTGATGAGCAGTGTTCCTTGTGTCTTTGACATATGGTAAATCTTAAACAGAAAGATAGAATGATTCCCAAATTTAAGTCACAGAAATATTTGCTAAAATTATTTCTGGAGATTAAAGATCAGAGCACCATAAAATACCAAAAATTATACTAAAATACAAATAAAAACAATATGAGAAAAATGACATTAGGAGATAGTAAATGAAATTAAGCACAAACATTTTATTGAATTTTATTTAAAACTAGTGGTCTGGGGGGAGAAACCAAGATGGCGGCATAGGTAAACACCTATCTTGCTGCCCCACACAGCAATTTCAAAACTTAACAACAGAACAAACATCATCCAGAATCACTAGAAAGCTGGCTGAGTGAAAATTGCACAAATAAAAGTAAAGATAGAACACTGTGACTCAAAGGAGCGGTAGAGGGCAGCGTTAAAGATATGCACACAGTCAGAGGTTTGGAGTCCTGCGCACACCTGAGCGAGCGGAGAGGGTGGGTGACTACAAAGACAAAGGCGTCCCACAGCACTGATTCCCCAGTTCTGAGGACCGGGGAACCCACACTCATACAGGGTGAAACTGGACAGTAGGGAAGCACACTGAAAATGGTGCACTGCAAAGGTCTGCGAGCTTGTGGAGGGGGCAAGCTTCTGGAGAGTGCGTGTAAACTTGGGAACAGCCGAAAGTGTGCGAGTGCACAGAGAGGACTCATGACTTGCTATCTTGTTCGGGAAACCACCGAAATGCATTGTTTTACAATCCTGGGTGAGACTTTGGGTGTGCAGACTCATTTGGGGAGAGGCTAAATTGTCCTGCAGTGGGTAGAGCTCGGCAGCAGCTATCTTTCAGAGGTGCTTGCAGCCATTACCACCAGGCACAGAGACCCAGATGCCGCATAGGGTAGAGCTGATGGGAAATCAAGGCTGCCTGCTCAGCCCAGAGACTCTGCCCATCCAACCTGAACACAGCTGACCCTCATAGCCAATTGGCCTGGAGGTCAAACCCTCCTAGTGCTAACAACAATAATCTAGGCTTAACTTCAACAAGACTGTGCAACTCATAAAGGGCTGCAGCAAGAGTATCCACCTCAAGTAACTGGGGAGGCTGAGCCACTGTCCCTTAGAGGACATTTACCACACAAAGCTAATTGACCAACTCAGAAAAGCAGCCACAATGCAGAGACATGGAAAGAAATTAGATGTGAAAGAAATGGAGGGGAAAAAAACAACTGGACATAGAGTTCAAATCCACAGTTATAAGGTTTTTCAAGAGGCTCCTAGAAAAGGCCGATGAACTTAATGAGACCTACAAGGAAATGAATGAGACCTATGAGGATATGAAAAAGAAACAACTAGAATTAAGCATACACTGACTGAAATAAAAATATTATACAAAGACCTAAAAGCAATCTAGAGGACTGCAAGAACAAAGTCAAATATTTAAAATACAAAGAGGAAAAATCCACTCAGCCAGAAAAGCAAGAAGCCAAAAGAATCCAAAAAATTGAAGATAGTGTAAGAGGCCTCTGGGACAACCTCAAGCATACCAACATCTGAATTATAGGGGTACCAGAAAAAAGAGAGAGAGCAAGATAATGAAAACCTATTTGAAGAAATAGTGACTGAAAACTTCCTCCACCTGGTAAAAGAAATTGACTTAAAAGTCCAAGAAGCACACAGAACCCCAAAATATAGAAATCCAAAGAGGACCACACCAAGACACATCATAATTAAAATACCAAGAGCAAAAGACAAAGAGAGAATATTAAAAGCAGCAAGAGAAAAACAGTTAGTTACCTATAAGGGAGCACCCATAGGATTGTCAGTGGATTTCTCAACAGAAACAATGTAGGCCAGATGGGAGTGGCAAGAAATATTCAAAGTAATGAATAGCAACAATCTACAATCAAGATTACACTACCCAGCAAAGCTATCATTCAGAATTGAAGGTCGGATAAAGTGCTTTGCAGATAAGAAAAAGCTAAAGGAGATCATCACCGCCACACCAATATTACATGAAATGTTGAAAGATATTCTTTAGGAAGAGGAAGAAGAAAAGGGTAAAAATAAAAATTATGAACAACAAATACACATCTATCAACAAACAAATATAAAATCAAGTGAATTAAAAATCTGATGAACAGGATAAACTGGTGAATATAACAGAATCATGGGCATAGAGAGGGAATGGACTGACAATTCTAGGAGAGAAAAAGGGTGTGGGAGGTGCACCAAGAGAGTGGACAAAAATCATGTACCTACGGGAGAGGACAGTGGCGGGGTAAGGGTGAAGGGTGGGATGAGTAACGGGTGGAGGGGAGCTATAGGAGGAAACAAAGGGGAACAATGTAATTAATAAACTGAACAATAAAGATTAAATTTTAAAAAATAAATAAAACTAGTGGTCTGGTGCATGAAATTTGTGCATGGGGGTTGGAGGGTGTCTCTTAGCCTGGCCTGCATCCTCTCCAATCTGGAACCCCTGTGGGAGTGGGACAACTCCCTCACAATCCTACTGGCTCCTAACTGCTCACCTGCCTGCCTGCTGGCCTGCTTGCCCCCAACTGCACCCACCCCTCAGCAGCCTGATCACCCCCAACTGCCCTCCCCTCCTGACCTGATCACCGCTAACCACCTCTGCCTTGGCCCCGCCACCATGGCTTTGTCCGGAAAAACATCTAGAAGGTCTCAGGATCTAATTAGTATATTATCCTTTTATTAATATAGATAGGATATAACATACTGCCATAACTATAACATATCTACCAGTATTACTCTATGAGAATACATACTTCATGCGAGAGGAGGGCATCTAATACGTTACATTGTATATGTTGTAAGTAGTAAGAAATACTGTATTTGTAGCAATAATATACACCCTATGACTTCCATTCCTGGTCTGGGAATGGTTCCCCAGTTCTTTGAATGTTTCCTGGCCCCTAATGTATTTTTTTGGTCATTCAGTCTAACTTTATTTACTGTTTATTGTACATGATTTGAGGTCTTTAATTTCTAACCACCAAAGATTCAAAGGACTATTTTTTCCTTGAATTTTAACATTAACATCAGTGAATTCATGTGTTTTTATTGTAAACATCTGAATTATTCACATTGTCATAGATCCTGAACTCATAAGCGTGGACCATGCACAGGCTGGCAGCAAGCCAGGAAGCCACTCTGCAAGCAAACTGATACTCTGCATAAGGAGAAAAGTCATAGCATAACATTTAATGTCCAACCTGAGTCACCTCAGAATATTATATATATTGAAGTCTTAATTCATATAGTATCAGGAACTCAACTGCGTGGTTGGTGATGGGGTTGACCTGGTTTCGGGAGGATTATTCCTGAAATAATTAAGGAAAGGGGGGCTCAATATTTCTGTTTGGTTGCTTGCTCCTCCCCAGCACCTTCATCTTTTTGGGCAGCTTCTTGGGCATCTTCTTCACCTTCACCTCCTTCCTCCTTTGTGTCCTCAAATTCTTCCTTGGCACCTTCTTCCTCTTCCACTCCTCTCTCTACCTCAGCCTCTTCCTTCTCCTCCTCTGCAGCTTCTCCTTCAGAAGCGGGTTCATTCTTAGCTTCCTCAGCTTTTGCAGCCTCAATGGTCTCCACCTCTATCTGCTCCTCCTGGATGTGGCTAAGGTATTAAGAAGGGAAGGACCGAGCAGACATCAAGTAGGAGCTGGTCTGTAAACCACCATAGGCACATCACCGAAGACCTGGGAACTCTGGGAATAGCCGCTGGCTATGTTTCCTATGCTGGCGAAACTGAGTGGGGTCTTCTCACCTTCCAAGAGTTTCCTATAAGCTGTAATGTCAATGTTCAAAGCCATCTTCACATTGAGGAGGTCCTGGTACTCTTTTAAATATCATTCCATCTCACTCTGTAATTCTCAACTCATTTTCTAATTTGTTGCTTATGTCCTACATAATACTAACGTCAGAATTCTGCTTAGCCTCCAGCTCTTGCAGCTGCTTTCCTAGCATTTTTATTCATGCCCGGCTTGCTTCCATCTCCAGGGTCTTGGCCTTGAGCAGTCGCAGGCCTGTACTGTATAGCTGTTCTTGGCAGTGCTCTCATCAGCATGGTGAAGCAGCTCTTATACCATTCTTAGGCATTCTGCATGTTCTCGGCAGCCAGCTTCTCATACTTGGCCCAGATGTCCTAGAGCATAGCGGAGAGATCGGACTTGGAGAACACGTCCATCTCCATGGACTGTGCCTGCAGCTTGGCAATCTCCTCTTCCTGCACCTTCTTCAGAAATGCAATATTGTTCACCTTAGAGCCTACAAGAGCCGCCTCATCTGCACCTTTGCTTACCTCCATCAGCCAGCCCTCTGCATCCTCATGGTTCAGCACCTCTTCCTGGTAGTATGCCTGCAGGTTGTTCCCAGCCTGGGTGCCTCCTTGCTGCCCACTTCCCTCTCCTCTCCAGGGACAGGGTGTGGTGGGGCAGGACACAGGCATCCCATTTTCATTAAAATGTTCAACCCAGGCCTGCTCCACCAGTGTCCTCAGGGGGGCCCAGGGGCAGACAGTGATCCCTGAAACCCTGGCCATCCCCACCTATGGGCCCCCCCTTCAGTGACTTTAGGCACTGTCCATGCCACCTGCCAGGTCCCGATCGCCGCCTGGACCCCTGCAGGCGACATCAGGAGCTGCCTGCTGGAGCTGCACAGTCCCCATCGCTGCCTGGACTCTGTGGGAGGCATTAGGTGCTGTCCATGCTGGATAGCTGTCTGGACCCCGCTGTTAGCATCAGGCACTGCTTGTTGAAACTGTCCGGTCCTGATCACTGCCTGGACTCCGCGGGGGCGTCAGGCGCTTGTCCATGCCACCTGCCCGCCTCCCAATCACCGCCTGGACCCCAAGGGCACTGTCAGGCACTGCCTGCTGGAACTACCCGATCCCAATTGAAGCCTGGACTCTGCAGGCAATGTCAGGCGCAGTTCACCAGGCCTTCCCGGTCGCGATCACTGCCTGCACCCCCTGAGTGACATCAGGCACTGTCCATGCTGCCTTTCTGGTCCAGATTGCCACCTGGAACCTGAGGGCAGTGTTAGGAGCTGCCTGCTGGAACTGCCCAGTCACGATCACCACCTGGACTCCGCGGGTGACATCAGGAGCTGCCTGCTGGAACTGCGCAGTCCCCATGGCTGCCTGGACTCTATGGGGGGGAGGGGGGCATTAGGTGCTGTCCATGCTGGATAGCTGTCTGGACCCCACTGTTAGCATCAGGCGCTGCCTATTGAAACTGACCAGTCCTGATCACTGCCTGGACTCCGCGGGGGGGCTTCAGGCGCTGTCCATGCCTCCTGCCTGGTCCCCATTGCCTCCTGAACCCCGCAAGCAGCATCAGGCACTGTCCATGCTGCCTTCCCCATCTCAATCACTGCCTAGACCCTGCAGGCAGTGTCAGGCACTGCCCACCAAACCTTCCTGGTCCTCTTCGCTCACCTTGACTCCCCAGGGTGTCAGGCACTGCCTGCCAAACCTGCCTAGTCCTCATCACTCGCCTTGACTCCCCAGGGGTGTCAGGCACTGCCCACCAGGCCTGCTGGCTCCATGGTGGCCTCGACCCTGCAGGTTATGTCAGGCCTGCCTGTCCTGCCTGCATATGCAAATTTACCCACCATCTTAGTTGGGTTTATTTGCATATCAATCCTGATTGGCTGTGGGTGTAGTGGATATAATGAGTCACCATCTTTCTCTTTTATTAGTGTAGATATCAAGATTTTGAGTGCTGGATTCATGGTTAGTGTAGAATTGATAGGGAGAGGGTACACAATAAGTATAAAATTCCAGACCAGCCAGTATGGCTCAGGTGGCTGAGCATAGACCCATGCACCAAGAGATTGCCATTTCTATTCCTGGTCAGGGCACATGCACTGGTTTCTGGCTGGATCCCAGAGGGGGCAGACAGTAGGCAGCTGACTGATATTTCTCTCTCATTAATGTTTCTTTTTTATTGATGTTTCTATTTCTCTCCCCCTCTTTCTTTCTCTGAAATCAATAAAAATATATTTTAAAAATAGAATAGAATCACAGTTGATTAATAACTACTCACTGTACTAACTATAGATAAGAGATTTTTTCTTACAGACCTTGAGGAGCTGTGGAGAATGTGTTGTAAGAAGAAAAGCAGAGAGTCCTAAAGATAATCGACTTGAAGTTCAGGTGACTCTATCACTCAGAAAGAAGATATGTCTTGAGAGCAGATCAAGGACAGGACATGCCTGGAGGCAGACAACATCGGGGTCCAATCTTTACTAGGACAATTACAGAAAACAGATCTGAGGAACTCACATAGTTTTAAGATCTTTCCCACCTTCTAACACTTTATAAAAACTGGCTTGAGGTGAAATGTTAATGTGGTTTTTCAGGGTCCTATATCTGCCACTCTCTGGGATTGCCAGCATCTGAGTAAAAGCACTTCAAAAGATTCAACCTTGTCTTTACTTATTGACTCTGATAGTGATGGACAGGATGGACATTGTTCCAGTTTCAGAATAATGCTGTTCTTGAGAAGGCTATAGAAAGAAGAAAGTGTAGTGTGCCAACTAGAAAAAGTAATGGGCTTTACTGCTGTTAAAGATACCAAAGCATTAAGACATGTGTAGACAATAAAGGCCTGGATCCTTGACATCCTTCAGATTAAAATTTGGATTAAGAGTCCCAAACTTCAGTAGACTTGAGCTAGAAAATCAAACAAAAAATAAGAAAGGTCTCAATTCCAAGACTTGTCAAACAATTGTAATTTTCATATCCCCCAAGTCAGACACTTTATAAAATGTTCTCCACTATGTTTGTGCATTGCTGCTTTGTACAACATAGATGTTTCAGTATCATAGTGCATAAGCTAAGTTATGAAGGCCTCAAACTTTTCAATACCATCTAGAGACAGGATCTTTTTTTAATGAGCATATAATATAACCAATGTGATTTGTAGTTTTAGGTCAGATTTTTTTACTTTAAACCCAGGTTTTTACTTCAGCATCTTAATGGATGGTGAACAGGGAAATCTGGGGGGAAAGGATGAAAGAATTGATGAGTTCAGAACATTTAAGTAGAAGTTTTTAGTAATCAGTTGAACATTTACATCTGAAGTTCATAAATAAGTTGGGCTAGAGATAAATATTTGGAATTCATTAACAAATGATGGGAACTGAAACAAAAGAAGTAGAGAAGATCATACATAGGCTATTCAGAAGAATGATATAAACTTTCAGAATCAAATTATGAAGAAAGGAGAAATATTTGGTTGTTTTTTCATATGAAAGCACAAGTGATAGCAGTCTTAACTAAATAAACATAAAAGGGTGGAGAGTGATGAAAGTAAAAAGGTGAAGGAAATAGTAGAGGTGACAATATCATTTCTAAATAATGTAGCAGGGTATTAGTTATTATCACAAAAGTAACCTGTAGATGTAATAAAATGATAAATAACTCTAAAACACATATAGTATGTATATTCATATAATTTAGTATCATGTATAAACCACCAAAAAAAACTGCAAGCAAAAATATTTAAGAGCTTGCCTCTAGGAATACAAAGGGCTATTGAACAGAGATGCTGTTATTTGGACCACAAAATTTTCTAAGTTGTTTTATTATTGTTACATGTCCATGTATCTTATTTATAATTTATTTTAAGTTTTTAATGAGAGAACTTAGGTGACATCCCTTCCAGAAAGCCTTTCCTACATTTGAAGATTCATGTGACTTTTCTCTGTGCTAACATAGTACCCAATGCATACCTCCAAGGTGGCACTAATTTTATTGTACACATACACTCATATGTGTTCATCTCCTCCACCAAACATGGGTTTTCTTTGAGTGGAAACTAAAATGTTTAAAAAGATATTTTCATCAATTTCAGAGAGGGAGATAGCGATAAAAACATCAGTGATGAGAGAGAATCATTGATTGGCTGCCTCCTGCACATCCCCCACTGCACTGTGGATCAAGTCCACAAGCTGGGCATGTGTCCTGACCAGGAATCAAACTGTGACCTCCTGATTCATAGGTTGATGCTCAATCACTGAGCCACACCGGTCAGGCAGGAACTAAATTTTATTTATCATTTACTCTCATCACTTGGCACACAATCTAGTGCAGAGTAGATAATGGTTATATGTTCACTTAATGAATAAACTATCAATATATATTGCATAATATATATTAAAGTCAGTATTACAGTCTATTTATGGGAATTAATATAGCCATTCATAAGATATTTAATTCCTCCATAACCTCATTGCAGTTTTTAACCTTCTATGACAGTAGAATGGGATATAGGTAATATAAAGCTACATATTTCAAACCATTATTATTTAGCAGATATTGCAAGGAAATTTTAACCACAAAGTAATTTTCAAAATTCTTCACAGCTAGAACTTAAACATAAATCAAAAGTTGGTTCTAAGTCTATCTGGTTTTAAATCAAATTCAAAAATGTTAATACTCCTCACTTTCTCACAGCATGCCACTATCAGCCTTAATTTGGTATTATTTCATAGAAATGTTGCAATTATAATTTAGTCCACATTGATCAGCAAAAGTTAAAGGGCAAAATTAATTAATGGAAGTAGTAAAGGGCAAAAAATTAATATGATAACACATCTAAAATGCTGGGAGAGCAGAGAGGCACTGCTATTTTGAGATTACCCACATTGATTTTCAAAAGAACAGGAGAAAAAAATCTGTGTATAAAGCTGAATTTCAATATGCTAAATTGTATGTCAGCATTTTTAAAAATAATTACTAAAAATGACAACCACTTTATAGATTTGAAACTTTTTTAATTTAATAAATCTTTATTGTTCAGATTATTACAATTGTTCCTCCTTTTTCCCCCCATAGCTCCCCTCCACCAGGTTCCAACCCCACCCTCTGCCCTTACTTCCCTCCCACTGTCCTCATCCATAGGTGTATGACTTTTGTCCAGTCTCTTCCCACATACCCCACACCTTTTCCCCTGGATAACTGCAGTCCACTCCCTTTCTATGCCCCTGATCCTATTATATTCACCAGTTTATTCTGTTCATCAGATTTTTTTTACTTGATTTTTAGATTCACTTCTTGATATACATGTATTTATTGTTCATAATTTTATTTTTACCTTTTTCTTCTTCTTCTTCTTAAAGAATATCTTTCAGCATTTCATATAATTCTGGTTTGGTGGTGATGAACTCCTTTAGCTTCTTCTTATCTGTGAAGCTCTTTATCTGACCTTCAATTCTGAATGATAGCTTTGCTGGGTAGAGTAATCTTAGTTGTAGGTTCTTGCTATTCATCACTTTGAATATTTCTTCCCACTCCCAACTGGCCTGCATAGTTTCTGTTGAGAAATCAGTTGACAATCATATGGGTGCTCCCTTGTAGGTAACTAAGTGTTTTTCTCTTCCTGTTTTTAATATCCTCACTTTGTCTTTTGCTTTTGGCATTTTAATGATGATGTGTCTTGGTGTGGTCCTCTTTGGATTCCTTTTGTTTGGAGTTCTGTGTGCTTCCTGGACTTGTAAGTCTATTTCTTTTACCAGGTGGGATAAGTTCTTGGTCATTATTTCTTCAAATAATTTTCAGTATCTTGCTCTCTTTTTTCTTCTGGTACCCCCATAATTCTGATGTTGGTATGCTTGAGGTTGTCCCAGAGGCTCCTTACACTATGTTCAAATTTTTGGATTCGTTTTTCTTTTTGCTTTTCCAATTGAGTGTTTCTTGCTTCTTTGTATTTCAAATCTTTGACTTGATTCTTGTGTTCCTCTAGACTGCTTTTAGGTCTCTGTATAATATTTTTTTTTATTTCAGACAGTGTATGTTTAATTTCTAGTTGGTCCTTTTACATATCTCATTAAATTTATTGGCCTTTTCTAAGAAATTTCTTGAAAAACCTTATAACCATGGTTTTGAATTCTATGTGCAGTCATTTGTTTTCCTCCGTTTCTTTTATTTGTGATTTGTTTCTTTGTCTCCACATTTTTGCTGCTTCCCTGATTTGGTAGAGTAGCTTTGTGTGATAAGTGTTCTACAGGGCCCAGGGTCTCAGCCTCCCCCAGTTACCTGAGGTAGACACTTTTGGTGAACCCCTTTGTGGACTGTGTGCACAGCCTTATTGTAGTTAAGTCTTGATTGCTATTGGTATCATTGGGAGGAATTGACCTCCAGGCCAATTGGCTGTGAAGATCAGCTGTGTCTACAATGGGAGAACTTCTGTAGTGGAGACACCCTTATGAGACAAGACTTGCAAAATTGCAAAAGCCTCTGTAGTTGGCTTGAATGGGATGGAATCTCATGGCTGAGCAGACAGCCTTGGCTTCCTGTCAGCCTTGCCCTATGAGGCCCCTGGATCTCAGTGTCTCTTGGTAATTGCTGTAAGTACCTCCAAGAGAAAGCTGACCTTGAGTTTTGCCTGCTGCCAGACAGTCCAGTTCCTCCTCGAATGAGTCTGGGTTCTCAGGAACTCTCCCAGAACTGAAGTTCAGTGCAGTCAGGAACTTCCATCTCCCTCCCACTTTAGGAAGACAGCTGCACACTCAGCTGCCTGTGCACTCAGTAGTCAGTCTTCTTTTCATGCGCGGGCATCCGGACCTCTGCCTCCACAGCCCCCCAGAGTCTCAGTATGCTTTCTCTTTTCCTCACAGTCCACTTTCTCCTTGAATGAATCTGGGTTCCCAGAAACTAGCCTGGAACTGGAGTTCAGCACAGTCAGAAGCTTCCGTCTCTCTCCCACTTCAGAAAGCCAGCTGCGCTCTCTGCCGCCGGTGCACTCAGCCACCCGTCCTCTCCGCATGCTCACGTGTCTCCGTACCTCAGCCTTTTGCAGCTCCTCTGATCCTCAATGTGCTTTCCTCTTTCCTTCTAGTTGTAGAATTTTCACTCAGCCAGCTTTCCTGTGGTTCTGGATGGTGTCTGTTTTGTCTTTTAGTTGTAGTTTTGATATTGTTGTCCGAAGCAGCAGTTCAGGTGTTTACCTGTTCTGCCATCTTGGTTTTTCCAGATTTGAAACTTTTGACTCATCGACCTAACAGTAACTAATGACATTACAAATAAACTGTGGCCAAACCGGTTTGGCTCAGTGGATAGAGTGTCGGCCTGCAGACTGGAAGGTCCCAGGTTTGATTCCGGTCAAGGGCATGTACCTTGGCTGTGGGCACATTCCCAGTTAGAGGTGTGCAAGAGGCAGCTGATAGATGTTTCTCTCCCATTGATGTTTCTGACTTTCTATCCCTCTCCCTTCCTCTCTGTGAAAAATCAATAAAATATATTTTTAAAAAACAAAAACAAACTGTGAAAAAAATGTACAGTAGCCACATTAAAACTATACCTACCAAGTTTATGTGTGTATTTACACCAAACACATATATAAAAAAGTATGGTCCATTTGTTATCAAAATGCATAAAAAGTTTTTGATATCATATTAAGTATATGCATTTTTTAATTGCAAAGATTTTTCTGGTGATATTTATTTTAAATACTTAAGAAACAGTATACTATTTAAACAGTTCAACACACTTATAGAATATATGAGGACCTCAATAGTTGGTGACAATAAATAGTCTTCTTTTGGAGGTTTGTGTGACTTTTGGAGTCTTAACACAAATCAAATCCAGATATGAAATCAAAATATTACATTTGCTATTTATAAATCTCCATCCCATCTCACTTGCTCATAAGAATCAATTTCAGAGATAGCCCTGGTAGGCATTTTGAACTCCATTTTAAATAGAAAGAAAATAAAAGATTAGAATGAGAAGTACATCACAGTTAATAAGAAGTAGAATTGAGTCTAGGATTTCAATGGTCTTTCCTCTAACTAAGGACTGGTTTTTAGCCCTTTCAGCTACTAAAACACACATATCCTATCAGGTCTCACTTATGAGTTATTTTGTAACATACCTGTAATTAGCCATTTTCCAAACTAAGTAACTTTTAAAGCCTCTCCCACTCCCCTGTCTGAAGAAATAGCTCGCCTTAAGTAAATGAGAGAAATGATAGAAGATTCATGTAAAACTTACAGAAGCATTCCACATTTGCCCAATAGGGCAGTTGGGAGTGAATTAGTTCTAATAGGTTGGGTAAGAAGTTTAAGAAACATTTTAATAAACTAAATTTTTAATAAGCTTCAATATTTTATAAGCTACATTTAGAAAGCTGCCTACTGTATTCTTATGTATAAAAATAATCTTTTGAACAATTTGAAAAAACACAAATGTAACTCCGTGTTACTGTAAAATTTAATAAGCTTTTCTACATACATCTATCTTTTGGGCACATGTTCAGGTTGCAGACTCATTCCTCAATGTGGGGTGTGCAGGAAGCAGCCAATCAATAATTCTCCCTCATCATTGTTATTTCTGTCTCTCTCTCCCCTTCCCTTCATTTTCAAAATCAACAAAAAATATATTTTTAAAAAACTCTCTTGGCTTCACTTCCCTCTAGCTAATGCCTGTTCTACCACTTCTTTTTAGCAAAATTGCTTAATAAATTGTCTATACTCTTCATCTCAAATTCTCCAGTTTTAATTAATTTTAATTATCTTCTCTACCATTCTAATAAAACTGCTCACCAATGACCTCCATATGGCTAAATCCAATCAATATTCTGTCTTGGCCCTAGTTGGTTCATCAGCAGTTTTTTGTATAATTGATTACCAGCACTGCTTTCCTTGGCTTCCTGGTCTTCACTTACTCTTGATTTTCCTCTTCTCTCAGTTGTTCCTTGTTTATTCCTCCTCTTCTATCCAATTTCTTTTTAATATAAAATTTTTATTAAATTTATTGGGGTGACATTGGTTAATACGATCATGTAGGATTCAAGTGTACATTTCTATGATACATAATCTGTATATTGCATTGTGTGCTCAATGCCCAAAGCCAAATCATCTTCCAACACCTTGTATTTGGCCCCCTTAACCTTAATTAACCCCCCATCTCCCTTCCTTCTGGTAACCACCATACTTTGTCTATGTTTTTGAGTTTCAGTTTTATATCCAACATATGAATGAAATCATATGGTTCTTAGCTTTTTCTGACTGACTTATTTCACTTTGCATAATATTATCAAGGTCCATAGATGGTGTTGCAAATGGCAGTACTTTATCATTTCTTATGGCTAAGTAGTATTCCACAGTATATAAGCACCACATCTTCTTTATCTAGACCTCCATCGAAGGACATTTTGGTTATCTCCATGTATTGGCCATTATGAATAATGCTGCAATGAACATAGGAGTGCATATTTTTTCAAATAAATGTTATTGAATTTTGGTGGTAGATACCGAGAAGAGGAGTTGCTGGGTCATATGGTAACTCTGTTTTTAATTTTTTGAGAAATCAGCATACAGTGTTCCTGTAGCTATACCAGTCTACATTCCCACCAGTAGTGAAATAATTTGTTCAATTTCACTAGCTATTAGGGAAATTTAAATCAAAACTACAATAAAATGCCACCTCACACCTGTTAGAATGGCTATTATTAAGATATGCAATAACAGGTATTGGAGAGGTTGTAGAGAAAAAAAGAATCCCCAACTTCTTAACATGGGAATCTACTGGACTTGGTCCTCTTCTCTACATACTTAACTCTGTTATCTCTTCTAGCCTTATTAGCTTTAAATATATTTTATTTGGACTGATAACTCACAAACTTATAATTCTAACCCAGATTTATCTTCTGAAATCAAGACTCACGTGTCCAATTGTTCACTTGACATTGTCAGCTAGAAATCTTAAACTTAACCTAATCAAAACCAGTGTTCTGATGTTTTGTCTAAACCTGGTCCACCTGAAGTCTCTTGATTCTCAGTAAACTGAAAGTCTGATTTCCCATTTTTCAGACCAAAGGTTTTCTAATCAATGTTGACTCCTTTCTTTATTTCCCCATAAAATCTTATGTTTAGCCCATCAGGCAAACCTATACGCTCTACCTTATAAATACCTATAAAACACAACCTGTTCTCATCACCTCCACTGTTGATGATCTAATCCAAGATCCCCATAATCTTTCACCTGAATTTTTGCAATAGCCTTCTAACTGGTCTGTTGATCTCTCACTTTGAGCTTCAATAGTTTATTATCAGCAGGATAACAGTGTTAGATTATATTCTTCATTCACTTAAAATCATTGACAATGGCCCCATCCAAAAACCAATCTCACTCATATTTAAGTCAAAGTCTTTACAATGACCTACAAGCCTTCATAATGCCATGCTTTCCGTTATATCTCTGATTTTGTCTTCTAATATTCTTAATGTTTTTGTTTAGCTATACATTCCCCTCCCAATTCTTGCTGTGGTTTAAACATGCCAAATACTTTAATTTCATAATCTTGCAAGGGATGTTGCTCTGACTGGAATTCTCTTCCCCAAGATACCAACATGGCTCCTTCTCTTAACTTCTTGATGTTGGCTCAAATACTACTTTCTCTGTTATTGGCAAAATTCTAAAAAGACCCCAAGATTTCTGATCCATGGTATACACACTCCCTTGAATGTAGGTGGAATTGTGAATATCCTATCTAATAAAAGGGTAATATGCAAATTGACCATACCTCTGATCAAGCCACACCCACAGCCATGCCCATCAGCCAATTGGGAGCAAATTATGCAAATAAACCACAACCAAGTTGGCTACGGCCACTGAGAGCAGGAGGGAGGCTTGGGTTTCTCTAGCAATGGGGGAAGCCAAGCTTTTTGCCTGCCCTTGCCAGCCTAGACCTCCACTCAATGTTACAAAGTTTCAATTATAGAAGATATATTCTAACAGAAATGCGGCAGCCATGGAGCTGGAGAGAGCAGAGGCTAAGGTTGCCCAGGTAATGGAGGAAGCCAAGCTTCTGTAGCCTTAGCATCTAGGCCTCCACTCTAGGCTACAAAGTTTCAATTATAGAATTTAAATAAACCCAAACAGAATTGGATGTCTCCATGGAGCCAGCAGAAGGCTTGGCTCCATTCCAGGCTACAAAGTTTCAATTGTAGAACATAAATTAATCCCAGATTTCAGGGCCTCCACATGAGATGTTGGGGGGTGTGGCCAGCCTGCAAACATTAACAGGCCCCTCACCCAGGCTATCCCATGCTGCAAGGGAACCCCCACCCTGATCCAGGACACCCTTCAGGGCAAACCAGCTGGTCCCTACCCATGCACCAGGCCTCTATCCTATCTAATGAAAGAGTAATATGCAGATTGACCATCACTCCAACACACAAGAGGGCCGCCCCCATTGGTCTAAGATCCTGCCCCCATGTGGACACAAGATGGCCACCACAAGATGCCCAGCAAGGGAGGGCAATTGGGAGGTTCCATTCCTGCAAAGGGAGGGCAGTTGTGGGTGATCAGGGCAGCAGGAGAGGGAAGTTGAGAGGGACCAGGCCTGCAAGGGAGGGCAGTTAGGGGTGACCATGACAGCAGAGGAGAGAAGTTGGGGGCCAACAGGCTGGCAGGGGAGCAGTTAGACATCAATTAGGCTGGCAGGGTAGTGGTTAGGGCAGTGATGGGCAACCTTTTGAGCTTGGTGTGTCAAAATTCACCAAAGAAATTAGCATAACTCACCTGGTGTGTCACTTCAAGAAAAAAACAATAATTTTGCTATATCTATAATTTAAATAATAAAAATGTATAATTGTAACACATAACTGTATTTAAAACCAAAAACTAATTATTTAACTTACCTGCTTAGTGACTTCTTTGTTCATCTTTTGTTGGTCTTGACATTATTTAACTTGTGTGGGATGCCGTGAACTAAGATAAGTGAGGGAGCAGGGGACTTCTTTAACTAACCTTTAACTAACCTGCCTATTAGTGACTTTTTTGTTGCTGAATTTCATGGCTACACCTTCAATTGAAGGTAGGTATTTTGTACACTTCAAACCCAAGCAAGCACTACTAACTTCATCTGTCAGTCTGTGTCTTTTGTTGGTTTTTATATTATTTAACACTGAGAATAAGGTCTCACAAAAGTATGTAGAGGGAAAAATAGTGAGTAAAGCCATTGCTATATTTTTCAGGGTGCTAAAAGTGTCTGGTAATCAGTTCCAGGCACTCCAAATTTCCTGTTCGTAATGGCACTCCTCTTGATTCTCTAAGTGACACCTTCCCAGATTCTCAAGCTTTGACCTTAAGTTGACAAACACCTGAGCCCAGATGCTGTCTTGAAATTCTGCAAGTTGCATCTCCAAATCATCAATTTGCATCCAGTGGAAACCATTTAATTCCAAACTACTGTGGACTACTACATCAGGATACTTAATTATTTTTATGGTCTGTTCTAGGCTTCTAAATTGATTAAATCACTGAACTGGCCAAGTAACGAGTCTAAAACATGCTGGTACTTTATATGCAAAGGTTCCATTTCATTTTGTACAGCTGCACTGGCCTTCTCAAAATACTTTGTTACTTGAGGAAAATACTTGAGTTTTAGTTTCTACATCTCGTTTGAAAATTTTAATTTTACTTTCCAAAGATTTATGTATCCAAACATAACATCAATACTTTTGTCAAAACATTGTAACTTTAAGTTCAGTTTATTAATATGAACAGAGAGATCTGTAAAAAATATCAGGGTGTTGACCCACTTATCATCATCGAGCTGAGAAAAGTTTCCCAGATTCTTATCCTCAAGAAATACCTTAATTTCTTCAAAGCACTTCACAAAGCACTCAAGAACTTTGCCTCGGCTCAGCCATCTTACATTATTGTACATCAGCAGTCCACTGTAGGTGGAATCAACCGCCAGTAAAAGTGCAGAGAATTCTCACTGTGAAGGGGGCGAGCAGCTTTAAATTAACTATTTTTGTAACAACTGACATTAAGTCATTTAAGTCAGTGAATCCTGCCTTGGCACATAAAACCTCCTGATGGATAATACAATGAAAAGGCACAATCGGATGTCCAATAGCTTCTGTAAACAATTTGACAAATCCGACTATTTTCCTCACCATGTTTGCGGCCCCATCTGTCGTCACTGACACAACTTTAGAGATATCAATGCTTAGTTCACGGAATGTTTGTATAACAACCTTACATATTTCGCTTCCTGATGTACTTGTTGGCACTGATACTAACTTTATCAACTCTTCTCTCATCGTGAGACCATCAGAATATTGACCAATAATGGCCAACTGAGCATGTGATGTGACATCAGTAGTTTCACCAAGAGAGATAAAAAAATATTTACAATTACTTATGTCTCTCTTTTATTGATGGTGTTAGTTTGTGTTGTCTCATTATTCAGTCTTTTATGATATTTCTATTGAGTAGTAACTCAGATATTCTCCTAATAATTGCATCTTTATTCTGCATATTGTGAAATATCTCAGGAGAGTTTCTTTAATAAATTATCCCTCACTGAGTGTTTTTCCATGCTGAGCTATGGAGTGAGCAATGTTCAAACTTGCAGATATTAAATTTGTAGAGCCTTTTATAAATTTAAGGATGGAATTAGATTGGCTCTTATAAAGGTGTAGCTGCCTGGAAATATATTCCTTCCTTTCATCCTCACTTTTTTTAAGATCTGGGAATGATTAATTTCAAAATGTCTATTTACATTCCTCGTGCTGCTTACTACTGTTTCAGTACATAGAACACAAAATGATCTGCCATTTTTTTATATAATGCCATATATCTCAGTCCATGTCTCTTGAAAGGGTCGGCTACTGCTACTACCACTTCCTTTACTTAACCTTGTATTTGGGGTGTTTTTTTTTGGGGGGGGGGGGGTTCTCCATCAGGGGGGCACTGACAGAAGATAGAATTATAGATAGCCTGTTATCCCTGCAGGCAATTAGGTGTTAACTAGCCTAACTGACCACAAGATGGCACATGTAACTGTCTTTTAGGACAGGGCAAGGTTAATAAGCAGAAATAGGGGTTAATAAGGATGCACAACAGTAATAGTGGTGAAATGGAGTCTGCACTATGCTGCAAAATGGCATTCCTTATATAAATTAAGATGGCTGCCACTATTTCTAATGGCGGGAAACGGCACCAATAACACAAGCCCTCTCCTCTCCCAGCCTCCTCATCACTTATCTTAGTAATGATAGTCAATTAAAAATCCATGACACCCCAGAACAGTAGATTAGATGATAGTTTCTGTGGTTATGTGGTTACTGGTAATCACAGGGACCCCAGAGATGGGTCCACCGTGACATTCCGCTGCTCCCTGCTCTTCCGGCCAGAAGTGAGGTCAAAGATCCCTTAAAGGCCTAACTGGAAGTCCCAGAACTAGACGCTCTGTGCCAGAGTTCTGTTGTTTTGGCCCTCAAACCTCAGGCACAGATTGTCTACACTACACTACAGCAAATGTTTCATCCTCAGCTGCTGCACCTGGCATTGCAGTAGGCGAGGATGAAACGTCCTTCTCAGCATGCGGCCCCATACTTCTCTGTATGCAACCACATGTGGCCGCGTGCCATCAAAAATGGCTATGCGTGTCAGTGCTGACACATGTGTCATAGGTTCACTATCACAGGCTTGGGGGGTGATCAGGCTGTCAAACAGAAACGGTTAGGGGCAATCAGGGAGGCAGGCAGGTGAGCAGTTTGGAACCAGCAGTCCGGATTGTGAGAAGGATGTCTGACTGCCCATTTAGACCCGTTCCTACAGGGATCAGACCTAAACAGACAGTCAGGGGGGTCCCAGATTGGAGAGGGTGCAGGAGGGACATCCCCTGCCCCCCCCCCCCAATGTGTGAATTTCATGCACTGGGCCTCTAGTAATTAAATATCACTTATGTTTAAGTTACTGTCAGTTAATCAAAAGAATAATTAATCAGATTATGATTGGGGGTGGAGTGTGGAGGTTGTCCTAAACAGAGAAACTTTTTAAATAAGGTAAAATGCCAGAGAAATACTCTATCTTTCTCAAAGACACTATGCTATGAATGGCTATAGAGAGGTGGGGGTACATTCAATGAAATGCACTGTACATCTGCAGTGGCATCTAGGAGCTGACAGTGACCTCAGCCATAAGCTAGCAAGAAACAGGGACCTCACTCTGACAACCACAAGGAATTAAATTCCACCAACAACTTGAATGACCTTCAAAGATGATCCTAAGCTGCATATGAGAACCATGAGAAGCAGAATACCTTGATTGCAGCCCTGTGAAATTGTGAGTAGAGATCCCAGTTAGCCTGTGCCTGGACTCTTGACATGACCCACAGAAAAAGTAAAATAGTAAACTTGTGTTATTTTAAGCCTCTAAATTTGTAGTAACATTTTCACAGCAGTATAAAACATAAAATCAGTAGTCTCTATGGGCTAACTATTGGATATTGTAACTATTCTACTTTGCACTCCTTTGTCACCTTAATTCTTCTCCATGATATTTTTCATGTTACTAATTTATTTATTTGTTTATTGTTTTTCACCAAATGGAATATAAGTTCCACAAGAGCAAAGATTTTTATCTTCTTTGTTAAAGTACAGTTCCTAGCACATATTAGTAATCCTATAAATATTATTGAATGAGCCGAGACTGGTTTGGCTCAGTGGATAGAGCGTCGAACTGTGGACTGAAGGGTCCCGGGTTCGATTCCAGTCAAGGGCATGTACCTTGGCTGCGGGCACATCCCCAGTAGGGGGTGTGCAAAAGGCAGCTGATCGATGTCTCTCTCTCATAGATGTTTCTGACTTTCTGTCCCTCTCCCTTCTGCTCTGTAAAAAATCAATAAAATATATTTTTTAAATATTGTTGAATGAATAAAATTGTTAGATACATGATTTTTAAAATGAAAAACCAAATTAATAATTGATTTAACTTGTAAGACTATGTATAAAAAAACCTTAGCTAAATTTAAATTTTAGTTAATACAGCATGTTAGTATCTCATTTATCTCTAGGTATTTAACGTTTTTCTTTTTTTCTTGCCCAGCTGGCATGGCTCAGTGGTTGAGTGTCAACTTACTAACTAGGAGATCATGGTTCTATTCCTGATTGGGGCACAAGCCCTGGTTGCAGGCTCATCATGATTTTGGGGGCTTACTATTTGCTATTACTCTCCTAAGTATCTTCCTTGCAAGTTTAAATCATTTTATCCTCATAAAAACATTATTGTCCCCATTTTAAACTTACTGAAACTAAAGCACACAAGTTTTAACAATTTACACAAGGTGGTTACACAGCCAGAAAGTAATGGACTCAGATTCAAAAACAGGCACTGTAACTCTAGAGCTTGAGTTTTATAGCCACCATTTCTTCAACTTTTTGAGGTTTTGACCTCTTATGTTTTGAAAATCTGAATATACATAACATTTGTACATCTCCATAACCAAAGATTATAAATAAATTGAAAAGACCAATAAAAAGCTGTCAATAATATTTGAACAGATGATAAATGGTTAATTTTATTACTTAGAGCAACATTAAAAATTAATAAGAAAGGCACAATATTTAATTTAAAATGGACAAAACACACAACAAATGAATTACAGAAGAAGAAATTTAAAATGTGAATAACACTTGAAAAATATATTCAATATGTTAGGTAGATAAAGAAATATACATTGAAGCAAGTTTTAGATTTTTTTTTCTTACAATCTGGTAAAAAATATTTAATGTTTACTAAGGGTTCAATAAGACAAGTACTTTTATAGCTTTCCATGTAAGCATATATTAGTGTAATCTTAGTTAAATAGAATTCAAGAATATGTGGCAACTTAAAAAATCATAAGAGAGGACCCAAATAATCCTTTCCTAAAAACAATCTATTAAAAATAAATAATTAGAGATGGAGAAATACACTGAGTGGACAGGCTATTATGATCTCTGAATGTATAATAATCTGGCCACTCAGTGTGTGTGTGTATGTCTGTGTGTGTGTGTGTGTGTGTGTGTGTGTGTTTGTGTGTGTGTGTGTGTGTGTGTGTGTGTGTGTGTAAAATATATATATTTTAGGGCCTGGTGCATGAATTCGTTCATGGGTGGGGTCTGGCCAGCATGGCCAGAGGGAGGGAACATGGGTGGTTGGCCGGCCTGCCTGCTGGTTGAACTCCTGGTCAAGGAGACAATTTACATATTAGCCTTTTATTATATAGGATATACACTGAGTAGCCAGATTATTATGCATTCAGAGATTATAATAATCTGGTCACTCAGTGTATATTTATTTGAAAATATGCACATATCAAGTCATTTTAGTGACAAAAAATTAGAAACAACATAAATGTGAAGCAATGGTTAATGGACAATATTTTGCATTGTTAATTCATAAATATATATATATATATACATATATATATATATACTTGTAATAGTAATTTTCAAAAAAACAAAATAGTTATGGAGAAATGCTAATGGTAAAATACTGAATGAGAAAAGATACACATAATCACAAAATGATTCAAATTATTTAAAATATACTAATAATATTTATATATTCACCAATAGGAAAAGGTCTGATTTTTTTAATTATGCAAAATGTTACCTCTGGGTTTTTGTTCAATAGGTTATTTTCTTCTTTATAATATACTGGAATTTTTTAAATTTTTTTATTGATTAAGGTATTATGTATGTGTCCTCATTCCCCATTACCCTTTTTAGCCCTCCTTCCCCACTCATGCCCTCACCCCCCTGGTGTCTGTGTCCATTGGTTAGGCTTATATGCATGCATACAAGACCTTTGGTTGCTCTCTTCCCCTTATCCCCACCCTCCCCTACCTTCCCCCTGAGGTTTGAGAGTCAATGCTTCTCTGTCTCTGGATCTGTTTTTGTTCATCAGCTTATGTTGTTCATTATATTCCATAAATGAGTGAGATCATGTGATACTTATCTTTCTTTGACTGGCTTATTTCACTTAGCATAATGCTCTCCAGTTTCATCCAAGCTCTAGTTTAAAGCAGCCACCTTTTCCTTCTTTTTCTTCTTCCTCTTCTTATAGAATACCTTTCAGCATTTCATATAATATTGTTTTGGTGTTGATGAACTCCTTTTGCTTCTTCTTATCTATGAAGCTCTTTATCTGATCATCAATTCTAAATGGTAGCTTTGCTGGGTAGAGTAATCTTGGTTGTAGGTTCTTGCTATTCATCAGTTTTAATATTTCTTGCCATTCCCATGTGGCTTTCATAGTTTCTGTTGAGAAATCAGTTGACAATCATATGGGTGCTCCCTTGTAGGTAATTAAGTGTTTTTCTCTTCCTGCTTTTAATATTCTATCTTTGTCTTTTGCTCTTGGCATTTTAATTATGATGTGTCTTGTTGTGGTCCTCTCTGGATTCCTTTTGTTTTGGACTCTGTGTGCTTATACTGGAAAAATTTTTTACAGCAAATCTGCACTTAGCTAAAATCAGAAGTAAGTAAAAATTTAAGATATTTTGTAATTTATTAATAAAATATACACTTCTGACTCTTACCTGCCACCCTGCCCCACATGTTGTCATAAGACAGTGGCTCCCTGCCTAGTAGAAGACCACACCATAATACTACACCATAAAAGCAAGATTAGAAAGTTCCACTCAGTAAACACCTGGCCCATGGGTCATATAAGGCCTGCGAAATCATTTAGTCTGGCCCTGCCAAGGCATTAGGTGTGAGTTAATTAAATGTTTGACAAATTTAATGGCTAATTTTTAATTTGATAATTTTGTATGGCCCCTGAATTATGTTATAAATATCTAAATGGCCCATAGGAGAAGAAAAGATTCCCCATCCCTGCTCCAAAGGTTGAAGCTTTCTATCCAACAACCCAGAGTCAGTTTCATATTATGGAGCTTTTTCCAAAATATGGACTATTTTTTCTTTTAATACAAACATATTACTTAAAAACCCTTAGATTTCTCAGAATTCCTATTAAGAATTAAATATTTTCCAGAAATTATTCTTAAAACCTCTGAGAGCACATTAAAATATGTAATTGGAAGACTAGAAAAATGGCAACCTATAAGAAGGTAGGGACGGAGTGTGTGTGAGAGAGTGAGGAAGCAATAGAGGAGTTTGTGTACATCTGTGGTGTGTGTGTATGTGAGCTAGGAATAGTTAGATCCTGCAGGTCTTCCAAGGGGCTGCCAAACCAGGCAGTCTTAGACAGTGAAACCCCATAGCCACACACACATACACTGGAAGCAGTGAGCGTGGGCACAGATACTATGCCATCTTTAAAAACAGAACTGCTTGAGACTAGGCTCCTAGCCTCACTATCACCCAATCTGGTTCCAGACACAAACCAGGACCCTACAGCCACTAGGAACAAAGACCTGCAACCACAGCTGCAAACCCACAGACACCAAGAATCCAGACATCCCAGCCACAGATTTCTGTGAGTCACAGAGCCCATTCCCCTCCCCTCAGGCTTGTTGCAGCACCATAGGAACTGCTGGACCCGCCCCACGCAAGCAGACCTCCTGCCCACACAGGGCAACGCCATTCCCTAAATTTGAGCCTGGGCACACAGACACTATGAATCTGTTTTTCACAGAGCACAGTCGCATGACCAGACCCCACATCCACACAGGGTGGCTCCGCTGCCTGAATTTGAACCTGAGCATGCAGACGCAGGGAATTTATTTCCTGCAGAGCACACTTGTCTGACCAGACCCCAGGCCCACACAGGGCATCTCTGCTGCCTGAATTTGAGCCTGGTCACATGGACATTGGGATGCTGTTTCCTGCAGCACACATTCATACAACCAGACCCCATGCCCACAGAGTGTGGGAGTGCCACCTGACTTTGATTCTGGGCAAGCGCACACGGAAGTCTGTTTTTTGCAGTGCAGGTGTGGACCTCCTGCTGACACAGGGCAGCTGTGCAACCCAGTCCCCCAAGCAAACCAGGGACCCTGATTCTCTGTGTGTGAGGCAGCACTGAGCACCAGTGATTTGACTCTATTTCTCATCACATGTGCCTGGGATCCCTGGTTCCCAGTGCATGCACACTGAGAGCCAGTGACTCCAATTCTCAGTGAATGCATATGCAGGGACCCTGATTCTCAGAGCAAGGCTGCATCAAGCAACAGAGATTCTGATACTCAATTCTCAGCATGGGCACAGGGGGACTCTGACTCCTGGCATGCACTAGGATACTCTAATTTTTGGCACACACCAGCAGGCTCTCTTTTTCAGTATGCTACAGGCAGAGTCCCTGATTCTAGGTGTGCACATGAGGCTGTACTGAGCACTGGTGACTCTGCTCCTGAATGAGCATGGCTCCCACCAACTCACGTCAGCTACATATCTTGGTGTCTGAGCTCTTCAGTGACACTCAGGTGGTGTGAAGCTCCTACTGCACATGGCTCAGGCCCCTGCAACTTGGCATTTGAACCTTCTGGCGATCGTTAGAATAGGGAGACAAAGAAACAATCCCCAGACTAATAAAAAGAGGAATTGCCAAAAATGAAATAAGTGAAACAAAGGCATGCAACATGACAGAAAAATAGTTCAGAGTAATGGTCATACAGTTCATACATCAGATGGATGAGAAAATCAACAACCTATGCAAAAATCAAGAAGAAATAAAAAATGATATAGCCACAATCAAAAACACCCTAGAAGGTTTCAACAGCAGACTAGAAGAAGCAGAGAACCAAATTAGTGAGTTAGAAGATAAGGAAGAGAAACAAGCCCAATCTGAACAGCAACTGGAGAAAAAAAATAAAAAGCAGGAGGAGAGCCAAAGGGAGCCTTGGGACAACAGAAAACAAAGTAACATACATATAATAGGGATACCAGAAGGATAAGAAGAACAGCAAGGATTAGAAAACCTATTTGAAGAAATAATAACAGAAAATTTCCCTGATATGGGGAAGAAAAAAGTTACACAAATACAAAGAGTCCCAAGTAAGATGAATCCTGGAAGACCCACACCAAGACATGTCATAATTACAATGGCAAATGTTAGCAACAAAGAGAGAATCTTAAAGACTGCAAGATCCTATGAAGGATCCCCCATCATATTATCAAATGATTTCTCAACAGAAACACACCAAGCTAAAGGGGAATGGAAGGGAAGTACAAAGGATGCAAAGCAAAGGACTGAATCCAAGAACACTCTATCCAGCAAGATTATCAATCAAAGTTGAAGGGGAAATCAGGAGTTTCACAGACAAAAAAAAAACCCTTAGGGAGTTTATCACTATCAAGCTGGCAATGTAAGAAATGCCAAAGAGGCTGAAACCGATTTGGCTCAGTGGATAGAGTGTCAGCCTGTGGAATGAAGGGTCCCAAATTTGATTCTGGTCAAGGGCATGTACCTTGGTTGTGGTCACGTCCCTAGTGGGGGGTGTGCAGGAGGCAGCTGATCGATGTTTCTTTCTCATCGATATTTCTGACTTTCTATCCTTCTCCCTTCCTCTCTGTAAAAAAATCAATAAAATGTTTTTTTTTTAATAAATAAAAATTTTTTAAAAGAAATGCTGAAAAAATGCTGTAAAAAGAAAAAATAGAAAGGAAGGAAGAAATGGCTACAAATAAGTACTTATCAATAATAACATTAAACGTAAATAGATTAAGTGCTCCAATAAAAGGAGTGACTGAATGGATAAGAAAACATGACCCATATATATGCTGTCTACAGGAGACCCACCTCAGAATAAGGGACTCACACAGACTGAAAGTGAAAGGATGAAAAAAAAAATCTACTAGGCAAATGGAAATGGGAAGGGGACGAGAAAGCTGGGGTAACAATACTTATATCTGACAAAACAGACCTCACAGTGAAGACCATAACTAGAAACAAGAAAGGCCACTTCATAATTCTAAAGGGATCAATACAACAAGAGGATATAACACTGGTAAACATTTATGCACCCAATGCAGGAGCACCCAAATACATAAAAATACTTCTGGGACCCTATCGGGGAGAAATTGACACCAACACAATCATAGTAGGAGACTTTAATGCCCCATTAACATCACTGGATAAATGCTCTAGACAAAAAATTTAGCAAAGAAACATCAGTCATGAACAACTCACTAGATCAGATGGATTTAATTGACATCTTTAGGACATTCCACCCCAAAACTGCACATATACATCTTCTCAAGTTAACATGAGACATTTTCAAAGATAGACCACATGTTGGGACACAGGCAAAGTCTTTCCAAATTCAAGAGGATTGAAATCATATCAAGTATCTTCTCAGATTATAATGGCATAAAATTAGAAATCAACTACAGTAAAAATAATCACAAAAAATTAAAAGACTTGGAGGCTAAATAGCATACTGTTAAACAATGAGTGGGTTACCAAAGAGATCAAAGAAGAAACAATAAACATCCTAGAAACAAATGACCAAAAGAAAAACAAAAAACACAACAATCTAAAATCTTTGGGACACAGTGAAAGCAATCATGAGAGGAAATTTCATAGCATTACAGGCCTACCTCAAAAAACAAGGAAAACTGCTAATAAAATATCTAACTCTATAACCTGAAGAATTAGAAAGAGAGAAACAAGAAAATCCCATTGTGAGCAGAAGGAAGGAAATAATAAAGATCAGAGCAGAAATAAATGACATAGCGACAAAAAAAAAAAAAACAATACAAAAGATCAATGAAACCAAGAACTGGTTCTTTGAAAGGATAAACAATATTAATGAACCTCTAGCCAGGCTCACCAAGAAGCAAAGAGAGAGGACCTAAATAAACAAAACCAGAAACCAAAGAAGTGAAATAACAACAGATCCCACAGAAATATGAAGAAACATAAAAAAAATACTATGAGCAAATCTGCTCCAACAAAATGGTCAACCTAGAAGAAATGGACATATTCCCAGAAAAATCTGACCTTCTAAAATTAAATGAGAAATCAAAAAATCTGAATAGGCCAAAAACTATGGAGAAAATTGAAGCAATAATAAAAAAAAAATTCCAACAAACAAAAGCCCTGGACCAGATGGTTTCACATAGGAGTTTTATCAAACATTCAAAGAAGAAATTAAAAACTATCTTCCTCAGACTATTCCAAAAAATTCAAGAGGTAAGAGCACATCCAAGCTCTTTCTACGAAGTCAGCACTATCCTAACCTAAAACCAGATAATGACAATACAAAGAAAGAGAATTACAGGCCAAAATCCTCAACAAAATTCTAGCAAATCAAATCTAGCGTTACATTAAAAAGATCATACAGCATGACCAAGTGGGATTTATTCTGGGGATGCATGGGTGGTACAATATCTGCAAATCAATAACTGTGATGCACCACATAAACAAACTGAGAGATAAAAACCATATCCATTGATGCAGAAAAAGCATTTGACAAAATCCAACATACTTTCTTGATAAAAACTCTCAGCAAGGTGGGAATAGAAGGATTATACCTCAACATAATAAAAGCCATTTATGACAGACCCACACTTAACATCATACTCAATGGGCAAAAACTAAAATCATTTCCCCTAAGAATAGGAACAAAGCAGGGATCTTCATTCTCACCACTCCTGTTCAACATAGTACTGGGAGGACTAGCCATTTCGACCAGACAAGAAGAAATAAAAGGCATCCAAATTGGAAAAGAATAAATAAAACTGTCCTTATTCACAGATGACATGATATTGTATATAGAAAACCTCAAAGACTCCAGAAAAAAACTACTAGACTTAACAAACTACTAGACTTAACAAGGTAGCAGATACAAAATTAACACCCAAAAGTCTATGGCTTTTCTATTCACCAATAATGAACTCACAGAAAGAGAAATTTAAAAAGCAACAAAAAATTAAGATATCTAGGAATAAACTTAACCAAGGAGACAAAGGATCTGTACTCAGAAAATTTCAGGATGCTAAAAAAAGAGATAGAGGAAAATATGAACAAATGGAAGAATATACCATATTCATGGATTAGTAGAATCAACATCATTAAAATTTCCATACTACCCAAAGCAATCTATAAATTCAATGCAATCTCCATTAAAATACCAATGGCACATTTCAAAGACCTAGAACAAATTCTCCAAAAATTCATCTGAGAAGGAGAACTTTTCCACCAAATGCAACATTCAAATTCACAATTTCTCTTAGTAATCTGTCTATGGCATTTATAGCATGACTGGATGCCATGGTGCATTCATCAATAATAAGAAGTTGGGCCTTTTTAATGGTTTTAGCAACTTCGCCACACACTGCAGCAGCCACCACAGGTCCCTCAGCCTGCACCCTCTCTAATCTGGAAGCTCTCAGGAGACCCCCTTCAATCTGGGAGTTTCTGTCTGTCTTTGCAATCACATGAGCAAATTGTCTGAGACCCCAACCTTTGCTTTCTCTCCATCCACCACCCAGAACAGTAACTTCTTCCACACTCATTTTGATATAGTGTCTAGATCGGATAGTGCGTCTGCTACCAGAACTACATTTCCCAGCATTCCTGGTGCTCCGCCGCTTGGGGCCAGAGCACGCTACCCTGATGACTCAGAGCCCTACCTTGAGCCCAAGGTGCCCCTGTGCTCATTTGCATGTCTCACGCAACAGGTAAACCCCACACCTCAGTCACAGCCTAACTATCAGAGCAACCTACATGCGAGCCTCGTGAGGGGATCTCATGGCATCAAATTCCCCTAACCGTCCTGAGGTCACTGAGAAAGGTCGCGACTCAGTCAACAGTAACTGTAAGGAAGGAGGGATCTCGCCAGCCCTTAAATACCATGTGGGCAGAGATTATAGTGTGGTGCTTGCTTACCCTGCATTGTGGACATGCCCCTGTCTGCTGTCCACACCCCCTGTCTGTGGGTCACACCTGCTGGCTATGCCTCCTGTCCCTGATTGGCTAGTAGTGTAGCATAGGTATGGTCAATTTGCATGTTACTCTTTTATTAGATAGAATGACAAGTACTAGAGAGGATGCAGAGAAAAAGGAATCCTCCTTCACTGCTAGTGGGAATGCAGACTGGTGTAGCCACTGTGGAAATTTTTTGAGGGTGTTTGTAATTGCCATTTGACCCAGTAACACCACTTCTAGGAATATATCCCAAGAAAAAAGAAATATCAGAAAGGATATATGCACCCCTATTTTCATAGCAGCACAATTAACCATAGCTAAGATTTGGAAACAGCCTTAAGTGCCCATCAGCAGATGCCTGGATTAAAAAACTGTGGTACATCTACACAATGGAATATTATGCTGCTGTGTAAAAAAAAAAAAAAAAAGCTATTCTTACCATTTGCAAGAGCATGGATAGAACTGGAGAGCATTATGCTTAGTGAAATATGCCAGTCAGTGAAAGAAAATACCACATGATTTCATTAATGGGTAATAAGAACATTATAAAATGATGAACAAAAAATAGATACAAAGGCAGAGAAGCATCAGACAGTCAAACTACAACAGAAAGGCTGGAGAGGTTTGGGGGGCGATAAGAGATCAACCGAAGGACTTGTATGCATGCATATAAGCATAACCAATGGATGCAAGACACTGGGGAGGAGGGGGTGGTGAAGACATCTGGAGTGGGGGGTAGGGAAGGCCCGAGGAAGGTCAGTGGAAAAAAGAGGAAGACGTATGTACTACTACTTGTAATACTTTAAACAATAAAATAAAATGTTAAAAAATCAATTAAAATAAAATAAATTATGTAATTGTTGTATTATTAAGATTTTTTTGTGGTGGTAGTCAAGATACATTTATAACTAGGTGTGTTTTCCCAAGAAGTTGTGTTACTATTTTACCTGAACCCATCTTAAAGCAGAAAAGTAAATACTACATTTCATGGGAGTGTGATATGCACATTTAACATCTCTGAAGTGTGGATGCACCTCAATTTCTGTCAAGTCACAAATAAATTCACAGCATGTTGTTCTTTTCTAAAATAATGATTCACGCCCTACAATGGACAATGTATTCAATTCAATTAAACATACTGACCTCTCCACCTCTTCGATCACTTCAAATCAATAATGTTAAACTGTGATGCTCTAAACACCAACTGCCAGCCCTGGCCTGAACTCAGCCGCCAGCCTCTGTTCCCTGTGGGAGCCCAGCCTGCAGCCCCGCAGGGAGGCCGCCCTTTTGCTGGTGGTGGGCAGCAGTGGGGAACCCCCACGTGGGGCCGGAGATGGCAGCAGCTCCGGATGGTGGCCGCCTCCTGGGAAAAAGAGGACGCGGGGACCAAGCCCAGAGGGAGCAGCCTATGGAGCTAATGAAGGTGGGCCAAAAGGCAGCCAGAAGAGGGACAGGACCCCTGGGGAGCCTTCCTCGTGAGGGGTTACGGCCGGGAAGGCCAGGAAATCCATGTCCACTGAGGACCTGCCGGAGCGCTTGGATTTCCTGTCGGTCCCTGTCCATGTGAGGTCACAGTTATCTCCCGCCACCCACAAGAAACTCCAGGATGTGCTTGGGAAAAACAGTGGCTCTGGTCTTGTGAAGGATCCATGTTACTTGGCTGGCCCTGGACCCAGGTCACTCGGTTGTCCAGAAAGAGGCAAAGAAGAGATGCTAGTGCTCAAATACCAGTCCAGCCCTCGATGGGGTGGTTCAGGCTGCAAAGTAGTTGGTGCCTCCATTCCCAGCCACTGTCCCGGACAACCGGACTCTCACACACACACACAGGGCTGCAAGAGCATCTCACAGACACCAGGATAGGACCACTGACCACACTCAGCTCCACTCTGTCTTCCCCTGCCCCCTCCAGCTACTGTCCATAGGCTGCCGGTGATCAGCCCACCCCGAGGGACGGTCAGACAGGCCAGCAACCTCTTCTGCCCTCCACCCCAGCAGTGACTCACAGAAGCAACGGGCTACAGTCTGGCCCAGCCTCCCCGTCTTAGAGGCAATGAGCCCCACAGCCCAGAGCACGAGGCAGAAGAGGGGAAGAGGAAGCAGCCTTCCCTACCTCGTGTGACGTGGGCCCACACCATCAGAAAGAACAGCCTCCCCAAGGAATCTTGCTCACCCGAGCAAGCCTGAAGACCTATGAAAAAAAAAAAAAAAAACAGCAGAACCTCCCAAGTTCAAACAGCACTTCCCCTGGGGGTCCTAAGCACTCCATGGAGGATCTCCCTCCAAATAAGGAGTCCGTCCTGCAGGCCTCCCCACTGCTTTGGGAGGACTACGATGATGAAGTATTTGTGAAGGACTTGCACCCCAATGCCACTTACCACCCCACATTTGAAGCTCTCCCTCTACCCCCACCCTCACCCCCTCCATCGAGCCAGGAAATCCTGGTGAATAGCTGGGATGACCTTCCTTCCCAGCTCTGTGTGAGGCACAGCTGGACAGCAAGGATGGCATGGAGCTCCCTGCCAATAGGACAGTTGCCAAGGAAAGGCCTGTGCCTGAGGCAGCCCAGTTGGTTGGCCATCAGATACCAGTTTCTAGACCCCAAACTTTCGTCAGAAATTCCAAGACCCACGGGCCCAGCCTGCCTCCCACCTCAGGCTCCCGGCCCCAGCATGCTGGGCCCCTCAGCTGGCAGCCAGGCCCAGGAAAGCAGCCTCCTGCTCTGACCCAAGACCTCATCCAAGACCCACTTCGTGGGACTTGGGGTTTAGAAGACAATGCCAGTCCTGGTCCTCAGAAGACATCAGAACGGAGGTGCTGGTCAAGGAAATTGTCCATGAAGACAAATTTCTGGCAAACATTTTGGACCCTGACTCCAGGCTGAAGACCACCATGGATCTGATGGAGGGTTTGTTTCCTGTCCATGGTAACTTGTTGCAGGAAAATGGTGTCAAGAGGAAGGCCATGCAGAGCTGTCAGCTAGCTGCCCGGGACTGGAAGGCAAGAGGAGTGAAGGTAAGGAAGCAGTGGGCATGTTGGTCAACTGCCCTGCCTACTACAGCGCGTCGGCTCCCAAGGTTGAGCTTCTAAACAAAATCAAAATATGCCAGAAGAGATGAATGAGGAAGAGGAGCAGGTGGGTGCCAATGAAAAGAAGGCCGAGCTCATTGGAAGCCTCAGCCACAAGCTTGAGACTCTGCAGGAAGCCAATGAGAGTCTGCTAATGGACATGAAGCTCAATAACACCTTGGGAGAGGAGGTGGAGGCGTTGATCAGTGAGCTCTGCAAGCCCAAGGAGTTTGAAAAGTACAAATATTCATCGAGGACTTGGACAAGGTGGTCAGCCTGCTGCCTCTCCTTCTTGGGGCGCCTGGCCCACATGGAGAACGTCCTAAGCGGTCTTGGTGAAGATGCCAGTAAAGAAGAAATTAGCTCTCTCAATGAGAATAGGAAGATCCTGGCTGGGCAGGATGCCCAGGAGCTCAAGGAGAACCTGGACTGAAAGGAATGCGTGGTGCTGGACATCCTGGCCAATTACCTTTCAGAAGAACAACTCCAGGAATACCAGCGTTTTGTGAAAATGAAGTCAACACCTCATTGAGCAGCAAAAGCTGGATGACAAGATCAAACTGGGCCAGGAGCAGGTCAAGTGCCTGCTAGAGAGTCTCCCCTCGGATTTCATTCCCAAAGAGGGCTCCCTGGCACTGTCCCCGGACCACATGACTGAAATGAAATGACTCCTGGGGCAGGGGGGTACTTCCGGTGGTGTTTTTACTCTGATAACTTCTCCACTCTAACTGCTTTTAAAACATCCACCCGAAAGATCACCCTTTCTTTCCACACTACTTAATCTGAAAAATGTTTCGGTACAAGCCACTGTTTAAACTCTATGGGTTTGGGGGGTTTTCTGGATAAAAGGAAAAGATTCTATCCAGGAAAAAGCCTGTATTTTCTTTCTCAACCTTCATTATTGATCTGAGAGCTTCAATGCTGCTGGGAACTTAGCCCTTTTTATTATTACTTTGTAATAGAAAGAAAATTAATGAAACTGTGAGACCTGATTGGAGGGTGTTTGATTATTTAGTTTCCAACAGGCTTAGGCAACAGAGATCAGTGTGTGCCACCCTCAGGAATGTACCCACAGTGACCTGCCTAACGTGTGGGCCATGCATCCTGACAACAGGTACAAGGACTCATTAATGAAGGGTCTGCAGCATAAAGCTTTAAAGAAAACACACACACATAGCAGAAAATTGTAAAGCCTTGAACATTGTTATTTATATTTTTTAAAATGAAAAGGATTATTATGTTTGCATGCTAACCACTTATTTGATTCTGTTTTGTGGTGGACGTAGATAATTAGGTTGTTAAAGTTTTGTATTTTGTAAAAACCTTAATGAAATGAAGAATTCCAAAGACAAAAACAAATGCCAACTGTCAAATTTTAAAACTTAAGAAAATCCTTAAAGCCCTACCTGGTTTGGCTCAATGGCTAGAGTGTCAGCCTTCAGCCTGAAGCATCACGGGTTTGATTCCAGGCAAGGGCACACGTCTGGGTTGTGGGCTTGGTCCCCAGTCAGGGGTGTGCAGGCGGCAGCTAAGCAATGATTCTCTCTTATTATTAACTCTCTCCCTTTCCTTTCCTCTCTGATATATATATATATACATATATATATATATATATATATATATATATATATATATATGAAAATCTTTGAAGTTTAGAGCTCTTCTCTCAAACCACTTATCTTGACAAATAAGAATTGGTTTCTGGTGCAAAAGACAGGCAGGACATATACAGATGTGTTGTTTCATAAAGTCTGTGAAAGGAAAAGTACTCAGGCAGCTGCATAAACATGTTACATGATCTTTTCCAGTTTGCCATGAATGATATATAAATAAACTATTGCCACCTCTGGCCAAAGACATTTCATATGTGTCAAGGCCAACTCTGGCTGGAAGTCTCAAGACAAACAGGGACCTCACTTAAAAATCCTATCTAATAAAAGAGTAATATGCAAATTGACCATCACTCCAACACACAAGATGGCTGTCCCCATGTGGTCAAAGATGGATGTGGACACAAAATGGCCAGCAGGGGAGGGCAGTTGGGGGTGACCAGGCCTGCAGGGGAGGGCAGTTAGGGGCAAACAGGCTGGCAGGGAAGCAGTTAGGCATCAATCAGATTAGCAGGGGAGTGGTTAGGGGGTGATCAGGCTGGCAGGCCGCAGTTAGGGACAATCAAGAAGGAAGGCAGGCGAGCAGTTTGGAGTCAGCAGTCCTGGATTGTGAGATGGATGTCTGACTGCCCGTTTAGGTCCGATCTAGGATCAGACCTAAAGAGGCAGTCGGACATCCCTAGAGGGGTCCCATATTAGGAGGGTGCAGACTGGGCTGAGGGACACACCCTCGTGCATGAATTTCATGCACCAGGCCTCTAGTAAGGGTATAAAACCATCTAAGCTCCATACTCTACTGGGAGAGTTACAGACAGCTTTTCTGACAAGTAGCATCTCTGGCAGATGGTTCTGAATCTGAGTGAGGGTTATTGCATTATTTCTTTTTATTTTATTTTATTTTATTGATTTTTTACAGAGCGGAAGGTAGAGGGATAGAAAGTCAGAAACATTGATGAGAGAGAAACATCGATCAGCTGCCTCTTACACACCCCCTACTGGGGATGTGCCGGCAACCAAGGTACATGCCCTTGACTGGAATCGAACCCGGGACCCTTCAGTCCACAGTCCAACGCTCTATCCACTGAGCCAAACCGGTCTCGGTGCATTATTTCTGAGGAAGGACAGCCAGCTTGCTGTGCCTCTGGGTCCCAGATAATCACATTTGAAAGAACTCTCCAACCAAGAGAGCATTGTTTTAAAAACTGTGTCTGTAATTAATGCCAATACTACTTCATTATTTTGTTTTTGTTTTGTTTATCTCCAAACCAATTATGCTTCAGCTGGGACAAACACTCATTTCAAAAAGACCGGTTAGAGAAGAGCAGGCTATTACACCTGCTTAGTTATGATTAGTAGTTCTGTCCCACAGGAGATGAAAAATTTGTTTCATTTGGCTAGTGCTATCTGTTAGAGATCATCTGTGGGGGGAAAAAGACACAGAGAACATAAAAATAAAGAGAAAAGGAAATACAGTAACAAAGCCCATCAGCAAGGGAAGCAGGAGTGGGGCTTCCATGACAGCAATGACAGGGGTGACCAGGCAGCATCGTTGCTATTGCCAGTGGTTCATTTGGAATGTCATCCCTTGCACCAAAAGTTCGAGGGTTCGATTCCCAGTCAGAACACATACACAAGTTGTGGGTTCAATCCCCAGTAAGGGCATGTGTGGGAGGCAGCAGATCCATGTTTCTCTTCCCCTCCTTCTCTCTAAAATCAATAAAAATATATCCTCTGGTGAGGATTTAAAAAATAGATAAGACATCTTTACAGCTGAGGGATTCATACATTCACCTGCATCAATAACTTTCATAGGCCCATACTATAATTCACAATAAATTTATAAATAAATCACAGTAAATAATTGTATCATACATCACCCCATCTCATCTCTGGTTATACCCCTCTTAATCTTAATACTAATATTCTTAAAAACATGGGATCTCCCAGCCAGCATGGCTCAGTAAGTAATGGTTCAATTCCCAGTCAGGGCACATGCCCGAATTACAGGCTCAGTCCCCAGTAGGGGGCATGCAGGAGGCAACTGATCAATGATTCTCTCTCATCATTAATGTTTCTGTCTCTCCCTCTCCCTTCCTTTCTGAAATCAATAAAAAATATATTTTAAAAATTTTTAAACATGGAATAATTATGGTGTATTTGTGGTAGAAAATAGATATGGTAATGCCATGTTCCCTTAAAGAACATTTTGCTTATTAGTTTATTTAATGTTCATTCTCCTCAACTAGGAAGTAAACTCAATCAAGACAGAGGTTTTGCTTGTTTGTTTTCTCTCCTTTACACAATGCTGTATTCTCAGTGCCAAGAATAGTCCCTGGAATATTACATCTGCTTGATATGTATCTATTGAATAAATGAAAAGGTGCTCATATCATTTAGGGACTTCATAAATTCACTATATTTTTATAACATTAATGATAAAACATATAATATTCCTTAAGACTGAGTGAGTACAGAAAATGTAGAAATTTGTGGCCCAGTATCGTGTAATCTCTGAAGTGTATTTCAACCTAATAATTAAATAGAAGTATTTATTCCAAATATTCTAGCACTAATACTTGAAAATAGTGAAAGTCAGATACACTCCTTCGTGACCCATCAGCCAACTCATAGGAAGTGAATGAGAACATAATGTCTGGGTGTATATAAGGGAATCTAATTTCTATTTTTCTGTGCTACAAAAACAATATGCTGTATGGTGTATTTAATAATGCTCTCATATTTTATTTGTAGCCAGGGGTGCAGAAGACTAGCCACGTCTGGTGGCTGGATACCAGTAGAGGGCAGCAAAGAGCCACTTGAGAGAAAATGGCTAGACAGGGAGATTTAGCTCCCAGCTGAGAGCAGGGTCCTTAGCCAGACTTACAGTGTGCTAATGAAGAGCAGCCCATTTGGAAAACCAGTCCACAGGGTAGCCAGCAAGAATTGAGTTCCCAAGAATTGAAGCCAAGAAGCAAGGAAGATGGCAGGAAACGACACCAAAATAGTCAGAATAATCCAGATTCTGGCTCAGCACAGCTCCCAGAAGCCATTGATTCAGACAGTGATCACTGGTCAGAGCTGCTGAGTCAGATGAAATCTTACATTCATTCCAACTCCAAGATTTTGGACCCCAAGATCACGAAGAAATATGTTTTGGAGTACAGTCCTTTTGCAAATGTTATCAACCCAAAACTCTGCAAGAATATAACATTGTTAGCATTAAGAGGAGAAAATTATATTTGAGTGAAGAGTAGCAAACATTGACTCTACCATGTTACAAGTGATGCCTGGAATTCTCCAAAAGTTGTGATTTCTCAAATGGAAGCCTAATGACCAGCAGCAGGGTCAGTCAGTAACCTCAGCTCCCAATGTGAGGGCCCAAAGCTGACAACAACCAGGATGAAAAGCAGCCCGTCCAAGAACAGGATTCTTGCTCCTTCCCCGTATCTTCCTCATGGTGTGAGCTTAGATGCATCATTTAGCCTTTCCAGGTCAGTTTCCTCACTTCTAAAATAAAATAATGCCTGTCTCTATTGGGTCAGAGAGGAATTCACAGGCGAAAGCATGCCTTGTTAAATTTATGCAAATATAGGGTTTTTTATTACCAGTGTGAGTAATAGGAAGAGCAGGAAGGTATCTAGGGACCAAAAGAAAAGCATCTAAAAAGTAAACCTTTGAAAGGTTCAGAATTTTCTTTGCAATGAACCCACTTCTATCAGTCCAGGTCAGTATAGTTATGATTCTCCTTGTTTAAGTCCTCAGTCTTATGGGGGCCTATATGAAATGCTGAGCATGTTCACATCATGGAGCAGTATTTGCCTCCTAGGAACAGTCTTCTCCTTGCTAAATGTGTAATGATGTTCCAAGCCAGACAGAAGTAGAAGATACTTTACTGCCATCTCCTAAAGGAAAGTATTCCTAGGGCCACAGAAGCGAAGAAGAAATGTGAGCTGTTTGCAGCCAGAACACTTAGGCTCTGGTTCATAATAATAATAATAATAATAATAATAATACACAATCATTGCCACGAAGAGATGGAACACGTTAGAAAAACTCAAATACAGCTGCCTCAGCTTTGTATTCAGTTTAATCCCATTCCCCCACTGTGATTTTTCTGGATTGACAGCAAGAGAGAACTGATTGCATGCCAATGAGTTAGTAAATGTTGACTGAAAAGTTAAGATTTTTGTCATTATTTAAAGCAGACAAAGGGGGAGGTGTTTGGAACATAAAGAAGAAGGATTTGTTAATTCTTTCCATTCTTATTTAGGATGAGATGCCTAACTGGAGAATTCATAAGGGACATTGAAGAGACACAAATGACAACAGAGGCACCAGAACAGGGTCTTCCCAAACGAATTGATGATTTATAGAATCTTTTGAGTTATAAGAAAAAGTGGAGAGTTCAGCCTCCTCATTTCATATATAAGGAAACTAAGGCCAAGAGAAATGGTATGACTTGCTCAAATTCTCCCAGGTGTTAACCAGGGCAGCTATCTTCTCAATCTAGAATACTAACTGCCTAATAGTTAGTGTCCCAATAGTAGTCAAATCCATAGTAAAAACACAGAAAGTATTGATCAAAAATAAAATAGAATGGGCAAAATGTGCTTCCTTTAAAGTTATAAAACTGGGTCCTTATATTCCAATAGTCATCTGCTGCTTTCCTAATAGGAAATGATGCACACTTATACCTCAGTAAGTGCATGAACAGACTACCCATGCACATGGCCAGCTCACAGTCACAGAGAATGAGATGAATTCCTCCTTACCTGTCTAATGTGTTAAATGCCAAGAAAAGGCTAAATTGTTATTCTGAAAAGTCTTGCACTATATGTCTCTCTGCCATTGCTAAGACTTCACCTGTGTTCAGATATTCCATATATATATATATGAATGAGGTGGAGTTCATCCAGAAATAGGAATCCCATTTCTTAGAATTTCAAAATATTTTGAACAAAAGTGATATAGACAGAGTGAGCATATATGTGGTGACTTAAAACAAATTTTATTATGTTCCCTAATATTGACTACACACCTATTTCAAATCAACTAAATGGTTGATATAGACAAAAAGAAATCTTGAAAAATTCTACATTTCCAATTTAGTTAAGTGTTTGTAAATTTATACATTTTGTTTTAGTTTGGAAAATTACTTAGGTAAAGCACAGTCCACAAAATGAAAGTCTCTTTACATGAAATTTAAAACATTAGAAGAATATTCTTACAAATTTCAATTGTCCTCTGCACACTTGAGCTAGTAAAATATATCTTCTTTCTCTATATAACATTATCTAAATTCAATAAAATGCCCTTTGACATCAAAAGAGTACTCATTGCCAGACAGACACTCAAAATTTATTAGAAAAACCAAGATGTCTCTCTACTCTGAAAACCTGGATAAGCGATCTCACATCTTCATCACTATTATTGAGCATTTTTGTCACTAGATGTCGCTGCTGCTGTTCGAATGAGATTTTTTCCTCCTATCCATTAAAAAAAGAAGGTTCTTACCATCTGAGGAATTGTTTTTTATTGTTGGGGTTTTGGTGAGTGGATGATATTTTACATATTAATGACTGCAGATCATTTAAAGATGAAGAAAGAATTGGAAAGGTGCAGTCACTTGCCTAAGGATCTATAAGAAAAAAGCCAGAATTGGAAAACTGTTTCATGTTTACACTTTCTGGGCTTTTAAAAAGCAAAAGTGTTCCAGGTGGAAGCAATGAAGGCAATTATCTTTTTATACCCAAACCCGCTGAGTAGTACCTATGACACTTTGAGTGACTTTCATTTGCTTTCTCCCTCACGGTCTTCTTGGAAACTGGATACATGTGAAGCATGACCTTCCCAGGCCACACTTTAAAGACAAAGAGAAAAATGACAAAAGGACGTCATGTAAGCCCAGGTGATTCCTTCCCAGGGAGTCTCCTCCATGGCGAAGGGTGGGCAGCAAGTCCAGGATAGTCCCCACACACACACCCAAAGTTACTAAAACTAGACAAACAGACACAACACTACACTCGGTCGTATACAGAAAGCATCTCCAACCCAGTTTTCCTGCCGGCAGACAAGAAAGCCAGCAGCATTGCCTTCCCCAGGCCATGGCTAACTAAGGACCCCGAGGAGGCTGTGGGAGCAACCCTGAGATGCTGTCGCAGGCCGAGCTGGAAAGGAAGGGGTGCCTGAGGGGAATGTGAAGGCAACTTCACTGAGAGGCAGCGGGGGGGCACGGATGAAGCATCCAGCTATTCCTGCTCCCCAGGGAAAACCAAAAATTCACCGCTTCTTGGGTGGGTTGGCAGGTGGGAGACAGAGTGAGCTCTCTCTCACGCACTCACTGAAAGTTGCCCCCTTTTATCAGCCCCGCCTTAAGGGGAGCAGAACGGAGCCTGGGGGAATGGACTGCCTAGAAAAGAATGGGAAAGGGGCCTGCGTCGCGGCCGGCCTTGGGAAAATCTCCACAGATGAGCATTTTTGCTGCGCTTAGTGGCCCTCATTAGCAGCCTGAACACGTAGGGGAAGGCTAACACCGCCTGTTAATATAATGCGGGCAGTAATGATAGACTTGGGAGTGGAGTGGAAGCGCTAGTTTTACATAAAACAAAACGAAACATTTCTGCGGACTCAAGTTCTTAGGGTTAGTAAGGTGGAGTTAGTTTGGGGCGGGCCCTCACTTGAGGGGGGGGGGAGGGAGGCATGTGCTGGACATCAGTTTTAGAGGTTTTGGGGGGAGTTTTTTTGTATATTACATTTATTTCGACCATCTTAAAAATTAACCTCTACAACATGAAAAGAACTTCTTAGGCCGTGGTTCTGAGGTCACGACACAGGGAGGGAGGACAAAAGCGTCGTCTTGGGGCGTCTTCTTTAAAGCCCTGTGTCAGGACTGAGAACTGACAGATAAGAAGGTTCTGAAACTCAGAGTGAAAATGGTCACCTCCGCCGCCCTCCTGCTGCTTCCTTTCTCTCCCATTTAGAAGGAGACAGAGATGGGGGAGGAGGATAAAGATAGGGATGGGGTGAGAGAAGAAGGCGGAAAAGGGAAAAGGGCTCGAGGAAGTGAGAAACTGAGGGAGGCAAGGAAGAGAAGAGGGAAAAACAGCAGGAATAACATTGGGCACTTGATGCCCAACTATTTATCAGAGTTGTTGTTTTTTCCAAAACCTTCAACTTGCTTGTTCCCTCCTCGGCTTCCTAGCAAACTTTCGGCTTGAACAGTGTTGTAGGTGCATTAGACTCTCGATTGCAATAATTACAGGCTGCTGTTGTTCCTTGTGATTAAGCCCCTTAAAGCAAGGGCCGGCGGGGTGTGGAGACGAGGCTGGACGGCGGGCGCGCCCTGCGGAAGGTCTGTCTGTTCCGATGTCAACCGGACCCTGAGCGCACGGAGGGGCTCGGCACTTCCCTCCCCGTGGCCCCTGCGCCCTCGCTGAGCCTCTCCTGTCTCCCAGATTTGCTGGGAAATGGTCGGGCAGAGTCTGGGACGAGGGTAGCTTTTTCTGCCAGAGGAGCCTATGGGTTACAGCAGACAAAAATGCTACAAGACCAGGAGTCCCTTGGGCCTGATCCCCAATCCAGCCCTCCCCCGCACACTGTTCGTTTTTTCGAATCTCGAGGACTCAGTGTAGAGACCTGAGCTCTCACCTTCCCCTTAATGTCTTTACCTCAGAACATCAAGCGGTTCATTTGGGAAAATCCAAAGACCCGCTGGGCTTGAAGAATTGACCAGAGAGAGCTGGGGTCGCAGACCTTCGAGTTTCAGGGGTGGTTGCAGGGGGCGGAGGGGGGGGAGGGAGGGAAGAGCGGACTGGGGGGAAGTCGGGGCGGGGAGGGGGGTACGCCCCGTAAGCAGCCAGCCTCAGAGGAGCCCGGCTTTGTTTTCTGCAGGAAAGCCCTCAAAAGCACTGGAATACGGTGGTTCTGGCATCAGCCATCGCTTCCTAAGACCCAGAGCCAGCCTCCGCTGGATGAATTGTGGCTGAAAGTGGATTCTCGCGCCAGACCCAAATGACTCCTGACCTGCTGCCCTAAGTCGCTCCGGGTCTTTCCTGGGAGAGCACCTCGTTGCCGGAGACTCGGCGCTCCTGTCACTTGTGTAGAGCAATTACTAAGAAAATATTGTGACGAGGTTGTAGGGCGTGTGGGGCTTGAGGGGGTGCGGAGGAGGGAGTTCGTTTGGAGAGCAATTTGCAAAGGAATATTAACTTTGATTCCCCGATCACCGCCGCAACCCCGTTGGCGTTGGGTGAGCTGCTGAGTGCTTCCTCTAGGTGGCGGGCGTTGGTCCCTCCACTGTCAGGCGGCTGCTGGCTCCCAAACGCAAGATTAAGCTTCTTGCTGGTTAAAAATAATAACAGTAATAATATAGAGGTATGGGGCTTTTTTCCCCCTTTGGATATTTATTTGTTGCAGGGGGAAGTCATTGATTTTTTCCTAAGCAAACTGTGTTTCTCCTTCAGTTGGTGGAAAATAAAAACTGTTTGAATAAATAAGTTATTTCTGAACATTTTGTTGTCAAAGTGTTAAATGTTCCCGTCATTTTTATTCAAACACTAACATGATTACAGCCAATTATATATTCACCAGTGTTCTTTATTTTAGAGTAATTGTACTTGTCACTAATAAAACAGAAGCATAATGGATCGCTACTGTTCTGGATTTTCAAGCAATTTTGTGTAATTTGATTGAATTATACATCTTATCTGCTACTTTTTTATTTTTATATTTGGGGATCCCATTTTCTTGAAAATTGCAGCTCTGTGCTTGTTTTGTTGTTTCTCCAGTAACGTACACTTCGGTAACACTGATAAATAGAAAGTCCCTTAGACATGTCGAAAATCCGCTGTTTCTTTCCCCACCCCTATCCTCCTCACCCCTCCCTGTTCTTCTGCGGGGAAGACCTGAACTCTGTGCGGCCAGGCAGGCTGAGCCACCGGGCCAGCTCACCCAACAAGCCCAAAGCCCCGACAAATTCTCCGTTCACTCCAAAGCAGCCCCCTCCCTGCCTGGAGTCTTTGGGGTTTTGTCTCTTTCCTGTAATGACACTGTTGGGTGTCTGGGGCTTCAAACGTGCCAAGACAAGCCAGCCATGGGTTCAGTTCCTATGCAATATGTATCAAGGGAAAGGGAATACACAGAGCAGCCAAAAGATAAACTGTATATATTATTCCAATTACACAACCCCCAAACGTCCTACCTACTCAACCACCCACTCCCCAAAATAACAATTATTTGTTACTCTCTTGTTCTTCTTGGTTCCAGATATACATAGAAAACTGGGATCAATAGTTTCTCCCTAAAAATAAAATAAAATAAAATAAAAAGATAATTTCATTGAAAAGATACTAGGGGGAAAAAAGACACACATCTACCTAGTGTTCACATAGCTGAGCAAATTAAGAAATAAACATGACGGTAAACACGCAGGATGAAAGATTTTAAGGAACCGTCTCCACAGCTGAAGGGACGAGACTGTGCAGTTCTTTTCCCAATGAATCAATCCGTCCAGTTCCTGAGACAGGGCTCAAAGGCCCCGCTAGGAGCTGCAGCTGCGAGGTGGAGCCAAAGGCTCTGACAAGTGGCTTGTGTATGACCCAATATTTATCAATAACAACAACAACAAAATCAAGTGAAACCAAGGCTGGGGATTTTGAAATACTTTTAAAGCCCTGGCGTGGATTCGCACGTGAGGGGGGGTGGGGTGGGGGGGGAGGGCAGTACACTGGGTATGAGTTGGCTCCATATGCCTGCCCTGGGGAGCAATCCTGGGGCAAAATCCAGTACTAATTGATCCCTAGCAAGATACTGTCAGCTGAAAATGTTCCGTTCGAGGGGACAAAGAATGAGGAATGTGTGGTAAGCATTTTCTCCCAAGTAAAACGCGGTATGTAATCAATAGCGCGTATATACAGATAAATAAGGAAAGAGTATTTCTTCAAATCAATGAGGAAAATCATGTCCCATGTGCGATTCCAGAATTCTCTAAAATCTAGTGTCTCGCGCCCTCTGTTTTGTGTTTTGAACTTCTTCCAGGAAAACCTGCGGCCCCGCTTGGTGGGTTCCCAGCCGGAGAGAAGACACTCATTACAATTAGGGGCCATTCTCTCGTCTTCTGGGGTGTTGACTCTCCGGCTAAAGGTAAGGTAGGCGCCTGGGCAGCGGGCCGAGCGGCGCGGTGGGGGCGGCGTCGGCCTGCAGGCGGTCGGAGGCAGGAGCCGGGGAGCCCCCGGCGAGCTCGGCGCCCGCAGCTCCAAGAGGGCGCGCGGCAGCCGCCTGCCGGCCTGGCAGGCCCTCTCCAAGGAGCTGGCTTTCTCAGCGTTTCCGTTTCCTCGTGGCCTCATCTATCTTATCTAACAAGTTCACGCTCCAGGAGAAAAGAAAAGGGTGAGAATAAAAGGAAACCCCTTCAAGGTAGTGATGAATCGTTCACAGGCACGGAAGCCCAACTTGCCGACCGTGCTTTCTTCTCCAAGGTTACTTTCTCTCCTGCGCGCCTCAGTACAAAGCCAGGAGGCAGATACACTGGTAAACAGGAATCTATCTGGGATCGCTTTTTAAATAAGAGTGACCCCCCCCCCCCCCAACACCGCCACCACCACTACTTTTGTTGTAGACTCTGGGATGGAGGATTCGGATTGTTTTGTTTTCACATAATAACGGTCACTGGTTCCTGACGCCATGCCCAACCAAGCTCATCTCGCCGCTCCTCTGCTCCTTGCCTGCCATTCCTTCCCAAAGGGCAGGAGAGAAATGGGGGTATAACTGCTCTCCCCTACTGGGTTCAAAGCCCCTTATATGTAATTGAATATTCCGAATTGACTTCACCTGCACGCACCCCAGTCTATTCACTCTGATGTGTGCTTTATACAAATAATAAGCTTAAAACCTTTAACTGGTCTTTTTTTTCCCCCCCGTGCTCGCCGTGGCAGATGACCTCTTCGCCCCAAATTATTGATCTGTGTGCATGCTTCCGGTGTGATGTGCAAACACGAGACATCTCGGCTGAGAAGGTAACGTTAACGGTGAAAAATCCGGAAATGAAATCTAAGAGCAAGTCCTCCAGCCTGATTGCGCTGGGCAGATGCCGGCAACAAAGGAGCGCGGGGTAGCGCGCACGGGTGTGCGCAGGGAGGAGCGAGGACCCCTGGACGCTCCTGGCCGGAACCCTTGCGGTTTCAGCCTACAGGGGTGAACCGAGGAGAGAGAAGATCAGGACCTTTTGGCAAACGAGGCTCCCACGGATATTCTACTGCTTCGATTTGGCGGGGGAAAGGGGAAGACCTCCAGGAAAGACATTTCAAGAGTTAGGAGGCAGGTGGGTGTGAGATAGGCACAAGGGAAACTGGCTAGTTGGTTTGTTCCCCCGGGATTTTAGAAAGGAAGCAAATGTATTTGGTTAATAGTTTACTTTCTCTCATATGACTTTCCCCAGGCAGAGGGAGACGTTGGGATGAATGGTTCTCTGCGTGCCCGCTGGTCTGCTCACCCCATGCAGTTTTCTTTCTTCTCATTCCTTCACAGACCGTATGTAATGAGAGTGAGAGCGTTTTCTCAGATGTACTCATGGGTCCGCTGTGTGGGCTGTTCGGTGTCCCAGATGGACTTTTAAGAATTGAGAAGGTTGCTGGTTCAGAGCTGGCCGCCTAAGGGCGCGGGAGTCGCACTGGTCCATCTTCATTCTTGCACAGGAGTTTGGGGACTTTTTGGAAGGGTGTTTAAAACTAGGGGAGACTCAATGCCCCACCTTCTCTGAACCGTGCAATAACACATCCCAGCGTAGATTTTTCAGGGTCCTATGGGAAATCAGATTGTAGCTCCAACTAATTATGGAGAACAGTTACGTGATAGTTAGAAGCTCGGCATTTTGAAGCCTGTGAGCTTCTCTTTAAACCTGACATGTATTTAAAAGTAACTTTTGCCTTCTTTTGGTGTGTCACTGGTGGAAAATCCAAGGTAGCATTGTCTTGTGTGCTGTCTTTGGCCAAGTCTCACTTTCTCCCTTTCAGATACACTGGAGGATTAAAACTGAGGACCTGAGCCCTACCCGCGTTCATTCTCCTTTACCATCACCCTTCCAAATCTCTGTCTTTCGCTTTAGCGTTTCCTGACCACTGTGAAGAAGCTGCACCCTTTCCTTGGACGACCAGAAGGGAAAAGGGAATTGGCCTTTTAGTGTGTGATTGTCCTAAAGGTGTGGAACCCTTTCTCCAAATTGGGGTAAAGAAATGGAACAGGCTTGTTCTCACAGAATCAGGGTCTCAGCTTTTCCCACAAATTGTCCACCCTTGAAGGTCCCGAGTATACTGACAAAAAAAAAAATCCAATGACCAGGAACGAGTGAAAGGGTAGTAGGCATGTTATATTTACAAAAAAAAAAAAAAATGTGCAGAGTAGTCTGACTGAGAGACTTTTCTAAAGTCCTTTGGTCCTGGGGTGGTCATATTCCATCGTGTATCTGTCTGCACCTGTCTCTCTGTGGAGAAATATTGGGGAGAAGCTTCTCCACCTGTGTTTTGTTGCAGGTCTCAGGACCACTCCTTTCCATGACTATGTACTTGCCTTCAGAGAGCTTGGGACCTCTGGCAGAATCAAGGAAACCTGCCTGGAGAGACCTAATCCCAGGATATCTCTATCTAGTTCATTCTTTCCCCTTCCTTCCTTCCTTCCTTCCTTCCTTCCTTCCTTCCTTCCTTCCTTCCTTCCATTTTTGAAACCTTGGACTTACTTGCTTCCAAAGTGGTTCCCTAGCTGATATAAGTTAAACATTTCGACTCTCAAATAGGAGGCTCTCCCTTAGATTTTTTTTCCTTGAGGTTCTCAAGGAAAATTGCCATTGCCACAATGTTATGATGGAAGGATGCTGAAATGACAGGCCTAGTAGACGCTTGTCTTAATCATCGGCTTCTTAATTTAGTTTTAGTGCTGTGTGTGTGAGAGAGAGAGCACAGAATATGAATATATATATATATATATATATATATATATATATATGCGCGCCCCCGGGGAGATTGAGGGTGCGCGCATGCAGAAAGCAGCCGCCTAACAACCTGCAGCTCCCTAATGAGTGATGAGGTAGGGCTGCTGCAGGAAAGTAACACTTCCCTGGTGTGAAGACCTCTTACTGAGAAGTTTAGTTCACTACTGTTCTCGCCAACCTAATCTTATAACCTGTAACCAAAACCCACAGAACAAGGATACAACACGCTAAAGAGTAATTTATAATCACTAAATGTTAGCACCATTACCTGCTGTTAGGGAGGGATTACAGAGAAGTTGGCTGAAATGGGGGCGACCTTTCTTGTTACAGGATCTCTGGAATACCTGGATGCCTCTGCCTGTGTTCCACTCCCTCACAACGTCACAGGGTCAGGGATTCCCTGAGCATCTGCAGGAAGAGAGCTTTAGCTAGAGCTGCACACTGGGCACCCCTTCAGGGATACCCTATCCAGGGAGCTGAGTGCAGGGTAGATTTTAGGTAGGAATGCCTTGTCCTCCTCTAACAAGCAGGTAACAAGGAAAAAAGGGAAGCTCAGAAAGCTGAAAATAGGCCCTAAGGAAGACAATGTATCACCGCCCAAAAAGAAAAAGTAATGCGCTGCTCCCTACTCGGATGCAGTAGGCGGTGGGGCCTTGGCTATTCATTACAACTAGAAACGGAATAATCTAACTCATTTCCCAAGCAATTCTTCCATTGGAACTGCTTACTGAGTCTGTCCTCCTTTTTGGTGGGGTGGGGGGGGAGTGGTAACCAGAGAAGGAAAAGTTCACCACTATATATACCAGAAAATTACATTTGCTCTGACTTAGGCTTTGATTCGTTAACAATGTGCATTTGTACATGTATGTGTGTGAGCTCAAAATTAGGCTGCTGATGAAAAAATATTAGAATGCTGTAGAATTTGTTTCAGATCTGAGACCACTAGGTGCCCTTTGTCTTTTGATGGCAATCACCCAGACTGAGTGAGGTGGGAATACAAAGTCGGGGCTTCTGTGTTTAGGAAAGAAGCCCGAAGTGGACATGGGCAGTCCTTCAAATCCAGTTTGCACCCAAATTGTTTAGGAAGATATACAAAGCTTCATCTAGGGACTTTCAGCTTGCAAAATACTCTGTCCAAGAACCCCCTCCCCCTCTATTTCATCTAGTAGCAGTTCTAAAAAGAAGCCATTGCTGAGACAAATGTGGGCTGCTGGGTAAACAGTGCATGTTTTGTTCAACAAGCCTACCCCCACACCTATATATGGCACTCTATCTCACTACAAAGTCCAATTAAAATTATTAACAGGAATTCAAGCTCACTTCACCCAAAATTGCAAATGACCTTTTTTCATTACGGAGCCCAGATCTTTAATATGATCGTAGTAAACTATAATCTATTTATTCCTACGCAAATATCCTATTTTGGGAGACTTGCATTCATGCAATCCTTAAAATAATATAACACTTCTTAATATGCATGCAAAACATTTTTTAAATCAATATAAGTTCCTGGCACATAAAATCAGATTATTACAGCTCTCATTAGCAGACTCCAGTTTTTGCTGTTTGAAAGTAAACAGAAGAAAAACTTTTTTTCCACCTGCTAAAATTTCATGCAGGATTACAAAAACAATGCACACTCGGCTTTGACCTAAGAAACACCTTCAAACATTAAAAATTCATCAGTCAGGGCTGGTGGTGTATTCAAGGAATGCTCCTCCACTTTGCTGCTGAGCTTGGATTTGAATAAAATGCCCAATGTTAACAAACAATACCCACGTTTGGCACTTTGTGTATTAAATTGATCAAACAGATTTTAGGAAGCACAATGCACAATTTGTACAGACCTGATTGAGTTAATATAATATCAGCAAATTTTACATAGAAATGATTCTGTTTCTTTTCTTTGTGTTTAAAACCAGCACAGATTACAAATTTTAATGATCTGAAAATGTTTGGTATACAAAATCATGCTTATTTCAGTATTAGCAAAAACACAAGAAATTTTTCAACACAAACACCCAGCTGTGTCTATTTTAAAAGCAGTTCAATGACAGCTTGCACTTATGAGCATGCAATCAGCTAATTTCGCTTTTTTTTTTCTTCTGTGTTAATCAACACTTTCCTTCCTGCATATCAGAGTACAAATAGTATAGTTACTCCACATCAGTAAATGTTTACGTAACCTGTCCTTTCCCAAGAATCCGGTTACACCGAATCATTTCACGCTAGAGCGACTACGAAAACGTACCGGGCGTCCACCTCAGAGGGAGCCCTTGTGTGCCATTATAAGTGGCGAAGGGAAGGGGGGCTGTGGGAGGGGGAGAGAAACAGGGAGTAGGTGGAGGAATGGAGAGACGGAGAGAAATGGAGGAGAAGGGGTGGGGGAGTGAGGAGGGAGGTGGGAGAGGGGAGGAGGGAGGAAAGCCGGTTGAGGGAAAGTAGGAATAAGGAGCCTGAGGAGGGGAGAAGAGTGGGAGGAGGAAGAGTGAGCAGGGGAAGGAAGGCCCAGAGGTCTCCGCAGCCTGGCCCAGAAGGCCCATTAGCTCACCGGGCTCCTGTGGGGAATCTGAGCTCAGAAGTCAATGTTGGGGGCCGTGTCACTAGCAACGCTGATGGCTGAAACCCTGGAATTGCCCCTCACGTGTAAATAGAGTTTGTTTTGAAGTAAGAAAATATGTAGAAATAAGGGTTGGGGGAAAATACATTCAGTGGAAGGATAAGCGACGGTTAGTCCAATGTCCAAAGCTCCTTTATGGCAGTTTTGTAATGGTCTATTTTTCTCTTCAGGGTTTATTCTCTCAGAATTTCAAGGTGAGGGTGGGGTGAGAAGAGTGGAAACTCCCTACTTTCCTTTATGTTAGAATTGAAATTTAACACTACATGGTTTTATGCTTCCTTCGTTTTCTTAAATACCACATCTGCCAGATGATCTGAGTTCATCAAAGGGAAGAAATGTTTACATTTTATGGTTATTTACAGAGGAGGAAAAAAGGGTGCTTTTCATTTATGCTTCTCCTGCACCTCCCTCTTCTCTCCGCCTAGATCCTCCGTAAAAGTGGTGTGTTTCGTGCCCATGTGGGATGAAACAGCCTTTGATCAGTGTGCTCCGAACCAAATTCCAATCCCTGGGAAATGCTGGGCCTTAGCCCTGCCCCTGGCCACGGGATCCTTTTAAAGCCCCCGAATCACAATCTCCCCTCTCACTTCAGCCCGCAACCGCACTTCCCAGTCCCAACGCCCAGGAAGCTGGGGTTGCGGGATGCACATCCCCGCAGCTCCTCGGTGCCTTCCAGCCGCAGTAGGAGGGGAAAGGGCTGCTTTAGTGTGCGCTTATTTCAGGACTAAGGCTCGCCCAAATTAAAAAGCACTTCAGAAACGGAAAGAAAGGAATGAAAATAGGAAGGCTTTAAAAAAAAAAGAAAAACGGAAAGAAATAGACGCCCATCCTTATTTTCCCTCCAATGTCAACAAGCAAAATGAAAACATTTCCAGGGTGATCGCCAGCGCCTACTCGCTTCCAATTGGGATTAGAAGCGGAGGAGACGCGGAGCGGCGAGGAGAAAGCGGCGAGTCACCCAGCGAGAGCGGCGGAGGGGAAGGAAGAGACACTCGGAGATGGCAGGTGTTACCTGGTTTATTTCCAGACTGGCATTGTTTTCTCTCTGAACATCCCTCACTTCGGAAGGCCCTCCTAGGAGCCCCCCACTGCGCCGCCGCCCCCGCCGGCCGCCCCGGCGCCGCGAGCCCCGGGCCCGGCTTCCCGGCGGCGCCCGACCCCAGCCCCGAGCTCGCCGCCGCCCAGGCCGCAGGAACCAAGTAAGTAACCTGCCCCGCGCGCCAGCCCCCTTCCTCCGCCTCAACCCGGCGTTGCCAAACCTGTCCAGGCCCCCCGCCCGCGCAGGTGCGGGGCGCCCTCCCCACGCCAGAGGGGGCCCTCCCCGCCGCGGCATCCCACACCTCGCTGGGTGGTGCCTCCGGGGCACACGGTTCTACGGGCTCGCAAGGCCTGGCCGGCCTGCAGTCCGACGGGGAAAGTAGTGCCCAGCAGTGCCTCTCCCGCTCCTCCATTTCCTGCCCTCCCAGACACCCTCTCCCCGCACTCCCACGCTTCTCGCCGCCGCCGCCGCCGCCGCCCCGCGATTAAAAATAAAATCGGGTACAAACTTTAATCATTAAGGACAGAGACTGACGCTCAAACGAAAATGACCCAATGCGGTGAGGAGGCAGGCAGAACGTGAGATATTGGCCCTAAGAGGGGACTTCGGTGGGGCAGCCCCGCGGGGCGGAGGGGCGCGGGGGGCGCGCAAGAGGGGCCGCGGCGCAGCGTGTTCCCGCCGACGTATCCCTGCGCGGCACGGCGAGGTCGGGGCCCAGCGAACGGGGGAGGCGGGGCCCCGGAGGGGGGCGTGCGCCGGTGGGCGGGGCGTCGGTGGGTGGGTGGGTGGGCCTGGACCCGCTGATTGGTCGACGGCGGAAGAGACGCTCCCGCACGCCGCCGGTCCTGATTGGCCCAGCGGTAGGAAAGGTTAAACCAAAAATTTTTTTACAGCCCTAGTGTGCGCCTGTAGCTCGGAAAATTAATTGTGGCTATAGCCGCCTCGATCGCTGTCTTCCCGGCTCGCCGCGGCCGCTCCGGGACGCGCCCGCCCGCCCGCCGCCCGGCTCTCCCCCCCTTTGGGTTGCTGCTGCTGCTGCTGTGACTGCTGCGGGGCGAGGAGGAGGAGGAGGAGGAGGAGGAAGCAGCGCGGGGGGGGGGGGTGCGGGGGGGTGGGGGGGAGACCTAGAAGTAGAGTTGGGAGCGAGGGAGCTTCACCCCCGGGGCGGTGGTGGTTTCTTTTTTCTCTTTCTTTTTTCCTTTTTTTTTTTTCCCCCTTCTAATTCCTGAGGGGTGGTTGCCGCTTGTGCTACATGACTTGCCAGCGCCGGAGCCTGCGGTCCAACTGCGCTGCTGCCGGAGCGCTCAGTGCCGCCGCCGCCGCCCGCGCCGCCCGCGCCCCGCTCGACACCCACCGGTCGCCGCCGCCGCCGCCGCCGCCACCGCCGCCCGCCGCCGCCCCTCGACGACTGGGTGATGCTGGACATGGGAGATAGGAAAGAGGTGAAAATGATCCCCAAGTCCTCGTTCAGCATCAACAGCCTGGTGCCGGAGGCGGTCCAGAACGACAACCACCACGCGAGCCACGGCCACCACAACAGCCACCACCCCCAGCACCACCACCACCACCACCACCCTCACCACCACCACCCGCCGCCGCCGGGGCCGCAACCGCCGCCGCCGCCGCCGCCGCCGCCACAGCAGCAGCAGCCGCCGCCGCCGCCGCCCCAGGCACCGCAGCCCCCCCAGGCGCGGGGCGCCCCGGGAACCGACGACGACAAGGGCCCTCAGCCGCTACTGCTCCCGCCGCCGCCGCCGCCCTCGGCCGCCGCCCTGGACGGGGCCAAAGCGGACGGCCTGGGCGGCAAGGGCGAGCCGGGCGGCGGGGCCGGGGAGCTGGCGCCCGTCGTCGGGCCGGACGAGAAGGAGAAGGGCGCGGGCGGCGCGGGGGAGGAGAAGAAGGGGGCGGGCGAGGGCGGCAAGGACGGGGAGGGGGGCAAGGAGGGCGAGAAGAAGAACGGCAAGTACGAGAAGCCGCCCTTCAGCTACAACGCGCTCATCATGATGGCCATCCGGCAGAGCCCCGAGAAGCGGCTCACGCTCAACGGCATCTACGAGTTCATCATGAAGAACTTCCCCTACTACCGGGAGAACAAGCAGGGCTGGCAGAACTCCATCCGCCACAACCTGTCCCTCAACAAGTGCTTCGTCAAGGTGCCGCGCCACTACGACGACCCGGGCAAGGGCAACTACTGGATGCTGGACCCGTCGAGCGACGACGTGTTCATCGGCGGCACCACGGGCAAGCTGCGCCGCCGCTCCACCACGTCGCGGGCCAAGCTGGCCTTCAAGCGCGGGGCGCGCCTCACCTCCACCGGCCTCACCTTCATGGACCGCGCCGGCTCCCTCTACTGGCCCATGTCGCCCTTCCTGTCCCTGCACCACCCCCGCGCCAGCGGCACTTTGAGCTACAACGGCACGGCGTCGGCCTACCCGAGCCACCCCATGCCCTACAGCTCCGTGTTGACTCAGAACTCGCTGGGCAACAACCACTCCTTCTCCACGGCCAACGGCCTGAGCGTGGACCGCCTGGTCAACGGGGACATCCCCTACGCCACGCACCACCTCACGGCCGCCGCGCTCGCCGCCTCGGTGCCCTGCGGCCTGTCGGTGCCCTGCTCCGGGACCTACTCGCTCAACCCCTGCTCCGTCAACCTGCTGGCGGGCCAGACCAGTTACTTTTTCCCCCACGTCCCGCACCCGTCCATGACTTCGCAGAGCAGCACGTCCATGGGCGCCCGGGCCGCGTCCTCGTCCACGTCGCCGCAGGCGCCCTCCACGCTGCCCTGTGAGTCTTTGAGACCCTCCTTGCCCAGCTTCACCACGGGACTGTCCGGGGGACTGTCTGATTATTTCACACATCAAAACCAGGGCTCTTCTTCCAACCCTTTAATACATTAACCTCCCTGGGACCGGACTGTAAGTGAACGTTTTACACACATTTGCATTGTAAATGGTAATTAAAAAAGAAATAAGTCCAGGTATTTTTTATTAAGCCCCTTCCCCCCCCACCCCCCCCACCCCAAGCCATTTCTGTACGTTTGTTCAGTCTTTAGGGTTGTTGATTATTCTAACAAGGTGTGTGGAGTGTCAGCGAGGTGCAATGTGGGGAGGATACATTGTAGAATATAAAGTTTGGAAGTCAAAATTATAGTAGAACGTGTATCTAAATAGTGACTGCTTTGCCATTTCATTCAAACCTGACAGGTCTGAGCCGCCAGATTTCCATGTGTGCAGTATTATAAGTTATCATGGATCTAAATGGTGGACGCAGACCTTGAGAACAACCTAAATTATGGGGAGAGTTTTTAAATGTTAAACTGTAATTTGTATTTAAGAAGCACTCGTAGTAAAGGTGCCCAAGAAATTATTTTGGCCGTTTATTGTTTTGTCCTTTTCTTTTAAAAACTGTTTTTCTTTCTTTTGTTTACTTTTAGACCAAAGATTGGGTTCTAGAAAATGCACTTGGTATACTAAGTATTAAAAAAAATGAAAGTTGTTTCAGTTGGCAGCACTGCCCGTTCAAATGAATTGGAAGGGGACAAAATTAATGATTGCCTTCAGTTTGTGTTGTGTATATTTTGATGTATGTGGTCACTAACAGGTCACTTTTATTTTTTCTAAATGTAGTGAAATGTTAATACCTATTGTACTTATAGGTAAACCTTGCAAATATGTAACCTGTGTTGCGCAAACGCCGCATAAATTTGAGTGATTGTTAATGTTGTCTTAAAATTTGATTGTGATACTGTGGTCATATGCCCGTGTTTGTCACTTACAAAAATGTTTACTATGAACACACAGAAATAAAAAATAGGCTAAATTCATATATAACTTGATACTTTTGTCTCTTTTATTAAGTAGAGCTAAGTTCTAGAGAATTCAAAGGCTTTTTCAGCCAAACAAAATTTAAACGCTCCTTTCATTTGAACTGAGACTTTAAATGAAAAGAGTATTTTTTCCATTATGGAATCAAATTTTACAAAGGAGCAGGCTATTTAATAAACACTAGCTTTAAAGTATAGGCTTTTCAGCTGATATTTTTAAGTTTCTGTAGATGTACTCAAAAAGAGATAATTTAATGTGCATAGTTATTTACCCTGTGTTTATTTTCAAATCAGTCAATAGAATGCTTTTTATATTGTTTCAGGTTTCTTGTTTATACCACTTGGCAAACTATAAATAAATGTATGTGGTTAGATCGAAGTGAATATAATGCATACAATATGTAATATATATAGACACACAGAGCCCTTCAGTTCAGGTAAAATTTGCGCTATGAATGCTGCAAATATTTTTGTTTAAATATTTGTATTTATACTAAGCCAGCATTTATTTTGGTCGTTGTTTACTGACAATGAAAGAGTTCTAATAAAGATATGCTGAAGTTGCAATATAGATTGCTGAAGTGCTCACCTGTTGTAATGACTTGCAGACCAATGTTTATATTTTATTTTTAAATTATAACAATTTAAAGTTCTAGAAATTCAGAAGCAGTAAAAGGCCTCTTTCTCATTTTCTTTCATTTTTGCAATGTAGAGGTATTTGATTCCCTTTTAGATAAGTGTATAATCTAGAGATTTGTTTCTTTGTTTACAGTCATAATTTAACTTGTAAATACGTATGCATGCATATATATGCATATATATAATTTTGAATTGTTTCAGCAGTCCTATTGCAATGACTCCAGAAAATAATTATAAAACCTAAGTAAAAGGTTTAGTAACTAATTGGATCCTGTGGTGAGTCCATGGAGGACAAGTTGTTCATTTGTTACAATTGTATAGTCTGAAATGTGTTCTGCAGTAATGCAATAAGCTGGCTACTTCTTACAATGGGCCCAATGAAAAATAATCTGTCCCCAAGATGTTATCGGCAAACACTTAGAGAGTTGCTCAAGGGGGGAAAAATAAAGCCTAGGAGAGAAGCAAGAGTGACTCAAATAGATTTGAAATAGAAATACAGCACAGTTAATATTGGAATATGGGGATGGATGGGTTGCGAATGGAGAGGTAGAAGAAGAAAGTGAGAGAGAAGGGAGGATAGAAAAAAAGGATCTTAAAAGAAATAAAAATCCCCACTATCAAAAGAAAGAGTGAGAAAGAAAGGGAGGTGTCGAAGAAAGACAGAAAGGTAAGGGCCAGGATAATTAAAAGAGTTGGAACCAAGTATGTACCAATAGGAGATGGACTAAGATGGCTAGTTTTAATTATCTCCTTTAAGCAGGCTGGACATGATTTTATTTTTTTCATATGAGAGCAATTTCACCAAAGATTAAAGTTGCTTCAAATTTAACAGTGCTTCAGCATGAAGCATGAAAAAAAATCCCACAAATAAATTATTTTAGAAGCCAAATTTATGGCTGATATTAAAAATAGTGATAAGAGCCCAAGTGAATGAGGTTAGGCAAAGGGGATCTCCCCTGATGCATTTGTGAACAAAATAGCTGAAGGAAAAGTGTGTTTAGACTGAAAAAGGTGATGATGTGTTTGCTTTTATCTGGGATTTTATTTGTAGAATGATAATGTACTGGCCCAGAAGAAATACAGTCTTTTGCCGATCAAAAGTTGAAGAGACAGTTGAACTCTTATATTGAGTTAAAAGGACATAGATCTGGAAGAAAGATTCCCTCTTTGAGTATTTTTTTAGCCATATTAAATAGCTATATTTATTTGTGATAAGTGTTTATTTGCATGAGGGAGAAATAGAATTTCAATGGCAAACAGTAGAGTTTGAAGTCCAGATTAAAACTGACTTCTTTGAATTCATAGGAACTAAGGACTGGAGTGGAAATTCTACTTGGATACATGTCCAAGTTACATATGGGGCACAGAGAAATTTGTGAAGGCCTGCTGCCCAATATGAACATTTCATTTATCTCAGTCTATCCCACCATCCTTCAAGTTACCGTCTTCAAAAATACATGACAATGTAGTGTGGCATTTAGTAGATTTTTTTTTACAACAAGTTGATTGTAATATGGTGTTGATATTTATTTTCACCAATCCTTGCCAGTTAATAATTACCTTATACCAGGAAAAAAATTTTCAAAACTTTTGAACTGTTTCTTCATTCATAATCACAACTGTTTTCAATGAGATGAAAATTGTTCTTTTTGAGATTTTGGAACTAAAAGTGATCACAACTTATAACTTGAAATTCCAAATTACATTTTATTTCTGGGTTTAAAGTATTTTACTTGAATTTATCTGGTATAAAGTTAATATAAGTTACTAATATATAAACATTAAGAAAATGGCTTAGAGCAGAAAAGGATTCTTCCAAATATGTTTCAAGATTTAATACAAATATATTTATGATCATAGAAGAGTTCATGTGATTTCTGTGACTTGCATAAAATCAAGGGTAGAGAGGCAAAAAGTGAATCTTCTTGTGTGTTGATTATATTTAAGTTGCATATTTCATCCACATAGATAGATAAATTGAATATATTTAGAATTCTAAGTATAAAAATGTAATTTCTAAAAAGTGTGTTTTTCTACAACATTACTGAGGAGCTTGCATGCATTGAAGTAATTTGCTTTTGAGATATTAATGTTATGTAAAGTTAAAGTGTCTGGTTGTGTTGGGGACAAAATGCCTGTTGGAGAAATAAGCTAGCAAAAGGTGAAGGTGAAGATCATTAGAGGTTTCAGAGCTGGCTGAGATGGGATACTGGGGTTGTGTAACCGTGCCTAGAGGGCGGGGTTCCTGTACATTCCTACTTCAGCAGATAACCTGCCCCCAACACCACTCCAGCTTCTGCCAGACAGATGGAACTCTCCAACACGGTAATCTGTGCAGCCATCCCCACAAGCAGGGTAGGTGAAACTTGCATTAAAATTCTACCCTCTTTTTTTTTTCTCTTTCTTTCTTTCTTTTCTTTTTTTTTTTTACTACGTGAAGCCAGATCCTGAAGATATGAAGAGAATAAGGTCATCTAGATTCTCCTTTAACTCATATTCAACTGTCTGCATTCTCTCTAAGAGCTACCTACCTGTTAGAGTTCAAAGGCTCTCTTTTACAGTACTTCATTTTCTATTTTTTGGTGTGCTTTTTTTTAAGGGTTTCTTTTCTCATCCCAACCATTCCCTCTTCCCTATCCCTTCTCCAGGCCTCCCCTCCCCCAACCACCAGCAGTTAAAATTATCCACCTCTTAGTTTTGGCCCCTAAACCGACCTTTTCCCCACTGTAGTGGTCAGTTCGCTGGAACTTAGTCCTGAGGGTGTAGCTCCGGGGAATATGTGATATATTGTTATGGTTTGAGTCTGTTTTCTTCCTTCCGATTTCTATCTGTTTTTTCCCTCCACCCAAGACTGCCTGAAGCTGTCTGAGGATGCGGAAGAGAACATTTGCGACCTGGGAGCGCTCCCACCCCCAGATCGGTAAGTAAAAGTGATTTTCAGAAGGGTGGAGGGCTACCCTGAGCACCTTTGACTGAGTCTTAAACCACGACTTTGAGGTCCCTGGCGAAAGTGCTCCTATTTTTTTATTATTATTATTTCCTTAGAGGAGTGTGCTATCACGGAATTAGCTGAGGAAATGCATGCCTTTTCCATGGCGGCAGAAAGTCACTGTGAGTCCCTAAGAGGATGTAGACATGGCAAAGAGGGATGAAGAGAAACCAGGCAAATGTATATGGAGAAAGGCTAGCAGGAGACTAAAATAGGTCCCAAAGTGCAAAGTCATTCATTTCGTGGAAATACGATTTCCGCGTCTAACCGCAACTGCGAGAATATCCTAACTGGACTTTCTTAACGTTTAAACCCGTAAGTGTTCTTGTCTTTGAGACAAAGCTCTGCTCTAGAGCCAAAGATTACCTCGTTCTAAAGTTTTCTTTTTGGGGTGGAGGGGAGCAAATGCTTTCCCTCCCCATTTTCACACTGACATTGCCAACCTCCCCCAGAGCTGGGCATCCACCCTCAGCTTTTTGGCCTGGGTCACTCAAGTCCCCCCCCCCCCAACACACACACACACACACACACACACACACACACACACACACACACACACACGGATTTAGCAGAGATGCTCCGTGTGGAGTGCAGCGCACGGGGCGGGGGGCTGCCCTTGCCGGTTCGGAGGACGGGGGAAATGAGCACCGTTCTGGGCTCGGCTCCGTCCCTGCTGGGAATAGCTCAGGTCCCGGCTTTGGGAATCGCAGGCAAATAATTGATTCCTAATGCACACTTAGGGGACAGGGGTGTAAGCTCCAGAGCCTGGCTGTCCCGAGAGTGGCTTGGAGCTCCCCCAACACAGGCTGGTTCCACCAGAAGCGACTTTGGGGGCTTCGCTGCGATTTCCTATCAGCCTTCTCGGAACCTCCTGGGGATGCAGTTGGAGAGAGAGGCGCGGTGGTGGGAACTGAAGCCCTAACAGCAGGGACCCGGCGTGCTCTGTTTTGTTTTGTTTTGTTTTCCCCTCGGGGTGTGGAGCCTGTTAAAGTGACTGGGCCTGCGGGGTCCGCCGTGGGCAGCGCGGCCGGGAGGAGAGGCGCTCGGCTCCTGGAGGCGGACGCCGGCCTCGGGGAGGACGAGCGCTGCGCGCGAGCAGCAAGGTGAGGGCGCTCTTGCCCAGGACAAGCAGAGCGAGTGCCCAGCTCACACGGCGGAGGCCGGGAGAATTGACTCCGGAACCGGCTGGTGCGCTTCCCCGCCTTTTCCCTTTCTCTTCTCTCACCACTCCCCCCCCCCCCGCCCCCCCCCTCCCCCGTTCGCCCCTTCCTTCCCTACCCCATAAAAGTTGATTCTTTTGTTTACCTGGTGCTGTTTCAGGTCTCAGCACTTATTTGCTAGTTGATGATACTGTTTTCTCTGTAATAGACATCTTTTCTCCTTTCCACTCCCTGCTCTTCCATTTCGCTTTTCTACTGCTTGCTTATTCCTTTTCTATTCGATCGTGTGGGCCAAGGTGAAGGTTTTTTGTTTTTGTCTTTTCAAACAGGAAAAGAGGTAGCCTTGGGGTGGGAACTCCCTTAAGTACTAAGGGAGGCCCTGGGTTGGGGAGGGAGGCAGGGGTTGGGGGGGGGGGGCAGAGCATCCCTGCGTGTGGGGCTGTGGTCTCCAGCCTTGGAAGGAGAGGAAGGAAAGGACAATGCAAAATAGAGCTCGTCCACTTCTGACTGTCCCTCTATCACCCGTGAGACCCAGTTTCCATGCTTCAACATAATCCTTACCTGGCTTTCTGTCAAACTTAAGGTAGGCAGAAATTTTGGAATTGTAATCATAAAAGGTTTTCTAAATAATAACAAATAACTCTCAACATTATTTTTGTGGGAGCGAGAGGGGAGATAAAAATGCCCCAAGTCCTTTTCGCGGTCCGGTGCCTGACATGTATAATCCTCTTTCGAGGTCTTTGGCCTTTCCGAAGAGCTTCCCGGGACGAAAGCCCATGGCACATTGCTGAAATTTGGAGATTCCTGTCCAAGAGAAAACTTGCCTGACATGTTTGGATATTCATTTTTGCCGGAGTTCAATTTCTCTGCTCAGGTAGCATTTACAGAATCAGGTCGTAGTCTTCAGTTTGATTCCCTCTTTCCTTGTCTCATTCTTTAAATCAGAATGCGGGTGTAAAATGCAAACATGTTCATTGTTGATTCCGTTGCTCAGGAAGACTAAACACTGTAGTGGGGTTAGAGAGAGTTGTTCTCAGTTCTCATTTTTTCACTGCTCTGGAATAGTGACCTGATCATTGTTTTTTGAAGTTAAATTATCTGTTAAATTAGCCCTAATAATAACTGTTGATATTTTCCCTTTGGGTCCGGTTGCCCTGAATCCTTTTCCCTAGATGGGAAGAAGAAAGATCAAAGAGATTGCTTGGTCACATAAAAATGTAAAGATAATAAAAAGTCAATATTTATGTGCGGGTGATATTATGTAAGAGAAATCACTTTCAAAGAAGATGAATTTTATAAATAAATTTATTTAAAGGCCTGTGCTTCAGAAGAACCACACTAATTCAAGGATGACTGTAAATAAGCATCTTTGTTGATTAAGAAAAAAATATGAACACAGTATTTTCATTACTCTACAAAACCTAAATGCTCAAACTCATCATATACCGGTGCTTGCTAATCTAAAATAATTCTGTCATCCAGGGATATTCTCAACAAGGAAATTTAACTTTTAGCAAAATCTGAAATGTTTTAGATGTGAATTTCTAGAAATCCAAAGTATATTTATTTCTTTGAGTCAGACACTTGTTTGTTTTGCAATCATTATATGAAACAATTTTGGAATAGCGCAGACGCTCCCCGCCCCCCGCCCCTTGTTTCAGATTGCTTCATATGCAGGCACAGGCGTGAGAGCTTCCAGGATATATCAAGGAAACAACATTTTTCTCATTTGTTTTAACAAAAGCCCAAAGAATCTTTAAACCCAAGGGTAGTAGAGTAGTTCAAAAATCTTTTAAAATAATGAGTACTATTGTGTTTTTCCTATTAAAATGTGCTGAATGAATGAATAATTAGAGGCTCTGATGAAGGTTGAAAAATTCAGAACAGGAATGAGGTGATAATTTTGTTATTTAATACTTTTATAATTTTTATAATTAGCAATGTAAAGTTGGCAAAGCTTTCTTAGAAAAAAGTAGGTACTCCTCCCATCCCATCAAAAGTACTTTAGACTGAATGAAAGAATCAGGTAGAACTGGCATCAGGGCTTGTTTATTATTATTTCTTATTTATTCCAGTAGTAGTATTAGTGGAGTTGAAAATATACTTTTAATTATACATCGTGAGCTTATTGTAGGTTAGAAGACTAAAACTGGTCATTCCTACATCAATAGTGTTGCCTATTATTGCATTGATTTGTGTTTGTTTATATAGAGGCTTTTGGTTATTTACTTACATATTTCAGCATCTCCCTCTTGATTATTATCATAGGTTGGTTTTAATGAAAGCTTATATATAGGAAACATGCTTGATATATCAATTTTAAGTAAACTTGGTAGTAAATTATGTCAACCCAAAGAGTTTATGAAATTACTTATTTATATTTGCTTTTTTAGTAGATAACTGTTTCTCATTAAAACCTCAAGCTACTTGAAAACTTCCATTCTTCTCTTCACATATTGTATTGATGTGTTTCAATAAAATGGAAACACAGGTAATTTTATGGTGTCAGATATGATAGAATGAAACTGATGAATGTCTTGTTCTTTTCTGTTGGCACAACTAAGTTATCCTCATAACAATAAGGTGGCCTTTGTGTTTACTAATGCCCTAGATGGAAGATCAAGGTGCAGCAGGATTTGAATATAGAAATGGCCTTGTTTAAAAAATATCTATGACTTTAAGTTATGCCAGGGGTACTTATACTATGCAGAATATTTCAGAGTTCTCCAATACATATTAAATGCATACACTCATTTATTCTGTGATTTAGTGTATGTGTACCATTCTGTTGTATAAAGATGGGCATTTCTTGGACTAATGTCTCACATGTAAATGTTACGTATCAGGATTCATTTGGACAAATACAACACTCAAGACCATGGTTGTGCTTTACACGCACAATAGAGGGAGATTGTGATGCGTTTGCCTGCTTCTCTTAGTGGCATTACAAAATGTGGAAAGATGAATTGGAAATTGGAAAATAAAGTAGCTTAATTTATTGAGGGCTATTTACTTCTCATTTTATAGTTTTTTGTTGTTGTTGTTGTTGTTGTTGTTGTTGTTTGGAGGATGAATCTTTCCTTGCTAAAATTTTGGAATACATCTACCAAATATAGGTTAAAGTCCAATCCTTTATCTGTTGAGCTCCTGCATCCCCTCCAGTATTTGTGAAGTATATTGGGGAGAAAATTAACCGAATTATTTCTTGAGGATGAAAGGGTCTTGGGAGACGGAAAAGGTATCTCCTCAACCTGTTTTCCTGAAATTGCTTAACCTCAGCATCTGCACTGGGAGGTGGAGCCTCTCAGTCCAGGGCTGCAGCAGGAGGTGGCTGAGCCGGGACCTCAAGCTTTGCAAAAGGTTGAAAGGAGAAGCAGAGGGAGAGCTTTGTGTTTGTTTATTTAGTTTATTTTTCTGTCCTGTGCCAACCCCTTGAAATTAACACAGGAACATGGCCCTTTAGGACCAAGCACTCTTGGCATTCTTTCGATACTGAGATTCCAGAGCATCAGATGAACAGGACGGATAGCTAGGGTGTGTTCACTCAGCCCTCCCTCCATCTTTTTATGGACACACCAGCTCCTCCTCACGTGCATGGGGTAGTGGACAGTGTTGACTTGAATTGCGCTCGCTTGCTCCACATCTCTCCTGTGAATGAACCCGAAAACACTCGACAGGTCGTGAATAATCGTTTTAATGAGTGTGCAAAGCATGCGACGGGATGCACGGAGCTGTCGGGTTAAACAAACAACTTGTACCCCAACCGAATCTGATTGTTAAAGTGCAAAGTGATGTCAGTACCATTTTCATTGCCCTGCAGAAAACCATAGATCTGACATTCGGGAGTCTACTTTTTCTCATTAAAAATATTTTCCAACCGTATATGTGATCTTCTTTAATATTAATCTGAGCCAAACAGAACCTCATTTGGAAACCAGAGAAATTGTCATGTTACTACTTCAAAAATAAATCAAGAGAAAAACAAGGAATAAATCAGAACAGATATTAAAAGTCTGAGAATTTCTTTTTGTTAGTTCATATGTCATTGCTGATCAATATTGTAAAAATCTTACCTTTATATTTATATTCATTTTATATAACTCACTAGAGGCAAATATCAAGTTAACTGAATCTAATAAACTAGGATTGATCATTTGGTCCTATACTAATATAATCTCTGAACCTGTAAGGACTTTTTATATTGAAAATTTAACTAAAATACTTGCTTTTTATGTTAGCTTGTGAAAGGATGAATAGGTAGTTCCCACATTTATGCTTTCAAGGAAAACAGCTTGGAGGAAAGTAATGGGAAAGGAACCCTAATGGGCCACCCTCTAAAAACAATAACAAAAAGCACAAGCATAAGTGAGTTCTTCAGAAATCACAATCTCCCCCACTTTTTCTGCACAATTGCACTGAAGAAATAGTTTTTTTTCCATCCAGTTAAAAGATCTACTTGGTTCAGCCACTGCTGCTCCTTATCTTGTTCATTAAAAAAAAATGTTCACAATTTCAAACATCAAAAACCACATAAAAGAAAAAAAATAAAACCTCAAAAGATTTAAAAATATATATCCCTTTTACATACGCCTTCTAAAAAATTGTGGAGAAATGTGTAAAATATTTTCCTCCACCAGCACCTTCTATACATTCATAAATCAAAACAGCCAACTAAAAAGATGGTTGGGAACTCAGTATATTTGTTCTAAATAACTAGTTTATTTAACCAAAAAACAATATAGGAAAGTTAAAGGTTAATATTTTTTATTGGATTAAGTTTTATAGGTTTTGTATTTTACTTTATTAAAAACTGAAAATATATCATGTCTTACAGTCTAAAGGGTGTCCTCTAATAGTTATAATCAGCTTTAAAAATGAAATATTAGGATATGCTACACTTTAATATGGAAGCTCAGCAACATTTGATCATTCAACTCCATTCAGCTCATACTGGCCATATTGCTATCTACATCTGTCAATCTTTTTAACCATCTATTTTACATATGATTGTCAATATTACAACCAATGGAAATTAAATGAATGAATCCATATAAAACATAACCAAGGTATTTGATAGAGTAAGCAACTTCTTATGGACGTCATAGTTTTGTTATTATGGCTGCTAGTTTGTATACATCTGTGCTAGTTTAGCCACAATTGGATAAAATGGAAAGTATTGAAATTCAGTTTCCATCATCAAAACTTGGAAAAGACAAGCAGCAGTTTAGTATAGTGATTTTTGTGTATTTTAACTGTTATCTAGTGAATGTCTGTATCAAAATATCAATTCAGAATAGCCTTTATTTTCTAGGAGATGTGACAAAAAAATGACTATCAAAAAGTAGGGGCTTGCACTTTTTATTGCTTTAAATATTTGGGGGCATACAACAAGCCATGCAGTTATTCCCCAAACAGATATCTTCTCTGTGGGCTGACTGAGTTGAGGAATTTTAGGAGCCACATCTATTTCTGTTATAAATGTACAAATAACAAAACTAGAGGATGTATCTTTGTTGTTGTTGTTGTGTGCTTGTTTGTGTAAAGAACTATACAATTAAAACTTTAATTATATTTGAAAAAGAGCAGAGAGCTTGTTGTGGAATTGCATTATTGAATTTATATTCCATAGAATCTCTGTGGAGAGGGCTGAAATTGTATACCTGTCTTAAATGATGCACTCTCTTCAGCGAGGTGCATCAACAGCAGATGAAGGAAGCAAACCTGGAGGGGAATAATAGATATTTGGATGGGCCTAAGCAGAGGCAATCCACCTGCAAATGCAATTCACATGAAGAACAAGCAATGGGTCTTTGTTCTATGTCAACAAAAACAAATATATTTTTTTCCTCTACAAAGCAAATCACAGAGTGATCTTAGCTGAATTTGAGTGGGCTATGTATATTTCAATTATATTTCTGATCCCCAAGTCCTGTTTTATTTCACAGCTGCCAAATTTTATATCCAAAGTTTAGATTCTTTTCCTCCCAAATCCTACATTGGTATGAATCATCCCTGATCATTTTTAGTTTTTGGCTTAATTACTAGTTTTCAGCTTTAAATTACTGATAAACTAATTAATCTAATGTTCCTAAACTACTGTGAATAGTATAATAGATGCAATAACAACACAAATAAAATAAAATCTGCAGACATGACGACAAAAATAAAATGTTAATAATAATAATGCAAACAATAATAGCAGAAACAATTTTAAAATAATTTCTCTGGCTGAATAGAATGAAGAGGAAATTTGTGTTTCACAGCTGCAGTTAGATATTTCTCTGGTTTCTTGTTTCACTGGTTAGATGGATAACCCATTCTGGCCCAACTCAAGTGTTCTGAGACTCCATTGGTTTAATATGGTCTTTTTAATCGCAGAGAGTACTTTTGTACCCACTTCTCTTCATTGATATGGGTAAGTTCCTCCCAAACACCATTTAGAAGCAAATCAACTCTCAAAGGAGACTGGGAGCTGAGGCAGACTTGTGGCTGAAGTTCTGCTGGTGAATGGGCAAGCTGTCATATTTGGGATGCTGTAATCGGGGCTGTGGAGTTTGAAGTAGGCAAAATGCTTCAGTTATGAAATGTCTGTGAGCCAAAGAGAAGAGTAGCCCTGAGGAACTCAGCCATAGGACAGGACACAAAAATTAAGAATTAGGTTCTCCTGAATTTTTTTAAGGGATAGAGGATAGAAAGGGACAATAAAGTGAAGGGAAAAGTGGAGGAAGGAGTTCAGGTTGAAGATGTAATTGGGAGTGATCTAGCTAGTAAAGCTAAGCCCATCTCCTTAGGAGGAGGGAGAGGTGCTTTTGTCAATTGTAAACCTGACAAGGTTTATTGGTTCAGGTGTGAGAACAGCCACCAGCTCCTGAGGCTAAACTGGAAAGAATCTGCCAGTGAATCTGAGTCTGCAGGAATCTAACTATACTCTCAGCCCCAGGTTCGGAGCTCCCTGTGTTATCTCCTCCCTCCCCCAAAGGGGGGTGGGGGGAAGCAGTTGGCAAGGAATTAGGCTCAATGTTTGTCAGGCAGATGTTGCAGGTTGTTCGATAACTGCTTTCATTTGTGGAGGGGAAAGAAAGCTGGTTAGGAGAGGAAGGGTAGTTATAGGAGAACAGAGACTGAGATAGCAATTCCTTGGCAACACAGCTACCAGGGCCAAATGAATAAGAATGTTAACTATAGAAGGGTAATTTGGGAGCAAGAAAGGGTAACCAATATTTTTGTGTTGTTTTGTCTTATTGTAAATTAATGTAGCCCTAATAATTTATGGAAAAAAGACTTGCATGTCTTGTTAAAAATCAAATTACAAAAAGGCCTAACTATCAACCCTCTGTTCAGTCCTCTAGAAAACTTTTTTCTTTAGATATGGTACACACACACACACACACACACACACACACAGAATCCATAACTAAAACAGTGGTTGAAGGAAGAAAGGGAGGGAAAAAAGAAGGACACAGCTTCCCTGCTGGTTGTTCCTACATCCACCTTTTTACCCATAACAGCAGGGAGGCTGAACAATTCTTTTTCATTTCTGTTTAGTCTTTTCACTTAAAAAGGTATGAAATATTCCAGTTCATCAGAATAGTATTTTACTGAAGATTAGCAAAGAATGAGGAACTTTCATTTCTAGAGATAAATTCACTGAATATAGTCTGCAATGGGAGAAAGGCAGCTTTGGCTGCAACTGTATATTGCTTTGCTTTTCAATGGTACACCAGGTTTTCTCCCTGCACCAATAATAATAAAGTTCACTTCAACCCCTCTGGAAGTACAGCTCGGCAACTTGAACTCAAACTGGAGCTTTCCATATAAAATCCAAATCTGATACTAATAACAAGAAGAAATATTGTTATTGTGATTGTTTACATTGTTCTTTTGATTAATTGAAAAGTATCATTTGTGTCAATAAGATAATTAAAAGAAATCAACACTGCCAGTAAAAGTAACCCTCAATCTTGTTATATACACCCCCCCCCATATGGCTTTTAAGAATTTATTTTCAAATACTTTGGTTTTAATTGTATATAACTAAGAACCCCTGGTTCTTTGGAGCATACTTAACTAAAAGAAACCAAGTTAGAACTTTTGTAATGGGAATGTAGGACAGAAAGCAAAGAAGCAATAAAAGTTATTTCACAAAGTCATGCAGAATTCAGGTGCCCAGTATATGCGCCTATTTAACAAAATTAATAAACTTATATATTCCCATATCTTAAAAATCATTTAGCCAACACAAACCAGATATTTAAATGTTTATGCATATATGCACTGTGCCTCATATAGTTCAAATATATATGCTAGTTTATTTTATAGAAATTAAGACTAAATAAATATTAGCATTTCTAAGTTTTTAACTACCAATAACTGGGGTTTATTTGTGAGCTGTAAACACTAAAGGAAACCAGAACCATTACATTTTGTTTAGATTTTATGATGAAGCAAATACAGATTTCTATCTTGGGATGTGCAACAATAAGGAATTTAGGGGTGAGTGAAATTAAGACCTACACACATTTTTAGTAAACCAATATGTAGTAATTTCATTTTTTAAACACTATTAAGTAAAAGAAAGAAGACAGTTTCAAAGACAGGAGAATTAAGCAATGACATTTCAGAAAGGAAATGGCTGCAAATGATGCTAACATTTTTTTTTCTTTTCCAACAAAGAATTTCCAAGGCAGATACAGTTGCACAGTGGCAAAGCAAATATTTTAGAAGTGGGTTTGGGGAGATTTAATGGGCTGACACTAAATATTTATGAAGACTAATACTCTTATGAATAAGTTTGGGTGATTGTCAATCCTGCTCCTTAATAATTGGGAGGAGGAAGGAATGGGGGTGTACATGTCCAAACGTCCTAAGTATTGCTAATAGTGAAATATGACTTGTGTAGAATAAGGATTCCATACCATGGGATCTGCAAAAGTCTACTAGTCCTGTCAGGTTTACCCTCTTTTAAGTGCACATTTCAAAAACTTATCCTTTCCACTAGTTTCTCATTTGCAGTTATGACTTCACAGCCAGCTTGTATTATAGTTCAACACATCAGTTCAGTTTTGAAAAGAAAGCAATGGACAGGAAAAATAAAGTTAGTCTTAGCAATAAGATTCTCATTGGCAGATGGAGACCAGGGAAAACAGGACAGTGGGGACAGAGTAGTACTCCTTAAGTGAGTTTTGGGAAGATACTAAGTGAAAAGCTGTCCAGAAATTGGGATTAATAGAGCAGTTTAAATATAAATCTGCCGGAAATCGTGCTCCGTTTGAATGAAAATGAAGGAACTTATGCATATTCTAATTTTCTCTGTTTGGCTGCTATTTTGGAGGAAGAGACTTCTTTTGCTGATGGTGGGACTTTTTTTTTGTTCTGCACAGGAAATGTGTATATGAACACAAATATTGTCCTTCCCCTTTCCATTGCTCTCCTCCATCCCGCCACCCCTCTCTGTAACCAGAGGCTGCTGGGCTCCTCAGTCCCGTGGCCACTGATCCCAGGGTTTCTCCCCAGACCCAGGATAACGGGGGGCAAGCGGGGCCGGGGGAAGGAAACGAGGGTTCCTCCGTCTGAGTCACTAGACCTTTGGACATGAACAAGAGTTTTCCATTCCATGTTTGGACATTCAAAGAGCGCAGAGCGTGAGGAGTCAGACGATGACTGTGATGAACGTTCATTTCAAAAGCGGTTTCCTCTCACCGCCAAATTCCCAGGGGCGACACGTTTGAGGAGACGGTAAAGGTGATCTTATATAAACACGCGAAGATCTGTGTCCCTTTCCTCACGCCCTTGGCAACAAACAGGGCGAGAGCGTTTTGAGGACGGGAAGCCCGGCCAGGGCCTCTCGGGCCCCGGGGTCCTGACGAGAATCGGCTCCTGCGGGGAGCGACGGAGGAGCGGCGTCCGCCTGCTTGTGTGGAAAAGCCAGGGCTCCTGAGAGGGGCCAGGGAGCGGGACGCGGGCGTCGGCCGGGCCACAGTCCCCGGGAGACGGGGGAAGGAGGAGGGGGGCCGAGGGAGGAAAGGGAAGCTGCTCCCCACGCCGCGCCCGCAGGCCGAGCTGGGGCTCCAGGTTTAGTTCGGGGCGGGGAGTGCGGGGCGGGCGCGGAGGGAGGAAAACACGGAAACAACTCCGAGTGTCTACACCCGGGATCAAAACCCTGGAGGCAACCTGATTCCTAGCAATTTCGTTTCCAAAGAGCCGGGGATGACCTCCCTCCTCCGCCCCCCAAAGCCGCTCACAAAGCGCCGCCCGAGTCCGGGCTCCGCGGAGGCCGCCGCTCCTCGGCCTCGCCGCCGGGGGCGGGAAGGGGAGGGCGCCGAGATGCTCGCCGGCAGCCCCGCGGCCCCTACGCGCCCGTCCGTCCCCGTCGGGCCGGTGCCCGGGTGCCCGCTCCCTAACCGCCCGTCCGCCGGCACGTCCCGCTTCGCCGTCCGCAAACCCGCAGTCGGCGCCCCACAACCGCGGGGCTCGGGCCGGAGGTTCCTCCCCTCCCGGCCCCGAGGAAAACACTGGGACCTGGAGCGCAGACCTGTCCCTGGAGAACCCCCGTTAAGCCACCGCCCCATTCGTTAGCGCTCAGAAACCCGCACTTTTCGGACAGCCGCTGTGGTGCGGCAGGGCCTCGCGGGCACGGACAGCCCCGAGGAGCTCCGAGGCCTCGGGGTTTCTCCCGAGCGCCGCGGGGCCTGACTTCCGGTCCCCCGGGGGGCCCTGGGCCACACCCACACACAGCACTTCCGCCCCGTGGGCTCCTGCACTTCCGCCAGTCGCGTGGCAGAGGGCTACCTTGATAGCTGGCTTCAGTATCTTCCAGGAGGCTGAAGGGCCCTTTACCCGTTCCCTTTATTTCTCTTTATTTTCAATTTCCTGTAATGTCTTCACTTTATTAAACATGGGAGAGGGGGAGAGGAGAAGGGGGTGGAGGGCTAGGAGTTGAGAGTTAAGGTGCACCAAAGATAAATCTTTTTCCCCCCTTCTAATTTCAGGTCATCTGCCTCTTTTTGAATTTCTTGCACAAATTCCTTAGTCCTTTTTTTTTTTTTTTTTTTTTTTTTAAGGGTGGGCCAGTGTCTGAGCTTAGCCGGCATGCAATAAATGTTAAAAAAAAAAAAAACAACAAAAAACTCTTTGGGCGCATGGTGCTTAGAGCTAGTGGCTATCGTTAAAAATTAGCTGAATTCTGACTTCCGGTGTTTTGTTGAAGTTAGTTGAGAGGTTAATAACCAAATGGGTCTTACAGGCATTTTGATGTTTTTGGGGGGGAACTCCCAAAAACTGGGAAGAAGTCAGAATTGCTGAAAATGTTTTCTGGAGTTTTTTTCCTTATGTATGGAGTAAAATGTTGTGATTTTTAGAATTTGGGGGTTTATCAGCTCCTCTGTGGCTTTTCTTTTCCATTTGCTTTCTTTTTAAAGTTTTACTTTCTGAGGCAAGAGGTCAAGACCTTGTGAAGTTAACTTAATCTCTTGTAGCCAACTTGAGGCAGAAACTAAGATATCTCTTTTGCTTTCAAGCTATATTATAGTTTAACCCTTGCCAATCCTAATTCACTTGTATCATCTGCATCATTCAACTGTTCTTGTTCTTTGCAATAGCATTTGTTTTTAAATGCAATAAGAACTTTTTTTTAACAAGGAGAGGAATTTTATAGGTGTGAAGTTGTGAGACTAGATTCAGTCAACATATATAAATGAATTTTCTACTAGTTGTATAACTCATAGCCTAGTCCCTAGAGCATTTAATATCCCACTTTTGTGGATTGTAGCAGTGAAAATATACAACCAATAAGGTAACAATCATGAAAATAATTTGAAAGGCTATAATTGCAAATCAAAGTTAAATTGTATTTATTAGCATCATTATGAAGATGCATTAGAGGGATATAAATAAGATTGGTTCTTATCCTTTGGGAACTTACAATCTACTTGGGCATAAATAATTTAAATAGCTACTAAGTAATATTGATAACAGCTACTAAGTAATATTCAGTGTCTGGCATATGGAAAACATTCAGCAAATAATTGTCTCATATATTAATTTGCAGCCATGCAATTCTTTTAAAGAAATATGAGTCTGATAAGAAATAAAGGAAGGATTAATTAGGAAAAATTTCATAGAGGGTATTAATTTGTCCTTAATGAGTCACAGAAGAAGACTAGAATATGCAAGCTGTTTGTATTTGGGGGCTGGTTAAAGGTGGCATACTTAGGGAATGAGAAAGATGTTTGATAAGATGGAGTTCAGTGGTAATTTGTAGTAAACCTTAAAGATCAGAAGAGTTTGTATTTGATAGCAGAGACCCATCTTCTATGCAGAGTTTGGCATGATTAAAATTGAGATTTATGTTTTAAAAAGTTTTAGCCAGCAACTGAGTATAATGAAAACTGAGGGAGAAAGAGTAGGAAAAAAGATTTTGGTGCAGTTCTGGAATGGGATATTACTAGAGAGTGGCTATAGACAGAGCCATCATTAGGACTTTTCTCCCCAATTATTATATAATGGAAAGTACATTGAGATGGTAAAGTCAGTATTATTAGAATTGAATAGAATAAAGCCACAGGAGCAGTGAAATCAGTACTACCCCAATTCTTCATTCTGGTGGTGGTAGGGAATATTGTGTTGACTGATGGTGAGTTGAGGTTAGTCATTTACCCATTATTTATATTGACCCGTTATTCAATAGCAGTAGTTCTGAATTGGTATGATTTTGACATGCCCCCCTCCCACCCCATGGGACACATTTGGCAATGTTTGATGACATTTTTAATTGTTAACAGTTATGGGGCCACTACTGGCACCTAGTAAGTAGAGGCGGGATATGTATTGCTAAACATCTTACAATGCACAGGAGAACCCCACCACCTCCCTCCCTCACCCTCCCACCCCCAACAAGACATCTTCTGGTCCAAAAAATGTCAGTAGTGCCGAGGTTGAGAAACTTTCAGTTATGGATATGAACCAAGAGCTCTGACTCTGGAGAGCTAGACAGTGAGACCCAGAACCTAACTTCCATTATGGTAACAATTTCATCTGAAGAAATGTTTTATTTGTTTAGTGAGTCAAATGTAGCTCTGAAAATGGCAGTGTCTCTTCCTAGCCCTGAGGCTTTAGAAACAGGACAATCAGAAGGATACCTGCTTGGATTTTCTACTTTTAACAAAATGGAGTTAGAAATCTTCCTTAAGGATTTGTCATCTAAATATTATTTTTTAAGTTAGTAAAATGTGCCTTTGGAGTTGCTTAGCAACTTATGGAAAGCTTGTTTTTTAGAAGTTCGTTTGTTTGTTTAAAGCTAGGGTAGGTTGTATATTATTAGCTACATTACATAAATCAACAAAGAAATGTACACTGAAAATGGAATAAGATGTTACAACACATTTTCTGCTCTCTGTGTCTGGCAATTAAAACACTCTAATTGGTAGAATTGCATCAAGTATTCGACAAACATTATGTATGAAGTTTCAACATAATATCGAGTATGTAAGAGAACCAAAGGAGAAAAATGAAGCAGGTTTGTCATAAAGCATGTGTTTATCTTAACCTTTCTTCTTCAAAAAAAAAATCTTATCTACTAAGTACTTTTATCAGACACTAATTATCCTCTTTCTGAAAAGAATTTCTCCAACACCCTTCAGTGCTTGCACCCTTTAATCATATCTCATTACATCTACCTAATCCATATCTTTTTCACATTGCCAGGGCTCATTAACAGTTTTAAAAGCCAGTCTTGGACATTATTATTCTTTGTAACTGAGATGAAAATAATGCCAATAATATTTTATTTCTAAAATGTAATGGATCATTGAAAATTTGTTCTGAAGCCACTTCTTTAAATATTAATGAGAAATTAACTTTTAAACATGCATTAAGCTAGCAGGAATGCTGAGATGTGTCTGAAAACCCTGAAGCACCTTTTCAGAGAAGAAGTTATTTTTATAAGCTGTCTTAACAGTGGATCGTGAGTCACTTTGAAGGGAACTGATCCTTGATTAACAATTGGCTGATATTGTGCTTATACAGATGTGTGGAAGCAATACAGGTGCTACCTATGAACAGGACAGATCTGAGCATTTATTTTTTTTTCTGATTGAAAAGGGTAAGCTCTTGAATGGGCCTTCATCTTTGTGTATTACCCCATTTAATCATAGATAAGACAAACCAAATGCTCCACTGAAATAATGAACTATAGGTACCATGTTTCCCATACACTTAAAGAAGAGATTATAAATATGGCTAGTATATTATTCCTTTTTATTTCTCATTTTTAGAAAAAGAAACCCCGATCCAATTTGCAGTTATCTGACTAACATAGAGCCTCATGATAATGACATTTTAGGACTTGAAAGTCAAATTCTATCTCTGAAAATATAACTACATAGGACTAAATGTTCTTTTCAATAAATGGGAAGCTCCTTTCAACATTATAACTAAATTTGACTTTTTTTTTTAATGCTCATCAGAGGATATGCTTTTATTGATTCTAGATAGAAGAAGGGAGAAAGAAAGAAACATCATTCACACCAGACTGAACTCACAACCTAGATTTAGGCCCTGACTGGGAATCAAACTCACAACCTTTTGGTATACAGGATGATGCTCCAAACAACTGAGCCACTTGTCCAGGTCAAGATTCTTTCTTAAAAGTAATCTTTAAGAACCTTAGGTAAAGCTTAATGGCATTTACTATGCATATACTATTAAGCTATATTTTAATAACCAGAAGTCATTGTCCAAAACCCCCAGCTTTTAGACAAGTACCTCCAGCTATTTATTCAACAGCAGTGGAAATAATAAAAGCTTTCATCCAACTTTGATTTGCCCCCACCATTCATTCATTCTGCCCCCCCCCAAAAAAAGCAATTCTCTATTTGTTTAAAAGATATTTATTTATTTATTTTCATTGGAATATATATATTTTAGAATTTTATGTTTGCTCTGATTTCTCTCCATCAATAAGGTTCAGCTTATTGTTGACTATCAGAGATTGTTATTAAGCAGAATCAAATGAAATCATATGAGTTGGAGAGTTTGGTGTGCTGTGTCTTTTACTGATGCTAAGAATTGAATAGAATAAGTTAATTAGTTTTTTGAGGACCTGTACATTTTTTTAAATCACTCTGTTGACATTTTTTTTAATTCTCTTATTTTATTTACTCATTTTTTTCTGAGGTTAACTTTGTTTATGCTTAATTATATACATGTGTTCTTTTTGCTTTCCTGAAATAGCTTAAGTATTCAAGTCCTATTAAATTTCTACAACACCAAAGTCAATGCTTACTTTCATGAAATTTTCCTAATTTTATTATCATTTAAATTATTTTACTAATAAAAATAAAATTTGACAACTTAACAATATAAAACCACAACAATTTAGCAAGTTACAAATGCAGTACTAATATAATTTAAAACTTTTTGTCTTTATAACAATTCTTATCTTTTTCTTATTAAAATGTTTTGATTTTTCGTACTGATCATGTATTTTCTTATCTTTTTCACATTATTTTCAGAAGTTTTTCACTGGTACAATGAAGGATGATGGCATGATCATCCAACTTGCCTCAAAGAATTCATCGGTGTGCTGTTATCAAGCAGAAGTTTACAAATATGAGTTCTCTAACTCAAGGAAAGTTGCTGGATCCAGGCAGAAAGGCGTCTGGGAACTCCCTAAGTATGAATGATTTGTTTTCTGAGAAAGTTGCTTCAGCATTTTTGTTTGTTTTTGGAATACTTCTCTCTACAGTGTCGTCCAGACTCTAAACTACTAGATATGTTCCTAAATTCCTTCAGATCTGTCCCATGTCAGAGTTCTTGGTCCACTTCCCACCTTCTGGCTCCATGGATTAAAAATAAATAATAATAAAGCAACAAAAATCACTTGATTCTGTTTGACTGAATCATTTCTGTCTTGAAGCACCCTGATGGATTAATTAGCCTTAATGTTGCATTTACTATCTCCCACACACTTGTTTATAGGAAAGAGCTCCTCTTGGCATTTGCTTGGTTAGGAAAAGGAATACAGGATCTGTGGCATTAGATGTTGCTCTTGAAGTGCATGGCACTATGGCAGCATAAAACTTGAACAAGCTTAGTTTTTCATTGATTGGGATACAACTGGCCTACCACCGTCTTTCCCTGACATGGTATGCGGGCTTTAATTTATCCTGGGCCACACCTCCCTCCAGAGCAACCGCTCTAGCTTAGTATGGTGTCTAGTACCATTAGAAAGAGAAACATGCTGCCTCTTGTAGGGGTAGTTTTGAGAGCCTAACCCTAACAAGCAAGATGTGTATTAAGTTGATTAATTGTATCCTGTGAATATACTGCTTCTAGCCTAAGTGAAAGAAAACAGCTGCTATTGCCAAAACTGGTTTGGCTCAGTGGATAGAGCGTCTGTCTGAGAACTGAAAGGTCCCAGGTTCCATTCTGGACAAGGGCATGTACGTTGGCTGCCGGCAAATCCCCAGTAGGGGGTGTGCAAGAGGCAGCTGATCAATGTTTCTCTCTCATCGATGTTTCTGACTTTTTATCCCTCTCCCTTCCTCTCTGTGAAAAATCAATAATATATATTTTTAAAAAAGAAAAAGAAAACAGCTGCTATTACTTATCCTCACTCATTTCTCATAAATAGCCAGGATTTTAGTGAGTATTATCCTGGAATCAATTTTTCCAATTCTTGTCATTGTTTTTGCTCTTAGAAATTATAATGAGAGAGGTATTGGCAATAAATTTGAAATAAGGGACTCAAGATGAGATTGTTACACTTCAAAATCAGCACAAAATAAATCAGCACAGGGATGTGCGAAGTCATCTCAAAGAACATGTAAATTCCTGTGTAGCAGGGTTTTGACATAATCCAATTGAAGGTATTGACATATCCACCAAAAAATTTTATCCATGAAAGCAGATAAAGGAAAGTCAGAAGCAATGTAGACTACATCTATCCAAATATGGTTCAGAGATGAGGGAGTGGACTTAATTCCATTGGACTTTTAATCCCAATGACAAGGCCATTCCTTCTGTGGATGAATATTAGGCTATTTAAACCCAATACTATCAAACATTCTATCCATAAAAATATCTTTATTTGGAATCTATGTTTTTAAAGCAATATTCTGATTATTATTTGGCTTCCCAATTATTCCTGCTCCTGGAATATATACTAATCACATGAATTTTAAATATATCATTTATAATGTTAGTTACCTTTAGGTGAGTAATTATTATATTCTAAGACTTTAGTGAAGTTATTTTCCCCCCATTTAAGTTATTCATCGTAACTGACTGATTCTTGGGTCAAAACATTATTGATTTCCTTGCTTCTATCATTGATAGATCAATTTTTGGCATGTTGATAAAGTCAGAGTAAGGTTCCCACTATGAGGGACAGATCAGGATTATACTAAATTTGCTAAGGTCAGCTCTTCTTTTGGCCTACAGAATGAACATAGAACTATATAATTCTAGTATAGAGTAGTTGAAGTAAATAACCATTGCTCAAATTAGAACTTTTAGGTTCTGGATTCAGCACTTACTAGCTGTGAGATCATCTTCATTTTGTAGACATCAGTTTCCTTTGTAAGATCCATATATTGTCAAAAATCCCTCATATGATTATTTTGAAATTAAATGAAATAATTCACATAAAGTGCTTAATAGCTCTATGCCCAGAGTATGGTAAGAGATGAATGGTACCTGATGTATTGTACATTTATCACTAAGATTAATAATAATCTCTATATATAAAAGGCTAAGTGTCCCCTCCAACCATCCAACCGGTAACTATTATGTGCACTGACCACCAGTTGTAGGAGTTACCATGACGCTTATTGGTAAGCAAAAAACCAACACTCAGCTTCTCCCAGGTAGGACACAGGCCCTGCCACCATCCTGGAGTGACACTCCACCCAATTGCAGCCAATGCTGCCAAGACCCCATGGTGCAAAATGTGGCCCACAGCCCAGCTCAGCCCAGAAACAGTCACTGTGGGCGCTGGGTAATGACGTCACATAGTAATGCCCAGCTTCCTCTTCCTAGTGACTAGCCTCCTTGGAGTTTCTTCAGCCCAGGTACATGACTTGCTTACTAGCCAGGTGCAAACATTTTACACTTTAACCAAAAAAAATGTCTGAATAATTGTCACATGCCTCATCTCATTTGATCCTCAAAGAAGTCCTAGAATAAATATGTAGATAGGAGACTTGGTAGAATCCTATTTTCTTTTAATTAGCTGGAAAACAAAGATTTAGGAAGTTTAGAAACTTGACCCGACTGAAAAGAGGTAAGAAATGGCGGAACTTGAAAATGACTTCCGGTTTTCTCACTGCACAGAATATAGTTAAACACTGCTACTGTTAAATATTTCACCCTTTGTTCTCCTGGCATGATCTACAATAATAATCTGCTTCATGTTGATATTTACTGCTGTGTTGCTGACAATTACCTGAAACAGAAGTTGGGGTGCTTCACTGGGCTGGAAAAAGTTTAGCTAAATCAGAAAGCAGGTCTAATTAAGCAAGCCTGTCTATATATAAACCTCTCACTGGTGCCAATCGCGTGCGTGTGTTTCCATCTGTCATTGTTGATCATGAATTTGGTTGACACTTCTATTATAGAGAAAGGGCGAATAACTATATTAAAATATTTCTTCTAATTAATTTCCTTTCAATGGGCACAAATCCATGAACCAGGCCTCTAGTATTATAATGATATAGATTCAGCATATGATTAGGAAAGTAAAATTTTAATGGAACTAATTGCAGAATGTTTGAGATCCATAGTTTCTAAAAACCATTCCTAGTATATTACTTAGATCCAATACAATTACTACCTTTGCCCTCCTCTGAAGTACTAAGTTTTATTTTTGTCCCCTATAATTCTTTATTATTCATAATATTTGAGCAATAAATTGATAAATGAATGATCTTGTTTTTCTCAAGTCTCAGTAGCTTAATACTTCCATGATTTATTACTCCTTTATGTCATCTTATGGTGTGGAGCAGGTAGAGAGTGGGGTGAGTCTTTGTTCCATTCAGTTCCACTCAGTCATTCAGGGACCCAAGAGTGGCTCTGCCATTTTCAGGTGTCTTGGAGTCCACCATTGGATACTCTGCAACAGGGTTGGGAGGGAAGAAAACTTGTTGAGGGTTCTGAAAGGTATCTTATTTCATTGTTCAGAAGTCACATGGCCCAAGCAGGTGACATTTTGGAATGTTTTTGTGTTTGGAAGGAAAAGTCTATTGCTGAACACAGCATTATTTCTGCCTTACCAGTTATCCAAATACTTCCACCAACAAATTAAGTCAATCAACTAAGGTTGGCTGAGGAACTCCAGCCTACAAAATTTATTTGAACATAATTTTATAGCGGTATATATGTTATATTACAAAGACTTTGTCAACAGGGATTGGAGTCTAGGAAGTCTTTACACCACCTTTTGATATGTTTATGCTCTATAAGAATTCTCTGGGTTACTTTTTATGGATCATTTACCTTATTTCATTTCTACTTAAAGCTTGTATATGTAAAAGAGATTATATTGTCAAATGAGCATTTTTCTTGCTTTTTTCATCCTGTGTCATTATCTCAACATTCTTTTATTATAGTTGATACTGAGAACACATTTTCAGATTTATCATGGAGATTAACTGTAAAATAAGTAAATAACGAATTCTTTTGTTAGAAGGAAGCCTAAAAGTCAATGCTTTTAAGAGTTTTTTTTTCTTATTGTTAACTGCTATTTCTAAATGACTACAATACTAAAAAAGACATCAGATTGATAACTTTAGATTTAAGACATTTTTCTATAAAAAAACTGCTGTGATAGTACATTTTATACACAGTGCACGCTTTGCTATAATACTCCAAAACATGACTTTTTCTGAAGTTCCACTTTACTGATCAGAGAGTTGCTTATATTAAAATCCATTTAGTAAATGAATTCCCAGGCACTCTCCAAAAGGCAGATTTTTAATGTTTTCATGATCGTGTTTATTCATCATGTTTAAGGAAATAGATTCAAATGTCCTGCTTATTTTACACTTTACCAACAAATTGCAAATGATAGCATCTAATACTCAATACTCACATAAATACCAATAATCTGTTGGAGATGGGCTATGTGTAAAAACACTGAGTGTTTTAATTCCATGCATAGTGAGTGCTGCTGCGGAGGTGGGAGAGGCTTCTGCCACAGATGCTGTGCTCGCCAGCTGTGAGCCCAGTTTTTAGTTGAGCGAAGCTCCCCCTGCAGGAGTGCACTGACCACTAGAGGACAGCTCCTGTGTTGAGTGAACATCTGCTTCCTATGGTCATCATGCATCATAGTAACTGGACCTTCTGCAGTACAGTCGATTTGCATATTAACCTTTTATTACATAGGATATATATATATATATATATATATATATCCTATGTAATATCCTATATATATCCTATATATATAACCTATGTAATATATATCCTATGTAATCCAATCAGGAGAACATATGCAAATGAATCCAATTAAGATGGCTGTGGGCCACAGAGAGGAGGAAGGAGGCTTGGATTTCCCCTGCAATGGAGGAAGCCAAGCTTTCCACCTGCCCTTGCCCACTCAGGCCTCCACTCAATGCTACAAAGTCTCCACTTAAGGCTACAAAATTTCAATTATAGAAGGTAAATAAATCCAACAGAAATGGCTGCCACCATGGAGCGAGCAGGAGGCTTAGTTCCGCTCTAGGCTATAAAGTTTAAATTATAGAAGAAAATAAATCCCAGATACCAGGGCCTCCACTTGGGTCACCAGGGGGCATGGCCAGCCTGCAAACCACCACAGGCCCCTTGCCCAAGGGAACTCCCACACTGATCTAGGACACCCTTCAGGGAAAACCAGCGGGACCCCACCTGTGCACCAGGCCTCTATTCTATCTAATAAAAGAATAATGTGCAGATTGACCATCACTCCAACACACAAGATGGGTGCCCCTATGTGGTCAAATATCCTGCCCCCATGAGGAAACAAGATGGCTACCACAAGATGGCCAGCAGGGGAGGTTCATTGGGAGGGATCAGACCTACAAGAAAGAACAGTTGGGGTCAATTAAGCCTGCAGAGGAGGGCAGTTAGGGGTGACCAGGCCAGCAGAGGAGGGAAGTTGGGGGTGACCAGGCCTGAAGGGGAAGGCAGTAGGTGGGGACCCAGACCTGCAGGGGAGCGCAGTTAGGGACAAACAGGCTGGCAGGGGAGCAGTTAGGCATCAAGCAGGCTGGCAGAGGAGTGGTTATGGGGTGATCAGGCTGGCAAGCAGAAGCAGTTAGGTACAATCAGGAAGGCAGACAGGTGAGTAGTTGGGAGCCAGCAGTTCTGGATTATGAGAAGTATGTCGGAATTCCCAGTAGGATCAGGCCCAAACGGGTAGTTGGACATCCCTCCAGGGGTTCCAGATTGGAGAGGGTCCAAGCTGGGCTAAGGGACCTTCCCCCCCACTCTGTGCATGAATTTCATGCACTGGGCCTCTAATGTGTGTGTGTATGTATGTATGTATGTATGTGTGTGTGTATCCTATATAATAAAAGGGAAACATGCAAATTTGACCATGCTTTAACTCCTGATTGGCTATGCTACCAGCCAATCAGGAGCAGGGGCGGGGCCAAGTGGCATGAGTGCCGGGCCCCGAGGGTGGAGATGAAATGGTGGTGTTGGCGAGCACCCAGTGCCTGGGTGCTGTGAGGGGAAATGGGGGCGAGTGCCCAGCCCCCGGGGCCCGGTGGTGGAAGGCAGCCAGGGCTGAGCTGAGCAGGGCGATGGCTGGATGCCCAAGGCCTAAAGCCTCAACAGAGGCTTTAGGCCTTGGGAAGGCTGGAGGTGAGCCATCAGTTGGACATTCCCTGAGGGCTCCCAGTATGTGAGAGAGGGCAGGTTGGGTTGAGGGACCACCCACACCCAGTGCACGAATTTGCACTGCTGGCCATCTTGTGGTAGCCATCTTGTTTCCACATGGGGGCAGGATATTTGACCACATAGGGGCACCCATTTTGTGTGTTGGAGTGATGGTCAATCTGCACATTATTCTTTTATTAGAATAGAGGCCTGGTGCACAGGTGGGGTCCCGTAGGTTTTCCCTGAAGGGTGTCCTAGATCAGTGTGGGAGTTCCCTTGGGCAAGGGTGGAGGGTGTCTGTCAGAGCAGCCTGCACCCTATCCAATCTGGGACCCCTTGAGGGATGTCGGACAGGCAGTTGGACATCCTCACAACCCAGGACTGCTGGCTCCAAACTGCTTGCCTGTCTGCCTCCCTGATTGCCCCTAACCGATTCTGCCTGCCAGCCTAATCATTCCCTAACCACTGTCCTGCCAGCCTAATTGATTTCTAACTGCTCCCCTGTCAGCCTGTTTGTCCCCAACTTCCTTCCTCTGCCGGCCTGGTCACCCCAAACTGCCCTACTCTGTAGGCTTGATCACCCCCAACTGCCCTCCCTTGCAGGGCTGGAACCTCCCAAGAGACCTCCCCTGCTGTCCATCTTGTGGTGTCCATCTTGTGTCCACATGGGGGCAGGATCTTTGACCACAGGGGGGCAGCCCTCTTGTGTGTTGGAATGATAGTCAATCTGCATATTACTCTTTTATTAGATAGGATAGAGGCCTGGTACATGAGTGGGGGCCAGCTGGTTTGCCCTGAAAAGTGTCCCAGATCAGGGTAGGAGTTCCCTTGGGGTGTGGGGTGGCCTAGGTGAGGGGCCTATGGTGGTTTGAAGCCTGGCCACGCCCCCCCAGTGACCCAAGTGGAGGCCCTGAGATCTGGGATTAATGAAACTTTGTAGCCTGGAGCAGAGCCAAGCCTTCTGCTCACTCAGTGACAACAGCCATTTTTGTTGGGATATTTACCTTCTATAATTGAAAGTTTGTAGCTTAGAGTAGAGGCCTAGGTGCCAGGGCTGCAGAAGCTTGGCTTCCTCCATCACCCGGGCAACCCTAGCCTCTGCTCTCTCCAGCTCAGTGGCTGCCACCATTTCTGTTGGGATTATGTACCTTCTATAATTGAAACTTTGTAACATTGAGTGAGACCTAAGCTAGCAAGGGCAGGCGGAAAGCTTGGCTTCCTCCATTGCCGGGGAAACCCAAGTCTCCCTCCTGCTCTCAGTAGCTGCTGCCATCTTGGGTGGGGTTTATTTGCATAATTTGCTCCCGATTTGGCTGATGAGCATTGCTGTGGGTGTGGCTTGATTGGAGGTATGGTCAATTTTCATATTACTCTTTTATTAGATAGGATATATATATATGGAAGGGAGAGGGATAGAGAGAAATATCAATAATGAGAAGGAATCAGTGATCAGCTGCCTCTGTCATGACCCCCACTGGGGATCAACCCTACAACCCAGGCATGTGCCCTTGTCTGTAATGGAACCTGGGATCCTTCAGTCTACAGGCTGACACTCTATCCACTGGCTCTTTCTCTTTAAAAAAAAAAATAATTTTATTGATTTAGAAAGGAAGGAAGAGAGAGAGAGAGAGAGAGAGAGAGAGAGAGAGAGAGAGAGAGAGAGAGAAATATCAGTGACAAGAGAGAATCATTGTTTGGCTGCCTCCCCCATGCTCCACAACCTGGGCAAGTGCCCCAACCTGGAATAAAACCATGATCTCCTGGTTCATAGGTAGATACTCAACCACTGAGCCATGCTGGCTGGGCATGACCAACATTTTTTAGATGCTTATATATTCACTAGGAGACTGGTGCACAAAATTCGTGCACTGGGGGTGGATGGTCCCTCAGCACAACCTGCCCCCTCTCACATATTGGGAGCCTTCAGGGAATGGCAGAGGCTTTTTCCTGCGATTGCCCTGCCATAAGGCTGGTCGCTGATGGCTGGCTGGCTCTGCCCCCAGCTCCAGCTTTGGGCAGCAGCCATCTTGGTTGGGTGTTAACTTGCATATAGCTCCTGATCGGCTGGTGGGCATGGCTTATGGGGTGTAGCAAAGGTACAGTCAATTTGCATATTACTCTTTTATTAGATAGGATGTGCATACTATTGTTTTTAGTGATTATAACACTATTTAATAATTTTCACATAAAATATTTGTTGTATTCCAAGTGCTTTTTTAGTTCATTCTATAATTTTTTTAATATAATTACCTGTTTGCAAATTAAAAGAGGTTATAGAATTTAAAATAACATCATGGAAAGAAATCAGGTGTAAAAGAAATGGAGGAAAAAAGATGACTAGACATAGAGTTCAAAACCACAGTAATAAGGTTTTTCAAGAGGCTCCTAGGAAAGGCCGATGAACTTAATGAGAATTACAAGTAAATGAACAAGACCGATGAGGAAATGAATGAGACCCACGAGGATATGAAAAAGGACCAACTAGAAATTAAGCATACACTGACTGAAATAAAAAAATATTACACAAAGTCCTGAAAGCAGTCCAGAGGACAGCAAGAACCAAGTCAAAGATTTAAAATACAAAGAAGCAAAATCCACTCAGCTGGAAAAGCAAGAAGCCAAAAGAATCCAAAAAATTGAAGATAGTGTAAGGGGCCTCTGGGACAACCTCAAGCATACCAACATCCGAATTATTGGGGTGCCAGAAAAAGAGAGAGAGCAAGGTAATGAAAACCTACTTGAAGAAATAGTGACTGAAAACTTCCCCCACCTGGTGAAAGAAACTGACTTAAAAGCCCAAGAAGTACACAGAACCCTAAAATATAGGAATCTAAAGCGGACCACACCAAGACACATCATAATTAAAATGCCAAGAGCAAAACATAAAGAGAGGATATTAAAAGCAACAAGAGAAAAACAGTTGGTTACCTATAGGGGAGCATCCATACGATTGTCAGTGAATTTCTCAACAGAAACGATGCAGGCCAGATGGGAGTGGCAAGAAATATTCAAAACAATGAATAGCAAGAATCTACAACCAAGATTACTCTATCCAGCAAAGCTATCATTCAGAATTGAAGATCAGATAAAGTGCTTCTCAGATAAGAAAAAGCTAAAGGAGTTCATCACCACCAAACCAATATTATATGAAATGCTGAAAGATATTCTTTAAGAAGAGGAAGAAGAAAAAGGTAAAAATATAAATTATGAACAACAAATATACATCTATCAACAAATGAATCTAAAAATCAAGTGAATTGATAGGCTGATGAACAGGATAAACTGGTGAATATAACAGAATCATGGACATAGAGAGGGAATGGACTGACAATTCTTGGGGAGAAAAGGGGTGTGGGAAGTACAGCAAGAGACTGGACAAAAATCTTGCAACAGTGGGAGAGGACAGTGGGGAGGCGGAGGGGAGGGTGGGATGGGTACAGGGTGGAGGGGAGCTATATGGGGATAAAAAAGGGGGAACCATGCAATTAATAAACTGAACAATAAAGATAAAAAATAAATAAATATAATAACATCATAAATTTTGTTTCCATGCTAGCCTAACCAACTCTAGTGTGTATTAAATAACTCTAGAAAAGTGAATATCCATAAATACATTAATTTTTAATTGCAAATGCATATTATTTAATTGAACAATTCTGTAAGACAAAATGTTTGCAAATATGCATTTTTAAAGTGGAAAATGGCATTTTTATTATTTTTAAAATATATTTTATTGATTTTTTACAGAGAGAAAGGGAGAGGGATAGAGAGTTGAAAACATTGATGAGAGGAATATCAATCAGCTGCCTTTTGCATACCCCCTTTTGGGGATGTGCCTGCAACAAAAGTACATGCCCTTGACCAGAATCAATCCTGGGACCCTTCAGTCCACAGACCGATGATCTATTAAGTAAGTCAAACTGGTTAGGGCAATTTTTACTATTTTTAAAGTAGAAATAAATTAAGTCTGGAGTTATATAAAAATCTGATTAAAAAAAGTTGAAAAATATGATTATATATTTTCGGTGTTTTCTATTATATGCTCAGTTATATTGCATTATCTATCTTTGTATTTAGCTTTTCATCAATTATATTTTTTAGGTTACAATTAATTTTCTTTATATTTTAAAATAATTATTGATGAAAATTAGGAAGCATTTAATGAGAAAATAATTTGAGTTATTTTAACCTTTACACAACCATTCTAAAACTTTCATTTCATTTACTCTAGTGAATGTGAACTTCTAGAAATATTCCTAAGTTTTCAGTTTACTTGGACATGCAAGTTATTGAATATTCATATTAGAAATTATTACCATGAGTGCTGCATATTCTATATGATATTTTTGTATAATATATTAAGTGTTAAAAGAGTTCAAATGGTCTAAAGTTTAAATTACTATGTTTCTTTTGTTTACTAACTGAAATTATTATTACAAATTCTCCATTGGTATCAACTAAGCTTTTAGTTTAGTTTTAGAACATAGGCATTTTAGGTTAAGGTTTTATACATATTTGACAAAAATAATTTTAGTCTTATAGTAGTTAAGCAAAAATTGTTTAGCCTTTGCAGTTGTAACATAAATGCTAATTATAATTCATTGGTAAATCATTTAAAATTTTATGTAAATTGACTTCAAGACATTTTCTTCCAAAACATTTCCCCATGTTTCCTGCATGGTGGATTTTGAGTTTAGCATCTGACATGTTTTCTCAACTACTGGTTTATAATGAAAACATGTAGGTACTCAAGGGAATGTGTTAAAAGCAAAATTTCTGATCATTGAAAGGTAAATGACAGCACTGAGATTGTCACATCTGGATCAGAAATGTTTCATCTGTTTATCCATCTGAACAAACACAAATAAGATAATTAGGATCCTAACAATGCATATTTTTAAAAACAACCTATGGCTTTGATTAGGTCAGAACCCATTTTTTAAAACATTTTCTTTGTTCCCACAAAAGAGTAAAAATGAATTGGTCAAATATCTTTGAGTGATTGCAACAAATCTATTATTTCATATTTTGAAATTTGAAGATAAAATTTATTCTTGGCTTTCAAACAATCATGTATGTTATATACTTATATACATAAACACATGCATGTATACATGTATAGTCATGTAATTTTTATTCCTAATTATTCAGCAAAATTTACCTCATTATATTTTATTCTTATTAGAATAGTGATAATATATTTGAGAATTACTATCCTATCACCATGATAAATCAGTCACAACCAAAGTGAAATTAATTCATTGATCTTTCACTTCTTTATATTTAAAACTAGAGGCCCAGTGCATGAAATTCATGCACAGGTAAGGTCCTAGGCCTCGCCAATGAATAGGGCAGATCTGTGAGGCAACCTGCAGGATGATTGGGACCCTCGCTTGCACCAGCCTTGGCTGGCCTGGCCCCACCTCTTGCTGTCAGCACTGGTCACCTCCCTTTGTGGGGTGACTAGTGGGGCGATTGAGGACCCCCAATTGCACCCATCCTGGCCCCGCCCATTTGCTGGCCCCGCCCCCTGACACCACTGCAGGTTGTGGCCTGCAAGCTGGGGGCAGCTCCTACATTGGTTGTCTGCCCCCTGGTGGTCAGTGCATGTAATAGCCACTGGTCGTTCCACCCATCATTCTGCCCTTCAGTCAATTTGCATATTAGGATTTCATTATATAGATAAGTTTCAACATTATAGTAAACTGTTAATTGACTTGTAAATTTAGTTTTGCTTGTAGATGAGTAAAATTACAGAAGAAAATGTAATTTAAACTAATATTTTATAGTAGTTTTAACTCTTAAAACTATTTTGATATCCTGAAGACAGGAGCTTTAGTATTTTCATACTTTCTTGCTGAGTTGAAAACATCTTTCATTTCTAGTCACATAGCTTACTAATAAATTAATATAATCATACTCTCTTGTTCAGTTAGTATTAAAGTAGTTGTTTAATTAAACATGTCCTTTTTTTTACAATGTAGTGTTTCAGAAATGCTAGTTCAAAAGATAGGATAAAGGTTTACATCAAACATTTCAATCTGACAAGTAAATTACATTTCTTCCACCATAAAGAGGTAAGCAGAAAACAGTTGCAGTGATGAAAAGACATATAATATTCATCAGTCTACAAAATGCAAGCTTTTCCCCTTGCAAGACTAATACAGTCTCTAAAATCATTAGAATAAGAGTTTGTTTTGACTTTAGTATTTTAAATACTATATAAAATTGTCATCCCTCTTATTAGTCTCTCAAAGGGTAAAAAAATAACATTATGGGCTTAATATGAAAATCTGGATAAGATAAAATCTATAGGCCATTGTACACATATGAAAAATTATATCTCAGCAAATTTCAATTAAAAAATAAAACATATAAAATGTCTCCCATTTGCCAAAGCAAAATTAATATTGTATTCACTTTTATTGTTATATTTTGTTAAGTAAGATTTGTTGTAATTTCTCCTTTTTTTTAATTATAGCAATGACTATTGCATTTACTACAGTAAAAGATATTCTCCTAACTTTTTAGTTAAACTTATGCAGTAAAAAACACACAATAAAATTATATATGTAAAGTAAAACATTTATTTAATTTTTATTTTTAAATTGCTTTATTGATTAAGGTATTACACATGTGTCCTTATCTCCTCATTACTCCCCAATCTTCCCCACTTATGTCCTCACCCCCTGTTGTCTGTGTCCATTGGTTAGGCCTATATGCATGCATACAAGTCCTTTGGTTTATCTCTCCCCTTTCCCCCACCCAAGTTAGTATAATTTTCTACAGTTCTGTGGAACTAGAAAACAGGTTTTATATTTTGGCTATTTTTGGTATAACTAAAGGACTATAATATTTGTTTTTGAGAAAACATTTCTGGTTTTGATTTTCCCATTGCAGTTAAAACATGAAAAAGAAAAACTAAAAGATTACTAATTGTTATGCATGAACTCGTAGTTCATCAGAACAAGACAAATTGATTGTAGTATGTCATAAAACATAAACAATCTAATTTTATGTTATTTACTTTATGTATAGCTATCATGAGCTTGTTAAATGTTTCCAAAATTACTGAAATATTGTCTCTATTTTATGAATTTCAAGGTAGCTATGGATGTTCTCTCAAAATGTATGCACATAAGTTGAATTATAAAGGCAGTATTTATTAAAATACATTTCAATTTCAAAATTGAAAAGTTTATCAGCTGCTAAAGTGTGTATACATTTTTTGCAGGGACACCCTGTATAAACATCTATTTCCTTAGTTCCTAATTGAGTCTTTGTAAATCTTTCTGTTAGTTTAAAAAATTATTATGATAGGAAGATTGATATCTAATATTTACTGAGTGATTATTATACACAAGACATTATATAAGTTTACTGTTTGGATTAATTTAGTCACCTCTTCATATACTCACACACATTGTTATGCTCATAATATACTTACATTATTGAGTAGATTAAAATTATATATGAAAGATATGTATGTTATGTACCAGTCTTTTTATAATTAAGTTAATGAAAAGGGATGGTAAAGTGTGGTTATACCAGTGTGGTATTATTTTATTTTGGCAGTTATATTTTTTCTCTCCTCAGTGAACCACAAAGAAAGAAGATGGGTATGATTTTTTACAGGGGTGAAATAGGTTGTCTGTCAGTTGGGGTTAGGCGACAGTCTGTCTGCAAGCAGTAAGATGATCTGCAGAGCAGTGGAGGAAAACAGGCAGGATTCCGGGCTTGCAAGAATAGATATTGATCTACCTTAGCCACCTAGACAATGCCTCACCTGTTAGCCTTGTCCATACCTTATTTTACGCAGTCTAATGCTTGTTTTGTTTGACTTTTCTTTTATTTCTCTGGATCTGAGCTTTGATACACTTTGGGGAGTACATAAACACAGTGTTGTACTTGAACATCACCATACTTTGAGTCCTCTGGTGGTTTAGGACCACCCCTCCCTCTTGAATAGCTCTGTTATTGAAAATTATGAACCAGAGCAAAATTACTAGGCTTCATACAGAAGCGGTTGATCCAGCCTAGTGTCCAATAACACTGAATGTGAGATGCTACTAATTACTGCCCTATGGACCTCTTTTAAAATTTCTTAAATTTCAACTTGTAAAAGGCATTATTATTATTAAGGTTTTTTTTTTTTTGTCCCCCAGCAGAGAGCTGAAAGACAAGTTACTACAGTCTTTACAATTCTATCCCCTTATCTTGGAGCACAACCATGTAACCTATATACTGCCTCAGGCACTAATGAAATACTAAAGTACATTCAGCTTCCCAGTAAACTATAATATAAATATTTACCAGCACTTATTATTAGTTTGCCATTTCCTGCTGACAGCTATTCCAACTTTGCCAGCAGGCACTGGGTCTCAAAATTGTATTATGTTTTGAACAAATAGAAACAAACAAAAATTCTCATAAAATAAATGAACAAGAGTTCCTGGAGAAAAAACCTCTTCCAATGTTAAATGAATATTTCTTTCAAATTCTGACACGTAATATTATTTAATTTGCATATTGCACATTTCACTTTTAGTAGAAAACAATTAAGTTAATGAGGAACTAAATAATGTGCACTCAGGGATAATTTAACATTACTGCTTTGTTTATTTTGAATTTAACTTTTTGCTGTTCCCAAGGAGCCTGATGCTAATATTTATATTGATAATGGAGGACTTTGGTTTTCAAATGAGACAGTTTAAAGAATAGTAGAGCCCTAGCTAGTTTGGCTTGGTAGATAGAGCATTTGCCTGCAGACTGAAGGGTCCCAGGTTTAATTCTGGTCAAAGGACATACCCGGGTTGCAGGCTCGATCCCCAGTAGGAGGCATGCAGAAGGCAGCCCATCAATGATTCTCTCTCATCATTGACGTTTCTATCTCTCTCTCCCTCTCTCTTCCTCTCTGAAATTAAATAATTTAAAAAAGACCAGCAGAGAACAAAAACAACATTTTTAGACTCACAAAATAAAAATATTCACATAAAACTTTGAGTGTTTTCTGTACTATCAAGAAATAAAAAATTCATCTGGAATCAAAAAAGACCCAGAATAGCTGCAGAAATCCTGAGAAAGAACAAAGTAGGAGGGATCTCAATACCATATTTCAAGCTGTATTACAAAGCCACTGTTCTCAAAACAGCCTGGTACTGGCACAAGAACAGACATATAAACCAATGGAATAGAATAGAGAACCCAGATATCAAACCAAACCACTATACTCAATTAATATTTGACAAAGGAGGCATGAACATCCAATGGAGTCAAGACAGTCTCTTCAATAAATGGTGTTGGGAAAATTGGACAGATACATGCAAAAAAAAAAAAAAGCTACTAAATCACCAACGTATACCATACACAAAAACAAATTCAAAATGGATAAAGGACTTAAACATAAAAGGGGAAACCATAAAAATATTAGAGAAATCCACAGCAGCAAAATCTCAGACATATGCCGAAGCAATATCTTCACCAATATAGCTCCTAGGGCAATGGAAACTAAAAAGAAAATACACAAATGGAACTACATCAAAATAAAAAGCTTCTGCCCAGCAAAGGAAACCATCAACAAAACAATAAGAAAGCCCACTGCATGGGAGAACATATTTGCCAATGTTATCACTAATAAGGGTTTAATCTCCAACATTTACAGGGAACTCATACAACTTAACAAAAGGAAGATAAACAACGCAATTAAAAAAATGGGCAAAGAACCTAACTAGATACTTTTTGAAAGAGGAAATAAGAAGGCCAAGAGACATATGAAAACATGTGAAAGTCACTAATGATCTGAGAGATGCAAATCAAAATGACAATTTGGTACCATCTCACACCTGTCAGAATAGCTATCATCAACAAATCAACAAAAGACAAGTGCTGGTGAGGATGCGGAGAAAAAGGAAGCCTCATGCACTGCTGGTGGGAATGCAGGCTGGTGCAGCCACTATAAAGAACAGTGTGGAGTTTTCTCAAAAAACTAAAAATGGTACTCCCATTTAACCTAGTGATCTCACTTCTAGGAACCTTTACTCATATTCTTTTCCAACCTATTTCATGGTGTGACCCTAGAATTTTCTCTTTTCTTTCCTGCACCGCATATATTTCCTTTGATTCTAGATGCTTCATATCAGCCCACACATATGCTGCTATTTCTTGTATTTCTCAAAAACTAGCTTTTACTAGACTTCCCCTTCTGGGTCATTCCCTTTAGAACCCTTCCTTTCTCTCATTCCTTTTATTATTTTTAAAAATCCTCACCTGAGGATATTTTTCCCATTGATTTTACAAAGAGAGTGGGAGGGAGGGAAAAGGAGGGGGCAGAGAGAGAGAGAGAGAGAGAGAGAGAGAGAGAGAGAGAGAGAGAGAACAACATGAGAGAGACACATCAAATGATTGCCTCCTGCACACACCTCAACTGGGTCCAGGGTTCTCATTCCTTTTAAAACAAAACTTCTTAAAACTTCTTAAAAAATGAGTTTCTACATATTTCTACCTCCTATTCTTTAATCAATTCTAAACAGACTTAGCCCTAGAACTCCACTTTAACTACTGTTACTGAAGTCATCCATAAACTCCATGTTGCTAAATACAATGGTCAAGGACATAAAAACACAAATTACTTACCTTAGTTCAAGAGGTCAAATATATTGACTTTCTCCCTTACTCCTGCCACCCCCGACTTACCCTGAGGTTTGACATTCTGTAAGGGAGGCCGGGGGGAGGTCAATGGGGGGCGGGGGAAGGAAACATATGTACTACTATTTGTAATACTTTAAACAATAAAAAATATATAAAAAATTAAAAAAATAAATACAATGGTCAATTCTCAGGCTTTATCTTCCTTGAACTCTCATTAACATTTGACAAGATTGGTTACTATCTCCTTAAAACACTTTCTTTATTTGGCTCCAAGGACAACAATCTTAGTGTTGCTGTGTACTATGTTTTCTTTTTATCCTACCTTTGGATTTTCCATCTCAGATTCTTTATTTCCTTTCAATTCCCCTGACTTATAAAGGTTGCAGTGCCACTAGGCTTATTACTCATATAAATTCTCTTTTCTAGATTTAATAATTATTTTGTTGAACTCATCCACTCTCAAGGCTTTAACTGCCATTGATATACCAATATAAAATGCATATGCAAATATATATTATATAAAATATATAATACTAGAGGCCTGGTGCATGAAAATTGTGCATGAAGGGGGGCTGTCCCTCAGCCTGGCCTGGACCCTTTCCAATCTAGGACCCCTTGGGGGATGTCAGACATCCCTCTTGCAATCCAGGATGACTAGTTCCTAACCACTCACCTACTTGCCTGGATAATGCCCCCAATGGCCCTCCCCTGCCAGCCTGGTTGCCCTCAACTGCCCACCCCTGCTGGCCTGGTCACCCCCAACTGCCTCGGCCTCAGCCCCTGCCACCATGGCTTTGTCTGGAAGATGGCTAGTTGACCTGGTCTAATTAGCATATTACCTTTTTATTAGTATAGATAATATCTTATGCTAATTGACAGCCATGCCTTCAAAGATGGTGGTGCCCACAACCACAAGATGGCGGTGCCCAGGGCCTTCAGCCCCCCCAGCAGCTCCAGGGCCAGCCTGGGGAGCAGGCAAGCCTCGGATGTCAGCTGCCCAGCTGCCTGAGGCCAGCTTGAGGCATAGGCAAGCTTGGGATCATGGCTGCAGAGCTGCCCAGGGCTGCCTAAGGCTCAGGCAATCAGGGCCAGCCAAGGCTTGCACTGCTGGCAGTGGCAGCAGCAGAGTTGTGATGGGGGCGTTGCCTTCCCCTGATTGCCAGGTTGCCTTCCACCCCTGAGGGCTCCCAGAGAGGGGCAGGCCAGGCTGAGGAACCCTCCCCCTTTCAGTGCATAAATTTTCATGCACCAGGCCTCTAGTATTACATAAAATACAATATATGAACCCATACACATATGATATAAAAATATATGAATATAAGTGATCAGTTTATATTTATTTGTGAATTCCATTTTTTACAGCTACCTGCAAGATATCTCCACATGGCTAGCAAATAAACATCTTAAGTTCAACATGTTCAAAAGTAACCTTTGATATTCTCCCACAACCTGCTCTTCATCTAGTCTTTTCCCTTTCAGAGAAAGGCAACTCCATTCTTCCAATTACACAACTCAAAATTCCTTAGAACTTTTTTTTGACAGGTACTTTTTTTATTAACATATAATATTCAATTTGTCTGGAACTTATGTTGGTGTTATTTTCAAAATATATCCAAACTTCATCCACTCCTTGGTATACACTATCACTTCTGATAGTGTATATCAGAAGTTCCAACCCTTCCTCCATGATTTCTGTGGCTTTTCCCTGTTTTATTTTTCTCTTTAGCATTAACTAACATATATAACATACCTAACTTATATTTTATTTATTTATCTTGTTTATTATTGGTCTTTCTCAGCATAATGCAAGCTCCATGGTGTCAGGAATTTTATTTTATTCATCTTATTTTGTCTATGACAAATCTCCAGTGCTTGTAACATGGCCCAAGATAAATTAAGTATCTCTTCAATGAATATATGAGTGAAGGAATGGATGAATAAATAAATATTTGGGAAAGGTGTGTAAATAAAACATTTTATTAAGTTTTAATTTTGATAATTGTTTACAAGTTGTATGGTATCTGCTGAATGGAGGAGCAATAATTAATAGTGTATTTTTTGTCTTTGATTTTTTCTGATTTGTTAATTCTGCCATGCACTAGTTAATTTCAAAGGCTATGATATCAGGCATGCAGTAACTTAATCTTCTTATATATCCTAGATTTCCCAACTGAAAAAGGATGCTGGTCAGTGGCTATTTATAAAATACATTGTGGATGAATAAGAGTAATTTAAAATTAACTGTTTTGGAATATTTAAAATTACTTTCAGAAGAAATGTATAATGATCTCTTTTTCCTCTGGACCTTTGTACCTAATTTTTCCTTGGTCCAGTATACTTTTGCTTCATAAATTCTTCAGCTCCTGTCCTTGAAGTCCTAGCTTGAGATGTCACTTTCTTAATAAAGTTGTCTCTCCACCCTTTCATCTCAGAAGACTGGGTTAAGTGCCATGCTTACTGCTATCATGACACCACACATTGGTGAAAGTATTTTTTTAGTCTCTTATAATAGACTTTAACCTTATTGAAGTCAAGGCTTTTGTGGTATTTTGTTTTGTATACATATTATAGATTTCAGTGACCAAGATATAAACAAACATATGATAAGGCACTACTGCCAGGCAAACATGGGATTTAGTTAATAAAACAGGGACTGTGTCTGCTTTGTTCTGTGTTGCATTCAGTACCTGGAAATGATAAATATTTAATATATGGGTGTTAAGTAAATGCAATTTTATAGTAAAATAAAGAATAAATATAGGCACACATGTACTTATCATTGATTCTTACTGTCTGTAATGGTAAGACTCCAGAGAGTTTCAAGAAACATCACCTGATAAATGCATTCTGTTAGATAGAACAAGCACATCACAATGACAGGTTTTTGGTATTTTTCTTCATAAAAATCTTTATTATTGTTATTATTTTAGATTCCAGGGTCCTTATAAAAGCCTGAGAATATTATTCATGACAAAATTTTATTCCTCTAGGACATTTTGAGGAACATTCTTTTCCCAAAAGCCAATTTGAAAAAGGGTGGTTTGTTAAGTTTGATTCTTTTACCTCTTCAGTATCAGTAGACAAGTTTTTATTTTGTCATTATAAATAATATTTTAAAATGTCCAATTTCTTTCTATTTTAATTCTTTATTTGCATATGTAGACTAAAAGGCAGAGAGTAGAAGAGACAGAGTAGAGAATGTAGAGAAATGGAGGAGCACTCAAAATTTCTTTTTTTATATATATGCTAGAGGCTCAGTGCATGAAACTCCTGCATGGGTAGGGTCCGTAGTGGCTGCTGACTGCTGACCAGGACCTACCTTTCCCCCCATAGCTGCCTAACCCAGTAGAGGGCTTGCAGGAAGCAGCCAATCAATGTTCCACTCTCATATAGATGTTTCCTTCTCCCCCCACCTTCCTTTCTCTCTAAAAAGCAATAAAAACATTTACAAATTTTTGGTTCAAATTATTTTCTGATCCATGGATTGGAAGAAAATATCTGTAAATCATATACATAATAAGGAATATATTAGAAAACTTGGAACTCAACAATAAAAAGTAACCCAATTTAAAAATGAACAAGATTTGAGTAAATTTTTCTCTAAAGAAGATATTGGCCAACAATCCTACCTAATAAAATGGTAATATGCAAATTGATTATACCTTCACTACATCCATAAGCCACGCCCACCAGCCATGCCCACCAAACAATCAGGAGCAAATATGCAAATAAGCCCCAAACAAGATGGCTGCAGCCACTGAGAGCAAGAGGGAGGCTTGGGTTTCCTCAGCAATGGAGGAAGCCAGCTTTCTGCCTGCCCTTGCCAGCCTATGCCTCCACTCAATGCTACAAAGTTTCAATTATATAAGATACATAAAACCCAACACAAATGGCAGCAGCTAAGGAGTTGGAGAGAGCAGAGGCTAGGGTTGCCCTGGCGATGGAGGAAGTCAAGTGTCTGCAGCCCTAGTGGGCCTAGGCCTCCACTCCAGGCTACAAAGTTTCAATTACAAAATTTAAATAAACCCCAACAGAAATGGTTGTTGTCATGGAGCAAGCAGAAGGCTTGGCTCCACTCCAGGTTACAAAGTTTCAATTGTAGAACATAAATTAATCCCAGATACCAGGGCCTAGGCTTGGGTCACTGGGGGGCATGGCCAGCCTGCAAACCACCACAGGCCCCTTGCCTAGGCCACCCCATTCCCCAGGGGAACCCCCACCCTGATCCAGGACACCCTTCAGGGCAAACCAGCTGGTCCCTACCCATACACCAGGCCTCTATCCTATCTAATAAAAGAGCAATTTGCAGATTGACCATCACTCCAACACATAAGATGGCTGCCCCTGTGTGGTCAAAGATCCTTCCTCCATGTGGACACATGATGGCCACCACAAGATGGCCAGGAGGGGAGGGAAGTTGGGAGAGATCAGGCCTGTAGGGAGGGCAGTTGGGGTCAATCAAGCCTGTAGGGGAGGGCAGTTAGGGTGATGAGGCCAGCAAAGGATAAAGGTTGGGGGCAAACAGGCTGGCAGGGGAGCAGTTAGACATCAATCAGGTTGGCAGGGGAGTGGTTAGGGGGTGATCAGGCTGGTAGGCAATCAGGAAGCCAGACAGGAAAGCAGTTGGGAGCCAGCAGTCCTGGATTGTGAGAAGGATGTCTGATTTCCCATTTAGGCCCAATCTCAGCGGGCAGTTGGTTATCTCTCGAGGGGTCCCAAATTAGAGAGGGTGCAGGCTGGGCTGAAGAATACCCTCCACCCCTTGCACAAATTTCATGCACTGGGCCTCTATTCATATAATAAGATGCACAGTAGCATTGATCATTAGAGAAATGCAAATCAAAATCACAAGGAGATACCATTTCATGCTCATAAGCATGGTAAAAATAAAAAATGGACAATAACTAGTATTAACAGGATGTGGAAAAACTAGTATTGCTGGTGGGATTTCAAAATATTGCAGCCACTTTGTAAAACAGTTTGGCAATTCTACAAAATTTTAAACATAAAATTACCAGATGACCCAGTAATTCTACTCCTAAGTATATACCCCCAAAAAATAAAAACATATGTTCACTTGAAAAGTTGTATACAAATAATCATTGCAGCATTACTTATACTAGCCAAAATGTGGAAACAACCCAAATTTCCATCTACTGAGAGACAAATAAAATATTTGACATTCATGTAAAAATAAAACTTTTCATTTAAATACTCATATAAGATTCTTATATAGCAATAAAATAAATAAAATCCCATTACATTTTATAACAGGGATGAATATTGAAAGCCTTGTTCTAAGTTAAAGAAGCTAGTCACAAAAGACCACAAATTGTGTTATTTCATTTTTAAGAACTATCTAGAATATATAACCTATATCAATACTAAATAGGTTATTGGCTGCTAGGGGTTGGGGAAGAAAGGAATAGTGACTGCTAATGGGTATGGTGTTTCTATCTAAATTAAGATAGTTGTATAATTCTGTGATTATGCTGAAAACCCTGAATTGTACTCTATGGGAGGATAAACTTCATAGTTTGCAAATATCTCAATAAAACTGTTTTTAAAAAACAATGTAAATATTATTCACAGCTTAGGTGTTTCTTTCCTTTGATTACATTAACTTTAAAACATGTTTTTATTGATTTCAGAGAGGAACGGAGGGGGAGAGAGAGATAGAAACATCAATGAAGAGAGAGAATTATTGATCAGCTGCCTCCTGTGCATCCCACATTGGGGACTGAACTCTCACCTGGGCATGTGCCCTGACCGGGAATCAATCATGACCAACTGGGTCATAGATCGAGGCTCGACCACTGAGACACCCTGGCCGAGCTGATTACATTTTAAAACAACATGTCTTATTTCCTAGAGTTTGGTTCATAGTTACATTAAATTTATTATTTTTTTATGTTACCATTGTTATTTCAGAGTTGATTTTCCACCAGAAGTGTAAAACTGATTTCTGTGTGCATTTTCCCTCCATTTATTTTATTTCTTAGATATATCTGTTCTTCTGATGTAGACTGCATCAGCAGCAGCTCGGGTCTACTGCATAGCTGTTTTCCTTAAAGATTTTCTCATCACCTTTGTCTCTTTCTTGAGTGGGCTCCCTGTTTGCTGGATTGCTGGATTCCATTTCATTGATTTACTTCTTCAACTTGGTGAAGTTCATCCTTTAATAGCTTCCTCAGAAAGTCTACCTAGAAAGTAAATTATATTAGACATTATCTAAAAAGACTATACAGGGTTGGGCAGAAGTGGTTTTACATTTGTGAATATGCAAAACACAGAATTTATTCTTGCATTATTATTATTTATTAATTATTATATTATTTTCCATATGAACTGTAAACCCACTTTTGTTCCACACTATATTCCACTCTCACACTTGATTAAAAGTATGATTAAAAATAATTTTATACAATTTTCTCATTGTTTTCCACTTTCTATTGAGTGATGGTATTGTATTATTGAATATCATTTGTAGTGTTGGCTTTTTTGTTGTTGTTGTTTACTTGTTTATACTGCAAAATACAATTAATGCTCCTAATATTTTCTAAGGCAAGTCTATTCATTCAATCCAAAGTGGAACATTTCTACCATGATTGGGAATAGAGCCTAGTTTAGAATCCAATTTAATAGTTGACCAATAGATATCCCTGAAATAATTTATCCACTACAACTAATCTAATTAGAAAATATTTCCAGGGGTTTTCAATCAGGTGGAAGGGTGGCAGGTATTCTCTGTCTTCTTGCTCTTAGAGTGTATCAGAACCTCAGCAATGTGAGTTTGTGGGGACAGGACTGTGCTGGTTAGGGGAGAAGGGACAGGCATATTTACGCACGCGTTCCCCAGGGGATTCAGGTAGACCTCCACCCTGGCTTAGCCAATGCAGGCTTGTATTACCATTTCATAGTAGCCGATTGACTCCGTCTCTCAATTACCTTTTATCTGCTTACTGCTGCTACTCCCCGCTCCTCTCCATTTTTGGAAGATAACTAATCGTGATAAAGTGAGACATTCTGTAGTAAAAAGGATATAGTTTTAATACCTTTAAAACATTTCGAAAAGCAATACAATTACCTAAGCACTTATGTTTTATTAGTAATAGCAAGCAAGATTAATAAGTAAATTCAACTAAAAATGATTTTATGTCAGAGTGTATCGTTTTTACATTGACATTTCACATAATCTGACTGTGCTTAGAAGAGAAATCACTCGGCTGATAAAATTACTTTTAAAGAGCTGTCAAAATTGGAAAATATGCTGTCAAAAATATGATGAGAAAAGTTTAAAAATGGTAAAGTATGTTGTCTTAGGCAAAAAATATTACCTTCATGGAGGAAAACTTGAATATTTATCATTATCTTTAAAAGGGATAATCCCCTCGCCCCTGATATTGGACATCTTTGTTTCAAAATGAGTATCCTGATACATGTACTTTCACTTAATAGCAACACTAATAAAGTCATTTATACTCATATCACAATGAGAACATCTCTAAGTGCTAGGAAGTGCTAAAATAGTAATGCCATCTTTGCTGCTTTGTACTATTTATTGTTTCATTTTTAATTGAAGATGAAGTTTTAATCCTTATCCTTATTTTTAGCTTCTCTGACATTTCACACGTATTTATTAAGTAAATATATTTTAAGTAATAGAAGGATGCAAATCTATATTTTCTGGAAAGTTTGATGAGATTTTTATATTTTTATCCTGTCTATTCAAATGATGAGAATATATTATCTCCTGCATATCAGGTGCTCCTTGGTTTGTCATTGAGCATTTCAATTCAAAATGGTTTAATTTAGAGACTTCACACTAATCTTCACTTAAAAATTGATCCTTCTGTCCCTATTTATAATATAATTGAAAAGACAAATATTTGAGAGGTTTTGAGCCAAGGACAAAAGATTGGTAAAACTAAAATCTATTCTACCATCTTTTTATTTTACAATGAGCAAAATTTGTAAAATGATCCAAACCTTGAAAAGTTCAATTTCCCAGAATATTCTAAAATTTGATCAATGATTCTTAATAAAAATGAGTAAGGATTTATATGTAGATGAATAAATTATGTGGATATGAAATAAAATACAAGATTCCCCCTAGTTTTTCCCCACTAGTATAAATAATGTAGGTCTTAAAGTTGATATGCCAAGTATTGTATTGTCCGATCATTATTGTTGTCTCACCTCTTCTTTTTAATATTTTTATTGATTTTTTACAGAGAGGAAGGGAGAGGGATAGAAAATTAGAAACATCAATGAGAGAGAAACATCGATCAGCTGCCTCCTGCACACCCCCTACTGGGCATGTGCCCATAACCAAGGTACATGCCCTTGACTGGAATTGAACCTGGGACCTTTCAGTCCGCAGGCCAACATTCTATCCACTGAGCCAAACTGGTTAGGGCTTGTGTCACGTCTTTATTTATATGGCAAAATACAAGTAACTGTCATTATCACACACCTGGATTATTCACAACATTTTATGAGGATTGTAAGCACTGTGTAAATGTATTTATACAGCCTTGTGCTGCTATGTACTATTTTCAAGATGCAAACACAAAATAAATTGTATATAATAAGTACAGCCCTGTTTTATTTTTGAAGAAATACAACATAGCTATAATGGAGTGATTTATTTGAGCTAGAATTATAGAAGAAAAATAATTTCTTGTAACAAGAGTATCTCAATACAACTGTCCACTTAAGTAAAGTCAATCATTTTTTGTTGTCTACTGTTTTATGGCTATGTGGAATAATTTAGGATGGGCTATTCGATGTCTCAATATTTATATAGCCTTATATTTTAACACCTCTAGATTTAATCATCAAAGTTTTAAAAACTGAATTTCACAAGCCATATAATATATGAATACTAAACCAAACAAGCTTAAACAATCAAGGTAATTACAAACATTGCCACAAATGAGATAAATGTAATTTCATAGACCTGAAATGCAAGCATAATTTTAGGGGATGTTAAAATATAGAGATTTAAGCAAAAAGATTGAAAATTTAGACATCTGAATCTGAATCTAAAATTTTTATTGTTCTCAGAGGTTTTAGTTTTACCAATCTATCCATCCATGTTGACATGTTACTACACACATGGATAAGAAACTGTAACTGGTAACCCAAAGTATACTATGTGTATATTGGAGAAAAGTTTGTATTGTCATGGGAACTTTGGCTTTTGTTTACATTATACTGCAAGCTATATTATGTGTCTTGGTTCACCTTAATGACTACTTTCATATATTGCTAATTATGCTATTTTCCCTCATTCACTTTAATGATTAACTCATTAAAGTTAATATTGCTCATTTTTATTGAGTTAGTTGATATTTTTCTTGAATATAGAAATATAAACGTACATTTACTTTCATTTGTGAAAATTGCATTATGCATGTACCATAACCTGTTCATTACATTAAGTAAAAGAAGGTTTAGCTTTTATGAGATTTGCAAAATTACATTTTTGAAAATTATAAGTTTGACCTTGTTTGCTTTCAGGAAGAACATATTCCGAATGGTAGAAAATAAAATTTATGAACATTTTTTCTGGTCATAAAATTGTATAATTTTTTACTCAAAGTTTCCTGCAATATTTTAAAAAAGAAAATTTAAGCTATTAAAATTTTTTCACACTCTCAACATATAGGAAAAGCCATGATAAAATATTCATTATGTATATGCAAAATTCCTTCTGTATATACAACTTCATAGAGCTAGTTAGTAAGTGAATACATTATATAATAAATATGCCTATAGAGCAGATATTGAATTGAATCTTAAGGTCTTAGTCACCTTTCCACATTATTCAATTAAAAATTTTGAAAATCAGAAAAATTTCAGAATGAAAACTGTGTTTGGATTATTTTAATTAAGATAAACTGAGATTAATATTTTCATTCAGAAATGGTCACTGGGTTCCTATTATGTACAAATATGTGCAAGGCATGGGTATAATAGTAAGATAAGAAAGCTCTCATGAGGTTATAAATATGTAAAGAAACAATTACAATATAGTCTTTCAGATTCTGTATTTTATAAAGCTGTTGTAAAAACCCTTAGGATTTTTTTGTTTTATGTTATTATGATTTTTAATTTCTTTATTGATTAAGATATTACATATGTGTCCTTATCCCTCCATTACCCTCAACCCCCACTCATGCCCTCACCCCCCTGTTGTCTGTGTCCATTGGTCAGGCTTATATGCATGCATACAAGTCCTTTGGTTGATCTTTCCCCCTAACCCCCACCCTCCTCTACCTTCCCTCTGAGGTTTAATGGTCTGATCTATGCTTCTCTATCTGGATCTGTTTTTGTTCATCAGTTTATGTTGTTCATTATATTCCACAAATGAGCGAGATCACGTGATATTTATTTTTCTCTGACTGGCTTATTTCACTTAGCATAATGCTCTCCAGATCCATCCATGCTGCTGCAAATGGTAAGAATGTTTTATTTTTTCTCTTTTTTTACTGCAGTGTAATATTCCATTGTGTAGATGTACCACCATTTTTTAATTCACTCATCTGTTGATGGGCACTTAGGCTATTTCCAAATCTTAGCTATGGTGAATTGTGCTGCTATGAACATAGGGGTGAATATATCCCTTCTGATTGTGTTTCTAGTTTCTTGGGATATATTCCTAGAAGTAGGATCACTGGGTCAAATGGGAGTCCCATTCAGTATGGAGTTTCCTCAAAAAACTAAAAATTGAAAACCCTTAAGATTTTGTCTTGCCTTCAAGAGTATATTTACTCTGTTTGAGATGATATATCAGATAATCTCTGAGTGACAAAGGGTAAAAAGAAATCTCATTACAACAGCATGAACCACATACACAAAAAGAGATATGGGTTTATTACAAATGACCTAATTCCTAGTTGTCTATGGAAACTTTTATAACAAACTAGAATCCAAAAATAATAAATATTTTTTGTGAAGGAAACTACCAATTATTGTTTTACTTTGTATTTTATTTTTATTATATCATAATCATTATCATAGTTTCATTTTCTGTTAGCTGTTATATCATTTGCTACATACTCAAAATAGCATATTTTACAAATATTTAAATTTTTTCATTTTGAAAAAACTGTAAACTTACAGAAATGTTGTAAAAATAGTACAGAAAATTCCTAGATATTTTTTCCAGATTTGCTGTTCTCCTTCTCTCTCTCTCTCTCTTCTCTCTCTCTCCCCATATATATATCTGTATATATATAATCAGATTTTCTTTAATCTATCATATAATTTATTTTTCTAACATACTTAAGTGTTGGTTGAATATATGAAGCCCTTTCCTCCTTTAAAACTTGAGTAAGATTTTTCAAAATTCAAGGGAACAGTAACTGAAGGTCAATGTATATAAGATTCTGGAAGATGTGTGTCTTTAATTTAGGGGACCAAGACTTAAAAGAACGAAGTAAAACACTGTAGCTTGAAGTTTACAAGATTCAGAAAGAAAGTCTATAATTGTATTGTGATTTTCTACTAACAGTATTCTTTTATATTTATTTTTATTGAATTTATTGGGGTGACATTGTTTCACAAAACCATACATGTTTCAAGTGTGCAAGTCAACAAAACAACATATGTATACCTAATAAAAGTATTTTAGAAGACAAGCTTAGAGCTACCTTTAGACAATGAGAAAGAATATCACTAGTAACCTTCCAAGAGATGGTAGTGAATGGAGTGGGATACCAAGAAGGTTATGAGCATTTCAGTGAGGTTAAGTGTCATTTCTATTTATATTTAAGGCATTCATCTCTTTAAAATAATGTGATAAAAATATAGCATAATAGAAACAATATCCTATGTTAGAAGTATAGCAAAGCAGGCTATCTAATGCAAGGTTGTGAGATAATTCGAAGCTGAGTAAAAATAGATATAATATGAGGCCACATACTATGAAAAGTTAACAAACAGAGAAAGGAAGCAGCATGGAAACCCCAGGACATTTAGTCTTTTTTTATGGTGGCATTAATGTACTGAAAAGTGAAAGAACAGCCCCCAACCTTCCAGAAATACATCAATTTCATGTCTCAAGCTGAGTATAAACCATTCAAAGGTGGCAGCTTCCCACAGCTGACTTTAACTGTGATTAGAATAGAAGATAGTTGCTAGTTTGGGCTTACCATATGTATCCTCAAAACTCAGCCTGATCATCAGGTACATTCAGAATTTCTTTAGGACCAAAAAATTGGCTTACAAATAATTTTTTATTTATATATTCTAAACAATACAGCTCATCAACAGGCTATTCACATATGTTTAAACCATGCTCCATACCTTTGGGCATCCTAGACTGACTTTATAAGTTTAGAACTCCATCTTGCTTGAAAATCCTTTCAATTTTCCATTCCTATTTTCATTACAAAGAAAAGTGCTCCATCTGATGAACATAGGTCACACTGTTTTGAATAAATACCTGTTCTTTTATGAGAATCAGAATTTTTATCAAATCAGAATTTTTATCCAGTATGGATTCAGGAGACTTTGGGCTAGAAGGGGGAAAGTTCACTAGTTAATTTCATGGTCTTTCATGACAAAACTGGGAAGAGATGCTTTTAAAAAACATTTTTAAAATATATTTTCCCAAACCTTTGAGATTTCGTATTTAGAGATTTCCTTGCAATCGTTTCTTTTGAGCAGAAGTTAAATTAGAATACACACAATAAAAGATTAAAAATAGTCTGCTTTCCAGAGTTTCTACATTTTTCCTTAACTATAAACAGAAGTTTTGAAAGTTACTTGAAGTGTTCACATTTCTGCTACACATTTTTAAGTGCTAAGACTCAGTAATGAAACTGCCTTTCTCTGTCATTGTTACATGATCAACTTTGATTAAAATAATTGTGATAGTATCAGAGCTATAAGGTAATAAGTATGTTCTCCATCATCTGGCAGACAATGAAAACAAAACATATTAGTTATTTTATATGTGTTATATTTCAGTTTATAGAGCAGGTTAGTAAAATCATTTAAAATAGATTTAGAATATTACAGGCAGCAATTTAAAAAATTACTCATTTTCTACAAAATATAAAAAATATTTTCCAGTATAATTAGTGGCCATTTTATATCAAACATTAAATATTATTATTTGTGTGAAAATTCATTGAAAGCATGTAATGTTGATTTGAGAGAAATAGAAGTTAGGATTTTAATTATAATCTTTCTGAGCCAAATTTAACCTGTTAAATCTGGTTTAGAATCTGAAACAGTTGTAGTGAAAGATTTGGAAAGAAAAATCCTCCCCCCCACAGTTATAGAAGTGCAAGCCAAATTAAAAGAGCATACAACCTAAAGTTGCAGAGTGATATTCAAAAGGAAATTTCAAAATTTGACAATGTGTAACATAATATGGGAATTATATGTGCTTTTTTTCACAGTATCACTTTAGTTTTGATCTCAGATATAAAGTAAGATATATATATATATATATATATATATATATATATATATATATATTAAAGTAAATTAAATTATTAAGGCTTTGGGAGTTTTAAAACTCAACTATCCCACCCACACCCCACTAACTTGACACTAATAGGCATAGTAAAATCTACTCAAACAAAAATTTACATTTCATTTTTCTTAGGAGGAGGTTTATGGCAAAATTAAAATTTAACTTATTTTCCTTACAAAGTAAGGATGGTCACTATACCTCTTGATATTCCTGCCAAAGAAAAATAAAACACATAATTAATCCAGGACAAGTAATCCAGGATTTACACAAGTGGTACTACACATTTCTGAAATCTCCTCCAAACTAAAGGTTTATAATGAGTGAGAGAAGAAATTATAATTCACTCTATCAAAAATGTGAAGAGGGAGGGAATATTTTTGCTATGCACAAGCTGAATCAAGTTAATGAGGCATCTAACATTGCAAAAAGACCGTTGTCTATAAATAAATTCAGTCTGATTGGAATGTATTAGTTGTCTGATAATATTCTGTAGCCTACAGATGCTTTGGGTAGAATGTAGATTTCTTGAAAAAGAAAGGCCAGTGGAATTGCTTCTGTACAGCTCCAGGTCATTTCTATTAAATGGCATTAAAATAACATTGCTTGTTAAAACAAGACTTCCCATTCAGGATATTTCCAAAGTAACACGTTCAGCATAAGACAAATTATGTTCTTCATCTGAAATTCACTTGAATGTGGAAATTTGGGAAAAATATTTTCCTTCTCACTTATATTTTTTCTATTGAAAAATTTTAAGGTCCTACTCATAGGTTATATATCTAAACCCTAGAGGCTAAGAAGAAAATATAATTATAATCTTAGCTATTACTCAGCTTCCTTCTTCAACTTTGTACATGTACTTATGCTTATTGTTGATGGGAGGGCTGGACTTTTATTACTGAGTATATGTTATTTCTGATTAGCTGCCAGATGTTTCCACAGAGTGGTATGAATCTGTCTTCCAATCAACAGGAAAGTTCAGGTTTCATGGAAATTAAAAAAAAATAGAATTGTAGATCTACAAATAGCATACATTATATATTTGTTATCCCTTTGCCTTCCCCATAAGGGAACACTTTTAATGTAATCATGTACTCAGATTTATAAATCCAAAGGGATATTTATATTGAAATCTGAGGAGTATTGTTTGATTTGCTTGTTTATTATCTTCTCTAATAGAATGACATGAAGGCAGAAGCCAGTGTGTTATCTCCAGACTGAAAAGAGTACCCGAGACATGATAAGTGCTCAATAAAATTGGTCCAATAAAAGAATGAATAAATGGATTGGAAAATGGCTACATAAGAGATGTACCTGATAGCAATTTATTGCCTCCCAGCTCCAAAGTCCAGCCTTCAATATCAGCCCTGCAGCTGTGTCTTGTGCAAGGAAATATGAAGCACATTCTTCTGGAAGAAGCCCCCAATGCAAGTTCTTCCTCTTTATGTATTCCCTTATAACCTAGAGACTTAGAGAATCCTGTTACATCTTATAGTTACTCTTTCATTATAACATAGTAATTTTTATAGTAGTCTTCTACTGTTTAGATCACTATGTTGTTTCTAGTTCCTGACTCAGAATTGGTACCAGAAGTGAGATGGGTCTCAGACAACAGACCTTTAAAGAAGGGATTTTGAGACTGTTTGGCCATGCCCTTGAGCCTTAGCACAGTGCTGAGCTCCTCCTTAATGGGAAATGGATGCTAGTAACCCCTGGCTTGTAGTGACATCAAAATTAGCTAAGCTACCAAATGTGGTTGATTGTGACAAAGTGCCAACTGAAGCACATTTTTTGGGAATTCAAATGACTGTTACACTTAACCAGATGCAAGTAGTGAATTCTATAATGACTGCAATGTGAGAAGAAATATTTTTGTGTGCATTTGAGTACTTATAGAAAGAAAATAACAATCTTAACTCCATTATTTCTAAACTTAACTTACAATTTTATAACCAATGAGTTTCTGCAACATTCCTGAAAGTATTTTATTTCTTGTAGCCACAGAATTGATATTGGTGAAAATCAAATACAAAATGTAATTGTGTAAGTTGTTGAACTACAATGACAGGTCAATCCAACTCCTGCTAAATTTCTCACGTGGAAGTGGAAAATAATGAAATTCTGAACCCTGCAATGGGGAGATCTGGTTGGATTCCAATGGCCTTCCTTATTAGCGAAAGTAGCTTTCTCTCCAGTGTCCAAAGAGGCTAGTCTTTCATTTTTTTCTTTTCTTTCCTTTTTTGCTTGAAAAAGCTTATGATAATCATACTTGGAAAGATGCCCTGGAAGGGGATGTTTATTCTATTCAAGATTAACCACTACTACCCATTGTTGCCAATAAATGTCCAAATATTGTCAACGTCAGCATTTTGCAAGGTGGGTTTCCTCATCCTCAGTATTGCTGATATTTTCAACTGAGTAATTCTTGCAGTAGCTGTCTTGTGTACTGTAGATTGTTTAGCAGCATCCCTGCTCTCTACACACCATATACCAGGAGATTACAAATATCTCCAGCAATTACCAAATGTCTCTAGAGGGAAATCATCTCCAGTAGAGAATCACTAACCACTCCAAGGAAAAAAGTAACACAGGATGAGCCTGGGGAAATAGCTTACATATTAAAGAATTTCAAGCCTTTATTAATATATGTCTGGAAAAGCTGATATGGGGAACATGCATGAGAAGGGATTTAAGTTGTTAGGCAAGGAAGACAGAATGTAACACCAAATTTATTGATATTATTTACGAAAGATTTACATTTTAATGTGTTAGCTCATGAAGGTGGAGGTGGCTCTAACAGCTTATTTGGGTTGACTGAAAGTTGGACGCAGTAGTGACCTACATTTAATGAGATTAAGATTCCAGGGCCTCTCTAGCACGATGTATAAGAGGGAGCCCAAAGATTTACAGAGATAGGAAAGTTGGACTATATCATGTGCAATCTATCTACCATCCTTTCAATACATTTTGTGAGAAATCTCAGAGGATACTTACATCACTAGGACATTAATATTAGTGAGAAGAGAACCTGCATCCTTGAAAAACTATGTTTGGTGTCCTTTGTGATCCAGATATGACTATAAGGGATGGCAACATTGAGACAGTTTCCCTAATTTCAGCAGGAATGACATGACCCCAGAATAGCAGAGTTTAAGTAGCCATACTTAACTGTCCAACACAAGGTGGTCCTATTAGCTAGTCAAGACTTACCAGATATGGGAATGCATTTTCTCATGATTACCTCTAGTGGCTAATTGACCACAGAATCTCCAGGAATGTAATAAATAGGCAGTCTAATAGATTATTTCTTGATCTATACAATGGGAAAAATTATAATTCTGGTATCCAAAAACCTGACGTGAGTCACCACAGTCTCGCACCCAGTTTCAAGATATAGGATGGTTCACAGACACAAGGCCCTTCATTGACTAGGAAGGCAGGTGCCCTTGAGGAAGGACTTTGCACCGTTGCTGTAAGTGTACCCTGTAAATCTCCCTTTAAGCATCTTGCAATAGTACCAACAGCCAGACATTCCTTTAGAGAACTCATAAGCCTACATGTTTAAGTAATTGGAGGACAGAGTTCAGGGCAACCAAAGCTACTGCAAAATAAGGAGAGCTTATACTGGAAAGAATACATGCAGAGAGGTTATCTCCAAATTTTGTGTGTCAAATTTACATAAAAGTTTGACTGATCCATATACAAGACAGACTCCAACCAAAACTTACAGCATTAAAAGGAGAAAAAGACAATTCCATAATCATAGAGATTTTAACAACCCTCTCTCAGCAACTGATAAAACAATTAGAATACAATTATAAACAACAAAAGCACACCAGTAAAGAGCTAGAAGATGTGGGACCTGGGTTGGGAGTCTGATGTGGGGATTGGACACCTTAATCCTCACAGGAGGCTGAGACAGCCAGGTTCTCCCTCCTGATTAAAAAAATGCCACACATGGGTGTCGGACCAGCCCATTCTGTACCTCCACCCCTCCTGCCAGTCTCAATGTGCTTTCTTCTTTAATTCTATAATTGTAGGACTTCATTCAGTCAGACTTCAGGCTGTTCTGAATGATGGTTGTTCTGTATTTTTGTTGTAATTTTGATGTGGTCAAGGGCCATCCACTTTCAGAACACCCTACAGGACTGGCTAAGGTCTTCAGTTAGTCCACATTAGAGCTCAGTTTCTTCCACTGCCAATCCCTCTTCCTTCTCTTCCCTTCTGCAGTGCGGATCCACTAAGAGCACTCTTGATAAACTTTCTGAGCACTCTAAAACTAGGGACAAGCCAGTGGAGAGAAAAGTGCTAATTGACAGAGTTAGCACATATCCCTGTGAACTGCATTTCATTTTCCTGGATGTTGAATCTTCTTTGTTGTTGTTGTTGTTGTAAATTATCTGTTGCTGCTCTTGATTCTTGAAGTTTCCAGAAAATCTTCTGATGAAGGCTTGGTGTATTAGTTTTAGACTGTTGCCATAACAAATTACCACACATATAGTAGTTAAAACAATACACATTTATTATATCACTAGAGGCCATGCATTGGTAGGGCCCCTCGGCCTGGCCGTGGGAATTGGGCAAAACCAGCTCTCCGACAGCCTTCCGAAGGGGTCCCAGATTGTGAGAGAGCATAGGCCAGGCCGAGGGACCCTACCGGTGCATGATCAGGGCTGGGGAGAGGCTCCAGGAGGGCTCCAGGGTGTGTACAGCCCAACTTGCCCAGTCCCGATTGGCCAGACCCCAGCAGCAAGCTAACCTACTAGTTGGAATGTCTTCCCCCTGGTGATCAGTGCTTATCATAGCGACTGGTCAACTAGTCAAATGAATGGTCAGAGACTTAACATATTAGGCTTTTATTATATAGGATATTATATAGGACAGTTCTATATGCCAGAAGCCTAATTTAGCTCAAACATTTGCTTTGCTTCAGATCCAACAAGATCAAAATCAAGGTGTCAGCAGGCCTGGGCTTTTATCTGGAGGCTCTGGGGAGAGAGAGAGAGGGAGGAAAAGAGAGAGAGAAAGAGAGAGAGAGAGATACACATTGATTGGTTGCCTCCTCCAGGTGTCCAGACCAGGGCCAGGGATCATCCATCGAACCTGCAATTCAGGTAGGTGCCCTTGACCCTTCTGTTGTGATCGGGCCAGTACTGTAACTACTTAGCAACACCGGCCCGGGCGATATGTAAATTCTTTGAATTTTCTTTGTAAAACAATAGACTACTCCAAAAAAACTTGATCTTGTGTTTAGCACTTAAAGTGTTAAAAAAGGATTAAAGTTGAAGTTACTCAAATTATAGGAGGTATTTTACAAACTTTGTATATTCTCCAGGCAGCACATCTGAACATATTTCTCCCTTTAAAACATACACATGTGCATAGACAGCTTTCCACCAAAAATGAAAAGGGTGTGAATTTTTCTTTGCTTCAACATAACCAACTGTATTAGCCAAACTAAATAGGATGGTGTTACAAGAGTTATGTGGGCACTGTGGGGTGGTAGTGCACATGCAGGGAAGCTGTCAGAATCTCCAGTGGGAGGCATGTCTGCAGGGAGTTCTCTGCCTGGTGCTGTTGGTCTGAAAGTGGTCTGATTCCCCTTCCTCCCTTCTTGGTGCCTAATATTCTTAGGGCCTGTTTTAAAGTCCCTACATGCCCCTGGCCAACTTTTTATTGCTCAGGAAAGGCTTTTCGTTTCTCTGTTCTACGTGGCTGTTCGATCTTATCCTATAAGTGTCAGAAAGACTGCATTCATCTGTTGTTTTCTTGGTGCTTCGGGAGCCTTGATTGCTGCGATGTGAGATGACTTCCTGAGAACATTTCTGCTTCTGCCTCAGCACAGAAACAGATTTTCTGATCTTGTGTTGTGCAGTTTGACTGGTAAAGAAATGCTCGATAATCAGTACCAGCATTTCCTCCTCCTCATTTGGGATTGATCCCAAGGCATAATGACTTCTGCACTGTTTAAACTTTACAGTTTAATCATGGTTTTGCTGCCTTTGCTGGCTCACAGGGACATTCTGAAAAGGGTTTTGAGGTTTATCTTTTCTTGGGTTAAACACATTTTTTTCTTTGAATTTCTTAAAGATATGCACTTGGTCCTTGAATAGATTGGTGATGACTAACCTTCTCCCTGACATTCAGACTTTCTTTTGGGGCAATCTTGATACAAACCCCCAAAAATCTCATACATTTTTATGTGTGAACCCATTCCCTCTGTCATGTCTCCCACAGCCCAGGTGATGGGGAGAAATCAAAGTATCATGCTCTGGACAATAGAATGGAGAAGTTTTGGGATCTGACAGCAAAGTAGAGGTGGGGTGGGGGTGAGGATCCACTAGCCACAGATTTTGGAGGCAGTATGGACATTCCCTTGAAAAAAAAAATAGAGTACATGAGGTTTCATCTTGAGATCAGATTGGCTTGCTGATTGACAGCCAGCATATAATTTCCCAAGGTTTTATACAGCTTCTTAATCTCTGCCTTATCATTGTTGTAGGCCTCAACTATGCTATTTTTTAGGGTTTTATTTATTTTTTAATCCTCACCTGAAGATATGCTTTTTATTGACTTTAGAGAGAGTGGAAGAGAGAGGGAGAGAGAGAGAGAGAAAGAGAAAGATTGAAGTGATCCTATCTCACATCGATTGGTTGCCTCACATACGTGTCCTCAACAGGGATGGAACCTGAAACCTGGGTATGTGCACAGACCTGGAATTGAACCTGAGACCCTCTGGAGCACAGGACAATGCTCCAATCAACTGAGCCACCCAGGCCAAGGCCTTTTCAGAGTTTAAAATGTCCATTCAAATCCTGAAACAGTGAGGTATCTTGGTCCCCACATTATGTTTAATTTATTTTAACTATCTTTTTGATGTCTTTGGCCCAAGAAACTGTAGGCTAATAATTATAGAGAAATTTCCTCAGCTAGTTTGCCTTCATTAGCCTCTTCCTGCATGATTTCAAAAATTGTCAGGCATGCTTCAGAGGTTCTGTCCCAAGTGATGATTCCATCATAACCATGGATGGTTACAGACTTCCCTGAATCCTAGAATTAATTGCTTTTTCCATGGATGCCCATACAAGAGAAGGTTTTTATTTTTTTAGCATTATTTTTTTACTAGAATAGTACACATTTACTTATTCTGACCAGCCCTGCTTTATAATGGTTGGAAAAACCACTCTTTGAGCTTCAGGTTATTCAGAGAGAAAGCAATCTGGAATAAGATCCTCTAAGGGTAAGTTCTTATTCCCGTGAAAAGTGGTCTTCACACTGGATATACTGATGGGATAGAAAGAACTGGATATTTTATATAGGGTGTGGGAGGTATCAAACTGGCAAATACATACCTACTAAATGGCCTTTTGTCTGTTGCACATGTTATAACAACAACTGCAATTTCTGTGCTACATACTGTATCAAGTATAGACTTGATACTGTGCCCAAAGTCCATGCATCACCTTCCAGTGCAGGTGAGATTTGTGTGCATATTTTTTTGAGTGTTGTGTTTTTTAAATTTATCTTTATTGTTGAAGACATTACAGATGTCTCCTTTGTTTGTTTGTGTGTCTTTTCCCCCCTCCACCTTGTACCAACTCCTTCAGGCCTTCATCACTCTATCATATGTGTCCATGAGTTATACATATTCTATATAATAAAAGAGTAATATGCAAATTTACCCTAACAGCAGAATGACCGGGAATGACAGGTCCCTATGATGTGCACTGATCATCAGGGGCAGACACTCAATGCAGGAGCTGCCCCCTAGTTGTCAGTGTGCTGGGGAATGCTGCTCAGCCAGAGCCAGCTCATGGCTGGACAGCACAGTGGTGGTGGTGAAAGCCTCTCCCGCCTCATTGGCAGTGCCTCATTCCCCATAGGCCTAAGCCATTAGTCGGACATCCCCCGAGGGCTCCCGGGCTGCCAGAAGGATGTCTGACTGCAGGGAAGCAGGCCTAAGTTGGGAGGTGGACATCCCCTGAGGAGAACCGGAATGCGAGAGGGCCCAAGTCAGGACCACCCCACTGCCAAGTGCACGATTTTCATGCACTAGGCCTCTAGTATGCATACAAGTTCCCAGTTAATCCTCCCCTCTCATCCCTCCATCTCCTCCTTTCCTCTGAAATTCTTTAGTCTGCGCTATGTTTCTATGTCTCTGGTTCTATTTTGTTCATCAATTTATTTTGCTCACTAGATTCCATATATGAGTGAGATCATGTGGTACTTATCTTTCTCTGCCTGGCTTACTTTGCCTAGCATAATACTATTGGAAAAGGTAAGAGTTCTTTATTTTACAATTTTAGAAACAAATTTATTGAGTTATAATTGATATATAATAAACTGAACATATTTAATGTGATTGACTTAGTAAGATTTAACATAGGTATGCACTTGTGAAGCCTTCACTATCAAAATAATGAACATATCTATTGCTTCCAAAGGCTTGATTTGTGCCATTTTTAAATCAAAAATTTCTTGCCTTTTAGCTTTTGCAAGACTGAGAAATCAAGTTTCATAATTTCCCATGCAATTCCATATTATCTAACAGAGTCTTAATAGAACAAATGGCACAGTTCTGATGGAAGTTGCTAGATTTGAGCAGGATTCATTTTTCCAAATGCAGTCCCTTCTGCTGTGTCTTGAATTCCTCAACTTCTGCTCTTTTTTTGTGTGTGTAAGTCTTATTATTCTTGCTCTTTTTTTTGTTTTCCTGCTCTCCTACCTCTTCCACTTTCTCTTCCTCCTCTTCTGCCTCATCCTGAACTTTATCCTCCTCCATTTTTTTTCTGCCCATTTCTCATCCTCACTTCTGCTGCCTACTCCCCATCCACCCACATTCAGCCTTGCTCTCCCTGAAACAGCAGGACAAACTTTTTTTTATATTTTATACTATAAGAATAATAGATGCTCAAATCTCTTTGAAAAAAGAAAATTTCAGGTACCATATTTCCCAGAAGCAAGGACTCCTAACATCATTTTGAACAAATGGCATTATTCTCTGTATACAATTCTGCAATGAACTTTACTTGTTTCATTATATCTGCTACACTTATTACTATGCACAGAGCTATGTAATTCTAAATAGCTAATTTTTAAAATAGCTGCATAAGTTCTATCAACTTTCTGTTCTCTAACTTCTAAAATTAAACAATGCTGCTACTAACATCCTTAAATATATATATATATATATATATATATATATATATATATATATTTGTATATGTGTATGTACTATATCTAATGGAACCCACTGTTGCATTGAAGTAAGTGTTGTAAAATTATTTTGTTAAACAGCAGAATTTCTCTAGAAATGTTGCACAAATTTATACTGTAGCAAGTGTTTGAGAATAATATGCAATATTTTATCATTAAAAAATAAAAATATTGAACTACATATGGTGGGTACACATAATAATTTCAGTTAATATAAAATATTTTGAACAGTAGTACATGTTTCTAACATTTACAAAAGCAAGCTAGCTAGCAACCTGACTTTAATAATGATCACATTTTTAGAAAGACAGATGAGACCTGGGCACATGTTTCTACTCACACCCAATGCCGGGATTTGTTGGAGTGTTTTGATTAAACAATTTTGTTTTTTTTTGTTAAAATGTACCCAATGTTGGAATTTGTTAGTGTTTTGATGAAACAATTTTTTTTATTGTTTAAAGTATTACAAATAGTAGTACATATGTTTCCTTCCCCCCATTAACCTCCCCGCAGCCTCCCTTACCCCCCAGCACACACCCTCACCTGCCCCCCCACCCCCACCCCAGTATCTTGTATCCATTGGTTATGCTTATATGCATGCATACAAGTCCTTCCGTTGATCTCTTACAGCCCCTGCCCCCCCCAACCACCCCTGCTTTCCCACTGTAGCTTGAAAAAAGACATTTTATAGAAAAAAGACATTGTATAGGCAATTTTTATAAAATAATTTTAGTGGAAAGAAGAGAGTTGAGCTTATGCAGAAGAGTTTTGGGTTGGTAGCAGTAGCTGAGCCAAAAGCCAACCAAGAGAGTGAGACACACATGCCCTGGAAGTTAGTTACTTGGTGGATGGAAAATTTGACTGCAAGTCATCAGCCAAAGAAAACAATAGCCTTGTTAGGTGGGTTTCAATTTTTCCAAATCTTGTAGCAAATATTTAGAAGTTCATATTTGGAACAAAAAGAAGTTGAAAACCACTGTCGCTTTCTAAGAGAGGGAATGATGTTATCCAAACAACATTTATGGAAATTATTCTAGCAGCTGTGTTGGACTTCTTTAGTTGCCTTCAATTTATTGCCTGATTGCAAGTAGCATTTCAAAATATGGTGGAAGGAACATTAGAGAAGTTGGTCTAAAATGTCTCATATGTAAAAAGCCATAACACACTGGTATATTGTATATACATTTTATGTAAAAAAATAAGTTAATATTAAACATTTTTATAATGGGATTATAATCCGTGCCCCTCAGCAGAGAGAAGTAACTCATGCAGTATTTCTGCAAGAGTCTTGTGCAGTTACACATATAATAAATAAATTCTACCCTCAGATATGCTCTAAGCAGTGAGCTGTTGTCTGATATAGAGCTCTTCTCTATTTTCAAAGCAGTGAAATTTTGTGGAATTGCTGTGCATGTATTCACTTAAAAGGAAATACTATAGCAGTCACTTTGCATTACTTGAGCCCTCCCCAAACTTTTGGAAATTCCTGTTCTGCATCTGGGTAGGAATAAAATTTTGGGGGGACCATTTGATTAAACATATTCACACCTTTAAAAATGTCTATAGCAATTTGTTATGGGCTGAATTTTACACCCTTAAAGATTCACATGTTGAAGTCCGAACCTCTAGTATCCCAAAATGTGACCGACCATATATGATAATGAGGCCGTTAGGGTGGGTCCTAATTCAATATAACTGATGACCTTGGATGAAAAGGAATTTTGAACAGACACATACAGAGAAGATGATGTGAATACCCAGGGAGAAGACAGTTTCCTATCTATAAGCCAAGGAGAGAATTCTAGGACAGATCTTTTCCTCTCAGCCTTCAGAAGGAAACAACCCTGCCAATGCTTTGATCTCTGACTTTCAGCCTTCCCAACTATGAGACAATATTTCTGTTGGTAAGAACATCTAGTATGGTATGTTATGTCACCCCAAGCAAACTAATAAAATATTATAGCTATCCCCAATTCTAAGTTTTCTAAACAAATAGAAACTCAGACAGAAATTTATGTGCAAAAACAAAACTCAATACAGGGCTATTTAGAATACATAAAAATAAAATTAACCTATATATTCAACAATAGGATGATTATATAATTTCTGATATGGACATATAAAGCCATTAAAAGTTATAATTTAAATGAATGCTTAATGACATAGGAAAATGATAGCAAAAATGAAATGAAAAAGCAGTTGATAACATTGTGATTATATATTCTATTTTCTTAAACATTTCGTTTGTGGAAATTTTATATTTTTATCTTTAGAATGTCAGTATCTGAAATCTTGGGGGAAAAATCTGTTGTTTATTGTTTCTACTGATTCACACATGATGGCTTATTTTCCTGCATGCTTGGGGATCTTTGATTAGTTCTCATGTTTGTTTGATCCTCATTTGTGAGAATCTTGGATACCTCTATGCAGCTATCACATGTGAGCATTCAGCTTCTCCTATTAAAGCAGGAGGAGCTACTGTTGAAGCCTTAGTTTCTGCATAGTACCAACCCTGTTCTTTCTTGCACTGAAGAGCATTTACTTATATAGGAGGGCAGTACCAACTCCAGATCACTTTCAGATTTTTTCTAGACTCCCTTTCTAATATGAGTCCAAGTTTCAGGTCCCCTTCCTTTAAATTAGCAGCTGATGGCAAGGAGACTATTAACCTGAAACTACTTAAACTGCTCTCTAGAGTCACTAGCTAATGTAAAAGCCTGGGAGTTCAACTCTCCTTTCTTGAGGCTTGCTCAAGTCTTTCCTGATGCATTGCTAATATTGGCATTTACTTTCAGGGAAGCTTCTTAGTTCTCATTTGCTTGCTGCTTGCTGACTCCACTCCAGGTTCAGCAAACAGACATTTTTCCCAGACAGGGGGCACCCTTAGTAATTTTGTATTTACCATGACCTCAGCAATGCAGAGAAAATTAAGTTTTATGAAATATGTGGTTGTTTTGTAGCAGGAAGTGCCTTTGGACTATTTTAGCTCATTATTAAGTATGTGGACTTGAAATGTGCATTTTTAATAATACTTATGCACACCAAAGTATGAGAATCATTGGCATGGATCAGACATGCAGAAGATTGGCATGTTCTGTCAATGGTGAGTGTTCTTGTCTGGCTAAGCCCAAGACTGTAAGAGAATATTAAACTGAAAATGTTAATTAGATTCAGAGACTTGAGAGACTTTAAGTGCAATACTAAAGGGTTTGGAATTTTTCTGGCTATGGAAAGTAATAAAAGTGTGTTTTGAAAGATATTTTTTATTGATTTTAGAGAGAGAGGAAGGAAGAGGGAGAAAGAGAGAAACCCATATGCACCCCTATTGAGGACTGAATCAGCGACCTTTTAGTGCAAGAGACTACGTTCAACCACTGAGCAACACCAGTCAAGGCAAAGGAAGTGTTTTAAACAGACCAATTATATTTTAAAAACTGTGTGCTACAAACATAAGTCTTGTGAAAGAAGGCTTAACGATGATAGAGACCAGAGGCAGAGAAGTCAATTAGAACAATGTTTCTCAAATTTAGATGTGCATTAGCTTTGGGAACTTTAAAAAACAATGATTTGTAGGCACACCACTGAATCAATAATGCTAACCCACTGAGCTAAAAGGCTATGTGAGATTTGATGAGGAAAGTGGGAGGGACTGACCAGCAGACCCTGACCAGTGAATGAATGATTACTCAAACACATGCTTCTGCGAGAGAGGCTATCACCACCAAGTAGTCCTGTTCACCTGCCTCTTTTTATTCTAACAACAATTTGAACTAAAATTAACTATTAGATACTATCAGCAGGGTAAACATCCTTGAGAAAACACATGCATCCTTTAAGCAAGGATGCCTTGAGGTCTCAACATAAAGATTCTAGTAAAATACCCAGGGGATCGGACCTGTTTGGAAAAGTCAAGGTAGGGGCTGCCGACTTCGGCAAGGTCCCCTGAGAAGCCTCGACCTTTCAGAGAACCCTGCTTATAGACATTCCAACCAAGTTCCGCGCTTCACAGAAAGTGGCAGTGAGAATCAAGAAGAGAGGGAAGTTGAATTTGAAGTGACAGAACTTGGTGACTCGTGAGAATTGCATAAGTTAAAAAGGATTCCAAGGTCATACACAAGAGCTATTATTGAAGTAGTCTTATGCTTGGCCTGTTTAATATTTCACATGTCATAATTTCATTGTCTTCAGGAGAATTTTGTAATCCTCTCTCTCTCTCTGCTTTGTCTCTCCATATATCAATATCCTTGTCTCTGTCTAAATACATAGAGTTGTTCAAGTTCAAGGCACCTGAGATCTCAGTTGCCATAGAAATTCTTAGAAACATACATAGTCAGATCCATATCTACTTTAAAAAATTAGCTTTATTGGTGAGAGAGGGAGAGAGAGAGAGAGATTTGTTGTTCCATTTCTTTATGCATTCATTGATTGATTCTTGTATGTACCCTGACCAGGGGATTCAACCCACTACCTTAACATATCAGGATAATGCTCTAACCCAGTGGTCGGCAAACTCATTAGTCAACAGAGCGAAACATCAACAGTACAATGACTGAAATTTCTTTTGAGAGCCAAATTTTTTAAACTTAAACTTCTTCTAGCACCACTTCTTCAAAATAGACTCGCCCAAGCCATGGTATTTTGTGGAAGAGCCACACTCAAGGGGCCAAAGAGCCTTATGTGGCTCACAAGCCATAGTTTGCCAACCTCTGCTCTAACCAAACTATCCACCGAGGGTCCATATCTACTGTTTTTTAAAAGCTTATAGTAAAGTTACAAAGAAAGTATAGAGTTCTGCATATCCCATCATCCCATAAAGCCCTACCCCAGTTTCCTCTTAACATGCATTAATGTGGTACACTTATTAAAACTGATGTACCAATATTGATACTTTATTATTGACTAAAATTATAGTATGCATTAGGATTTACTCTTTGTGTCAAACAGTTCTATGGGTTTTAAAACTGCATAATATTATGTATCCACTATTATAGTTTTTTATATTTTTTAAATATTTTAATCTTTATTGTTCAGTTTATTAATTGCATTGTCCCCCCTTTTTTTCCCTATAGTTCCCCACCACCCGGTACCCATCCCACTCTCTGCCCTCACCCCACCCCCACTGTCCTCTCCCATAGGTGCATGATTTTTGTTCAGTCTCTTGCTGCACTTCCCACACCCTTTTTCTCCCCAAGAATTGTCAGTCTATTCCATCTCTATGCCCATGATTCTATTATATTCACCAGTTTATCCTGTTCATTCAATTTTTAATTCACTTGATTTTTAGATTCATTTGTTGATAGATGTGTATTTGTTGTTCAAATTTTTATTTTTACCTTCTTCTTCTTTCTCTTCTTAAACAATACCTTTCAGCATTTCTTATAGTATTGGTTTGGTGGTGATGAATTCCTTTAGCATTTTCTTAGCTGCGAAGCACTTTATCTGACCTTCAATTCTGAATGATAGCTTTGCTGGGTAGAGTAATCTTGGTTGTAGATTCTTGCTATTCATCACTTTGAATATCTCTTGCCCACTCCCATTTGGCCTGCATAGTTTCTGTTGAGAAATCCGCTGACAATTGTATGGGTGCTCCCTTATAGGTAACTAACTGTTTTTCTGTTGCTGCTTTTAATATTCTCTCTTTGTCTTTTGCTCTTGACATTTTAATTATGATGTGCCTTGGTGTGATCCTCTTAGGGTTCCTATATATTGGGGTTCAGTGTGTCTTGGACTCCTAAGTCAATTTCTTTCACCAATTGGGGAACATTTTTGGTCACTATTTCTTCAAGTAAGTTTTCATTGTTTTGCTCTCTCTCTTTTTCTGGCACCCCTATTATTTGGATATTGGTATGCTTGAGGTTGTCCCAGAGGCCTCTTACACTATCTTCAGTTTTTTGGATTCTTTTGGTTTCTTGCTTTTTCAGCTGAGTGGATTTTACCTCTTTGTATTTCAAATCTTTAACTTGGTTCTTACAGTCCTCTAGAGTACTTTTAGGTCTTTATATAGTATTTTTTGTTTCAGTCAGTGTATGCTTAATTTCTAGTTGGTCCTTTTTCATATCCTTGAGGGTCTCATTCATATCCTTGAGGGTCTCGTTCATATCCTTGTAGGTCTCATTCATTTCCTTGTAGGTCTTGTTCATTTCCTCATAGGTCTTGTTCATTTCCTTGTAGGTCTCGGCCTTTTCTAGGAGCCTCTTGAAAAGCCTTATAACCATGGTTTTGAACTCTATGTCTAGTCATTTTTTTCCCTCCATTTCTTTCACATCTAATTTCTTTCCATGTCTCTGCTTGGTGGCTGCTTTCCTGAGTTGGTCAATTAGCTTTGTGTAGTAGATGTCCTCTTAGGGACAGTGGCTCAGCCTCCTCAGTTACCTGAGGTGGATATGGGTTGCACAGTTTTGTTGAAGTTAAGCCTAGATTATTGTTGTTAGCACTAAGAGGGTTTGACCTTCAGGCCAATTGTCTATGATGTTCAGCTATGCTCAGGTTGGATGGGCAGAGTCTCCAGGCCAAGCAGGCAGCATCAGCTCAACCCTATGCGGCCCCAGGGACTCTTTGCCAGGTGACGATGGCTTCCAGCACCTCTGAGAGAGAGCTGCTGCTGAGCTCCACCCACTGCTGGACAATTCAGCCTCTCCCCAAATGAGTCTGCACACCCAACGTCTCATCCAGGGTTGTAAAACAATGCAGTCTGGTAGTTTCTCTGAACGAGAGAGTAAGTCACAAGTCCTCTCTGCGAGGTTATGCAGCTGTGCTGTTCCCAAGTTCATGTGCACTCTGCACAAGCTTGCCGTCTCCACAAGCTTGCAGACCCTTGCAGTGCCTGAGTTTCAGTGTGCCTCCCCACTGTTCAATTTTTACCCCCTATGATTGTGGGTTCCCTGGACTTTGCCCAGAGCTAGGGAATCAGTGCAGTGGGATATCTTTGTCTCCTCCTTTCGAAAAAACTGGCCAGGTTTTCAGACCCCCGCCCTATCTGCTGGCAAACGGCTCCAAACCTCTCTCTGTGCATATCTTCTTTTTAAAAAAAATTTAATTTAATTTAATTTTAATTTTATTTTTTAAATATATTTTCATTGTTTTTTTGCAGTATAACTTATAATTAATAGTAGTACTTGTTTTTCTTTCCCCCTCCCCCTTATCCTCCCCCCAGCCTCCCCTACCCCCCAGCACATATTCCCACCCTCCCACCGCCCCGCCCCAGTGTCTTTCATTCATTGGTTATGCTCATATGCATGCATATAAGTCCTTCAGTTGATCTCCCCCAGCATCCACCTCCCATCCACCCAAGCCTTCCCCCTGTAGCTTGACAGCCTGCCCAAGGCCACCCTGCCTCTATATCAATCACTCTCCCCTGTTTCTTTTCTTCAAAAATATCTTGCCTCTGCATACTAGAAATAAATGTATAAGAACAAAAAATGTTTCAGTCTCAGTTTCAATGTCCAACTGTTCTGATTCCCAGTTTCAGTGTCAAATAATTCTTTATGTGTACATGTCAGCAGTGGTATCCAAATGGTGGACACATCGTGGCAATGCAAGATCCATCCTCTCTGGTTTGGTCCTGGGCTGCCTGCAGACATGCACAGCTGCCGACTGCTAGCATGGCAAGGTGTCGTCAGTGTCCCCCATCTCTGGACCATCCTCGTGACTGGAACAGATCAATCAGTTCCTCACAGTTGCAGGAACCCACATGGTCTTCGAGTTGTTCTCTGAGAACACACAAACACATTCTCGACCAAAAGTTAACAAAGGGATCCTCTCTGCAAAATAGACTTGGGATTCTTTTTAATTTTTGCCTAAATGATTTTCCTTTGGCTTATTTTGGCACCATGTGTGTTTTTTCATGGGTGTCCTGCTCCACGCATATCTTTAATGCTGTCTGCCGCTGCTTCTCTGAGTCACAGTATCCTATCTTCACTTTTATTTGTGAAATTTTCACTCAGCCAGCTTTCCGGTGATTCTGGATGGTGTTTTTTCTTTTGTTAAGTTGTAGTTTTGAAATTGCTGTCTATGGCAGCAAGATAGGTGTTTACCTATGCCGCCATCTTGGTTCCCTCAATCAGGCTCTACTATTATAGTTTTATATAGAACAGTTTCACTGACTTAAAAATTATTGTGTGCCTCATTCATTCATCTCTCCCTGCCCTCCTCTAAACCTGTGATAACGACTGGTCTTTTTATTTTTCTCCTAGTTGTCTTTTCCAAAGTGTTTTAAAGTTGGAGCCATGTATGTAGGCTTTTCAGATTGGCTTCTCCCACTTGGTAACATGCATTTAAGTTTCCTCCATGTCTTTTCATGGCTAGATAGCTAAGTTCTTTACGTTGCTGAATAATATTCCATTATATGAATGGATCATAGTTCATTCATTCATCTATTGAAAGACATATTGGATGCTTCCCAGTTTTGGCATTTATGAATAAATTTGATATCTATATATCCTGATTTTTGTGTGGATATAATTTTTTAAAAAATATATTTTTATTGATTTCAGGGAGGAAGGGAGAGGGAGAGAGAGAGAGACAGAAACATCAATGATGAGAGAGAATCATTCATCAGCTGCCTCCAGCACATCCCACACTGAGTTTCGAGCCCACAACTCAGGCATATGCTCTGATGGGGAACCAAACTGTGACCTCCGGGTTTATAGTTCTATTCTCAGCCATTGAGCAATGCTGGCAGGGCTAAATAGAAGTTTCAAATAATCTGTGTAAATATCTAGAAGCATGATTACTGGGTCATATGGTAATCCTAAATTCAGTTTTTAATAAACTACCAAACTGTTTACAAAATGGCTATATCATTATGCACTTTTACCAGCAATGAATAAGAATCCTGATTCAGCATTTGGTTTGTCAGTGTTTTGGATTTTAGCTATTCTCATAGGTGTGTGGTTGTGTTTCACTATTGTAACTTATCATTTTTCAATGACATATGATATTGAACATCTTTTATATGCTTATTTATTCTCTGCATGTCTTTACTGGAGAGCTGTCTGCTTTATTTAGTAGTTTATTTACTTGTTAAGTTTTAAGCACTTTTCTAATATTTTGGATATAAATTACTTATCAGATTTAAGTTTTGCAAAGAATTTTTCTCTCTGGCTTTACTTTTCTTTCTTTTTTAAAAATTATTTTTTTAATTTATTTTGGAGAGGAAGAGAGAAAGAGATTGGGGGGGGAAAGAGAGAGAGAGAGAGAGAGAGAGAGAGTGAGAGACAGAGAGAAACATCAACCTGAGAAAGAAACATCTATCAATTGCCTCCTGCATGCTCCCTGGCCAGACACTGAACCTGCAATCCTGGTATGTGCCTTGAATCAAACTGGCAACCTTTCAGTGCACTGGATGAGGCTCAACCAACTGAGCAATACTGGCCAGGACTTTGGCTTCCATTATATTAGCAGGGTCTTTTGCAGAACAGAAGATTTTTTTCTTCATAATCATCCTCTTAGTGTTATATCTGACAAGTCATCACAAATCCAAGGTCACATATATTTTATCCTGTGTTTTCTTTTAGGAGTTTTATAATTTTGCATTTACATTTGAGTTTATGCTCCATTTTGAGTTAATTTTTATAAAAGGTGTGAGGTCTGAATCTGATTCATTTTTTTAATATGATTATATAATTATTCTAGCATCATGTATGGAAAACAACATCCTTTATCTTTAATTTTTAAATTATTCAGTAATAGTTGATATACAATATTATATCAGTTTCAGCTGTGCAACATCAGCATAGTGATTACGCATGTGTATGACTTATTAAGTGAGCACCTAATAGCATCCTTTCTTGATTAAATGGACTTTGCTCCTTTGCCAAATAATTAATGTTTATATTTGGGTCTATTTCTGTGCTCTCTATTATATTATTTTTATATTTTTCTCAATTTATTTAGATCTTTTAATTATGTTATGTTTTGTTTTAGATATTTTAATTATGTTATGTTATGAACATAACATTTTGTTATGTTCCTCATATGGATCTTACACTTTTTAAAAAGTTTTAGACCTGTGGGGTATTTTAGTGTTGATGTGTATTTTTAATTTTAAGTTCCAATTGGTCACTGCTGATATATGAAAAAGCAACTAACTTGTTTATTAACTTTGTAATCCTGCAACTTTGCTATAAACTCTTATTAGTATCAGTAGTGTTTTTGTTGATGCTTTTGAAAACTTGTAGACAATGATGTTACATGTGAACAAAGACAGTTTATTTTTTCCTTTCCAATGTGTATAACTCTTGTTTCCTTTTCTTGTCTTACTGCATTATCTTGGACTTCAAGTATGATGCTGAGTAGGAAGAAATGATGTCAAGTTTCCATCTGTGGAAGAAAGAAGCTCTTTTCTTATGATTAAATATATTAGCTTTTAAAAATATTTATCAAGCAGAGGAAGATATACCTAATTCATATTTTTCAAGGAATCAGTCATTTATTTTATTGATTTTCTGAATCAATTTCCTGTTTCAATTTTATTGATTTATACTCTAATTTTTATTATTTCTTCCTACTTGCTTTAGATTTATTTTACTTTTTAAAAAAATCTAGTTTTCTTAGGTAGAAGCTTAGGTTATTGATTTTTATTTTTCTTCTCTTCTAATGCATACACTCAGCACTATAAATTTTCCTCTGAGCAATGCTTTGGTTGTATTCCACAAATTTTGCCGAGTTGTATTTTCAATTTCAATTTTGAATTTCATTTTACTACATTCATGTATGCTGAGAAATGTAGACTCTTTAAATTTTTCCTCTTATTAGAGCTTATCTGATTTTTCTATTCCTCCATTATTTGCTAAATATTGAACAAAAATTTAAGAAATAATTTAATTAGTTCCTTTAAGTGTATGCTTTATGTCTGATTTGTTGTTTAAGATAAACGATCATTTTTTACTGATATCTTAGGGGCAAAATTTTCTCCTGATAATGGAGCCTAGGATTATTAGAACTGGTGTAGGCAGGACCTTCTGAATTAGAATCCTCTTAGTCTTTTTTTAATCATTCAGTAATGTTTAGTCTAAGCTTCTTTCTGGACTAAGGCCTGCAGAGTCCAAATGGGACCATTCCTGGGTATTCCTTCAGCCTATGTCACTGAGTCCTGCTGCTGGTCTAACTCATGAACTCCTTTCTTAGCTGTTCAGGACCTACTATTTCTTTCTGGGTGAAAACAAGTCCACCTCAGGTTTGCTAATGTTATAGACCTCTCCAAATCTGTGTCACATGCTCCAGGCCGCTCTTGGACTATGATGGCCACACCATAGCCTATGTTGTGGGATTATTTTGAATCTCACCACATAGACCCTCTTGTAGGTATCTAAATGTAAATGCAACAATTTTCTTTTTCACCATCAAAAATATGAAAAATGTAAATGCAACAATTTTTCACCATCAAAAATATGAAAAATATGAAAAATATGAATACTTTGCATGTTATGTAGCAGCTGAGAATGGCTCTGGCATTTCTGCTCTATTTCCATGCAGCTTTATTAAGTTATTTTCTTTGTTGTGGATATCTCCATTGGAATGAGGGCAGCCTTTAATTCCATTTTTTCCAAGATGGAATTTTAAATACAAACTCCAGAGAGGCTGGATGACTGATAACATCCATATAACCTATATTTCAGTACTTTTTATGATATTATAGAGAGCATATATTGTTTAAAAATTTAACATACTTTTCTCAGTTCATTTAATACTTGAACTCTTGCTCAAAGAGAAAAAAGAAGTTACATAAAAACTACATCTTCCTTCTTCATGTCACAATCCATTTTTTTCTAGAAGGGACAGATTTATTTATAGTTTCCTAGTCTATTATATTAAAATCTGTAGCCAAACTGGCAGGTCTGTTCTTTGAAAAGTCAAGAGACTGAATATTAAAAAAAGCCCCTATCTCTCTTAAAGTCAAGGTTTTAATACTACTTTAAAACTTGAAATCAGTTTTCAAAGATATTTTATTTTAATATTTTTTGCTGAAATTTTTTTTTGTTATGCAATTTTGTTGTTTTATAATTCTGAACATCGAAGTACAGTGATTTAGTATAGGCTTTGTGGTTTATAGGCCTAAGTTTGAATCTTGCTATTTAGTTAATTTTGGGTAAGTTGCTTAACCTCATTAGCATCCATGTTTTTCATCTATAAAATGAAATAGTAATAGAATTTACTTCTTAGAGTATTTATAGGGGTTAATTGATATACATAAAGAACCAATTACACTAATTTTGCTACGAAGAAAAATGTAAAATATAGTCACGGCAGATGGTTTGAGATTGGGTGGTGGGCACACAGTGCAATATACAGATCTTGTATCATAAAAATGTACTCTTAAAATCTATGATTCCTACTAACCAATGTCATGCCAATAACTTTATTTAAAAATTGTGTTTATTAGATAAAACTTGTGAACTCTATTTTTAAAAATTTCTCTCTAAGGTCAGAGAAAGAAGTAATGGAATAAAGAATTATTAGACTGGAGGATTCCAAGATGGTGGCTGGCAGAACAGCAGTAAGGAAAAGAGTGTGAGCCAGTGAGGAAGTGAAAGGGGAGTGTGTGGACATGGTGTGTGTGTGTGTGTGTGTGTGTGTGTGTGTGTGTGTGCGTGTGTGAGTGAAGGACAGCTAGATCTCATAGCACCTTCAGGGGGCTGGCAGACCAGGCTCGCATAGTCCAGCAACCTCTGCTACTGCTGTAATTTCTCCTGGAGCACCGGCTCTGCCACAGAGGTTGTGTCATCTTGAAGGGGAGAGCTGCTTGACTGGGAGCCCAGCCTCACCTCCACCCAGGGTGCTCTCAGATACCACCTGGGGTCTTACAGCCACTTTAGCCAGGGATCTGCTGCCTCGGCACCAGATGGACACCAGGACTACCGCCTCCCCAGCTGAGGGCTCCTGTGAGTTCCAGAGGGCACTCCTCTCCTCCCAGGCAGATGCCTTAGCCCTGAGCACTGCAACCATGCATCACTCACAAACAGCTAATCCTTAAGCAGAAGCCACAGGCTGGGTGAATGGGAGTGCAAACAGCCAAGCCTTACACAGCAGCCCTGGCTTAGTGACCACACTTGAACAGCCAAGCCTTACATAGCAGCCCCAGGCACCATGACTGCTCCAGCAGCCACGTGAGCAGCTACCACCTGTTACCACCAGAGGAGCAGCCACTGCCCATGACTGCATGAAGAGCAGCTGCCCCGCGATTGTGCCCTGAGGAGCAGCCAGTATCTGTGACCATGTAAGGAGCAGCCACCCTGTGACCTCACAAGGAGAAGCCACTGCCTGTGACCACCTGAGGAGCAGCTGTCCTGCAAGCTGCCACCCAGGACTGGGCGAGGAGTAGCCACCCTGCAATTGCCTGAGGAGTAGCTGGTGCCTGTGACCACACAATCTACCACCAATCCCATTGCTGCAGCCACAGGGCCTGCAATACTCAAAACCTAGATACTTTGGTGAGAGCAATAATGAGGAGACAGAACACCCAATGGAAAGAAAAGGAGGAATCACCAGAAAAGGAGCTGAATGAAATAGGGGCATGCAAATGTTAGAATAAGGGTGATGCAGTTCATAAACAAGATGAATAAGAAAATCAACAACCTATGTAAGAATTAAGAGGAAATAAAGAGTGACAAAGCTACAATAAAAATCAATATGAAAACTTTCAAAAGTAGACTAGGAGAAGCAGAGAGCCAAATTAGAAAAATTGAAGACAGAGAAGCAAAACACACCCAATCTGAACTGCAATTGAGAAAAAAATCAAAAGACAGGAGGAGAGCCTAAGGGAACTTTGAGACAACATTAAATGGAGCAACATACATATAATAGGAGTGCCAGAATGACATGAATAGGAGTAAGGATTAGAAAACTTATTTGAAGAAATAATGTCAGAAAACCTCCCTGATTTGGGGAAGAAAAAAGTCACACAAGCACAGAGTCTCAAACAAGATGAAATCCAAAAAACCAATACCAAGATATGTCATAATTACAATGGCAAATGTTACCAATAAAGAGAGAATCTTAAAGGGTGCAAGAAAGAGACAGAAAGTTACCTACAAGGGATCTCCCATCGCTCTCATTAGATTATCAAATTATTTCTCAACAGAAACACACCAGCCTATAAAAGAATGGAAGGAAGTATACAAAGTGATGCACAGCAAGGGGCTGAATCCAAGAATATCCTATGCAGCAAGGCTATCATTGAAAATTGAAGAGGAAATCAGGAGCTTCACAGAAAAACAAAACAAAACAAAACAAAAAAAAACACAAAACTAACCAAGGAAGTTTATCACTACCAAGCTAGCATAGCAAGAAATGCTAAAGGGACTGCTGTAAAAAGAAGGGAGAAAAAGTGAAGAAAGGACACAAGCACAAAAAACAAAAATGACTACAAACAAGCGCCTATCAAATATGACTTTAAAGGTAAAATGGCCTAACTGCTTCAATCAAAATACATGGAGTGGCTGAATGGAGAAGAAAAACCTGACCACATATATGCTATCTACAAGATACTTATCTCAGAACAAGAGAGTCACACAAACAGAAAGTGAAGGGATGAAAAAATATCTTTTAGGCAAATGGATATGAAAAAAAATCTGGGGTAACAATACTTATATCTGACAAAATAGACCTCAGAATAAAGTCCATGACAAGAGAACAGGATGGCCACTTCATAATACTAAGGGGATCAATACAACAAGAGGACATAATTCTGGTAAACACATATGCACCCAATGCAGGAAAACCCAAATACATAAAAAACAAAACAAAAACAGAAAACTTCTGGAAGACATCAAGGGAGATATTGCCAGTAATATGGTCATAGTAGGGGACTATAATTTTCCACAGACATCACTGGATAAATTCTCTACACAAAAAATCAGCTAAGAAATAGCAATCCTAAATGACTCACTAGATCAAATGGACTTGATTGACATCTTCAGAACATTTCACCCCAAAGCTACAGAGTATACATTCTTCTCAAGTGCACATGAGACATTTTCAAAGATAGATCACATATTGGGTCACAGGCAAAGTCTCTTCAAATTCAAGAAGATTAAAATCATATCAAGCATCTTCTTAGACCACAATGGCATAATATTAGAAATCAATGACAATAAAAACAATCAAAAAATATTTCAAATACTTGGAGGCTGAATAGCATGCTATTAAACAATGATTAGGTTACTAAAGAGATCAAAGAAGAAATTAAAAACATCCTGGCAAACACAATAATCAGAAACCTATGGGATGCAGTGAAAGCAGTCTTATGAGGGAAGTTCACAGCATTACAGGCCTACCTTATAAAAACAAGAAAAACTGGTGATAAATGATCTAACTCTATAACTTAAAGAATTAGAAATAGAGCAACAAGAAAAGCCCAGAGTGAGCAGAAAGAAGGAGATAATAATGAGTAGAGTAGAAATAAATAACACAGAGACAAAAAAAATCAATGAAACCAAGAGCTGGTTCTTTGAAAGTTTAAACAAAATTGATGAACCTCTAGCCAGGCTCACCAAGAAGCAAAGAGAGAGGATCCAAATAAACAAAATCAGAAATGAGATGCGAAATAACAACAGACCCCACCAAAATACAAAAGATTGTAAACAAAAACTCTACTCCAACAAACTAAACAACCTAGAGGAAATGGACATATTCCTAGAAAAATCTGACCTTCCAAAACTTAATCCAGAAGAATAAAAAAATCTCAACAGGCCAATAACTAAGGAGGAAATTGAAACAGTCATCAAATGCTTCCAGGAAACAAAAGCCTGGGCCAGATGGCTTCATAGGTGAGTTTTACCAAACATTCAAGGAAGAACTAAAGCCTATCCTCCTCAGACTATTCCAAAAAATTCAAAAGGTAGACACACTTCCAACTTTTTTCTATGAAGCCAGAATTACCTTAATCCCAAAACCTGATAAAGATACCACAAAGAGAATTACAGGACAATATCCCTTTTGAACATAGATTCTAAAATCATCAACAAAATTCTAGCAAATCAGATCCAGCATTATATTAGAAAGATCATACACAATGACCAAGTGAGATTTATTCCAGGGACGCAGGGCTGCTACAATATCCACAAATTAATAAACATGATCATCACATAAACAAATTGAGAGACAAAAATCACCATGTCATATTAATTGATGAAAAGGCATTTGACAAAATCCAACACCCTTTCCTGATTAAAACACTCAGCAAAGTGAGGATGGTGGTGGTGGGGGGCTCATACCTCAACATAATAAAACCCTTTATGACAAACCTACAGCCAACATCATACTTAATAGGCAAAAACTAAAACCATTTCCCCTAGTACAGGAACAAGACAGGGATGCTCACTTTCACCATTCCTCTTTCGACATAGTACTGGAAGTACTAGCCATAGCAATCAAACAACAAGAAGAAATTATTTGCCGATGACATGATATTATACATAGAAAATCCCAAAGACTCCATAAAAAACTATAGAATAAATGAATTTGGCAATGTGGCAGGATAGAAAAATGTAACATCCAGAAATCTATGGCTTTTTTAATATACCAATAGTGAAGTCACAGAAAGAGGAACTAAAAAAATCCCATTTAAGACTGTAACAAAAAAAAATTAAACTACCTAGGCATAAATTTAATCAAGGAGGTAAAGGACTTGTACTCAGAAAATTATAGAATGTTGAAAAAAGAGATAGAAGAAGACATAAACAAATGGAAGAATATACCGCGTTCATGAATGGGAAGAACCAACATAATTAAAATGTCCATACTACCCAAGACAATCTACAGAGTCAATGCAACCCCCTTTAAAATATCAATGGGATTCTTCAAAAACCTAGAACAAACTCTCCAAAAATTCTTCTAGAATAATAAAAGACCCTGAATTTTGAGAAAGAAGAAGAAAGTTGGAGGGATCACAATACCAGATATCAAGCTATACTACAAAGCCACTCTTCTCAAAACTGCCTGGTACTAGCACAAGAATAGACATATAGACCAATGGAACAGAACAGAGAACTCAGAGATTGACCCAAGCCATTATGCTCAATTAATATTTGACAAACGAGGCAAGAGCATACAATGCAGTGAAGACAATCTCTTTAGTAAACAGTGTTGGGAACATTGGAAAGATACATGCAAAAAAATGAAACTACACCACCAACTTACCCCATACATGAAAATAAATTCAAAATGGATAAAGGACTTAAACATAAGATGGGAAACCATAAAAATCTTAGAGGAAACCATAGGCAGTAATATAGCAGACATTTGTCGTAGCAATATCTTTGCCGATATAGCTCTTAGGGCAATGGAAACTAAAGAGAAAATAAACAAAAGGGACTACGTCAAAATAAAAAGGTTCTGCACAACGATAGAAACCATCAACAAAAGAACAAAAAAGCCCACTGCACGAGAGAGCATATTTTTTAGTGTTATCTCCAATAAGGGTTTAATCTCCAAAATTTATAGGGAGCTCATACAACTTAACAGAAAGAAGATAAACAATCTAATCACAAAATGGGTAAAGGACCCAAATAAACACTTTTTGAAAGAAGACATATAGAAGGCCATGAGACATATGAAAATATGCTCAAAATCACTAATCATCTGAGAGATGCAATTCAAAACAACAATGAGGTACCATCTCACACCTGTCAGAATGGCTATCATCAGCAAATCAAAAAATGACAAGTGCTGGCAAGGATGTGGGAAAAAAGGAACCCTCTTGCACTGCTGGTGGGCATGCAGACTGGTGCAGCCACTGTGGAGAACAGTATGGCGTTTCCTCAAAAAATAAAAAATGGAACCTCCATTTGACCCATTGATCCAATTTCTCGGAATATATCCTAAGAAAACAGAAATACCAATCAGAAAGGATATATGTACCCCTATGTTCATAGCAGCACAATTTATCATAGCTGAGATTTGGAAACAGCCTAAGTGCCCATCAGCAGATGAGTGGATTAAAAGATGGTGGTACATCTGCACAATGGAATACTACACTGCTGTAAAAAAGAAGGAATTCTTGCCATTTGCAAGAATTGGATGGAACTGGAGAGCATTATGCTAAGTGAAATGAGGCAGTCATAGAAAAATAAATATCACATAATCTCACATAATCTCACTCATTTGTGGACTATACTGAACAACATGAACAACATAAACTGATGAACAGAAATAGAACCAGAGTTATAGAAGCACTGAACACACTGTGCAACCCATGAGAAAAGATGGGGGAGGTGAGGCGCTCAGAGATTAACCAAAAGCTTGCATGCATGCATATGAACATAACCAATAGATGCAGACAGAGGTGGGGTGTTGAGGGCATGTGCTGGAGGAAGGTTGGGGGAGCTGAGGAGTGGTCAAAAGGGAAAAAGGAGACTTATGTAATACTTTAAACAATAAAGATTTACATAAGTCTTTATTGGAACTTGGGACCATTCAGTCTGTAGGCTCTATCCACTAAGCCAAACCGGGTAGGGTTATAACTATTTTTTTTGTTTTTTTAAATTAAAAGAAAAAGAAAAATTATTAGAACATTATCTATAAATCTAGTGGAAGAGATGCCATATAGTTATGTGGTTTGTCATGTCACATAGCCTTCACATGGGCCATTTTATCTGTATGTTGAAGAAATGCCCTCAGAGACCAGATCAAGTTCTCATATTTAGTTTCCTAAAGCAGGAACCTAGCCCAGCTGGCATTCTGGGACTCCTTCCATCTTTGGTTTGACTTGATGACTCAGTGAAGTACTTGCTGTTCTTGCATCAGAAGTAGCAGTGTTAATTCCTTTATGCCAAATACTTTCACAGTGGCTCAGGCTGAGTTCCCTGGATGATTGCTTATTGAAGAGTCACTGAAGCAGCTGGTGGAAAAGTCCATGTCAATCCTTTTGAGACCCAGTCCTTTGGAAAACATTCCTTGTTGTTCTGCATTTCAGAGGAGCAAATAACACGCTACAAAAACTAGTAGGGCATCTATGTATTCTCCACTGGCTTGTATAGGAACTCCATAGATAGCTCTTAAGCATCCTAGAATTAAGTTGATTTTACAAATTTTTTTCAGCCCAAAGAACAATTTTGAGAGTGAAAGGGGACAGAGTTAACAAATTGAGATAGCAGATGTAAAATGGGGCCGTCCTGAGTAAATTTGGTTTTATAGTCCATCACTTTACATCCCACAGTCCTTGATCCATTTATTGTTTTTGGAATTCCAAACCTGAATAGTCTTGTTCCTCTGTGTGTTGTGTCCCAGAACGGACTACAACTATTTTTTAAAAATCTTCACCCAAGGATATTTCCCCATTGATTTTTAGAGGAAGTGGAAGAATGAGGGAAAGACAGACAGAAATATTGATGTGAGAGACATACATCAATTGGTTGCCTCCTGCACTCATCCTGACCAGGGCTTGGGCCAGGGAGAAGTAACCAACCGAGGTGTGTACCATTGACTGGAATGGAACCTGGGACCATTCAGTCTCTAGGCTTATCCACTAAGCCAAACCGGGTAGGGTTATAACTAGTTTTTTGTTTACATACTACAGCATTACTTATTCTACTGCAAAGGTATATTAATATTCCTCCTTGGTGCTCATCTGCTAATCCCCAAAGTTGCCTGATTTCAAAGATAATGCTGTGCACAAAGTCCAATAGTCATTCCAATAGCGTATTCATTGCACAAGTATTTACTGAGTGCTTATTTTGAAGCAAGAGCTGTTCTAAGTGGATGATGCTCCAACCAACTGAACAACACCAGCCAGGGTGAAGCTATCTTGGCTCTTTAATTCAATAGTCTAAAATTAATCTTGCATACCATCTTTATTTATTTTTATTTTTTAAATCTTTATTGTTCAGTTTATTAATTACATTGTTCCCCCTTTCCCCCCCTATAGTTCCCCTCCACCTGGTATCTATCCCACTCTCCCCCCTCACCCCCCTCCACTGTCCTCTCCCATAGTTGCATGATTTTTGTCCAGTCTCTTGCTGCACTTCCCACAGCCCCTTTCTCCCCAAGAGTTGTCAGTCCATTCCCTCTCTATGTCCATGATTTTGTTACATTCACCAGTTTATCCTGTTCATCAGCTTATTAATTCACTTGATTTTTAGATTCATTTGTTGATAGATGTGTATTTGTTGTTCCTAATTTACACTTTTATCTTTTTCTTCTTCCTCTTCTTAAAGAATATCTTTCAGCATTTCATATAGTATTGGTTTGGTGGTGATGAACTCCTTTAGCTTTTTCTTATCTGTGAAGCACTTTATCTGATCTTCAATTCTGAATGATAGCTTTGCTGGATAGAGTAATCTTGGTTGTAGATTCTTGCTGTTCATCACTTTGAATATTTCTTGCCACTCCCGTCTGGCCTGCATCGTTTCTGTTGAGAAATCCGCTGACAGTCGTATGGGTGCTCCCTTATAGGTAACCATCTGTTTTTCTCTTGCTGCTTTTAATATTCTCTCTTTGTCTTTTGCTCTTTGCATTTTAATTATGATGTGCCTTGGTGTGATCCTCTTAGGGTTCCCATATATTGGGGTTCGGTGCACTTCTTGGACTCCTAAGTCAATTTCTTTCACCAGGTGTGGGAAGTTTTCGGTCACTATTTCTTCAAATAGGTTTTCATTGTCTTGCTCTCCCTCTTTTTCTGGCACCCCTATAATTCGGATGTTGGTATGCTTGAGGTTGTCCCAGAGGCCCCTTATACTATCTTCAATTTTTTGGATTCTTTTGTTTTCTTGCTTTTTCAGCTGAGTGGATTTTACCTCTTTGTATTTCAAATCTTTAACTTGGTTCTTGGGGTGCTCCAGAGCACTTTTAGGTCTTTGTATAATATTTTTTATTTCAGTCAGTGTATGCTTAATTTCTGGTTGGTCCTTTTTCATATCCTTGAGAGTCTCCTTTATATCCTTGAGGGTCTCCTTCATTTCCTTGTAGGACTCATTCATTTCCACGTTGGTCTTGATCATTTCCTTGTAGGACTCATTCATTTCCTTTGTGATCTTGCTTATTTCCTTATAGGCCTCAACCTTTTGTTGGAGCCTCTTGAGAAGCCCTATAACCGTGGTTTTGAATTCCATGTCCAGTCGTTTTTTCCCCTCCATTTCTTTCACATCTGATTTCTTTCCATGTCTCTGCATTGTGGCTGCTTCCCTGAGTTGGTCAATTAACTTTGTGTTGTAGACTTCCTACTAGGGACAGTGGCTCAGCCTCCCCAGTTACCTGAGGTGGATATGGGTTGCACAGTCTTGCTGAAGTTAAGCTCAGGTTAATCGTTGTTAGCACTTGGAGGGGTTGACCTCCAGGCCAATTGTCTGTGAAACTCAGCTGTGCTCAGGTTGGATGGGCGGAGTCTCCGGGCCAAGCAGACAGCGTTAGCTCTGCCATATGCGGCCCCAGGGACTCTGTGCCTGTGGCAATGTCTGCCAGCACCTCTGAGAGAGAGCTGCTTTGGAGCTCCACCGGCTGCCGGGGAATTCAGACTCTCCCCAAATGATTCTGCACACCCAATGTCTCACCCAGGGTGGTAAAACAAAACAGTCTGACCATTTCCCGAATGAGATAGCAAGTCGCTCTGCGGGGTCATGCAGCTGAGCTGTTCATGCAAGCTGCCTTCTCCACAAGCTCGGAGACCCCTGCAGCACCCGAATTTCGTGCCCTCCCTCTGTCCAGTTTTCACCCCTTATGATAGTGGGTTCCCTGGACTTCACCCAGAGCTGGAGAATCAGTCCAGTGGAAAGTCTTTGTCTTCCCATTCGAGAAAACTGTCTGGTTTTCAGCCGCCCGCCCCCTCGGCTGACGCGCGCTCCAAACCTCTCTCCTCGCGTATCTTTCAACGCTGTCGGCCGCCGCTCCTCTGAGTCACAGTGTCTTATTTTCACTTTTATTTGTGGAGTTTTCACTCGGCCAGCTTTCTGGTGATTCTGGAAGGTGTTTGTTCTTTCGTTAAATTCTAGTATTAAAATTGCTGTGTATGACGGCAAGATACGTGTTTTACCTATGCCGCCATCTTGGTTCCTCCTGCATACCATCTTTAAAGAAACTAATTTTACATATAATCATTAACATAATTTCTGTCAATTATTGTTTTCATAATGTTTCTTCAGCAATTTCCTGCTCATATCCAGTGGTTTCTAAGCAAGAACCTCTCAATCCTACTCTGGTAAAGACTACTGGATGTCCATTCGATATTAATTCTCATTTTCTTTGCTACATTATTGATTTGTTGGGAGTAGTAATATGACTAGTGAAAGAGCAGCCTCCCTTGTAGTAGTTAGGGACATAGTATGCAAAACGATATAACTGAAAGCCATAGGATGAATTTTCCAAATAAAGCTCCTCAAAAGACAAAGTGAAAATGGCATAGTTACTTCTTTCTTTTAGCATGGAGTACAGTCCCAACACCTGTTGCTGAAGCATGTTGTGATTATGAATTCTAGAGTTTCACACTATGAATCATGGAGGAGAAAGAAAGAGAAAACCAGGGGCATTGATATTTGGAGTTTCTGATTCACAGCTCTCAGGACTGAAACTGTTTCTAGCTGATTCATGTCTTCATGATCATCTGCTAACTGATAACCCACTCCTAGTTTTTTTTAAATAACTAATTAACTTTATTCTTATATATGGAACCTTTGATACAGGCAAAAACAAGTCTTTCCAGTCTTTGAACATTTTATGTGTATGTGTCTACTCCTTAGCCTTGGCACTTGACATTGTTGGAGAGATCGTGAGGCCACGCAGAATGTTTGAGTTTTTTTGCATATCAATAAAATTCTGAGCATAGCCCTGATTGGTTTAGCTCAGTGGATAGAGTATTGGCCTATGGCCTGAAGGGTCCCAGGTTCGATTCAGGTCAAGAGCATATACCTTGGTTGGGGGCTCATCCCCAGTGGGGGGTGTGTAGGAGGCAGCTGATCGATATTTCTCTCTCATCGATGTTTCTGACTTTCTTATCCCTCTCTCTTCCTTTCTGTAAAAAATTAATAAAATATATTTTAAAAAATCTGAGCATAGTGTCTTGAACATAGAAGGCCTTCAATATGTGTTGAATAATTCCCTTCTGATTAGCTTATTTAGCTCCTCTCCTTTTTTTTGTTCCTCTCTTCTAAATTAAATAGCTATTAATTACTTCAAAACCTGGCTTAAAAGTAATTTTCTCTGGAAAGTTTTCTATGACCTAACCCACATGACAGTGATCATGCCTCCACTTGACATTTCATGATACTTATATAACTCTGATTAATAACAGAGACCATCTGAGCCTGCCTGATACATGTTTGGTTCTCCAATATATGCTAGAAAGCTCTGAGGGCAGGAATCCCAAACCTCATCTTCCTTTTTGGAGCATTTCCATACAATATCTGCTATAATGTTTTATTACAAAGTAACAGTCTAATAAAATATTGTTAATAAAACTTAGACATTCACTTGGGCCAATCTCCTCCGAATATTACAACTACTCCACCACCTAAGGAATAGCTTACTGTAAGAAGATTAGTCAGATAGCCATATCTTAAATTTCTAAACAGAGTTCAACAAAAATGACAATCTATGATGTGGAAACAAAAAAGGGTTTTCATTCTAAGCGACACATTTATGGTATAACTAGAAGCCCTGTTTACAAATCTGGGCAAGGGTGGGGTCCACCCAGCCACCCTGATGGGGTGATGGGGCCAGAATAGGGGAGGGGCTGTGGGCAGTTGTCTTCAATTCTAAATGAGCCTTGCTGGGTCAAAGTGAGGAAGAGCAAGGACCAGGCTGCTTTGGGGGCCCAAGATTCCGTCTCCATGCAACCCGAATCAGTCTTGCATTGGGCGAGTGGAATCACTGAGGCCTATTTGAGAATCGCCAAGGCTGGGAACGTGATCTCAGTTAAAAACACGTTCATGAAGGGATGCTATGGGATCTCTCTCATCCAAAAGCCCACACGTGTCTGGGCTACACCAACAGGTCGCTTTAAGACTGAGGCCTCCACCCGCAAACCCACCTGCCTCCAGGAGCTGGCGGGAGGTTGAAAGTAGCCACATAGATGAGGCTGGTGCCAGGCGAGCTGGCAGGGCTCTGACATCACCACCTCGTGGAGGATTTGACGGCATCAGCAGCAGCCTCGGCGTTTGTTGCTATTTTGTTATAGTTTGATCTCCGTTTCCCTTTGAACCTCTCCAGGTTGCATGCGTTGGAGAGAGGAGCAGCCTTCGCAGCCTTCTCGGCGGAGAGCATGCCTTCCAGCTGGGTTCGCACGCAGCCGGACAGTCTTGTTTAGAAAGATGTGTGGGTCTTGACTTATTTGTGCTATTATGGATAAAGAGGGTTTAGATTCTGGCATGTAAATATGTCTTCAGGTTATCCATGAGGGCAGGAGGCCTAGCGCAGCCACGGGCACAGCCACAGTTCCTCACTCACGGGCGTCCGTCCAAGGGCAGCGATGCAGGTGCTTTGCACGCGGAGGGGGCCGGGGAGCAGGGTGGGCAGCAAATGTAGAACATGGCCATCTGCAGCCCCGCTCTTCCCAGACCTTCTGTCTCAGTCCCGATCTTCCCTCTCAGGGTTGGAAGGTCTTCTTCTTGAGGGGGACTCAGGGGTCTGCCGGACATGATGTTCATGACAGACTGTTTCTCCGTGTGGGTGGTCAGCACGGCGTTTCTGAATCAGGCTTCCTTTGGCATTGTGGGGGTGGTGGAGGGGGTACAGCTTAAAGGTGTTAATACAACCCGTGCAGACTCCTCATTGAGCGCCTTCTGTATACCTTTTGTATACTTGGTGGGTGTCTCCCCTCAGAAGGGGAGCCCTCAGCTCAGTCACCTGCTCCCTGTGTCCATGATCAGCAGGTGGGGGAAGGGGGATATTGGGGCAGAGCTAGCCAGGGGGAGGGGCCATACAGGCCGGATCAAGCTGGTTGGCTGCCGCAGTGCATGTCTTTGTTCCTTTCATTCTGCCATACTGGTTGCTGGGCTTTTATATATATATTATTGGTTATAATGAGTTCAATATGTTTGTATGCCCTCTGTAAATATTTATTATTCTTTTGTAATTTTAATTATAAAATTCCTTATGCATCATCTACACTGATGACACCTATATTAATTGAAATAATATTCAATTAATAATATTCAATAATATTCAATATAATATCTTTGTATAAAAGACTAAAGTAAATGTACCTAATATTCAGTGATAAAATAAGTTAAAAAAATTAGTGGATGAATGAGGATAAGCTAAAACAGCACAAATTAGACATTTTGTTTTGTTCAGTGTGGACACAAATAAGTATAACCTGCAATACTCTTGACTCACATGGAATTGATCATTAACTTTTTCTAACTATATGAAGTTACTTGGACTAAAGGCAGCTACAGTTTTCAGTGCAACAGAGTATATATCTAATTCACTAATTTGAAAATTTTTTAATGAAAAGGTATAGTAAATACAGTATAAAGAAATGGAGGGAACAAATAATAATTTCCACTTAACAAAACCCTAAAGGTTAAATAGATGAGAACTAAAGATTTGAATTCATTTCCCAGAACAGTGCTTTATTACCAAAATAAATTTGAGACCATCACTTAACTGCAAAGAGAAGGCAACAAAGACATTAGTCATTAATCATCCTAAATAAACAGTGTCTGATTGCAGTGTTGGCATAAATTTTGTCCTTATAAATATGCCTTGGATTTCTATCATATACCTATACAATTAAATTTAATGCTTAACTACTCTAGGATTTTATATCTGAAAACAGAAGTTGTCAGAGACTTTTCTAAATCTAAAAAGAGACCAAAGTAGCTATGGAAATGTTTTGTGGAAATTCTTCTAGTTTGAATATAAAAGTTTTTGTTCTTTGGCCAGTTAAGAGATTCTTGGTAATTTAAAACGTTTAATTGTTTTTAACTGACTAAAGCTACATATAGTTGGTTTCAAAGTTTGTTTTAAAAAATTATATCTGTCTTAATTTCTAGAGTTGTTGGTAATGTGTTTATTTTCAATATACTGGTAAACAAGTCAATAATTTAGTTTAACTAGAAATTATAATGTACAATATACTAAATGAAAATGCCATGTTGAAATTTTGTCTAGGATTTTTTATGAATGATTTTTTTGATAGAGACACAGTGTAGGCAGCTTTTTCTTAACCTGGTTTAGTGATTAATTGTTCACACCTCATCCTGTGATAAAGACATAACATACTTCAGACAACCTTACTGGAACACATTTACTCAACACATTCGATTGTACATTTTATAACTAAATTACATTCTCTCATTGAGTAGGCGGGCTCTTTTTTCGAATGGGGGAAGGGGTGGAACTCCTATGTTGGCAGCGAAACGAAATGGCACCAGGTGTTTGACCTGGGTTCAGCAACTCCGATTCTTGAGTTCTGGCTAAGAAAGAATTCTGAGCTCTTTTCCGGTTTTTGCGGCGCGAGGAACCATGAGCAGCAAAGTCTCCAGCAACACCCTTTACGAGGCGGTGCGGGAGGTCCTGCACGGGAACCAGCGCCAGCGCCGGAAGTTTGTGGAGACGGTGGAGCTGCAGATCAGCCTGAAGAACTATGATCCTCAGAAGGAGGAACGCTTCTCGGGCACCCTCAGGCTGAAGTCCAGGTCCGTCCCCCTCCCCCCTCCCCCCCATGTTCTCTGTGTGTGTGCTGGGGGACCAGCAGCATGTGATGAGGCCAAGGCCGTGGACATCCCGCACATGGACATCGAGGCGCTGAAGAAACTCAACAAGAGTAAGAAACTGGTCAGGAAGCTGGCCAACAAGTACGACGCCTTTTTGGCTTCAGAGTCTCTGATCAAGCAGATCCCACGAATCCTGGGCCCAGGCCTGAATAAGGCTGGCAAGTTCCCTTCCTTGTTGACCCACAATGAGAGCATGGTGGCCAAAGTCGAAGAGGTGAAGTCCACAATCAAGTTCCAGGTGAGGAAGGTGCTGTGTCTGGCAGTGGCTGTTAGCCATGGGAAGATGACAGATGATGAGCTTGTGTACAACATCCACTTAGCTGTCCATTTCCTGGTGCCATTGCTCAAAAAGAACTGGCAGAATGTTTGGACTTTGTACATCAAGAGCACCATGGGTAAGCCCCAGTGCCTGTACTAAGGCCCCGCTAATAAACCATACTGCCACTGTGGAAAAAAGAAAAAAAAAGGAAGAATTCTAGGACAAGACTCATAATAGAGGGAGAAAAAGTGAGCCATAGAAGAAATGGGCTCAGAAAATGAGTTACATATTCAAAAGAAGGGCCTTTGGAACTTAGGCCCGGGGTGGCATGGGGGGTGGGGAGAGGTAGAGAGACTTCTTGAGAGATAAAAGAGAGAAGAAAAAGAAGGTGGAAAGGAGAGGGTCTTTTCCATGGTAAATATAAGACAAGGCTGCTTACTTACTCAAATCAAACAGCCACGAAATTGAATCTTTATAGATTTTACATGTAATTTTTAATTAACGGTATGTGTTGATTAGTATTCTTATAAAGCTATAGTAATCATGCCTTTTATAACATTCTTTTAATTGTTTACATTTTTACTAATGTTTCATAGAGTTTTATACTTTACAGTCTTACCTCCCCACTCCACCCCCTCCCAAATAAATCATGATTATTATTAGATTTAATTTTTTTTTACCTTTTTATCTCTAAACCACTTAATTATTTACTTAGAGGAGTAATGCAACATTCAAATCTGGCATGCTAGATATTGTTTTCTGTTTTTATTTTTTATTTCTATTCATCTAATTTTTCAATAGAAGGCACAAAAATACAGTTTGTGCAGCAATTTCTAATTATAATATATTGACCTGATAAAAATGGATTAATATCTTTGCCATAGTGATAAGAATTGCTATAATCTATTAAGATAACATATTGGTAATTTGTGTCTTGAAAGCCTCGGTTTATTCAATTTAACAAGTATTTACTGAATGCCAAATGAATGCTTAGTGTTGATAAAAAGTTAAGTGACATCTATCCCATCTTCAGGATCCTACAATCTAGCCAATAAAACATAGATATCCACCTATGTGTTCAACAGCTTTGGAAATCATAAATCTTTGGCATGAAATATTAAGATCTGGTATAAAATCTAAAGATTATTAATTACTAATTTGGGGTTAACCATGATTTTTTTTGTCTATGGAATAATAATCAATTGTCTTCTATGTGATAAAAATATTATTTGTTCTCAACAATCTTAAAGTTAATCAAGATGTATGAATTCTTTTTTTTTTTTAATTTTTGGCCTGTTCAGTTTAGCATTTCCCCTGGATTTTTTCATTTTATTTTATTTTATTTTATTTTATTTTATTTTATTTTATTTTACCTTTATTGTTCAGTTTATTAACTACATTGTTCCCCTTGTCCCCCTCCTATAGCTCCCCTCCATCCAGTACCCATCCTACCCTCCGCCCTCACTTCCCCCCTACTGTCCTCTCCCATAGGTGCATGATTTTTGTCCAATCTTTTGCTGCACTTACCACACCCCTTTCCTCCCCAAGAATTGTCAGTCCATTCCCTCTCTATGTCCATGATTCTGTTACATTCACCAGTTTATCCTGTTCATTAGATTATTAATTAACTTGATTTTTATGTTCATTTGTTGATAGATATGTATTTGTTGTTCATAATTTATATTTCTACCTTTTTCTTCTTCCTCTTCTTATAGAATATCTTTCAGCATTTCATATAATATTGGTTTGGCGGTGTTGATCTCCTTTAGCTTTTTCTTATCTGCAAAGCACTTTATCTGACCTTCAATTCTGAATGATAGCTTTGCTGGGTAGAGTAATCTTGGTTGTAGATTCTTGCTATTCATCACTTTGAATATTTCTTGCCACTCCCGCATGGCCTGCATAGTTTCTGTTGAGAAATCTGCTGATAATTGCATGGGTGCTCCATTATAGGTAACTAACTGTTTTTCTCTTGCTGCTTTTAATATTCTCTCTTTATCTTTTTCTCTTGGTATTTTAATTATGATGTATCTTGGTGTGTTCTTCTTTAGATTCCTATATTTTGGGGTTCTGTGCACTTCTTGGGCTTTTAAGTCAATTTCTTTCACCAGGTGGGGGAAGTTTTTGGTCACTATTTCTTCAAGTAGGTTTTCATTATCTTGCTCTCTCTCTTTTTCTGGCACCCCTATAATTCGGATGTTGGTATACTTGAGGTTGTCCCAGAGGCCCCTTCACTATCTTCAATTATTTGAATTCTTTTTGCTTCTTGCTTTTCCGGGTGAGTGGATTTTGCTTCTTTGTATTTCAAATCTTTGACTTGGTTCTTGCGGTCATCTGGGCTGCTGTTAGGTCTTTGTATAATATTTTTTGTTTCAGTCAGTGAATGCTTAATTTCTAGTTGGTCCTTTTTCATATACTCGTGGGTCTTATTCATTTCCTCACAGGTCTTGTTCATTTCCTTGTAGTTCTCATTAAGTTCATCGGCCTTGTTGTAATCCTTTTCATGTCCTGCGTGTCCAGGGTTCCCATGTCAGGGTTCAGCATCTGGAGAAGGCCACACACAAATGAAGAGAGACTGGAAAAGCATCTATTTTGGGAATAATTGGGGCCAGGCAGGAGTCCACCTCTAGGGGGAGGATGCCACCAGCTCTAGCTTTTCTAACCCCTTTTATTAGGGCTAAGTGATACATCCATTTTCTTTAGGTCAGGAAATTCCAACAATGAAATCAACCAGCAAGAATTAACATAAGACTAAAAGTGTGGAAGCTTTTTCAATTACCAATGTATCACCGAAACAATATGTGAATAGTTCCTACTTAACATAAGACTGAAGAGGGGTAGCTAATGTCTTACCTAAGCGGTGAGTAAATAGTTCATACTTAACATAAGACAAAAGAAGCATCTGATTTAGCTACCAATGTCTCACCTAAGCAGTGAGTAAACAGATTTATTAAGGTTTGACCAGGTTTCTTGTTTGTTCTATTTACATCTCTATTGGTGAAGAGATGTAAATGACTGGTTTCCTGCATCTCCCCCCTATCCTTCCACTCTTAAAAATTATGGCATCTGTAGACCAGAGTTATAGCTTCATTGTCCAACAGTTTTAAGTCCCAATATCAATGTTCAACAATTATAAGTCCCAATATTGATGTTCAACAGTTGTAAGTCCCAATATCGATGTTCAACAGTTCCTTATGTGTACATGTCCGCAATGGCATCTGGATGGTAGACAAATGGTGTCAAAGCAGGTCCAACCCTCTCTAGTTTGGTCCTGGGCAGCCTGCAGTGATGCACAGCTGCTAACTGCCAGCATGGCAAGACTGTTTTTCCTCCTGTCTTCATGGATGGAGTAGGCATGTCAATTCCTCTATGTTTCCAGAATCCACATGGTTCTGAAGTTGTTTTCTGAAAATACACAAGCATAGTCTCGACCAAAAGTTAATAAAGGAATCTTTTGACTTGGGATCCTATTTATTTTTTCCCAAACGATTTTCTTTTGGGTTACTTTGACATCATGTGTGCTTTTTATGGGTGTCTTACTGTTAGGATTACAAATAAAAATAATTTTTTAAAGTAAAAAATTTTAATGTACTTATAGGAATAATTTTTTCTTACATGATATTGCTCCACTATACCCTATTTTTGAGAATTAATGGAGGCTTTTGGAGACTTTCTAATGCAGTTTTGATAACTTTAAATTTATAATTTTTTTGCACAATAGGTTCATCGCATGTTAAGCAATCTTACCATGAGATGAACTACCAATAGAAATCTTAGTTAATACTTTAAGAACAGCTTTTTATCTCTATTGGTGAGGTAATGACTGGTTTACTGCAGGCCTTTTCTAGGAGACTCTTGAAAAACCTTATCACTGTGGTTTTGAACTCTATGTCTAGTTGTCTTTTTTCCTCCATTTCTTTCATACCTGATTTTTTTCCATTTCTCTGCATTGTGGCTGCTTTCCTGAGTTGGTCCGTTAGCTGTGTGTGGTAGATGTCCTCTAAGTGACAGTGGCTCAGCTTCCCCAGTTACCTGAGGTGGATACTCTTACTGCAATCCTTTATGGGTTGTACAGTATTGTTGAAGTTAAGCCCAGCTTATTGTTGTTAGCACTAGGAGTGTTTGACCTCTAGACCAATTGGCTGTGAAGGTAAGCTGTGTTCAGGTTGGATGGGCGGAGTGTCTGGACTGAGCAGGCAGTGTCAGCTCTGCCCTAAGCAGCGCGTGGGTCTCTGTGCCAGGTGGTAATGGCAGCATGCACCTCCGAGAGAAAACTGCCGCCGGTCTCCACTTGTTGCCAAACAACTCTGCCTCTCCCCAAATGAGTCTGCACACCCAAGTCTCACCCAGGGTTGTAAAATAAAACAGTTTGGTGGTCTCCCAAACGAGGGAGCAAGTCATGAGTCCTCTCTGTGAGGTTGCGCACTTCTGTCCCCAAGTTTATGCACAAACTGCTGTTCCAAGTTTATGTGCACTCTCCTCAAACTCGCAGACCTCTGCTGCACCGGGTTTTAGCGTGCCTTCCCCAGACCTCGGACCATGCCTGGAACTGGGGAATCAGTGCAGTGGGATGCCTCCATCCTCCCCATTGGAGAAAACCAGCCGGGTTTGCTGCCACCGCCCTTTACTACTGGCGCGCACATGGCTCCGAACCTCTCTCCGTGTGTATCTTCAAGGCTGCACTCCACTGCTCCTCTGAGTCACAGTGTCCTATCTTTACTTTTATCTGTGGAATTTTCACTTAGCCAGCTTTCCAGTAATTCTGGATGATGTTTGTTTTGTTGTTAAGTTGTAGTTTTGGAATTGTTGTGTGGGGTAGCAAAATAGGTGTTTTTGCTGGAACCATCTTGGTTCCTCCCTCTCAAGATGTATGAATTCTTTTGGTACTCAATGTATTAAATGTTGAAGGATTGAGTTAAAAATCATCTTAAAACTTATAAGGAACCAGAAAGACCCCAAAGAGCCAAAGCAATCTTAAGAAGAACAAAGTAGGCAGCATTATACTATCTGATGTAAAATTGTACTGAAGGGCTACAGTACCAAAATAGCATGATATTGGCATAAAAATAGACACATAGCCCAGCTAGCATGCATCAGTGGTTGAGTATTGACCTATGAACCAGGAAGTCATGGTTGGATTCCTGATCAGGGTTCATGCCCGGGTTGTGGGTTCGAACCTCAATGTGGGATGTGCTGGAGGCAGCTAATCAACGATTGTTTCTCATTGATATTTTTATAGCTCTCTTCCTCTCACTTCCTCTCTGAAATCAATAAAAAATATATTTAAAAGATAAAATCTAAACAGACACATAGGTCAATGGAATAGAATGAGGAGCCCAGAAATAAACCCACAACTACATGCTAAATTAATCTATGACAAAGGAGGCAAGAATATACAATGGGGGAGAGTCTCTTCAATAAATGGTATTGGAAAAACTGGGCAGATACATGTAAAAAAATAAAACTAACAACTTTCTTTCACAATATATAAGTAAACTCAAAATGGATTCATGACTTAAATATAAGATCTGAAACCATAAAAGTCCTAGAAGAAAACCTAGGCAGTGAACACTTTGACATTGTTCTTGATAATGTTCTTTTTGAATATATCTCCTTGGGCAAGGGAAACAAAAGAAAAAAAATAATCAAATGGCATTACATCAAGCTAAAAAGTCTTTGCACACCAAAGGAAACAATCAACAAAATAAAAAGACTCCCTACTGAATTGGAGAAAATATTTGCAAATGATCCATCTGATAAGGGGTTATTATCCAAAATATATAAGAAACTCATACAACTGAACATCAAACAGAAAGCAAAAAATTTCAATTAAATAATGGGCAGAGGACCTGAATAGACACTTCTCTGAAAAAAACATACAGATATTTTTAATGTCACTAGTCATCAGAGAAATGCATATTAAAACCACAATGAGATATCGCATCACACCTGTCAGATGGCTATCATTAATAAATCACCAAACAAAAAGTGTTAGTGAGGATGTGGAGAAACGGAAACCATCACACATTGTTGGTGGGAATGTAAATTGGTGCAGCCACTGTAGAAAGCAGTGTGAAAGTTTCTTAAAAAATTAAAAATTGAACTTCCATATAATTCAGCAATTTGACTTCTGGGTACTTATCCAAAGAAATCCAAACCACTGGTTTGAATAGATATATGCAGTCCTACGTTCACTGCAGCATTATTTAAAATAGCCAAGATATGGAAAAAATCTAAGTGCCCATGAGTAAATGAAGAGATAAAGAAGGTGTAGCCCATATGTACAATGGAATATTACTCAGCCAAAGGAAAATTGAAATCTTGCCATTTCCAATGATATCAATATATGTAGATAGTATTATGATAAGTGAAATAAGTCAGACAAAGGCAAATATCATATGATTTCACTTATATGTAGAATCTAAAACAAATAAACAACAAAATAAGCAAACAAAACAGAAAAAAACTAACTCATAAATACAGAGAACAAATTGATAGTTGCCATTTGGGAGGGGGAAAACCTCACTTAAATGTTGACAAATTCTTTAAGCTACTACAGAATCCAAACAGAAATAATTGGGCTGCTATTCATGAGATATGATCAAAAAGCACCAGGAATGAAAAAAAAAAGAGAGAATGCAACTTTATTAACTCAAATATATCTTAATGATATATCCCTTCTTAATGAATCACATGGGCTTTTATGTATGAACAAAATTGAGTCCAAATTTTGTAGCTATTCAGTAAAAATAAGTGCTGCCATTCTAATACCTGCATTGTATGGCTTAGGTCTTAATTCTTAATTAAAAGTGCAATGAAGCACTCACAGTTTTTAACAATGTTTTTAAAGGGACACATATTTAACGGAAATGGCCATTTTAACAATTATTTTGCTATTGTCATGTCATGAAAATGTCTTTTTCCTAAACTTGATTTTATTTTTTATTATTTTTATTTAAAAATATATTTTTTACAGAGAGGAAGGGAGAGGGATAGAAAGTCAGAAACATCGATGAGAGAGAAACATTAATCAGCTGCCTCTTGCACACCTCTGGATATGCCCGCAGCCAAGGTAGATGCCCTTGACCTGAATCGAACCTGGGACCTTTCAGTCTGCAGGCTGACACTCTATCCACTGAGCCAAACTGGTTTCAGCCCCTTAACTTGATTTTAAATCCCAAAGCTTAATTTGTTGATGGAAAACAGGAAGCAGAGGTTCTCTTTGTAGAAATAGAAAGGAGTGTATATGAGGGGCAGAGTGTGCTTTGCTTAGCAGTTCTTTTGCTACCATTTTATTTTTGTTTTCAGTGCTGGAGGGCAGCAAATTGGCAGGTGTAAGTAAGGCTCTGGCTGTATTACAATCAATTATTTTGAGTTAAAATGTCTCTGGTGCATTGGGAATTAGGCACATAATTCCAGTTAAGAATAATGGAAACTTAATGTTTAATTTCAAACTTGCAATAATTTTCACCAACTCTTAAAAAGTTTACACAAATGGAATATTAGGAATCCTTCTGTTTGTGTCTTGTACTTTTAAATAAAGTTTGAAATTTTGATACTTTTTTATGTGAAGTTCTAATCCTATATAATAAAAGGCTAATATACAAATAGACTGAACTGCGGAAAGATAGGTCACTGACCACAAGGGGAGAAATGCTCAATGCAGCAGCTGCCCCCTGGTGGTCATTGGGCTTTCCAAGGGGGAGCACCACAGCCAGAAGTTGGGCTCATAGCTGGCCAGTGCAGTAGTAGTGGTGGGAGCCTCTCCCGCCTCCATGGCAGTGCTAAGGGTGTTTGCTGGTTTAGGTGGGGAGCAGGCCTAAGTCAGCAGTCGGACACCCCCGAGGGCTCCTGGACTATGAGAGGGTGCACACGGGGCTGAGGGACCCCCACTGAGAGCAAGAATTTTGTGTACCAGGCCTCTAGTGTAGTATATAATTTGCCATAATATGGTAGGTAAGGAATAAGTATTTCTCTACAAGTGAGAGAGAGAGGTTGCATAGTATTTATTTCAATTTGGACAGAACACTAGTAGAAGTTATGGTGTGCCTGAAATAATTGTTGACTTCAGTTGACATGATGTTGTTTTTCAGACCATTGAAAATAACTAACCTTGATGCACATTGAAGGGATGCTCTCAAAACACTTGGATTATTTTAGCTTGGGCACATTCACTAGGATTTGAAAATTCTTCAATTTAAATGATTACTTGTTTAATGGTATCCATATAGCATATTGTTATAACTTTTGATTTTTGAAAATTGTAAATAGCTCTGTGCCTATTTAATTTGATGTAAAATAGAATCTTTTATGATACAGTTTGCACTTTACTAGGATTTGCATGTACCAAATGTCATATCATGTCCCCAAAACAACAACCACTAGCAGATAAAGCCTAATGTCACATGATTACACAGAACACAAAGGTTATCATGCTTGTGCAGGTACTGTTTTTTTAATAAGGAATTTTCACTTCAAGGAAAGGAGAGTCAGAATGGTTTCATAAAACATTTTGGGTGGACCACATTCCCACCACACACTGATCTGCAGCGACTTTTGAATGTTCCTGGAAACATGAACTCCCCACGACTCTATTTGCTTTGCATTCAGACCAAGAGCCAAGAAAATTTTGACTTTGAGGAGGAATAGTGGAAAAAGACAACTGTAGAGAGGTATGAAATAAATAATAAATAAACAAGTGACTGTTGACTAAAACAATTAATTTCGCCCCAGGCTTCTGCAATAGCTTATAAATTCTTACCGGCATGAGTTTCCAGCTGTAACTTCAGGACATCACAGAAGATTGAATCTTATACAGGCAATGGAACAGATGATCAAATTCACAAGGGATTGTGTCAGGCTTTTTCCAGTACTAAAGAAACATATTAATCCTTGTCACTGTTTGCAGAAATGCTGTGACAGAAATAAACCTGTACTGTAACTTGGCCCTTTTAATGAGCTTCTGGAGTGTGGGCTTTCCACTCAGCACCTGAAAAACACAACAAAACACCTTTTATATTAAAGATGTGAGGTTTGCTGCTGGCTAAATTTGTACACAGAAGTCTATAAACCAGTGCTCAGCCAGCTGGGAAGCAAGAAAGCAAATTCAGATTCTGCCATGAACTTCACAGACCAATTATCTACTTGGAATCATGGGAGTTTAACAAACAAATACCAGCCCCTGCTGAGTCTTTTCAGGCCAGCAGCTTATGGGTGATTCAGTTGCATCCGAGGCTTTTAGACTGATCAATTCTTAATCACAAAGCACAAAAATTATTCTCAGACTCATGTCAGTTTCTTTGGACACGTTTGTTAACAATCTGCTGCAAATAATTTTTTTTAAAGAAACGGCAGACACTGTTTTTATTGACTCCCCACTTGTAAAATGTTTATAGCTTGTTAATTTATATTTACCCCTTTACTTTTGCCTGCAAATCAACATCACTTAGCACAGTTTGGTTACACTTTGTCCAAAGGAAATTACAGAAGCCTGCTATGGGGCTAAAATGAAGGAAAGCTGCGGAAAATCAATACACTGCTGATTAAACAGATCGTAGCAAATTCACGGCTGTATGCGACAGCGTGGAGACAGCAGTGTGATGCCTATCTAGCAGTTAATGTGCTTTCACTCAGGTGAAGAGAATTTCAGAATAAGGCAAAATCACCCAGAAAAACAAGAACTACTTTACTCAAGAATGTATGTGCTTATATGAAACCTACATTTTGTGTAAGGTAGTATTTCACGTGAGGAATAAATAGGATGCGTTTATTTTACTAAATAAAGCAGCATAGTATCTTTATTGGGATGTTCATCCTTTGTATTCTGAAAGAAACTGGCATGGCAAGATACCGCTTCCTTGCTACCATGAGTCAACTTTTCCCTTTGATTAGGTTTATCAACATTTTCTTGTATAATTTCAAATTGGAGATAATCAAAATGTCTGAGAGGCAGATTCTATGGAGAGGATGTCCAAAAGTAATAATGATAGCACTCCCACAAATTCTAAGCAATTCAGAAAAAATCATTTAATTTCCAATTTCACAGTAGAAGAATAAACATGAAGTAAATCAAGCACAAAAAGGAGATACAGTTCATACATAATTAATTTTTTTACAGATAGTGGCGATGGATATTATTAATTCAGTGCACTAGTAAAGACTAACACTTATTTGTAAATCATGGACAAAAATAGCATTAAAGTTACAGGGAAGATATGAGGTATCCTGACTAAAGCAAAGGTACTTTGAGTTAAAGTGTAAAGTCATTTCCATGCAACCAAGTTCTTAGGCTCTGCACACTGAGTACTTTGAAGACTGTAGAAAAATATGCACATCCTGAAGCCTGGTTAAGAGACAGTACCTCCTTTAATCCATTAAAGAATTGCACTGCGTAGCACTGCATATGAATTAAGATGATAAATGAACTAACCATAGTTTGAATACAATTTTTTGGGAAAAGTATAAGTAGAAGAAATTTTATTTCAAACTTTTGGTAACTTTTTTACTTGACACATACATATATCCATTTAGATAATTGTGATGCTATACTAAGGTTCTGTGTGTTTGTTGTTAACTTGGTACACCAGGGTAAATCTTGTGACTCTACTTAGCATTGTTCATTCAGGTTAACTCTAGTTCTGATATGTTATTCTGGCAGACAAATTTCAGTAGTAGGTCCTTATACTAAAAAATGTATTTGAAAAATTATGTTCTATACACAAAAGCCAACTTCAGTTTTAATCTCTGTTGTTTTTAATTCCCTCTCTTTCAAAATATCAGTCTTTCAAATGGTAACATGGTTAACTTCTTTGCCAAATTCCATGTGTTAAAATGAAGGTGTTTTTGAGTCATACAAGCTTATAAAAAGACCTTTTTTCCCTCTAACTGGAAGATGTAGTATAAGAAAACACATTCATAAACACCATATGTGAATCAACTTTTATCCCAAGATTTTGAGAATTCCTAGAAAGTGAGGGATTTAAATTTATAGTCTGAAAAGGCCCACCAGTGACACTATTTTCATACTGAGATATACGGCCATATAAAACTCAAGGTGTTATGCTTTGATTATTTGATTTAAAACATCTTTGATTATTTTATTTAGGAAAAAGAGGTCTTCTGTAGTTCAGGAATATGAAAAATAATTATTACTTCAGTATCTCTACTTTAGCATAAGTATTAACATCTCTCTCTTGCATTATGGTAAACTCAACTTTTTTCACATGTAATGTTGAAAGAATGAGATAACTTTTACTTAGTGAAATATGGTTTTGTGATATTAGGAGAAAAAAATAATGGATATCAATGGGAAGAAAAAGTATTTTAGAAAATGTAAAAAGTACTTATATTTGAAATGTTTACTGGTTTGCTAGGTTAATCGTGCTCTTGAATATGTATTTTAAGAACTTTCTTCATGGCATTGAAAGAAAACACAACTGAAGCAAGAGTAAAATAGGAGATAATGGGAGAAGGAAAGACCGAATAACCCAAGTAAAAATATCTGAAAAAAATTATTTCTTGAGTCTCACCATTATGTAAAATTATATTTTCACATAGTTTTAATAAGTCAACAATGGTTGCTTGTACACATGCTTTACTTTATTTAAAATCCATGCCCTGAATAAGTCTGCAAGTTGTCAGGGGTTTGAAAACCCTTTGGTAGAAACCTGCTTTTTCTTATTAATATATAGTAAAATATCACCACTAAGCATGCGATCCCTCTGGAAAAAAACTGATGCACATGGCTCTCTAGACTATAATTTCAATGTTCACAATCTTAATCTTTAATTAAATTATAGTTATATTATAGTTGTAGAAATATACATCCTTAATTAAATTATAGCATGCACATAAAAATGACTATGGCACTATTAAAACATATTTGAAAATGTCTTACTGAATTTTGAAGGCTATGTGTCATCTCCAAAGTATGACTGAGTTCAGAAATGACTAGAAAGTCAACTGAAAAATTACCCAAGTAAAACTGTTTGGCTCTTTCAAGAACTGTGCATTAAATTTTGGACAGTTTTTCTATTAAATTTAAATATACTTCTTATAGTATATACAGTATTATGTTTCCAAATTAATTGCCATACTCCTATTTGTTAAAGAATCTCACTCCATGTGAAAAGCAAAGTCTCACTGGATATGAATTTTACACTGAGCTAGATCAATCCCAATACCAGTAAATGGATATTATTAAACAGCATGGGGTAGTGCAAACTGGGAAAGAAAACTTGTAGTGTGCTGCCTTTGAGCAGACCTGGCTTGCATGCTGTGACAGGGCAATTGTCGACATGCTTTTTCATGCCAATCTGCAGCTTTTTCAACTCTAGATGCTATGGCAACCAGGGTTTAACAGACTAAGCAGCTAACAAGCTTCCCTGATGGAATTGTCTGGTTGTGTGATTGCCTTGTCTTAGGGAAAATATCAAATAGAATGAAGACGCTTGTGGACATTTGTCAAACTGATTATAATTTAAACAGTTGAATCATAATTGTCTGTTGTGTACTGTATAGAGGTGAGATATGCTATTTTCCACGTTCCTTGCAGAGCACACCACTGCATTCCCGCATAGGCTGTCTCCCTTGAGAACAATGGGTCCTGTTGCTGTAGGTTTGGTGCAACATGGCAGTCCACATCTTACACCACATCATCTGGGAAAGAAAAGAGCGTGGATAGTTCTGAGTATCTTCTATTTGAAAAGCCTTGTGTTTGATTTGAACTATATCTGTTTGAAATACAATGAACACAAGTTGATGTGAAAAGATACTTCTCTTTTATAAAATGTTCGTGTTCACGGTAAGTTGTAAATCAAAATATGCAGGTGAATTAATTTGTTATTTATGATTGGGCATAATTTTAGTTCTTTGAGAATATTGATTTTTAAAATTTGCAACCACTTAAACATGTATTTGTGTCACCAATCATATGCATAATTTAAAACACTGAGGAAATAATCAAGCATCTCTGATGGAATGGTCTTGTTTTAACACTGCCTTGTCCTATTGAAAATAGAAGGTGGAAAATACTCTATTTCTTTAAATGATTAAAAGCTTACTAATATAATTTCAGTCTCTTTAAACAGTCAAAGGATGTATTTTCAAGATCATTTGATACCAAATCTTAATTTAAAAAGGATACATCTTTATAAAAATTGAAATAATTAGAACACATGTTTCAAATGAAATGTGCATTATCAAAAACAAAATATAGGTTTCTAGTTTATAAGACAATATCACTAATTATTTCAGAGAACATTGTGAAATAGATTATTTTGTCCTTTAAAAAAATCAATGTTATATCCTGAGTATAAAAATTTTATATTTTCAGTAGGCTCTGAGCCCATTGAGGTTTGTTCAGTATAAGCTGATGGTAAAAATTTTAGCACACTCATCTTGGGCATATCTCATGAACCACAGACTTCTGCTGTTTTTCTGTTTGGTTTTTGTTTTCATTTAAAATTTGAAATACTTCAAATTGATACTTTTGGTTTCAGATTCCAAGACGTTCAGAAAAAGTAAGGGTCTTTCCTCCTCTTTCTTTCATTAGAATGCGGAGCAATCCAAGTTGCCTTTTAAAATGCCTACAAAGTCACATGTGACTTATATCTAGATGATACAATTCCTAGAATGGGTCTGTTGAGAGACCTATTTTTTTCTTAAACAGAAAGATCTCAGAGTGAGAACACCTTTTTCTATGATGAGGAGTGCACACAAGAAGGATGAGGAATAAAATTTGGAACATTTTGCTTTCTTTATAAAGAACGTTCTCTACACTAAGTTGTAAAAAATACTTTTGCAGAGTTACAGTGTATCAAAATTAATAAACGAATAATTACATTAAAGCTTTCTTTTACTTGAGCATTCATAATTTTTCACAAAAATAACTTTTATTCATTGGGCTAGCAGGTCTTCTTATTTCTCTCTGAGTTTTAAAGTTAGCCTCCATTACTTAGTCACCTCTGTTCCTGTCACTTCTTATAGTCAGTCAGTGTTGCACTAGAGAGAGAACTCTGTTATATTTCTTTAAGGAATATTACTTTTCCCCCATCCAAGAGGGGCTTATTTGAGTCACATGCTAAATTAATGTAATTTGAAATTAAGAATAATCATATATTTTCAGCAGAATGAGAATTTTGACTACTTTTTTATTTTGAATATTAAGAATTCAGATTTGATAGATTTATGCTTTGAATTCATTGAAACTCTTTTTTTATTCAATAGATTCAAACTTAGAGTCTAGTATATAGCACCCACTGTGGAGTTTAAAGAACTATGCCTAAAAGTACCCTCTCATTTCTGCTCTTTTACTTTAATTTTGAAAACACTTTTTTATCCTTAAAGAACAAAAGTAAAATGAATGCAATAATAATAGTAGCAATCAGAGTCATGGTAATGAAAATACCTATAATTTATTAGGGTTTTCATGTAATTACTTTAATGTATTAACTCTTTTAATTCTCCCATCAACCCTAAGAATATGGTGTTATTATTTCTGTTATATAGATGATGAAACTGAAGCACAGAGAAGTTACTGAGTTCTTTGATGTCACACATCTAATAAATGTGAATCAGTATTATAACCCAGGTTATCTGTCTCCAGTATCAACACTCTTAACTCTCAGAAGTCTTCCTTTGGGAATTCAAAAGCTGTACTCTAATCCTAGGTACTGATGAATATATTTTATTAGTTCCATTTACATTTGATGAAGATGGTGTTGGTTGTCTCCTGACATATAATTGTATGTTCTCAAAGCTTATACTTACGTATGACATTTTGCAGAAGTTTTAAACAAAATGAGGGTTAGGAAATTAAATCCTAAAACTGTATCAATATAATTATATTTATGTATCATGGAGAGATTGTACCATTTTTTAAGTACCCACTATGTTTTTGTTCTTGTGTTATGTGCTTTAGTTATGCTCAAATCCAAATACTATGAAGAAGATAGAGTGTTCCAATTTTCATACAGGAAGACTGAGACATAAGGAAGCTTTAATGCAAAACTAGTTAAGTAACTAGAAAGGAGATTCCAATCAAAGTATATCTGAATATACTTTTTTCTTCCAAGGTTTTCTTATTACTAAACTTAAAGTATTTTATATTATAGAATTCAAGAAAATGATAATTTAAATCTTTTCCAACCTTATTGGGAGGTAAAAGTAAAAGAAGCTATGCCATTAGTGACTTCAGAGAGGAAATATAGATTCATTCTTTTAAAAAGTTATTGAGAGTGTAAATAATCTTTTTCAGCAATTCAGCTCACATGATTTATCTTTACCCTATAACAGAGATAACAATCTATACATAGCATATAAAAACAGCATTTTGTTTTATTACCAACTGATCTTGCTCTGGAGTCTAGGCTTTATTGATAGAAGAAATAATTTTTTGTTTGTTAATTATAGATAGATCTTTTTCAATTTAAAACAATTCTTGAGCCACACATGTCCACATATTCTTTGATATTTATCCCTTCAAAATGTGGAGCCTAGAACCTAATTAGTCAGAAACAGTGTTTGACACTTTCCTGCACTACAGACTGAGAGGCATGGCAGATATACCTAATACAGAATCACAAACCCAGACGGGTAGCAAAAATGAGGAGACAAAGAAATGAACCACAAATAAAAGAAAAGATAATTTTCTAGAAGCGATAAATGAAATGGAGAGAAGAAATTTATCTAATACAGAGTTCAAAATAATGATGGTAAAGATGCTTAGCAGCATGAGAATGACATAGCACAAATAAAGAACACATTGGAAAGAATCACAGCAGATTAGGTGAAGATGAAACTAATCAGTGAATTAGAAGACAGGATTGAAAAAAAATCACTCAATTAGAGAACCAAAAAGAAAAAAAAACACAATTAAAAAACAGAGGGCAGCTTAAGGGAGTTGTAGAACAGCGTGAAACGTAACAACATTTGAATAGCAGGTGTGCCAGAAAAGGCAGAAAGGGAGAGAGGGACAGAGAATATGATTGAAGAAATAATGGCAGAAAACTTCCCTAACCTGGTAAAGGAAAAAGTTACCCAAGTTCAGGAGGCACAGAGAAACCCAAGAAAGAAGAACCCAAACAGCCTCATCCCCAGACACATAATAATTAAAATGCCAAAAATTAAAGACAAAGAGAGAATCTTAAAGGCAGCAAGAGAAAAGAAAACTGTTACCTACAAAGGAGCTCCCATAAGGCTGACACCTAATTTCTCATCAGAAACACTATAGGACAGAAGGGAATGGCGTGAAGCACTCAAGGTAATGGAAAGCAAGAACCTGAAACCAAGATTACTATACACAGCAAGGCTATCATTCAAAATAGATGGTCAAATAAAGAGCTACCCAGACAAAAAAAAAGGCTAAAGGAGTATATCACCACTAAGCCAGCATTACAAGAAATGCTAAAGTGACTGCTGTAATAATAAGAAAAAATAGAAAGAAAACTCAAGGCATACAGATAAAATGAGAATAAATAAGTACCTGTCAATAACAATCATAGAGTAAATGTATTAAATGCTCCAATCAAAAGGCACAGGGTAGTTGAATGGGTAAGAAAACATGACCCATCTATATGCTGTCTACAAGAAACCTTCTCAGAACGAAAGACACACACAGGATAAGAGTGAAGGAATGAAAATTTTTTTCCATGCAAATGGAAAAGCAAAAAAGCTGGAGTTGTAATACTTGATTATCTGACAAATAGACATCAAAATGAAGGCCATCACAAGAGACCACAAAGATCATTACATAATACTAAAGGGATCAATTCAACAACAGGATAAAACCCTGGTAAACATACATGCAACCAATATGCCAGTAAAAGCATATAAATATATAAAAAAATCTTTCAGAGGACTTTAAGGGAAACACAACAATCATAGTAGGGGACTTGAACACACCACAGACTTCACTGGATAGATCTCCCAGAAAAAAAATTAACAAGGAAACAGTACCTCTAAAGAACACACTGGATCAGATAGATTTAATTGACATGTATAGAACATTTCACCCAAAGCTGAAGAATATACATTCTTCTCAAGTGCACATGGATCATTCACAAAGACAGATCACACATTAGGACACAAAACAAATCTTTACAAGTTCAATAAGATTGAAATCATGTCAGCATCTGCTCAGATCACAGTGCAATGAAATTAGAAGTCAAGTACAGTAAAAACACCCCAAAACATTTGAACACATGGAAGCAAAACAGCATGCTACTAAACAATGAAAGGGTTACCAATGATATTAAAAAAGAAATTAAAAAAAAACTCCTGGAAACAAACAAAAATGAATATAAAACAACCCAAAATCTCTGGACACAGCAAAAGCAAAAGTCCTGAGAGGGAAGTTCATAGCACTAAAGGCCTACGTCAAAAAAAACCAAGAAAAATTAGCAATAAACTATTTAATTCTCCAACTTAAAGAATTAGAAAGAGAAAAACAAGAAAAGCCCAAAGTCAGTAGAAGAAAGGAAATAATAAAGATTAGAACAGAAATAAATGACATAGAGACTAAAAAAAAAAAATACAAAAGATCAATGTAATAAAGAGCTGGTTCTTTGAAAAGATAAACAAGATTGATGAACCGTTAGCCAGACTCATCAAGAAACAAAGAGAGAGGACCTAAACAAATAAAATCAGAAACAAAAGTTGAGAAATAAACATTGACACCACAGAAATACAAAGGATAGTAAGAAAAAAGTATTACTATCCTTTGTATTTCAGAGTGGCCAGATTATTATGATCTCTGAACAAATATAATAAGTCTAATAACTTATATAATAAGTTTAATATGCAAATTGTCCCCTGGACCAGGAGTTCAACCAGCAGGCAGGCTGGCCAACTGCCTATGTCCCCTTCTCCTGGCCAGGCTGGCTGGACACCACCCATGCACGAATTCATGCACTGGGCCTCTAATATATATATATGTGTGTGTGTGTGTGTGTGTGTGTGTGTGTGTGTGTGTGTGTTTGTGTGTGTGTGTGTGTGTTAGGGACAGAGGCCCAGTGCATGAATTGTAGTGTATATATGTGTGTGTATATATATATATATATATATATATATATATATTACAAGTGATCACTGAGTGGCCAGATTATTATGGGTTCAGAGATCATAATAATCTGGCCACTCAGTGTATATCAACAAGTTGGACAATATGGGTGAAATGGACAAATTCCTAGAAAAATACAATCTTCCAAAACTGAATCAGGAATATTCAGAAAACCTGAATAGAGTAATAACAACTAATAAAGTAGAAGCAATAATAAAAAAAAACTTTCAGAAAATAAAAACCCAGGTCCTATGGCTTCACAGGGGAGTATTACTAAACATTCACAGTAGAACTATCACTTCTCCTCAAACTATTCCAAATAATACAAGAGGACTACTTCCAAGCTTTTTATATGAGGCTAGCATTATCCTAATTCCAAAATCAGCTAAAGACACTACCAAGAAAGAGAATATGCCTGCTGAACATAGATGCTAAATCTTCAACAAAATACTAGCAAATCAGATCCAGCAATATATTAAAAATATAATACACCATGACCGACTGGGATTCATTCCAGGGCTTCAAGGCTTGTACAATATTTGCAAATTAATAAATGTGATACATAGACAAATTGAAAGACAAAAATAACATAATCATATCAATAGAAGCAAAAAGAAGCATTCAACAAAATCCAACACCCATTTTTTATAATAACTCTCAGCAAAATGGAAATAGTGGGAGCATATCTCAACATGATAACAACCATATATGACAAACCAACAGCAAACATCATATTCAATGGATGAAAACAAAAACCATCCCCTAAGAGCAGGAACAAGATAGAGGTGTCCACTTTTATGACTCTTATTCAACACTAGAGGCCCGGTGCACAAAATTTATTCATGGGGGCAGGGAGCGTGTCCCTCAGCCCGGCTTGCACCCTCTTGCAACCCTGGACCTTTGGCTCCTAACTGCTCACCTGCCTGCCTGCCTAATAGCCCCTAACCACTCTGCATACCTGCCTAATCACACCCTAACCACTTGCCTGCTTACCTGATTGCCCCTAACCATTCTGCCTGACTTCCTGATTGCCCCTAACCACTTGCCTGTTTGCCTGATCAACCCTAACTGTTCACCTGCCTGCCTGCCTCATTGCCCCTAACCACTCTGTCTGCCCACCTGATTGCCCCGAACTACTTGCTTGCCTGCTTGATCGCCCCTAACCACCTCTGCCTCAGCCCCCACCATTGAGGCTTCACTGGAAGGACATCCAGAATGACATCTGGAAGGTTGTTTGGCTCTCCAGTCTAATTAGCATATTACACTCTTATTATTATTGCTCTAGCCAGAGCAATCAGATAAGAGAAGAAATAAAAGTCATCCAAATTGGAAAGGAGAAAGTAAAATTCTCATTATTTGCAGATGACATGATACTGTACACTCCATAAAAACAAACAAACTAGATTTAATAAGTGAATTTGGCACTGTAGCAGGATACAAAATCAAAATCCAAGGAACAATGGCTTTTTTATACACAAATAATGAGTTCTCAGAAAGAGAAGCTAAACAAGTAATCCCATTTACCATTGTAACACACACAAAAATTAAGATACTTAGGAATAAACTTAACCAAGGAGGCAAAAGACCTGTACTTGAAAACTACAGGACATTGAAAACAAAAAGACAGAAGAAAATATAAACAAGTAGAAGAATATACTATCTCCATGGATAGATATAAACAAAATCATTAAAATGTTCATACTCCCCAAGACAATCTACAGATTCAATGCAATATCTATTAAAATACCAACAACATATTTCACAGATTTAGAACAAATACTCCAAAAATTTATATGGAATCAAAAAAGATCCTGAATAGCTACAGTAATCTTGACAAAGAACTAAGTTAGAGGATCATATACCAGATTTCCAGTTATACTACAAAGCACCATAATCAAAACAGTCTGCTACTGGCATAAGAACTGGCATATATATCAGTGGAATAGAACAGAGACCACATAAATCGACCCAAGCCATTACATTTAATAGTTTACAAAGGAGGCAAGCTCACACAATGGATTCAAGAGAGTTTCTCCAATAAATGTTATTGGGAAAATTGGACAGCTGCATGCAAAAAAATGAAACTAGATCACCAATTTACATGATACATAAGAATAAACTTAAAATGTATAAAATACTTAAATTAAGTTGGGCAGCCATACAAATCTTAGAAGAATCCATAGGAGGCAAAATTTCAGACATCTCTCCTAGCAATATATTTATGGATACATCTCCTAGAACAAAGAAAACTAAGAAGAAAATAAACAAATGGGACTACATCAAAATAAATATCTTCTGCACAGCAAAAGAAACCTTAAAAAAAGAGGGAGCCCACTGTATGAACATAATTGGCAATGATACATCTTATAAAGGGTTAATATCCAAAATATGTAAGGAACTCATACAACTCAACAAAAGGAAAACACACAATCCAATTAAAAAATGGGCAAAGGACCTAAATAGACACTTTTCCAAAGTATATACAGAAGGCCAAGAGACATAAAAAAAAATGCTCAAAATCACTGATCATTAGAGAGATGCAAATTAAAATGACAATGAGGTATCACCTCACACCTGTCAGGATGGCTACTATAAAAAAATCAACAAGTGCTGGTGAGGATGTGGAGAAAAGGGAATCTTAGTACACTGCTGGTGGGAATGCAAACTGATGCAGCCATTATGGAAAACAGTACGGAGTTTCCTGAAAAAAATTTAAAATGGAACTGCAATTTGACCCAGTGATCCCACTTCTAGGAATATATACTAAGAAATTCGAAAGAAACATCAATCAGAAAGAACATATACACCCCTATGTTCATAGCAGCACAATTTATTGTAGCTAAGATAGAGAAACAGCCCAAGTGCCCACCAGTAGATGAGTAGATAAAAATGCTGTGGTACATTTATACAATGGAATACTATGCAGAAAAAAAAAAAAAGAAGAATCTCTTTTCCTTTGCTACAGCATGAAGGGACCCAGAGAGTATAACACTAAATGAAATAAGTTAGTCAGAGAAAGGTAAGTTTCACATGATCTCATTCTTATGTGGAATCTAATTTACAAAATAAACTGATGAATGGAGTGAATCCAGAGACATGGAAACATGGAAGAGAGTTTGGTATCTTGGAGGGAAGGCAGCAGAAGGTGGGTGGGTAGGAGGTAATCAACCAAGGACCCTGTATACCTATATGCATAATCCATGGACACAGTCAGTAGAATGAGGAAGGCCTGGGAGAGGGATGTGTGTGTGTGTGGGGGGGGGGCTGGAGGGGGTTAATGGGGGAAAAAGGGTCATATGTAATACTTTCAACAATAAAGAAGTATTTGAACAAAATAACAACTGCCGGGGCTTATCAGCAGCCCCTGAGCCACATTTGAATGGATTACTTTGACACAATGTATACAGTGAAAGAGCATAAGGTACAGCCTGGCTAAAGGAGCCAGGCAGCTTCAATTGCCTGCATCATTAGGCTTTTATTGGATTTTTTAATCTTTAGATACAATCAATAAGGTAATCATAGAAGGACACATGTGTTTACATTGTACTCTAGGCAAGGGCATCCAGGGATTAAGCATAGGGGTTCCATTAAACACCCAGGGGTCTACACATGCACAGATTTGTTTGGAAAGGTCAAAGAATAATTAGGGGCACTGCCTTTGACACTCCCCTGTCTCCCCTAAGTCAGAATTCTGATAAACAGGGAAGGCGGCCTTCCACACACTTCCCTTTTCTAAGAACTCCTTACAACTTTCCAACCAAGTCTCCTGTGTTCCCCATTTTTCCCTTTTTTGTTTTGTTGAATGTAGAAGACAGAGGGAGGTGGTGAACTTTCTGCTTCGGAACATCAGGGTCTGTGAAGCGCATTTACTGCTGGAGTTCTGATTTTACAGAGAATAAGAAAAACAAAAAGAGCGATGGTTAGTTAACTGCAATGTGTGAAGTGTAATTGCTTAGTCTTTTCTGTCAGCTTCTTCTTCATTCCCCAGGTTATTCTGGGGGCCATCTGAGTCCAGGGAAGGCTCAACATTCAGGGCTGTGGAGTACCTAGGCCCAAATTCTTTCTTCATTTCTGGAGGAGGATTGATCCTGTGCCAGGGCACGGTAGGGTTTAATCCAATGAGCTGGAAACTACAGAGGCCCTGTGGGGGTAGAAATACATGTGTATCCTCTCCCCATGTTAATAATTTATTAGGTCCCATCCAGTTATTCGTATCTACATCTCTCCACAAGACTTGTAGTTTCTGAGATGGGGTTGATGGGGTTATTGAGAACTGAAAATGATCATTCAAATTAAAAAAAAAAATTAAGGGTAAAAGTGATTTAGGTAGTATTGTAGCAGAGTACTTGAGTCCCATATTCCTCTTTTTTTTTTTTTTTTTTTACTAGCATACCCTTCTCGGTAGCATGGGCACATTCAACGATGGCCTGGCCTTGTGCATTATAAGGGATTCCCATAGAATGCTGGATGGACCAAGTTCTGCAAGAAAGCAGCAAAGCCATGGATGCTATAAGAAGGCCAAATTTCAGTTTTTATCTTGGTTAGTATAGCTACAATTGGAAACAGGTCTTATTGCATTCATGTAAAGAAATGTATTGCCACTTATTAAGAATTACCAAAATACTGGGGGGACAGGCAGGGAGAGAAATATATAATTTACCAAATTGCTTTAAAAATGCTTACTTAAATCTGAAAAACAAAAAGTTTAAGAATAAGCAATATTTGCAAACGACATGGAATCTTGTCTTTTCTGCAAAACACAATATTCCAGATTAACAATTAGAGCTATAGATGAAAGCACAATGTAGTTATTATTATTTGACAAAGCTTCCCCTGTACCTTAAGCAGAAAATTTTCCTTCATGAGAAAGAAAACAAACATTTGAAACATTGCAGGGCCTATTTGAATGACCTAAAGCCAATTCTAGGTCAAGAAAAAGTTTCTTAAAATTCAAATCTAGAAGGATTGTATTTTATAAAACTTTTGCTTCCTGGGTAAGAAAACAAGAAATATCTTTTCCTATTAACAGACTAGAAAAAGACTATCCCAAATTAGAATTATTTTCTAAGTCCATTTGTCCTTGGGTGTGGTCAGCAAATGACACTAATTGGATTTCTGCTATCAGTCTCCCTGAGTACATTGATATAAGCTATTTACCCACCAGTTTAGTGAGGCAAAATGCAAATAATTTACTCTTTAAGTGTCCTTGGTTTAGGAAAGATAGGATTTACTAGATGGCTCCAAATTGCTGTTTAACCATCCCAGTTTTGTTCTTCTACTTGTCTTGGCTTACTGCTAGTCTGTTTCACTTACATAACTTCATTTTGACATTTCTCTTCACAAAATTCTATAGCTTTCACAAACTTTCCACAACTTTCACAAATCTTTCTTCAGAAACCTTACAACTTTCAGAAATAACTAGCTTTAGAATCCACTTTTTCCCCCTTCAAAGTGCACCCCCATGCCCTCATGCCTTCTATTACATCAAAACCATAATATCTTTCTAATTAGTTAGAATTCTTAACCCTTAGGAACCTTAATGTTTAGATGACATGTAAGTAACTAATATCCCTCAAATTAGCAATACATTCACATTTAAGACATATCCGATCTAATAAAAGAGTAATATGCAGATTGACCATCACTCCAACACATCAGAGGGCTGCCCCCATATAGTCAAAGATCCTTCCCCCATGTGGGCACAAGATGTCCACCACAAGATGGACTGCAGGGGAGGGCAGTTGGGAGGGCAATTGGGGGTGATCAAGCCTGAAGGGGAGGGCAGTTAGGGGTGACCAGGCTGGCAAAGGAGGGAAGTTGAGAGCAACTGGGCCTACAGGGAAGAGCATTTGGGGGAACCCAGGTCTGCAGGGAATAGTAGTTGGGGGGGACCAGGCTTGCAGGGAAGGGCAGTTAGGGGCAAACATGCTAGCAGGGGAGCAGTTAGGCATCAATCAGGCTGGCAGGGGAGTGGTTAGGGGCAATCAGGAAGACAGGCAGATGAGCAGTTGGGAACCAGCAGTCCTGGATTGTGAGAGGGATGCCTGACTGCCTGTTTAGGTATAATCCTACCGGAATTGGGCCTAAATGGGCAGTCAGACATCCCTCAAGGGGTCCCAGATTGGAGAGGTTGCAGGCTGGGTGGAGGGACACCCCCTGCCCCCTGTGCATGGATTTTGTGCACCAGGCCTCTAGTCCTATATAATAAAAACCTAATATGCAAATTGTTCCCTCTAATGGAGTTCAACTGATTGCTATGATATGTGCTGACCACCAGGGGGTGGTGCAGAACATGGCAGGCATCAGTGATGCAGCTCTGGCAGTGGGCGGCAGTGGAGGCACTTTTGGCCCTGATGGGCCCTGGTGAGAATGGGACCATGGTGGGATGGTGGAGCAGGTGAGCAGGTGGTGCCAGGCCAAGGTGGGTGTGAGCAGGGCCTGATTATCTCACTAATCATCCAGCAGATAGTGACCAGTGGTGGTGGCAAGGGGCAGGGCCACTGCCTGGCTCCCAAGCACTGAGGGAGCCAGGAAGGGGCCAGATCACCCCACTGATTGCCCTGCAAATGGCGACCAACAGCAGTGGCAGGAGGGTAGGGCCAGCACCCAGCTACCAGGCACTGAGGGAGTAAGGAGGGGGCCCGATGACTCAGGTGGAGGGGGATGTGCAGGTGTCCAAGAGCCCAGATGCTGCCCAGGGTTCAGAGGTCAGCTGGGACCTATCCTTCCATGATAGACGCTTGTGCTTCAATTGCTGGCCAGGCCTAGGCACTGCACCTGTACATGAGTTCTGTGCACCAGGCCTCTAGTTTCAAAGAAAATATAAGACTTATTCATTAACAGATTCAAATCCACCCTCCAGATTCTCTATATGAGTTAAACTCAGATTAATTAATATTTCAGTATTTTGTTTTTTTTCAAAATACCAAGACACTTAATAATTTTTACTATTTAATCCAGAAAACTCAAAAGTTTTAAGTTATCAAACACTTTGGAAAATTAGTTTAGGCATCTATAATTACCACTGAAAACGTTTTATCATATACCATTCATTTTAGTTAAATTTATTTTGCCTTAACAACTTTGACATTTTAAAGGCAATTATGGTTACCCAAGGCATTTTCTTGGCAAATTTTGTAACAGAGATAACTCACTGGCCTTCAGTGGCTTTAAGGTTAAAGTACTATTTTTATTTCTATTTTTAAAATGTTTATTTATTTATTTACTTAAAAAGTTATTAAAAACAATGGTGCTGCCTTACCTGGTTTGGCTCAGTGGATAAAATGTCAGCCTGTGGTCTAAAGGGTCCCAGGTTTGATTCCAGTCACCGGAACATGCCAGGGGTTGCCAGATCAATCCCCAGTAGCGGGTGTGCAGGAGGCAGCCAATCAATGATTTTCTCTCATCATTGATGATTCTTGTCTCTCCCTTTCTCTTCCTCTCTGAAATAATAAAAATATTTTTAAAAGCAAATGGTGCCTATCTATAATAATCTATCATAATAAAAGCATAATATGAACAACCAAACAGCAAGAACGACCGTCCATACGACCTTCCGAATGACCATGCTATGACGTGCACTGGTGCCAGGTCAGGCAAGGTGGGTGAGATGTGATTGATCAGGGGCCCCACCATTGCCCTATGATCTCACACAGAGGGAGGCCCAGGCCACTGACCGGCGGTGCCTGGCAGGTGTGCGGGGTCAGCCAGCGATCACCCTGGGGTGGGGGGTTTAAATGATTATTTTCCATATTTGTTCTTTCTGAGTAGACTCACTTTCTGATTGGCTTCTGAAGAAAAGAATATGATGAAATTGACAAGGTGTAACTTCTGGTATTACGATGTAAAGGCATTGTAGTTTCTTCTTTACTCTTTCTATGGTGTCACTCACTCTGGGGCAACCAAGTGCCATGCCACGAGGACACTCAAAAAGCCCATATAGAGATCTATGTGGTAAGGAATGTGGGCCTCCAATGAATAGCTAGTGAGGAAGTGAGGCCACCAGCCACGTCAATGCGCTTGGATGCAGACCCTCAAGCCCCAGTCAAGGATTCGCGACAGAAGTCCCAGCTGACATCTTGTTTGCAATGTTATGTGAGATCAGAGCCAGAACCACCCAGCTAAGCCATTTCTGAATTACTGTGCCATAGATACTTTGAGATAATACATATTTGTTGTTTTAAGCCACTAAGTTTTGGTGTAATTTGTTACACTGCAACACATAATTAAATCTTAGTTCTTGTAAGGTAACATTCAACTTTAAACTCAAACTCCCTGATAGGATTAGCCCTCCCCAAGCTCCCCAGAGTCTCTCCTTCACCACCTTCTTTCTAAGATGGAAGTTTTCCAGAGGAAAGTGATGCTGGAGTTGTATTGTACCATTCTCCATGGCCTGCTGCCTCTGCAAAGAAGACCTTAATTCTATTTTGTGTGGTTGTTTCTTTTATCCAGTGGAATCCACTGAGGGACTGGTCCCATTTGAATGACATACTTGCACCTGCAGCTCTGACATGGCCCTACTCCTCCTTTGCTCTAGTTGTATTTCTAGCAGTCGACCTTGTGGGAAACTGTGAATGTCCCTCCTACCGGGTATGGGCTCTGAGAAGCCAGATGTTCCATCATCACAGACTGTCCTACCCTGCAACTTCTAAGGTGCACATTGTCATTGCCCTTTTTGTAGTGGAGTTTGCCTAAGATTCTTAGAGTTTTCCTAGGCTATATACTGGTGATATAGCAATGCATTCTTTCACCGTTATTTTAATTTTTTTCTTTATTATATTTGTGAGAATTTAGCAATAGCCTAAATGCCCATACGTAAAAAATAGTTGAACGTACTAAGGTACCTTACACAATGGAGTACTATGCATCTATACACAATGTCTTTTCGGGATATATTGTTATGTGAAAAAGCAAAGCTTGCAAAGTACCTATATGTAGTATGTGACCATTGAATCAAGAAGGAAGTATGAGAATATATATGGATCTGTTCATTGGTGGAAAAGACATAGGAAAAAAAACCGAAGCTAGAGAAATTGGTTATATCCAGGATGAATGGAAAAGGGGTAGAAATAAGGAAGCAATAAGAACATGATTTAGGACTGAGGGAGATCAATACTTTTGTGAATATACATTTTTATAGTTCTTACTATTAGAATCATGATATTATTTTACATGCTTCCCAAATAACAAACAAACAGATGAACAAAAAAAAAAAAAAAACACAAGGATGTGAGGAGAATTCAAAATGGAAATAGACAGTAACAAGAAAATCTAATGATATTATAAATGGATAAAATAATCACACTGATGAGGGTGAGGATAAAAGAACTAACAAAAATAGCTTTAGAAAGCAGTGTTTTGACTAAACCTAGTAAGTATGAAGACAAACAAAACAAAACAAAACTCCCATGATATTTCCACAAATGCTAGACTCTATTTGTTAAATTTGCTTTTAAGTTAGTAAGGTGTAAGTTAGTAATGCCGAACTATTTTATCTTTGTACTAGGTTTGAACAAATAAGCAAATATATTGTTAAGAAAGAGAGCCATGTTTCTCACTGTCAGAGAAAGAAGTTATACATAAAATAGGAAAGACTGTAATGAACACTGTCAGGTTAAATTACAATAAAAGTATCAGTATAAATGAATAACTTTTAATATCTCTATAGTCACAATGTAATGTCTTTGGAGAAGGTATGTGCTGACTGGATTAGAGGTGCAAAGGAAAAAAAATCTCAAAGTGAAAGGACCAGTGTGGATGCCCACAAGACTCTGAGAATCACTACAAGAAAAACTCCTTTGGGACAGGTATAAGATGAAGATTCACAAGCAAGTCATTGACTTGCACAGCCCTTCTAATATTGTTAAACAAATTATTTCTAACGGTATTGAACCAGGAGTCAAGATTGAAGTCACCACTGAAGATACTTAAATCAATATTTTTAATAAATTGACTATTAGTTGTTAAAAAAAGGATAGCCTGGCTGATGTTGCTCAGTGGTTGAGCATCAAACTATGAACTAGGAGGTCATGTTTCAATTCCCAGTTAGGACACATGCCTGGGTTGCTGGCTGGATTCCCAGTATGGGGCATGCAGGACGCAGCTGATCAATGATTCTCTCTCATCATTGATGTTTCTATCTCTCTCTCTCACTCTTCCTTCCTCCTTGAGATCAATTAAAAATATATTTTGTAAAAGGATAGATAGAGAAATAAATAGGTGTGTGTATTTTTGTGCAATTATACTTATATCTGTGTGCCAGATCTGTTCTTTGTGAGGACTAGAAACAATGACATCTCCATAGCAATGAGCACACGTAACAATTTTCCAAGAAAAGAAATCAGCTCAGGGATCTTTGGAGAAATGGCTGATATCAAGAAGGACCCTGGCAGGAAAAATTCATGAAACTGGAACATATTAAGGTAACAGAAATATTAAAGTACTCACAAAATAACAGAAGCATCTCAAAACAAAACAAAAAACACACACACAAAAAAACACAAGTTGAAACAGCTTCCAATGGCCGAAGTTGTACCAATTAGTTCAAATAGTGATAGATTTGAACTATAAACCTTTAGATTTTAGTAGTTATCAATGACTCGATACAGGTATGAATATATAAATGGAAAAATACTCTCCTTTAAATCTACAAAGTATAAGGAAAATAGAAAATCACCATTAAACAAACACAATTGTAATACTTTTTGTATTTATCCATATGTATAAATATTCAAATTATCAGTGGGTGGAAAAATTAATGGATACTGAGAAATAGAATATTTATATTGTTTTAAAGTATTTCCTCACAAAATATGTATTAACTACAAATGAACAATATTAAATCCCAAAGAAGAAGTCTGGGAGACACCATTTAGCCATATGATCAAAGTTAACAGTATCGCTAACCCTATCTAACAAAAGGGAGTGATATGCAAATTGACCATACCTCCACCATGCCACAAGCCATGCCCACCAGCCAATCAGGGACAAGTATGCAAATTAAACCAAACAAGATTGCTACAGCCACAGAGAGAGCAGAAGGCTTGGGTTTCCCAAGCAATGGAGGAAGCCAAGGTTTCCACCTGCCCTGGCCTGCCTTGGCCTCTGCTTAAGGCTTCAGAGTTTCAATTATAGAAGATAAATCCCAACAAAAAATGGCTGTGGCCACAGAGCAAGGAGGAGGCTTAGTTCTGATCAAAGTTACAAAGTTTCAATTATAGAAGATAAATAAATCCCAGATACCAGGGCCTCTGCTTGGGTCTCTGGGGTGTGTGGCTGGCCTGCAAACTACCACAGGCCCCTCAACCAGGCCACTCCATGCTCCAAGGGAATCCCCGCCCTGATCCAGGACACCCTTCAGGGCAAACCAGCTGGCCCCAACCCATGCACCAGGCCTCTATCCTATCTAATAAAAGAATAATACGCAGATTGACCATTACTCCAACACACAAGAGGACTGCCCCCATGTGATCAAAGATGACTGCCCCCTGGTGGACACAAGATGGCTGCCACAAAATGGCCAGCAGGGGAGGGCAGTTGGGAGGGACCAGGCCTGCAAGGGAAGGCAGTTAAGAGTGACCAGGCTTGCAGCGGAGGGCAGATAGAGGTGACCAGGCTGGCAGAGAAGCAGTTAGGCATCAATCAGGCTGGCAGGGTAGTGGTTAGGGGGTGATCAGGCTGGCAGGCAGAAGTGGTTAGGGGCATTCAGGAAGGCAGGCAAGCAGTTGGGAGCCAGCAGTCCTAGATTGTGAGAGGGATTCCAAGATTGGAGAGGGTGTAGGCTGGGCTGAGGGAAATCTCCTCTCACAAATTTCATGCCCCGGGCCTCTAGTCTATATATATATATATATATATATATATATATATATATATATATATATATATGCCAGCAACCTTAATGACTAGAATGACCAGAGACCAGAACACCATGGCCCCACTCCTAGGCTGGCCCCGCCCCCAGGGAGCAGTTAGAGGCATCCATAGGCAACACAATAGGGTGTAAGTTTGATGGAGGAAAGTTGAAGAAATACAGGGGAACGTTTTAAGGGTCTGTGGGGTTGGGGTGGTCAGCCTGGAGTAGATTTGGAGTGTGCTGGAGAAGGAAGAGAAAGATCTGATTAGAAAATGGCTCAGCACAGTACCTTTCTCACTGCGAATCAGAACAGAGCCAGCTGTGGACTAAATAGGCAGTTGTTTCATGAGTGCACTTGGGACCAGCATGTTCATCACAGCAGCAGTACTTCTGAATCTTCACTGATTCTAAATAGCAAACAGCTATCAACGTCAAAGAACAGAAAAATCCTCTCCAACTAGAGACTCTGGACTTGCAATGCGACTGAAGGAAACACCACTTGAGGAGGAACTAGAAAAACTGGAATTATGCGACCAGAGGATCGTGGGGTTGTGTAGGATGCCTGGGAGCCTACACCTAGAACAGTGATGGGCAACCTTTTTAGCTTGGTGTGTCAAAATTCATCAAAAAAACAAGCATAACTTGGGTGGTGTGTCATTTCGAGAAAAAAACATAATTTCATGATATTTATAATTTAAATAACAAAAATGTATATTTGTAATATATAACTCTATTTAACAAACCAAAAACGAATTATTTAACTTACTGCTTAGTGACTTCTTTGTTCATCTGTCAGTCAGTTTATTTTGTTGGTCTTGATATTATTTAACTTGTGAGGGGTGCCATGAACTAAGATAAGTGAGGGGGAGGGGAATTCTTTAACCTGCATATTAGTGACTTTTTTGTTGCTGAATTTCATTGGCTAAACTTTCAGTTGAAGGTTGGTATTTTGTACACTTCAAGCCCATGCAAGCACTACTAACTTCATCTGTCAATCTGTTTCTTTTGTTAGTTTTGATATTATTTAATGCTGAGAATAAGGTCTCACAAAAGTATGCAGAGGGAAAAATTGTGAGTAAAGCCATTGCTATATTTTTCAGGGTGCTAAAAGTGTCTGGTAATCTGTTCCAGGCACTCCAAATTTCTTGTTCGTAGTGGCACTCCTCTTGATTCTCCAAGCGGCACCTTTCCAGATTCTCAAGCTTTGATCTCAAGTTGACAAACACCTGAGCCCAGATGCTGTCTTGAAATTCTGCAAGTTGCATCTCCAAATCATCAATTTGCATCCATTGGAAACCATTTAATTTCAAACTACTGTAGACTGCTACATCAGGACACTTAATTATTTTTATGATCTGTTATAGGCTTCTAAATTGATTAAATCTATCACTGAACTGGTCAAGTAATGAGTCCAAAACATGCTGGTACATTATATGCAAGGATTCCATTTCATTTTGTACAGCTGCACTGGCCTTCTCAAAATACGTTGTTACTTGAGGAAAATTCTTCTAAGTTTTAGTTTCTACAAATCCCTTGAAAATTTTAAGTTTACTTTCAAAAGCTTTTAGGTATCCAAATATAATGTCAATACTTTTGCCAAAACCTTGTAACTTTAAGTTTAGTTCATTAATATGAACAGAGATCTGTAAAAAATATCAGGGTGTTGACCCACTTATCATCACTGAGCTGAGAAAAGTTTCCCAGACCCTTATCCTCAAAAAATACTTTAATTTCTTCAAAGCACTCCACAAAGCACTCAAGAACTTTGCCTCGGCTCAGCTATCTTACATTATTGTACATCAGCAGTCCACTGTAGGTGGAATCAACCTCCAGTAAAAGTGCAGAAAATTCTCACTTGTGAAGGGGGCTATTAAATTAACTATTTTTGTAACAACTGACATTAAGGTTTTTAAGTTGGTGAATCTTGCCTTGGCACATAAAACCTCCTTATGGATAATACACTGAAAAGGCACAATCAGATATCCAATAGTTTCCATAAACAATTTGACGAATCCGACTTTTTTACCCACCATGTTAGTTGCCCCATCTGTCGTCACTGACACAATTTTAGAGATATCAATGCTTAGGTCATGGAATGTTTGTATAAAAACCTTACATATTTCTCTTCCTGATGTACTTGTTGGTACTTATACTAACTTTATCAACTCTTGGCCAGCTGAGTATATGATGTGACATCAGTACTTTCATCAAGAGAGATCGAAAAATATTTATAATTACTTATGTCTTTTTTTAATTGATGTATGTTTGTGTTCAGTCTCATTATTCGGTCTTTTAAGATATTTCTACTGAGTGGTAACTCAGATATTCTCCTAGTAATTGCATCTTTATTCTGCATATTGTGAAATAGAACTGGTGCACATCTTAGGAGAGTTTCTTTAATAAATTATCCCTCACTTGGTGCTTTTCCATGCTGAGCTATGGAGTGAGCAATGCTCAAACTTGCAGATGTTAAATTTGTAGAGCCTTTTATAAATTTAAGGATGGAATTAGATTGCCTCTTATAAAGGTGTAGCTGCCTGGAAATGTATTCCTTCCTTTCATCATCACTTTTTTTCAAGAGCTGGGAATGATTAGTTTCAAAATGTCTATTTATATTCTATGTTCTGCTTACTACTGTTTCAGTATATAGAACATAAAATGATCTGCCATTTTTTTCTCGGTCCATGTCTCTTGAAAGGGTTGGCTACTGCTACTACCACTTCCTTTACTTAATCTTGGTTTTTTATTTTTTTGGGTTCTCCTTCAGGGGGGCAGTGACAGAAGCTAGAATTATAGATAGCTTGTTAGCCCTGCAGGCAATTAAGGGTTAACTAGCCTAACTGACCACAAGATGGCACATGTAACTGTCTGTTAGAAAAAGGGCAGGGTTAATAAACAGAAATAGGGGTAATAAGGATGCACAACAGTAATAGTGGTGAAATGGAGTCTGCACTGTGCTGCCAAATGACGTTCCTTATAAAAATTAAGATGGCTGCGGCTATTTCTAATGGTGGGAAACAGAACCCATAGCACAGGCCCTCTCCTCTCCCAGCCTCCGCCTCACTTATCTCAGTAATGATGGTCAATTAGAAATCCATGACACCCCAGTATGTGGATGATGGTTGCTGTGGTTATGTGGTGGCTGGTAAGGGCAATCACAGGGCTCCCAGAGATGCATTATTCCTGCCCCCCCTCCCAACATTCCCCTGTTCCCTGCTCCACTGGCCGGAAATGAAGTCAAAGATCCCCTAGCAGCCTAACCAGAAGTCCCAGAACTAGACGCTCTGTGCCCGGATTTCTGTTGTTTTGGCCTACAGACCTCTGGCACAGAGTGTCTACACTACACTACAGCAAATGTTTCATCCTCGGTTACTGCACCAGGCCATGCAGTAGCCAAGGATGAAACGTCCTCCTCAGCATGCGGCCCCATACTTCTCTGTATGTGACTGCATACAGCTGCATGTCATTGAAAATGGCATGCGTGTCATAGGCTCGCCATCATGGATCCAGAATGTGAGCCTGTTATTGCGCATGTATATAGTCAACCCTATAGCATGTGGATAGTCAACCCTATAGTTCTCACTCTTGCAGTATTTAGAGGTGACTTCTGATAGGAAATTACTTGGATTGAGGTTTGCTGTTCCCTTGTGGGGAGGAAGATCAGAATTAAATGTTTCATTTGTTACCTTGGTTTGAAGCAGAGGACAAGAGCTGTGAGTACGACCAGCTCTATGAGGAGCACACATGCACCTCTCAGGAACTGCAGATGAAGCACACTGCCATCGAAGCCTTCAATGGAACCATCAAGATCTTTGAAAAGCAGGGCCAGACTCAAGAGAAATGCAGCAAGGAGTATCTGGAGCACTTCTGGCATGAGGACAATGAAAAGGAGATGCAGAAGATCCTCCTGACCTCAGAACGCCTCAAGTCTCGCATCGCCCAGATCCGTGAGAGCCACCTGAAGCTGGAACAGGAGCTGCAGACACAGGCCTCAGACAATTGGGAGATCAATAAGTACATGAACAGACTGAAGTCAGACCTCATGCAGCTGCATGGCTCACCCGGAAAGGCTCCTGGCAGAAGAAAATGAACGAGTGGTTGGGAATAAAAAATGAGACTGAAGACCAGTATGCACTGATGGAGGATGAGGATGACCTTCCCCACCATGAGGAAGGAACCTGGTATGTGGGCAAGATCAATTGCACACAGGCTGAGGAAATGCTGAACAGCCAGCGGGACGGTACCTTCCTCATCCGTGAGAGCAGCCAGCGGGGGCTGCTATCGTGGTGGTGAACAGTGATGCCAAGCACTGTGTCATCTACTGCAGGGCCACTGGCTTGGGTTTTGCAGAGCCCTACAACCTTTGTGGGTCTCTGAAGTAGCTGTGCTGTATTACCAATACATCTCCCTCATGCAACACAATGATGCACTTGCCATCACACTGGCATATCCCATGTGAGCCTGTACCCACCTCACCCCCCACAGCCAGCTGACTCACATAGAGCAGGACTCCTCCATCTTTCTGTCTGTCCATCTCTCTTCTTTGTGAATCTTTCTCTGTCTCAATTTCTCTCTTGCTTTCTCTGAGTCTTTCTCTTCCTGTCATTCTTTCTATCCCCATTTCTGTCCTCTTTGTCTCTCTTAGTGTCTGTACATGTAAGTCTGTTATAGGAGTATACCTCTTCCACCCCATGCCCACTTTCCCCGAGGGCACTTCCCTCCCCTGGCTCTGACTGCTCCCATCAGTTCCTACAATTCCCCCAAGCTCCCTCTGCCTATATCTGCCATGTTTACAAAGGCCCCTGGGGTGCTCAGCCCCAGCTTGGTGCCCTGATTTTTAAGCCATAGACCTGGGGTCAAGGCAGGAAGGAACTTTTCTGGGCCACTTCCAAGAACCTCAGCTGTGACATTTGGGGTCAGGTGAGGCCCACCCCACAGACCCAACTTCCCTTCCAAACTCTGAAGTGAAATCCACACCAGTTATCTCCCCCATATGGAGCTGCTGCCCAGAAGCCCTCCTTCCCCAAAAGTAAAATTATTAAAAACTAGAGGCCCCATGAATGAAATTCATGCATTCGGGTGGAGGAAGGGAGTTCCCTCAGCCCAGCCTGCACCCTCTCCAATCTGGGACCTCTCAGGGGAGGTCTGACTGCTGGTTTAGGCCTGATTCCAGGGATTGGGTCTAAACTGGCAGTCAGACATCCCTCTCACAATCCAAGATCGCTGGCTCCTAACTGCTCATCTGCCTGCCTGCCTGATCACTCCTAATTGCTACCCCTGCCAGCCTGATCACCCCTAACCACCTCTTTCTGTTGGCCTGATTGCCCCTAACTGCCCCACTGCTAGCCTGGTTGCCCCTCATTGCCCATCCTCTCACTATCCTGGTTGTCCTACGCAGCCTGCTGTTTAGTTCTTTGGTCACCCCTCATTGCCCCCACTGCTGGCCTGGTCACCCCATATATCCTGCTGTTCAGTTGTTTGGTCATCCCTCCCTAACTGCTCTGTCGACCTGTTCTCCCCACACAACCTGCTGTTCAGTTGTTTAGTCGTCCCTCACTAACCCCACTGCTGACCTTGTCACCCCATGCAACCTGCTGTTCAGTCATTACTGTGAGGGTGTTCTGGCTAATTTGCATATTACCCATTTATTAGAATAGCTATTCTCAAGAGCTGGGCCTTATCTGACCCCAGGTTTCCCAGGAGCCGAAGCTGCTGCAGGTACTCCCGGGCCAGCAGAGATGCACTGCTGCCCACAGCACCTCTGCTCCATGCAGTTTCAAGGCTTCTTCTTGATCCTGTTGGGTTCTGATTTTGTTTCCTTGACAGTAAACCCATTTTCTTCTCTTTTGTTATAAGAATCCTGGTTTTCTATGCTGCCATTGATCCCGGTCCTTCCTGCTCAGCTAGGCTGGCAGGTGGGTTTTGTATGGTATGTTGATACTGATGTGGCTATAAAACATTGAACTAAAAAAAAAAAGGAAAATGAGATAGTGACCAATAAGAAACCTTGGAGACAGTGAAGGGCAGTTTGTCTAGACTGTTGAGAGCTAAGAATTAGAGTTTATTTAGGATATAAATCCTGCTAATAGTACCTGATGCCTGAAATCTGAGAACTCTACTCTTAGGTTTTCTAGTTCCAGTTTTTGGAGACTGCCTATTAAAACATTCCTGGTTTAGGTTTGTATAGAAGCCCATAAATATTAAGTATTTGCTGTGTTTGCCATGCTTAGCTCTCTGTAAGGAATGTGGAATAATGTCAAATACTTCATGTTCTCAAGAAGCTTGACTTTTAAATAAAAAAATAAAGAAGAAATATAAAATTTAAAAATAAAAAAAGAAGAAGTGTGAGTTTTAGGGGCAAAATTAGGCAGTCAGGAGAGTGGGTAGGGGTGATCAGGCAGGCAGGCAAGGAGTTAGGAGCCAGTGATCCTGGATTGCAAGAGGGATGTCTGACTGCCAGATTAGGGCCTGCAACTGAGAGGGTGCAGGCCTGGCTGAGGGACACCCTCCCCATGCACTAATTTTGTGCACCAGGTGTCTAGAAGACATATACTCCAGGAAAGAACACCACTTCTCTCTCTCTCTCTCTTTTTTTCTCCAAAAAAAAGTGCAACATCAATCTAATTATGAGAAAGCATCATGTAAAAAAATTGAAGGGCTTTCTAAAAAATAACTGGCATGTGTACTTCAAAAGTGTCAAGAACATGAAACACCGAGGAAGTGCCATAGATTGAAGGACCCAAAAAGACATACATGTAACTAAACACAACATTGGACCTTGAATTGCATCTGAAACCAGAAAAAAGGCTATTAGTGGAAAAACAAATACTCTTTTAATAGTGATGGTGTCAATGTCAATTTCTTGGCTTTAATACTTGAACTATGGTCATGTAAGATGTTAGCATTCTGGGAAGCTATGGTCATAAAAGATGTTAGCATTCTGAGAAGCTTTAGTTTAAGAAAATGTTTAATAATCTTGGCAAAAGTCAAACCCTAGTGAATTTTCCTCAGCTAAGGTACTCTAGTGTTCTGGTCAAATTGAAATAAATACTCTGTGACTCAACTAACTCTTTCTCGCTTTCTCTTTCTCAGCTACAGAAAAGCATCAGACATACTCTACTCAAAGATCAGACATATTATAAATAACCTAACGCTTTTCTTTGGGAAGATAAAATATGTTGTAATTTGAAGGTATGTGGTTTGAAAAGCGATTTATGACTTGAATCTTTATGCTTCAAAAAATTCTTAAAGGAAACACTACTTACATCAAAAGAATCCCAGTTCCATCCTGTGAAATGTGAGCAGTTAAAAAAAAAACTTTATATCTAAGATGTAAATAGGCAAATAGAGTAATACATATGAAGATTTAAAATACCAGAATATTAGAGTTTGTTGAGAATCAATGCTGTACAGTTAAATATATAAGCATTTTGTCAGGCACAAAAAAGAGAAAATTCAGAAAACTTTGTTTACTTTGAAAATATGATGATTTAATATTCTAATTTTTATGTGTACCTAACCATAACTTTTATATAATTTTTGTGTGTGTATGTGTGTGTATGTGTGTGTGTGTGTGTGTGTGTGTGTGTGTCTAGATTCTCAGAATAGAAGTGTATTTTTTAAACAAGATTATCCTTTTCAATCATATTGAAAAATCTACATTCATACTAAAAATGGTCAAAATATTAAATTCATTGGAAAAAAGAGGACATCTCATCTCAAAGGTATCTGTTATTTTTAAAAGCACTCTTTGAGTTATTGATATTTTTTATGGAAAAATTTCTGTCCTTTTTTCAAAATGACATCAGAGTTGGACAATAGTGATTTAAAATTTTTTCTTATTTTGGGTTAGCAGATTACTGTAAAAATAAAACATTTATCTTTTGATCCCACAGTATAGTGAAAAGTTGCAATTTAGATATTTAATACATTGTAACATATAAAACAATTATTAAATTACTAGAGGCCCAGTGCATAAAATTCGTGCATGGGGGTGGGGTGGGAAGTCTCTTAGCCCAGCCAGCACCCTCTCCAATCTGGGATCCCTTGAGGAATGACCGACCACACGTTGAGCCCCAATCCCACTGAGATTGGGCCTAAACAGGCAATTGGACATCCCACTCACAGTCCAGAACTGCTGGCTCCTAACTGCCCTCTCCTGCAGACCTGCCCCCTCCCAAATGTCCAACCTGACAGGCCTGGGTCCCTACCAACTGCTCTCCCCTGCAGGCCTCCCCCCTCCCCAACTGCCCTCATCTGCTGGCCAGGTAACCCCTAACTGCCCTTTCTGCTTGCCTGATAGCCCACCACTGCCCTCCCCTGCAGGCCTTATTCCCCCCCAACTACCCTCCCCTATAGGCCTGGTCTCCTCCAACTGCCCTCCCCTGTAGGCCTGGTCCCCCCAACTGTCTCCCCTGCTGTCCTGGGTCCCCCCTAACTGTCCTCCCCTGCAGGCCTTGTTGCCCCCCAACAGCACTCCCCTACAGGCCTGGTCCCCTCCCCGACCTAGTCCTCCTCTGCTAGCCCGGTCACCTCTAACTCACCCTGCTTGCCTGATCACCCACCACTGCCCTCCCCTGTAGGCCTGGTTCCCCCAACTTTCCTCCCCTGCAGGCCTGGTCCCTCCCAACTTCTCACCCCTGCAGGCAAGCCCCCCCAACTGCCCTCCCCTGCAGTCCTGGTCCCCCAGATTTTATTAGATAGGATTGTGAAATTCTCTTGTCCAATTATGGGTGGCTATGTTTGTGAAATGTATCATATTTTGGCATTACTGGGTATTGTCCATGTATAAGAATAACAATATCAAACCCAGGACCATTAGAAGTGCACCTTTAGCTGAGATACACAGTTCCTCTATCTTTTATCTCTGGTAGCCAATTGAATGTTCTTTGAATATTTTTATTGTTAAATTTGCAATAGGAACATAAAATTTTTTAAATATTATTACTCATAATTCAGTCATTATTACTCACCATGTTGAAGTAACAATGCATAGTACAGTTAAGATTAAATTAAAAGGGGAAATATTTGGGTAGGAGCAGATTCTGAAATAGAATAAATTATTTACATATTCCTAGCAAAAAAAAAAGTGTACCCTGCTTCACTTGATCAAAGAGTTTATACTTAAGATGGAAACAGATAATGAAAAGATAACATCCTATCTAATAAAAGAGAAACATGCAAATTGGCCGTACCTTTGCTATGCTACCAGCCAATAGGAGCAATATGCAAATTAACCTCCAAGCAAGATGGTGGGCGGGCCCCCTCTGCCCTGAGCTGGCCATGGTGGTGCTGCAGGTGGTGGGGGTCCCCATCGCAGCCCCAGCAGGGGACCCGATCCCCTGATGCCCACAGCAGGCAGGGAAGCTCCGCCATGGCTGCTCTTTCCTGCAGAGGGAGTGGGGGGGGGGGGCGATGTCCCCATTGCAGCCCAGCCCCATCCTCAGCAGGAGGCGGGCAGAAAATCTCCATCTGATAACCCAGGAAAGAAACTGCTCCGATTCAGGTCAGCAGTCTGGGAGAGGTTGCACAGAGACTTGGGGGGCATGGTCTTCTTTCCAAGGTTTTGCTCTGGGGTCTTTGTGTGCCCAGGTGCCCTAAAAAGTGGATTTCGGTGACAAGTTTATTGCCTGTGGGGAACACGCTACACTGCACGTCCTAGAGGGAATGGGCGTGTGAGAAATCTGTCCACAGGCTCTTGTGCTTCACTTCTAGAAGAGGCACATTGGCTCTGAATTAAAGAAGAAAAAAAAGGCAAAGCAATTTGCGTCTTTGTTTCAGTCTCCACCTGGAGAAAGGCTCTTTGGTGAACAAAGAGGTGTTCCTCTGGGATGGCTGAAAGTGCCTGCCTGCCTGTTCTTTGGGAGGGGAGGAAGTCATCCTGTCACTGCCCAGCGAACCTCGGCTTAATCACTGGGAACTAGCCTGGAGCGGCTGGTAATCTGCTAATTCCAAGGGTTGTTTTCGCAGTTCCTGTTGCATTGTGTGGGATCTGGGTGCTCTTTGTCTCACAATGTGTCCCTACAGCCATCCACCAATACCAGCCTCTGAGCAGGAGGAGCCCCAGCCAGAAATTTGTGAAACTCTTAAGGATTTGGGAGGCTGGCAAGTGTTTGGTGCTGTAACAGTGAATTTAGAGAAGAGAATGGGTGCAAAGGGTGAAGTAAATGAATGGAATTCTCTCCCCACTTTTTCTTCCTAGATCCAATTTTCTAATTTCCTACAGCTGGAATACTATTATGAAACTCCAACACATAAGAGGGCTGCCCCCATGTGGTCAAAGATCCTGCCCCCATGTGGACACAAGATGGCCACCACAAGATGGCCAGCAGGGGAGGGCAGTTGGTAGGGACCAGGCCTGCAGGGGAGGGCTGTTTGGGGGGCAGTAGTCCCGCAGGGGAGAGTAGGTGGGGTGACCAAGCCTGCAGGGGAGAGCAGTTGGGAGGGGCAAGGCCTGCAGGGAAGGGCATTTGGGGGTAGACAAAGCCTGAAGGGGAAGACAGTTGGGGGGACCCATGCCTGCCAAGGGGGGCAATTGGGGGTGACCCAGCCTACAGGGGAGGGCATATGGGTGGGACCAGGTCTTCAGAGGAATGCAGTTGTGGGCCATCAGGCCAGCAGGGAGGGCATTAGGGGTGACTGGGCCAGCAGAGGAGAGCAGTTGGGGGAGATCAGGCCAGCAGGGGAGGACATTTTTTTTGGGGGGGGGGACCAGGCCTGCAGGAGAGGACAGTTGAGGGGGACCAGGTCTGCAGGGTAGGGAGTTGTGTTGGGACAAGGCCTGCAGGGAAGGACAGTGGCGGGGAGGGGGGGGGGGAACCCAGGCTTATAGGGGAGGGCAGTTGGGAGTCAGCAGTCCTGGATTGTGAGAGGGTACAGGCTGGTCCGAGGGCCTCTCCCCCCACACACATCATGCACAAATTTTGTGTATAGGGCCTCTAGTTGTTTGTATAACATGAGGATGAATAATGATAGCTAACTATGTGTCAGACACAATGTTAAGCCCATTTCATACATTTTCTTATCTAATATATTTTACATAGTACTAATATAAATTAAAAGCTGGTTTCATTGAATTCTCTGAAAAAGACTCATTTATTTCATTTTTTTACCATTAATATAAGCAGTTATGAGTATATATTTTCAATTTAATTATTTTATATGGTCGTTTGTTTTTAGTATCCACTCAGCATTTGAAAATTAAGTTTTAATCTTCAGTGAATTTGTTCAAGATTTAATTAATCCTTGTATTTTAAAATTATTTTTTAAAAAATAACATCAGCATAAGCATTTATGATTGGAATGTCTATTTTTACCATTTAAAAATAAATAAAACAATATGTTGGATTTACTATTAAATTAAAGTTTTTTTTAAAAAGTACATGTAATCACATATTCAAAATAAGTCCCTTAAATGAACTCTAACCAGTTTATATATATAAAAAAATTCAACCAAATTTTCAAGGGTAAATTAGAAATAACACCATCAATTATCTTCATTTTCAATAATGGCAGCAAAGGTTGTATACTTTATATTCCTGAAGCCTCTTTACTTTCAAAACTTTTAGTCATCTTGCCTCAAATTTTAAGAATTTTATTCTACTTTTAATTATGATTTTAAAACTTTCTCTTGGTTGTTCTTATACTATATATTTCTCTTGGCTGTTCTTATACTATATAAATTTTTATACCATCGTAAGAAACAATGATTGGTTTTAATTTTCAAGTTTTTCGGTGGTAAAATATGCAATTAACCAATTTATAATCTGAAGTTAGTTTTGTGATATTACAGATATCAAAATTCTCCTTTCAAATATGATTATTTCTCTGTTCATCTACTCAACTAAATGTTTTATTTCTTAATTAGAGTGTTAACAAAAATGTTGTACTGAGTTAAACAGATTTCTGGTTTACTGTAATAAAGAGTACACTTCTAGGTAGGAAATGAAGCCAAACATGTTAAATATGATAACAACTTGTGTTTGACTTCTTATGAGACACACTAGTCAAAAATTTTATATGGATTTTATCAGTTAAATCCAGTCTTCTTTAGTATTTAATGTTATCATAATCATTCCAATTTTATAAATAAGTAAGGATGTTTAGAGAGGTCAAGCAACTTTCCCCAGGTTACATATGTAAAAATTGCTAGAGCAGGGTTAAAATCCAACTATTCTAGCGAAAGTGCAGGCTGAAATGTTAACACCTTATTGCATATATATGAGATTAAAGTCATTCTACGGCTCAGATGAGATTATCTACAGAATGTCTCAGGGCAACTTAAAGCTGTGGGTAGATCCTAACAGTTTAGTTATTTATTTCTAACAAGTTGCGGTCATACCAAATAGAGATACGCTTTCCATCAGTAGATGACAGCTTTAGAGCAGGTACTGAAATGGCAGATTCAGTGAAAGGGGTCTGGGGTTGGATGGGCAGCGTAACAACTGGCAAACTCCAGAGCTGCAGGATCATGTTGCCTTTAGTGTACAGGATGTCCCAGAAGTCAGGATACTTCCCATTCTTCCTCCCAGTTGGGTCTGCCTGCTTAGACTCTTCAGAGCAATGGGAAACCTCAGGAGGACAATTCAAATATGCAATTGTAGAGCAATTTTGTAGAAATACTATGGTATCCAGAGCTGTTTTCAGAATATATAACATCATGGTAGTATGTCCTTTTAATAATTCCCCTGGTCATATTTTGCTCTTCTGGGTTTCTCTCTTGAAACCAGTTGATGTGTATCTGAATGATACAAACAACTTCAAAATGTGATTTGTTTATGATAGTAATTGATGCAATGCAGGTGTGTATGTGAAATGTTAGCAAAGAAAACTCAGCAGCAAGTGTTTAGGTTTAGGGACTCAGCAACATGATAAATATCCATTGAAGTTCTTAATCATATTCTTAAAAATCCACAGTAAAATCCTGTAGTAGGGTAGTCTAATCTCCAGGCACTGGATCCAGGTTTAATTTAATTCATGTTAATTGCCCAGCAGGCCAAATATCTTATCTCCTTTGAGATTATGATGAGAGTGCTTGTATATGGATAAATATAGAGGGTACTAACGGAGCAGAGCCATTGATGGGAAAAAGAATGTGGAAACCTAGTCAAGATCTAATCGAGAAAGAGATATTACAAACATACTTCAAAGATTGCATGCAGGAGTGTCTAAAGTACATATAAATAAATAGATACACACACATACACTGAGTAGCCAGATTATTATGACCACCTCATCAGTACTTCGTTGGGCCACATTTTACCTTTAATACTGCAGCGATTCTTCTTGGCATTGACTCCACGAGATGTTGAAAGGTGATGCGAGGAATCTGACACCATGCCTGATGAATAATAGCACTGTCCAGTTCTGTGAGATCTGATGGTTGTGGAACCAGCTGCCTGATGGCTCTTTTAACTTTGTCCCACAAACGCTCAATTGGGTTGAGATCTGGTGATTGTGGGGGCCACCTAAGCCAGGTAAAGTCTCCCTCATGTTCTTGAAAACACTCCTTCACAATATGAGCACCATGGCATGGCACATTGTCTTGTTGGAAGAGCCATATCCATTGGAATATGCCGTCAACATGATAGGATGTACTTGATCAGCAACGGTACTTAGGTATGTTGTGCTATTCAGATGTTGTTCCACATGAATTAAAGGGCCCACATCATGCCAGAAAAACATGCCCCAAACCATTACACTGCCCCCACCAGCTTGCAGGGTTGTACTCATGCATGTGAGATGCATGCTTTCATGCTGTTTCCAACAAATTCTCACTCTGCCATCTGCACAATGCAACTAGAAATGTGATTCATCAGACCACATGTTTTTTTTTTTGTTTGTTTGTTTTTCCCAATGCTCAACTGTCCAATCCTTGTGTTCCTTTGGGAATTGAAGACATTTTATCTTGGTCACTGCAGCTAGCAAAGGTGTTTGAAAAGGCCTTTGGCTTCCATATTCCAAATGTTGCAGTGTACAGCTAATTTGCTTATAAACTTCAGTTGGTCATAATGATCTGGCCACTCAGTGTGCGCGTGCGCGAGCACACACACACACACACACACACACACACACTAGGGGCCCAGTGCATGAAATTCCTGCACTGGGAGTGGGTGATCCCTCAGCCCAACCTACCCCCTCACATATACTGGGAGCCCTCAGGGGATGTCCTACTGACTGCTCATTTCCAGTCTGCCCCAGGCCTGCAATGGGGCTGATAGCTGGCTCCGCCCCTGGCCCTGGCCTTGCCTCGGCCAGTGATTGCCCTGCCCTGGGGGCCACGTGCTGGCTGGCTGTCTCGGCTCTGGCACTGGCTCCTGGCCTTGACCCAGCCAGCGATCATTCGGCCACAGGAGCTGTGTGCTCACTGGCTGGCTCCACCCCCAACTCCTGATTGGCTGGTGGGCATGGCTTGTGCGCATGGCTCAATCAGAGATACAGTCAATTTGCATATTACTCTTTTATTAGATAGGATATACATATATATATCTTATCTAATAAAAGAGTAGCATGCAAATTGACTGTACCTCTGCTACACCAACAAGACACGACCACCAGCCAATTCAAGTGAGTATTCAAATTAACCCACCCAGACAAGATGGCAGTTAATTTGCATATCCTGGTGCAGAAAAGAGTATAGAAGGAAGCCAAGCACAGCAAAAAGAACCAAAGCTATGGAGAAACAAGCAAGTGGGGAGGGGGGAGAGAAGGGAGGGAAGCAGGTGGGGCTGGGGGGTGTGGGAGTAAGGCAGAGGAGATGGGAGAGAGCAAGCAATGGAGAAGGGAGGGAGCGAGGCAGCAGAGACAGAAGGGACCTTTGCTCAGGCTGCAGGAAGCCCTATTCTTGCAGGAAGCCCTATTCTTTCAGGAATCTTCCTGCAATGGGTCTAAGATATATATATATATATATATATATATATATATATATATATATATATATATGTATGTATGTATTATTCATTTCAAAGAGAGGAAGGGAGAGGAAGAAAATGATAGAAACATTAATAATGAGAGAGAACCATAGCTCAGCTGCCTTCTGAATGTCCCCTACTGATGATTGAGCCTGCAACCTGGGCATGTGACCTGACTGGGAATTGAACCATGACTTCTTGGTTCATAGGATCAACCATTAAGCCACACCTGCTTGGCATAAATATCTTAAAGCTCAGTAATAAAAGATGATTGAAAGTCTTAAGTTAATTTCTTTTTATGAAAACTGGAGTTGTAAAATTCTATCCTACTTTGTGGCAATCACCCAAAATAAGTTTTTTTTAGTTGTTGTTCCTACACATATAAATTCATTACCATTGTCAATAAATACATTATTGCTAAAAATTGGAAAGGTGGACTTGTATTTTGAGACTGAGATTAAAAATCATTGAATTTAATGATATTTAAAAATGATAACATTATCATGTTAATCTCTTATTACCAAAATTACTTATAAATTTTACTCAGTTATGTTGTATAAAACCTATTATATTCAATATTTATTGATGACAAACATATTAGCTAAAGCAACAGTAAAGACTAATCCTTTCTGCTGAAACTGGTTTGGCTTGGTTGATAGAGCATTGGCCTGAGGACTGAAGGGTTCCAGGTTCAGTTCCAGTCAAGGGCATGTACCTTGGTTGTGGGCACATCCACAGTAGGGGGTGTGCAGGAGGCAACTGATCGATGTCTCTCTTTCATCAATGTTTCTAACTCTCTATCCCTCTCCCATCCTCTCTGTAAAGAGTCAATAAAATATATTAAAAATACTAATACTATCTAATAAAAGAGTAATATGCAAATTGACTGCACCTCCACTATACCCACAAGCCATGCCCACCAGCCAATCAGGAGCAACTTTGCAAATTAACCCAACAAAGATAGCTGGGGCCACAGAGCAAGCAGGAGGCTTGGGCTTCACCTGCAATGTAGAAAGCTTAGCTTCCCGCATACTCTGGATGACCCTGGCCTCCACTCAAGGCTACAAAGTTTCAATTATAGAAGATAAATAAGTCCCAACAAAAATGGTGGCAGTCATGGAGCTTGAGCTGAGTAGGAGGCTTGGGTTGCCTCCAGTGATGGAGGAAGCCAAGCTTTCTGGCCTGCCTTGGCCTCAGCTCAAGGCTTCCAAGTTTCAATTATGGAAGATAAATAAACCCCAACAAAAATAGCTGTGGCCATGGAGTGAGCAGGAGGCTTGGGTTTACCTGGTGATGGAGGATGCCAAGCTTTCACCTCCCTTGTCCTTTGCTCTAGGCTAGAAAGTTTCAATCATAGAAGATAAATTCCAGATACTAGGGCCTCCACTTGGGTTGCTGAGGGGTGTGACTGTCCTACAAAACACCACAGGCCCCTTGCCCAGGCCATCCTATGCCCCAAGGCAACCCCCACCCTGATCCAGGAGACCCTTCAGGGCAAACCAGCTGGCCCTCACCTGTGCACTAGGACTCTATACTATTAATAAAAGAGTAATACGCAGATTGACCATCACTCCAACACACAAGATGGCTGCCTTCCTGTGGACACAAGATGGCTACCACAAGATGGCCAGCAGGGGAGGGCAGTTGGAAGGAACCAGGCCTGCAAGGTAGGGCAGTTGGGAGGGATCAGACCAGCAGGGGAGGGAAGGTAGGAGGGACCAGGCCTTCAAGTGAGCACAGTTGGGGGCAATCAAGCCTGCAGGTCAAGGCAGTTAAGGGTGACCAGCCTGGCAGAGGAGGGAAGTTGGGGTTGACCAGTCCTGCAGGGAAGGACAATTTGGGGGGACCCAGACCTGCAGGGGAGAACAGTTGGGGGGACCAGGCCTGCAGGGGAGGGTAGTTAGGGAAAATCAGGCTGGCAAGGGAGTGGGTAGGGGGTGATCAGGCTGGCAGGAAAAAGCAGTTAGGGGCAATCAGGAAGTCAGGCAGGTGAGCAGTTGGGAGCCAGCAGTCCTGGATTGTGAGAGGGATGCCCGACTGTTCATTTAGGCCTGATCCTATGGGGATCAGGCCTAAACAGGCAGTTAGACATTCCTCAAGGGGTCGCATATTGGAGAGGGTGCAGGCTGGGCTAAGGGATACCCTCTCCCCCCATGCTCAAATTTTGTGCACTGGGCCTTTAGTACATTCTGTCTAATAAAAGACCAATATGCAAATTGACCGTACCTTAGTTACACCCACAAGCCATGCCCACCAGCCAATCAGGAGCGGAGGGCAGGGCCGAGGCTGCTGAGGCTGAGGGTCAGGGTTGAGGTGACCTAGGCTGCAGGGTGCAGGGCCAAGCAACCTGGGCCATGGAGTGGGCGGGGCTGAGGTGACCTGTGAGCACAGGAGGGGGGGTCTGAGGCATGCCTGAGGCAGCCAGCGAGCATGGAGGGGGGCCTCTGGGGCCAGGCATTCACTGGTGGCTGGGGCCAAGGTGGCTGGTGAGTATGCAAGGCAGGGGATGGGGCCAAGACACATGCAAGGTGGGAGGCGGGTCCAAGGCATGCTCGAGGCAGGGGATGGGTCTGAGGTGTGCGTGAGGATAGTGGCAGGTCCAAGGCACATACAAGGCGAGGGGCAGGGCCGAGGTGCGTGAGAGGCCGCCAAGGTATGCTTGAAGCTGATGAATGCGAGGTGCCCCCAAGGCTGGGCAGTCGCCACAGGGGCGAAGGACTGGGCTGGGGGGGCGGGGCCGAAGGGTCTGACGAGGACAGGGCCCCTGGGGCTGGGTGGTCGCAGTGCTGTCACCAGCGGCTGGGTCTAAGGCCAGGGCTGGGGGGTTAGGTCTGAGGAGGCCAGATCAGAGCCAGCCATCAGCCCCATTGCAGAGTGATGGCTGGGTGCCCAAGGCCTAAAGCGTTGGCCAGGACAGAGAACACCAAGATGGCGGCATAGGTGAACACCTATTGTTCTGCCTCGCGCAACGATTTAGGAACTACAACATAACAGCAGAACAGACAGCACCCAGAATTGCCAGAAACCTGGCTGAATGAAAACTCCACTAACTGGAGTGGAGGTGGGACACTGAGACTCAGGAGCGGCAGGAGCGCAGCCTTTCCGACGGAAACAGGTTAGGAGCCATCCTGGTGGCGTGCGCGCGGGCTGGGGCTGGAGCAACACCCCCAGTCCCACTGCCCGGATTCGCCAGCACCAGGCGAGGTCCGTCCCACTGCCCGGATCCCCCAGCGCCAGGCGAGGTACGCCGAGGTCAGGGGGACGCACCCTGGAAGCGGGGCGCGGCAGAGGATCCTGAACTGCGAGTTTCCCCGAAAGGGTAGTGCAAACCCGTGACTTGCCCCCTGGAAACTTGTCTCCTGGTTCCGGAAACCATTTATTTTACAATCCTGGGCTAGACTTTTGGTGTGCAGGCACATTTGGGGAAAGGCGGAGTGGTCTGGCAAGGGAAAGAGACTAGCGGCTTTCTCTTGGAGGTGTCTGCAGCCATCCCCATCCAACAGAGACCCGCGCGTGCGAGCACCGCATAGGACGCAGCTGACGCTGACGCTGCCTGCGCAGCTCAGAGACTCCGCCCATCCAACTTGAACACAGTCTCCCTTCACAGCCAATTGGCCTGGAGGTCAAACCCTCCTAGGGCTAACAACAACAAGCTGGGTTTATATTCAAAAATACTGAATACAACCCATAAAGGATTGCAGTAAGAGCACCCACCTCAGGTAACTGGGGAGGCTGAGCCACTGTCCTTTTGAGGATATCCACCACATAAAGCAGCCACCATGCAGAGACATGGAAAGAAATCAGGTGTGAAAGAAATGGAGGAGAAAAGACGACAAGACATAGAGTTCAAAACCACGGTTATAAGGCTTTTCAAGAGGCTCCTACAAAAGGCCGATCAACTTAATGAGAATTACCAGGAAATAAACAAGACCAACCAGCAAATGAATGAGAATTATAAGGAAATGAATGAGAATTACAAGGAAATGAATGAGACCCTCAAAGAAATGAACAAGGCCTCTGAGGATAGGAACCAGACCCTCATGGATAAAAAAAAGGACCAACTAGAAATTAAGCTTACACAGACTGAAATAAAAAATATTACACAAAGTCCTAAAAGCAGTCCAGAGGGCCACAAGAACCAAGTCAAAGATTTGAAATACAAAGAAGCAAAATCCACTCAGCTGGAAAAGCAAGAAACAAAAAGAATTCAGATAATTGAAGATAGCATAAGGGGCCTCTGGGACAACCTCAAGCATGCCAACATCCGAATTATTGGGGTCCCAGAAAAAGAGAGAGAACAAGTTAATGAAAACCTACTTGAAGAAATAGTTACTGAAAACTTCCCCCACCTGGTGAAAGAAACTGAATTAAAAGCCCAAGAAGTACACAGAACCCCAAAATATAGGAATCTAAAGAGGACCACACCAAGACATATCATAATTAAAATGCCAAGAGCAAAAGATAAAGAGAGAATATTAAAAGCAGCAAGAGAAAAACAGTTGGTTACCTACAAGGGAGCACCCATACGATTGTCAGCAGATTTCTCAACAGAAACAATGCAGGCCAGACGCGAGTGGCAAGAAATATTCAAAATAATGAAGAGCAAGAATCTACAACCAAGATTACTCTATCCAGCAAAGCTATCATTCAGAATTGAGGATCAGATAAAGTGCTTCTCAGATAAGAAAAAGCTAAAGGAGTTCATCACCATCAAACCAGTATTATATGAAATGCTGAAAGATATTCTTTAAGAAGAGGAAGAAGAAAAAGGTAAAAATGTAAAATACACATCTATCAACAAATGAACATAAAAATCAAGTGAATTGATAGGCTGATGAACAAGATAAACTGGTGACTATAACAGAATCATGGACATAGAGAGGGAATGGACTGACAATTCTTGGGGGGAAAAGGATTGTGGGAAGTACAGCAAGAGATTGGACAAAAATCTTGCAACAATGGGAGAGGACATTGGGGAGGGGAGGTGAGGGTGGAGGGTGGGATAGGTACAGGGTGGAGGGGAGATATAGGGGGATAAAAAAGGGGAAACAATGTAATTAATAAAGTGAACAATAAAGAAAAAAAGTAAAAAATAAAGCTTCGGCCACGGTTGAGGGGTTAGTAGGACATCTCCTGAGGGCTCCCAGTATGTGTGACGGGGCAGGTTGGGCTGAGCAATCACCCACCCCCCAATGCATGAATTTTGTGCACCGGGCCCCTAGTATAAAATAATTTTTAAAAATTCTTATTAGTTTGATGACATAAGAAGATAAAAGAGGAGAAGTGTGTAATATTAACTTCATTTTGATTTTCATTGTAGATATCAGTCAACTTCATATTAGTAAAATAAATTATTTAGACTACTATAAGTTTGGTAAATGATATGTATATCCTATAAAATAAAAGGGTAATGTGAAAATTGACCCTAATGGCAGAAGGACCAGAACCACTGCTTGACTAGACACTGTGAGGCACACTGACCATCTGTTGGTCCCTTTTCCCAGCCAGCAGGCTCTGATCACCCAGTGGTGAATGGGGAATTGGCTGTGGGTGGCTGGGATGCAGGGGGCTCCAGGCTAAGGCCCTGCCCTGCCAGTTACCCCACACACAGAAGGCAGCCCACCGTGGGGCTGGGGAGCAGGTGGGAATGGCTGTGGGCAGCTGGGGAAGATGGCCTGGCTTGCAGGCCAGGCCTAGGAACTGTACCTATGCATGAATTTTGTGCACTGTGCCTCTAGTACATAATACGGGTTTTTCAATAGTAAGTTTTATACTTCTCAATTTTTTGCAAGTGGCTCTGATTTTCTAAGTCAGAGTCAAGTGAATTATTGTTTTTTAAAAGGATAGTTTATTGATTTTTCAAGAGAGCGTAAGGCAGAGGGAGAGAGATAAACATTCATGAGAGCACTACATCCATAGACTACTTCCTGCAGGCCCCCTACTGGGGATTGAGCCTGCAACCTGGACATGTATCCTTGAAGGGGAGTCGAACTGGCAACTTCCTGGCACATAGGATGATGCCCAACCAACTGAGCTACACTGTCCAGGGCTCAAGTAGATTATTTTTGAGAACTGGTCTCTATATCAACACTGAGAAGAGCTTGGAATTTAAAATGCAAATGAGAAATAGCTAATGTAGGATTGAAATAGTTAATCTCAATTGAATCAGACCAAGTCAATCAGTCAGTTACCATACACCTGTACATTCTGTGTTCCGGGTAGTATGTATGAAGATAGGAACGGAACAATCTGTGAGAGACACGAGTCCTACCTATGGAGCTGGCTGTATAGACTTCTCTGGCTATTTGATCTATTTTACCACATATATTCTTTAGTATGGGTAAAATAAAGACTTATATGTCTTACACAAGTGTCGAATACATAGCATGCATTGTATACTGAAAAAGTATTTGAGACTTTGAATTACGTTTTTCTTTAGGTCTATGATACCCTGAGAAAGTTTAAAAATACACAAACTTCTCATTTTATATTTTTGAGACAATCAATGATAGTGTTATGATATACATGTAACATTCTATAGGCATTATGTGTGAAGATAGTTTACATCGTTTGAAAATTCAACTTGTACTTGATTATCTGAAGTAGCTAGTGTACAAGGAGCCCCTGCGATAACATTGTCCTCATTGATAGAGAAAAAAGATGGTAATTGTATACTAAATAAACTTAAAATGTATTTTGATGATATGGTCAATTACTGGGCCTTTGTAAACATTCATGAAATAATTGGTTTTTATTTAATAAGTCCATTTATGGAAATAGCCACTGTGGCATGTTGGCACTTATCGAAAGCATTTTTTACTCTGAAGAAATGTACAGCATCAAACTACCAATTAATATAATTTGTTTAGAGTCTTTTTTCTTTTTGTACCATCAGTGCGTTCGCTATCAAAGGTGAATGATAAAATATCCAGCCCAAAGTGGGTTGCATGGCTATCCCAACAACTTAAACAAAGGGAGGACGAGAGAACACATACGTTACACTTACCCAGAGTTCTCCTTTAACTGAAGCTTTTAAACTAAGATTAATAGAAAACAGTGTTTAGAAAGAAATAATGCATGCTGATTTATATAAAATGCTATTCGCTGTATTTTTTCTTTTTGTATTAGCTTTAATGAATAGATATGCCTTTTTATTTTGTGGAACCCTACCATTAAATGATACCATCATTTTTTTTTTCTGCCTAAATAAATTCCAGTTCTTGTCACCTACTATCTGTACAACAAGATTTGAGACATTATTTATAATTGAGATTTTTACTGAATATCTTTTAAAGATAAATTTGTTTTATTCTTTCATCCACTATTTAAAAGGATTTTCACAGTTTTATCTTCTAAAGAAATTGTCAATGAGAAACTAAAAATTGCATAGACTATACATTAAAATCACTTTAGTTTTTAAGCTGTCATGAACTGTTTCAAAAAAGCTAAGTTGCTATTGTTTAATGTCTGTCATTTTATAATGCTTTACAAGTTATCTATCCTGTAAAATTATTAACTGATGCTAAAATTGCCTAGTAAGTATTAGGACAATAGCAATTTTGTAACAGCTGGGACACTGCCAATGTAAGATAAGTACATTTTGCTCCGTAAATTCATAAAGTGCTTTGAAATGGTTTGTAACTGATGGATGGATGCATTTTCTAAGTGTAGAAAGCAATATTTTGTAGAAGGAAATGGCTTGAAAGCTGACACACATGCATGCAAATGCCATTCTCTTCAGTAAGTAATTTGCTTTTTCTTTCAAAAGCATAAATGGCATAGTTAGACACATTATATTGTATATTGCACATAACAATACAAGATGCACAAAAACAGCAAGTACAAAACATTTCATATTGATAGAAGAACCCATGGCTGTGGTATATGATTAGCATAAATGTATACACACTGAAGTAATGCATTCAGGATTAAAAAGTAAAACTGGAAAAAAAAAGGAAAAGTTCTACTAAACTTCAGGAAACGGCAATATTTTATTATGCCTTTCATATTTTAACTTAATTCTTTTATTTGGTTGCAATGCTGTATCATGTTAAATGGATATATTTTCCTTACAACATTCAACATTAGTTATGGTGCCAGTGCAGGTGACAAAGCTGTCAGATTGTTCTGCATACCTGCTTAGGATGGCTAACATTCTTCAGGTCTGTAAGAATAAAATAAATAATGTAATTTCCAGAATGACAAGTTTTCATTCCAGAAAAATGTCTGTCAAGTTATAATTGTTCTGTGACCTGAATTGGAGGTTTACACATTTACAAAATATAGCTAATATTTTTTACCAAGTACCTAGAACAGACTGGCAGAGAGTATGAAACCGATAAATATTTGTATTAGGAAGTTCTGAAAAGTTTTAAAAGGAAGACTGAATTTGAATTGAACTGGCTTTCAAAGGCACATGATTTAAAACCACTCTTAACAATTCTGTATTTGTTTTTTTAAATTTAATAAATCTTTATTGTTTAGAGAACTAAGATGGCGGCAAAGGCAAAACACCTATCTTGCCGGTCATAATCAGCAATTTTAAAACTACAACTTAACAAAAGAACAAACACCTTCCAGAATCACCAGAAAGCTCGCCGAGTGAAAATTCCACAAATAAAAGTGAAGATAAGACACTGTGACTCGGAGGAGCGGCGGACAGGGTTGAAAGATTTGCACGGAGAGAAGTTTGGAGGGCGCACCACGGAGAGGGCGGGCGGCTGAAAACCGGCCAGTTTTCTCGAATGGGGAGACAAAGGCGTCCCACTGGACTGATTCTCCAGCTCCAGGCGAAGTCCAGAGAACCCACTATCACACAGGGTGAAAACTGGACAGTGGGAGGGCACGCTGAAGCTCGGGTGCTGCCGGGTCTCCCGGCTTGTGGAGAAGGCAGCTTGCGCGAACAGCTCGGCTGCGTGACAGCGCAGAGAGCGCACCGCGACTTGCTTCTCATTCGGAAAACCATCAGACTGCTTTGTTTTACGTGCCTGGGTGAGACATTGCGCATGCAGACTCATTTTGGGAAAGTCTGAATTCCCCAGCAACCGGCAGCTGGTGGAGCTCCGCAGAGGTTCTCTCTCAGAGGTGCTGGCGGCCATTGCCCCTGGCACAGAGTCCCTGGGGCGGCATAGGGCGGAGCTAACGCTGTCTGCTTGGCCCGGAGACTCCGCCCACCCAACCTGAGCACAGCTGAGCTTCACAGACAATTGGCCTGGAGGTCAACCCTCCAAGTGCTAACAACGATTAACTGAGCTTAACTTCAGCAAGACTGTGCAGCCCATATCCACCTCAGGTAACCGGGGAGGCTGAGCCACTATCCCTAGTAAGAAGTCTACCACACAAAGCTAATTGACCAACTCAGGGAAGCAGCCACCATGCAGCAACATGGAAAAAAATCAGATGTGAAAGAAATGGAGGAAAAAAAACGACTGGACATGGAATTCAGAACCACGGTTATAGGGTTTTTTAAGAGGCTCCAACAAAAGATCGAGGCCTATAAGGAAATAAGCAAGACCACAAAGGAAATGAATGAGTCCTACAAGAAAATGAACAACACCCTCCAGGATATAAATGAGAGCTGCAAAGAAATGATCAAGACCAACGTGGAAATGATCAAGATCAACGTGGAAATGAATGAGTCCTACAAGGAAATGAAAGAAACCCTCAAGGATATAAAGCAGACTCTCAAGGATATGAAAAAGGACCAACCAGAAATTAAGCATACACTGACTGAAACAAAAAATATGATACAAAGACCTGAAAGTGCCCTGGAACACCCCAAGAACCAAGTTAAAGATTTGAAATACAAAGAGGTAAAATCCACTCAGCTGAAAAAGCAAGAAACCAAAAGAATCCAAAAAATTGAAGATAGTGTAAGGGGCCTCTGGGACAACCTCAAGCATACCAACATCCGAATTATAGGGGTGCCAGAAAAAGAGAGAGGCCAAGACAATGAAAACATATTTGAAGAAATAGTGACTGAAAACTTCCCACACTTGGTGAAAGAAATTGATTTAGGAGTCCAAGAAGTACACCGAACCCCAATATATAGGAACTCTAAGAGGACCACACCGAGGCACATCATAATTAAAATGCCAAGAGCAAAAGACAAACAGAGAATATTAAAAGCAGCAAGAGAGAAACAGTTGGTTACCTATAAGGGAGCACCCATACGACTCTCAGCGGATTTCTCAACAGAAACGATGCAGGCCAGATGCGAGTGGCAAGAAATATTCAAAGTGATGAACAGCAAGAATCTACAACCAAGATTACTCTATCCAGCAAAGCTATTATTCAGAATTGAAGGTCAGATGAAGTGCTTCGCAGATAAGAAAAAGCTAAAGGAGTTCATCACCACCAAACCAACATTATATGAAATGCTGGAAGATATTCTTTAAGAAGAGGAAGAAGAAAAAGGTAAAGATGAAAATTATGAACAACAAATACACATCTATCAACAAATGAACATAAAAATCAAGTGAATTGATAGGCTGTTGAACAGGATAGACTGGTGAATATAACAGAGACATGGACATAGAGAGGGAATGGACTGACAATTCTTGGGGAGAAAAGGGTTGTGGGAAGTGCAGCAAGAGACTGGACAAAAATCTAGCAACAATGGGAGAGGACAGTGGGGAGGGGGAGGTGAGGGTGGAGGGTGGGATAGGTACAGGGAAGGAAGGGAAGCTATAGGGGGATAAAAAGGGGAAACAATGTAATTAATAAACTGAACAATAAAGATAAAAAATCCTTATTGTTTAGATTATTACAATTGTTCCTCTTTTTTCCTGTAGCTTCCCTCCACCCGGTTCCCACCCCATCCTCTGCCCTTACCCGCCTCCACTGTTCTCATCCATAGGTGTATATTTGTTCAGTCTCTTCCCACACCCGCCATACCCTTTCCCCCCCGAGAATTGTCAGTCTACTCCCCTTCTATGCCCCTGATTCTATTATATTCACCAGTTTATTCTGTTCATCAGATATTTTTATTCACTTGATTTTTAGATTCACTTGTTGATAGATACGTATTTGTTGTTCATAATATTTATCTTTACCTTTTTCTTATTCTTCCTCTTCTTAAAAAATGCCTTTCAGCATTTCATATAATACTGGTTTGTGGTGATGAACTCCTTTAGCTTATTCTTATCTTTGAAGCTCTTTATCTGACCTTCAATTATGAATTTTAGCTTTGCTAGGTAAAGTGATCTTAGTTGTAGGTTCTTGCTGTTCATCACTTTGAATATTGCTTGCCACTCCCGCCTGGCCTGCATAGTTTCTGTTGAGAAATCAGCTGACAACCGTATGGGTGCTCCCTTGTAGGTAATTAAGTGTTTTTCTCCTGCTGCTTTTAATATTCTCTCTTTGTCTTTTGCCCTTGGCATTTTACTTATGATGTGTCTTGGTGTGGTCCTCTTTAGATTCCTATATTTTGGGTTTCTGTGCACTTCTTGGGCTTTTAAGTCAATTTCTTTCACCAGGTGGGGGAAGTTTTTTGTCATTATTTCTTCAAATAGGTTTTTAGTATCTTGCTCTCTCTCTTCTTCTGACACCCCCATAATTCTGATGTTGGTATGCTTGAAGTTGTCCCAGAGGCTCCTTACTCTATCTTCATGTTTTTGGATTCTTTTTCTTTTGGCTTTTCCAGTTGAATGTTTTTTGCTTCTTTGTAATTCGAATCTTTGAGTTCATTCATGTGATCCTCTAGTCTGCTGTTGGATCTCTGTATAATATTCTCTATTTCAGTCAGTGTATGCTTAATTTCTAGTTGTTCCTTTTTCATATCCTTAAGGGTATCATTAAATTTATTGGCCTTTTCTAGAAAATTCTTAAAAAATCTTATAACAGTAGTTTTGAACTCTATATCTGGTCATTTGCTTTCCTCCATTTCTTTCATTTGTGATCTGTTTCCTTGTCTCTGCATTTTGGCTGCTTCCCTGAGTTGATAAAATGGCTTTGTGTGCCAGGTATCCTATAAGGGCCCAGTGGTTCAGCCTCCTTAGTCATCTGAGGTGGACACTCTTGGTGCACCCCTTTGTGGGCTGTGTGCACAGTAGTTAAGACTTGATTATTATCGGTATCACTGGGAGGAATTGACCTCTAGGCCAATTGGCTGTAAGGATTGTCTGTGTCTATACTGGAAGAACTTCTGTGCTGGAGACACCCTTATGAGACAAGACCTGCAAAAGCTTCTGTGCTCAGCTTGGATGGTGTGGAGTCTCAGGGCAGAGCATACAGCATTGGTTTCCTGCCAGCCCTGCCTTAATGAGCCCCTGTGTCTCATTGTTCCTTGGTAATCTCTACTAGCACCTCTGAGAAAAAGGAGCCCTCGAGTTCCACCTGCTGCAAGACAGGCCACTTTCTCCTCAAATGAATCTGGGACCCCAGAATCTTGCCTGGAACTGGAGTTCAGCACAGTCATGAGCTTTTGTCTCCCTCCCGATTGAGAAAGCCAGCTGAGCACTCAGTTGCCAGTCCTCTCCCCGTGTGTGTCCCAGTACCTCTGCCTCCTGCAGCTTCTCTGAATCTCTATGTGCTTTTCTTTCTTTCTAGTTGTAGAATTTCCACTCAGCCAGCCTTCCTGTGGTTATGGATGGTGTCTATTTTGTCTTTTAGTTGTAGTTTGAAATTGTTATGTGAGACAGTAGTTTAAGTGTTTACCTATGCTGCCTTCTAGGTTTCTCCCTAACAACTCTCTATTTGTTAAAGGACAGAAGCTTTGGAATCAAGTACATTGGGGTTGAGTCTTGGTATCAACATTATTAAAGCTGTGAATTTAGGTGGGCCTTTTACCTTTGTTAAGCTTCAGTTTCATTCCATACAAAATACAGAGGGTAACATCTACTTTTCAGGGTTGTTTTGAGAAGTAAATCTATATAAAGTGCTTTTGCACAATATCAGGCACTTAGCTCTTGATAAATTACAGCTTTCATGTGTGATACTATTGTCACACCTCCATTATTATCCACATTATTTTGTTTGTTGTATCAATGTAAAATTGTCTCAGTGCTTTAAAAACGTCCTCAGTTTCCTCTTTTATTTGGACAATTTCTGTGAAAATCACTTATATTAACTCCACTGATGAGTTGTATACAATTAGAGGGGAAACCATACCCTCAAAACTTTAACATATTTTACTTTTACCTGACTGAAGCAATTAGTTTTCTTATTTGATAAATATTTCATTAACATATTCAAACAAAATGTAGACATTAGTAAAACCGACCGGTTTGGGTAGCACAGACATACTTTCAGAAAATAGATTACAACTTGCTTATTGTGATACTCACTTTATTGTGGTGGTTTGGAGATAGGCCTGTATTTGATGACAGTAAGGCAAAACTTTCAGTTTGTACTTTGGGGTGTTCCCCTTGCTTGTCCCACCCCCATCCCCACTTCAAGATGTTAGATATTAGAGCATCTGGGCATCTTTGGATGCATTGGTCAGTAGAAGATGTTATATGGCCTGAATAAATTGATTAATAGGCTTGCAACTTAGTGAAATTCTTTACCATTTCAAAAGGTTCATTCTTTACTGACTTGGAAGATTTTGTCACAAAACTATGCCAGAGGAATGCTTTTAGACCACAGGTGTTTACATTTGAGTTATTTTCACTTGAGGAGACCTCTGATGGGACTCCTTAATTGGCACAACTCCTGTGATAAGAATGGAAACAAATATTGGTCTTTACAGACACATTTTGAAGATTTCTAATTTTATGAAGCCTGTAGCTTATTAAATAGCTAATCTATTCATGTTTACAAACTTTTATCTTTTATTTTATTCATGCATTTTTATTTTACTTTGTTATGCTTTTAACTCTTGGTAGGCATAACATATAGTTTTAGTCAAAGCTGGGCCATTTGGTGATATGGCATGGACCATTATAATAGTTCTCTGTGTGTAAAATGACATGAGAGCATTTTTCCTAACTACCTTCATATTAGATGGGGGTGGCCATATGGATTTCATTATCATAAGCCCAAAGCTCCTCAGGAAAGGGCAAAGATATTATACCATCCCTTATTATAGCCCAAGAGATTGGATCACTTACTAGTAGGGATCCACTGAGGAATACTGTGCTTTTCTGCTGATCATCTTCCTCTCTCCTTAGCAAATTTATTCAATGGAGAAAGGTTACATTCCCCGTAGAGTAGCTTTTTAGATTTTTCATCTCATAAGTCTGTCACTTTACAGGGTAGGTTTCTCTGGTATTTACATATTATTACCAGCCATAGGCAGGTTTTTGGCACAGGTATCCTCTGTGGATATTTTTTCTACGCTGTAATCTTGAAGATAAATCTATTGGAACAGTTTAAGTTTGTTCCAACCTTTTCTTTACCTTTGAGCTCATGAACTGGAAGTGCCTTTGGGATAACCTATAAGAAGGGGGAACAAACCCTTAGCAGTTAATGTTCATATAAACCTGTCACTAACATGGCAGTGCTGGCAAGAGGCTTAGTGGCAGATGTCCTAGAGGCATAAACTAGCTTTGTGTTCTGCTATCCCTTGACTTTATGTCAGATGACTCAGTTCTGTGCGAGTTGGGTAAATGACTCTCTCCTATGAAGGACAGAAAGATAAACATCCTTCTATATGCTGTCCATAGAAATTCACAGACCTCTGACTTTCAAATTGCTCTTGTTCTTCATTTATTTCCATATACAAATTCCTTTAGTTCCAGCAATCTCCTATTTTTACTAAAAATTATGCCCTGAAAAAATCTTTTATTAGTTCACATAGTTCTACTTCATGCATTTTTGACTGACTGCTGCACAGTGTTCCATAATATGGGTAGGTGATAAAATTTGTTTGTCATACCTGTACTGGTAGACATTTAGGTTATTTGCAATCTTGTGCTACAAATAATACTGCAATGAACATCCTCATACTTGTCCTTTTGTGTAGAAGTGTGGCATTTTATGTAAGGTGAATGAAAAACAGATTTACTAATTTATATAGATTCTGCCAAATTGACCTACTAATTTATTCTTTCACATTTGGTATAACACAGTATTAATTTCCCCATTTATTACATTTACTGGATATCATCAACTTTTTAATTCTTGTTAACCTGATGTTCATCTTTCAAGTGTTTATTAGATAGTCAAGTTTATCCTTTTGTGAATTTTATTAGATAATCAAGTTTATCCTTTTGTGAAGTTTCACTATATAGTTTGTTTCATTTTTTACATTAACTTCCAGAAAGCTAAGAGCAAAAGTTATAGTCCATCAATAAACAGATTCAAAGCCATTATTAATACAACAAATATATTTTAACAAATTCTGCATACTTTATTTTTATATGTATAGTACCTTATGGCTTAATTTCCTTTCTTGCTTTAAAAATAAGTTACATTTATAATTGTAAACTGTAAAGTTTTCCAAGTGAATTTTATGTAGGTAGGTAGATATGATCTGCTTTACATCACTTGCATAGTTTCTGTATTGATTAGCTTTTCCTATCCATTTGTAAGGTGGCCCCATTATTCAATTGTATATTTTTGTTGTTGGATTATGTCTTCTGAACATTGATAAATATTGGGGTACTGTTAAACCATATATACTGTCTTTAATTTCTAAGGCAGAATTATTTAATTCTAAGCATTTCAAAACTTATCTAAAGTTTAGTTTTGTGATACACTGTGTTTTGTAAACATAATGCCAACTATTTAATACTTTCCACAACTTATAGACACTTTGAGATTTACTTTTGGATTATATTAGTTCTTAAGAAAGATTTTTATGTGGATTGAAACCTTTTCGTTACTTTGACCTGAATTGAAGGCATTATTTTTTTTAAAAAAGGTCCTATAAAGGGTATTATTTCAATGTTTCAATTAACATTATAGCTCTTGTTCTTTGGATCATACTCTTTCAAGTGTGTGATCATCAGCAGAACTATTTCTCAAATTGTGTTATCAGAAATAAATATATATTTTCTGAATAATTGCTTTAAGAAAAGTTTCACTATATAGTTTGTTTCATTTTTTACATTAACTTCCAGAAAGCTAAGAGCAAAAGTTATAGTCCATCAATAAACAGACTCAAAGCCATTATTAATACAACAAATATATTTTAACAAATTCTGCATACTTTATTTTTATATGTATAGTACCTTATGGCTTAATTTCCTTTCTTGCTTTAAAAATAAGTTACATTTATAATTGTAAACTGTAAAGTTTTCCAAGTGAATTTTATGTAGGTAGGTAGATATGATCTGCTTTTAAACAGATGTTACAGTAAAATATATATTTTACTGTGCCAAAGCTTTAAAGTTTTGGCTCATGTATAAATGTTATCTTATCTAATAAAAGGCTAATATGTAAATCAATCAAACAGCTGAACAACCAGTTGATATGACATCCATTGACCACCAGGGGACAGGTACTCAATGCAGGAGCTGCCCTCTGGTGGTCAGTGCACTCCCACAGGGAGAGTGCCACTCAGCCAGAAGCCAGGTCACAGGAGTGGGCCTACGCTGTCAGATGGGCTCCCACACTGTGAGAGGGTGTAGGCTGGACTGAGGATCCCACTTCTTCCCTCCTCCATCTCCCCTCCTCGAGTGCATAAATTTTATGCACTGGGCCTCTAGTATAATATAAAAAAAGAAAATACTCTCAACTACTAAATGAAAACAATCCTATATAATAAAAGAGAAATATGCAAATTTGACCGTACCTTTGCACTGATTGGCTATGCTACCAGCCAATCAGGAGCGGGGGGGGTGGGGTGGGGCAAGTGGTATGAGTGCTGGCCATGGGGGTGGAGATGAAATGGCAGTGGCTGAGAGCACCCAGCCAGCCCCCTGGATGCTGTGAGGGGAAGTGGCAGCGGCAGCAGCCGTGGTGGCGGCAGCAGGGAGCGCCCAGCCCCAGATGCTGTGAGCGGAAGTGGCAGCAAGCGCCCAGCCCCCAGGGCCAGATGGTCGCAGGCAGCTGGAGCTGAGCTGAGGAGGGCAATGGCTGGGTGCCCAAGGCCTAAAGTCTCGAGGCTTTAGGCCTTGGGCAGGCTGGGGGTGAGCCATCAGTTGGATATCCTCTGAGGGCTCCCAGTATGTGAGAGGGAACAGGTTGGGTTGAGGAACCACCCACACCCAGTGCACGAATTTCATGCTCTGGGCCCCTAGTCCTATCTAATAAAAGAGTAATATGCAAATTTAGCATACTTCTGATCAAGCCACACCTGCAGCCACACCAACCAGCCAATCAGGAGCAAATTATGCAAATGAACCCCAACCAAGATGGCTGCTGCCACTGAGAGCAGGAGGGAGGCTTGAGTTTCTCTGGCAATGGAGGAAGCCAAGCTTTCCACCTGCCATTGCTGGCCTACGCCTCCACTCAATGCTACAAAGTTTCAATTATAGAAGATACATAATCCCAACAGAAATGGCGGCAGCCACAGAGCTGGAGAGAAAAGAGTCTAGGGTTGCCAGGGCAATGGAGGAAGGCAAACCTCTGCAGCTCTAGCCTAAGCCTCCACTCTAGGCTACTAAGTTTCAAATAGAAATGGCTGTCTCCATGGAGCAAGCAGAAGGCTTGGCTCCGCTCAAGGCTACAAAATTTTAATTGTAGAACATAAATTAATCCCAGATCTCAGGGCCTCCTCTTGGGTCGCTGGGAGGTGTGGCAGGCCTGCAAACCACCATAGGCCCTTTGCCCAGGCTGCCCCACACTCCAAGGGAATACCCATCCTGATCCAAGACACCCTTCAAACCAGCCAGTCCCCACCCATGTACCAGGCCTCTATACTATTGAATAAAAGAGAAAAATGCTGATTGACCATCACTCCAATACACAAGAGGGCTTCCCCCATATGGTTAAAGATCCTGCCCCCATGGGGACACAAGATGGCCACCACAAGATGACCAGTAGGGGAGGGCAGTTGGGAGGGACCAGGCCTGCAAGGGAGGGCAGTTGGGGGCGATCAAGCCTGCAGGTGAGGGCAGTTAGGGGTGACTAGGCCAGCAGAGGAGGGAAGTTGGGGGCAAATAGGCTGGCAGGGGAGCAGTTTGGAGCTAGCAGTCTTGGATTGTGAGAAGGATGTCTAACTACCCAGTAGGATAGGGCCTAAATGAGCAGTCAGACATCCCTCAAGCGGTCCCAGATTGGAGAGGGTGCAGGCTGAGCTGAGGGACATCTCCTCCCACCCCCGCCCACAAGCATGAATTTTGTGCACCGGGCCTCTAGTATAAAATAAATGATAATTATCTTGTTCATAAATGATAGTTATCTTGCTCATATTTACTTTTTAATTATATCTAAGAAAGAGATTAAAAAGGTCCAAGGTTTGTGTTTCCTAATGTTATAAAACATGGTTAAAAATTATTTTGTCCTGAAACTATTCTTTTTTATAAAACACAATTGACTAATTATTTTTTAAAAGTAATATTGTATGAGTGTAATATGAAAATCAAGTTATTAATAATTTAAAAGTAAAAAAGGGACATATGTAATACTTTTGACCATAATAAGTTTAGCCAAAACCAGTTTGGCTCAGTGGATAAAGCGTCGGCCTGTGGACTAAAAGGTCTTGGGTTTGAGGGAATGTATGTTGGTTGTGGGCACATCCCCAGTAGTGGGTGTGCAAGAGGCAGCTGATCAATGTTTCTCTCTCATTGATGTTTTTTGACTTTCTATCCCTCTCCCTTCCTCTCTGTAAAAAAAAAAAATCAATCAATATATTAAAAAAGAATAAGTTTTAAAAAATAAGAGCAATGATTAGCAGTAATAGAAAATTATTTTAGGACAAGGAGCTGTTGATTTACTTGTGTTCCCCAAAAAGATGTGTTCAAGTTCTGAAGCCCAATACTGGACCTTATTTGGAAATAGGGTAATTGTAGATGTAATAAAAAATCAGGATGAGGTCTTAATGAATTGGGTTGGACCCTAATTCAGGACTGAAATCCTTACAAAAAGAGGATGATTTGGACACAATTACAGGAAATTTAGACATAACCTCATGACAATAGAGGCAGAGATAGAAGTGATACATCCACGCGCCAAGAAATGCTAAGGATCACAACCACTGGAAGCTGGGAAGAGGTGAGGAAATACCCTTCTCTAGAGCCTTTGCAGAGGGCATGGTCCCATCAAAACTTTGATTTTGAACTTCTAAGCCTCTCCATTTGTGAAAATAAATGGCTGTTGCCTTGAGCCCTCTAAGTTTGTGGTAATTTGTTAAGTTATTTCTAGAAAACTAGTAAAATGGTCATTATTTCTAGACAGTATTATTTTACAGTCCAATGCCCAAGAGAGAATATATAAGGGACTAGTAATATTTTTTTGTTCTGCATTTTGTTTCTACATGAGGGCGATCATAAAAGATGCTTCTTGGGAGAAACCAAGATGGCAGCATAGGTACGCACCTAAAATAGTTGCCTCACACAACCATTTCAAAACTACAATTAAAAGACAGAACAGACATCACCCAGAACCACAGGAAGGCTGGCTGAGTGGAAATTCTACAACTAGAAGAAAAGAGAAAAGCACACTGGGACTCAGAGGAGGTGTGGAAGTAAAGTGCAGAGGTATGGAGGCGCTCAGAAAAGGCTGGCGACTGACGATGCAGTGTCTTTTTCAGTCGGGTAGGAGACACAAGCTCCCAACTGCTCTGAAATCTAGTTCTGGGTGAGACTCTGGAGACCCAGACTCATACAGGGAGAAACTGGGCTGCCAGGCTTTGGGCAGAATTCGAGGGGCGCTTTCTCTCAGAGATGCTTGCAGCAATTACAGAGGGACGCTGAGACTGGAGGGCCTCTTAGGGCCAGGCTGAGGATCAGTCATTGCTGTTTGCTTTACCCTGTTGATTCCCTGAGACCACACCCCACCCAAGCTGTGCACAGAAGCTTTTGCATATGGATGGCTTGGACCTTTGCAATCTAGAATTACCTAACAAACTGCAGCTAGGTTAGAGAGTGTCAGAACTTCCAAAAGAAGGCCTAAGGCATTACTTCACAGCTGGGCCTCATCTGGGCACCTCTAAACCCCAAACAAAGATGAGGCATCTGTAGATCTCTCCATAGCTCCTTAGCCACAAGCAGAGGCGAAATTTGCACCTCCTTGGAGATTCAAGAGCCAGTGTACCCAGTGGCAGAGTGGCCCCATCAAGATTACAACTCCTGGAGGAACCAAGATGGCGGCATAGGTAAACACCTATTTTGCTGCACCACACAACAATTTCAAAAATAAAACTTAACAATGAAACAAATATCATCCAGAATCACCGGAAAGCTGGCTGAGTGAAAGTTCCACAATTAAAAGTAAAGATAGGACACTGTGACTCAGAGGAGCGGCGAAGGGCAGCCTTGAAGATATGCATGGAGAGAGGTTTGGAGCTGTGCACGTGCAAGTGGTAAAGGGCGGGCGGCAGCAAACCTGGTGGGTTTTTCCCAAAGACATCTCACTGCACTGATTCCCCAGTTCCAGGTGAGGTCCGAGGTCGGGGGAAGGCACGCTAAAAGCCGGGTGCGGGAGAGGTCTGCGAGCTTGAGGAGAGTGCATGTAAACTTGGAACAGCAGTTTGCATGTAAACTTCGGGACAGAAGTGTGCAACCTCACAGAGAGGACTCGTGACTTGCTCCCTCATTTGGGAGATCACTGGAATGCTTTGTTTTACAACCCTGGGCAAGACTTTGGGTGTGCAGACATATTTGGGGAGAGGCATAGTTGTCTGGCAGCTGGTGAAGCCCGGCAGCGGCTTTCTCTCGGAGGTGCGTGCAGCCATTACCACCTGGCTCAGAGACCCATACGCCACATAGGGCAGAGCTGATGCTGCCTGCTCAGCCCGGAGACTCCGCCCATCCAACCGGAACACAGCTTACCTTCACAACCAATTGGCCTGGAGGTGAAACCCTTCTAGTGCTAACAACAATAAGCTAGGTTTAACTTCAATAATACTGTAAAACCCATAAAGGATTGAAATAAGAGTATCCACCTCAGGTAACTGGGGAGGCTGAGCAACTGTCCCTTAGAGGACATCTACCACCCAAAGCTAATGGACCAACTCAGGAAAGCAGCCACAATGCAGAGAAATGGAAAGAAATCAGATGTGAAAGAAATGGAGGAAAAAAGACGACTGACATAGAGTTCAAAACCACAGTAATAAGATTTTTCAAGAGGCTCCTAGAAAAGGCTGATGAACTTAATGAAAACTACAAGGAAATGAACAAGACCTATGAGGAAATGAATAAGACACACGAGTATATGAAAAAGGACCAACTAGAAATTAAGCATACACTGACTGAAATAAAAAAATATTACACAAAGTCCTAAAAGCAGTCCAGAGGACAGCAAGAACCAAGTCAAAGATTTGAAATACAAAGAAGCAAAATCCACTCAGCCAGAAAAGCAAGAAGCAAAAAGAATCCGAATAATTGAAGATAGTGTAAGGGACCTCTGGGACAATCTCAAGTATACCAACATCCAAATTATAGGGGTGCCAGAAAAAGAGAGAGAGTAAGGTAATGAAAACCTACTTGAAGAAATAGTGACCAAAAACTTCCCCCACCTGGTGAAAAAAATTGACTTAAAAGCCCAAGAAGTGCACAGAACCCCAAAATATAGGAATCTAAAGAGGACCACACCAAGACACATCATCATTAAAATGCCAAGAGCAAAAGATAAAGAGAGAATATTAAAAGCAGCAAGAGAAAAACAGTTAGTTACCTATAAGGGTGCACCCATACTATTGTTAGCGGATTTCTCAACAGAAACGATGCAGGCCAGGCGGGAGTGGCAAGAAATATTCAAAGTGATGAATAGCAAGAATCCACAATGAAGATTTACCCTATCCAGCAAAGCTATCATTCAGAATTGAAGATCAGATAAAGTGCTTCGCAGATAAGAAAAAGCTAAAGGAGTTCATGACTACCAAACCAATATTATATGAAATGCTGAAAGATATTCTTTAAGAAGAGTAAGAAGAAAAAGGTAAAAATATAAATTATGAAGAACAAATACACATCTATCAACAAATGAATCTAAAAATCAGTGAATTAATAATCTGATGAACAGGATAAACTGGTGAATATAACAGAATCATGGACATAGAGAGGGAATGGACTGACAATTCTTGGGGAGAAAAGGGGTGTGGGAAGTGCATCAAGAGACTGGACAAAAATCATGAAACTATGGGAGAGGACAGTGTGGGGGAGGTGAGGGTGGAGGATGGGATGGGTACCAGGTAGAGGGGAGTTGTAGGAGGAAAAAAGAGGGGGGAACAATGTAATTAATAAACTGAACAATAAAGATTTAAAAAAAAGAAAAAAAAAGATGACAACTCCTCAGATCCATACAGACACACTCAAGGGGCAGGTTCAGTGAGCACCAAAGCACCATTGAAGCAAGTCTTGCCACATAAGGGTGTCTCTAGCACAGAAGTTCTCTGAGCATAGACAAAGCTAATCCTCACAGCCCATTGGCCTGGAGATCAATTCCTCCAATGATACCAACAACAATCAAGACTTAACTACAACAAGACTGTGCACACATACCACAAAGGGGTGCACAAAGAGTAGCCACCTCAGGTAACTGGGAAGGCTGAGCCCCTGGGACCAATAGGACACCTAGCACACAAAGCCACTCTGTCAACTCAGAGAAGCAGTCAAAATATGGAAACACAGAAACAGATCACAAATGAAAGAAATGGAGGAAAACAAATGCCTGGATATAGAGGTCAAAACCACCATTATAAGGTTTTTCAAGAATCTTCTAGAAACCGCCAATAAATTTAACAAGATTCTCAAGGATATGAAAAAGAACCAATTAGATATTAAGCATACACTGACTGAAATAAAGAATAATATACAAAGATCCAACAACAGACTAGAGGATACCAAGAATCAAGTCAAAGATTTGAAATAGGAAGAAGAAAAAAACACCCAACCTGAAAGATAAAAAGAAAAAAGAATAAAAAAAATATGATGATAGTATAAGGAATTTATGGGTCAACTTTAAGCATACCAACATTAGAATTATAGGGGTGCCAGGAGAAGAGAGAGAGCAAGATACTGAAAACCTATTTGAAGAAATAATGACCGAAAACTTCCCCCACCTGGTAAAAGAAATAGACTTACAAGTCCAGGAAGCACACAGAACCCCAAACAAAAGGAATTCAAAGAGGATCACACCAAGACACATCATTATTAAAACACCAAAAGCAAAAGACAAGAGAGAATCTTAAAAGCAACAAGAAAAAAACAGTTAGTTTCCTACAAGGGCGTGCCCATAATATGACTGTCAGCTGATTTCTCAACATAAACTATGCAGGACAGACAGGAATGGCAAGAAATATCCAAAGTGATGAATAGCAAGAACCTACAACCAAGATTATTCTACCCAGCAAAGCTATCATTCAGAATTGAAGAGCAGATAAAGAGATTCATAGGTAAGAAAAAGCTAAAGGAGTTCATCACCACCAAACCGGTATTTTATGAAATGCTGAAAGGTATTCTTTAAGAAGAGAAGAATAAGAAGAAGGTAAATATAAAAATTATGAACAACAAATACATATCTATCAACAAGTGAATCTAAAAATCAAGTGAATAAAAAATCTAATTAACAGAATAAACTGGTGAATAGAATCAGGGGCATAGAAAGAGAGTGGACTGACAATTCTCGGGGGTGTGGGCAGAGACTATACAAAAATTGTACACCTATGGATGAGGAGGGGGTGGGTAAGGGCAGAGGGTGCGCTGAGAACTGTGTGGAGGGGATCTAAGGAGGGCAAAGGAACAACTGTAGTAATCTGAACAATAAAGATTTATTTACAAAAAGATGCTTGTTGTGAATAATGAGATAAAATGTTGAATTCTGATATACACAAACATCAATTAGATAGTAAATTTGGAAGTAAGAATTTTTGGAGAAGAATATTTTTTCAGGTGAAAATGTCAAAAGATCTTCAATATTCAAACTATAAAGAATATATTAGAAAAAATATCTGTAAATGTGGGTCAGGAAAGTATCTTATCCCTAGTAATGAAGGTTGTCTTTTTTTTAAGGTAGATAATGTAAGTCTTAATGCTAATAATACAGATTTTGTCTGCTATGTGGCAAAATAATTTACCTTATTTGTCTGTTATTTGTAGCTCTGTAATGAGATTTGAAAAATCACCGAAGCTGTTGTTTATTTTCAATTGATTTTTAAAGAAATTATTATATTTTTCACTGAATTTTTAAGGTTTCCAAAGCTGCCATAGGCCATTTTTTAAATTACATGACATAAATGCAATTTTACTGTAAACTAGGTCAGAAACTATTGTATTTTTCTGTGTACAAGATGGTCCCATGTATAAGACGCCCCCCAGTTTTCCAACCCCAAATTAAGAAATCAATATTTTAAATATTTTGCTGCTTTTCCACTTAAGACCTTCTTCTTTTTTTTTGGTATCTTAAGCAGTTGTTCTTTCTGTTTTCTCCACTGTCTGATCATACACTAAGTGGAGGAGGTCCAAATTGCCTCTCTGCAGCTCTATTTCCATGCTCTTTTGCATAGCTATTACATTCAGTTTGAATTTTGCAGAATAAGACAATCACTTACCGATATTTATATTTTTGTGTTTTGATATCTTTATGGGCTCAGAACACTCTGGTCCTTGTTTCACCTGTGTAATCTCCACCTCCACTTCTATCTCCAATTTATGGCATTAGCTGATGTCAGTAACAATAAGGCTTGTGATTGGAGGAAACCTGTTTGATAAGGTATGCACAGCTAATGCATCAGTGTAGCTTCCTTGTCTGCTGACTTCCAGGTATAAGATACACGTCAATTTTCAGTCTAACGATTTTAGAAAAAAAAATAGCGTCTTATACATGGAAAAATACGGTATACTATCTTATGAGTGACAATGTCAATATTTGAATGGACCTAATTATTCCTAAAAGATTGATGCTGTGGGGCTTTATAAAAAAACAATTTAAAGAAGTATCATCTCTCACTGATTCCTGGAATATGTTAATAGCTATCAGTAAGAAATACACGGTAGAGTATTATTTCTTTTCAGAGTACAGAGAATATGAAAATCTTTTGTGATCATGTATAGCCACCTTGGATAAATGATCTTGTCACTTTGTAACTGTGGAATTTTTATGTTCCAGATTGTTTATATTTCCTTAAAAAACTTATGTGAGATATGCCACAATTGTACTTTGCCTCAGGTACATTTAACTTTTTCTTCACAATGTATCTCAGCCATAAAACTCATTAATCAAATTAGATGAAAGAAGACAAGTTTCCCATGGCTTGATCTTAACTTGTATTCATGATGATTAATCATTGCATAACCCGGGTGAGGTCATTGGAAACATGTCATTCTCATAGTTCACCATTAAAGTTCAAAGACAGGTGTATCAACAAAGTAATGGTCCAGCAAGACCTTTAAAAAATGTCCCTAAATTTTCTTTAGAATGCATGAGTGAATAACTGTTTCTTTTTTGGGGGGAGGGGTTTAGTTATTTTTTCCTACTGTGATATTTATCACCTTTATATACTTTTATAAAACTTTTACATACATGTATCTAGTTATTACCCAGTTCCTCTATAACTTAACAGGAGAAGAGTTTCCTATGAAAGTGATGCTGAGACATGTTATCTTCTTTTAATAACTTACATTTGTGTGGTACCTACAGATTTCACAGTGCTAACACTGTATTCCCAAATTTGATTATTTCTCTCCCCCTCTCTCTCTCTCTCTCTCTCTCTCTCTCTCTCTCTCTCTCTCTGTGTGTGTGTGTGTGTGTGTGTGTGTGTGTGTGTGGAGGTCTGAGAGTGAGATTCAGAATCGATAGGTATTAAATTGACCACAGTCTAAATTACTTAACACTTCTGACACAATAAGATAAATACGGAATAGGAAGCTACAGCTAACAAAAACACTTAACATTCATACATTTAATTATATGTATATTTAGCTTTAACTTAAAAAATCTATACATGGAGATTTAACAATTCTCTATTTTTAGCAAAAATTCTATATGCAAAAATGAGGGATTACATTTTTTCAAATATTATCATTTATTGTACATTCCCATCAAAGTCTTTATAAATGATGGCCTGATTTCCTTGCAACATTCATTCTGAAATGATAAATTGAGACATTTGCTTGCAAAATAGTAATTACTGCAATTATTTTCATGGAGAAATCCAGGAATGTAAGGACCTTGGTGATATGGTATTTAACACCTTTCTAACTTCATTTTTTATGCTCTCTCTGCATGCTCTCATATTACCTGACTACATTCTGACATTTATTTACGCTCTTATTCTGTCTACATTATCACATGCCTTAACATCACAAAGAAACTGTCTATGCAGTAACCTTTTCTTCAAATACTAACCTTCTAGGCATTCCCCATTCCCAGGGTCTTACATTCTCCTGATTGCCAAATTCAGGGGGACACTTTTCAGTCTGTGTCTCATTTTATCTCTCAGCAGAATTCAATGTGGATGACTCTTCCTCGCTTTGAAAAAAATCCACTCCTCCTGACACACTGTCCTGACTTTCCTTTTGTCCACTCTTCCCGTTCTTTTTTACTATTTCCTCCTTTTCATTTTTGGTGACTTCTACTCCTTGACCATTGGATAGCTTCCTCTTGGGACTCTTCTTATCTATCTATGGGCTTTGGAGACAGAGATCCTGTGTTCAAATCCCAGACCATCACTTACTAGCTGTGTAAACTTGGAGCAAATCTCTTATCCCTTATGTGTTTCAGTTTTATCATCTGTAAAATGGTGGTAATAATAGTACCTAATGCTTAGAGTTACTGTATTAAATAAGATAATAAAAACAAAGTGCTTAGAACAGTGTCTGGCACTTGTTAAATACTTTGTAAATGTTATATACCTATCATGACACTTTCTCCTTAGACTATGTTCTGTAATGCCATGGCTTTAATATTATCTCCATGTTGATAACAACAAAATTTATATTTATTATAAACATTGCACATGGTTTCCAACAAATATTTTTAACTTCCAATTTGAAATTTCCAATTGTACACCTAAAGGCATGTCAAATTTTACATCTATAAAATGGAAGTTGTAATAGTTTTTAAACCAATTTTGACACTACCGTCAATTCGATTGCTCAAGTGACACTACCGTCAATTTGATTGCTTAAAGTAATTTTTCTTCATTCTTTCATTTCTTTTTCTTCCACATTCATTCAAGCAGAAATTCCTGTTTGTTCTATCCTAGTAAATAGTTTAAACCCATCTGTTTCTCTGAATCTCCATTGCAATCAGCCTAGTCTAATTGAACATTACTTCTTCCCTGGAGCTACATACTAGCTTGTCCTTCTTCCACTCTCACCCTTTGGCAATTCATTTCTCTATATTTGCTCTAATAATCCCTCTGAAAAATGTATAACATCAAGTGATATTGTCTTGAACACAAGGTAGATGTTCAATAAATATTTTAAAATGAAGGAATTAACGTGTTATTAATTCATAGAATAGACTCTTAATGTTAAAAAGGGCAGAATATTGTCTTCAGTATAAGAGCTTACTGTGAATCACAAGAACAAGGTATTATGACAAAGAGAACAACTAAGAAGTGGTCAATGTACTTCAAACAAAACAGCTCAAGAGTAGCTACATTGGTGAAAGTGGTGTGCAAAGAATTCCAGGCAGAGGATCTCTGGGTGAGGAAACTCTTGCCCGTTTCACTAAACTCAGACAGCCAGTGTGCCAGAAGCTTTGTAAAGGAGACAAATAAGTTTGAAAATTAAGCAGGAGACAGATCTTGTTAGACCTTAGTCTGATAATTGGTGAAGATGAGACCATTAGACAGTTTTAAGAAGGGGCCTTACACATTCCGATTTATGTTTGTAAAAGATAAGGACTGACTTCTTTGTAGGAGAATAGGAAAAAAGAGTGAAAACAAGGATGCTATTGAAGTAAACCAAAAGAGAGGATAGTCACAGGAGAGATACATTTTGGAGATAAAATCAGGTGTGAAGTTGACTTGCTGATGTATGGCCATAGGGAATGAGGAGAAAAATCAAAGATGATTTCCAAGTCTCTTGCTTGAGCTACTGTGTTAGATATTGATGCCAGTTAATAAACTGGTTGGTCAGAAGTTATATATTTGACTCTCGAGTTTAAAGGAAAGGTTTGTATCAGAAATATAAATTTGAAAATAATAAGCAATAGACAAAGAAAAGGGAAGGAACTCCAGTTTTTAAAGCTTGATAAAAACAAAGGGACTATCAAGAATATCACCACATTTATCATGTTATTTTTCTACTTTTTTTTTTCTGCACAGTAACACCTCTAAGATATGTTTGGCAAACTCCTATTCAACCTAAGAATTCTACCACTATTTAAATAATGATCATTATTTAACCAACATTTATCAAATACTTATTAAATGCCAAACGTACTTTAATATATGTGTTAAATGTGTTATTCATTACAATGACTCTGTGAGACAGTTATTATTATACGATTTTACAGATGAGAAACCTAAAGTAACTTCCAACTGGTTATCAATGGAACTGGGAGTTGAGCCCTGATGGCAGCGAAAGCCTAGGGGTATACATTTCTAGACTGTGTTGTTCCTTATAAACCTACTGTTTTATTTCACAGTGCACTATAATATATTTTGCATATACAGATAAGTATAAATATATTAAATAAAAGTAAATAGGAATCTAAGCAGATTAAGTTACACCTGTTTCTCCTTTGTCTTTCTTCCTCACTAAACTGTGAGCAAGTTGAAGGTAGAATTCATGGATTACAAAACTATGTAGCTTCCAGGCACCATGGTGTCTTATTTATAGCAGACACTCAACAAATATTTGTTATATGATTAGATAAATATTGACCCTCAATCTTGAGATTAAATTTTTGAAAATTTTAAGGTCTTCTGTTTAAACTTGTTTGCCTGTCTATATATTCACTTGCTCAATGTTAGAGGTGGAATCCAATATTCATAAATGAATTTTTGAATTTAAGTTTTCAGTAAGTTTATTAGACCTAAGCTTAGCTGTGTGCATCTGCTCCCTACCAAAATTACTTTTTCTAACATTACATCACCAAAATATCATGCTGGTTGTTTATTAAGTTATTTTATGTAATTTGTTCTAAGTTGTTATTTCATGCAATTTTCTAAATCCAATCTCTTTTTTTTCTCCTGGATTCCCCACCATTTTGAAGTAGTCTTCTATTACTAAGAATTTAATTTCATGCTGCTCTCAAGTATCTTGAATAGAGACCAAAATGTGTATGACTTTTGGAATGGTAAAATACTAATTTTGTATAATTCACTAAAGATAACTGTTAATGTTCTATGCTTTAAAAATGCAATAGGAAAAAAGATAAAATATTCTTTTAAAATAATACTAATTCATCAAACTACCTTTTATTGTTAGAACTATGAAAGACTATAGCTTAAAATGACCTAGAATTATTACTGAATTAAAAGACAAATTGTCGCTATTTTAACAATGACTGGGTTCTGCTTCAGAGCAGTTAACATCATTAAGATGTTTCACTTTGTCAGGCATTTTCCAGTTTCTGTTATTAAAAAGCTTTCATTGCTTTGACACATTTTCCAAAATGCATACTGTTTTCCTATATAATTGAAATCCAAACACTCCAAAACAAAATGTTTCTATGCAATGCAATATTTCACATTCACAAGGCTCTACTTATTACTTCAAGCAAGCAGGAGCAACAAATTTTTCTATTTTTATTTACAGGACAATTTTTCTTCCTCTCTTTAATCAGTTGGGATTCATGTTAGCAGGCTATTCTGGCTATAGGAAGAAATCATTGAAGGTAATTTTATTCTCCTTCAAAAGGACTTTGATTAATAAATAAATTTTATTATTATTACATTTATTGGAGTGACATTGATTGATAGTATCATACAAGTTTCAAGTGCACGTTTCTATGTACAAGATCTGTATATTGCACTGGTGTGCCCACCATCTAAATTCAAACCACCTTCCGTCACCATATATTAGGCCCCCTGAATGCAGACTTGTACAGTTACTGTGGAAAAGGGTCTGGGTGGTTCATCAAAACACTAAGAATAGAGTTTTACCATATGACCCTGCATTCCCACTCCTGGATATTTACCCCAAAATTTTGAAACCTGAATATGCACCCCTATGGTCATTGCTGCATTATTCATGGTGGCCAAGACATGGAGACACCCAAAGTGTCCTTCCATAGAGGTTTGGATAAAGAAGCCATAGTGCATATTTATAGTGGAAAAAATGGGCAGAGGACCTGACTAGGAAGAAATTAATATATATATATATATATATATATATATATATATATATATACATATATATATATTATTGATTTCTTACAGAGAGGAAGGGAGAGGGATAGAAAGTCAGAAACATCGATGAAAGAGAAACATCGATTAGCTGCCTCTTGCACAACCCCTACTGGGGATGTGCCTGCAACCAAGGTACATGCCCTTGACTGGAATCGAACCTGGGACCTTTCAGTCCACAGGCCAATGCCCTATCCATTGAGCCAAACCAGTTTCGGCTGGAAAGAAATTTTTAGTTGGATAATCTTCTTATGTTTACCTAGTCTTTATTTTGATACCTGGGGATATCTACTTGGCAGTCAAACTTCCACATAAGCATTCACTAAAGAAATGAATCAATATATCCACCATAACTTAACAACTATTTTCTAAGGACAGTTTGTACCTGACAGAAGGTAGGTGAATCCAGATTTTGTATAACCTCTAAATAACAGCACCCCAGACAGTTCTATCACCTGGGATATTATAATTTGTTAACAGAATTTATAACTTGTGCTTTAATGTGACTAATTTCATCTCATCGTATTTATCCTTTGGTTACCTTTAAACTAGCTCTCTGATGCACTGAACAGGACAAATGGATTTACATTTTCTAATGATTACTTGCTAATTCCTTCATTTCTTTCACTCATGTCTAACCTACCTCTCCTCATTATGAATCCATTCTCATTCACATAATCTATTTCTCTACTTTTGCTTAACTGGAATCTTTAACATGATCAAGCATTCAATGAATCTCAGCATTATAGAATCTATTATCTTCTTGACCTACTTAATAACTTCAGACTTATTATTAACAGCAACATTACCTCCATTATCTGCACCTTCCATGTGTTATACTCTGTGCCCAAGCTGGACAGCTATATTATTATTAACCAGAAATAAAAGCCCACCATAAATGCATGTTAGCTAACTTCATCTTGATCCACATCAGAAAAATTATATTTTTATTTCTCACAAAACTTTTTATCCCTCACTAAATTGTTTATCACAGTGAGTTTGGAAATTTGCATAACCTTAAGTACCCAGACTTATTTTAGTTCTCATCATATATACATACATAACAAATTATCTCACCTATATTTAAAATCAAAGACATTTGACGTATATTCTGCTCCATTGTATCTTCCATTAATTAAAATATATCTGCACATTTAACTATGATTTCTATTTCCTGTTCTTTCCTAGAAGAAAGGGCCCTCCTTATCCTTTATGAGCATGACTCTGCCTGTGTCCTTGTAATATCCCCTTTTGTCTTCTCTGTGAATTATTACCTTTCCTTGCACAAACCAGTCTTACAGGACTATCTCCCTTTGTCTACAAAGTGACTAAGTCATCTTCTAACCTAAAAATACTCCTATTTCTTTTATTTTACTCTCTTTGTTTTACTACCAATATACCAGGGAGACTAGTTTCCTTTGGTAACTTTCTCTTAGCACACACAGTTGCCTTTCTTTTCCACCACTCTTCAGAACCTGCTTTCTTGAAAATGACTAATGATCTCCCTGGAGTATTTATTTGATCCTCTGCCAACCAGTCCTTCTCCATACTGCACCTTTCCTTGGCTCCCCATTACCAGGATATATAAGCACTCAGTTTTTTCCTTCTCCTCTTTATTTTTTTATTGATTTTTTACAGAGAGGAAGGGAGAGAGATAGAAAGTTAGAAACACCAATGAGAGAGAAACATTGATCAGTTGCCTCCTGCATACCTCCTACTGGGGATGTGCCTGCAACCAAGGTACATGCTCTTGACTGGAATTGAACCTGGGACCTTTAAGTCCACAGGCCAATGCTCTATCCACTGAGCCAAATTGGTTCGGGCCAGTTTTCCTTCTTAATTTATTTCTATTTTACTCATTCTTTTCCCTCATGCCAATGAGAATGCTATGAAAAATCCAACAACACCTGTGACCCTTTCCATTAAAAATATTGGGTATACATATGAAATTAATTGATTGTTATCCAGGTTTTTAAATGGAAGAAAAATCTCCAAATTAGTTATCATTGAGTGAGTTCTAGAAAGTAAGGCTGCATCTGCACTCTTATGTTCTGTGAAAGAGAAACATCTGGCCAGTAGAAGATCATGTGGATGGAGACATTATTCACTTTTCAAGTGAGTGCACCACCACACGGTTAACTTAAAAATGTACAAAGTTTGGGTAAATTATACCTTTAAATCAATAAATGCTTACGGAATGGATGAAATTCCTAATAACTTGTAGAAGTCCCTTCCAAAGATGGCTTCTACAGATCAACTAAATAGGAAAACGATCATAACCATGGTGATAACTATTATCTAAAAAATTTAAAAGAATAATTTTTACCCCCAATTCTAAAAAAAAATAAATAAACAAAAAACATGTAGAACAAAACTAAATTCTGTAGAGTAAAAACATCAGTGCAGCCGAGACTGGTTTGGCTCAGTGGATAGAGCGTTGGACTGCGGACTGAAGGGTCCTGGGTTTGATTCTGGTCAAGGCCATGTACCTTGGCTGCAGGCACATCCCCAATAGGGGGCGTGCAAGAGGCAGCTGATCGATGTTTCTCTCTCATTGATGTTTCTGACTTTCTATCCTTCTCCTTTCTGCTCTGTAAAAAATCAATAAAAAAATATATTAAAAAAAACATCAGTGCACTATAATTTTAGTACCCAAAGAATCCCAAATTTCAATAAAATAACAGATGACAATACTTTTAGACAAAGTCATAGAACTAGAAAAATAATGAGAACTTTCTTAAACTATATAAGTTAGCAATTTGATAATAATAACAACCATAAAAAGCAAACTTTTTCTAACAGGCCAGTTCTCAATAAAGTACCAGCTCATAAAAATTTGCAGCATGAGGGATTACAGACAAAACCATTAAAGCCCTAAGAGGTCAAAATACTAGCCTCGTGCTGCTATTAGTTGTCATCGGCAAAGATTGGATTGGTTCTCAGTGAACCAGTTCTCTCAACCACTAGACTGTCGGGCACATGAACCACAGAGGTGCTTGTTCAGATGCACATTTCCAGCTCCTACACCTGAGAGTCTGATTCAGTATGTGGGGCCAATATGACTATTAGCCATAGCAGGCCCAAAACCTAGGTAGGACCCACACACTTTTAGGGGCCTTTGAAAATATTTTTATTTTTTTTAATGTGGCTTTTATTGATTTTAAAGAGAAAAGAAGGAAGAGGGAAAGAGAGAGAAAAAGAAACATTGATGTGAGAGAAACATTGACCAGCTGCCCCCTGCACATCCACTATTGAAGGTGAAACTCACAATCCAGGTATGTGCCCTGACCAGGAATCAAACCAGTGACCTTACGGTATATGGGAGGATGATCAACCAACAAAGACACACCAGCCAGGGCTTTGACATTTTTTAAGTATGAAAAAACACAAAAACTTGTAGGTCAAAGAAAAAAATTAAAATTTATAATCCTATTTAATAAAAGAGTAATATGCAAATTGACCATATCTCTTATCAGGCCACACCCACAGCCATGCCACCAGCCAATCAGGAGCAAATTATGCAAATAAACCCCAACCAAGATGGCTGCTGCCACTGAGAGCAGGAGGGAGGCTTAGGTTTCCCTGGCAATGGAGGAAGCCAAGCTTTCCTTCTGGCATTGCCAGCCTAGACCTCCATTCAGTGCTACAAAGTTTCAATTATAGAAGATATATTCCAACAGAAATGGTGGCAGTCACAGGAGCTGAAGAGAGCAGAGGCTAGGGTTGCCCAGGCAATGGAGGAAGCCCAACTTCTGTAGCCCTAGTGCCTAGGCTTCCATTCTAGGCTACAAAGTTTCAATTGTAGAACATAAATTAATCTCAGATCCCAGGGCCTCCACTTGGGTTGATGGGGGGTGTGGCTGGCCTGCAAACTACCACAGGCCCCTTTCCCAGGCTGCCCTAACCCCCAAGGGAACCCCCACCCTGATCCAGGACACCCTTCAGGGCAAACCAGCTGGCCCCAACCCATGCACCAGGCCTCTATCCTATCTAATAAAAGAGTAATACGCAGATTGACCATCACTCCAACACACAAGAGGGCTGCCCCCATGTAGTCAAAGATCCTGCCACCATGTGGACACAAGATGGCCACCACAAGATGGCTAGCAGTGGAGGGCCCTTGGGAGGTTCCAGGCCTGCAAGGGAGGGCAGTTGAGAAGGAGAAGGCCTGCAAGAGAGGGCAGTTGGGGGCAATCAAGCCTGCAGGGGAAGGCAGTTAGGGTGACCAGGCCTGCAGAGGGGGTGATCAGTTTGGCAGGCAGAAGTGGTTAGGGGAAATTAGGGAGGCAGGCAGGTGAGCAGTTTGGAGCCAGCAGTCCTGGATTATGAGAAGGATGTCTGACTGCCCGTTTAGGCCCGATCCCAGTAGGATCGGGCCTAAACGGGCAGTCAGACATCCCTCGAGGGGTCCCAGATTGGAGAGGGTGCAGGCTGAGTTCAGGGACATCCCCTGCCCCCCGTGCACTAATTTCATGCACCAGGCCTCTAATATTAATATACTTGTCTTTATGCTAACCTTTTTGAAGCATGATTTTCTATAATTTTTTTATGGAGAAAGGGACCCATAAAGGTAAAGTTGCCTGAAGCCCACAAAATCATAAAGTGGCCCTATCAGTAAGTCTGAGAAACTGTATTAGATTCTTCTGACTCATTAGATTTATTGAATAATTGCCATTTAATTTTGTGAGGGGAAGATATTCCTTTATTAAGAACATTGCTTGCTTTAGCTGATTTGGCTCAGTGGATAGAGTGTTGACCTATGGACTGAAGGGTCCTGAGTTCTATTCCGGTCATGGGCACAAGCCTGGTTGCAGGCTTGATCCCCAGTATGTGGAGTGAAGCAGCCAATCAATGATTCTCTATCATCATTGATATTTCTATACCTATCTCCCTCTCCCTTCCTCTCTGAAATCAAGAAAAATTATATTTTAAAAAAACATTGTTTCCTTATATTGACTATAATTCTAATTCATAAAAAGATATATAACTTATCTTTATCACATTTTGGAATAAAATTATTAAATCACATAATATGACCAAAGCAAAAAAAGTAACAGGTAACATTTGTAAATAGAGACACTGAAATTATAAATAACATATTAGTTAAGGCTTTGCCCTGGGGACTGAAGGGTCACTGGTTCCATTCATGTCAAGGGCACATAGCTCCATTGCAGACTCAATCTCCAGCCCCAGTTGGGGCATGTGTGGAGACCACCAATCAATGTGTCTCTCTCACATTGATATTTCTCTCTGTCTCTTCCCATCCCTTCCACTATCTTTAAAAATCAGTGGAAAAATATCTTCTGGTCAGAATTAATAAAAATAAACAGCTACAATGACAAAATCAATGGAAAGATTTTCATAGATGATGAAACGTGATGAAAGTAGAGTCCATATCCCAGTAGTCTAGCTATGGAGCCCTTGTTATTAATGACAGTATTTGGGGGTGGCCTTTGTAACTCGAGTGTGAGGATATTTTCCTTAAAGGCGTTTATTAAAGATAACGGTGTGATCATATGCATAAAGCCATTATTAACACAATGCCTGGCATATAGTGCACACTCATGGAATGTTAGACATTTTTTTATTAGTGCACGAATGTCATTATCAGAAAACCATGTGTTGCTTCACAACCATCTATAATCCTCCTAGTGCTACTTCTTTATGTGGTAAAATTTTGGTGACCCATCAAAAGGAAAAACTCACAATTCTTGAAGACAGAGTATTTTATTCCAAGATCAGTGTTTTCCCACCATAACAAAAATATGTTTGTTAGAGGAAAATGTGTTCAGTTCACTAGTCTTGCAGGCTGAGTGCTGAGGAAGAGAGTGTTACAAATGGCAGTAAAGTCAGTAAGTAAAAACCTGGAGGAGCAATGCTTCGAAGGAATAGAGAATGAGGTATTGAAGGTAAGATCATAATGAAGACAGTACATCTACTACATTTGATTTGAGGGTAAGGTAAATGAAGAGGGATTCAAAGCTACCATGGAGGTACTAAAACAAAGAAACTCTGGTTCTTCAATTAGTGAGGACAATTGGATAAAGTTATTATTAAAATAGGTTGATGGGCAGCACGCTATTCAAAATCAATATTATCATAAAAATAAGGTAGATTTGATGAAATCCCAAAACTCCTAGACCATAATTAGAATATTTAAGTTTACTATAGAACCTTTCACAAATCATTTAATTTGAGTGTCAGTTTTCTCAAATGTAAAAATGGAGATAATTCTTCCTTATCTATTAGTGTTGTTATGGATCACAAATGATATAATGTAGGGAAATACATTTTAATTGTAAAAGTTCTTTAAGGTAAGAAATTAATAACCTTCCATTTATATATTTTCATAATTAGACATATATTACCTGTTTTCCTTATTTGAGATTGAGGATATTATTTATATTTCTCAAGTTCCCAAGAACTTCAAAAAACAAATATTTGTCAAATGAACAAATTATTATAAAATGTAAAATAAATAAAAAATGGATGCTGACTTACATCTACAAGTATTAAGAAAAAAGTTGATAAAAATATTTAGATATGTAGATGGATAGATGAATAAATAATTTAAAAAACTGTTCATTTTCCCGTCTTTGGTTTTATATTGTTCTTTCATATTACCATCCTAATACTTTGCCTCACTTAAGACTTGATTACCAGGTGTACTCAATGTGGAATTATTTTTACACCATAAAGTAGCTGAATTAGGCTAATAAGAGTGTTGTGGGATCTGTTTATTACCTTGGCCTGATCATTAATGAGACTCATGTGGGTTTCAGTGTGTAATTATGCACGCTAAGGGACTGAGTTGGTTTCCTGCTTGGGCGTCAACCCGGCTACCGGAATGAAGAATAGCAATATTTCACCTTGGCAGTTCAATTCTACTTGGAGATAATAATATAAAAGTCATAACATCATGCTCATAATTCTCAGTGTATTTTATCAACATTAACTGATATATGTTTAACAAAGTTGTTTGCTGATCTGAGTATCCAGTTACTAATGTGATATTGAAAATGGTGCTTTTGACAATAAAAGCTAAGAAAGTTTGAAGGCTGCACTGAAACTAGAGACAAGATGTGGACTAGTGTAAGGCCATGTGGCTATCTTATTTAAAAGAAACATAAAGAGTTTTACATAGTTTTGAATTGCAACAGAGCTCTGTCCTAAAAGAGTGATTATGAGTCATTTTTTAGAAACCCAGTATACATTTTCTTGGGAAATTTGCTTAAAATGCTGTTTAGGTACTTAGGTCCACCATAGCACACTTACTGTTTAATGGACTGGAACCATGGGTAGTAATACACCTGTTTCATAGAAACCAATCCCAGCAATTTTATGGGAAAATATATTTCAAATTTTAACTTAGGTGTCAGGAATATATAGCATTGGAAGAAGATAGCCCATTCTATACCCACCTAACTCCCACCCAGAGAGGAGAATTAGATTCTTTTCTGGTCCCTGGAGAGTAACAACAGCTCTAGTTAGGAAGGCAAAGGTGTCAAATATTCCAGGGCACAGGTTGGCAACCTTTTTATGTAAAATGCAGAAAGTAAATATCTTGGCTTTATGGGCCTAGGGAAAAATTGAAGTTATCATGTAGGTACTTATAAACAAGAGAGAAAACAAACCTCCACGTTTTTGAGAGGGAAGGGAGAGAGGTGGAGGGGATATAGGGGGGGAATGGTGATGGAGGGAAACCTGACTAGGGATGATGAATGCACAGTACAGTGTATAGATGATGTGTTGTAGAAATGTGTCCCTGAAACCTGCATAATTTTGTTAGTGTCATCCAATAAATTCAATAAAAAGTAAATAAAAATAACAATGATAATAATCATTTTAAAAGAACAACACTTAATACATTTATTTTATGCCAAGACACACATACATCCTATATAATAAAGAGGTAATATGCAAATTGACCCTCACGTCCTCACAAGATACCCATCCCCACATTGTCACAAGATGGCCACCACAAGATGCCACCCCATCTCATCATGAGATGACTGCCTCCATGTTGTTGCAAGATGGCAGGTAGGGAAGGGCAGTTAGGGGTGACCAAGCCTTCTGGGGAGGGCAGTTGGGGCCAATTGGGCTGGCAGGGGATCAGTTAGGTATCAATCAGATTGGCAGGGGAGCAGTTAGGGGATGATCAGGTTGCCATGCCGATAGGGTTAGGAGCAATTAGTCAGGCAGGCAGGCAAGTGGTTAGGAGCCAGCAATCCCGGATTGTGAGAGGGATGTCTAACTGTTGGTTTAGGCCCGATCCCCTGCACTAGGTCTCTAGTATTTATAAAAGTTCTTTGGTTAAGCTCTTACCACTCTATTCCCTCTTAGATTAGTCTATGATTTATTTTGAATTAACTTTTATTTAGCATGTTATATCCCTACTAGAGGCCCAGTACATGAATTCATGCACCAGTGGAGTCCCCCGGCCTGACTGAGGGATTGGGCTGAAACTGCCTCTCCGACATACCCCAAGGGGTCCCGGATTGTGAGAGGGCACAGGCCAGGCTGAGGGAACCCACCAGTGCACAATCGGGGCTGGGAAGTGATGCAGGAGGTTGGATAAATGGGGAGGGACCATAGGAGGGTTCCAGGGTTTGTCTGGCTCATCTCACTCAGTCCAGATTGGCTGGACCCTAGCAGCAAGCTAACCTACCAGTCAAAGTGTCTTCCTCCTGGTGGTCAGTGCATGTCATAACTTCTTGACTTGCCAACTGTCTGCCCCCTGGTGGTCAGTGCACATCATAGTGAGCAGTTGAGTGGCCTTAGCATGTCATTTGCATATTACACTTTGATTGGTTGAATGGCCAATTGAACAACCAGACACTTAGCATATTAGGCTTTTATTAGATAGGACTAGAGGCCCGGTGCATGAAATTCATGCATGGAGAGGGGGGTATTCCCTCAGCCCTGCCTGCACCCTCTGCAATTCAGGACTGCTACACCTTTTTCTTATCTTGCTAACCTCTTCACATTTAAAAAAAAATTAACTAAAATATCACTTACTCTAGGAAATTCTCTTTGAACAAATGTCTTTACAATTTGTATTAAGTATTGTTATAGTATACCATTCCTTTTCTTTAACAGCTACTTAGAGTGGATACAATGTGGTTTTCATTCTTGCATCTGAATATTTTCTTCTTGCTCTTGTGATAGCAATGCTTATCCAATTTACATTTGCCCTTCAAAAGCTTATATTTGGTTCAGTTTATAGTTGGCTTGCGCTTTTTTTTTTTAAGCAATAAATTTAGGTTGTGATAGAAAGCCTCACTTGTAGAATCAAACTTGTAGGTCTCTTTAAATATTTCTATAATACCTATCACTTTAGCATAATAGAGATTGTGTTCATTTATAGCAAATAACAATAAATGTCACCTGATCATTTGATCTTCTAGTAATATTTTATAGCAAGATGTATTATTCTAATAATTTAACTATTATAAAACTGAGGCATACAGAAATAAATTACATTGAATAAAGAATAACCCAAATATTAAAGCATAGTATACTTAGGGCATCCCTTGTCCTGTGCCTCAGATATCATAGCATAGTACACAATTCACGTGGAACTCAGCTTCCTTTAAAATGGGAAGGAATGCCATACTCATGAAGCAGCTACTTCCACACATATTTCTTTTTATTTAATTCATAACAAATTCTCTTTGTACTGATTATTGGAAAGTCATCCTAGCAATTGCATCTGTCCCTCTCTGTATTGTTGCCTTACATTCTGATGTTATTACTGCGCTTTTATCATCCACTCGCTCTAATAAGATTTTAAGGGCAGAGATCATGACTTGAGTTTGTGTTTCTCTGTTATAGTATCTAGATAAATACTCAAAGGCCATCCAGTCCAAATGACTTGTGATGAGAAAGGCCCACCCTTGCTGGAGACCTCTGATTTCTATTTAAGGGCCTCACTTGTTCTGTGCCTTTACAGAGGGGGTGAGTAGGAGTTGAGGGAATTTGAGGAAACCAAGACAGAATTCTCCTCCTAAAAGATTTTGCTAAGCTGACCACGGGGACCACAGGGCATTTGTCCAATTAAAATCCAGACACACAGGAATAACAAAGGCACTGGTCTCCTATTGCTAATGCATGGGGACCGAACCCCAGCCTGCAGGAACTCACTCCCACAGTCAGGACCAGGCCACTGGGTAGACCTGGGCTGGTGCTCCTAACTCTAGGGAGAGGGAGACTTCCCATGGCTGCAATCTAGAGTCCCTGGACTCAGTATCACACACCCAAAGAGGACCCAGGCGTAGGTTGATCAGCAAAGTGGCTTCTTTGCCTGGAATTGTGGGGCTGCTTCTCCTGTTCCCCGGTGATCGTGGTTCTGGGCTCTGCCTCACTAGTTTCCCTGTGATTGCATTGCTAGTCTGGGCTCTGCCTGTCCAGTTCACCGTGATTGTGATCCCCTGCGATCACCGGTCTCAGCTCTGTCTGTCCAGTTCCTCCGTGATTGCGATTGCTGGTCTCGGCTCTGCCTGTCCAGTTCACTCCATTCCATGATCGCGACGGTGGGTCTGGGATCTGCCTCTCCAGTTCCCCTGTGATTTTGATCTTGTAGGTCTCAGCTCTGCCTGTCCTGTTCACCCAGCCCCATGATCGCCATGGCGGGTCTCTGCTGGGCCTGGCCTCTTTCTGGGTTGATGGGTAGCTTGGACCCTGCTGGAGGTTTAGGGGGCTGCCAACTGCCACCAGCTCATGTCCCCTAAGAATCCGTCTGAGGCATAGGGCGCTGAACCCCCACGTATGCAAATATACTGCCATCTTTGCTGGGTTAATTTGCATATAACTCCTGATTGGCTGTGGGCATAATGAAGGTATGGTCAATTAGCATATAACTCTTTTATTAGATAGGAATCCTAAAGGCCCAGTGCACAAAATTCGTGCATGGATTGGGGGATGTCCCTCAGCCCAGCCTGCACCCTCTCCAATCTGGGACCCATCCAGCTGCCCATTTAGACCCAATTCCACTGGGCTTGCCTGCCTCTGCCTCATTGCCCCTAACCACTTCTGCCTGCCAGCCTGATCACCCCTAACCACTCCCCTACCAGCCTGATGGACACCTAACTACTCCCTGGCCAGCCCAATTGCCATTAACTGCCCTCCCCTGCAGGCCTGGTCCCCCTAACTGCCTTACCCTGCTGGCCTGCCCTCCCCCCTCCAACTGCCTTTTCCTGCAGGTCCCCCCAACTGCCCTCCCCTGCAGGCCTCATCTCCTCCAACTGCCCTCCCCTGCAGTCTTGCTTCTCCTTTGTTGGCCTGGTCTACCCCAACTGCCCTCCTCTTCTGGCATGGTCACCCCTAACTGCCTTGCCTGCTTGCCTGATCACCTACAACTGCCCTCCCCTGCAGACCTGGGTTCCCCCTAACTGCTCTCCCTTGCTGGCCTGGTCTCTCACAATGCCTTTCTCTGCTGGCCTAGTCACACTTAACTTCCCTCAACTGCCCTCCCCTGCAGGCCATCTTTGGTGGTCATCTTGTGTCTACATGGGGCCAGCCATCTTGTGTCTTGGAGTGATGGTCAATTTGCATATTACTATCTTATTAGATAGGATATGTTCACTGTTTTTTTGTAAATTCATATCTAATTTTCCCAGCAATTTTTGTTCAAAAGTTATCCTTTCTCCACTCAATTACCTTTTACCCTTTGCCAAAAATTAGTTGGCTGTTTTTGCATGGGCTCTTCATTCTGTTACATTGATTAATGTTTCTAATTTTTGTCAGTAATACACTGTTTATACTAATGCAGCTTTATAATTAGTCCAGAAATCAAGATACATATTGTTCTTTTTAAGAATTGTCTTGGTTACTTTAGTTCTTGCCTTCCTATATGAATTTTAGAATCAGTTTATTTATACCAACAAAAAATGGCTTGTTGCGGTTTTGATTGGGATTGCATTGAATTTATAGAGATTAGGGAGAATTGATGTCTTAACAATATCGAACTTTCCAAATTGTTCACATGGAAGATATATCTATTTATTTAGATATTTTTTGGTTTCTTTGATCAGTGTTTTGTAGTTCTCTGCATAACTGGACATAATTATTTCACTTTTGGGGGTTGTTATCTTAAAGAATTATTTGTCTTTACATTTAAATTTTAATCATTCCCTGTTAGCATATAAAAATATAATTGACCTCTATGTTGTTCTTTATTCTGTGAACTTGCTAAATTTACTTATTAGTTTCAAAATGTTTTTGTAGCTTCCATGAGATTTTTATTTTTAAAAAAATATATTTTATTGATTTTTAACAGAGGGGAAGGGAGAGGGATAGAAAGTCAGAAACATAGAACAGCTGCCTCTTGCACACCCCTGCTGGGGATGTGCTCACAGCCACGGTACATGTCCTTGACTGGAATCAAACCTGGGACCCTTCAGTCCACAGGCCGACGCTCTATTCACTGAGCCAAACTGGTTTTGGCTTCTGTGAGATTTTTCTACATAGATAATCATGTCGTCTGCAAATAAGGACCATTTTATTACTTTCTTTCCAATATAAATGCTTATTATTTCTTTCTCTTGCATCTTATTCTTGCTAGGGACTTCCAGCATGATGTTGATGCACTGTCTCTTAATTTCTGATTTGCTGATCTGATTCAATAACAAAATAATTCATACTCTACTGGGACTTAAAAGAACACATAAGAACTCCACTTTTATTTCCTTGTCTCTTTCAACATAATGGGAATACACTGGTATTAAAAATAATAAAAAGAGACCTGGTCAGGTGGCTCAGTTAGTTGGAGTGTCCTCCCAATGTGCCAAGATTTCCAGTTTGATCCCTGGTCAGGTCACATACAAGAATCAACTAATGGGTGCATAAACAAGTGGAACAACAAATCTCTCTCTCTCAAAACCACAAAAAGAGAACAAAAGAAACAACAGAAAGAAGGTACTGTGATTCAGCTACATCTTAATAAAAAATAATAAAAAGGTCATGAGGTGGAGATGTGTGGCACTTGAAACCCTGGAGATGTATAACTATATCACTGTGATTGGTAATGTTTTGAGCAGCTGCGTGAAGCAATGAGAGACACACAGATAGTCTTTGTAGCAACTATTCAACTCTGCAGTTGTAGTCCAAACACTCTTAGATAATATGAGATAAATATTTATGGACACTAAAACACAAACCTCATATAATTTTTATATACATAAAATATTGTTCATTTTTATTTATTCAAACCATTTATAAATGTAAACACCATTCTTAGCTTTCAGACCATATTAAAACATGTGACAGTCCAGACTTGACTCCCAGGCTGAGGTCTGCTAACCCCACATCTTGGAAAATATAGAGGGTGGAGGGGAGGAATAAATGTTGCATAGAAAGACAGAAACCTAGGGCTAGGTCAATATATTATTATTCTGAGAGAGGACAAGTCTGTGTATATGTGTATGGATTTGTGTATGTGTATGTGCATAGGTGAGTATATGTGTGTACATGTTTATGAGTGGACAAATCTAAAGTTTGTATTTATGTGTCTATGTGTATGTTAATATATGCATATGTGTATGTATGTGTGGTTTTTCTGCATATTTGTGTGTGTATGTGCACGCTGGAGCAAATCTTGCATTTTCCCATGAGATAGGAACAAATAGCTGTGTGTTCATAATTTAGAGGTGCCATCTATTAACTGTATTTTGACTTCAGAATCTAGTTCAAAATTACATTTTGTTACCATGTTACAAAAGCATGGACATATGTCTCTTTCAGTAGCATTACTCTTTTGACCAGCTAATTAGAAACTAATTTTTGCACATAACTACTTAGACAGTTACACTGGTTTTTGGACTAAAATTGAAATCTCCATGCCTCCAAGCCATTTCTCTGTTTATTTACTCCTAATCTTATCTAAAATCTTATATTAATACACACTGTTCTTTCTCAGAGTACATGACTTAATTTGTCTTCTAGTTTTAATTTTGTTTTCTCTTTCAAATATGTTATTTAATTTGTTGAAGTGTTTGGAGATACTATAGATAAAGAAAAAAACTGTTGCCTATAAAAAGGTTTTGTCTGACTATATGCAAGGAGTGGGGTGGAGGGTGGAAAGGTCAGAACACACTTTGTTGCCAATTCCATATGTGAAATTCATGGGTTACTCAGAAAATAGTGTGTGCCTCAATCTACTCAGCTGGAAAATCAGATTTTAAAAACTGGCATGCAGAGAGAGTATGGAAGGTATGGTGCCTGGCAATTGAAGGGACTGTAGGAAATTCCTAACATATTACATGTCTCAAATAATGAGCACTCCAACTAATAAAACCAGGAGAGAAAGGTTATTATCAAACACTGCCTTAGTCAACAAGAGGGTTACCTGCGGTCTGTTGACACCGAGGATGAGAAAACATGAAGTCACAGTAAAATATTTATAAGTAATTTTATCATAAAAATTATTTCTATTCTGTTAGCTGCCAGAAATCTCTAAAAGGAAAGAAAGGTTTGGGCAAAGGAATAGTCCCTGGATCCATCATGTCTAAATCCTTGTTTAATGATATACACTTCATTTATTCAACCTCTAATTATTTCATGTCTGGGGAAGGGTTGGGGAGAGGGAGAATTTTTGGCTTGCTTATATAAAATATTTTATTGTTCTTTTTTCCAAAGATTGCTTTTCATCCTTTTTTGAAATCATAGCATTATTCTTATGCATCTAGCAATATATAAAAGAATAAGAAATGAACTTGATAAATAATGTATCAAAACTTCCAACTTTCACAAGTGCTTTGTCTGGTTCAGTGAGGACAGAGTTGTACCTATAACTAAATATAAAAGAAACTGCTGTCTCCCAAACCTATGTGCTGGTCCTTCCCAAAGACAGAAAGAGGAAGTCTGCCTCACATGAATTAAAACAAGAACAAATTATCACTCATCCTATCTAATAAAAGAGTAATATGCAAATTGACCATACCTCCGACACACTCACATTGCCCACCAGACATGTCCACCTGCCAATCAGGAGTGAATATCCAAATAAACCCCAACCAAGATGGCTGCTGGCCACAGAGAGCAGGAGGGGGGCTTGGGTTTCCCTGGCAATGGAAGAATCCAGGCTTTCTGCCTGCCCTTGGCAGCTCATGCCTCCACTCAATATTACAAAGTTTCAATTATAGAAGATAAATAAATTCCAACAGAAATGGCTACCACCATGGAAGTAAGCAGAAGGCTTGGTTCAGCTCCAGGCTACAAAGTTTCAACTGTAGAAGAAAAATAAATCCCAGATACCAGGGCCTCCACTTGGGTTGCCAGGGGGCATGGCCTGCCTGAAAACCACCACAGGCCCCTCGCCCAGGCTACCCCACATCCCAAGGGAACCCCCACCCTGATCCAGGACACCATTCAGGGCAAACCTGCTGCCCCCCCCCCCTGCCCCATGCACCAGGCCTCTATCCTATCTAATAAAAGAGTAATATGCAAACTGTCCATCACTCCAACACACTAGATGGCTGTCCCCATGTGGTCAAAGATTCTGCCTCTGTGTGGACTCAAGATGGCCATCACAAGATGGTCAGCAGGGGAGGGCAGTTGGGAAGGACCAGGCCAGCAGGGGAGGACAGTTAGGTGCAAACAGGCTGTCAGGGGAGCAATTAGGCATCAATCAGGCTAGCAGGGAATGGATAGAGGGTTATCAGGCTGGCAGGCAGAAGCAGTTAGGGGCAATCAGAAAGGCAGGCAGGTTAGCAGTTGGGAGCCAGCAGTCCTGGATTGCCTGATTAGGCCTGATCTTACCTGGATTGGGCCTAAATGGGCAGTCAGACATTCCTCAAGGGGTCCCAGATTAGAGAGGGTGCAGGCTGGGCTGAGGGGCACTCACTCCCCTTTCTACTCCCCCCTTCCCATGCACAAATTTCATGCACCTGGCCTCTAGTTATTTATAACTCTAAATAAGTATGTGGACACAGCAAATGATATATTGTATCACAACGGTGGAAAATATCCTGCCGTTATGATGTTGGTGAGCTGTCTTTGAATGCACAATTTACGCTGACCAGATTGTTTCTATACTAAAATTACCAGTAATATGGGTCTATAGAATCTGTGGAAAATAGATTCTGAATTGCAATGGAAGGTGGTTGTTTACCTCTATTCCTATTTGGATCTGTAAGTTGATTTTGTTACAGGTCAGTTTTGAAAGCTAAATCCTGTTCATATATCTTCCCCCAAACAAATTGCTCAAATACACATTGGCAGTGTATATAGATTAAAAAAAAAAAAAAAAAAACAACCCTCCAAGTTGTTGGAATCCTTGAGAAAAAAAGAAGCAAAAGAAGAAGAGCCATACAAAATCTATACTACATAATTAACCCTAGACTCATCAGACATTTAATCTTGAGTAAACTGAGTGACTTATCCCACCCATCTCCAGATTGGACCTCTGTAACCAGCTCCTATTTTAGGAATGTACATAAGCCATGACTGCATCTCTGTGTCTCTCTGTGTTTTTAAATATCTTAGTCTGACTTGAAAAATTGGAGATCACAAGAAAATTAAATCAATATATAAATATTTAATGTTTGATCTTAGTTGAACTTAATAATGAAATTTCTTTCTGTTCATAGATAAGAACATTTCTTCCTAAACTGTTAGATTTTATCATCTGTATGACAAACATCTTTTCATCTCTATACTATGAAAACACCCATATGGATAGGCATCATTGTTTTTCAGGTGTCAAAATTTGTTGATAAATATATAGTTTATAAGAAGCCTATAAGTGGCAAGTAACCAACTGTGACTATTAAACTAATATGAAATTCCAAATGTATGTGTGGTCTAATAAATAGAGCTAGTAGTAGGTTCAAATTAGAAATGAATTTATTCTATTGGTAAAGTCACTTTGACTGGCTATGCATAAAGACAATAAGGAAAAAAGCAAAAACTTACTGAAAATGATGAACTATGTTTGGTTTATTGATATTTCAGTCAGCATCCTTTATCCTTTGTACTGAAATTATCTCTATTTCTAATCCATGGTTGTTTCCTGTTCATGTTATATTCAGGAAGAACAGATTTTTATTACATAGGGTGGTTAAATTTGGTTAATCATGCTTCTTTCTCAACATACCATCTGTTTGAATCATTGTTAAGTTGAAGATAATTGAAATTAATCTGGCTATTTTAAGCAGGAAAGGATTTAATACAGGAATTAAGTTTGTATATGCTTATTAGAAACCCATAGAAAACAACCCACCAGAGAATCTCTGCCTCTTGTTATAATTAAGAACATATGCACCCCTATGTTCACTGAAGCATTATTTACAATAGCCAAGATCTGGAAGCAGCCCAAGTGTCCATTAGTAGATGAACAGATAAAAAAAGCTGTGATACATTTACATAGTGGAATACTACTGGGCCATAAAAATGTAGGAAATCTTATCTTTTGCGATAGCATAGATGGACCTGGAGAGCATTATGTTAAGTGAAATAAGCCAGTCAGAGAAAGGCAAGTACTATATGATTTCACTTATATTTGGAATCTAATGAACAAAATAAACTCAGAAACAAAATAGAAGCAGACTCATAATACAGAGAGCATACTGACAGCTGTCAGTGGGGAGTGGTCATATGATCATATTGGTATTTACAGCATCTTTTTTCTATACTGAATTCCATGCTACCATTGCCCTCAGCTGTTTGGAGTTAACTGGTGAGTAGGTTGAAGCAAACCTTCATTATTGATGGTCATGTCAGTTTTAGGTTGTTGGAATTGTATATGAACTTTAATCTCAAGACATGGTAATATGAGGAGACACCCCCCCCACCCCCAAATCCTGTCCATTCCAGATCCATACATACTACTCCCTGATACATTTTAAAAGCAGTCCTATGTCTTCTTGAAAGCAACATTAATCTTCCTATCCACAGAGAAGCCTCTTTAAAATCATAAGGTGTGGGGGCGGCCCCAGGCAAGACAACTTTAGCATTCTCTAAATCTTTGTGCTGGCTGAATTCAAGGCGCCTGGAGAAACCAGGTCTTGGAAAAACATATTCACCAATGTTATCAGCTTGGCTTACTTTGCCTAAGGTGTCAGGGAGAGGACCTTGATATGTAAATGCAGGCTTGCCCCGGGAATAGGTAGGGCCTGGGCTCACTGAAACTCCTTAGATTCTAATGTTGGAGAAACCCCTTTGTATTGTGGAATATAAATAAACGCAGTCTCCTGGGCTCAGGGATCCTGGCTGTTTCTTTCTCCTTGAGAGGGAGAACAGATGCCCACCTAGCCCCAGCTTTTCAATCCTACTTCTGTGTCTTCTCTTCTGTATTTGATTTTTCTTCATCCTCAGCTCCTCCACTCAGAAACTGAACCCAGTCTCTCTCCACGCTGGATGTGGGAGAGAGAGGAGAAAACACCCCCCGGCCCCCATAACAAGGCAACCCTAAATGGCCTCATGGAAGTCTCAACTTCCAGATCTAGGAACTAGTGTGTCATCTGGTGGAAGTATAGTCAAGAAGTCAAAAACTACCATCTCTAAACCTGGATTAAGTAAAAATTGTGAGAAGAGTAAGACAATTTTTGCAAGAGGACTCACTCTCAAATGTCCAGATTATATATTCTCATTATGTGAGAAAATGCATAAAAACAAATGCCCTATATCTTGCCTCTTAAGACCTATGGATTTAATGACTCAAAACTGGGATCTCTGCTAATTTTGCCACAGGGAAGTCCAATGTCACTATGACCATGATTGCTAGCAAAGAAAGCAGAAAGAGTGGAATGATAGCTCCACCTTGCTGCTGCCAACTGATCTCATGTAAGTGCCTCTGATAGTCTGAACCAGATTATATCAAGACCCTTGCTGCAAAGGAGTTTGGGAAATACAACACATTAGAAGGGAAGTAGAATGGGTGTTGAGTGCCAATCCATACTATCCGCCACACTAACTTATTTTACCATTGCAATATTCATTTTAATTCAGGTCATGAGTTGTCCACTTTTAAAAGCCAAATATAATGCATAGTTTTTCTGCTTGTTATTATTCAAAATGGCATACAGTCTTTTTCTCCCCAATTTGTTCCTCAATTTTCATTTAACTTTATTTCTTGCTTTACCCTATATCATAATTTTGCTTCTGCCAGGTAGATTCAAATTTCTACAGTTGGCAAACAAGATTTGCACATCATTATTATGTCTGCAACTAGAAGCCTGATGCACAAAGATTCGTACCAGAATGGGCCTTCTTTTCCCTGGCTGCCTGTACCACCTTCGCTCTGGTTGGAGCTGCCTTTCAGCTCTGGCCCAGAGCCACCTTTCCACCTTCCCACATTGCCCAGAGGCCTAGAGTGGTGAGGGGTGGTGCAGAACACCTGCATCATCACCTGGTGATGATGCAAGCACCCTGCCCTACCCCTCACTGCTGGGCTCTGTGTATACAAATTAATCCACCATCTTTGTTGGGCAAATTTGCATAGTTACTCTGATTGGCTGGTGGGTGTCCCAAAGATATGGTCAATTAACATGTTAATCTTTTATTAGGTATACTAGAGGCCCAGTACATGAAATTCATGCACGGAGGAGGGGTGTGTCCCTCAGCCCAGCCTGTACCTTTTCCAATCTAGGACCCCTCCTGTAATCCAGGACTGCTGGCTACCAACTGCTCACCTCCCTGCCTTCCTGATTGCCCCTAACCACTTCTGCCTGCCAGCTTGATCACCCCCTAACCACTCCCCTGCCAGCCTGATTGATGCCTAACTGATCCTCTGCCAGCTTGTTTGCCCCTAACTCCTCTCTCCTGTAGGCCTTTATCTCCCAACTGCTCTCCCCTGCAGGCCTGGGTCCCCCACAACTGCCCTTCCCTGCAGGCTCAGTCACCCCCAACTTCCCTCTTCTGCCAGCCTGGTCACCCCTAACTACCGTCCCCTGCAGGCTTGATCACCCACAACTGCCCTCCCTTGCAGGCCTGGTACCTCCCAACTGCCCTCCCCTGCTGACCATCTTATCTTGTAGTGGCCATCTTGTGTCCACACGGGACAGAATCTTTGAACACATGGAGCATCCATCTTGTGTGATGAGTGATGGCCAATTTGCATATTACTCTTTTATTAGATGGGATAGAGGCCTGGTGAACAAATGGGGGCCAACTGGTTTGCCTTGAAGGGTGACCTGAATCAGGGTGGGGGTTCCCTTGGGGTGTGGGGTGGTTTGGGTGAGGGACCTATGGTGGTTTGCAGGCCGGCCACAACCCCTGGCAACCCAAGCAAAGGCCCTGGTATCTGGGATTTATGTATCTTCTATAATTGAAACTTTATAGCCTGGAGCAGAGCCACCTCTTCTGCTCACTCTGTGGCTGCTGCCATTTCTGTTGGGATTCTATAATTGAAATTTTGTAGCCTGGTATAGAGGCCTGAGCTGGCAAAGGCAGACAGAAAGCTTAGCTTTCTCCATTGCCAGGGAAATCCAAGCCTCCCTCTTACTTTCTGTGGCCACAGCCATCGTGGTTGGGTTTATTTGCATATTCTCTCTTGATTGGCTTGTGGGCATGGCTTGTGGGTGTGGCAGAGGTGTGGTCAATTTGCATATTACTCTTTTATTAGATAGGATGGGTGACTTCATGTTAACTTACCCAATAACCAGTAATTGCATCTCCTCATTGTTCTTTGCTTAAAAAAATGCTTTCTGTCTTTAATAACACTCAGCATCTTTTTTTTCACACCTACTTTCTGTGAGTCTGACTACTTAATTTAATGGATAACCCTTTGTGTTGCTAATTACTTTTAGCCAAATTTTCCATATATATTTGGTTCTAATTAATAGTCTTAACATTTTTACTTTTGAATGTCTAATTTATATTAATTTCAATTTTTATATAAGTATATAACTCCTCCCTCTTTTTGTCATTTAACAAATATTTACTCAGTACTATCATGGGCATAGTGAATTAATTAAATCACAGGGATAGGAAAATGGGTAGCTTGATAAATATGGAATAGTGTTCTATTCATAAAAGTTCTCAGAATAAATCTGATGTATTATATTACCAAAAAAGGTGTAGATGAATGTTGCACACAGACACTAATTATATAAATCTAACTCATATTTACAAAGTTACACAACACACTGCAGACTGACATCGAAATACATATAAAGAAATGAAGTGGAGCTTCATGGAGTTAAATATTTTTTATTTTGCTATCAAAGTAATCAACTTTTAAATGGAAATAAACATCAAATAGGTGACTATTTTTTAAAAAAATCAGTGACTATCAACATTATTATACTTCATGTTGCCACTTTTATTGTTTAGTTCTTTTGAATTCAAGGGTTATTCCACAAACAAAAAAAATAGTTTTTTTAAAGAACATTTTAGGCAGTAACTGATTCTTTTATTCCCCTTCCTGCTTAATGGGCTTCAGGAAGTCACATCCTTTCATAAAATGGAGAAAAAAATCATGATATTACCTCTATCCTAACACTGCTTCTAAAATATCCAGTGATATTTGTTCTCAAATAATTTGAGTGAAAATTTTTTGCACATGTTCCTTTTTTTATAATTTTTTATTGTTTAAAGTATTACAAATAGTAGTACGTATGTGTGTTTTTTTTTTCCCCATGCACCTCCCCTTGGCCTCCCCTACCACCCAGCAGTTGCCTCCACCCCTTGTCTTATATCCATTGGTTATGCTTATATGCATGAGTACAAGTCCTTTGATTGATCTCTTATAGCCCCTGCCCCTGACCCTCGTTGCTAACATGTTCACACAAGGAACTATTTGACATTGAAACTGGGACTCAGAATTACTGGACATTGAAACTGAGACGTAACTGCTTCTTTATGTTTTAGTTGGTATTTGGGGCCAATTTGCTTCAAGATTTTAAAGAAAAACTATTAGTGATCCATATAACTTAAAATATGATCAGTATGACATATATCATATCTATATAGATATACACATATATGCAGATAAATTATATCTCTTTAGCCACAAACATATACTTTAAAATGTGTAGTTTATTTGTGGAAAATGCTTTATAATATACAAGTCAATTCCTTCATTGCTACCCATATGTAGCCAGTTCTTAAAAGAATATCTAGTAACTCTCTCCTCCCAGAGGTGAAATAATTATGTCTCTACTAAATAAGTTTTTCTTTTTTGGGGGTATATTTTATTGATTTTTTACAGAGAGGAGGGGAGAGAGTTAAAACATCAATGAGAGAAACATGGATCAGCTGCTTCCTGCACACCCCCTGCTGGGGATGTGCCTGCAACCAAGGTACATGCCCTTCACTGGAATTGAACCCAGGACCCTCCAGTCCGCAGGCCAATGCTCTATCCATTGACCCAAACCAGTCAGGGCTAAATAAGTTTTTCTTACTTCTCAGTCATATTTAGTCATTTAACTCATCAAAATTGTAGAAAATTTATTTTAACTTCTGCAAGAAGACACATTTTTACCTAAATACTGTATTTGTTTTAGGAGAAGTAGAATAGTAGCTGTAGATTTTCAAACTTACTTTAAAATATTTTAGAGCATAAACAATAAGTATTCAAGTTCAATCTCATTAGAAACCCTAAAACGAATCAGGATTGTATTAGCATATTCACACATAAATCAATTAACAACATAGAACTGTAGACCTATACCTTTGTGTCTCTGCAATTGTCAATTACTAATACAGGTAACAGGGTATAATTGGACCATTTCATAGTGTGAAGTCGTGATGCCTTCTTTTTTAGACTCTTGTTCCTGTAAATCATAGCAGGTAACACATCTTAAAACTGAGGTGACAGTTTTGCATTCACACACTTGGTGCAAGTCTTCACACTGCGTTGTATAGGGTATTGTAATATTTGTCAATTAATATTACTTTATGCTTAAAATTTTAAACATATTTCACTTCCTCAAACTTACTTGGAAGAATTTGGAGTCAGACCATAGTCACTTCCCAAGAGTCTTGGCCATTCTGGGTTTTAAAACCAGTTTCAGATAGGCGCAGTAATTTGTTAGATGAAGGAGGGACAGGTCTCTTAGGAGCAATCTTCTGAGCTCTAGGCTTCCCTTCAGGTCCAGAGGTTCTGGTTCTCACTATGGGATCACCTTCTGCAACTCTTAGCTTCAGACTGTTCTATCCTTGAGCAATGTGACCAAACTGCCGTTCAGTTTCACAGGAGATGAACAACTTATGATTCATTTATATATCCTCAGAAAATGGATTTATTCCCGTAAAAGCCCTTTATTTTCTTGAGCTTCAGGACATTTCCTGATATGTTGAGTATTAATCATCTGCATTGGTATTACACAACTCACTGGTAATAAAGCAGTGGGACCTTACCCACAGACCTACGTATCAGAACTTCCGGCAGCAGAACTCTGTGATTATTTCATATTCCACAGATTGATAATTGCTAATAGGAAATTGAGAGGTTTGCATAAAAGAGTGCTTTTAGATAGTGGGGGAGAACCATTTGAAGTTGCTAAGTTTGCTAGTCAAACTCTCTGGGCTCTGAGCTCTTGGCCTAAGGGAGTTAATCAGTGACACAGCACTCTTTGGTTTCCTTAGCCAGGGGCCATGGGAGCTTCAAGGAACAAGTACCATTGTGAGACACACCCTAATACCTGACGTTTGGGCTTATTATTAAATTGAGATTAGAGTCAAACAAATGATCAATAATGTGCTGATAAGTCACATTTGCAAAACAAAATAGAGGGCAAAATAAAGAATGAATTGGGAAACAAAGTGAAAAATGTAAATGGTAGAATTAGAATCCAAAAACATCTTTAATAGGTGACCATGAGATGGAGATGAATTATAGTACTTGAAGAACATCTATAAGTTATGTTGAAAATACTGGAGGACATAATATATATATACTTGTTTAGATAGAGAATAGAATGAATTCCAGTGAGAAAAAGATATGCTTTCTCCTACAGCAAACAATTTTTTCTCTCATCACTTATAGAGATGACATTTTGGTTCTTGTTAGATGATAGAATGGGAAATCTTATCAGCTTTTTAAAGATAATTTAATATCTTTATTAACTAGATAACTAAAAATAATTAATATATTGATTTACAAAAAAAGGTCTTTAGAGTATAAGTGAGCTTCTGTTTGGTAGATAAGTATATATGTCACTTTGTTTTACTTTTTTCCAATCTGAATTCTTTCTGTTTTTAAAATCCTCACTTGAGGATATGTTTCTATTGATTTGAGAGAAAGAGGAAGGGAGAGGAGGGGAACGACCTCTCCTCCTGCTTGCGATTAAAGTTCATGAAGTTCCCAGGAAGAGACTGGCAATCACGTCTCTCAGGCTGCTGAGAGCTACAGCTAACCACATCCCCAAACCAAGGACAGTGGTTGAGATCTAAAATGTAACCTTAACGAACTGGAGGAGGGAGGGGAAACTGGGAAAACCAACAATCAGAAGAGTAGGTCAGAGACGTGGACAACAGTGTGAAGGACTTGTGATGCCCCAACTGCAGTGTCTTCTCTCCTAGCCCATCTGGCTTTGCTAGGCTGGCTAGACTTACAAAAACTATTTTCTTGAAGAGCCATTACCATGTTTCACATTTCACTGGGGTCCCTCATACACCTTTAAACATTTCATGTTTTTTTTTTTATTACTTATTGAGGAATAAAATTTGTTTTTTTTTTTTTATCTCAATTTCTAATTTATTTATTGTCGACAAAAGGTTTGAGTATGTAATTAACAAGAAAAACTCTAGCCAATAAAGACTGTATTGATTTAGTACATTTCATTATGGTGATTTCCATACTGTTTCTATATTACAGAGCCTTTTGATGTAATTATGTGAGTGGGAAATAAAAATTGCAAAAGGCTCTAAAGTTGGCAAGACATTTCCTCTTTTATTATCAGCATTTCATTAAAGGAAAACATTAAATGTCTTCTCCTTTTTGAATAATTCATATTCATTGGTATTATTAAATTTTTGCCTCTCAGCTTGATCTTCATTCACAAAAGCAAATTTAGGTAATGGCTTGGTTGGTGATATATAGTAATTTTAAACCACTTTTCATAAGGTTTAAAAAGAGTTAACCAACTTCCCTTTCAAAATATATTTCTCTGTATAGACAGACTATGTAGACATTAAATGAACATGATAGGGCCCCTTTACATGCAATATCGTACTAGTAGACAAAACAATGCTTTATGTAATTAGTGATATATATTAATGCCTGCTCCTCATGATGTGTTTTTTCATTACTACTGTCTTTGCAAGAGCAGTTTAGACAAAGCTAAAAATCCACAAGATGACATTGGTTAATACAGTGAAGATAGCTGAAAATGTAGAGCATTCACACAGGAGACGATGTATTGTAATGGAGATTTCTGTTCAGTCTCTTAGCAGAGAGCAGCCACTGTCTTTTGTATTTAGAAAGACATATGGATATATGAAAAAATTATAGAATAGGACAGAGTACATGGTAATCTAATGAGTATTCTGACTGAATGTTCTAACCTATGAAATTATCAGTCCATAACTACATGTTCAGAACTTATGAGCAACATTATCCTGCATTATATCAGTAAGTACATTAAAGGAAATAGTTGAAAGAATAAAGTTAAGAAAAGAAGCTTTTTACCTAAAAAGCTTCTCTTCAGAAATGGTAGATTTTCACCAAGCCACCTTAATGTTGAAGTGGTTATAAAAACCAAAAGAGGGTTCTAAAAGTAACTAAAAGTCTCTTAAGAGGTGCTTACTTTTCGAAGCTATTGCTGAGATTCACGTTAAGTTAAACGTGTGCAAAGAAAATGTGCAGAGAATGATTTTAATAATTCTGACTATGATATGATTTGAATTCTTTAGAGTTTTTTCTCTCCCAAAGTCCATATTAATAAAATGTTAAATATTAAATTAAGAGATATTAAAAGGAACATGTATTTCACTGAACATATCCTTTCCATTTATCAAGAAAAGCATTGAATTCTAGCATACATTGTAATAGTAAATTTTTCTTAGCTATTTTTAAGCAGTGGGAAGCTACTCTATCCATAGTTAAAGCAAGGAACATCTAAATTATCAGGGTTTCTACTTGGTTAATTAGGTGGTGGACATGAGATGGGGAGGAATATGATGTTTTGAGGAGATAGTAACATGTATAATGGCTGTTTGGAATTGTGGAAAGTGAACATGCTCAGGTAATATTGGCGTCTAGGTGCAATTTATAAGTACAGGTCAAATCACTGTCATGTCATGTAGACTATGAATCAGATTATTTATATATATATATAGAAGGCTAAGGGAGTAGCCAACTGGCCAGCTGGCTGACAGTTTGACTGGTCAGTAAGTATGATGTGCACTGATCATTAGGGGGCAGATGCACAACTCAGGAGCTGCTAAGTGATAGCAACTTTGCAGTGCCCTCTCCCATTCCTGGACCCCTTGGGGGATGTGAGACTGCCAGTTTCAGCCCTATCCCTGTATGCCAGGCCGAGGGACCCCCAGCTGCTGAAGGGACTCTGTTCACTCCACAGACACCCCTCAAAGTCTGACACTACCCCAGGAGTGGCTGGCCGGGGAGGGACCGCAGGAGGTTGGCTTCAGGGCATGTCTGGGCTGTCTCACCCAGTCCCACCCCACTGGCTACCTTCTAATTAACTTCCTTTCAATGTGCATAAACACATGAAACAGGCCTCTAGTCCTATATAATAAAACCCTAATATGCAAATCAACTGAACAGCACAACGACCAGTTGCATTGATGCACACTGACCACCAGGGGGCAGACGCTTAATGCAGGAGCTGCCCCCTCATGGTCAGTGCACTCCCATATGGGGAACACTGCTCAGCCAGAAGCCAGTCTCACATCTGGTGAGTGCAGCGGTGGTGGTAGGAGCCTCTCCTGCTTCCATTGTAGGCAGGTAGTAAGGAGCAAGGAGTCCTGTACTGTGAGAGGGCACAGGTCAAGCTGAGGGACCCCTCACCCCCAGTTCATAAAATTGCATGCACTGGCCACTAGTAAAGAATAATTATCTTGATCCTTCTGCTGACTCTTATTTTCTGTATCAATAACTACACTACTTTATATGGAAATATTTTAATGTATTCAACTATTTATCCCCAAATTTTTAAAGTTCCTTGACGATACAGATAGATATCATTTATTTAATCGTATGCTCTGCTTATTGCTATTCCTAGTAATGCCTTTAAAACAGCAGGCACCCCAAAACTATTTTTTGTGAACAACTGGTAGTCCACTGACTTAGGCTGTGTATGTAACATGTTGCACCTAAGAAAATGAATGAGATCAGTGCAAAATACAAATTTCTCTTAGTGCCACCTGCAATATTTGCCTAAAGACACTGATGAATATGTATGCACAGATTGGAATGATGGTCTTCAAATGAGAATTTGTCATTCCTTTTTCAAATGCATCCCTAGTAGAAGTGGCTCTGGGAGGATGTTCCTCTTTGATAAATCCCCACTTAATAACATGTTTGAGTTCAAACTGGATGCTTTAAAATTCCATATTCCTCAAATAGACACCTACTTTACTCCTTTCAGATTTTGAATCTGACGAGTCACTGGAGAGAAGATATGTTCACTAACATCAGATCAAAGAATAGGAGTAGCAGCTGCAGATTCTTTAATTCCTGTTTTAACTTCAATACATTTTTTTCTTCCATATTTCATTCTGGGCAGTAGGAAAAGAGAAGGGCAGGCTGTCTTTGTGTTTGAGAGGAATGGTGGTTTCCTTCAATTGTCAGCCATTATTGACACAATGTTGTTCTGTCAAACAGTGCAGCAAACTATTTTCAGGGACAGTATTTTAGTGAAACTTGATATGACAGCAGAGCATCATTGAAAATTCAGGGCAGAGAGGGCCCCTGTGAAGGCATCCTTGTGCATCAGTCCCTGCTGAATGTTGAAGTATTCCAATATGTAGAGAATAAGTCCACTTAGTCTGCAAAAGTACAAGTTTAAAAAGTTGTGTTCTTTTTCCTTCTACATACATTAAAGTGTTTGTATTCTTCAGCTGACCTTTCTGTCACAGTGTTATTTTTGCTCTCTGTGGTGGTGTTCTCTGCCAATTTAAATCCAATATTTCTGGTTATATCATTGCTAAGAATAAAAATAATCTCCCTCAGTCTGAGGAGCATTCATTTATAAGTTTTATACTAACAATCATCCCTATTTCTCTTCACATTATCCAGGCTGCACATTCAGTTACCAGGCACTCTTACATTCGGTTTCCCTTCTCTGTTTATCATCTTTGTTTACTGGTTGGGTTATACAGCTGCACCTATTAGCATTCTGGGCCCAATTATGACTTTATTTCACAATACTATGTTGCTTTAACAGGAAAATGAAATCACTGGCTTCTGATTATCACGTTAGTACTTGTGTGGCATGCTTCTTCTCAATAATTTCACAACTGCCATTTTTGTAAATCCCAAACCATTCCTGGCATAGTGTGTGTGTGTGTGTGTGTGTGTGTGTGTGTGTGTGCGCGCGCGCGCGTGTGTGCGCAAGCCTGCTCCTCTCACTCTATCATAGATGGATAGCAAGAGAATGAAGAGGAAAGTTAAGTTACAAGAAGGTCTGAAAGAGCATCTCAACTCTCAGATGGTCATTTATGGAGTACTGGTCAAGAGGGTGGGCTTAGGAAGATATGGACCTCAACCTGACCTCTGGTTCTGCCACTTACTTTTTCAGCAATGTTTGGAAGTAACTAAATTTGTGAGATATTGATATTTTTAAATAAAATGCCTGTTCAGTGACTGCAATTTATCATCAACTCTTTCTAAAGGCAGGTAGTATCTCCCACGCATTGATGTCCATTCACCTCTCCAGGTTCACCTCTCTCTGGTACCCTCTTCTTTATGCTGCATGAGACTTAACTTCATGAGGAACCTGGTACACGCTGTGCTGTTTGGTGTTTTCATGTTATTTCATCTATTTCCTCTGTTTAGTTACTCTTTTTATTTTTTAAATATATTTTATTGATTTTTTACAGAAAGGAAGGGAGAGGGATACAGAGTTAGAAACATCGATGAGAGAGAAACATTGATCAGCTGCATCTTGCACCCTCCCCACTGTGGATGTGCCCACAACCAAGGTACATGCTCTGGGACATGGGACCCTTGAGTCAGCAAAACGATGAACCAAACCAGTTAGGACTGCCTAGTTACTCTTTATCTTTGTTCCTCCTTATCTTCCTCTTCCTTTAAGACTAAAGTAGGACTTGATATGCTTAAAGACACCTTCTACCCTGACACCCCTTGGTGGGCTCCCTGTCCTTCTTTCATCTTCCAATTGCATCCAATGTATGTCTCTGTGATTATACTTAACAGACAGTAGTGTGAGCCCACAGTTCCCTGTCTGTTACTCCCCTGGAACACAAGCTCCTTCTGCCTATCCTTGTATGTCTACTGCCATGTTTAAAGTGACCTCTACCACTTTTGCTGACATTAGGGACATTCATAGAAATCCACCTCTGGTGAATGGCAAACAGACTGATATCAAGTCCTTCAGAGATATCCTAAGTATTTTTACCTTTTGGAGTCAAGAGTAATAATATACCCCATCCATCTGAGAGGGAAATCTATAAGCCCTACAAGGAGATATTCTAAAAGAACTAGAGGAGAAGGTATTAAAAGATGTGAATAACTGCATGTCCTGCCTACTCTTTACCACCCCCGACACTTTGCTCATACTTTTAACTTGATTCAAAACCTCCATACTTGGCCTTCTTATTTGCTCTCCCTAATTAGCTACTCCCTAGTCTGTGCTTCCAAAATGTGTGGTTCATGCCTCTATTTCAGCCTTTGCCACATGGCATTGCAATGATCTGTGTTTGTCTGTCTCCTCCTACTCAGTGTCTGTTTCCTGAGAGCAGAGAGGGCAGGCATTTGTCATTTGCAATTTGCAACTGCTATCAGGCCTGGCACATCATAAGAACTAAGTCAATATTGAATAAATGAGTCAAGTCAGCCAAGGGCTGTGTTTGGGTGAAGTGACTCACTATTACCTACTGGTCAGGAGGAATAGTGTGTATGAAAATGCATTTTAATGGGCAAAGAAATGAGAAGCTCTTCTCTATACTGGGTGTATTTGTGGCTCCTAGTTAAATGTCAAAGAGTGAATCAAGTTAACAGTGTTCCTGAGAATTTAAGGTAGGGAACATTTCTGTGTATGCAGGACTCTTATGTTCCTAATTTGAGTGTATTTTTTTTTTTTTTTTTTTTTGCAGTAAATAGACTCCGCTGATCAGGGTGTAAGACAATTTTCTGAACACTGGGCCCTCCCGCTGGTGGTGAATCTGGTGTAACAGTGGTGCTTGCTTCAGGTTCTTCCTGTTCTCACTTGCACTTTTTTAAAGTAGAATTCACCTGAAGCCAGTTTTCGCGCTGCAGAGCTCATTTCTATGCAAAATGATATCGCACATTAAATAGTCCCGAGAGCAGAAAGATGACTTGGAATGTATAATTTTAAGCAGTTCTGGCAGCACTCACTGAAGGTTGACACAAGAGCAAGGATCACAGGAAATGTAGGTGAAAAGGGAAATGAAAGGCGTGCTAAGGTTTTCCCATCACCTCAGTGCAGTCATACCCTCCTTTATCTTGCTTTTTATTTTTAAAAACTGGGTCAGATCCCTTAGGGAAATCTAAACCTTCGAACAAAGATTAGCGATATTAAGAATGATTAACTCTTCAAGGCCACCCGGAAGTTAATGTTGCAAAAGTGGCAACAATACAGTTTACTAAATGGTAAATTTTAAAGATGTGTTTCAAAGTGACATCCTGGTGCTAAAGGTAAAGTTGACAGATTTAATTCTTAAGTAGACATGTTAGCGAAGGGACACATTTCACACAGTGGACTCCCAGGCCTGCGGAGTTCATGAGTGAGTAATTGTGAATATGTAGAGTTGGAGGAAATCCCACATTTGATGGCATTAAAGAGTTAGGTACTCTGGATACAGGACAATTTTGGATCTAATTCAGGCAAAGACATTATTTATTTAAAAATCAGTTTTGACTGTCGACCTTTTCTTAAGCGTAGTCGCTGAAGAGAGGAGTGTGCCTTCAGCTAATTTCACATGCTGTGAGTTATGTAAATGCACACTGAAATGCAAAGGAATCCATGAATACTTTTAAATTCATATGTAGCCAAGTATATACATATAGATTGTCCTTTGTATTTGAAGGTGATGCTGCCATTATTGTCTCTGCTATTTTCTGTGTGTTCAGATCTGGCTGTTTGATTGGCAATTCCTACTGTGCACAGTCTGCATATGTGTCAACTAACAACTGCAGCCATTGCCTCGAGGGCTTGATTGCTGGGTTGTTCAATATTTATTAAGCACCCAACAAGTGCTAGGTGCTACACTGAATAGTGTAAAACTGCTGCTGTCCTCTAGAAATTCTATTCTAAGGTGACTAGTGAAAAGCATATAGTTTTTATTTCTTATGCAAGTTTGCTGACACTATGCAATTAGCAAAGGTAACCACTCACCTGATGTTGCTCTTCAGCAATATGTATAGTAGGCTACTAGTGTCTTTCCCATTCACTTGGAAGTGCTCAGATTAGAAGGCCATGCTTAAAGAAATCTACTATAAAGGCCTACTAGGTGTAAAGACCAGGAAGAATGATGTGAAAATATGATATCATTAGGGCGGAACAGGATGTGAACACAACTCTGGGTCAGAAAGAGCTTTTTTTTTTTTTTTTTTGAAGAGAACAGGTTTTAAGGTTTGGTCAGAGTAAGCTTTTGAGTCAAATTGAACAATCCCATATTTGGCCACAGCTTACAAGTTTGTCCTCATTTTTAATCATAGTATTTATGTTGCTAAAGATATCCCGTAAGGTAATAGTGGAAACCAGTTGACTCAAATGACTGTATTTGTTTTTCAAGTTTGGGTGCACTCTGTTACATTTCTTAAAGTAAAAAACAGAGCTTCTTTCCTCTTGGTGACAATGAATGGAGGTGTTATATGCTGCTGCTGACTTGGCTCCGACTCTTAGCGACACTATGAGTGTTGTCCACAATGTTCTGTGCACAGCAGCCCTGCTCAGCTTCTGAGGTTAAGGGCAACAGAGTTTTAAACAAGTGGAAGCAGTAACTAATAACTAGGATAGAGGTTCAAGGAATTGGTTGAAGTCTATAAAGTGCTATTTGCAGTCAGTGTTAACCCAAGCATATTGAAAACAATAAATCATTCAATGTATAAATAAAACCACTATACTTTTAAATGTTCTTCTTCAACTCAAACCTGAGATGCTTTGATCCTTGAGTTATCTGCAAGTAAAATAGGCAATATATTAGACTTTGAAGAGTTTTCGTATAAAACATGGTGAAAGATTTTGGGCATATTAAAAAATAGTATAACAGGTGGCATTTTCTTGTAATTGGAGAAAAAAGCATATTTAAATTTAAAGTTTAGAAATTTTCATTTTGATACTTTTCAAATGACAAAGATGTCATCTACGTAATCAAAATAACTCATTTTTTACATTCAAACAATCTCAAGGCATTTAGTTCAAAATATCCTTTTGATCTGATACAGAGAGTGCTAATACAATGTCTTTTCTGTAGTCGTAATTATAACAAAGTGGATATTACACAAAGAAGAGTCGGTCAGGACATGAGTAATAATATGTATTGACAGCCAACCTGCTTTCTCTTTTGATGATTTTAATTTTGGGGGAGTTAAGTAGATAAAAGTAAGAATACCACCACCCACTTTGCTACTACTCATCTAATAGCTTCTTACCTAATGGGAGGGATGTGCATTAGTTCTTTTATAACTGACTTAAACATTATCCACATTTTAGCATAATTATATGGTCATAATGTACCCTGTAACTATGTGGGCAAAGTTAAGAAAAAGTCAACTGTAGGTTTGCAGAAAATTCAGAAACCAATTAGAACTTGATATCCGAGCTGAAAAGTTCCAAAGGTAAAGCTGAAGAAAGTGTGGGTAGCAGGAGGAGGCGGGGTGACTCGAGGGGGTGTGAATCAGCAGAGGAGAAGAAGATGGCATGTGTGAACTGATAAAAAACAAAAACAAAAAACAGCATATTAAAATTTGAATAGAGAATGAAATCTTGTCACTTAAAATGTTTTCCCATTAGATATATATGTATATGTATATTCTGATTTTATGTGAATAATACATTATTATTTTTTAGGTAGGATTATTATTATTATTTTTTTTACTTCATTTTATGGTCACATTTCTTCTTAGTCAACAATTATGAATGAAAAAAATCAGTCTTAGTTCAGAGAGACATGGCAATATCCACATTAGAAATGTGTTAGTAGAGAATAATATATTTTATTCTCTCTTCTTTTCTTATTTGTATCAATAAAAGATTTGATCAAAATGCGATGCCTTTACTGAAATGACCAAACAATCATGGGCCCTGATTCTAGTGATTATTGTAAACATTATCTCTATTAAGCCTATCTCTTGGCTATGAAGAGATGTGAAGTTTTAAAAAATACACTGGCAATAAAAGAAGGGACCAGAGCTAGAACCCAGGAATCCAGGTTTTTTAATTATTTGTGTGGAGAGCTTTTTGCCATCACCCATCCTTCTGTTGAATTGAGTTCTTTATTTTTTTAGTTCTTTAAAAACAGAAATGCTTGCCTAGAGATGTTTATTATTTTGTCTTACCCAACCAATTGAAACACAAAGAATTTAGAATTCAATTATTTTGCTTTGTATTTACGTTTTCAACATGAAGAAAAGGTAGAGATACAGAGCTTGAGTCTCTCCATACATTCTATAGTTTAATGAGCTTTAAAGTGACCATTCCACCAAAACTGTGTACACAAAAAGGCTGAGTGAAAAGTAGAGAAAAACAGTTGTTTAAATCATTTCAAATATCCAGCCGTTAGCATCATGAAGAGGAGTGTTTTTGAACTCTGATCTACATTGACTGTGGGATTGTTGGACTCCTTTTAGTAAGAGCAGCCAGGCAGGAACAGATGAGGGTAGGTGGAGGGTGGGAAGGGAGGGTTCTGCACATTCCTCAATTCCGTAAGAGCCCGTGGGCTCTGATTCGTTTAATATGGTGGAGCCTCCTGGGTCTTCTCTTTTGAAGAAAGAGTAGCAGGATCGAATAAATTGGTGCAAAGTATTTAGATACATTTTTGCAAGTTTCTGCATAACTGCAATTCAACCAACACATCCCATACTTTATCTAGCAGTTAAATATAGTTAAGATTTTCATGGGTTCTGTTTTGCAGATAAGAAAACAGTGGCACTGAGAAATAAAGTCTCACAAAGAATCAGAGACTCAGCTGAACATAATTTTCAAGGCCATGCATTTCAAATGCAGTGCTCTAGCCACTAGACAACACTGCCTTTTCCATTCACTGTTGTTTATGTTTGGTTTAATAGCAGTTTTCAGTAATGCTTCCTAAATGACTGAAATACAGTTTTTAAAACCTGAATTGTTATTACTGCATTGTTACCTTTGTCTTTATTAGAAAAACAATCTTTTTTTTGTGTGTTTACCCTGTTAAGTGCTAATGTAAATAACAGCTTTTATTTAGCGTATTTTTGCTGACTGTTTTTACACTTTTCTGCTACCTCTAGCCTAACCATATTTGTCTCGTTCTTCTGCAAATCTTGGAATTCTAAATTAAATGAGGCTAGAATCTACTCTAAAGGGAATGGTTCCTCAGTGTTCCTGTTTTTCAATTCTAATTTAAAGCAGTCAACTCCCAACTTCTGCTTTCTCCAATTTCACCCCTGTGGCACAAATGCTTTGCAGCTCACGCAGGAGTAACTTTTGCTATAATTAAAACGATCTCATATTTGCATTGTTTGCTGAGAGACTATGGGCACTCTGTGTAGACACTCATCCGTTTGACTTTTACACAATATCAAAGGAAAACACGTCCTCTTGATAATCTCATGCCCGATACAGAACAGTTTATTTTTGTTCTTGATATGATCATTTAAAAAATTTTTTTTTCCCTTTAGCACTTCCTATTGCTTTTTATAAAATTACACTTCTGGTGATAATAAGCTGTATCATTCTAAGAAAAGTCACCAAAGGAACGCTGCTAGAGAACCATTCCTTGCCTCCCTTGTGGTACCGGGTTCACAGAGGGCACCAAGGGGCTTTCAACCTTCCCAATGCCTCCATCTGGATTCCAGCGCATGAGAGTCCCCACTCCTTTCACGTGGAAGCTGTCTCACAGCTGGGTTAGTGCTGCACTGAAGGCGTGGGTTCCGTTGACTGCGTACCCAGTAATCCCAGGAAACCAAAAGCAAATGTACAATCCTGAATACCCAGCGGTTGTACTCTTTTGATCTGGGCATAAACTTTAGTGTCTGCAATTAGGGCCAATGATCATTAGAGAAAGAAGACCTCACCTGCGTTGTGGATGACGAGGTCATTAGGTAGTCTCGATTTCAGAATAACGGAAAGGTAAATGTGTCAGTTCCTGAACATACAACGACCTTGTTTTCTGGAATCCTGTATAATAACAGGCCAGCGACCATAACGGCATAAGGACCAGAACAACCAATCGGCCAGTCACTATGAGGGGCACTGACCACATTTCGATCCCTCTCCACAGCCTGCAGGCTCTGATCGATGGATGGCCAATGGGGAACCACAGGAACCGGGGTGGGTGGTGGCAGCAGGGTGGGACTGGCAGCTGGTGAACAGGTGGAAGATGACCCTGATCATTGAAGGCTAGGACCCTACCAGTGCACAATTTTGTGTGCTGGGCCTCTAGTAATAGAAATAAAAGGCTACCACATGATGAATTTAAATGAATTTAAAGGTGAACCAAAGTGCAAGTGGAAAAGGTGATTGTTTTTCCTTTTCATCAGAAACATCACACAGGCTGCACTGGAGGTCTGATTTCTCAGCTCCCCCTCAGGGCCCACTGTCCTGGATGACACACAGGATATCTCTCCCAGGATGGGCGCTTGGTATCCAGGGGCTTCTCCCACTTTCACCTAAGCCAGCCTACTGAACACTCATTCTTTCCCTCACTGCACAGTTGCCATTAAGGACAGGACAACACCCATCTCTAATTAGAGCTGTCTTGGCATTCCTCTTAAGTGTCAGCACCTGTCATTTATTCATTTACTCACAAGAACAGTTAAAAACAAGAAAAACAGATGTTGTTGAGCTCCTCACAGTGTGCACTTTTCTTAGTTGAATCTCACCTAATTTCAAATGGGAACAAGATGTTCTTTCTGCTGTGGATGTTCTTCTATTGCTCATTTCTAATTCCTGTAGTTATCCCAGACCTCAGTTCAATGGTGTTAAAAGTCTTAAAATCCCCAGAAAACAATGTTTACTTGAGGACAAAACCTTTCTTTTATGAAGGTTAAAAGTCATTAAGAATGGATACTTATTCCTTAAGAGCAATTTATATTTCTTCAGAAATAAAAATAATAATAGAAACAGAATTGTATAGCACAAAGATTTTGTAATTGTCAATTTCTTACCCTATAAACTCATTTTTCAATAACTGCTATCCAATGTAATTTGATAGATATTATCAAACTTTAGTTTTCTTTTCTATGGGTATCAGTTTTTCAGGTAGTCATTCTGATTTCCCTGTTATTTGCAGGTTTGATAACCAGAGGGGATGTATTGCCTCCAAAACATGATAATTTTTGAGGAAGCACCCTAGGGTATTCTTTCTTATTGTCTCCTTCAGTGACCCATAGGTATTCAAATTTAATATAATAATTTAAGAAATAATAGAAACAACTAAAAAAGGGAATATCCAAGAACATTATAATAGCAATAGTTTGTTAAATACTATGCTCAGATTCTGGACTAGATTCATCCATTCAACAAATATATAGAAAATATAACTGTTCTCCAGGAATTGTTATAAACTATTGGGATATAAACATAAAAAGAAAAACAAAAGCAGACAGAATTTCCTACTAGCATGCTGTAGGTAAGCAGCCTCTACAATGGCTCCCAATGGTCCCCACTTGCTGATTTTCACCTCTTCGTGTAAAATCCTTCCCTTGAGTGTGGACTGAACCTAGTGACTTACTTTAAAAGAATGTGGCAAAAGTATCACTTCAAAGATGAGGCACAAACATGATGTGGCTTCATCTTGGAATTTCCTTTCTGTTGCTTGTTTTTTCTTAAGAATGCCAGCTGCTCTACTGTATAAGTTGCTTTATGAAAAGGTGTATGTGGTGAAACTGAGGAAAGCCTCTGATTGACATCCAGCAAAGAGCTGAGACCTCTGCCCAAGAGTCCACAAGGAACTAAGTCCTGCTAACACTGCATGAGCAGACTTGGAAATTCATTCTTCCTTGAGCCAGCAACTTCAGATAAGGGTGCAATCACTGCTGTAAGTTTGAGTGAAATCTCACGTGAGACTTTGAACCACAGGCACCTAGCTAAGCTATGACAGGAATCCTGATCCCCAGAAAGTGTGACAAAATAAATGTTTGTTGTTTCAAGCCACTATATTTTGGAGTAATTTGAAATGGTATGCAATAATAGATAATTAAAGAAGAGACATGGAAGAGAAAATAGGTAATAAAGAAGAGAGAGAGGTAGGAGTGGAAGGGTGATAGCATGGCCACAAAAGGACTCAATAGTGAACATGTAAGCAAAAAGCCTGAAGGAATGAAAATATTCAGGGGAAGAAGTTTCCAGGACAATGAAAGGAGTTCAAATTCTTTGAGGCGGAAGTAATTCTGTAAGATTAAGGACTTTAAGGATGCCAGTATGGCTAAAAAAGAACTAGTGAGAAAGAACTGATCAAAAAATGAGATCATAAAAGCAAGGAGAAGCTGTGTGTGTGTGTGTGTGTGTGTGTATGTCTTCTTTTTTTGGAGGAGACAGGTAGGCAGACATTTTAGTACTTGGGGTTCATTGTAAAGACAAGACCATAAATATTTTTATAGTTTTTAGTAAAGATTATACCACATGGAGTAACCAATCAGAGGCCTAGTTAAGCAAAGAGATGTAATGCATATCAAATATAATTTAATTTACTCCTTAGAACAACCCTAAGAGGCAGATATCACTAACTATACTTCAATGGCAAGGAATCAATCCAGAATAATAAAGGAGCCTGTCCAAGGCCATGCAGCTCATTAAACAAAGGATCAGAATTTGAACTCTGTTCTTCTGTCTACAAATTGGAATCATTATTTCAGAATAATATTCAGCATTATCTGTCCTCTCACCGACCAAGCACCCATATGTAGTACTTCCAATCATAAAGTAAAATAAAAAATAATGAGATAAAATATTGAAAGATATACAAGCTAAAGAAGAGAGAGAGAGACAAGTGAGAAATAGGTGACATGGATGGACGGAGGGGACTTACTTAATTATTCTCAGCAACAGAAACAGTGGAGAAGTACATGGTCAACCTCTTTTAAAGCCAGGAACATTAGACACAAAGAGAACAGCACATGTTAGGTGACTTACCTACTAAAGTTACTGAAGTTAATAGAGAGGGCGAAAATAGAATTCACTTTTTTGAACTTTCAATTTCTTGTTGAACCATCAGATAATGTTCCTTTCCTATTAGTTCACTTTTGTAAGGTAGCTTGCTAATGAAAAATGCCATTATTACCTTGCGGTTTTTCTTTTTTTAAAAATTAAAAAATTAAGACAAAAACACTTCTAAAACAATTATAATTGATTATGCCACCCTAGTACTTTCAGCTGCTGAAGTTCACCAAATTATAGTGCACTAATAAATGAAGGTAGTACTTCATTAAAGATTTTAGACATTTTCTGAAATAAGTTGAAATTAACAAAAGGATCTAAAGTATAAAATGCAAATCTTCTGTAAAATTATTTTCTATTAAACTGTTCAAAAGCCCAAATGATTAATACAGCAGTAAATTAGTAGAAATTTAAAGCAACACAAGTGAACTTTGCAATCAAAGAAATGAAGAGTTTTCACATATATCTGTATGTCCAGGCATTAACTTATTACACCCTATATGTTAGCGGATACATTTATATCTGTGTAAGAACATGGGAAAAATAATCTCTTAGCTCTCCTGAATCTATGCTATTTCTTTGAGAAAACTTTGTTATTAGGCGAATGAATATCTTTTCTTTTATAAAAGAAAACTTCCACTTAAGTAATCATAAGTAGGTACAGGCTGTGTTGATAGTTCCCAACATCCAATGCTTTTAATTCTTGCAAGTAATGCTGAAAATATCTTTAGAAATGTTTAGACAAATGAGGAAAATGAGGATCAGAGAAAATCTCTCTCTCTCTCTCTCTCTCTCTCTCTCTCTCTCTCTCTCTCTCTATATATATATATATATATATATATATATATACAGGGAATATACTAATTAGCTGGGCATCATGACCTCTCAGGAAGAGCTGCATGTGTAGATGGGTGGGAGGGGACTGAGTGCTGCCACCAGCCCCAGCAGCCATGGAGAGGCTGGGGCTGGGGGCAGGCCAGAACAGAGACACAACATACAGGAGAGCCTGCCGCCACCCCAGTGGACACAATGCAGTGGCTGAGGGTGTGTTTAGGTGGCCACCATGTGGCTCAGAGCACACCCCACCCCAGCTAACACAACTCAGGCAGCCGGCACTATTCAGGTCAGGCACGGGCAATTGGATATCCCTCTCACAATTCAGGACTGCTGGCTTCCAATTGCTCACCTGCTTTCCTGATTGCCCCTAACTGCTTCTGCCTGCCAGCCTGATAATCCCCTAACCACTACCCTGCCAGCCTAATTGATGCCTAACTTCTCCCATGCCAGCCTGTTTGCCCCAACTTCCCTCCTCTGCCGCCCTGGTCACCCCTAACTGCCCTCTTCTGCAGGTTTGATCACCCACAAATGCCCTCCCTTGCAGACCTGGTCCCTCCCAACTGTCCTCCCTTGCTGGCCATCTTGTGGTGGCCCATGTTGTGTCCACATTGTGGCAGTCTTCTTTGACCACCTGAGGGCAGCCATGTTGTATTGCAGTGATGGTCAATTTGCATATTACTCTTTTATTAGATAGGATTAGATAGACTAGAGGCCTGGTGTATGGGTAGGGGCAGGCTGGTTTGCTCTGAAGGGTGTCCCAAATCAGGGTGGGGGTTCCCTTGGGTCATGGGCTGCCTGGGGGAGGGGCCTATGGTGGTTTGCAGGCTGGCCATGCCCCCTGGTAACCCAAGTGGAAGCCCTGGTATATGGGATTTATTTATCTTCTATAATTGAAACTTTGTTGCCTGGAGTGGAGCCAAGCCTCCTGCTCACTTCATGCTGCTGCCATTTTTGTTGGGATTTATTTATATTCTGTAATTAAAATTTTGTAGCCTTAAGCAGAGGCCAAGGCAGGCCAGGGCAGCCAGAAAGCTTGGCTTCCTCCATTGCCAGGGAAATCCAAGCCTCCTGCTTTCTGTGGCCACAGCCATCTTGATTGGGTTAATTTGCAAACTTGCTCCTGATTGGCTGGTGTGCCTGGTTTGTAGGAGTATCAGAGGTGCAGTCAATTTGCATATCGCTCTTTTATTAGGTAGATGTAAATTTTGTATATCTAGATTTATACATGTCATTATTTTACATGTTATATGTTAAATATATATGTGTGTGTTATATACTTTTTGGGGGTATATATATATATATATATATATATATATATATATCTTAGTTTTATATCTATTCCCCAATGTTTTCCATTGCTTAACTCCCATAATTTACCTATTCTCTGAGTGCCACCCAGTTAAGGATTTTATTTTAGGACAAATTCAAAAAGGCTTATTTTTCAAGCACATTAGAAAGCTTGCTAGCTTAGTCCCTTCTCCAGTTACTCCTATGGAGCTGACTTTAATCAATGCCAAAAGAGACCTGATAGCACTAGAAATTTCTTCTAGTTTGTATGGTAATGAACATAAACGTATTCATTCAGAAATATTTGTTCAGTACCTACTATGTTCCAGGCTCTATTATAGATGTTAGTCATAGGTTGTATTAATATAGAGTAACTATTACTTTTTTTGAAATATATTTTATTGATTTTTTTACAGAGAGGAAGGAAATTAGAAACATCGATGAGAGAGAAACATTGATCAGCTGCCTCCTGTACATTCCCTACTGGGGATGTGCCCGCAACCAAGGTACATGCCCTTGACCGGAATTGAACCTGGGACCTTTCAGTCAGCAGGCCGATGTTCTATCCACTGAACCAAACTGGTTTCAGCCAAGTAATTATTACTTTTAAAGTTAGTTAACATCTTATTACCAATACATGCCAACTTGACATTTATTGAGAACAGAGTAAAATTGGGAGGAGAGTAGACAATTTTGGCTTATAAAGAAATCCTTAAAATCTCTATCTCTGAATTGGATTTGATGAGCCAATTTCAGATTAATGTAGTATGTTTAAAACATGTACAATAGTTATTCCTAAAATTCTGGCAATTAATAGTTTTATTTTTCTTTTACGTTTTCTCAGAAATTAAGGGACAATGACTACTGAGGTGTTAAGTCCTGGCAAATTAACCTCCCTGATTTGTGTGTACTTTTCACCCAAGTTTTTTTTTAGTTTACAGCATTCCTTAGATTGATTCTCATTTAGCTACAGACTATAATCAATTGCTCTTTTTTGTTTACTTCGTACTTCTCAGGATGCTTCATTTTCTGAGTAGAGTTATCTAGAAAGCCAGTAAGACCCATTACAGAAAAAAAAATGAATCCTCTCTTGAATGGGAAAAACTGCCATTAACCTAACTGCCATTACATTGGTTACACAGCAGTTTAGGAGGACAGCATACACAGCCCTAAAAGGCACCTATAGATTGATACAGTACAAGAAGGATGAAATTAATTCTGTTCCTTGAGAAGACTTTGCAGAAATTGTTATTTCGACCTGAAATAGTTTGATTCCCTGTCCAACTTACATCAGTTACTTTTCCAGCCTCTCCTGACCCTCCTTCACACTCAGTTAATAACCATTGTCTCTCTGTTCCATCATTCTTTGTACCAATATTGTTTACATATTTATTGTCCCCTATGAACATTTTATTGAAAAGAACCATGTAATGCAACATTATCCAACAGACGTTTGTAAAAGCAAGTGTGAGAGGATACAAAGGACAAGTCTTAGAAGAAGAAGGAGATGAAGGGAAAGAGGAAGGAATGAAGGAAAGATCGAAGGAGGGAAGGAAAATATATTGGAACTAGAAGCTTGGTGCACGAAATTCGTGCACAGGAGGTGGGGCATGTATCTCAGCCCAGCCTGTACCCTCTCCAATCTGGGACCCCTCAAGGGATGGCCAAATGCCCGTTTAGGCCTGAGCCCAGTAGGATCGAGTCTAAATGGGCAGTCAAACATCCTTCTCACAATCCAGGATTGCCGGCTCCAAACTGCCTGCCTCCCTGATTACCCCTAACCACTTCTGCCTACCAGCCTGATCACCCCCTAACTACTACCCTGCCAGCCTGATTGATGCCTAATTGCTCCCCTGCCAGCCTGTTTGCCCCAACTTCCCTCCTCTGTTGGCCTGGTCATTCCTAACTGCCTTCCCCTGCAGGCTTGATAGTCCTCAACTGCCCTTCCTTGCATCCCTGCTCCCTCCCAACTTCTCTCCCCTGATGGCCATCTTGTGGTGGCCATCATTTGCCCACATGGGGGAAGGATCTTTGACACATGTGTGTTGGGATGATGGTCAATCTGCATATTACTCTTTTATTAGATAAGATAGAGGCCTGGTGCATGAGTGGGGGCCAGCTGGTTTGCCCTGAAGGGTGTCCCAAATCAGGGTGGGGGTTCACTTGAGGCATGGGGTGGCCTGTGTGAGGGGCCTGTGGTGGTTTGCAGGCCAGCCATGACCCCCTCCAAGCAACCCAAGGGGAGGCCCTAGGATCTGTGATTAATTTATGTTCTACAGTTGAAACTTTGTGGCCTGGAGTAGAGCCAAGCCTTCTGCTTGCTCCGTGGGGACAGCCATTTATGTTTAAATTCTATAATTGAAACTTTGTAGCCTAGAGTGGAGGCCTAGGCACTAGGGCTACAGAAGCTTGGCTTCCTCCATTGCCCGGAAACCCTAGTCTCTGCTCTCTCCAGCTCTGTGGCTGCCGCCATTTCTGTTGGAATATATCTTCTATAATTGAAACTTTGTAGTATTGAGTGGAGGCCTAGGCCAGCAATGGCAGGATGAAAGCTTGGCTTCCTCCATTGCTGGGGAAACCCAAGCCTCCCTCCTGCTCTCAGTGGCTGCAGCCATCTTGGTTGGGGTTTATTTATATAATTTGCTCCTGATTGGCAGATGGCTTGGTTATGGGTGTGGCCTGATCAGAGATATGGTCAATTTGCATATTACTCTTTTATTAGATAGGATTTGGGTTTTAACCCTGTGTTACCTGTTTGCAGAGCTTTGGCACTTTTTTTTTTTTTGGCACTTGTTTTTTATGTAGTTTTCTCTACAGCCACAGCAACTAATTAACCTTTGAAGAATGTATATTTCAAAGGTCTACTTATTCTTACCGATTTTAATTAACTGATTAACAATTATTAGAGCTCAAATGAAAAAATTAAACATAACTTCATTTTTGTTCTACGATGTCTCTTATTTTAAGATGGGTGATGTCAAGCACTGAAAAATATTAGGTAAATTTAAAGAAAGCCTGTTTCATTAAAAATTCACAACAAGTTTGAAAAGTTAAAAAAATAGCTTAAAACCTTTGGTTGGAATAAAAATGATGCCTTCTGTAACTACATGGGGAATTTATATTGTAAAATTTATTCCCCTGTTTGGATAGGAATAACATATTTTGACCTATCATAAATAATTTATCAAATAGAGGCTACAGTGACTGAAACTTTAATTATTGGTACAGTCTCAGGGAGCATGGTTCTTTTTCTCTCATCTATTTACCCATTCACTCGTTTGTCATAGGCTGACTGCATTAATGGATTCTCTCTCATGTGGGTGCCCCCAGACATTTTCTTTTCAGCTCATTAGGTTGCTTTCCCAATTCACTTACAGCCAAATCTATAATCCAATGGGAATGTTATCCATCCGAAGCCTGAAAACTAATATTGTAATGTACTACATTCTGAAGTGTCCCACATTTAAGACATTCACAATTATTTTAATGCCTATACAACTTTTTGCTTTTATTATAAAACTAGAGGCTTGGTGCATGAAATTCATGCAGTGGGATGGGCAGGGGGATCCCTCAGCCCAGCCTGCACCCTCTTGCATTCTGGAACCCCTTGGGGGATGTCCACCAAGGGGTCCTTAGTGCTGTCGCAGAGGCAGGACAGGTTCCCGCCACCATAGCTGTGCTCACCAGCCATGAGCCTGGCTCTTGGCTGAGTGGTGCCCCCCCCCTTTGGGAGCACACTGACCACCAGGGGGAAGCTCCTGCTTTGAGCATCTTCCCACTGGTGATGAGTGCACATCATAGCAACTGGCCATTCTACCATTTGGTCAATTTTCATATTAGCCTTTATTATATAGGATCTGCATTCTATACATCTTTTTATTTATCAAGTATATCATTCATGTATTTACTTTTCTTCCAACTAGAGTGTGTGATAGTCTATTTCTACTTAACATGTGCTAATAGTATAGAATGCAACCCTAGATAAAGGGACAAAATGAAGGAGAAACCTAGCAGTGATTCAGATCCTTTTATTTCTCTGGGATGTTGGTCAATATAATTGAATCTCAACAGTTTTATTTTTTGTAACTTGATTTATATGGTTCAGTCATGTCCTAATTGTTAAGCTGATAATTATCCTTCATTTTATTCTATTTTATTTTATTTTATTTTATTTTATTTTATTTTATTTTATTTTATTTTTTTAGTAATTTGTGTTTTTACATCCCTGATAAATTTTATATAAAGTTATAAAAAATTGGCAGCTAGTTTGAGATTGAATTGACATGACCTAGAGCTTGTCATCTCCTATGGACACCAGTCCTTAGGCTAGGCCATCCTTAACCTCCCGTGACACCATAATACCCTTGCATGATATTATTCTACAATGTCATTATCATTTTTGATATTTTACAACAGCATATTATACAATCGTCCCAAATAAACTTCCAAACTAATTCTTTGAATGTTGGGCAGCAATTTAAAAAAGGATAGGAAAGGAATTAATCCCTTTCAGAAGGAATTAAGGCACTGGGAAGGCATACGAGCATTCTATATTGGCCCCTCTTGCCCTTTTTGCCAAGAGGGACCCTCTTCTTACTATCCAAATACACACAGCTGTTGCCTGAACTTTCAGTTCAAGTTGTGGCTAAAGCCTCTGGGCAGCTGGCACCATGGATCTCTCTCTCAACCAATGGTGTGAGCTGGGCCCTCTCTGGAGAAGAAACCTGGGTCCCCCGAGATATGTGATCAGTACCAGGACCCCGCCAGCAGGCGAGGGGACCCCAAAGCAGGTACTGGACGTGGAGGCCACAGGGGGGCATAGACTACAAAGGAGACAGAACTGAACCTCACATCACCCTGTTTGGCCCCGGAGGATGGCTGGTTAGCCAGAGATGGGTAAGATTCCTCAGGGAAGGAACAACCTAAGACAGGCACACTCGCAGAGGGGCCAACAGGAGAGAACTAAAAGGTCAACAGAGGTGGGGCACAGACCCTCATCCACAAACCTTCCAGGGGTTTGAATTCTCACCCCTCCAGAGGGAGATCTGCCCCCAGAGCTGCTTCGCCTCCCACACACAACTCATACGGGGACCCAGGTGGCAGACAGAGACTCGGCCAGCAATAGCTGCTCTATATCTAAATTCAGTCTATTACCAGGAATGCTCAGGACCTGCTCAAAATGCAAATATTCCTTTCCACTAATATTTACAGGGTAAACTAAGATTTCTGCTTGAGTATTAACATTGACAGTAAAATAGTAATTAAGTTTTCAGATTAATTTAAATTGGCCAAGTGAAATAAGTGAATAATCATCCTTCATTTTAAAGCTGCTAAGCACTGGGTTTCATTTTTATGAGGATAAATCGTGATAGTTTATAATGTTTAAACAGTGACAAAATAACTGAAGGTGACATTGAATGAATCAAAACACTGAAAAAGCTATTAACAATTTAGTTTTTTCAATGCAAGTGGGAATATTAATTCTATTTTCCAAAGATAATTTGTGGATGTGTTTAATAATATGAAAATACCTCAGATGCTGATGTATGTCTTTGCTGTGTGTTTTTCACCCTATCATCTGACATTGTTAACACAAGCATAGGTCTTTCTTAAGTCCTTAAATAGATTATTATATCAGTCAATTTATACAGAGGTTGATTACTTTGATCAATGAGAACAAAGTGAGTAGAAAAAATTCATACAAAATCCCATGGAACAGCAAACTTTCAAATCACTTAGTGATTCTGAGGGAAGAAAATAGTGATTTAACTTCTAGTTTTTGAAACTCTTAATACAATAAAAAAAGTAAAATTTTGATTTTGGATAAGACATTTTACATCTGTGGGCCTCAGCTTTTTAAGATGTACCATGATGTGTCATGTTATAAATTTTTTAAGGTTAGTTTTTGGTCTAAAATTAATTGTTATATTAATTATATTATATTATATATTTTATTATATCATTTCATATTCTATTTATAATTCAGTCATTCAAGAAACAATGGGGTTGTTTTGAACTGTACATGATTATACTTAAGGAAATTTTGAAATTTCATGTAAGAGCATCAACAGCAAACTTGAATTTAACAATATTTAACTAAGCTGCAGTGCCAACAACTTTCCACAATTATCTGACATGACCCTCTCAAAAAGTCTTATAAATGCATATCCTGCTAATATCCACAATGGTATAGATAAGGACACGGAGGCATTGAGAGCTTAGATAACTTTGTCAATTAACGAGGAGCCATGATTTGAATTGTGGCCTCAGACTTCAAAGTTTTGATATGGTCTGCTTCTTGGATCACAAGATACTGTTTGAGACAGTCTATTATTGGAACCCACTGTTTCAAGAGCCACGTACCGGGAGTCATCAATGTGAAGTCATCCTTTACACGAAGAGGATCTTTGTCTGATTTCATGGTATTGAAATTTAAAGAGGCCAGGTCATAGAGCAGCATCTCATTCCAGATTTCATAAGTGACAAGGTTTCAAATTCTCCAATGAAGAATTTGACTTTGGTGCTCTATCATGCAGAAAAGGTAAAAGTAAAAATATATATTTTAGTTGTTGGAGATAGTTTTTTTTCTTCTTTTTAAAAATTAAAAAGTGTCCTTATCCACCCATTTCTCCCACCCCCCTCACTCATGCCCTCACCCCCCTGATGTCTGTGTCCATTAGTTAGAGTTATATGCATGTATACAAGTCCTTTGGTTGATCTCTGCCCTTTATTCCCACTCCCCCTACCTTCCCTCTGAGTTTTGATGCGTACATCTTTCTGATTGATGCTTCTTTGTCTATGGATCTGTTTTTGATCACCAGTTTATATTGTTCATGAGGGAGATCATGTGATATTTATCTTTCTCTGACTGGCTCAAATTTCATTAAAAGCCTAAAATTATGGATAATTTCCACTTTCAAATACCATTCTCTTCATTCTTTGATTGTTTTAAAAATATTACATAGCTAATATTTTTACCTCATTTCTTTTTTTTAAAGTATATTTTATTGATTTTTTTACAGAGAGGAAGGGAGAGGGATAGAAAGTCAGAAACATCGATGAGAGAGAAACATCAGCCAGCCGCCCCCTGCACACCTCCCACTGGGGATGTGCCCACAACCAAGGTACATGCCCTTGACCAGAATCAAATCCAGAACCTCTCAGTTCGCAGGCCAACGCTCTATCCACTGAGCCAAACCGGTTTCGGCTTTACCTCATTTCAATTAATTCTATGCCTCCCAAATATTTTATTCCTGGGTTTTGGTGTGAGGCTGAATTATCTTCACAAATAGAAGAAAAACATGCAAATTGACTGCAATTCTAGACTACCACCAGCTTATCAGGATTGAGTATGCAAATTAACCCAACAAAGATGGTAGGCTAATTTGCATATGCAGGCATGGAGTGAAGACTGAAGGCTCCAGCCCAAGGGAAGGCTGAAGACTGAAGACTGAAGACTGAAGATGATTGAAGACTGAAGACTGAAGAGGCTTGGCTTCTCTGCTGCAGCTGGAGCGAAGGCCTGGTTTCCAGGTGCTGGAGGAAAACTGATGCCAGCAGCCAGGGGAAGGAAGGCCTATTGCATGATAGGTTCAACAGGCCTCTAGTGGAATTTATAAATTACAGCTGGGGAGGTAGGGTTAAAGCTTAGCATTAAATTAAGAAAAACATCACAAAATTTGTCAATTTTGTAATATTTTCTGATAACATATTGAGTACTTCATATTGGTGATCTAAATTTACTTATAACTACTGCTTTAATTATACTTGTGATTGCCACTTAACTTAAAATACATTATTACCATGAAAATTGTAATTAATTTTTTTATTAATTTTTCTGTCTTTTATGGATATTTAAAGCAACATCTTTAAGAAAATGCCACCTTCATTGTGGTATTCATATGTTTGTATACATAAGGATCATTTAGATTCTATCTAATGTTATTACAACAGTGAAGTAAGTTTTTAGGTGTTTAAAGAATGTTTGTAGTTTTCAAACTAGATTTAATATTCATTTTTCTTTCTAATGTAAATGTTGAGAAATGTCTCTGCAGGGTCATTTTTTTTTTCTATATCATGATGAAAAAGTCTAGCATTTAGAAATGCTTTCAGGTGAACTTACTAGTATATATAACATAAATTAATTATATTTTCCAAGAAGATAGTAGTATTTATGAAGGGTAATATGCCATTAGACATATATTTTTTAAAATTTTTATTTATTTATTTTTAAATTAATCTTTACTGTTGAGATTTTTATTGGTGTCCCTCTTCCCCCACCTCCCCATAGTTCTCCTCCACTGGGTTCCCATCCTACCGCAAGCCCTTACCACCCTATTGTCTATGTCCATAGGTAATGAATACATGCATATAAGATCTTTGTCTAATCTCTTCCTGCACCCTCCCACAACCCTTTTCCTTTGAGATTTGTCAGTCTGTTCAAGTTCCATGTCCCTGATTTTATTCCATTCACCAGTTTATTCTGTTCATCAGATTTTTTATTCACTTGGTTTTTTTTTCAGATTCAATTATTGGCAGATGTGTATTTGTTGTCACTTTTTTGTTCATACTTTTTATCTTTACCTTTTTCTTCTTCTTCCTCTTCTTAAAGAATACTCTTCAGCATTTCATATAATAATGGTTTGGTGTTGATGAACTCCTTTAATTTTTTCTTACCTGTGAAGCTCTTTATCTGACCTTCAATTCTGAATGGTAGATTTGCTGGGTAGATTAATCTTGGTTGTAGGTTCTTGCTATTTATCACTTCGGATATTTATTGCCACTCCTATCTGCCCTGCATCATTTCTGTTCAGAAATCCACTGAAAATCATATGGGTGCTCCCTTGTACGTAATTAAGTGTTTTTCTCTTGCTGCTTTTAAGATTCTCTCTTTGTCTTTTGCCTTTGGCATTTTAATTATGATGTGTCTTGGTGTGGTCCTCTTTGGTTTCTCTTGTCTGGGATTCTGTGCACTTCCTAGACTTTTAAGTCTATTTCTTTCACCAGATGGGGCAAGTTTTCTGTCATTATTTCTTCAAATAGGTTTTGAATATCTTGCTCTCTTTCTTCTTCTGATGTTGGTATGCTTGAAGTTGTCCCAGAAGCTCCTTACACTGTCTTCATATTTTTGGATTATGTTTTTTTCTTTTTTTTTATGGTTGAGTGTTTTTTTGCTTCCTCATATTTTAAATCATTGATTTGATTCTCAGAATCCTCTAGTCTACTGTTGAATCCCTGTATATTATCGTTTATTTCAGTCAGTGTATTCTTAATTTCTGATTGGTCCTGTTCCATTTTTTTTTTTGGCATTCTCACTAAGATTTTTGAAGGTTTCTAGAAGATTCTGGAGTAACTTTATAACTGTGATTTTGAAGTCTGTACAGTAGTTTGCTTTTTTTCATTTCTTTCATTTGTGACATATTTGTTTGTTTCCACATTGTGGCTGCTTCCTTGTATTTGTTTTTATGTATTGAGTAGCTGCTAAATCTTGTTGATTTGATACTGTGGCCTTGTGTAATGAATGTCTTATAGGGCCCAATGGATCAGACTCCCCAATCACCTGAGGTGGACACTCTTGGTGCACCCCTTTGTGGGCTACATCCGCAGTTTTGTTGTAGTTGAGCCTTGATTGCTGTTGGTGTCATTAGGAGGAATTGACCTCCTGGCCAATTGGCTGTGGGGACCAGCTGTGACTACGTGGGAATGCTGCTGTGCAGGAGACAGCCTTATGGAGCAGGACTTGTTTCAGTGGGGCTTTGGAGGTCACTGAGTCTTCCCCTTGAGGATGTCATTTATGGGATGGAAAGAGTTGTAATCTGGTATGGTCTCACACTGATGACTGGCTGTTGGGTCTCCAGGAAGGTACAAAGTCAGCCACTGCCTGGGGCCATCCAGTAGGAGCTACAGAGAGATCTGCAGATTCCTCCTCCTTGTATTGGGTTTGGAAGTGTCCAGATGAGGCCCAGCTGTGATGCTAGGAAGGCTAGTGCTGGTGCCAGGTCTTTGGTCTTTTATTGATAGGTTTGGGGCTACCTGACCCAGTTACAGCTTGTTTGACAGATTTTTAGCCTAATAAAGGACAGGTCATTCATATGCAAAAACCACTGCCCACAGCTTAGGTGAGTTTGTAAATTGTGTGGGGCGGGTCTCAGGGAATCACTAGGGCTGAGCAAACAGAAATGGCTGCCAGTCAGCCTTGTACCTTTGAGGTCCCAGCATGAGAACAATGATCACTGCAAGCACCTCCGTCTGGAAGAAAGCTGGCCCCGAGTTCCTGCCCCAATGCTAGACTGTCCAGTTTCTCCCTGTACGTGTCTGGGTCACCCAGAGCCTCACCCAGCACTGGAGCTCAGAAGAAGTGGGAGCTTGTAAATTCAGTTCATGGTGCTGGTCTTCTAAAGAAGCAGCAGTGTTTCCAGCAGCCTCTGTGTCACTCAGCCCCAATCCACACTGGTTTTTACAGTCTCTAGTTTTACTGCCCATAGGAACTTCTTTCCTTAGCTCTGAGTCCCTGGGCTGGGGGTCTGGTGTGAGGCTGTGATCTCTTGCTCCTCCATGTGGCCTCTGCAGAGACAATCTCCCTCCCTATTAAAAAAGCAGCACACATGGGTGCCAAACCAGTCTGTTTCGCACCTCTACACCTCCTGCCAGTCTCAGTGTGCTTTCTTCATTACTTCTCTAGTTGTAGTATTTCCATTCAGCCAGCTATCCAGAAGTTCTGGATGATGGTTGTTCCATATTTTAGTTGTAGTCTTGATGTGGTTGTGGGAGGCAAGCGAGTACAGGTGTTCACCTATGTCGCCATCTTAGTTCTCCTAGACATTTCTTACTCTTTCATTTTTAAAAAGTTCATTTAGAAGTAGGTATTTATCCCACCCCATCATCTATTTTCTCACTTCATAAGAACCAAATATCTCCTTGAGCTTGTTTCATTAATGAATATCCTATATAATAAAAGGGTAATATACAAACTGACCCTAATGGCAGAATGACCGCTGGACCAGTCAGTATAAGGTGCACTGACCACCTGTTGGTTCCTTTCCCCGGCCATCAGGCACCTATCATCTGATGGGCAAATGGGGAACCAGGGGTGGATGGTGGCAAGGCAGGGCTGGTTGCCGGCAGCTGGGGAAGATGTTCCTGATTGCAGGCCAAGCCTAGGAACCATACCCACACATAAATTTCATGCACCAGGCCTCCTCTAGTGTGTGTGTGTGTGTGTGTGTGTGTGTCTATTCATTTGAAATAACTCCTGTTATTTTTTAAAGTATCTAATTTCCCCCCCTCAATAATAGAAACTAAAATTTGTTCAAACTTCTAAGGTCAAAAGCAATCAGAGTCCAGCTCTTTGGTAAGATCTTACAGAAGTGAGACACAGACACTACTAGGGAAGAAGCCATTGTAGTCCTTGTATTTGACTCTGTTCCACAGCTTATGTCTTTTAAAATGATTTTTTTTCTATTTTCCTTCATGGGTATAGTACAAAGATAAGGGCACAATGGGATGCTGTTACCTTTACCCCTGGTCACTGGAGGGAGACTCACCTCTTTGACTGCAATGGAAAGGCTGAGGCTATAATCATTGTTTCTGTTAACCTTATTCTATAAAATTCACATGTCCTTCTTCTTTCCTGACTGTTGTTACCTTACTCTCTCCAGGAATACAATGTTGTCCTTCCTGCTCTGACTTTGGCTGATTTCCCAATAGGAGAAAATAGAGTTAGTACCCGTTCCCTGAGAAGGAGGGAGGGGACTCAGCAGTGTGCTTCCTTAGTTCCTTCAACCCTGCCAGGGATCATTCACAAAGGCTGCCCTGGAACCAGCTAACATTGTATTTTGTGATGAGTAATACCAGTGCCTCTGTATTCACATATAGCCAGACCAAGAGAATTAATACACAAATATTAATTATTTGGAGGTAATAATAATGTGTACAGCATTTGATCTGCATGTACAACTCCTGTTGATATTCCATTAAGAAAACAAAAACACATTCATAGTCAGTGTTTGCTCAACTTATTTTTAAAGAAGTGTGGGTGTCTTCTAAGGGGGAAGGTATAAAGAATCACTGCTTAATAAAATCACATGCTTGTGTATAGTTTTAATAGTTGAAGTTGAATATAGCCTTATCTTTGAATGCTATTAATGGAAAAGAATGCTAAATTACTACTTTTTCTATGTAAGCAAAATCTTCAAAATAAATAAATAAATTTGATCGGATTTTGCTTATACATTCTGGATCTGCAGAGCAATCAAAAGGTAAGAAAGTGGCCCACCCAGTGTGGCTCCATGGTCAAGCGTTGACTATGAACCAGGGGGTTATGGAGCAATTCCCACTCAGATCATATGTCTGAGTTTCAGGCTCCATCCCCAGTGGGAGATATACAGGAGGCTGCTGATCAATTATTATCTCTCATTTTGATGTTTCTCTCTCCCCTCCTCTCTTCTCCCCTCTCCTCCTCTCCCTTTCTCTCTCCCTTCCTTCCCCTCTTTTTTTTCTCTCTCTCTCATTTCTCTATGAAAGCAATAAAAGATTTTTTTAAAAAGAGGTAAGAACATGAGTTATAAAATCATTATCCCATATTAGAGGTCAAATCAAAGGAAGAAGGTTTTATGTACTTTTTCTAAGGGTGTGGGGTGACTGTGTTTTCCAAATGGTGTAGATTATTTTCCATTTGTCCAAGCTTTACTTTGTGGGGACAGTCAATGGGATTTCCAAATAGAGTACAGTCTTATAGTCTGCCTCTGTTAGCACTGGTAGATTCTCTTCCAGACTTCCCACTGTAGGTATGTAGTAGATTTTACATCTCTGTTTCAGTACAATCCAAGCTGACACATCTTCTCTCTGGAGAGAAGAGTGTGGCCTGATGGTAGCAGCACAGACTTCAAGAGCCAGGATTTACTGAGTTCTTATTTCAACATCAGGTTCCTCAGTGACTTTAGGCAAGTCACTTTCTTATTCCTTATGTTCCAAATCTGTAAAGGAAAGACTACAATGCAATGGTAGTGTGAACAGTGCTTAATGTTGGTAAAGTATTACAGTAATTCTAAATATTATTATCATTACTTTCACACAGTTGGGTTCATTTGAGCAATCTCCCATGAATGCAAGCGTGCTAGTTCATCAAACTATAAATACACATGGCATATATTTTCTGCAATCAGGTATATGCCAACAGTCTTATAAACAGACCACAGTCTAAAAATGTATTAAGGTCACGTTTTTAGTTTGAGATATATATTTCCTATAGAAACAGTGTCACTATTTATGTAGGCACTCCTCTAATGCTTTATCCATCTGGTGACATGCATTTGCAATAAAAATATTGGAAAATGGTATTTAAAAAATATATTTTTATCGATTTCAGAGAGAAAAAAAGAGGGAGAAAGAGAGAAATACCAGTGATAACAGACTCATTAATTGGCTGCTTCCTGCACATTCCCCACTGGGGATTGAATCTGCAACCCAGGCATGTGCCCTTGACCAAAATTGAACCTGGGACCTTTCAGTCCTCAGGCTGGCACTCTGTCCCCTGACTCAAACTGGCTAGGGCGATATTGGTTTTATTGAGAGGAAAAGATGATAAATTATTTTTACATTTCATGCTTAACTAAAAAAAATGAGAAAATATCTACAGAAACATTATAATTTTCAAGAAGCTACCTGAAGACACTGGTACACAAATCATTAATTCAACATTTATTTCTTCATTTATTATTTAAGAATAAGATTTGAGTATATCCTTTTGTGGAACATTCTAGGTGCTGAGAACACAGTACTGGCCAAAATGCAAAAACAAAACTGTATTCTCAAAGCAGGAGGAAGATGATAAGCAAACAAATATATATTATTTCAGATGAATAAAATGTTATGAAAAATACCAAAACAGGGTAAGGGTTGGGTGGTTGAGAGCTGAGGGTGTATTTCCCATGGGGTAGGACAGAAGCCTGCAATTAGGTGATATTTAATTGCAAACCTGAAAGCAATTGGAAAGCCAGGCATGTGACTCTCTGACAGGAGAACACTCCAGGCAGGGGGAAGAGCAAGTGCAAATGCTCTACTATAGAAGTGCTTTTGGCATGTCTGAGGAACAGCAAAAAGGTCGCTGTGGCTGCAACATAGTTTATACAGGGTTAGTGATGTTAGATAATGTTGGCGAAATTACAGAGTGTCTGATCACACAGGGCCTTCAGACTGGGGTAAACTCTTCATATTTCATGCTGTGTAAAATGTCAAGCAAAAGGAAGATTTGGAATCTAGGATTATCTTGTGATATTTTTCATTCTGGCAGTTTCCAGGGGAACTGATTAGGGCAAGTGTGGTATACTAAATAATGGTACCATGTCCATCTCCAGTAACGGTGAATGTTACTTTAGATGCCAAAAGGGACTTGGCAGATGCGGTGAAGGATTTTGAGGCAGGAAAATTGTCCTGGATCATCAGGGTGGGCTGATTTAATCACCACAGTCCCCATAGGAGGGCAGAGGGAGATCACAGTGAGTATTAGATGATGTGACTATGGGGAAAGAAGTTGGAGTAATGCAAATACGGGATCATGAGCCAAGGAATGCATGTGCCTCTAGAAGCCATAAAACACAAAGACATGGATTGTTTTTTCAGAGATTCTGGAAGTAACCAGCCCTACCGACACTTTAACTTTATTTATTTATTTATTATTATTTATTTATTTATTTATTTATTTATTTTTTTATTTTTTTATTATTTTTAATTTTTTATTGATTAAGGTATTACATATGTATCCTTATTCCCCTATTATCCCACCCCCCCACTCATGCCTTCACCCCACTGTTGTCTGTGTCCATTGGTTAGGCTTATATGCATGCATAGAAGTCCTTTGGTTGATCTCTCCCTCTTACCCTCACCCTCCCCAATCTTTCCTCTGAGTTTTGATGGTCTTCTTAGTCTCAGGATCTGTTTGTGTTCATTAGTTTATGTTGTTCATTATATTCCACAAATGAGTGAGATCATGTGATATTGATCTTTCTCTGACTGACTTATTTCACTTAACATAATGCTATATTAATTATTGTATCATAATGCCATATGCTAAATGAAATAAGTCAGTCAGAGAAAGATAAATATCACAGTTCCATCCATGCTGTTGCAAATGGTAAGATTTCCTTCTTTACTTTCGCCCAGTGAAAGTAATTACAGACTTCTGACAGTCTGAACTATAAGAAAATAAATTTATAGTGCATTAGGCCACCAAGTTTGTGGTCATTTGTTAAAGCAAATGAATACAGGGTACAGAATATGAGGTTAGCTAAATGGCTGGATTCTGGTACTAGAGTAATGATGATGGAAGTGGTGAGAAATATTAACTAAGGTTAGAAATTTGTTTTGAAGTTTGTGCTAATATGATTTGCTTATGAATTGCATGACTTACCTGGAACGAAAGTGATAGGGAAGAAGTGACAGATTTGAGTGGAAGAAAACTGTTGTTATATGGGGTGAAAACGAAGAAGCAAAATGTATGTTTAGGGGATATGTATAACATAAATATATATAATATAAGGTTTTTATTTTTATTTTTCCAGATCCAGCATGCTTTTGCTCAATTGCTAAAAGGTGTACTGGAAAATACTCCTTAACATATTTTATTTCCACACAAACATTCTGACAGGTAGGTAGGTAAGTGGTAGTAGTAACAACTAGGTGATGGGAACAGGATTTATTATCCTTATTAAATAAATGAACATGTTAAAGCTAAAGAGTGATAAGGCAATACATTTATAACATTGCCACCATTAAAAAATCAACCTAGCCCTGCTGGCATGGCTCAGTGGTTGAGCATCAACATATGAAACTGGAGGTCATTGTTCCATTTCTGTCTAGAGCTATGCCCGTGTATGGCTTGATTCCCAGGGCGGGCATGTGGGTGGAAGGCAGCCAATCAATGATTCTCTCTCATCATTGATCTCTCTCCTTCCTTTCCTTTCAGAAATCAATAAAAATATACAATTTTTAAAATCAACCCAATATTCTGGTTTAATATAATATACATGAAATCTGTCTGTGTGTGTTTTTAAGGACATTTTCCCCTCTGACTGCTTCTTTTTTAAAAAAAAATATTTTTGTTTATTCATTCATTTATATTTTTGTTAGTCCTCCATGGAGAATATTATTACATTGATTTTTAGAGAGAGTGGAAGGGAGGAACCAAAAGAAGAGAGAGAGAGAGAAACATTGATGTGAGAAAGACACACAGATTGGTTGTTTCCTGCAATCCAAGCAGGGTTGGAACCTGTAACCCATGTACATGCCCTTGATCAGGAATTGAATCCCTGACTCTCCAGTGCACTGGCCATACATGCTCTTGATTGGCTGGTGGGTGTGACTTGTGTGTGTAGTGGAGGTATAGTCAATTTACATATTATTCTTTTATTAGATAGGATTAATTATTGTATCATCAGGAGCAAGTATCTAACCACTGAGTAACATTGGCCAGGGCAAAACCTACCTTTTAAAAGATGACATATGCTCCTCTTGATTGATAGCATCTTAACACAGAGTAAACTAAAAGTAGGTTTACAGTTGTTCTGTATGGAAAATAATACAATAATTAATCCTAATAAAAGAGTAATATGCAAGTTGACTGTACCTCTGCTACACACACATCATGCCCACAAGCCAATTAGGAGTATGAAAATTAACCCAACCAAGATGGCTGTGGCCATGGAGAGAGCAGGAGGCTTGGGTTTCCCTGGCAATGGAGGAAGCCAAGCTTTCCTCCCACTCTGGCCTGCCTTGGCTTCCACTTACAGCTACCAAGTTTCAATTATAGAAGAAAAATAAATCCCAGATACCAGGGCTTCCACTTGGGTCACCAGGGGATATGGCCAGCCTGCAAACTACCACAGGCCTCTTACCCAGGCTGCCCCATGCCCCAAGAGAACCCCCACTCTGATCCAGGTCACCCTTCAGTGCCAACCAGGTGGCCCCCACCCGTTCATCATGCCTCTATCCTATCTAATAAAAGAGTAATATGCAAATTGACCATCACTCCAACACACACAATGGCTGCTCCCATGTGGTCAAAGATCCTGTCCCCATGTGGACACAAGATAGCCACCACAAGATGTCCAGCAGGGGAGGGAAGTTGGGAGGGACCAGGCCTACAAGGGAGAGCAGTTGGGGGCAATCAAGCCTGCATGGGAGAGCAGTTAGGGGTTGCCAGGCTGGCAAAGGAGAAATTGGGGGCGCCCAGGCCTGCAGAGAAAGGCAGTTGGGGGGGTCCCAGGCCTGCAGGGGAGAGCAGTTGGGGTGACCAGGCCTGCAGAGGAGGGCAGTTAGGGGCAAACAGGCTGGCAGGGGAGCAATTAGGCATCAATCAGGCTGGCAGGGGATGATCAGCCTGGCAGGCAGAAGTGGTTAGGGGTAAGCAGGAAAGCAGGCAGGCAAGCAGTTTGGAGCCAGCCATCCTGGATTGTGAAAGGGATCTCTGACTGCCCTTTTAGGTCTGATTCTACCTGGATCGGGCCTAAACAGGCAGTCAAACATCCTTCAAGGGGTCCCAGATTGGAGAGAGTGCAGGCTGGCCTGAGGGACACCCTCCAGTGCATGAATTTCATGCACCAGACCTCTAGTAAATAGGAATACCAGAATAAAATGGGTTTCACATAAAACTGTAAACCTACTTTTGCACCACCCTGCATTTTTCTCTGGATTTTTGTCTGAAGCAAATGAAAAACTTGAAATTCAAGTTTGACATGTTATGTAATGATTTACTTTGAGACATCATGAATATTTACTAAAAGTTAATTAAATTTATTGGAGTGAAATTGGTTAATAAAATTATATAGGTTTCAAATGTACAATTCTATAATACATCATCTGTGTATTGCATTTTTTATTAACCACCTGAGTCAAATTTCCTTCCATCATATTTTACCCCAATTTACCCTTTTCTACATCACTTAACCACTTTCTTTCTGATAATGAACATTTTTAACTTGCAGATAATAAAAAAAATGAGGGCCTAAAGCAACCATTAGAAAAACATACATAATATTTAAGTATTACTTCTCAGTGAAAAGGTGATTTTAAAATGCATTAAGATGATACATTGATTTACAGATATATGGTAAAAACTGTACAAACCAACTTTGTGTCTAATTTGCTATTAAAAACCAATTTTGTATATTTTTCCTTGATGCCCAAAACTCCAAACTGGGTTTATAATCTGGATTGTTTTTTAAAGTTTATCACGTACTTCCTGTATGCTAAATATCACATTAAGCAATATATGTGAAATGGCTCACTTAATTCTCAAAAATGCTTACAGTTATAATATTACCACTTTGTTTACTATTGCTGCAGAATCTGTAGCACTTGTGTCAATAAATAGTCTCACAAAATTCCTAGATAATTAGTCTCATAGAACATTAAATGGCTGACATTATCCAATTAATGAGTTTAATTAATATGAAGAGACATTCATTTAGTTGATTATATGTGCAGTTGGAAACTGCCCTACTTTAACTATAATGTTGAATTTCCAATTTTTGTTTGTCAGATGGTTCTCAAATGCCAAATACATGGTGAATTTCTGTGTTTCACTTACTCAATTCCAACTTGGATTCCCTGACATTTCTATACTTCCTGCTCTTGCACTATCTTCACCCTGCAGTACAGTTATCTATTCTGAAATATGTGACTCATATCTTGCAAAATTCTCTACCACATTGCTGGGAAGGGGCTCCTCATTTCCTTCCATTATTTTCTTCAGTCATTGATCACCATACCCCCTCTTGTCACCCACCAATGTAATTTTTAGCCCCCCCCCCATTTTCTTTCATGTAATGGAGTCATCTCCCACTGATATGCAGATATGTTCCAAACAGGGCCTATCAAAAGGGCCGCTATTGAAGTGTAATTGCTATCCTATTTAATCTATACCATGGTATTATATACACACCATTCTTATAGCCTTGAACAGTGGTCAGCAAACTGCGGCTCGTGAGCCACATGTAGTTCGCGAGCCGCAATTTGCTGACCACTGGTCTAGAACATCAAAACCTCTGCAATATATCTGAAATAAATATACTGCTTAACCTATATATTAACAACTCTGATATTGAAGTGTAATCAGCTTCAAAGCAGTGTTGCTTTTTACAGCTTTAAAATTATAATGATATAAATGGAAAACTTTGTAGCTATAAAGATGAGAGAGAGAGAGAGAGAGAGAGAGAGAGAGAGAGAGAGAGAGAGAGAGAGAGAGAGAGAGAGAGAGAGAATCCATATTACTAGAAGAGTTCATGTTAGGACACAGGATTGGTTTCAATAAAGAGTGCTTCCAAAAGAATATAGCTTAAACAAACATTTATTTATTTTTCTAAGTAACTAGTTAGGAATGGTATGACAGTTGGATGGTATCAGAAATTCTTGCTGTTTCCACCTTCTTGCTTCTCTGTTGCTAAAGTTTGTTCTCATACAGATGACCGAAATGACTTCCCATAGTGTTTATAGGCCAGTTGATGGAACGAAGAGGGAGGAGGAAGATATATTCCTTCTCTTTAGGAGCACATTTGGAAGTTGCACATATCACTTCTCTCGCATTTCATAGATCAGCACCTACTCTCATGGTCATGTAAATGTAAAAGAGGCTGCTACACCAGGAAAACTTTAGATAGATTAACCTATGTGCAGCAAAAACTTCTGTTTCTACAGAAAACAAACAAATAAACAAAAGCAGTTGTTGGCAGGATAACTATTAGTCTTAGCCAGGGAGAAAACTATGAACATTTCTATATTATGTACCATGAGATTTTCTTGCTTTTGTACTTTCAATCTTCCCTACATATAATGTCCTTTACTCCCAATTCCATTGTCAAAGTCAAACTCAATCTTTAAGGCCAAACTCTCATTTATCTCCCTTTTGAAGCATACTGTGGTAGAGAAAGTAATGTTTATCAAATATTAAATCTATTTGTCTGTATTTCCCAGCAGTTTTGTAGTGGAATAGGGTGTGAGGGGTGGGGGGTGTGTGTGGAAAGACTTTGACTAGTTCTGGCCAATGGACTGTAGGCTGAAGTAATGAGGGCTTCCTGGTTTAGTCCCCTGTCAAGGTCAATGTGAAGGCTACAGACAGTGGAGCCTACTGCAGTCTGGATTCCTGACTGGTGACACAACCTGTGTTTGAGGTTGTTTATTATTTCAATAGTGTCAATCACTTACTGGGTCTTTCTCAGACTTGATTGCCTTTTATTTCACACACACACACACACACACACACACACACACACACACACACACACACACATCATTCTCTCTCTCTCTCTCTCTCTCTCTCTCTTTCTCTCCACTGAGTGGCCAGATTATTCTGATCTCTGAACACATAATAATATGACCACTCAGAGCCGAGACCGGTTTGGCTCAGTGGATAGAGCGTCGGACTGTGGACTGAAGGGTCCCGGGTTCGATTCTGGCAAGGGCTGATCGATGTCTCTCTCTCATCGATGTTTCTGACTTTCTATCCCTCTCCCTTCCGCTCTGTAAAAAATCAATAAAATATATTTAAAAAAATAAAAAATAAAATAAGTGGGAAATTACATTAAAAAAAAAATAATCTGACCACTCAGTATATATATGAGTTTTACACTTGTCACATTATGCCTTTTTGTGTGAGTATTTCTGGTTTCCTGGGAAGATCTGTGAGTTCCTCAATGGTATCTGGTATACAGTAGAGCTCAGGAAAGGGTAACTGTCTAAATAATTTTTAAAAACTGAACGTGGAAGTAAGAAGTGAAGAGGTATCAGAGAAGATGAGACTTAGAATGAAAATAGGAAAATTTTATGCAGCAAAGGTATGGCAGTAATAAATCAGATGCCTATATTTGGCTAGAAGATAACATTCCCTTTATTGGCCTCTGCGTGTCTTTTTGAAAAATTTCAGATGAGTTTATCTTTCCACTAGTTCTTATTGAATAAAATATCCACTTTTGAATGTAGCAGTTCCTTCTTTTACAAATGTTAAAACTGCTTTTGTTTTAAAGGATTGTAGTAGAATTTTACAGTGTGTTTAGTGCTATAAGTGTTTGCTACCAAACATATTCTAAAATTATAATCTTTCTGAAAAGAAGTACAAAATAAATGATTTAATATTATAAATAAAAATATTATACTTTGTGGGCCATCTTGCCTATTACTCACCATGACACAATGATTTAGAAATTATCATCATTCCCATTTCCCAGATCCATATTTTTATGGAACCATTCAATATATTGTGCAATTACTTGTTTCATGCAATAATACCTAGATTTACTATAATATAAAATCCAACATTTGAGGTTTAAAAACATTTCTGCTCATTACCGAATATATTTCAATTATTCAGTTACTTTTTCCTTTATCAATAATAATTATTACATTTCTCTACTTTGACTTCTCATTTGGATTTAAAATCTGAACTACTTTCTAAGATCAACATACACATTGAAAAGTGCCGGGCCAGGGTCTGAAAGGGCTATGCTAAATTGTTTATCACACTGAAGCAGTTACTCAAGGGTAGTCAGAAAAGCTGAAAGAAGTAACCCAAGAAGTTAAATTGATCTTTGTCACAAATTTTTAAAAGGAGCAAAGAGCCCTAGATTAGATAAAAACTTGCCTGAGTTTATCTACTCCCTGTATGTAAGTGGGTTTTATAACTTGTATTTACTTAGATAATGTAGTAGGAGACCCACAGTTTAAGTTGATGTTTTATCAACAGCAACACAGTTGTTTAAGGCTAAAATTAAATGAAAGAATTTGGAGCTGCTTTTTAAGTCAGAGTTGAAGAAAACATTTTAAGCAACTGAGATGTAATTATTTAAACGTAAGATTGTACAAAAGAAGTACATCAGTCATTTCTTTTGGTTTCTTTTTCACATTCATTTTATGTGACACAAGAATTGGCCCTCATCCTTATTTACATCTATCCTTTCTATTTTATAAATGTATTGTAGGATGGTGAAAAATTATTATTTGTAGCATTTCCTCAGAGAAGGGAAAGGGAGAATGGTCCAGGTTTGTTTGCTGAACCCAACAAAAATTACTCGTGCATATTTTAGAGAAGATTTTGGCTCTTTGCCACAAAAGTTCAAGTGACCACTTAGGACTTCTTATTGAGAACTACTGTATGCAAACACATGAGCTGTGGATTGATTCTTACTTACTTATCAGACCACCAACTTTGCCAGTGCCATTAGCTGCAATACAATCTTGGACAATGTGTGAAACCATCATAATCTTCTGATCTCTCTGGTATGTTTCAGAACATCTATGGGAGGCTCAAAAGTAGTACATATACTAGTAATTTCACACTTATGTGTCAGGTTGATGAAAAAAGTGGGCTTGTTACAATGCTGTCAGAATTATAATTCAAGTGAGAAAACCAACTGCATATTAAATTTAAGGATGAACAATAGTAACTTGAAAGCCATAATTTCAAGGTTTATTTCTGCAGATATTGGTGTATGGCACCAAATTATTAAATCTAGCACACTACAAAAGTGAACCCATGAAAAATTTACATAGGAATAAGAGAGTATTATAGAGTTTGGAATGTGCAAAAAATGTAAAGTATTTTCATAATATTAAATATTACAAAACATCAATTGAGCAATAGTTTTCAAATAAAATATCCACCTAATTTTTATATAACTTACATATGTGTAACCCTCACATATATGTACAAGAAAGTACTTCAATGAAGAAACAATCTTAGGCATCAGGTAGACACTTGTTAGCTTTAGTTGTTTATGCATATGATTAGCTAATGATACAACATGAAAACTACCTTTAGCACACAGAATTTTCTGGGTAAAAGAAGTAGTGGAAGATTTTTATAAGTAATACTCTGCCTAAAAGTTCTTTTCTTTATACCCCAAACTAGGAAAATTTATAAATCTATTTAATTATAAAGTCAGCAGTGAAGAAAGTGTATTACTAAATTAAAATATAAGATGGCATGGCAGGCATTTTTGCAATGGCAAATAGAAAAAACATCTACTAAAGTAATGTAGTTGACAAAAATGTTAAAGTGTAGATCCTGGATCAGAAGACTTAATATTGTTAAGATGCTGCTATTTTTTCAAATTGACCTACAGATTCAGTATAATCCCTATCAAAATCCAAAGTGCCTTCTTTGTAGAAACTGACAAACTGATTCTAAAATTCATATGGAATTATAAGAGACTAGAGGCCTAGTGCACAAAATTCATGCACAAGGAGGGGGGGGTATGTGTCTCAGCCCAGCCTATACCCTCTCCAATCTAGGACCCCTTGAGGAATGTCCAACTGCCCATAGGCATGGTCCCACCCAACTGCTCTCCCCTGCAGGCCTGATTGCCCACAACTTCCCTCCCCTGCTGGCCATCTTGTGGTGGCCATATTGTGTCCACATGGGGGCAACATCTTATGTGTTGAAGTGATGGTCAATTTGCATATTACCTCTTTATTATGTAGGATTAATACTAGCCAACACAATCCAGGATAAAAAGAACAAAACTTACTACAAAGCAATTGTAATCAACACAGTATAGTGCTGGAACAAAGATATATGGAATTGAATTGAGAGTTTAGAAATAAACTCATACACTTATAGGTAATAAATTTTTGTCAAAGATATCAATACCACTCAATGGGGAATAATATTTTTTTCAACACATAGTGCTGGTACAACTGTATATCCACATGTAAAAGAATGAAATTCGATTCTTATTTTCACCCCATATGAAAAAATTAACTCCAAATGAAATAAAAACATAAATGCAATAGCTAAGATTTTAAAACTTGTAGAAGAAAACAAAGGAGTAAATCTTGAATACCTTAAATTTAGAAAGTATTCTTAGATATGACTCCAAAAACATGAGTAATGAAAGAGAAAAAAATAAAACTTCATAAAAAAACTTTTGTGCTTCAAAGGATACCATCAACAAAGAGATATATGCACCTCTATGTTTATTGCAGCATTATTTACAGTATCCATGATATAGAAGTAGCCTAGGTGTCCATCAGTAGATGAATAGATAAAGAAGTTGAACATTACCCAACAACAACAAAAAAATGAAATCTTGCCGTTTATTACAATATGGATGGCACTAGAGAGTATTATGCTAAGTTAAATAAATTGGGAAGAGAAAGAAAATGCCACATGGTTGCACTTATATGTGGAATTAAAGCAAAATAAAAACAAAAATAGAATCAGAAACAGAGGCCAAAGTCATGGTTACTAGAAGGGAAAGTGTGTGTGTGTGTGTGTGTGTGTGTGTGTGTGTGTGTATGTGGGGGGTGAGGGGGTAGGTGAACATGAGAAGGGAAATATAATGAATAAAATTGTGATAAGTTTTCATGGTGACCAGATGCCTACTAGAATTAGTAGGCGAACATATTGTAAGGTATAAAATGTTGAATCACTATAATGTACACCTGAAACAAATGTATAAGATTGTATACTAACCATCCTATCTAATAAAAGAGTAATATGCAAATTGACCATACATCCAATACACTCACAAGCCACACCACCAGCCACTCAGGAGCAAATAAACCTCAACCAAGATGGCTGCTGCTCCATTGCCAGGGAAATCCAAGCATCCCTCCTGCCCTTGTTGGCCTAGGACTCCACTCAATGCTACAAAGTTTCAATTATAGAAGATACATAATCCCAACAGAAATGGCTGCAGCCACAGAGCTGGAGAGAGCAGAGGCTAGGGTTGCCCAGGTGATGGAGGAAGCCAAGTTTCTGCAGCCCTAGAACCTAGGCCTTCACTACAGGCTACAAAATTTCAATTACAGAATTTAAATAAACCCAAACAGAAATGGCTGTTGCCACAGAGTGAACAGAAGGGTTGGCTCTGTTCCAGGCTACAAAGTTTCAATTGTAGAACATAAATTAATCCTAGATCCCAGGGCCCCCATTGGATCACTGGGGGTGTGTGTGGCCAGCCTGCAAACCACCACAGGCCCCTCACCCAGGCCACCCCACACCCCAAGGGACACTCTTCAGGGCAAACCAGCTACCCCCCACCCATGCACCAGGCCTCTATCCTATCTAATAAATGAGTAATTTGCAGATTGACCATCACTCCAACACACAAGAGGGCTGCTCCCATGTGGTCAAAGATCCTGCCCCCATGTGGATACAAGATGGCCACCATAAGATGACCAGAGAGGAGGACACTGGGAGGGACCAGGCCTGTAAGGGAGGGCAGTTGGGGGCAATCAAGCCTGCAGGGAAGAGCAGTTAGGGGTGACGAGGGTGGTAGAGGAGGGAAGTTGGGGCAAATAGGCTGGCAGAGGAGCAGTTAGACATCAATTAGGCTGGCAGGATAGTGGTTAGGGGGTGATCAGGCTGGCATGCAGAAGTGGTTAGGGGCAATCAGAGAGGCAGGCAGGCGAGCAGTTGGGAGCCAGCAGTCCTGGATTGTGAGAGGGATGTCTGACTGTCCATTTAGGATTGGGCTTAAATGGGCAGTTGGACATCCCTCGAGGGGTTCCAGATTGGAGAGGGTGCAGGCTGGGCTGAGGAACATCCCCAACCCCTGTGCACGAATTTTGAGCACTGGGCCTCTAGTATTTAAATAAAAGCCAAATAAATAAAATAAAAAAGAAAGTGAAAATACATCCCACATAATGGGAGAAATAGTTTCAAAACATTTTTGCTAAGGGATGTTTATCTAGACTACATAAATAACCCTTACAATTCAATAATTAAAAAGACCTCAAACCCAGTTAAAAAAAATGGACAAAAGATCTCAATAGACACTTCTTTCGGAAGATACAAAAGTAACCAATAAGCACTTGAAAGATATTTAACATCATTAGCAAGAAAGGGAATGCAAATCAAAACTACAATGAGAAGCCACTTTACACCCATCCAGACCACTAGTCAGGTAATTAGTGCTGTTCACTACATGGAGAAACAAAGCCCTCATATTCTCCTGGTAGGAATGTAAAATGGTGCAGCTGCTTTGGATAACAATATGTGAGTGCCTCAAACAATTAAACAGAGTTACCATATGATCCAGCATTTCATGGCTAAATATCTACCCAAGAGAAAAAGAAACATATATCCATACTAAAACGTGTGTGTGTGTGTGTGTGTGTGTGTGTGTGTGTGTGTGTGTGTGTGTATCTATATATATATCAATATTCATAATAGGCCAAACATGGAAACAGCCCAAATGTCCATCAAAAGATGAATATATAGTAAACAAATGGTGATATATCCAGACAAAGAAATACTTTTAGCCATAAAAAGAAATGAAGTACTTACACATGTTCCAACTTAGATAAACCTTGAAAACATTTCTAAAAATGAAATATTCCAGTCACAAAACATATTGTATGATTTCCTTCATATGAAAGTCCAGAATAAGGAGATCCATAGAGACAGAAAGTAAATTAGTGGTTGCTGAAGGCAAGGGGGAAGGAGTGAATGAGGAGAAGATGCACGTATGTGTGGGGGTAATAAAGGGTGTAGGATTATTTTTTAAGTTAATTAACATGTTTAAAATTGGGATAATGGTTACAAAGATATGTGAATATACTAAGATATGTTGAACTGTATACATTAAATAGTAGAACTGTAGCCAGTGAATTATATATCAATAATTCTTTTTTTTTAAGGAAACATTTAACTCTATGGGTAGATAGTAACTACATAAGAGACAAAAATATGAATTATGGTAATAAAAGACATTATGGTGATATGTCAAACCCTACAGGATTGACTTTAGTTCTTATAGATGAACAGGAATACAAAATAGTTAGCTTCTTTGATGCTGAAGCAATTTATTCATTAATGTTAAATAAATGAAGTAGAAATGCTCACAGCCACGGATTAGGTTTCTATTGAGAAAAGTAATTATAAGCTGAAGACTGTCATGATCCCTACTTTATTTAAACTGAAATTAAGGAGAGCTATACAGATGGACTTTGAAATATATTTTTCAGAACACAAGTCTCTATAAAAGGAAAAGAAAGAGAAAAAAGAAAGTGAACTCAAGATTAAAAAGAAAGAAAGGGTGGTTGAGATATAGTATGTAGATACTATGTAGCCACTGAGATGGTTAATTCTGGAGGTATGATTGATTGTTCTAGACAAAGTAGACTAGAAGACTGAGCACAAGGAAGTTTTATAACTAATAAATGATACTTATATGAGCACAATAAAGAGTATTCTGTGTAAAATTCTCTCAAATGGAATATAATGAACAACATAAACTGATGAACAAAAACAGATCCAGAGACAGAGAGGCATTGATCAGACCGTCAAACCTCAGAGGAAAGGTAGGGGAGGGGAGGGGTAAGGGGGAGAAATCAACGAAAGGACTTGTATGCATGCAGATAAGCCTAACCAGTGGCCACAGACACCAGGGGGGTGAGGGCATGAGTGGAAGGGTATGGGGGGATGGGGGAATGAGGACACATATGTAACACCTTAATCAATAAAGAAATCAAAAAAATGAAAAGTCAAATATAAATAAAGGTATTTATAAAGAAAAACAAGAGCACAGTTCACAATACCCAGTCTTATTGTCATTACATCTCTTCTGTTGATTTTTCTTGGGTGAAACTGCAATCTATTTTAAGTGTTTAAGGAGACTCACACATGTGCACCCAACTTCATGGTTACTTTGGACCTCTATGTTCTTTTCTACCTTTCTTTAAAAACCAGAGGCCGGGATGGAATTCATGCATGGGTAGGGTCCCTAGCCCTGCCTGATGATCAGGGCTGATTAGGGCCTTCTGTCTGTGGGCTGGGGCCTTTCAGCTGCTGGCCAGGGCCTCCCTTCCCCAACTGCCAGCTACCGGCTGGGTCCTTTCTTCGTTTCATGCCTCCTCCTGGTGGTCAGCTCAAGTCATAGCAAGTGATTGAACTCCCTGTCTCCTGGTCAAACTCCCAAGGGGACACTTTGCATATTAGCCTTTTATATAGATAGATTAAGGTGAATGTGCATTTTGAACAGCAAATCTGAGTCCACACTCACTATGCATCCAAACAGCCCTGAAAGTTACCCTATCTGCTCCATAAAGGGTAAGAAAAAGCAAAAATAGACGAAAAAAACAGATGTTAGTTGCACCTATATACAATGAAACCAACTTGCTCTGAAACTGCTCCTGTTCAGCTTCATACTTCTAGGACGGCATCCAGATTTGGACTGCAAGACTGCTTTCTGTAGACTACTCATTTGATTTCAGCAACAGTGTTTCATGAGCAATTTGGTATATTGTCTAAGTAAATGTTAAATGAATGAACTTATCCATATTCACCAACATTATTATTTTTACCTGACATAGCATTGTGGTTTGAAAGATTATCCTTTGAGCGCATGTGGAACATTCCATGAGATGAAGGTGTAATTCTTGCTACCAAGCCAGCACTAGAGTTGGCCAATGTTAGTTAACTTTTTGGATCTCAAATCCATTTGAAGCTTCTGTTAGAAGAGCAAAAACCTCTTCAAGAACATCATGTATATCAATGTTATAGAGTATGAGAATGAAAAATACTGGGAGATACTTTAAAACGTTAAGAATTTAAGAGAGATGTATGTTATAAATTAAGGGTCTAGATTATTATTTTACTCAATTTTAAGCAATCAGACTATCTAAAAATTGCTAATGCATTCTGATACTATGTAGACATAATTCAATATTTAGGCCTCTGTTACTTGAATTTTCAGACAGATTCACATTAGATTCACATGAGGTAGGGAATTGATGGTTGATGATTACAATCCTTGTGCTAAGCAATTTTTAGATATTTCCCCCTAGTAACTCTGAGATAATTTTTTTATGTTCACTTTATAGGTAAGGAAATTGAGGCCAAGAGAGTTCAAGTAACTTCTCTAGGGTCTCAGAGCTATCAAACAGCATGCTGGATTTGAATTCAGTTTGGGCATGTATATTTTCTGCTATATAATGCAAATTATGAATTTCATAAATAGAGTGAAATGAGGGAACAAGGAATGGGAAAGGAGCAGCTACCACTACTATATGCAAACATGTCCTAAGTTGCTTCTGGAATTCTTCAGAAATGTGGATTTTTCTGCTTGTGTCCATATGATATACATGGTAACTCTTAGTATAGATAAGAGGAGAAGAAAAAAGACAAGGAAAAATATAAATATAGAAATGACATAGGAAAAATATCATTATTGCTTTTTAATACCATTTAACAAATATCAAACACAAACAAACAAAAAACAAAACTAAACTGCGAGCCTGCAGGTTCAGGACCTATTCCTGTGTGACTTTGAAATGGGACTTTCCTAGCATTATGCTAAATAATTAGGGAAAGTGAAATTATTATTAGTTTTCTCTAACTGATTGGTAGGCAGGGGCTACAGCTAGTCAGTTGGAAGAGTTAGTAGGATAACAAACCCTCCTGAGAAGGGTACAAGGAGCTTCTCAGAGGCCTAATGTGTAATGTTAAGGGTCTCTGAATACCAGGAGAACCTTTCTCTGGCCGGGAGTGAGATTGTATCCCTTATTCTGCAAAAGTCTGTTGGAATCTTTCTATCAAACTCATCATCATCCAGTTGTGGCAGTTGCACAGGGCCCCAGAGGACAATGCCAAAGCCAATGAAGTGAGAAAGAAACTTTAAATGTAAAAAATATTCAACTGTAGGTCAATTAGTGGCCACCTCCCTCTTAGAGGTCATCTATGAGCCTCACTACCAAATCAATAGACTTCCTCATTTTGTCATTCTTTCGGTAATATTTGTCATTTTTTTTCAGTACATTTTTCTTCTTTTTTAAAAAAAATATATTTTATTGATTTTTTACATAGAGGAAGGGAGATGGTTAGAAAGTCAGAAACAGTGATGAGAGAAAAACATCGATTAGCTGCCTCTTGCACACCCCGTACTGGGGATGTGCCTGCAACCAAGGTATATGCCCTTGACCAGAATCAAACCTGGGACCCTTCAGTCCGTAGGCTGGTGCTCTATCCACTGAGCCAAACCGGTTTTGGCAGTAACATTCTTCTTGAGAAACATTTTCCCATATTTCCATACACAGTGCTGTCCTCATTCCCCATTTACCTCTTTGAGTCCTTCTCACTCATTTGTACTCAAGGCTGTGCATGTTTTATAAATTAAGTCTTTGGTCCTCTGCTCTTTTCTTTTTATGAACTTAATAAAATATTCACTCCGATGGTTTTCACTATTCCTGCTCTGTGCTAAACTCACATTTTTTACTGACCTCTCTCACAAATACAGTAGACTATCTCCATGTGCTTATCTTGCTTTTACTTCCAGGTCTATACATCTAAACCCAAAATTAATCTACACTCCAATAATAATTGTCAAGACACAAACAGGAAATACACAAAATGAAAAAGAAAAATTACTAAAAATAACTGGTTGTCAAAATAATATGAATTAAAACAAAAAAGGCATATTATTTATACTTATCAAGCTGTCAAAGACTATGTTCAAAATTATAATACTGACTATTGGAAAGCATGTAAGGAAATGGTCACTCTTATATTCTGTTGCCAGAACAGTAACTTGACAAAACTTTCCTGAAATGAAATTTGGCAATATGTGTCAAAAGCCTTAAAATGATACAACAAATATGAACTATTAATTTCATTTCTCAGCATATAATTTAGGGGGAAAATATATGATTGATATTATATCTATCTATCACACACATATACAGAGCACAACATTATTTATATTTGATAATTAGAAACAATGTAATTGTGCAACAGGAGATTGTTTAAAAATAATAGCATATCCACACAATAAAATATTATAGACAAAATAAGTGTAGTTACAGAAGAATTGTGATGTAAAAAGATATTATTGAAATATTTAAGGTCAAGGTAAGTTCATGACAAGTATATACTATGTTAAGTAAAGCATGTAGGCAATAATTCAATGCATAAATGTGTAACATTTGTTTACATATATAAATTTACTAGAGGCCCAGCATGAAACTCATGCATGGAGGGGGTGTCCCTCAGCCCAGCCTCTCTAATCTGGGACCCCTCAAGGGATGTCCAACTGCCCGTTTAGGCCCGATTCCACAATCTAGGACTGCTGGCTCCCAACTGCTCACCTGCCTGCCTTCATGATTGCCCCTAACTACTTCTGCCTGCCAGCCTGATCAACCTCTAACCACTCTCCTGCCAGCTTGTTTGCCCCCAACTTCCCTCCTCTGCTGGACTGGTTACCCATAAATGCCCTCCCCTGCAGGTCTGTTTCCTCCCAACTGCTCTCCCCTGCATGCCTGGGTCCCCCACAACTGTCCTTCCCTTCAGGCCTCATTATCCCCAACTTCCCTTCTCTGCTGGCCTGGTCACCCCCAACTGCCCTCCCCTACTGTCCATCTTGTGGTGGCCATCTTGTGTCCACATAGGGGAAGGATCTTTGACCACATGGGGGCAGCCATCTTGTGTGTCAGAGTGATGATCAATCTGCACAGTACTCTTTCAATAGATAGGATAGAGGCCTGGTACATGGGTGAGGGCCAGCTGGTTTGCTCTGAAGGGTGTCCCAGATCAGGATAGGGGTTCTCTTGGAGCATGGAGCAGCCTGGGTGAGAGGCCTGTGGAAGTTTGCAGGCTGACCTTGCCCCCTGGTGACCCAAGCAAAGGCCCTGGTATCTGGGATTTATTTATCTTCTACAATTGAAACTTTGTAGCCTGGAGTGGAGCCAAGCCTTCTGTTTGCTCCTGGGCAGCAGCCATTTCTGTTGGGTTTTATTTATCTTCTATAATTGAAATTTTATAGCCTTTAGCAGAGGCCAGGGCCAGCCAGGGCAAATGGACAGCTTGGCTTCCTCCATTGCTGGGGGAACTTAAGCCTCCCACCTGCTTTCTGTGGCCTAGCCATGTTGGTTGGGATTAATTTGAATACTCATTCCTGATTGGCTGGTGGATGTGATTGGTGGACATGGCTTGTGAGTGTAGCAGAGTGATGTTTAATTTTCATATTACTCTTTTATTGGATAGGATATGCATGTAGAGAGAGAGAGAGAGAAGGAAAAAGATCTGGTAAAGTATGAAGCATAGGTTAAAGAGTAGTTATTTGTAATTTTTGTACTTTCTATTAAATTTGTCATTTTTCCAATAATGAATATATGAATTTAGTTTTTAAATAAGAACATAATATTTATTTAAAAATAATACTTTCATTTCCCTTCAAAATTCAGTATTTTTAAAATTGCAATATGGTTATCATACTCAAAAGCATTTTATATTCCTCTGAGATTTATATAACTTTATCCAAACATCAAGTTATGTCAATTTGTTTCTATTCTACACTCCACTGATAAATCCATCTTTATTAAATATTATATTTGTAAATAAATTTTTAGACTTAAATCCTGACCCATGCAGAAGGGAGAGATTTTAAATTTTTAAAAATTTATCTTTATTGTTGCAAGTATTATTGATATTCTTTGCCCCCAACAATTAATCCCTTCTACCTCACTCCCACCCTCTCCCCAGGCCTGCTGTTTAGACAGTTGAGGTGCATATAGTATGTGATAGTTGATCAAGTTGTATGCCAATTATTTGTCTTACATTGAGAGCCTGTATTATTTTGATAAAAAGTAAACAAACAAATCAAAATAGAAATCTGTCCATTACCCATAAGGTAAAGTTCAAAATCCTTAGCTTAACTTTACATTTTTCTATAATCTGTTCTTAACCCTCCTTTGATTCTCCTGCAATCATCTGCAATATTCTTCCTAACAAAACCTGCTAATAGCACAGGTTACATTATTTCTGCAAGAAATTGTTAAGCAATTGTTTATATCACTTGTCTCATTTGATTATCCCAAACATTGGAAGTATTACTATTATTTTCCCTATTAAATGGATAAAGAAATGGAGACTTAGGGAGAATAAGTTACTTGTAGTTGTGGGAATTTACTAGTTTTGTCACCCAGTACTAATTTCCTTATTTTGTGGTAATAGCGCCTCAATTTCATAGCCTAGAATGTCTGTTACTCAAAGTGATTTGGGCTCTTCATCCAAAGAATGAAGTAAAACTTTTCAGATACTCTTCTTGAATGCAAAATTTGAAAAAATAATAATAGAGACACTGATAACGGCCACATATGAAGACAATGTGTATTAGCTTCTGCCACAAATTTACCAGAGATTTCAGGTTCCCACCATTGGAGCAAGAGTCCATTTCAATCCCCGAGGTACCACACATCTGTGAATAAATCCTTTCCTTCCCTTCTCTTTCTTTTTATCCTCCCTTCCTCACTTCTTCCCTTCTCATCCCCTCCCCTCTCTTTTTCATATATCAGCCAAAGTGTATTTCTGTCACCTGCAACCTAAGCAGTCAGTCAGATGTGACATTTGCTCATGATTATTTAGCCAGGGCATGTGTTGCTGCTGAAATTTGAATTCGAGTCTAGATTACTCCAAAGTTGGTGTTTTTAATCATTATTCTTTAGAGTGTGATTGAAAAACTCACCCCACCTCTGGTTCTTATTGCTGAAATGCATACTTGTTCACTTTTATCTAATTTTGCACAACCTACCTCTACTACTAAGATATCCTTCCTCTGCTTTCCTTTTTTATCCAATTCTATAGAAATCATTCCACTGACCATCATAATACTACCTCTTCTAAAATATTAACTAAACTCTTTAAACCATAGAGACACTTTCTTCTGACATTTACGGTAGAATGATAGTTGGATCAAAGCCAAGAATAACTCTTCAGATTGAAAAGCCACCATTTGTTCCCAATGACTCAAAAAATAAAGTCTAAGCCTCAGAAAATTCATATACAAGTCATCTTTTAGTAAGGTCTAAATCTGCTGCTCATGTTACATTATCTGCTACTTGCCCCTTTTCTTCTTCAGCTTCTCTTCTACTACAACTGAAAATTTGGTAGCATTTTACATTTAAAAACTTTTATTGTGCTCATATGAGTCACATCCATTTGTTGCAAAGTTTCTTTGTGACTGTTATTTTAATTGTCTTACTTTTATTTTATTTTAAGACTAGTGGCCCAGTGCATGAAATTCATGCATGGAAGGGGGTATCCCTCAGCCTGGCCTGTACCCTCTCCAATCTGGTACCCTTCAGGGGATGTCCAAACTGGCACCCTACAGGGATCAGGCCTAAACCAGCAGTCAAACATTCCTCTCACAATCAGAGCCTACTGGCTCCTAACCACTCGCCTGCCTGCCAGCCTGATCACCCCCTAATCGTTCCCTTGCTGGCCTGATTGCCCTTAACTGCTCTTCCCCTGTTGGCCTGATTGCCCACAATTGCTCTTTCCCTGTTGGCCTGATTATCCACAACTGCTGTTCCCTTCCATGACCTACCTCCTCCATGCAAGGTGGTGAAAGTGCTGGGATTGGCCTCCTTCATGCCTCGCGGAGCTGTGGGACCCCCCAGGCCTCTCTACACAGAGCAGTGGCTGGCCCCACTTCTGCTATGTGCATGGCTATCTTGTGGTGCCTTTGTGCATGAGGGACACCTAGGCTTTTGATTTACTTTAATGTGTGCTGTAGAGTGAAAGGACTGAGTTAGTTCACCTCTTCTGACCTGAAGAGTTTGGATAATTTATCACTCTAATCTGTGATAAATTAGAGTGGGTCGGATTGAACTGGGGAGTGAGTCGGATTGAACTGGGGAGTGGGTCTAATCTGTAGAGTGATAAATTATCCAAACTCTTCAGGTCAGAAGAGGTGAGCAAACTCAGTCCTTTAGAGTCTAAACTATCCTTCCAGCTAGGATTGATTAACTATCTATCTATCTATCTATCTATCTATCTATCTATCTATCTATCATAAATCTATCTATCTTTTTATCATCTATCATCTATCTACTTATTTCTACCTATCTATCATCTATTTATTTATTTGAAAATGCATGGATAAAATTGGCTGCTAACATGATAAATCTAAGTTGTACTCAAAGGAGTAGTAGTTTTTTATACTATAAAGAAATTGCACTATATCATTGTTTAAATTTATAAATAAATATGGTAATTGGAAATATATATCATTTTAATATTTTCCTTGACATCTTCTTGAAACAATGTGGGAGATTATGTCATTATTATTAATATTTTGCTTCAAGAGTTTTTGCCTCAATGATTACAAAATCATGTTGTACAGAATCAGATAGAATATTTTTCCTGTAGGTGAGAAGGATCATATTGTATACTGCTGGAAACAAGTCATCTGAAAATAAATATATTAGCAGATACAAAATGTCTCTTTAGAGATGACTAGATGCCTAGAACTTGACATTAAAGGCTTCTATATTAAGTGCAATACCTCAACTCGTCTTTGAAATACAATAGCTTTTCACACGAGATTTCAACAGTCAGCCATAGCCCCTTTTCTCTACCTTAAGAGAAGGTGAAACAATTTTTGCTGTTTTCTTAGTTTCTGATTCAAATAAATAATGATTCAAAAATTATTGGTGTATTTAGGGTTTTTAGATTATTTGTGGTGTGGGGGTTGATCATGGAATTTCTGTGTAACAGCATCCCCAGGTGTTAGGACTTTTTCACTCTGCATAAAAAAATGAATATATTTATATATTGGAGTGTCACTTCCACAGGAAGCCTAGCGACCTCTCTGTTTACTACATGTCACCAAAGTTAAAGTGTTAGTGTGGATAAATTCCACTGCTTGTTTAGACTTTACGAATATAATTACTCAGTGTTAGACAATAAGAAATGGAAAACACTTAAGTGGCTTTCTTATACCTGGATCTGTTGATTTTGTTTTGTCAATGTGGGCTTTCATTAAGAGCCACTGAAGGTTAGTCTCTCTCAATTGATGTAGTGGTAACAATTTACTCTCTCCTGCCATGGTAAGATAGAATGAAAAGAACCTGTCCTTCCATCTGTTCATGGTAGAGATTTTTTTAAAAGTATAAACATTGAATTCCTCTGCTTACTTGAAGATGGAAGGTCATTAACAGGGCACTTGAGCAGATTGGAATTACAGTCAACTGAGACGATGAAACATCCTAAATGGCTTAATGCAGCAACTAAATGCTTCTTAAATTCCAAAACTTTTATTTGAACACAGCAACCATGAATTCCCATTGACTTTATTGAATCCTGTTTTTATAGTTTTGCATGAAGAGGCAACACAAATTTAAATTACTGTTCATATTTATTGCTAATTTGTCAAGATATCAATGTAAAATTAGATTCTAACATAATTGTATATGGTTAAATATTAAAATTAAGAGAACCATTCATGAAAAGTAAGTTTGGTGTTACAGCTAATGTCAATGCAATTTACTTTAACTGTTTGAGATTCTAGTATAGCCATATATGTGCAAAGTGGCCATTTGTAGACATCAATCAAGTAAAAGATAAGATGCTCTCTTTCTCTATTTTTTTCTAAGCTTACATTTAACTCATAGAAAAAGACTTATATTTCCAGAGAAGACATATTAAAAGTTATTTGTGGTTCAAGATAGAAAATGTACTACAAAATGGAAAGAAAGAAAATCCAGCCTAATATATTCATCATGAACAGTTCACAGATTTTTAAATGCTGATGAACACACACTGGGAAATGCACTACTGAAATCCTAAAGAGCCATTGATGAAAGACTCTGAGGCCTAAGTAATAAAGGTAGGGATCTGGGGTGAGGAGGGCAGGGGTGGGGTGGAAGAGGTCAATGGGGAAATGCAGGACACATGTAATGCTTTCAATAATAAAGACTTTAAATTTTTATTCTTAAATTAATAAGAACATGCATTTCCTCATTTTTCCCTTTAAATGCTCTACTTGATTTTTATTCCTGTTTTTCAATTTCTGATATTCTTCAAATATATTTTTATCTATTTCAGAGAATTTCAAGATTTAGTATTTTTTAAATTGGGTTATTGAGTGACATTAATAAATTATATGTTTTAGGTGTACAATTCTTTTTAAAAATATTGATTTTAGAAAGAGAAATATCGATGTGAGAGAGAAGCATCTATTGGTTGCCTCCCACATGCGAGAGCCAAGCTCAGGGATCATACCCACAACTCGGATATGTGCCCTGACCAGGAATCAAGCCCACCACCTTTTGGTGTACAGGATGACAAGGCAAACAACCGAGCCACACTGGCCAAGGTTCAGGTGTACATCTATAATCCATCATCTGTATATTGTATTGTGTTCACACCTCAAGTCAAGTTTCTTGCCATCACCATTTATCTACTCTATACCCTCTTGTCCCTCTCCCAACCCACTCTGGTAATCACCGTACTCTTCTCTGTATCTATGAGTTTATTTTTTATTTTTTCTTAATCTCTTCACCTGTGTCACTCAGCCCCCTAACCCTCCTTCCCTCTGACAGCTGTCAGTCTCTTCTCTGATTCTATGATTCTGTTTCTATTTTGTTAGTTTATTTTGTTCATTAGATTCCACAAATAAGTTAAGTCATATGGTATTTTTCTTTCTCTGACTGGCTTATTTCACCTAGCATAATACTCCCCAGTTTTATCCATGCTGTCACAAAAGGTAAGATTATTTTCTTTTTTATGTCAAAATAGTATTCTTTTAGGCAAATATACTACACTCATCTACTGATGCGCACTTAGGCTGCTTCCAAATCTTGGCTATTCAAATAGCACTGCAGTGAGCATAGGGATATATATCTTTTCCAATCAGTACTTTGGGTTTCTTCAGATATATTCCAAGTAGTGGAATCACTGGGTCATAAGGCAGTTTCATTTTAATTTTTTGAGGTAACTACATGTTGCTTTTCACAGTGATTGTATCAATCTGCATTCCCATCAACAGTGAACAATAAGCCAATCAAAGAAAGATAAATATCACATGATCTCACTCATTTGTGGACTATAATGAACAAAATAAAATGATGAACAAAAACAGATCCAGAGGCGAAACTAGTCTGGCTCAATGGATAGAGCATTGGCTTGTGGATTGAAAGGTCTCAGGTTCAATTCTGATTAAGGGCACGTACCTTGTTTGTGGGCACATCACCAATAGAGGGTGTGCAGAAGGCAGCTGATTGATGTTTCTCTCTCATTAATGTTTCTGACTTTCTATTCCTCTCCCTTCTTCTCTGTAAAAAATCAATAAGATATATTTAAAAAAAACAGATCCAGAGACAGAGAAGCATTGGTCAGACCATCAAACCTCAGAGGGAAGGTAAGGAAGGGTAGTGGTAAAGGGGAGAGATCAGCCAAAGGACTTGTATGCATGCATATGCCTAACAAATGGACACATATATGGGCATGGGGGCATTGAGGGCATGAGTGGGGGTAGTGGGGAGCAATAGGGGGATAAGGACACATATGTAATACCTTAATCAATAAGTTAAAAAAATAATTCCCTTTTCTCCACATCCTTGCCACCACTTTCTGTTTGTTGATTTATTGATTATAGCCATTCTGACAGGTGCGATGTGATACAGTTTTACTTTACATTTCTCTGATGGTGAGTGATTTTTTTTCATATGTCTTGACCATCTTTATGTTTTCTTTGGAGAATTGTCTATTCAGGTCTCTTGTCCATTTTTAATTGGGTTGTTTGCTTTTTAAGTCTTTAATCCATATGAGTTTATTCTTGTGTACAGTGTAAGTAGGTGGTCTAGTTTCATTTTTTTTGCACATAGCTGTCCTATTTCCCAACAACATTTATGGAACAAACTATTTTTATCCCAGTGTATGTTCTTGCCTCCTTTGTCAAATATTAATTAACCATAAAGGCATAAGTTTATTTCTGGGCTCTTTATTCTGTTCCATTGATTTATATGTCTGTTTTTATGCTAATGCCATGCTATTTTCATTACCATGCCCTTATAGTATAGTTTTATATTGGTTAGCTGATTCCTCCAACTTTGCTGTGCTTTCTCAAGTTTGCTGCGGCTATTCAGGATCATTTGTGGTTCCATAAAGATTTTTGAAATATTTATTCTAGTTCTATAAAATATACCATTATGTCTTTGTTATTTGGAGATGGGCAAATTTAACCTACATATTAAAACATAGGAACAGTTATCTGTTAAGGCTCTTAATTTGTGATAATCAGAAACCTTTCCCAATACCATTATCATTCAGCAAGATACTTTGGGCCCTATTTTACGGAGAAAATCAGAGCTATTGGGAATAATTTATCTCAACTATCATTCAATTCTCTGAACATCTGCTTGTCATCTCTTACTCCCTTGGCCTCTTTCTCTCTAGTCATTCCTTTCCCTAAGTATAAAATATTTTCTAATCTTTTTGCACTAAAACAATTTTGTTTCATCATATATATCCTCACAAACTCTATTTTTTTCTTTCTTTCTCATACACATTACTGAGCAATTGGTTTCACCTCAGATGTCTATTACCTCATCCTACATTCATCTTTCAACCTTCTACTACCTAGCTTCTGTCCCAATCACTCTACAGAGTCACTAGTGATCAAACCCAATGAACAGTTTGGTCTTTATTCTAGCACATTTTTTTTTCCAGTGAATATTCATGATCATTTTATTTCTTAAAAGTTTTCTATTCCCTTATCTTTCATGACAGTATGCTCATTTGTTTCTTCTTTTTCTCTGTCTCTCACTCAGTTTGGCTCTTATATAACTTCTATGAAACATTATATCTTACCTTGTAAAATTCTATCCACAACAATGATTTCAAGTGTGCCCACATATACATGAATGATTTCCAAACTCTTTAACCTAGACTTTCATCTGCACTTCAGACTATATATTTCCAGTTGCAAATTCCCACAAGTGTATCAGACTCAACAAGTTCAAAATGAAACAGCATTTGATTTTTTATTTTTTAAATATATTTTTATTGATTTTTTGCAGTATAACTTATAATTAATAGTAGTACACGTTTTCCTTTCCCCCTCCCCCTTATCCTCCCCCCAGCACATATCCCCACCCTCCCCCCTCCCTGCCCCAGTGTCTTTCATTCATTGGTTATGCTCATATGCATGCATACAAGTCCTTCAATTGATCTCCCCCAGCATCCACCTCCCATCCACCCAAGCCTTCCCCTTGTAGCTTGACAGCCTGTTCAAGGCCACCCTACCTCTATATCAATCACTCTCCCCTGTTTCTTTTCTTCCAGATGGTGGACACATCGTGGCAATGCAAGATCCATCCTCTCTGGTTTGGTCCTGGGCTGCCTGCAGACATGCACAGCTGCCGACTGCTAGCATGGCAAGGTGTCGTCAGTGTCCCCCATCTCTGGACCATCCTCGTGACTGGAACAGATCTGTCAGTTCCTCACAGTTGCAGGAACCCACATGGTCTTGGAGTTGTTCTTTGAAAACACACAAACACATTCTCGACCAAAAGTTAACAAAGGGATCCTCTCTGCAAAATAGACTTGGGATTCTTTTTAATTTTTGCCTAAATGATTTTCCTTTGGCTTATTTTGACACCATGTGTGTTTTTTCATGGGTGTCCTGCAGTTGGTTTTACAAATGGAATTTACTTTACTGGAGTAAGAATTTTCTAGATGTATTTTACTTACTCGATATTTTTTTCCTTACATGATATTATCCTACTGCCCCCTCCCCTTTTTTGATAAATGGGGGCTTTTGGAAATTTTATATTGCAGTCTTGGTAATTTTAAATTTTAATTTTTGCACACAAATATGACTGCTTTAGGTTCTTTGGATGTTAGGCAATTTTACAGTGAGATGAACTTCTAATAGGTTTTTAGTTATTGTTTTAGGAAAAGCTTTTTGTCTAGTACACTTAGATTTTCTTGAGTATTCACTTATTTCACTTGGCCAATTTAAATTAATCTGAAAACTTGATTACTATTTTCCTGTCAATTTTAATACTCAAGCAGAAATCTTAGTTTACCCTGTAAATACTAGTGGAAAGGAATATTTGCAATTTTGAGTAGGTCCTGAGCATTCCTGGTAATAGACTGAATTTAGATATAGAGCAGCTATTGCTGGCCGAGTCTCTGTCTGCAACCTGGGTCCCGGTGAAACAGCATTTTAAAAACTAAATGAGCTCATAGTGTATATAATTTTTTGCTTAATAAGATAAATTCCCATAAGCTAGAAACCTAATTCCAAATTACTTTCATTCTTTTTTTCTCTCCACATTTGAAACCTGTAAGTTCTGTATTTCATAAATTATAGATGTAGATATTACATTTTAACATTAAAATCTGGACTGGACACATTATAACAAGCAATAATCAATATATTTTTATAGTTTAATGAGCAGAGATTTATTCTCTCTTAGTGGTACAGAAAGAAATGTTATGTTCTGCCAAAACTGGTTTGGCTCAGTGGAGAGAGCGTCGGCCTGCGGACTGAAAGGTCCCGGGTTCTATTCCGGTCAAGGGCATGTACCTTGGTTTCAGGCACATCCCCAGTGGGGGGTGTACAGGAGGCAGCTGATTGATGTTTCTCACTCTTCAATGTTTCTGACTTTCTATCCTTCTCCCTTCCTCTCTATAAAGAAATGTTATGTCCTATGGTCTGATCTATGGTGCTTTACATTATATAAAATACAGTACTTCAGAAATTTATCTTAGTATTTCCACTTCACCATGACCCTTTCAGCTCAAGATTATTTTTGCCTTGAACTTCCAGACTTGATCTTTCAGCAATGCTGATGTGCCTGATTCTCTCCCCAAGATTTTTTCTTTTGTGCTCCCTCTCCCTGAAAGCTTACACACACACACACACACACACACACACACACACACACACACACACTCCAACATCCCTTTCTATGAAATTCATAATTTTAAAACTCACCATCAAGAAAGGAGACACTTTATATGAGTAGTGTTCAGTGCCCCACAATAGCCCTGTGAATATCTCCATCATTATACTGATCATATGTACCAAAATTTGTTAATCTGTCTGCTGTGTTTTTATTTGTTTGCTTTTAGAGCAGTGCCTATATTAAGTAATTTTTATATCCCTAGCTTCAAATATAGGACTTGGAACCTGTAAGGATTTTGGTAACTTTTTATTGAATGGACATTGACTGGGATATATCAGTGGACAAATGATACTTAAAACATTGTTGAAGGTTGTGATTGCTCATGAATAGCATCTAGAGGCAAAAGAAAAGAAGGCTGAGGTCAGAATTCCAGAGAACACAAAAACTTAAGGGGTATACAGAGGAAAATGTGCCTCCAAAAACACTGAAAAGTGGAGATTAGAAAACTCCAAATTGAATTAAACAGTGGTGACAATGAAGCTCATGTTTTCCCCTAGGTTGTGGCTGACCTTCCTTCCCAAACTCCCATAATCACTCTCTCCACATTCCTCATCTACCTGCTCTCATGAGGTAATGACTGAATTAGGAACTGAAGGATGTTGATTAGATTCAGAGCAAAGGGAAGAATATTTCAGGCAGCTGTCAAAGTTCCGGAAGTGGGAGGAATCATAAAAAACGGCTAGCATGTGGCTGCAGTGGGAAGTGTGGACGAATATACAATGTGGAGAGTAAGTTTGGGGCCATAGTATACAAGGCCTCAGGGATCTTGTAATGGAATTCCCCCCTTAACCTGGATACAATAGGAAGCTAGAGGAATATTTTAAATCCTAGGGTCATATGATGAAATATGTACTTTCTAAAAGTCCGCTATCTTAATTGGAGGGAAACTACAGTGGACACAGGAAAACAGCTATGCTTCTTGCCCAAATTAGAGAAATCAATATGGAACAAATAAAGAACACAGGTTTATAGCTAGCAAGATTGAGTAGATCCATATTCCAGCATTTTTAGACATTGTAAGTATTAAATGAAGAACGTAATCAAAGTTTGACAAAAATTAGTTCTCTTTCACCTCTCTAAAACCAGGTTCTCCTTAAACATTTGTCAAAGAATTCTATGTTATACATAAAGCACATTCATTTTCAAATTTTAAAATCCTCCTGAAACTTATATTTAAGATTTATATCCTTATTATATCATTCTGAATAGCTACATTATTAGCACCTATCTTTATTTTTTACTCTTGACTTCTTGTTATTTATTTGATGTAAAAAGTGAATTCCAGCCTTACAAATAAAAACAAAAAAAGGCAAAACTCATTATGTAGACTTAATAAGTAGGTTGAGGTAAGTAGAGAAGATTACAATTTGGGCCAAGCACCATCAACTCTAACCCCTTAAACAATGCCTTCTTTTATGTACTGCACTTCATATGGGTATCAGAGTAGAACTGTGTAATGACAGCCCTAATAGCTACCAGTCATAAAGAAACAACAGAAGAACAAATGTTGAGACTTGAAAGTTGGAAGGATCAATATCTAGATAGCGTTTGTTATATGAGAGCTGAAATTAGAGCTTCAAAGAAATACTGCCAAAAGCAAAATAAATTAGGTAATTTAGTATGTTCAAAAAACAACTTATTTTAAGGTTTGAATCCCAACTCACACTATATATTTTTGTCACTGCTCGTCTGGTTTAAAGGATTTATCCAATCCAACTTTTGTTTATCCTCTGGCTATTTTCCAGTTCAGTCTACCTTATCTGGTATAATTTTTATTAAAACATCCCCTTTTGGAGTGTGTATGTGAGAGAGAGAATTTCATCTTCTGTAAGTTTTTTAAAGTCAGATGTTATTAATAATTCTATTCTAGCATCTGGAAAATCATGTGAATCATGGTGAATACTTAAATATATTGTTGGTCCGGTAAATGTGAATTAATGTAGACTTCTACTAAAATACCACCTCCTCAGTGTCCCTTACTATCTATTTTCATCTTTCTCTACCAAGTGTTTCTTAATGACACTTATCACTATCTACCTTTATATTTTTCATACATTTATTTGTTGTCTGTTTCCCTCACTAGAACATATACATATGAGGATAGGGTATTTGTCTTCCTATTTCTATATTCCAAGATCCAAGAAGAGAGCCTGGTACATAATAGGTGCTCAAATATATTTGATAAATGAATAAATAATCAATACCTTTCCTCTGTGTTCCCTTTTCATATTTGTCAGCACTTAAGATAGGAGTTTTATGCTGGGAAGTAGTTATTCTCTAATTGTTGGAATATGTTAGTCAAGGTTCTCCAGGAAAACAGACCCAATAGTTAAATAGGTTCTGTTAAATAGAGATGAAGAGGGATTTATTTTAAGAAATTGACATTTCATTGTGGGGGCTGGAATGTCCAAAATTGGCAGGTCAGACCAGCAGACTGAAAATTCCTACAAGAGTTGATGTTGGAAGATGCTCTGTAGGCATAATTTCTTCCTTTTCAAGGCACCCACATAATTGAATGAGGTCCACCCACATTATGGAGAGCAATCCTCTTTATTAAAAGTCTACTGATTTAAATGTTAATCACATCTAAAACATTTCTTATAGCAACACCTAGATCGGTGTTTGACCAAAAACTGGATATTGTGGCCTAGCCAAGCTGACATGTAAAATTAACATGAAATAATAAGGTGGTGTGTGTGTGTGTGTGTGTGTGTGTGTGTGTGTGTGTGTGTGTGTGTGTGTGTAACTCTAATCCTTAAATCTCGTGTCTTTCAGGGATTGCAACAGTGAGCCTTATCTGCCTACATGCTGCTTGTATAGTTGCTGCCAGCAGAGGGCACCATCAGGCACTGGTTTTCAGGGTCTTAGGTCTATGCAGATCTACTGGAAATGTGGTCTGCAGACTCCCAGCATCTACACAACTTGGGAGCTTAGTAAAGTGTGGAATCTCAGGCCCCATCTTAGATCTTCTGAATTAGAATCTGAATATTAGTAGATGGCCTGGGGATCCTATGCACATTAACCGGTGGCAATGCTCTTCCCAGGGAGTTTGGAACAAAGAAGTCTTTCTGTTCCACACCCTCCAGTTTTTAGATCCTCCTGTTAGGCACTTTTTATGAGCATATGAGTGGTCATATAACTTGTTTAAGGGTATAAAAGAGGCTGATATTACTTGACTTTTCCTACTTTATTTAAAAAGACCACTGAGGCCTAATGAAAATCTATAAAACATGAAAAATACACATAGTCTTCACACTAATATAAGCCTTAAAGGAAAAGTCATCATAGTAGAAGGTAGACTGTACAGCCTATTGGGAGACAAGGTTGTTGATGTGATTGCAAGAATTTCTAGCCACGTGACGTCGAAAAAAATTATTACCTTTTGCTGCAATTTCCTATCTATCTATGGAGAATTTTGAGTTAGCTCATTAACCTTGAGCTGATGTAAATCTCCAATATTCTCCTACCAAATGAGATACTTGTATGAAAGTACTCATATCTGTGAAAGAATATAGTGATAGGTAAAGTATTGGTGAAGAGGATTATTTAGTGTAGCATCAGAATGTTTTCATGAAAGAGGTAGATCACCAAATTCTGAAATTTCATTTTTTAAGATTATGAAAAATTCAGGCATATGAAAAATTAACAAGAAGTTTTCTTTGTCTGGGTACAGAATGGAGAAAGAATGTACACACTTTGAACCAGATGGAAGAAGAACAGGAATTTTTGGAACAAATGGAATGGCCCAGAAAGCAGATTTATGGGGAGTCTAAATCATGGTTTTGCCCAGTAAAATCCATGATATAAAAGAAGGTGCCCATCCAGGATGTTGGGTTGACTACTTTGTATAAGCCAAGATGTATGATTCTGCTGTAAGATGAGCAAGCATTGGTCTTTAGAGTCTCATTTAACAAGATCCAAAGTTCTTATACAGTCTTAGGTCTTATTGAGATCAGAAACGCTAAAATCTTGGGTGAAGTTGTTCTATTTAAATCTAAAAAGGAAACTTTCTGAAAAACCTGACTAAAGATTTGATTGCTCATGTTTGAAGCAGTATTATTCAAACATTCTCCTAGGTACTTTGACTCCAATAAAGGGACTTTTTAACTTTCCCTCACCAACCACATACACTTTATTAGTAAGTCATCCATTCCAAAATTTAACTGTATTTTCCATGTTTCTCCATCCATAGGACTAACATTGATGACTGGTCAGGCTGCTACCATCTCTTACCTGAATGATTGCAATAACCTCCAAACCAGTCTCCATGCTCACCCCTGCTGCTCTGTAGTCCACTTCCATAAAGCAGCGTGCCATGTCTTATTACAGTTAAACCTTATTATATTCCTTCATTTTAAAAATTGTACGTTACTCTTAAAACTATTACTGAACTTCTTTATGTGGCAAATCTTTCCAACATCACTTTAATTTCTTAACAATTCAACATCTTTCAGATACATTGATCTCTATTATTTTCCACACTAGAGGCCCGGTGCATGAAAATTCATGCACTGGAGGGGGTCCCTCAACCTGGCCTGCCCCCTCTCACAGTTCAGGAGCCCTCAGAGGTGGGAGGTGATCTAGTGATCAGGGGAAGACAATAACCCATCACACCTCTGCTGCTGCCACTGATGGCAGCACAAGCCTCAGCAGGTCCTGGTTACCTGAGCCTCGGGTGGCCCTGGGTGGCTCGGGAGCCACCATCTGAGGCTTGCCTGCACCTTGGGCTGGCCCTGGGTGGCTGGGAGACTGAGGGCAGGTCTAGCCGCACTGTGTGATTGCCACCCCCCTGGCTGAGTTGGAAGGACTGTAGGACTCTGATGGCAGGCGCAAGGAGCAGTGCCTTGAGCCTGTGGGGCTGAAAGCACTGAGGACTCTGGGGGGTGGGGGACTGGGCACCATCATCTTATGGCTGCGGGCACTGCCATCTTTGTAACAGAATGGCTATCAATTTTCATATTCCCTCTTTATTAAATAGAATACCAGATCTTCTCTGTCCAGAGTCTTCCTAAATGTTAGGATCGCCCCCAGACTTCCATTCTCCACAAGGTGAGCTGTTTCTCATCGTTCAGTTTTGAGAAAAACCACCTTAGAGCAATCTAGGTCCAATTATGATAAAACAAACACACAAGGGTTAAACAGAGGAAGTGTAATATAAAGAGCAACTAACTGCAATAAAAAGTAACTGTAATATATGAATAAGGAAACTCTATAATGTCCGCTAGGGCTGAAGAAGAGTACTTGGAAGTGATTCAGACCTCACTGGAGGAGGTGAGGTTTGGCAACCAGAAAGCAAAGAAGTTTGCTAATGTAATTAGGCCAGAGCTGGTGTGGATTTGCAAGATGAACAAAAGGCAACCCTCCAGAATATAGAGGGGGAGAAGATGATCAGAAATGGGTGACTGAACATGCAATCGGAGTTTGGCAGCCAGCAGTGATAGAAAGCCATCTGAGCCTGAGGACCATGAGGAACTGGGCGTAGGTTTACATAACAAATTATTGCATGGTGTGTGACACTCTGATATGTGAAAAGCACTTAACAGGGAAAGAGACCATTATGATGTTCAACCTCCTGGCAGCTTTGCTCCAGAAAGCTGAGAAAAAGTTACCACACAGAGCAACTTTCTCTCAGCTGGCCCTGGGTGGAGCAACTTCCAGGGAATATTCTCATACTCCCACACTCTCACCACCAAACACCTCTTCCCTGACCCCTCTCTTCACCCCATCCTCCACAAATTAGAGGAAGCCAGTTCTTTCTGCAGTATCTCCTCAGCACCCTCCACTGAGAAAGATTTATATCACGCTCACTTTAAAGAACAAATTCTTAAAGATATTCTGTTGTTTAGCACAGATCATCATCTGAAGGGTTGATTTAGAGCTAAGAGGCAAAACATTGATAACTCTCTGTCCCAACCTCAAGTGGCCTTGTAAGCTTAACACATATTCTCTATCTAACCCCTCTACTTCTTTAGAGGAACTTATTAATTTTCTCTGTAGTTTTATGTGGTTGCTTTAATTTTTATGATTCTCTAATCAGAATGTAAGCAAATTAAAACAAGGACAGTTTGTGTTCTGTTAGTTGTGTTCCTAAGACCAGGAAAAATGCTTTAAATGATTTTAAAATGAATTTTCAGAAGGGATCCTGGACAGGAGACCTGTCTTCGGCTAGAAATAAGAAGATGTTCCAACTCCAAGTCTGATAGGAAGATGTGTAAGAGTGGCAGAAGAAGTGGGAAGACTAAGATGGACCTTGCAGACCTGTTACAGTTTATTGTTTCATATATATATATATATATATATATATATATATATATATATATATATGGAATAGGGGAAAGAAAACTATCATTATGATACTCATGCATTTGGATACACTTAACCTCTCAATGCAGTGCTGATATTCCTATTCAAAATTATACTGCTCTTCATTGAATTATGAGTATAACCCCCTGGTTTTGAGTTATATGGAAACTGCATATTGCCACTGAAGGTGGAATCTGAGCTATAGATCTACAATGTACGTGGCAATTCCATCTTCATTTACTAGGAGTTATTAAGCCACAGGAAACATTATGCTTCAAGGCCTGAAAAGAACCTATTACTAAAAAGCATTTAAGCCCATCACCCAACATATCTTGAGTAAACAGTACAATAATCATTTGATTACAAGTTTTCTCAGTGTCCTGCCCTCCATTTATTTGGTTATCTCTGAAGGATAGTTTCTGAAATGTTCATTTGCATGCACTTATTTCAATCATGAAAAGTGAAAATCACCCATGTTTTTACATTGTATATTCTTATAGACTGAGGTGGCCATGTCCTCAAAGTAAACAGTTTAAAAAATCCAGGAACACATAGAAACATAGAAAAAGAGAGTATTACAGTGTTTACTTCAACTAGCTGGAGTCCTTATTCTTAAACATCTCTAATGACTTTTTTAAAGTAGTTATTCACATAGAATAAGTGTTATGATGGAAAAGAATGGGGAATGAGTGTTTTAGGAGAAACCTGATTTATGTTGGCTTCAGGGTAAGCCCTTCTGAGTGACATCTTAGCCCTTCTAAGTTTAGAACTTGAAAAGGAGTCAGCTAAAAACTAGAGAAGAGAGATGAGTGTTTCAGGCAGAAGGAAGAGCATACCTGAAAGACACAGGGGGCCGGGGGTGGGGGAGAGGGGCCTGGCATTTTCTAAAATCTGAAGGAGTGTGATATAATTGAACAACAGCGAACGTAGCAGATGAGGGGTGAAGGCAAGTAGGAGATAGACGAGGCAGGAGCAGACCCTGCACTGTTTTAGAGGCCATGTCAGGAGCTGTAGATTTTATTTTAGCTACCCTGGTAAGCTTAAAACCCCCACTAGATGTATTCATTATTCTATGCTGATGTAAGCATATAAATAAACTTGCTTTGATGTTTCATAATATAATTAAATTAATAACTTATTATTATAAATAAATATTATTATAAATATTTTATTTAGATAAAAGTTCTGACAATTAAAAATTATTCTTTGTTTTTTTTAGTGAAGATTAGCTTTTAGGTTAAAAACAATCCTTGTAAAAATTTGGAAAAATAAAGAAACTATACCCTCAACACATGAGATAAAACCATCTTTGCTATCATTATAGCACCCATATTCCTTTACAAAAATATTTTATTTAGTCTAGCTGGTTTATGTTTCAAGTCTGTTTCTATGTATTTTCTGATTTTTAAAAACATTTTAATACAGTAACTTTTCTGTTTTAAAAATATCCTTCTTTCAACTATAACATTTTTGGATTTATTTGTTATTTATAATATTTGTTATTAATAAATACTAATTTCTCTTTTTTTAAAGCTTTCACTATCTATGCAATTTATCTAAACTTAATCTAAGAGTACTGTGTGGTGCAAAGATCAAAATAAACTTCTCCAAATAATTTTTTACTCAGCAGATACATAATGACCATCTACCCCATGAAGACAATCTTCTAGGCCCTCAGTGGAATAGTGGTGAACTACATGAAATACTTGTCCTTATGGATCTTCTATTCTAGTGGGGATGACATCTCTTTATTAAATAACCTTATCCTCACTACTTTTATATTACCGTTATCATAAATGCTTTTCATATATATAAAAGGGTTTGTTTCTAGAATATTTGTTGTTTTCTCTATTGTGTCTACATTCTTTTTCCAATAGTCCACTCTTTTGTATTGCTGTTTCAAACATATTAATATACTAGAGACCCAGTACATGAATTCATGCACCAATGGGGTTCCTCTGCCCTGCCTGCAGGATCGGGCCAAAACCAGCTCTCCAACATCCCCCAAGGAGTCTTGGATTGTGAGAGGGTATAGGCCAGGCCAAGGGACCCCGCTGGCGTATGATCAAAGCCAGGGAGTAAGGAACGCGAGAGGTTGACCAGCTGGGGAGGGACCGCGGGAGAGCTCCAGGGCATGTCCAGCCTGTCTTGCTCAGTCCCAATTGGCTAGTCTTCAGCAGCAAGCTAACCTAACGGTCACAGGGTCTGCCCTCTGGTGGTCAGTGCACGTCATAGTGAGTGGTTGAGCGCCCTTATGCTTTGACTGGTCAAATGGATGACCAGACAACTGGACACTTAGCATATTAGGCTTTTATTATATAGGAAGGTAGATCAAATTTCCATTTTATTATTCTTTTACAAAAATATTTTATTTAGTCTAGCTGGTTTATTTTCTAAACAGGTTTTATACCTTTTTTCCATTTTAAAACTCTCCTTTGGATTTTTAATTAACATTTAATATAGCTACACGTTTATTTGGAAATAATAAACCTGTTTATAAATATAATATTTATATTTATATCCATGAATATGCCATTCTTTTCCATGTACTAAATTTCCTATTTCCTAGTCAAGTTGTACTAATTTTCTTCAACTAGATTTGAAACTCTATTGTTAAGGTTTTTGTTTGTTTGTTTTTTGTTAATCCTTGCCTGAGAATATTTACAATGCTTTCCAGAGGAAGTGGAAAGGAAGGGGTGGAGGGAAGAGAAACATTCATAGGAGAGAAACACACATACTGCATGCACCCCAATAGGGGAGAAGGAAAGCTGGGAACAAACTCACAATCCAGGTGTGTGTGGGCCAACATTCTTCCAAATTAGCAAAACTGGCCAGGGCTTGTTAAGTCTTTTAAAAATAGTTTTTGTTATAATTTTGTTAAGATTTCTTAGATTTTGTATTTTTTCTTATAAGAAATATATATATATTACTACTATGTCTTCTAACTTAATAATAATGCTTCCATAGGAAGGACTTTATTATTGTACAAGAGGCCCAGTGCACGGGGGGTGGGGGATGTCCTTCAGCCCAGTCTTCACCCTCTCCAATCTGGGACCCCTCGAGGGATGTCTGACTGCCCATTTAGGACCATCCTTCTCACAATCCAGGACTGCTGGCTCCAAACTGCTCACCTGCCTGCCTCCCTGATTGCCCCTAACTACTTCTGCCTGCCAGCCTGATCACCCCCTAACCACTACCCTGCCAACTTAATTGGTGTCTAACTGCTCCCCTGCCAGCCTGGTTGCCCCCAACTTCCCTCCTCTGCCTGCCTGGTCACCCCTAACTGCCCTCCCCTGCAGGCCTGTTCCCTCCCAACTGTTCTCCTCTGCTGGCCTGGTGGTCCACAACTGCCCTCTCTTGCAGGCTTGGAACCTCCCACTGTCTTCCCCTGCTAGCCATCTTGTGGTGGCCATCTTGTGTCCACATGGGGGCAGCATCTTTGGCTACATGGGGGCAGCCTTCTTGTATGTTAGAGTGATGGTCAATCTGCAAATTACTCATTTATTAGATAGGATAGAGGCCTGGTGCATGGGTGGGGGGAAGCTGGTTTGCCCTGAAGAGTGTCCTGGATCAGGGTGGGGGTTCCCTTGGGGTGTGGGGTGGCCTGGGTGAGGGGCCAGTGGTGGTTTGCAGGCTGGCCACACTCCCCAGTGACCCAAGCGGAGGCCCTGGGATCTAGGATTAATTTATGTTCTACAATTGAAACTTTGTAGCTTGGAGCAGAGCCAAGCCTACTGCTCACTCCATGTTGGCAACCATTTCTGTTGGGATATTTACCTTCTTTAATTGAAACTTTGTAGCTTGGAGTGGAGGTCTAGGCACTAGGGCTGCAGAAGCTTGGCTTCCTCCATTGCCCCAGAAACCCTAGCCTCTGCTCTCTCCATTTCTGTGGCTGCTGCCATTTCTGTTGGGATACGTCTTCTATAAATGAAACTTTGTAGCATTGAGTGGAGGCCTAGGCTTGCAAAGGCAGGCAGAAAGCTTGGCTTCCTCCCTTGCCTGGGAAACCCAAGCCTCCCTCCTGCTATTAGTGTCCACAAGCCATTTTGGTTGGGGTTTATTTGCATAATTTGCTCCTGATTGGCTAATGGGCATGGCTGTGAAGATGAGGGTGCTAGATCTTCAAAGGCCAAAAGGGTAATGGAAGAACAAGTCTTGTAGGACAGAGCTTTAGTTAACACTTAGCAGAGCTAGATAAAGGCAAGGAGTCAACGAAAGAAATAAAGAGGTAGAGAGAAGAATGAAAATCAAGAGAATATAATGTCATAATTCAAGAAGAAAGATTTTTAAGAATGAGAGTGTAATCAACAGTCAAATTGATAATCTTGGATGATATGCTTAACATATAACTAAGACAGTGTCTGCCTTCATGGTGGGATATGCTAAGAAAAATATGATATTTGTGTTAATTTTTTTTCATATTTCAGGTTATATTTACACTAGGGGCCTGGTGCATGAAATTTGTGCACTGAGGGTGGGTGATCCCTCAGCCCAACCTGCCTCCTCAATAGGGCTGATGGTTGGCTCTGCCCTGGCTGCCTCAGCCCTGCTCCCCCAGCCTAGGCCTTAGCACCGGCGTTGACTGCCCCATACTTGCGGTGGCCTGTGCACGCTGCTCGCACCGCCATTCACTTGGCTCCGCCCCCCACACCTCAGCCACCCTGCCCCTTGCCTCACGCACCTCAGCAGCCCCACCCCACTGCCTCGTGTGCACATTGGCGGCCCCTCCCCTCTGCCTCGCACACTCACCAGCCGCCTTTGCCCTAGCCACTGGTGAACACCAGGCCCCAGCCCCCCCCCCCTGTACTTCCTGGCTGCCTCACACATGCCTCAGCCCTGCCACCCACCTCGCACACTCACCGGCCACCTAGGCCCCCGCCCCCCTCTCCTGATTGGCTGGTGGGCGTGGCTGGTGGGTGTAGCAAAGGTACAGTCAAATTTGCATATTACTCTTTTATTAGATAGGATACTCAGATTATATTTCATGTTCCCTTAAACAAAATATTTAAGTTGGCTTACAATTTTGGAAGGAATTCAACTAAAGGGTTTTTTTTTTAAAAATCTATATGTATGTATATACCCAGAATAAAAAAGAGGTTGGAAACAGAACCAGACAAATTTCGTTAGTAGACTATAATTTTAATTTTAAATGCACCAACTTCCTTAAAATAGTGCACAAAAGAGGAAAGTATTTTGCAGACTTCAAATATATGAGATCTGAACGTTGGCATACCTGTATTCAAAAAAGAAAGCAATTTTAATAGGAAGAGGAAAGGAGGCATCACTTTTTATTTTTATTTTGATGGAGTAACTTGCTGCTGCACAGTATTTGTGTTTCTGAGATTTGTCTATTGTTCTTGAAGTTCAATACTCTGCATTCCCCTCAGGACAGGGAGTTATTTTCCTCAGTGTGTTGTGTTTTACAAAGAAATACTGTTATTGTCCAGTGAATATAAAATAATAACTATAGCAACAATTTATTCTAGCATCCTAAATAAGGCTGATAAATGGCAATGGAAATATGCAAAAAAAAATAAAGTAAAATCAGTTATAGTAGCACTTTTTATTGATTTCAGACACCTATGCTATCTTAACTCTCACAATGTATTTTTAAATTTATCTTTATTGTATGAAGTATTACAGATGTCCCCTGTTTTTCCCCCATTGACCCTCTCCACCCTGTACCCTTCCCAGGCCTTCACCACATTTTTGTTGGTATCCATAGATTATGTACATGTGCATATAAATTATTTGCTTAATCTCTTCCCCATCTCTACCCCATGCCTTCCCTCTGAGATTCATCAGTCTGTTCCATGCTTCTATATCTGTGTGTGTGTGTGTGTGTGTGTGTGTGTGTGTGTGTGTGTATATATATATATATAATTTTTTATAAATATTTTTATTGATTCCAGAGAAGAAAGGAGAGGGAGAGAGAGATAGAAATAGCAATGGTGAGAGGTAATCAGTGGGCTGCCTTTTGCATACCTCACACCTAAGAATGAGCTAGCAATCCAGGCATGTGCCCTGACCATTGATGCTCAACCATTGAGCCACACCAGCTGGGAAGCACCACCTCTTTTTTTAATCCATTCATCCTTTGATGGACAATTAGGTTGTGCTCATATCTTGGATATTGTAAATAATGCTGTGATGAACATATATTTTTTCAATGTTTGGGTTTCTTTGGATAAAGCCCAGAAGTGGAATTTCTGACTCCTTCATTGACTCTTATTACAACCTTTGTTTTAAAGTCTATTTGTCTGGTATAAGTATTGCTACCACAGCTTTTTATGAGTGTTTTTATTTCCATGAAATACTTTTTCTATCTGTTCAATTTTTGTCTGTGTATGTCTTTGCATCTGAAGTGAGTCTCTTGTAGACAACATATATGAGTCTTGTTTCCTTATCCATTCAGCTACCATAAGTTTTTTGATTTAAACATTTTTATCCACTTGCATTTAAAGTAATTATTGACATATATGTACTTATTGCCATTTTATTATTTTGATTCTTTTCCTTCTCCCTCTTCTTCTTTATCCTCCTCCTCTTCCTTTTTTTCTTTCATTCTTTTTGTCCTTCTCCTACTCTTTCTCTCTCTCTCTCGTTTTTTTCTTCAAGAAGTCCCTCTGAATTTTCTTATAATACTTGTTTGATGGTAATGAACTTCTTCTTTTTAATTTCTTTATTGATTAAGGTATTACATATGTGTTCTCATCCCCGTTACCCCTCCCAACCCCCCTTTCCTACTCATGCCCTCACACCCCCTGGTGTTTGTGTCCATTGGTTAGGCTTACATGCATGCATACAAGTCCTTTGGTTGATCTCTCCTCCTTACCCCCAACCTCCCCTACCTTCCCTCTGAGGTTTGGCAGTCAATGCTTCTCTGTCTCTGGATCTATTTTTTCTCATCAGTTTATGTTGTTCATTATATTCCATAAATGAGTGAGATCATGTGATACTTATCTTTCTTTTACTGGCTTATTTCACTTAGCATAATGCTCTCCAGTTCCATCCATGCTCTAGTTTAAAGTAGCCACCTTTTCCTATGTTTTCTTCTTCTTCCTCCTCTTCTTAAAGAATACCTTTCAGCATTTCATATAACTGGTTTGGTGGTGATGAACTCCTTTAGCTTCTTCTTATCTGTGAAGCTCTTTATCTGACCTTCATTCTGAATGATAGCTTTGCTGAGTAGAGCAATCGTGGTAGTAGGTTCTTGCTATTCATCACTTAGAAATTTCTTGCCATTCCCATCTGGCCTGCATAGTTTCTGTTGAGAAATCAGCTGACAATTGTGTGGGTGCTCCCTTGTAGGTAATTAAGTGTTTTTTTCTTCATGCTTTTAATATTCTCTCTTTGTCTTTTGCTCTTGGCATTTTAATTATGATGTGTCTTGGTGTGGTCCTCTTTGGATTCCTTTTGTTATTTGTACTTCCTGGACTTGTAAGTCTATTTCTTTCACCAGGTGGGGGAAGTTTTCAGTCATTATTTCTTCAAATAGGTTTTCAACATCTTGCTCTCTCTCTTCTTCTGGCACCCCCATAATTCTGATGTTGGTACGCTTGAAGTTGTCCCAGAGGCTTCTTACACTATCCTTAAATTTTTGGATTCTTTTTTCTTTTTTCTTTTCCAGTTAAGTGTTTTTTGTCTCATGGTATTTCAAATCTTTGACTTGATTCTTGTGTTCTTCTACTCTGTTGTTGGGTCTCTGTATAGTATTTTTTATTTTATTCAGTGTATGCTTAATTTCTAGTTGGTCCTTTTTCATATCCTCGAGGATCCTGCTGAATTTATCAGCCTTTTCTAGGCACCTCTTGAAAAACCTTCTAACCATGGTTTTGAACTCTATATCCAGTCATTTGTTTTTCTCCATTTCTTTCATTTGTGATCTGTTTCTTTGTCTCCCCATTTTCACTGCTTCCCTGAGTTGGTAGGGTAGCTTTGTGCTAGGTCTCAGCCTCCCCTGTTACCTGAGGTGGACATTCTTGGTGGACTCCTTTGTGGACTATGTGTATAGCCTTGTTGCAGATAAGTCTTGATTGTTGTTGGTATCACTGGGAGGAATTGACCTTCAGGACAACTGACTGTTAAGATCAGCTGTGTCTACACTGGGAGACAGCCTTATGCGACAAGACTTGCAAAACTGCAAAAGCCTCTGTGCTCAGCTTGGATGCAGTGGAATTTCAGGGTAGAGCCGACAGCTTGGCTTCCAATCAGTGCTGTCCCACAAGGTTCCTGGGTCTCAATGTACCCAGGCAATCACTTCAAGCACCTCTGAGAGAAAGGCACCTTGGAGTTTTGCCTGCTGCCAAACAGTCTGGTCTCTCCCCCAGTGAATCTGGACTCCCAGATTTTCGCATGGCACTGGGGTTAAGTGCAGTCGGACCTGGGGTTCAGTGCTGTCTGGAACTTTTGTCTCCTTCCTGCTAGATAAAGCCAGTGGCACACTCAAAAGTCTGTCATCTCTGCATGCATTCGTGCGTGCTCCTCCAGACCTCTGCATTTCGCCATTTCCCTGAGTTTACCTTACAGTCCAGATTCCCCCTGTATGGGCCTGGGTCCTCAGGGTCTCACCCGGAACTGGGCTTCAGTGCAGTTGGAGCTGGAGTTAAGTGCATTTGGGAGCTTTTGTGTCCTTCCTGCTAGGGCATGCCAGCCAGGCACTCAGACACCCCGTCCTCTCCGGCCTGTCCTCTCCATGGGTGTGTGTTTCTGTACCTCTGGCTTTGTAGCTCCTCTGATTCTCCATGTGCTTTTCTATTTCCTTCTAGTTGTAGAATTTCCAGTCAGTCAGCTTTCCTTTGCTGCATGATGTCTGTTTTGTCTTTTAGTGGTATTTTTGAAATTGTTGTGGAGGCAGCAGTTAGGTGTTTACCTATCCCGCCATCTTGGTTTCAAGTGATCTGGATATATTTTGTTTAACAGTTTATTTTGTTCTTTAGATTCTACATATTAATAAGATAATGTAATACTTGTCTTTGCCTGACTGGCTTTTATTGCTTAGCATAATATTCTCCAGGGTAAGAGGTTCATTTTTTACTGCTGCATAGTATTCCATAGTGTAAATGTACCACTGTTTTTTATCCACTCATCTAGTTATGGGAAGTTGGACTGTTTCCAGAACTTAGCTATTGTACATAGTGCTACTACATATTCTTTCTGATTGGTTTTGGGTTTTTTAGGATATATTCCTAGAAGTGAGATCACTAAAAGACCTGTACGCAGAAGACTATAGGAGATGGAGGGAGATATAAACAAGTAGAAGAATACACTGTAATTCATGGATTGATACCCCATTACAATACCAACTGCATACTTCAAAGTCCTAGAACAAACTCTCTAAAAATTCATGTGGAATAAAAAAAGACCCCAAGTAACTGCAGCAGTCTTGAGAAAGAAGAACAAAGTTGAAGGGATCACAATACCAGATATCAAACTGTACTACAAAGCCACTGTTCTCAAAACTGCCTGGTACTGGCACAAGAAAAGACATATAGACCAATGGAACAGAATGGAGAAACCAGAAATTGACCCAAGCTATCATGCTCAATTAATATTTGACAAAGAAGGCAAAAACATACAATGGAGTCAAGACAGTTTCTTCAATAAATGGTATTGAAAAAATTGGACAGATGCATGCAAAAAAAAAAATGAAACTAAACCACCAATTTACACCATACACGAAAATAAACTCAAAATGGATAAAGGACTTAAACATAAGATGGGAAACCATAAAAATCCCAGAAGAAGCAATAGGCAGCAAAATATCAGACATTTGTCTCAGCAATATATTTACTGATAAAACTCCTAGGGCAATGGAAACTAAGGAGAAAATAAACAAATGGGACTACATAAAAATAAAACGCTTCTGCACAGCAAAAGAAACCATCAACAAAGCAACAAGAGAGCTCACTGCATGGAAGTACATACTTGCCAATATTATCTCTGATAAGGGTTTACTCTCCAAAATTTACAGGGAACTCATGCAACTTAACAAAAGGAAGATAAACAATCCAATGAAAACATGGGCAAAGGACCTAAATAGACACTTTTCAGAAGAGGACATAAGTAAGGACAAGAGACATATGAAAACATGCTCAAGGTCACTAATCATTGGAAAGATGCAAATCAAAACAACAATGAGGTGTCATCTCACACCTGTCAGAATGGCTATCATCAATAAGTCAACAAAGGACAAGTGCTGTTGAAGACACAGAGAAAAAGGAACTCTTGTGCACTGTTGGTGGGAATGCAAACTGGTGCAGCCACTGTGGAGAACAGTGTGGAATTTCCTCAGAAAACTAAAAATGGAACTCCCATTTGGTCCAGTGATCCCAATTCTAGGAATATATCCCAAGAAAACAGATACACCAATCAGAAAGTATATATGTATCCTTATGTTCATAGAAGCACAGTTTATAATAGCTAAGATTTGGAAACAGCCTAAGTGCCCATCAGCAGGTGAATGGATTAGAAAACAGTGGTACATCTACACAATGGAATACTACACTGCTATAAAAAGAAGGAATTCTATTATTTGCAACAGCATGGATGAAACTGGAGAGCATTATGCTAAGAAAAACAAGCCAGTCAGAGAAATATAAATATCACATGATCTCACTCATTTGTGGACTATAATGAACAACATAAACCAATGAACAAAAAATAGAACCAAAGTCATAGAAACAGTAAACAGAATGCCCAACCTATAAGGGAAGGCAAGCGGTGACGGGGTAAGAGATCAACCAAAGGACTTGTATGCATGCATATGAGCATGACCAATGGACACAGACAGGGGAAGGGGCCTTGCTGGGGGTGGGTGAGGCCAGGGAGAGATTAATGGGGGAAAAGAAGACTTATGCAATACTTTAAACACTAATAAATTTAAATTTAAAAATATACTATTTTAAGAAGAATATATTTAAGAAAAGAGCCTTCTCATGAAAGTTGTAATAGCTATAACATTTCATAACATTTTCAAACTTTGGCTCACAGTGTGTTCTATAAGTTCTAGTGAATTTCACATGGCAGCAGAGTGCAAATATGAAATATCAATTTGAAAGTCAGTATTTAATAGTGGTGAGTCATTTATTTTCATGTAACAAATATCTGGATTAAAAATAGTAATTAAATATTTGAAATATTAATTAATACTGATGATTATTTAAACTCAATCACATTTTAAGAATTTGAAGCAGCTAAAAATCTTCAGTTATTAAAACCAAAGTAACTTTTATAGTTATTAGTTATCTTTTGATTGTGTGCTTATTTTACATTTAGAAATAAAACTCCAATAATGTCTAAAAAAAGAATATGCATATAGATCAATGGAATAGAATGGATATCCCAGAAATAGACCCAAGCCATTATGCTCAATTAATATTTGACAAAGGAGGCAAGAGCATATGATGGAGTAAAGCATTCAAATAATGTTTGGAAAATTGAAAGGTATAGGCAAAAAAATGAAACTAGACCACCAACTTACGCCATACACAAGAATAAACTCAAAATGAATAAAAGACTTCAATGTAAGCTGTGAATCCATAAAAATCCTAGAAGGTAGCAAAATCTCAGGCATCTCTTCTGGCAATATGTCTGCCATTATATCTCCTAGGGTGAGGGCAACAAAGGAGAAAATAAACAAATGGGACTACATCAAAATATAAAGCTTCTGCACAGCCAAGAAACCATCAACAAAAGGAAAAGAGAGCCCATTGCATGGAAGAATATATTTGCCAATATATCTGATAAAGGGTTAATCTCCAAGTTACATAAAGGTTCATACAACTTAACAAAAGGAAGACAAACAATCCAATTAAAAAATGGGCAAAAGATCTAAATAGACACTTCTCCAAAGCGCACATACAAATGGCCAAGAGGCAGATGAAAAAATGCTCAGTCACTGTTCTTCAAAGAGATCCAAGTTAAAAGGACAATGAGGTATCATCTCACACTTGTCAGAATAGCTATGATCAACAAATCAGCAAAGGGCAAGTGCTGGTGAGGTTGTAGAGAAAAGGGAATCCTAGTACATTGCTTGTGGAATGCAGACTGGTACAGCCACTGTGGAACTCAGTATGGAGTTTCCTTAAAAATGGAATTGCCATTTGACCCAGTGATCACATTTCTGGGAATATGTCTTCTAAAGGTTTTCTTATTTTCATCTTAACTCTGGAGGAAGTAAATGAAGTACAGAGGAACGAAACAATTGTCTCATAATTGAATAACAAATTAGATGAAAATCCAATATCCAGTTATTAGATCCTAATGACATATTCACCTTGTGCTTTATTAGCTATTTACACATACATATGGAGATCTCTTGTTCTAATAAAAAGGAACTATAACTAACAATAAATATTATTACTTCTTTTTGTTTTTAGAGAGCTATCAATTTCTATTTAAGATCCTTAAATAAAATATCTCAGTGTATCTGTTAATCAGTGTAAAAATAAAAAGTAAAAAAAATTAGTAGTCTAAGCATTGGAATGTGAGTTATAATAATCCTGGGATGATTCCAGTACCTTTTGTTTACCCATGGGTGGATTATCTACTTTGTGAATTATTCATGACTAATTTTGAATGTTAAAGCTACATTGCCCCACTGCTTGGTTAGCTCTGAGGACCTTTCCTCCCACTACCCAGCTGGTGTGTTCTCAGGGAAGGAAAACTCTTTTAAATACGAATCCAATCAAAACACAATTAGGCAAGCAAATGTGCTGAAAAATAATAACATCATGAATTACAAAGCCAAATGTGAGAGATTTGAATGTCACCTACCATTTTGAAGTATCCAACTATTGTCTCTATGTGATGTTTAAGTAACCGATTTGAGCCAGTCATATCACAAAGATAATTTATCCCATAAGAGAGGTCCCCATTTTTTGTTTTAATTGAACTATAAAGTTTGACTATGTTGGAGAAGTAGCTGCAAACTTGATTTGTTTCCAATGGCCTGCAGTTTCTCTCAGGAAAAAAAAAAAAAAAAAACACCTACCGTGAAGAACCATACCCATAACATTTCTCTTCCAAACTGAAAATATTCAGAGCTAAGAGGACTCATACCTACATTTAAAAAGTTGCAGAGCTCCCAAGGAGATTACAGCCTTTCTCCAACACATGTGTGCATGTGCAAACACACAGGCGCACGTACACACACACTGACAACTCAGAACTTCTGGCACCTGAAAGAGTTCATTGTAGATTTTGTGGCTTGGATAGGTTAACTAACACACACAAATATTTTATTCTTTAAATATATTAAATTTCATGATGTTTATGGACATTGTACCCATATACAAGTGTCAGAAAGCTGCCCTGCCAGTGTGCCTCAGCAGTTGAACATCGACCTATGAACCAAGAGGTCTCTGATTCTATTCCTGGTCAGGACACATGCCCAAATTGCGAGCTGAATCCCCAGTATGGGGCATGGAGGAGGCAGCACATAGATGTTTCTCTCTCATCAATGTTTCTATCTCTCTATCCCTCTTCCTTCCTTTCTCTATAAAATCTATAAAAAGTATTTAAAAACAAACAAACAAAAAACTCAACAACAAATGACAGAAAGCTTTTAGCAGAGTTATATCCAAATGACTCACTTTCTTATAATATGATGTCTTGCACATACAGGTATATGAAGTATAAATTTCCGTACATTTTCATTAGGCAAGATGACCAATATTTAAAATGCTTTTTAAAAATTAGGGCAAGAAAACATGCTCATTAGTAAAATTTTTGTAATTTGTTTTTCTAAATGGGCTCAGATAAAAATAGTTAAAACAGCCATTGATAATTTTAGAATATACATAATTAATCACTTTTTATGATACAGCCTTTCTTTTGCAAACAAGGTTCTGCACTTAGTGTTCATATTTAAGTTAATGTTTGTTAACATATTAGCATTAGCTGTTACAAGTAGAGTTTCAGTAAATGACTCTCACACTGTAAGGGATTTGAATTAAATCATGTACTGTAATTCTTGATGTATTTTTCTTCATTCTTCTGCAATAACATACCTAAAGATTAGCATAAGTTATTTTCAAAAAAATAAATGTTCTTCTTCATTATAATTATTTTCATTTTGGAGAACCGAGATGGCGGCATAGGTAAACACCTGTTGTGCTGCCCCGTGCAACAAATCCAAAACTACAACATAACAACAAAACAAACATCATCCAGAATCACACGAAAGCTGGCTGAGTGAAAATTCCACAAATAAAAGTAAAGGTGGAACACTGAGACTAAGAAGAGCAGCGGAGCGCAGCCTTGAAGATATGTGTGGAACCAGAGGTTCAGATTCTTGGGATGCGCGTGGGCTGTAGGGCTGGCAGCAGCAATCCCGGCTGGATTTCTCCAACGGGGAGGGTGGAGACGTCCCACTACACAGATTCCCCAGAGCCAGGTGAGGTCCGAGGCCCAGGTACGCACCCTAAAAGTCGGGCGCAGCAGAGGCCTCCAAGTTTGAGGAGAGTTCATGCCCTGAAGGCCGGGCACAGAAGAAGCCTCAGAGTTTGAGGAGAGTGCAAGTAGCTTGGAACAGCAGTTTTGCGTGTAAAGTGTGCGACAGCACAGACACGTGACTTGCTCCCTGGCAACTTGCTCCCAGGTCTGGGAGACCACAGGACTGCTTTGTTTTATAACCCTGGGCGAGATTTTGGGGTGCAGACTCATTTGTGGAGACACAGAGTTGTCTGACAACCAGTGAGGACCAGCAGAGGCTTTCTCTTGGAGGTGCCTGCAGCCATTACCACCCAACACAGAGACCCACATGCCACATAACGCTGCCTGCCCAGCTCAGAGACTCCGCCCATCCAACCTGAACACAGTTTCCCTGCACAGCCAATTGGCCTGGAGGTCAAACCCTCCCAGGGATAACAACAACAAGCTGGGCTTAAATTAAAAAATACTGTACAACCCATAAAGGATTGCAGTAAGAGTACCCACCTCAGGTAATTGGGGAGGCTGAGCCACTGTCCCTTAGAGGTCATCTACCACATAAAGCTAATCGACCAACTCAGGAAAGCACCCACCATGAAGAGACATGAAAAGAAACCAGGTGTGAAAGAAATGGAGGAAAAAAGATGACCAGACATAGAGTTCAAAACCCCGGTTATAAGGCTTTTCAGGAGGCTCCTAGAAAAGGCTGATGAACTTAATGAGAACTATGAGGAAATGAACAAGACCTATGAGGAAATGAATAAGACCAACGAGGAAGTGAACAAGACCTACAAGGAAATGAATGATACCTACAAGGAAATGAACAAGACCTACGAGGATATGAACGAGATCATCAAATATATGAAAAAGGACCAACTAGAAATCAAGCATTCACTAACTGAAATAAAAAATATTACACAAAGTCCTAAAAGCAGTCCAGAGGGCCACAAGAACCAAGTCAAAGATTTGAAATACAAAGAAGCAAAATCCACTTGGCTGGAAAAGCAAGAAACAAAAAGAATCCAGATAATTGAAGATAGTGTAAGGGGCCTCTGGGACAACCTCAAGCATGCCAACATCCGAATTATGTGGGTGCCAGAAAAAGAGAGAGAGCAAGGTAATGAAAACCTACTTGAAAAAATAGTGACTGAAAACTTCCCCCACCTGGTGAAAGATACTGACTTAAAAGCCCAAGAAGTACACAGAACCCCAAAATATAGGAATCTAAGGAGGATCACACCAAGACACATCATAATTAAAATGTCAAGAGCAAAAGATAAAGAGAGAATATTAAAAGCAGCAAGAGAAAAACAGTTAGTTACCTATAAGGGAGCACCCATACGATTGTCAGCAGATTTCTCAACAGAAACGATGCAGGCCAGATGGGAGTGGCAAGAAATATTCAAAATAATGAATAGCAAGAATCTACAACCAAGATTACTCTATCCAGCAAAGCTATCATTCAGAATTGAAGATCAGATAAAGTGCTTCACAGATAAGAAAAATATAAAGGAGTTCATCACCCCCAAACCAATATTATATGAAATGCTGAAAGATATTCTTTAAGAAAAGGAAGAAGAAAAAGGTAAAAATATAAATTATGAACACAAATACACATCTATCAACAAATGAACCTAAAAACCAAGTGAATTAATAATCTGATGAACAGGATAAACTGGTGAATATAACAGAATCATGGAGATAGAGAGGGAATGGACTGAAAATTCTTGGGGAGGAAAGGGGTGTGGGAAATGCAGCAAGAGACTGGACTAAAATCTTGCAACAATGGGAGAGGACAGTGGGGAGAGGGAGGTGAGGGTGGAGGGTACAATGGGTACAGGGTGGAGGGGAGTTATAGGGGGATAAAAAAGGGGGAATAATGTAATTAATTAACTGAACAATAAAGATAAAAAATAAAAATAAATAAATAAATTCTCCAACTAAAAAAAAATAATAATAATTTGAGTTATGAACCTTTAAGAAACTTCTTCTACACTAAACTTTCCTCAAATTTCTTCAAATATTTTTCCTTCATTTCTCAAATGTAGTTCCTTCTTGTTTTATCTCAGTCTTTGATTTTGCTGGTTGCTCAAGGGAGCTAAAGGTGATGTTTTTAAAAATTCAAATTAATAAAAATTGTAATAAAACATCAACAAGATTATAGAGGTATATGTACTTTATTCATAGTAATTAGAAGAGTTCTGTTCCAATTATAATTATCAAACAGGAAATGTTCCTTTACAGGGCTTTGCAAAATTTTGTGCCATCTTTAACAGTATTGAAGCCTAGAATGTATAAAATGGAAAGAACCCAAGAAATCATCTATTTTAACCCCACTTTATTTATAGCTATGTTTATCAAGGCCCAGAGAAGTAAATAAATATGTATAATGTCACACAGCTAATTAGTATCAGATGGTATGTTATTTTCATGTAAGTTTAAAAATATTTCCTATATTTGTTAACCTTCCTATATTTTTAATCACTTCAAGGTTATTTGTATATATAGACATATACATACATCAATGTGTTTTAACTTTCTCAATGAAAACTGATTGTTATCTCAATATATTGCTGTAGTATCTTTGCTTTGATTCTAAAACAGCAAGAATAAATTTAAAATGCACACACACACACACACACACAAATAGGTGAAATCTGAATGAAATCTAGAGGTTAGTTCATACTTGTAGTTAGATACCATTGTTCATTTGTTCATTCCTTAGTTTTGGCAACTGAATCTTGTATAATGTAAGGTGTCAACATTAAAGATCCTATAAGAAAAATAAAAAGCCTGAGATGAGTTGTTTATGTTAAGTCCCATGGCACCAAACCAACTTAATTTAATAATAATTTTAGCTCTCCAAAAATGGAAATTCAAATCAGTCAATCAGGAGTCACCTGATCAGCACTAGTTTATCTTCCAGATAGGTCCCTGCCATCCCCTAGAGAAAAATAGTTTTTCAGTAACGAACCTATTTTCCTGCCTCATGTACCTTCCTTAGTTTTACTCCCTACTATAGGCCTGGTACACAAAATTCATGCATGGGTAGAGACGTCACTCAGCCCAGCCTGCACCCTCTCCAATCTGGGTCTCCTCAAGGGATGTCCAACTGCTTGTTTAGGCCAGATCCCAGTAAGATCAGGACTAAATGAGCAGTCGGACGTCCTTCTGAAATCCAGGACTGCTGGCTTGCAACTGCTTGCCTGCCTACCTTCCTAATTGCCCCTAACCGCTTCTGCCTGCCAGCCTGATCACCCCCTAACTGCTCCCCTGCCAGCCTGATTAATACCTAACTGCTCCACTGCCAGCCTGATTGCCCATAACTGCCCTTCCCTGCAGGCCTGGTCACTGTTAACTGCCCTTCCCTTGCAGGCATGGTCACCCCTAACTGCCCTCCCCTGTAGTCCTGGTCCCCCCCAACTGTTATCCCCTGCTGGCTTGATCGCCCACAACTGCCCTCTCTTGCTGGCCTGGTTGCCCTCAACTTCCCTCCCCTGCAGGCCATCTTGTGGTGGCTCTCTTGTGTCCACAGGGGGACAGCTATCTTGTGTTGGAGTGATGGTCAATTTGTACATTGCTCTTTTATTAGATAGGAGGATAGAGGTGTGGTACATGGATGTGGGTCGGCTGGTTTGGCCTGATGGGTGTCCTGGATGAGAGTGGGGATTCCCTTGGGACATGGGGCAGCCTGGGCGAAGGGCCTGTGGTGGTTTCCAGGACAGCCATGCCTCCCAGCAACCCAAGCAGAGGCCCTTGTATCTGGGATTTATTTACCTTCTATAATGGAAACTTTGTAGCCTTGAGTGGAGGCCTGGGCCAGCCAGAGTGTGCTGGAAGCCTGGCTTACTCCATTGCCAGGAAAACCCAAGCCCCCTGTTTGCTCCGACATTACAGCTATCTTGGTTGGTATAATTTGCATACCTGCTCCTGATTGGCTGATGGGCATGGTTTGTGGGTGTAGCAGAGGTATGGTTCATTTGCATATTACTTTTTTATTAGATAGGATGGCTATAAAAATGTCTTCCATTTTCTACAGCTCCTCGGAGCTCCTTTGTATCTGATAGGTTGGATGCCGAAAGACTAACAAATTTTTGCTCAACTAAACTCTTAACATTTTTAATATGCCTCAGTTTGCCTCCTAAGAGAGAAAGACTACTTGAAACAAGAAAATTTGAGCCAAACTTAACTTGGCTTTAGCTATCTGTACCCAGTGAAATTTTGTCCTTGCCTAATTTCACAGTCATCCTTGGCTGCTTGGCTCAACACTGGTAACCCTTTTAGGGATTTTAGGACCAAGGTGTTCACTACCTCCAGCCACCAGGATATGTGAATGTGGTGGATACAAAGGCCTTTGTGCTTACCATGTTCACAGGTCTTTGGAAATAGCTGCCTTGGGGAAAGGGCATATTGGGGGCATGCAGTGATAATCAGTCAGGTGTAATTTTTAGGGCAGGACTTCACCATGAGCTCTCAGCAAGGAACATCTTGTGACTGGAAGAAATGAACACCTTGGTCCTAAAAGATCTGAGTGTTATGTCACTGCAGCCATTGAATTGAAGCCAACTCTTTAGCACAACAATTGGCCACACAATGAAAGTGGACTTAAGCAAGGAAGAAATTTCTCTAGGCACAGGGATTTAAAACCAGGTGAGTTTGGCACAATTTTTTCTTGTCATGAGTATTTTTTCCCTTCAATTTCTCTTGTCTGTACTGACCATTATCTACACATTTCACAGCATCTATTCCAGATGTCAGCTATTTGAGTTGAAAAGAACTCTTAGAACAATTTAAAAAATATACTTCTTTGGATCTTTAAGAGATATGATTTTATTTATTTTGAATTTTTAAAATTAAATGTATTAGGGTGACATTGGTTAATAAGATTATACAAGGGTACAAATCTATGATACATCATCTGTAGATTGCAATTTGTACCCACTGCCCACAGTGAAGTGATGGGATTTTAGATGCAGAAAATATGTATGGAAAGTCCACTGTTTGCCAATCCAAAGGTAAAGTAAATTCTCATCCCACCCCTACCTTTCACATTTGTCCAAGTGAAGTCGTATTCAGTTCATTAGATATGGCTTATTTAGATAGTGGTAACAAATCAATCCCCAAGTCTCAGTGGCTCAACACATTAAATCCTACATATCTAATATGGGGTAGAAATGATACATAGAAGGCTCTGTCATCTTGTAATGGCTCCATTTGCAGCACACAAACTCTAAGACCACAGCAAAAGAAGTAGAGAATAGAGGGGCCTGCCTGTTTTTAAAAGCCTAGACCCAGAAGTGACATTTCTGCTAACAGTCCACAGCCTAAAGTTGTCTTATGGTTCCAACGTAACTGTCAAGGAAACTAGGAAATGCAGATGAATGAAGGGAGTACTAATATACTTTGCTCAAATTGACTAGTGAACCTTTTGGAATAGTCATACATATATACAATGCAGTAAAGACTACTGGTTAGAGTCTAATCCATCAGTATAGCTTATATGAACAAAAATTATGGTCAACCTTTGTGCCAAATCTATTTTTATATGTTTTTATTGATTTTTAGAGAGAGGAAGGGAGAGGAATAGTGATATGGAAGTATCAATGGGAGAGAAACATCACTGATCTATTGGCTGCCTTCTGCACACCCCCTACTAGAGATCGAGTCCACAGCCCAGGCCTGAGCCCTGATTGGGGATCATACAGGGGACCTCTTGGTTTCTGGGTTGATGTGCAACTGCTGAGCCACACCAGCTGGGCACGAAATCTACTTTTATATCAACCATATTGATTAATAAAGCAACAATTTGAACATTCAGACATTTTTTAAGGACACATAAAAGTGCTTCAATAAATTGAACAGTTGTGGGAAAGACAAATTTATTTTAAAAATCTTTTAAATTTATTATGGAAATTAGCCTTATAATTCTAAAGTTCTAGATATTAAGTACCTAAGCAGGGGTGATTTGTGTTCTGGTTGGTTTATAAGGAGCCACAATGTGTTAGGACAAATAGGATATGCAGAAATTGTTGGCAAGTACCCAACAGGGGGAGGCTTCTGTTCACAGGCCTCTATTTCCTTACCATGTGGTCCTAGCTTTAGCAAAAATGTTTCCCCTTCTGAAAAAAGTCTTTTTCCTTAATGTTATAGCAGACCTGTTTTAAACAATAGAATTACCTTTTTTTTTCATGAATAGTGGTCAATGGAAGATATCTTTTTATTGCAGAGGCATTAAGTAGTGGCTGAAAACTGCCTGAGAGCAGTTTTTGGTTCTGCTAGGTCTTACAGCCCTGTGTCATCAATTAACCTCTCTGTGCCTGTTTCAGACACAGAACTGTGATCAACCATATGAGGCATGACGTGAGAACAAAAGTGTTAGTATTTGTAAAATGTTTAGTACAGAGTCCAACACATAGTAAACTCTATGTCTTTGCTGCTGTTGTTTTCAATAGTGGTCAGCTACTAACACATACATTAGTTTTACAAGTGAGGAAGCCTTTATCATGAGGTAAAGTCCAATATAAAACTTACAAAATAATGGTGCCAATGTAAAATGTTAAATGCCGAAGTAAGTTGTGCTAACATTTTTCATTTTTTCTTTTCCTGTTTCATAACTTTCCCCAATCAGAAATTCAGTTCTAAAGTTAATGTTATCATGTTGTGTAATGTAATATATTTTCACAGGTAATCAGTTGAAAGAAGCAATTAAGGAATAAAAAAGAAAAATATATTTCTTCTTTTCACATACTGAGCTGTGCATGATCCTGCTCCACTCCTCACCCCCCCCCCCCCCACACACACACAGAGAAAACATGCTTACTGTTTCACAGCAATAAACTGGTTGGCATTCTAGCTGGAAAGAAAGACAAAACAACATGGAAAGAAGGAACCAGAAAAAAGAGATGCAGGATGTGGAGAATTTCATAATCAGAGACTCTCTGTAGAAATGCAAGATTGGAATATTATATAATAAAAGGCTAATATGCAAATTGACCAAACTGCAGAACAACTGGTCACTATGGCAAGCATTGACCACCAGGGGGCAGATACTCAAAGCAGGAGTTGCCCTCTGGTGGTCAGTGTGCTCCCACAGGGGGAGGTTCATGACTGGTGAGTGCAGTGGTGGTGGTGGGAGCCTCTCCTGTCTGTGCAATATCCCCCAAGCGGTCCCAGACTGTGAGAAAGCACAGGCCGGGCTGAGGGACCTCCCCCCCAATCTCCATACACAAATGTCGTGCACCAGGTCTTTAGTTAAAGCTATAAAAAGGTAACCCTACATTCTGACTCCTTTCATGCCCGGAAACAGTCTGCTTGGGCAGGGAAAGAAAGTGATGTGGTCAAAGCATGTATAGGCTTTAAAGTTTTCCAGGTAAACTTTCCTTCCACTCATATATATGAATAGCACTTCTCTTGGTCCTACCAATGTATAAGCAGGAGTCCCACCTCTGAGTGCTATAGAGCACTACCAAGATCTTGGTACCCAAAGCCTTAAACTTCATAACTCCAGAAGGCATATGGCATCGATTGAACAATTTTCCTCGCCAAATGTATCTATTGAAGCCCCACTACCTTAGAAATTAGCTGTATTTGAAGACAGAGCCTTTAAAGGTGTGATTAAATTATAATAAACCATAATGGCCCCTAACCCAATCTGACTGATGTCTTACAAGAAAAAAAATTGGGCACACAATAAAATATAATGGATGCATGTACACAGAGGAACAAGTCATAAGAGGGCACAGTGAGAAGATGCCCATCTGCAATGCAAAGAAAGAGGTCTTAGAAGATATTAACCATGATCTTGGACTTCTAGTTCCAGAACTGAGGAAATATATTACTTTTGTTTAAATCTCCAGGTTATGGTGTTTTGTTAAGGCAGCCTGGTCCTAGTACACTAATAGAACACATTTTGGGATTCATTATAGACAAGTTACTTGCTTCATAGCTACTGTTTGCCAGGCAATCTTATGATATGTACTATGCCCTGTCTCATTTAACATCAGTTCTTGTGCTGAAGAAAATAAAGTGAAAAATCATGTATTTTAATAGGTCACTTCAGAAAAAATATTCTCACTCTGAAACTTTGGGGTGTTGATAAACAATTACATTTGTTATTTAGACTCTAGCATACATTTATTCATAATAATTTTGAATGTTGAAGAAGTGATGTTGAAATTATATTCAAATTATCATTCTTTCCCCCATCTATTGTACTCCCCCAAGCTAAATTTATTAATATCAAAGATTTCTATTCATTCTATGTAAATTTACTTAAGTCTGTTGAAATTCCTGATTGCTGACATTTTAGAGTTTAATACACTTTTTGTCTCTCTTTTGACAAATCACACACAGATCTTCAGGGACTCTTATTACAGAGCTAAGTACATTGTCTGACAAAAGCTGAAGAATTTTAATAGATAAATGACAAATTTTAACAAAGAGCTCTACTGAGTTAATTTCTGAAATCCTTTACTGTATGCATAGAAAACTGGCAGAAGTAATTTGGTGAAGTGTACATTTTCTATATATAATAAAAGAGAATTATTAGTAGATATATTCGACAAGATCCATCTATTTGATGGATAACCACAAAATAACCTACCAATACAAATATGCCTTTATGCTTATTTATTAGGTTATTTTTCTCCTCGACTGAAAAAATAATGTTACCAGTTATTTATTTCAAGTTCAAATGAAAAAAGAAAGCAATTCTACTAATGCAAAATCAGTGTCATTTTAGATTCAAAAGCCAAAAAGCTTTATAACTTAATCATATACATCTAGGTATATATTTTGAACACACAGTTTACATTGTGTGAAGTGTGTGTGTGTGTGTGTGTGTGTGTGTGTGTGTGTGTGTGTGTGTATGTATGTGCGCATCTGTTACAATCATTGCATGATATGTTCTCTGCAGGCACTAGAAAAGGTCAGAGAGAATTATCATCTAAAAGTGATTTTTTTTTCTGTACAAGTTCCTGATGTAAACAGAATAATGAACAGAACCACATTCTTACTCTCGACATCATACACAATCACAGTTAAGTTTCTATCTGTCATAGCTTAGGGAGTCACTACCCAATTGTGCCTGACTGGCATATAATCTGAAATAATATTTCTGCAGTTTTACTTAATCAGTGCTTATTCTGCATAATTTCTGGTCTCTACAGGGGCAGGTCAAAGACAGTGAGCACAGAGGTAAGTTTAGAGTTCAGCCTATTCAGAAAATAAGCAGACTGTGTTGATAATCACTCAGCAACATTTTTGAACATCTGCTGACTGAAGAGCAATAAATAAATAAGCAAATAACCTTTCTTATTGTAAAATCAGAAATTGCATATCACTTGTTTTTGGAAAAAGATTTGTAAGCATGTGGCAGTTGATCTTTGTTCATAATTTATGCTCATGTTCAAGGCATTTTAAAAATCCATTTTCTTACAGGCTCTAATTTTGCTGCTACATTTACTGCCAGTGAAGCAGCAGCTTTTAGTATAGGGAGGCCCCACTGAACATTCACCTTCTGAGTTTTCTTACCCAAGACATTTAAGACAGAATCTGGACCAATCTGCCACTTCATAGCTAGCAGTAAGTGATGAGGACTCGAAAGATCCTGCTGCTATAAACATACTCCTTGAGGAGCAGCCAAACAGTTTCAAAGTTTGAATTTTTTCTTTAAAGAAAAAAGAAACAATCCCTGGGTAAAGAATGTTCCAGAGCCGAAACCAGTTTGGCTCAGTGGATAGAGCATTGTCCTGCAGACTGAAAGGTCCCAGGTTCCATTCCAGTCAAGGGCATGTACCTTGGCTGTGGGCACATCCTCAGTGGGGGATGTGCAAGAGGCAGCTGATCGACGTTTCTGACTTCCTATCCCTCTCCCTTCCTCTCTGTAAAAAATCAATAAAATATATTTAAAAAAAAGAATGTTCCAGAGTATTTTGGAAAAGCTTTGTGTACTTTTTAGGAATGATAAATAATTATCTTAATTAAAAATGAAAGTATGGCCTTAGCTGGTTTGGCTCAGTTGGATAGAGCATCGGCCTGCAGACTGAAGGGTCCCAGGTTCGATTCTGATCAAGGGCACATACCAGGTTGTGGGCTCAATCCCCGGTAGGAGGCATGCAGGAGGCAGCTAATCAATGATTCTCTCTTATCATTGATGTTTCTATCTCTTTCCACCTCTTCTTTCCTCTCTGAAATCAATAAAAGTATTTAAAAAATGCAAGTCTGAAATGATGCAATGTGTAAAATTTACAAAATGTCAGATCAGATGGGAACAGGAAGTTATACTACCCTATAACTTAGGGTAGTATTTTCTTCTACTAACTAGATTGGAAACTTGCTTGATCTCTTATATAAGATTTATTAGCGATAAGGCCAACTCCTATTTTTTAAAACACTTGGAAAAATAAGATGGTGAATTTGAGCAGATGAGTTACAATCCACTCCATACGGCATAACTTTATTTTGGCGTCAATACCATTATTAGCTAACGAAAATATAGGCAAGCAAAGGAAAAGTGCAATGATGCACACCACATGTGAATATAAATGAATTAAAGCACAATAAATATTATTTACTATTAAAAACAAAATTGACTAGCAATATATTGTCATTGTCAAATATTAATTTATCCAACATATTTAAAGCAACATAGCATTATCCTACAATAATCTATAGTTACATCAGATATGATGGTTATCTTTTAAAAAAATTAATGGTAGATTTCTCAGTTCATAGATTTTCCCCTAATAGCAAGCTGCATCAGTTGCCCAGGATCAAAGAGCAGTTTTCAGTAGTCTAAAGTTTTTATTGATTTGAGCCATGTTTAGCTTTAATCCATCCTGCACATGCCTAGGGAACGAGATTGGATTCTGTTCTTGTAGCTCGGAGTCTTTCTCTGCATGCATCTAGATCAGGGAAAGTTTTCAAATTCAAGTAGAGTCAGGATTTAACCCTTATTTGGATTTTATTGTGACTGACTGAGGGAGGACTTGCAAAATCCACAAAAGAGCAGGTTAAGACCTAGGGGAAAATACACAGGGTTTAGGTGGGGTTGTGACTCTTGGCTTAAACAAATAGAGTTAATGGCTTGGAATTAACTTTGGTATGAAACTCAGTCCCTCCTCACAGAAGAACCCGAGCTGACAGCCTCACCAAGGATGGGTTGGGAGTGGGGCAGAAAGGAAGTGGATGCTAAATGGGGAACAGCAGGAGGTCTGAAAGGGATAGACACAGTATGAGTTGGGGGAAGAGCAGATGGGGTATGACTGCCAACCTATTGGCTAATTAGAAAGTCCTGGTTTGTTAAACCTGGGCTTTGAGAGAAAAGTCCTTAATGTGTACAATCTGACAGAAAGAACAATTGATTATTTTTTCTCATGAACACATTCTGAATTATTCCATAATACCACTTATTTTTTAACTATGTTTTCATGACTTGAAATGACCAGAAATATAATTTACTCTAAGAAAAAAAACTTTCCAGAAAAGTTTCAAATTAAATTATAAATTTTAATGAGGCATAATACCTCAAAATATTATACAAGAGTAATATTATGTAATGTTATATTAAAAAGTATAATTCACAATTTTATTTTACTTGTGATTGACCTCAAAATAAACCTTGTTTCATTTAAAAATAGTTTATAAGCAAAGAATAAACGATAATATTTGGGAAAATGGGGTCTACCAAATTATGTTAATGGGTTATCTTTCTGACAAATCACAACATAATTCATTGTACATTAAACATACAATTTGAATTTCAATCAGGCCCTATTAAATATATTTTTATTGATTTCAGAGAGGAAGGGAGAGGAAGAGAGACGGATAGAAACATCAATGATAAAAGAGAATCATTGACCAGCTGCATCCTGCATGCCATCCTCTGAGGATCAAGCCTGAACCTGGACATGTGCCCTGACAGAGAATCAAACCATGGCCTCTTGGTTCATATGTCAAACCTCAACCTCTGAGCCATGCTGGCTGGGCAATCAGGCCCTATTTTAAATTCCTGGACCCAAGTACAAGGTGTGTGTGGGGGTTTAGGGGGAGACTTCTCACATAATACCACGCAATTCTTGAACACGAGCAAGGTGTGAGAGAATTCAACTTAATTTAACTCAATTCTGATAATGTTTATCTAGAGATGGAATCAGATTCCATAGGATAAGGGTTCAATCCTATATGACTGCTTCCCCACACTCCACACTTAAGTTGCCAATGGCAAGCTCAGATTATCACCTGTGTTTCTGACCAAACAGTTATAGATTGGAGCTTCCAATGACCCATCCTTGGACTTCAGATCACAGTTGCAAATCCAGGTGGTCACCTATACTTCTGACTGACTGGCTAGAAATCAGAGGTTCTAGATTGGTTCACAGAACCCAAAGAAACAGTGGTTCTTACTACACCACTGGTCTATTATAAAAGGGGACAACTCAGGTGCAGCCAGATGGAAGAAATGCAAGGGACAGGGTTGGTGAAAAGGGGAGGAGCTACCATGCCCTCTCCAGGCACACCATTCTCCATTTATAAGTCCTTACCTACCAGGAAGCTCTTGGAACCCTATGTGTTTGTGTGTGCTGTGTGTGTGTGTGTGTGTGTGTGTGTGTGTGTGTGTTTATGTGTGTTTTGTGTATGTGTGTGTGTGTGTGTGTGTTATGGAGGCAATCATGCCCATTGGCTATTGAAGTAAATCTCCAGCCTCTTTTCCCTCTGGGGAGGTTGGAGGTGGGGGAGATTGAAAGTTGCAGCCCTGTAATCACATGGTTTGGTTCTTCTGGTGATCAGCTCCCATTCTTAGGTGCTTCCAAGATCACCTCATTGACATAACAAAAGGCATCTTAATAGTGCTCTTCACCAAGGAAATTGCAAGCCTTTTAGCTCTGTGCCAGAAATGAGAAGACCAAATATATATTTCTTATTATAAATCACAATATCATAGGCCCTCCCCCAGCAACATAATTAAGTCTGCTTTATAGAAACAATCTATGTATATAAAAGCCTAAGTGACCATTACAACTGAAACAACCAAACAGACGATCGAACAGGCTGCATGAAGCAACCAGGCTGGCAGGGTGGTTAGTGAGGGATAACCAAATGACTGAACAGCAGGCTTTGTGGGGCAACCAGGTCGGGAGGGGGGCAGTGAAGGACGACCAGGCTGGTGGGGCAGGGGCAGTTGGAGGTGACCAGGCCATCAGAGAGGCAGTTAGGGGTATCAGGCAGGCAGGTAGGTGAGCAGTTAAGAGCTAGTGGTTCCAGAATGTGAGAGGGATGTTCAACTGCAGGATTAGGCTCGATCCTACAGGGATAGGGTCTAATCTGGCTGTTGAACATCCCCTGAAGGGTCCCAGATTGGAGAGGGTGCAGGCTGGGCTGAGAGGACCCCCTGCTATGCACACATTTTGTGCACTGAGCCTCGAGTGGTTTAATATTGACAGAGGGCACATGCGCTATGAGCAAATATGTGACTAAAGCATTGCTTGACCATTTACTTTTCACTCTGTTGAAAGGTAGACCAGATCAAACAGATCACTCTAAACTGATCTAATCATCATCACTATTATTATTTTTAGTAGTAGTAGTAGTAGTAGTAGTAGTAGTAGTAGTAGTAGTAGTAATAGTAGAAGTACTGCTTGAATGGGCAGAGTTGTTAATTTTAAAACTTAGTATTTAAACAAGAGGCTTTCATTCTGTTATTTCCATTGGGAAGTAATTATCTGACTTAAGTGTTCATATTACCAAGATAGGAGTATCCTGTAGATAAATATAACTATATTTAAAATATCTTATTATTGAAGAACTAAGATGGCGGCATAGGTAAACACCTATTGTTCTGCCCCGCACAATGATTTAAGAACTACAACATAACAGCAGAACAGACATCACCCAGAATCGTCAGAAAGCTGGCTGAGTGAAAACTCCACAAATAAGAGTGAAGGTGGGACACTGAGACTCAGAGGAGCGGCAGGAGCGCAGCCTTGAAGATGGAAACAGGTTAGGAGCCGTCCTGGTAGCGCGCAGGCTGGGGCTGGAGCAGCAACCCCTGCTGGATTTCGCCAATGGGGAGGGCGGAGACGTCCCACTACACGGATTCCCCAGTGCCAGGAGAGATCCGAGGTCAGGGGGACGCACCCTGGACGTGGGGTGCGGCAGAGGCTCCTAGTCTGCGAGAAACCCGGAGGCGGGGGAAAAGAAGTTTTCGCACGAGTATCGCACAAACCCGCGACTTGCCCCCTGTAAACTTGTCTCCAGGTCCCGGAAATCATCTATTTTACAACCCTGGGCTAGACTTTGGGGGTGCAGACCCATTTGGGGAGAGGCAGAGTTGTCTGGCAAGGGGAAGAGACTAGCGGCTTTCTCTTGGAGGTGCCTGCAGCCATCCCCATCCAACAGAGACCCGTGAGCGCGTGCGAACGCCGCATAGGACGTAGCTGACACTGAGGCTGCCTGCGCAGCTCAGAGACTCCACCCATCCAACCTGAACACAGTCTCCCTTCACAGCCAATTGGCCTGGAGGTCAAACCCTCCTAGGGCTAACTACAACAAGCTGGGCTTAAATTAAAAAATACTGTACAACCCATAAAGGATTGCAGTAAGAGTACCCATCTCAAATAATTGTGGAGGTTGTGCCACTGACCCCTAGAGGATATCTACCACATAAAGCAGCCACCATGCAGAGATATGGAAAGAAATCAGGGATGAAAGAAATGGAGGAGAAAAGACGACAAGACATAGAGTTCAAAACCATGGTTATAAGGCTTTTCAAGAGGCTCCTAGAAAAGGCCGATGGACTTAATGAGAATTACGAGGAAATAAACAAGACCAACCAGGAAATGAATGAGACCTACAAGGAAATGAATGAGACCCTCAAGGAAATGAACAAGACCTCTGAGGATATGAACCAGACCCTCACGGATATGAAAAAGGACCAACTAGAAATCAAGCATACACAGACTGAAATAAAAAATATTACACAAAGTCCTAAAAGCAGTCCAGAGGGCCACAAGAACCAAGTCAAAGATTTGAAATACAAAGAAGCAAACTCCACTCAGCTGGAAAAGCAAGAAACAAAAAGAATTCAGAAAATTGAAGATTGTGTAAGGGGCCTCTGGGACAACCTCAAGCATGCCAACATCCGAATTTTTGGGGTGCCAGAAAAAGAGAGAGAGCAAGTTAATGAAAACCTACTTGAAGAAATAGTGACTGAAAACTTCTCCCACCTAGTGAAAGAAACTGACTTAAAAGCCCAAGAAGTACACAGAACCCCAAAATATAGGAATCTAAAGAGGACCACACCAAGACATATCATAATTAAAATGCCAAGAGCAAAAGATAAAGAGAGAATATTAAAAGCAGCAAGAGAAAAACAGTTGGTTACCTACAGGGGAGCACCCATACGATTGTCAGTGGATTTCTCAACAGAAACGATGCAGGCCAGACGGGAGTGGCAAGAAATATTCAAAGTGATGAATAGCAATAATCTACAACCAAGATTGCTCTATCCAGCAAAGCTATCTTTCAGAATTGAAGATCAGATAAAGTGCTTCGCAGATAAGAAAAAGCTAAAGGAGTTCATCACCACCAAACCAATATTATATGAAATGCTGAAAGATATTCTTTAAGAAGAGGAAGAAGAAAAAGGTAAAAATATAAATTATGAACAACAAATACACATCTGTCAACAAATGAACATAAAAATCAAGTGAATTGATAGGCTGATGAACAGGATAAATTGGTGAATATAACAGAAACATGGACATAGAAAGGGAATGGACTGACAATTCTTGGGGAGGAAAGGGGTGTGGGAAGTACAGCAAGAGATTGGACAAAAATCATGCAACAATGGGAGAGGACAGTGGGGAGGGGGAGGGGAGGGTGGAGGGTGGGATAGGCACAGGGTGGATGGGAGATATAGGGGTATAAAAAAGGGGAAACAATGTAATTAATAAACTGACAATAAAGATTAAAAAAATTTAAAAAATCTAATTATTGCAACAATTGCCCATTTGGATCAGGAAAAATAGCATCTTATTAATTTCTCTTAGACTATGTTAGATATATTTTAAAGTTTCCTGCAATGCTGCCAATTACTGCATTTTCTGTAAAGGTGGCTTAAGGCAGTACATTAAAAAAATAATGTATTAAGAAAATAAGGAAATGAAAATATTTTCCTGTGAATGACAACAAATCCAAAATAATAGACAAAAAATCAGCATAGTCTAAGAGATAAGAATGATTCTTGACATGTGAAATTAAAAATTTTGGGGAGAAATTGCTAATGTCCAATAATTTTCTCTCTCTCATTTTTAATTGAAATGGAAGGGAATAAAATAAGTCAGAAATTTAGGGTGTGAAAAAATAGATATAAAAAGAGCTCAAATTCATAATAAAAATCTTAAAAAATATTTGGGTAGAAGGAATCTCGGGTTATTTACATGAAGCTCTGTATTTTATTAATGAAGAAACAGAGTTTCTGATTAAATGACTTGCTTTCTTCTTCATTTTGCATTCTCTCCTCAGTCTCTCTAATATGACTTTTATCCATGCTATACCATTTAAATATTGGCAAGGGTATTATTGATATCTACCATTTGCCAAATCTAATGATCCTATTCTAAGTCATTTTTACACTTGGTATCTTTGCAGAATGAGGCAGAGTTGGTCATTGCCTCTTTATTGACATAGTCTCTTCACTTAGCTTATGAGACACCACACTGGTTCTTCTCTTCTTTCTTCCCTCCCTCCCTCCCTCCCTCCCTCCCTCCCTCCCTCCCTCCCTAGTGAAAGAAACTGACTTAAAAGCCCTCCCTCCCTCCCTTCCTCCCTCCCTCCCTTCCTTCCAATGGCTTTCTGCTTCAATTGCAGGCTCCTCTTCTTTTTGTAGAGCCCTGACTCAGTTCTTGGTATTCTTTTCAATATACAATTACTCTCTATGCAATCTCTTCTAGTCCCATGACCTTCAATATGTCTTCCAAACACTGATTATATCTAAATATTTTTTCACCAGTACAGACTTCTCTCCTGAGCTATACTTTTTAATATTTAACTAGCAGCCTGGTGCACAGATTCATGCACTGGTGATGAGGCATGGCCTGCAGGATTGGCCTGGTGTCAGAGTGCTGCTCATCCTGGTCAGCTGAGCAGTACACCCACTGTGAGAGTGCACTGACCACCAGGGTGTAGCTCCTGTGTTGAGTGTCTGCCCCCTGCTGGTCAGTGCGCATCATAGTGACTGGTCAACTAATTGTTCTGGTTTTTCCTCCATTTGGTTGCTAGGCTTTTATATATATACTTGGGGGCCAACACATGAAATTTGTGCACTGGCCGTGGGTGGTCCCTCAGCCCAACTTGCTCCCCTCTCACATACTGGGAGCCCTCAGAGAATGTCCTACTGATGGCTCACCCCAGGCCTGCCTAAGGCTGAAAGCCTCTGGCTGAGGCTTTCCATCCTTGAGCAGGGGACCTCAGCCAGGTGACCCCAGGGAAGCGATTGCCCTGTGATTGGGGACCATTGCTGGCTGGCTCCACCCCCAGCCCCAGGCAGCAGCCATCTTGATTGGGTATTAATTTGCATATCACTCCTCATTGGCTTGTAGGCGTAGCATGGTGGTGTGGCTTATTGGGTGTAGTGAAGGTATGGTCAATTTGCACATTACTCTTATTAAACAGGACTAGAGACCCATTGTAGGAAGATTCTTGCAAGAATAGAGCTTCCTGCGGCCTGTGCAAAGCTCCCTCCCCTCTCTGCTGCCTTGCTCCCTTTTCCACTACCTCACTCTCTCTCGTCCCTACTGCCTCTCTCCTGTCACCACTGCCTCGCTTCCCTCTCTGCTGCCTCCCTTCCTCTCATCTCCTCTGCCTTGCTCCTTCCCTTCTTCCCACAGCCTCACTTGCTTACTTCTCCTCAGCTTTGCTCCCTTCTGCAGTGCTTGGCTTCCTTCTAGGCCGTCTTCTATGCACAGATATGCAAATTAACCACCATCTTGGTTGGGTTAATTTGCATGTCCAATCTGATTGGCTTGTGGGCGTGACTTGTGGATGTGGTGAAGGTATGGTCAATTTGCATATTACTCTTTCAGTAGATAGGATATAGATTACCTACTCAACATTCCATTTTTGTTGTCTAATACACATCAAAAACTTAATGTAAACTATAAATTTTTCTTGCACTTTCCCCAATTCCTTTTTCACAACCTGTCCTTCTCTAGTTTTTTTCAACTCAGCACCTCAGCATAATTCATCTATTTGCTCAGACCAGAATCCTTGGAATCATTTAAAATGGAAATAAATGACATATTTATCCACTACAGAGAAATCTCTAATATTTCTAATCACATTCAGGATCAAAGTTAAACTCATTCCTGTGGCTTATGAAATCCTGTATGACCTGTCCCCTGCCTAACTTTCTATCATGATTTCTGTTTATTCCCTAATTAGTTCTTTCTCTAACAACAATGATTTTCTTGCCTTAATGTTAGAAACCACTTATTTAGGCTTAAGGTCCTTTGTATTTGCTTTCTGCTTTCATAAAGATCTTTCCTAAGACCCTTTAAAAACTATATAGATTTCAGAGAGAAAGGGAGAGAGAAAGAGAGATAGAAACATCAATGATGAGAAAGAATCATTGATTGGCTGCTTTCTGCATGACCCTTACTAGGGACTGAGTATGTGCCCTGACCCAGAATTGAACGGTGATCTCTTAGTTCATAGGTAGATGCTCAACCACTGAGCTACACCAGCCAGGCTCTTTCTCATATCTTTACATGGCTCACTGCCTAACTTCTTTGACTTTTCTATTCATATTGCACCTCCTCTGATTCATCTTCACTGGTCACCCAATAGGAAATATTGGGTTGCCCTTGTGAGTGGTTAGAGCATAAGCATGAACACTGCATGGTGGCAGGTTCCATTTCCCACTACAGGGCACATACCTGGTTTGCAGGTTCCATCCCCATTCCGGTCATGATGTGTGCAAGAGGTTCCATCCCCATCCGGCCATGATGTGTGCAAGAGGTTCCATCCCCATCCCGGTCATGATGTGTGCAAGAGGTTCCATCCCCATCCCGGTCAGGATGTGTGCAAGAGGCAACTAATTAGTGTATCTCTCTCGGACCGATGTTTCTCTCTCTCTCTCTCTCTCTCTCTCTCTCTCTCTCTCTCTCTCTCTCTCTCTCTCTCTCTCTCTCCCCCTCCTGTCCTCTCTCTCTGTCTCCTTCTTTTCCATCCTCTCTAAAAAAAAAAATCAATGGAACAAATATCCTCCAGAGAGAATTAACAACAACAACAACAACAACTAAATAGTGTCCATCTTTCCCATCAATATTGTCAATGCCTATCCCTTTGTTACCCTGTATGTTTCTTAACAGCATTTATCATTGTTTGATATACATTGTATATTTACTTGCTAATCTAGATCTCCTGACTAGACTGTAAGCTTCATGGGGGCAAGATCTTCATCTTGTTCAGCACTATATCCACAGCATCACAAGTGTCTTGAACACAGATTCTTTTCAATAAAAATATATAGAAGGAATGAATAAAATATGTTGCTTGACTGTTATACATGACTCAATCTGGCAGTTAGTTTTGGAAGCATAAGTGTGTCCCAGGCTGTGGGGAACTTGTGACCCTTGTGCTTATAATCATTACTCTTTAGGAGATGGTTCATTGTTCTTGCCACTGTTTTCTTCTCCCTCTCCCTTGCATACCTCTCATACACACACTGTCAGTGTAATCCCTGCCCCACTGCACCAACCTTCTAATACCCCCTCTTTAGCTATAGAAATTTATGGGAGAGTAGAATAAAGCTGTCTTATTTAGCGGTGAGCAGTAGTGGCATTATAAGCTGGATGGAAGAACTTTAGCTCAGAACTGCTGGATATATTTTGTTGGCCTACCTACACAGTGTTTCTCAGCTTCTCTGTGTCTGGCCAAAACAAATACTGCATCTCAGTTTCTGTGAATTCACCCTCTTTTCCTCCTTTCCAAAGGTTCTGATTTTTTTTTGCCATTGCTGCAAATTTATTAAAAAAAACCCTCATAACAGAAAATTGAGTTCCCAAACAAAAATCCCTACCATATGTAAAAGAGCATGTCCCTCTCTCAACTGGAGGTGTATTTTGAAATAAGACAGTGACAGCTCAGCAGTTATTTGCCATAGCTTGCTGAGTAAGCTGGGCTCAGGTTAAAAGGGGGTGATAGGCTGCCAGCCAAAACACTGATGGCATTGCTGAATTCAGAGTTTCAGAAACTCTATATGTCCCAGTGATTCTGTGTAGATGCCATTAATTACACTCTCTCTGCTCTATCATTGTGAATATCTCAATTCAGTTCCCTTATGTGGATTCAACAGATATGAATTTTATCCATGGAACACATTAAAATGTTTTAAAATATATTTATCATTAATAAAAAGATCATGGAAAAGAATTGCCATCTGAATGAAACAATATCAGAAATGGACATAACCATATGTTTTGTATCAAACCTTTCATAAATTTTGATGGAAGATGAATTACACAGATTCTGTGGGTCATAATTGACCCAATAGTAACACTTTATTATGTTAGAAATATAGTTGTTAGAAGTAATAACAATAGAATTAAAATAAATCAAAAGTAAATAACTTCAAAAGCATATATTGCATAGGTGACAAAATTACATAACCCATGGTTAACAGTAAGAGGCTTAAATTATTATTTCCTACTTCATTAATTTTTATGCAAGGTCTTGCAACTGATAAGGAGTTCTTGAGAGCTCATGATTCCAAAGATACATTTAGATGAGTCCGTGCTACTCATAATAATGATGTCATTCATTACCATATGTAACTCTCTGAGTAGTAAAGGTAAGGTCTTTGCTTTTGAAATCATTATACTTATTTCTTATAAAACTCTTGATGACAAGAATTCTTCAAGCTTTTTTCTTCCAACAATATACAAAGCAGTAAACCTTGATAGGTTTCGAAGTGAAGTTTCATTTCATAGGAGCTTTTAAGCTGTCTCCAGTGTGTAACTTGGAGACACTTCAATCAGCATTTACATTTAAAATTTTCTTATAGCCTAGGAAAATATTTTGTCTTTGTATTTAAAGAGCACCCAGATACAGTGTTACTTTCTATTTGAAGCAATATTTAAAAGGAAAATTGAGAAGAAAGTTTGCCTTGTGGATCAACACTTATTTTTATGATCTTTATTTAAGATATTTAACAAAGTAAATGTTAAATTTGTTATTATTATAATTGAGTAGACAATTTTCCCACACAAGGTTAACATCTGTTTACATTATTTTATTATCTGTTGAATGATATGACATGAAGTCTCTTTATTGCAGTTTAGCTAAAGAAGTAGCATGCCTGTGATGGAGCTGTCAATCAGCATTTAGTCATACAGTATCTATTTCTATCCTGTTCTTCTTAGCACAGAAGGGCTATTATAGTCTACATTACAGCATAGCTACTTTGGATATAGATATCCTTGAGGGGCAGGATTTATTTTGAAAGAAGATACTCAACATAACATGACATATCATTTAGACATCCTTTAAAAGTACACATGCAGGTATTTCAAAGCGAAATATACCAAAGGCTATTTTTAAATATTTAGTTTAATATTTTATGAATTCATTTCTCTTTTATCACTTTCATAGCACTGCAAAAGACAAGCAGGGTCATGTGACCCTTTGTAACTGAAAGTGTCTTTTTTTAAAGTGATCCCTGTGCAAACCTTCATTGCATTATCACCTATGAAGGGCTAACTTTTGTAAGATATGATGCATGTCAAAATTAGCAAGGGAGAACCATTTCAAGCCACAGAAATAGAAAAACAGTACTGAGATGCATTTATAAACACCTGAAAAGTGAAACTTTTCCAGATGTCCAATATTATATATTTCCAAGTACACCAGTATATATGGAATATGACTAAAAATTAACGAGACTGATTACAAATCACAAACATGAAAATCAGTCATGCAGCTGTAAAGCACATTGGATATACTTCCAGATGTGATGATAAAAATGGATACAACCTTTGAAAATATGAGCTTTGGCTATGCTGTGCATGTGGCACTCATTAGCTGAGCAAATGGGTGTTAATCTTCATGACAGTCGATCGCTGTGCTGCATTCTTATGAAGAACGTATCAGCTGGTCTGACCAGATCATCAAGACCATCATGACTTAATTTACAGGAGAATTATTTTCCCTTCCCTTGCAATTCCATGGATTTAAAATGCACAAGAAACTTTTCCAAAAGAAATGGCTGAAGCATTTAAACTTCCCTTTCCCCAGAGCTGTGCAGTAAGTAGGTAATGGCAAAAATAAAAAAATAAAAAAGATTTAGATTCACAGATTCCATTAAGAATTCAACAAGCTTGGGTATCTAATTTCCCATATTCAGGACTGGGAAATTAACCTTATTTTCCTAACAGATTTGATTTCCATTGAATATCTAAAGGTCTCATGTAAGAAAAGACTTCATCTTTTAAAATAACAGGCATTTTTAATCTATAACATATAAATGTTATCTTCAGTAGATAGTTACAAGGGAAATGTCATGTCAGAGCTCAGAAAGAATCAACCTAGTGCCCTAACAAACATTACTTCTCTTCAGAAAGTTATCATATTACCATTTTTTCTTTGTACGCACAGTATTACTATCACGGAACGTGCTGCTTTGGGCTACCTTCAGTTAATTAGGGAAGATGTGATAAAATACCAGATCTACTCCTATGAACCTGTGAGCTTGACATGCTAGACACAACGTAGGAAGAGGCAATTCAAACATAACTTTGCCAGCAAGCATCAACCTATTCAACAGTAACTTATGTTTCTTAGACAATTTTTGTGACAATATTTTTTCTTTGTGGTGTGCTTTGTTGTCAACCATTGTGACAATATTTTCTCTTTGTGGTGTGCTTTACTGTCCCCTAGATCTGGCAGGTACCATGAACTGTATCTGTATTCTAATAATAGTAGTTAGATAGAAACTGAAGATGGTTTCTTCAGAAAGAGACAGGATCTTCTTTATTTTCCTAAAAGTCTAGAGTATCATGAGCACTTCATTAATGAGTTTATGAAAATAAGTAAATCACTTCATTGCAGAGTTCTAGATGGATGCTTTGGGAGTAAGTTTAACTCATTCAATTTAGTATGGAACTAGTTAATATCCTAACATTTTTACTATGCTTTTTTTGGTGGCCTGAATTAAAACTTTTCCAAAATATCTAATACTTCCACGCACAAAATCATGAACCATATCCAGATCATTAGATATGAATGAAAAAAAATCTTCAATTCAAAAATAGTAAGGAATTACTCCTTTAATACATCTATTAAGAAAATTTAATCCAAAATTGTAAAAAAATAATTGAATATTTATGGGTGAGTCGATCATGATAGACACCATAAAAAAACAAAAGATGAATGGGACAGATTGTTTTCTCTTAAGAAATGATTATACCTATAAATCTTTTTCTAAAATATATTTTATTGATTTTTTACAGAGAGGAAGGGAGAGAGATAGAAAGTTAGAAACATAGATGAGAGAGAAACATCAATCAGCTGCCTCCTGCACACCCCCCCACTGGGGATGTGCCCACAACCAATGTACATGCTCTTGACCAGAATCGAACCCAGAACCCTTCAGTCCATAGGCCGACGCTCTGTCGACTGAGCCAAACCGGTTTTGGCTATACCTATAAATCTTTATTGTTGAAAGCATTTCATATGTTCCTTTTTTGCCTTATGCTAAGCAAAATAAGCCAGTCAGAGAAAGATAAGTATCTCACTCATATGTGAAATGACAATATGTTGAATGTTGAATGCATGGTAGAATAAGAGCCTTGGGGAGGCAGTGGCAAGGTGGTGGATCCTGTTGAATTGAAGCAGGGTGGAGGAACCTCAGCCACTCTAGCACAGCTTTTGCCCAAGTGTTTTCTACCGAATGCATGATTAAATATGAGATTCTTAAAGACATTACATTCTAGAGCCTTTCATGTGATAACAGTCATTATTCTTCTTCACCAGCAGACTCTAAGATATAGTATTACTCAAATATTTTTGAACCTTGATTTTCTTTTTCTTCAAGAAATATCTCTTTACATGAGTCTTCTATAAATATTTCATCTGGGGTGAAAGGATTCAGAAGTATAAATTAATTACAAAAGAGTCATGAGATGTAAAGTACAGGAAAGGGAATTTCTATATATATAAAAGCCTAAATGACTATTAGGACCAGTTGCTATGATGCATACTGACCACCAGTGGGGCAGACACTTAATGCAAGAGCTGCCTCCTGGTGGTCAGTGCACTCCCATAGCCAACCTCCTGTGGCACCAATGGCCTGCCAAGCTGAGGGATCCCACCTGTGCATGAATTTGTGCACTGGGCTTCTAGTAGTTAATAACATTGTAGTAACTATTTGTGGTGCCAGGTGAGTACTTGAAATATCAGGGAGATCATTTTGTAAACTGTGTAATTGTCTAACCACTATGCTGTACAACTGAAATGGATACAAAATAATGTTGAATTTAAACTATAATTGAGTGGGTTTTTTTAAATTCATCTTGGGAAATAAAATTCTACTGTTTGCTATTTGGTGACTCAAGTCTGTAGGCCAGAAAAAGAACATTGACATTATATTACAGGAGAGATAGCTGAGATATAATCTGGAGTAGGAATGCTGGGGGAGAAAATGATAAAGATTACAGAGATATTTTATCGGGTAAAATGAATAGACTGGTGATTAATTAGTAAGATAGTCATATGGCAGTGTTTAGCAGGCAGAGAGAAATGCAGGGCTATAAGTGAAACTTGGAATCATTCACATAGAAATAAATACATCATGTCACCAGGCTTGATGAGGTTGCAGTGAAAATCTGTGTAGGGTGAGAAAGAAGGGGATTTCTATCTTCAAAATTGGAAGTCTGCCTACTTGGAAGGACCAACCAAAGGGAAAAGAGCTTTCCTAGTAAATGTGAACATGGTAGAGTAAAATGTGCATAAATGAAGAATTAGGGCAATGGGAATTAGAGGTAGGAAAGAATTTTAAGTTTCATTTTGGTTAGTATGGAATAGGAGAAAGACTAAAAAGCTGTAATGAGTTTAGGAGGACAGGTATTAATATTGTTGGTAATGGAACCTGATTGACAAATCTTCAAGGAGTGAAAGAGTAGAACACTGGGTTGAAAAATAAGTTTTTATTGTTTTCTCTTTTTGTTTTTATTTCTGTTTTTATTTTGGTGGTAAAATTTTACTGGGTTTATATCTAAGTAGAAGCCTTTTGAGTGGGAGACATTGGGGTTACAGAAGATGTATAATAGCTGTGAAAAATAATGTTATTAAAATTCTAATTGAGGATTGATTATGATTTCTATGTTTAATGAACACAAATAATTTATATATGAAAATTAACAATAATTATTGAATATCCACTACATGCAAGGAATTTAAAAAAGTATATTTGTAAATCAGTTTTATTTATTTAGAAGAGAATTAAATAATAAGCCCTTTCTAATTTCTGGATGTTTCAATGGCCAATGAATATAACCTATTCATCCATAATATGAAAACAAAAAGAGATTTATAAACAAAAGGAGAAAAATAGTAGACCTCATGGAAGATATAAAAAATTTTCATCTTCTTAGTCAATTAGCTATGATTTTTGAGCATTTATGTGTATGATGTAAAAGATCCTGTCATGGATGAATATAGGAATATGAATATGCTAATTGACCATCACTCCATCACAAAGATGGCTGCAACCACAGCTGAGGCCAAGTTCCCATAAGAAGCCTTAATGAGCAATCAGAAGGGACCTAAGGCTACACCCTTCCCCACCCCTGTGGGGCTTGACTGGAGACCTCAAGGTGCACTTCTCGTCCTGGTGATAGGCTAGGGGACCTCAGGCTGCTCTCCCCACCCCAGCACCAGGCAGGGGGACCTTAGGCCATGCCCCACACCAGGTGGGGCTTCACAGGAGACTTCAGGCCGTACTTCCCACCCCAGCAGTGGGTCAGGGGACCTTAGACCACACTTCCTGCCTGGCGGGGCTTGATAGGGGACCTCAGGCAGTGCTCCCACCCAGTGGGGCTTGACAATGCACCTGAGGCTGTGCCCCCATCCTAGTGTTGGGCCGGGGGACCTGAGGCTGCACCCCCCCCTCACCTGGCAGGGCTTGACGGGGGACCTCAGGCCATTCCCCTTACCCAGTGAGGCTTGACAGGGGATCTCAGTCCCTATCCCCCACCTGGTGAGGCTTGATGGGGGACCTCAAGACACATCCTCGTACCCCATTCTGGGCTAGGGAACTTCAGGCCTCACACCCCCTTCCTGGTGCCAGGTCAAGGGACCTAAGTCTACTTCTGCCCAGCAGGGCTTGACAAGGGTGGGACTGGCCAGGTCTGGGTCTAGCCCAATGCGGGGGAAGCAGCTGGGTCTGGGTCTCATGCGATTTTTGAGGTGCATGTGGGTGGGCAGGAACTTGACTCTGGGTCCCATGGTGTGCCCCAAACTCTGACAGGAGGAAGGTTTTCATATACGTTTTACTAATTTTCTTTAATCTCTGACACTTCTATTATAGAGAAAGAGCAAATAACAATATTAAATTATTTCCTCTAATTAATCCCCTTTTAATGTGCATGAATAGGCCACTAGTACTATTATAAAGCAGGACCCATATTCAAAGATCTTATAATTATTATGGTGAGACAATTCAGACAAAAAATATATATAATACCATTTTGCATCTGGCACTTAGAAGAATGCCAGCTTCTATATATTGGAGTTGCCTTTTACAAGTTACCTCTAATAATTAATGACAATATATATCAATCTGTCCAGGTATACATATGTCTTTTGGTGAATATCAGCACCCATCTTCCACTGAGTGTACATATACGAGTGGAAATGTTGGATAATAGACAAAGTTCATATTTAGCTTTAGTAGATAACACCAAATAAATTTCAAAAGTGTTTGAATTTATATTCCAATCAAGGATGTGTTAATTTATAATTGATCTACTCTTCCCATTATTTGATATTGAACAACCTTATTACTTTAGCCATTTTGGGGGGTATATTATAGCATAAGAATGTAGTTTATGTTTCATTTCCCTACTTAGTAATGATTTTGAGTATATTTTTATATGCTTACTGTCCATTTAGATATTTTCATTGTTTGCAAAGTGCCTATTTTAAAATTTTTGTGTAAAACAGCAAATATCTCTCTCTCTCCACTCCATTCTCTCTAAAATCAATTAACAAAGTTAAAAAAAAGTAAAATTGAGATGTCGGATTTTTTTTTTTTTGTTTGGAACCCCAAATAGTTTATGAATTTGAATTATTTGCTGGACATAGACATCATAAATATCTTTTTCTAGTTTACTTGCCTTTTAATCAATGATTTATTTTGATGAATAGATGTTATTGATTTTAATGAAATCTTAATTTATATAAATGTTATTTAATTTGTAAGAAATATTTGCCTAATCAAACTCATAAATACAATTTTCTCTATTTTCTTCTAGAAGATTTAAACTTTTAATGTTTATATTTCTACTTGGGGCCTGGTGCATGAAATTTGTGCACTGGGAAGGGGTCCCTCAGCCCAGTCTGCCCCCTCTCACATACTAGAAACCCTCAGGAATGTCCTACTGATGGTTTAGGCCCACTTCCCTTTGGGAGCAAATTTAAGCTGCAATCTGACCTCCCTTTGTGGGAGGTGACGGGGCTGATCAGGGGAAGGCACCAGCCCTATCACCTCACTACTGCAGCCACTGCCAGTCACCACAGCCCCCAAGGTATTTTCATCAACACAAACTCCAGTCCCTTCACCATGGAAAAATGACAACTTTCTTTAGGCATTTTCAAGACATGTCTTTCATAAGATATGACATTTCTTTATTTTTCTTTTTATCCTCACCTGAGGATACATTTCAGTTGATTTTTTCCCCTTCTCTCTGATTCAAGGCTCTGCCCCTGCCCAAGCCTAAAGCCTTCCCTCTGCCCCGCCCCTCTGATTGCCAGCTCAGGCCACCCAGACTTTAGGGAAGGGGCCCTGTCCCTCATCTCCAGCTGGCCCCTTCCTAAGACTAAAGCCTCTGGCCGAGCCAACTGGCAGTGACCTGGGTGCCGAGGAGGTTTCTGGGACCCAGGTATGTATGCAAATTAACCACCATCTTTGTTGGGTTAATTTGCATACTCACTCTGATTTGCTGTGGAAGTAGTGGAGGTATGGTCAGTTTCCATGTTTCTCTATTATTAGGTAAGATATGATTCATTCACTTTGAACTAATAATTGAATATGCTATAAAACAGGAAAGAATTAATTATTTCCATGAAAGTAGCCAATTAATCACTACCACTTATTTGGAAAGGCTAAACTTCTCTTCAGAATTGTACCAGTGCTTTTGTGCCAATCCCTGTGCCAATACCACACTGTCTAATTATTGTAAATTTATAGTAAATCAATATCTAATAATAATAATATATGTTCTCTAGCTTTATGTTTCTTTTCAAGGCTACTTTATTTTATATCATATACATTTCTACAGAAACATTATAATCTGTTTTTAGATTCCCACACAAAAACTCTTGTGGCATTTTGATAGAGGTTCTACTGAATTTTAGGTCACCTTCAGTAACAACTGACATAATGATAGTGAGTCTTCTAATTAGTAAAAATGGAATATTCCTCCACTTAATTATCTTTAATTTCTCTCAATAGTGTTTGTAATTTTTAGTATTGAAGCCTTACAACTTATTTTAGATAAACATATTTAAACACTATAAGGTATTACTATTATGGACTTAGTCACCATTCTTTTGGATTTATCCATATTTTTACATGTTTTATTTAATATTTCTTTGTTTCTGTTTCTAAAGTACTTTCCGAGATATTTCTCTAATATGGGTATGCTCAGTATAAGAAACTATGTCTGCTTAGTCTATATTTATAAGTGATATTTTCTGTGTTTACAGAATCTAAACAAGCCCATTGGGGGGAAAAATCATTTCACTGTTCTCTGACTTCCACTATAACTATTAAGAGTAAGTTATTAATCTTACTGTTGCTGCTTTGAATATAATATCAGAATCTCTGGATGCTTCTAAGACATCTTCTCTGATTTTAAGCAGTTAAGACTCAGATGTATGACAGGGTGATTTTCCTTATATTTATTCTTCTCGAGGTTCATATATATTCTATAGTGTTTTAATGTCATTGTATAGCTTTGTAAAATTCCCTTCTAATTACTCTCTGAATGTTCCTTTCCCTTATTCTCATTCTTCTCTTTTTCTGATACTTCATGTACACAAGCTTTAGACATTTCATCACATTGCATATGGTTATTATATTGGTTTTTATGTATTTTACTTTCTCTTGGTTTCAGTTTGGATATTTTGTCTTAATTAAATTTCTCTTTATTAATCCTCTGTTATGTTATAGAGGTTATATCCTGATTAAGAAATCTTTGCCTAACTCTAGCTAATTCTTCATTCTGAAGAGGGTAAAACAGTTAAAAGTTTATCTGCCATAAAATTCACCTATTAATTTCTGACTTACATATTGTTCTCAATTTTGGAGTATCTATTGGTTTATTCTTCACAGACTATATGAATCTTCTGCTGAAAATTTCAAGAATTTTCTTGAATTTCATTTATTTATTTAAAAACCCATCGGATAACTCCAATATCTGGATCACCAGTGGGCCCAAATCTATTATCTATTTTTTTTCTCTCTCTCAATTATGGGACTTTTGGTTTTTGTTTTCTGGTATGTCTGACAACTGTTTGTTAAATGTCAGACATTATGTATGGAAAACTGTAGAGATATTGTAGCTCAGGCTCTGACTGATATATTCTCCTCCCAGAAAATATTTATTTCTAAGTCTAGCAGACAGGCAGGTTAGCGGGGAGATTAACCTAATCTGATTCAATAATGACCTCTCAAACCTGTAAGACCTATTCTTGGTCCTAGACTAGAGGAAGAACCTCAAATTTTAATTGGGATTCAGGTCATTTGCCGCTTAGTATCAGTCCTATGAGAGTTTATTTCTTATGTGTCCTTAATTCTTGAGCATAAACCTTTAAAATCCCAACCTGAAGACTAGAGGTAAGTATCCATTATCCTTGGTAGATTTTAAACTCCCAAACTTAAGGGTTCGGGTATATTGACCTACAACACCAAAAAATAAAAATAAAAAAATTAGGAAGATATAAAGAAAATATAGTTAAGTGGACTAGTTTGTTCTCTGAAAATAGTGGATGAAGGAGCTGTTGTAAGAAAACTTATACATGCCACATATGATTTTGAAATATATGTTATTGGAATGGGCATTTGAGTAATATTTACATAAGTAAAGAGGAACATATTGCAAGTGAGAATAATAAAAAAGAGTTCTAAAGAGGAGATGACCACTTATATGAGGCACAGAGTATACAAGTTGGACAAGTAAGAAAAATACGAAATTCATACTTACTTGAAAGCTCTTATTTTTAAAAAAGAAAAGAATCATTTTAAAATTTCAAAACATTGTCTATAAGAGTTTGAGGTGTAAATTACTATATAGCAGTTAAAATCTTAGGCTTTATCTTTTTCAATGATCAGTCAAATTTGGCATATTCTCTAATTTTCATTTCTGTCTGACCTGAATATAAGACTGGCATACTAACGTTAATTGCACTCAGCTTAATTGCTCCTTGATTTTTGGCTTATTATTTGAGTTGAATAAGTCAAAATGTTAGAAGTGGGCAGAGAGTTCTGATAAATGAAACTTTGAAAGCATGCCTCTTAGCTAGCATGCTGAAATGGAGAGTCAGAATTGACTTCGATCAAATTTGACTCAACTTATTTTCACATATTTAGAAAGACATGACAATTTAGTATATTTTTCTCAAATCTATTGTCCTCACTATTTATCAGTGAGGCAAACGTCATATGTCAGACTAACTGACATCTGACCAGAGGTAGATATGTGGGTGCTGATGAAGAAGGGCTAACCACTTGCCGCTGGAACAACAGTGGTTAGAACACTAGGGTCGTGGGTATGATTCCGGTAAAGGACACACCAGGGCTGCAGGTTCCCCACCTTGGTTGGGGTGCATGTGGGAAGAAATCAATTGATGTGGCTCTCTCAAATCCATGTTTCTTTCTCTCTTGTCTTTTCCCTCCCGCTCCCTTCCGCTCTCTCTCTAAAGTCAATGGAAGAAATATCCTCCAGTGATGATTAACAACAAACAAAAAGAATGTGCTCCACCAACTACAAATGTGTGTCTATTATTAAAGAATATAAATGAAACTTCCAAACCATTGACCAACTTCTAGATTTTTTTTATTGTGTCTATGTTCATGAGTTAAAAGAAAGTCAGGCAACATTTTATGGTTATGTGATTAATAAAGTAAGTGAAATTTCTATATAATTGCAAAACAATCAAGAGACAACTGCATAAGGCAATTCATAAATGTAACTGCTTTCTGTAGGCAGAACAACAATCAGTTCATCTTCACATCCAATAGGACTATATTATAGGGTTGGAATAAAATGTTGAAATATTAGAATAATTGTTAAAAGTACTTCCTGATGAAGAAACCTGTAACACATGGGAAGTTATCTGTAAATTTGTCCAGAACTAGTTAAGGTAGTTTGCTAGGATCTGGTGGAATGAATTAAAGTATTACCATAGTGAAACTTATAAAAATGGGATACTAATGTAAAAGAAATGCAATATCCACATATTTTAGTAATTTTTCTCTGTGTGAATACTCACATATTTCTAAGGTCTGAGTGTGTGTGTGTGTGTGTGTGTGTGTGTGTGTGTGTGTGTGTGTGTTAGCTTATTTAGATGGGGAGCAGTTAGACAAGAATAAAAGTGTATGTGAAACCTAGATTTTTACTGTTAAATAAGAGACTGTAAATAAACAAATTTGGAGTAGCAGTTCACAAATTGGTTCCAATAATTGATGAGATTATTTAGTTGTTATTGCTGTTAGTATTCCTATGATTAATAAATACCAAGTTATACAAGTTCTAATATCTTCCTGCTCTTCTTATGTTTTACCTCATAGAACAGAATTAACTTTTTTTTTGTAATGGTTACCCTTAGATTAGTCCCGTCTATCACATGAAGCATTGTTCATATGAGAATCATGGTTTCCATTTTCTTCAAAACCTCCCCTTTTATGCCACTGGCAATGGATAGCACAGTATGGAATCTGTGCAAATGAAAACTCTAGAAACCGAATTCTTCCTGTTGCTAACAAGGTTTCCCTGGGGTATAGTGAGAAGGATCTCAATTCACCTCCTCCCCATGTTTTCACTAGACACAGGAAGCCCTTATGCCACCAGCAATGGAGTTTCATAAAAGCCACTTCACTTCAGGTGCAACAAAGCTCCTTCCAGGAAGCAAACCAGAGACTCTAGTCAGATTGTAGAATTGCTCAAACATTGGGGTCCCTGCTTTTACACAGCACAAAACTGTGATAATGGCACCCTAGGCGCCTTAACAAGCTCACAACCCTATGGAGCAACAAAAACCAGGCTAAAAATCACAGAGTTTCTGATTGAAGCTGAAGTTGAATTGCCATTTCAATTTTTCCCCCAAGAAAATTATCCAATTAATCTGCATGGATCTTCTGAGGAAATTTTTCTGTTATGCAAATAATTACTAGAAAGGATGAATGAAGCATTTAAATAATTACTAAAACTGATGCATTTAAAAACTTTTACTTCTCAGGCCCATCAGAGTTGGAAATCATTTCAAGGAGTATTTCTCAGGCCTATTCTTAACACTTAACTAGATTAAAGCTAATTAGATCCCTTTGGAGTCAGCAATCCTAAAACTAAATAACAAAACAAACAAACAAACAAACAAACAAAAACCAAAATAATCTAATTCAAAAATAGTCTAAGGACCTGATTAGTCACTTCTCTGAAGAGGACATTCAGATGGCCAATAGACATATAAAAAGATGTTCAAATCACTAATCATTAGAGAAATGCAAATTAAAACTACAATAAGATATAACCTCACAGTTGTCAGATTGGCTATCATCAATAAATCAACAAAAATAAGTGTTGGTGAGGATGTGGAGAAAAGGGAACCCCCAGGCACTGCTGCTATGAATGCAGACTGGTGTAGTCTCTGTGGAAGGCAATATGAATTTACCTCAAAAAATTAAAAATGGAACTACCTTATGATCCAGCTATTCCACTTCTGGGAATATATCCAAAGAAACCTGATATACTAATTCAAAATATATGAACTCCTACGTTCATTGCAGTGTTATTTACAATAACCAAGATTTGGAAGCAGCCCAAGTGCCCATTAGTAGATGAGTGGATAAAAATGCTATAATAAATTTACACAATGGAATACCACTCAGCCATAAAAAAGAAGGAAATGTTACCTTTTGCAATAGTGTAGATGGACCTGGAGAGCATTGTGCTAAGTGAAATACGCCAGTCAGAGAAAGACAAGTACTATATGTGGAATCTAATGAGCAAAAATAAACTAATTAACAAAATAGAAACAGACTCACAGCTATCAGCCTGGAGGTGGATTGTAGGGCTGGGTGAAAATGTGAAGGGATTAAGTAGCAAACAAACAAACAACAAAAAAACAACAACTCATACACACAGTTATAATTATGGCGATTAACAGAGGAAAAAGGGGGTTGGGAAAGGTAGAAGTGGATATAAAAGGGAAATAATTGATAATAGAAGACTTGACTTGGGGTGATGAACACAATACAATATATCATAGAATTGTACACCTAAAATTTATATACTTTCATTAACCAACTAGAGGCCTGATGCAGGAAATACATGCAAGAGTAGGCCTTCCTTTTCCTGGCTGCCGGCATCAGCTTCTCTCTGGCACCCTGGACCCAGGCTTCCCTCGCAGCCCTGGCTTTGTCTGGAAGGATGTCTGGTCTAATTAGCATATTATGCTTTTATTATTATAGATGTCACTCTGATACATTCAATAAAAATTAAGAAGAAAACCTGAAGGATGATTGTTAAGGAAATCACAGAAGTCAGATATTCACCCCAGATATGCTTTTCTTCACTAGATCGGACTTCAAAGTCACTTCAGTCGTGGAGTGTGTCAACATTAAATTTCATTTCTCTGAACTTCCCAATTTCTTGTCGAGTTTCCTCCAGGAAGGGCAGAAGCTAAGTAATAACTAGCACAATTGGTTAAGTCAGCAACACTGATACGGTCTGAAGATTAGAGATTCAGAATTGTCATATAAGCAAGGAAGCCAGCCAACGCTGCAGCTTTATTTATTAATAAAGAAAGAAAAATGGATAGATCAGATTACAGCAGCACTTTACTATGGGAGCTTTGACAGCGTATTGCAAAATGTCTGATATTCTCATGCCTCCCATTCAGTTCTTTTGTGTATAAAGAAACCATTTACCTCCTCTTCCCAGGGAATCAAATGCTTACTAGTAGCTGATATCAGTTCCTCAGCCCTCCTCTTTGCTTGGGTCAGATTGCAATATATATCTGTATCTACATACATATCTATCTATACATATAGATATCTTAACCTTTTAGGTAAGGCAAGAAAAGTAAAAATATTGTACAGAAGACATGCATATGAATCATAGTTTGCTTTGGCATGTGAAAATGACATGGGTTGTAATCTGAAATTTCATATGCAGTTGACATAATACATACTCCTTGCTCCTATCTAGTTTTTCTTCCTCGTTCAGTTTGTATCCAACATTTGGAAATTGATACTAACATTTTTGGGGAAAAGGCTGCTGCTTTCGACATCTAGGAGCTGTTCCACTTACAAAGACTCTTCTATGTTCTACTCTGCAATATTTAGTTGTTTAGAGTATTGTAGTAATAAAAGGACATATTGTTCAAGTAAGAATTAAGACATTTGCAGTTATTTATAGTGTTAGGATATTAAATTCTAGTGGAATGCCCAATTGCTGTGAAATTACAAACATACACGTAACACTACATTTCAGCTAAGGCATTGACAATCCTACCCACATACATCATGAATAAAAGGCAAAATACATCTCTAAATAATTTTAGTAGAAGATACTTCTATTCCTGAGGACAAAAGATCGATTTTAAATAATAAAAATGTCATTAATAGGGATTTGGAAAATAAGATGAAAAAAGAAAAAATATATAATTTAACGTACTACATATTGTGCCCTTTACCTTGTAAAGAGCAAGTAATCAATACACCAGTGTACCTAAAAAGACAGAGAGCTTCTATTTGGAGAAACTAAGGTGATAAGATGAGATGGATTTGCTCGGGTGATGTTCTTTAACCAGAGTAGCAAACCCTTCCTGCTCCTATAAGCAAAGTGACCCTGCTTTCTGTGTTTGACATTCCTATGTCTATCCGTGCCCTTCTCCTGGGCATCTGTCATGTAAATCAAAAGCCCTGATCAACTAAAATTGCTTTGTTCATACTTCATGACTTTAGAGCAGTTGGGAGGTAACTGACTGGTTAAAACCATTCTTTTCTAATGATACTAAAATGAAAATATATTAGAGGTGGCTTTTCATAACAAGAGTCTTTTTTTCTGGATCAGATACAGTAAACAAGAATCAAACACATGCAGAAAAATGTAATTTAAAATTTTATGTTGCATTTCATTGAAATGTTAACTGAATAATATTGCTTTGGCACATATGTTATATTCATGTCAATATGTTTCATATGCTAAAAAGATCTGTGCACGAGTGGCTTGCCTTCCCTGTTTACAAAAGAACTAAACAGCTGTAAGTTGATAGAAGCAGAGAGAAATTTAATTAAAAAGTTCTAGGATAAGTTCAGATTATTCAACCATACTTGATAAATCTTGTGGTTTAATATTGAAAATAAAATATGAGGATACTGTTGATTAAATGCTACAATTGAGAAAGAAGAGCCATTTAGTTGAATTAAATATTAGAAGATTTTTTCCCACTTCTTTCTTCATTCAGGTTCCTTTTTTAGACTCCTCAACAGGTTATACTAGTAATAATAATAATAATAATAATAATTATTATTATTATTATAATGCACTCACTAAGTTATAGTGAAAGTTATAAAATGAGTATTAATTTATAACATTTGAACACAGGAAGCATCCCAAGACCTTCTATACTGCTATATTCCAGCCCAGATTCTTAAATCAATTACTATATTTATGATTGTATAAAGAGTCACAGCAATAGAGAATAAATCAGCTAGGAATATTGAAAGATAATACCCTGGTAACTTCTTATAGAAGTTGCACTTTTGAATAGTTTGGGATTCAAATTTGGCAGTATAATATCCTAAAATTTTCACTGCCATATTTGCCTAATTTTGATGAACATACCTCTTTCTTCTCCTCCACTTTCATCTTAGAAAATTAATTCTCTGTCAATTTCTTAGCAAAGTGATTCACAGCAGAGAGGGCATATTCGCCACAACTCATCCAGAAAAGTTTGAGATTTTTCTTCATTAGAATGTTCTCCGCATGTCTGCATAATTCTCATAACATAATTACTTATCAAATATTTTACTATAAACATTCTTTAAAGTCATCTGTACAATCAGAAAGAAGACATTTAGCAACACTACTTTGTGCATAAATATTGCAGATACAATTATTTGCATACACATTGCATTTTTAGCAATTTACCTGAAATATGTGAATGAAATAAAGTTCATGTTGTGTTCACATTATAAGCATTGTTTGTTATTCTTTTCCAGAATAGTCAAATGCTAATTACCTTTTTCATAAATATTCTTGAATATGTAAAACGTATATTGCTATGTGAGCAGTGTCTTTATAAATAAAACCTATTCAGACAATTGAAGGGGAAAAGCAGCAACTCAATCTTTAATCTGAATAACCATTTCTTTTTTACTGTGCTATAAGACAGGATTTTCTAGCTGTTAAGTCCCTTTTATTTCTCTGAGGTGATCTTGGAAATGTTTGAAATTTTTGTTTAACTTGATACAATATAAACTGCTTAGAATATTTCAGTTCTGGGAGTTGTTTTACTTGATCCTTAAGTAAAAGTTGGGTATCAAATTCTAAAAAATGATGACAAGAAGATAATTCTGAAGAGACTTTATTTGATTTTATTAACTACATATCCCAGAAATTACTCACTTTACTATAAAGTTTGGATTGGGGAAAAGAAAAATTGAAGAACTTAATGAGTAATATTTATGGGATATGAATGTTCTTCATTTTTGTCATGAAATATTGAGAAATTAATATATTAATAGCATTATGATATACATATATAGATAGTGATTCTTATTGTGTTTATGATTATTCATATTATTCCAAATATTAATAATATAGTTTATGGTTCTAAGTTTTACCTTATTCATTTTATTTTTAAAATGAATTGGTAGTAGTACAGATATATTATGTTTTATTTGAAATAAATAATTTCATTTTATAAATATAATGTTAGAAAATAATTTATCACTTTTAAAAACATGAAGATATTGCTGCATACAGTAATTGTTTTTTTTTTCTGAAAACAAATTATTTCAATGAAGGGGGAGAAAGCCCCAATGAGGAAATCATGGGGTGAAAACACATGACATTCTTGTACAACAATGAGAAACCTTTTAAGCATGAAGAAATTATAATATATATGGCACTTAAGATAAAATATTCAGGAGCCAGTAATTTTTTTCATGCTGTTAGAGTATTCAACGGTACATATGAGCTGTCATACATCAGTCATCAACATCCAAAAAGCTTAGAATTTTATAAAACAACTTTCCAGTAGAAACAATTCAACTTCATACCAACAGGCACAAGGAGACTAAAAGATTAAGTAAAATAGCAGTTGCCAGTCTCTGAAACTTTACTATCCTCCTTCTACCTCTTTTTGAGCAGGGCCTTGTAGCTTGTAGTACCAATTACCTACTCACTCTCTCTTTTTTTTGGCTAAGGCAGAGAGAGGGTAAGGGATAGGTAGAATGAATCATAATAGTCAGGAAATACTAAAGAGCTACAGGGGTGTGTAATTCTCAGAATTTTTTTTAAATCAATTTGGCTTCTTATGAGCTTTGGGGTTTACTATGAGTCTATCTGGGGAAACAGAAGCAGAAAAAAAATACTGAGAAAGTACATTCATTCATCATATGTACCTCAATTGACAGGACACTCTGGATGCACCTTCCACATAGAACATTAATACAGATGCTGTCTTGTGCACATAAAGTCAAAAGAATTTAGAAATTTATTAAGTCATCAATAAATCTGACTATTCTTAGCTCCTTTACCCCATCATGAAATTTTTTGATAACAGGACTTTGGTTTCCCTAAAGGTTTGAATTAATTCTGTTTTGCTATTAGAAATTCAAAACTAGGCAAAATATTATGCTAGTTGAGGTACATTTATTAATTCTATAATCCTTTATATTTCATAGGAATCCATTCTATATTCTTAAAATATAGTGGCATATACTGCTGAAATGATTAATGCTTCAGCATTTTGCCAATTATATCTTCCTTCCCTCTAAGACAATACTATTGTTTTAACCATATATATTCACACACATGTATGTATTTCTACTCTTTGATATATGCTATCTTACATTTGTTTTTGAAGTTCTTATTCTGCATTTATAGGAAACTAATACTGTACTTTACCAGGAGACAGAAAATGATGAGAACATTTATGTAAAAAATGTGTTATTAAAATATATTTACTGTGTGTTACTGTGAACCCAGAGCTAAGCAATACACAGTTCTTATCTTCAAGGAGCATATCGTTTACCGAGAAGAGAGACAAGAAATATAATTACTATTATTCAAAGACTGCACATGGTCAATATCTGGGAGCATGTTAAAGCTGTATCATGTCAAGTCATCCACCAGACTTACTGAAGCAGAGCATGAACTTTCACGACCCCCCCAGGTGATTTGTATGCACATTCAAGTTCAAGAAACACCATAGAGATTCAAACCTGAGTAGGATTACTGTCAGAAACCTAGAAGAAGCGAAGAGATGGAGAAGTGTGAAGATGGGAAGGTTGCATGATGGGATGAGAAGATCCCGGTGCCTGCACTTTATTCTTCAAACGGAGGAGAGATCACCAGTCAGGCAATGTTAACTGACATAAAAATAAATGTTATAAAAGAGATAATAAGTTTTGAATGTTTTTGGTTTGCACATCATTTTGGTAAAGTAGTCATATTATTGTTCACAATATGCCAGTTTGACAGAAATATGATTATATATGTCCAACTCAGCTTATGGTTTGCAGAGGAATGAGTGACCAGGTTGGCTTATAAGAACAGCTTGGTTGGGTTCTGCCATTCTTCAGTGCAGTGACAATACAGGAAATGTTCTGCATCAAGACCTCAACCCAGACCACGTCAATAGAGCTAGGTTGCATAAAGATGATCATTTGGAAACTGAGGCAGTTAAAATCATTTCCATGTGTTCCCCAAGGCTTCAAATTGTGATAGGAACTGAGAAGGTCACATATCTTGATCGGGTCTGATTTGTGTAAGTCAATAGCTCAGTCACTCTCCCTCTGCCAGTTCACATTGACTTCAGGATACTGTCAACATGTTGACTGTGACCAGGAGAGAGTCATGCAAGCAACTGAGCCATTATATGTTATGTTGAGGTGTTTGAATGTTCTCTCTTCTACATTAATGATCAGATAAAGATTACCTTCAGAAACATTTTTAATGTGAATATATATATATATATATATAATGACTTGCAAGAATCATGTATAATAACTGACAAAAATGTACGGGACCATTAATAAATGATTCTCTGGGTAAGACATATACAAAAGTAAAAACAAAGTCTTTACTTTTCAGGGCAGGTGGAGAGACTAAATTATTTTAAAATAATTCCAGTCAACACATCATATTCTTATGGTATATCCCAAAAGACAAAGATATTTGGGGATATAATAATTATTATTTGGAGCCAAGTTAGCAAATTATTATTTTTGGAACTTGACAGTTATTTTCTTAATAATCATTTGATTTAATAAGGTATAGGCATTTTTAGCTTTTGCATTTTTTTTATTTTTTACATATATATCAGTTTAGATCTAACTATAGTTAGAATATAATTCGTTGTCATTGTTTATGCTTTATATCCATTCAATTGAGGTTTTCTTCCTATGATAAAAAAATCACGGAAAAATGCTTGGACATAAAAAATGCCTTCAGCTCTGGCTGGTAGCTCAGTTGTTAGAGCATCACTCATGCACCCAAGGGTCACAGGTCCCATTCCCTGTCAAGAGCATGTACCTGTGTTGTAGGTTCAATCCTATCCGCGGTTGGACACGTGCAGGGGGCAATCAATTAATGAGTTTATCTCACATGGATCTTTCTTTTTTTCTCTTCCCTCCTCCGTTCAACTCTTTATAAAAATTAATGAAAAAAAATATCCTCCATGAAGATTAGCCAAAAAAAGTATTCATAAGTTATAAAAGGTATATAAGTTTTTATATAACCATAGTAGAGACCTGGTACATGAATTTCATGCATGGGCCTAAACCAGCAGTTGGACATCCTTCTTGCAATCTGGAACTGCTGACTCCTAACCACTTGCCTGCCTGCTTGCCTGGTGGCCCCCAACTGTCCCCCTGCCAGTCTGGTCACCCCCTAACTGTCTGGAAGGAAGTTGGATGTCCGGAAGATGTTTGGTCACCTGATCTAATTAGATATTGCCCTTTTATTAGTATAGATAAGATGATCTTACAGAGAACTTGATTTTTTTTTCTTATAAGTTTTAAATGTGTCAAGTAGTCCTAAATACCCATTTTAATTAATCCCTTTCTTGATTGCAACTTCATTATTAGGAATGTTTTGTAAGATTATCCTAAATAGTAAATTTTATTGTAAATTTATTATTAGATTTATTCAGATTATACCATAGCCTTCAAAACTTCCCTTCTGCATGTGCCAGTGACACATTTGTTAAATTTAAATTTTTCCTATTTATATTTAACCAAGAATTGATGTTTGGGGGTCTATCTAAAAAACATAATCCACTTCAATAGTTTATAAGGAAGAGAACTTAATTTAGAAAATTAATTACAAAGATGATGATATAGCTGAGAAAAATAACCGGTAACATTAGGGATGCAGTAATTTAGACGCTAACACCATCAGGATTCACTAATATCCTTAGATTGGAGAATCAAGTGGAGAAAATAGTTGTGGGAGCCTCTCAAGTTAGAGAATGGAACAATGATGGGCCTGAATGATGGCAGTTGGAGTCACAGAAGAGGCAAGCTGCTCCCAGTGAAACTGCTTAAGGAGGGGCTAGTCCAGCCGCCTCCCTCACCCTGCCCTCCACCTCTCATCTTTCCCCCCAAATAACTGACCCAAGCCAGAAGACAGCTAGTTATTGGAGCCAAGAAAATTAGCCTTCAGGGATCAGAAGGATGAGGAATCAATCTGCTAACAAACAGGCCCAAGACCTGCGAAGTTATCTTTCAGGTTTTTATAAACAAATGTAAGAAGGGAAATTTTATAAGCACTTGTGGCAGTAAAGATAGAAATATACACGTCGCCCTCCAAAGAAATCTAGCACCTACATTTTTTTCATTCATCAAAGAGGGCAACGACTCACAAAAGACATTATAGCAGAAAGAGAATTATATTAATCAAAGAAATTTCTGGTGAAGGAGGTATGCAAATCTCTAAGCAAGTCTAGAAAGAAAGCTATAATCTTCAAGCCACTGAATTGAAAACAAAGCTTTGGATGTTAACTATATGATCTGACAAAGATACCTCGAATTGCTCAGGAAAATCTCTTTCTTCACAATAATGTTTCAGGCTATTTAAAACAGACTCTCAGTCGAGGAACTAAACAAAGATGCTAGGATTGGACATAGAAGACAGATGAGTTTGGCTGTTATCCACATAAGAATGGAAGCCAAAATTATGCTGACTGAAAATGGAGCCAAGCAATGTCATATAGATTTGAAAACCATGTTGTGCCAAGGAAGATGTTACTGTTTTTCACTTTCAGGTTTAGTAAAAATCAAGTTGTTTGATTTTTTAATCTAGTTTATATATCCTAAACATCTCTGCATCTTTGTAATGCTCTATTTTTTAAAATTCCAGATTTGACAGTTTGGTCTAGATTCCACGCCTGTTTAGATGGGTGGTGTGACCCAGCATTTTGGTTCATTTGGGTGTATTGTACTGATTTGGATTGCATGACTTACCAGGTGATATTGACTCATTGAAGTAAAGATAGTTTAAAATTATTTATAACTCTTGCGTAGATTAGCAATCGAGTCAGTCATACCCTTGAAGAAGATGCACTGGGACATTACTAAAGGTGAAGGGTTCAAGGGATAGTTCCTGCTTTTTCTTCCTTGTGCCCTGAAACTGAGATAAAGAATAAGAGTCATCTTTGCTTAGTGTAATGATGTAGAGCAACCAGAGCAAAGAAATACATGGTGAAATCATTAGCAAGGGTGGGATTTGTGGACATATTTTCAAATATGTTCAAAAGCTCATGTACACATGTATATTTACAAATTTGCGGCTGTTAAGATTTCCTAGTATTTTAAATTTCATAAGTGATTATTATAACATGTGGCATCTTCAGATAAGAAATGAAGTTTAACTGGAAAAGGGATATTTCATAAACCTTTTAAAGGCTGCCATCATTTTCTTTGTAAACCTATGGATAGTTAAAGTAATCACAATCTTCCAGAAGATAAACTTCACAATGTTGAATGGCACTTGTATATTTGTAGCAACACTTTGTTCCAGAAAGGACTTACAGAGTTTTATCTTTTTTTTTTTTCCTGTGTCAAATCGAATCCTTTTTTTCTTTTATTAGATAGGATTGGTTTATTTTTTATTGTTTAAAATATTACAAATAGTAGTACATATGTCTCCTTTTTTTCCTCCATTGACCTCTCCCAGGTCTCCTCTACCCCCCAGTACATGCTCTCACCTGCCCCCTTCCCAGTGTCTTGTATTCATTCGTTATGCTTATATGCATGCGTACAAGTCCTTCAATTGATCTCTTTCAGTCCCCTCCCTCCCCCGCCCAACCTCTTCTGCCTTCCAGCTGTAGTTTGACAGTCTGTTCAATGCTTCTTTGACTCTGTATCGATTTTTCCCTCCATTTCTTTTCTTTAAAAATCTTGCCTCTGCAGACTAGAAATAAACATATAATAACAAAAAAAATGTTTGAGCCGAGACCGGTTTGGCTCAGTGGATAGAGCGTTGGACTGCGGACTGAAGGGTCCCGGGTTCGATTCCGGCAAGGGCATGTACCTTGGCTGCGGGCACATCCCCAGTAGGGGGCATGCAAGAGGCGGCTGATCAATGTCTCTCTCTCATCGATGTTTCTGACTTTCTATCCCTCTCCCTTCTGCTCTGTAAAAAATCAATAAAATATATTTAAAAAAAAATGTTTGAGTCCCAATTTCAATGTCTAACACTTCTGAGACCCAGTTTAAATGTCAAACAGTTCCTTATGTGTATACATCAGCAATGATATCTGGACAGTGGACACATGGTGGAAATGCAGGTCCGACCCTCTCTGGTCTGGTCCTGGTAACCTGCAGTGATGCACAGCTGCTGACAGCATGGCAAGGTGACATCAGAGTCTTCCATCTCTGGACTGTTTCTCCTCTTGTCTTCGTGTTTGGAGCAGACCTGTCATTTCCTCTCTGTTGCAGGAATCCACATGGTCTTGGAGTTGTTTCCTGAAAATATACAAACCTATTCTTCTTCAAAAAATTTCTTTATTGATTAAGGTATTACATATATTTCCTCATAACCCATTACCCTTCAAATCCCCCCTCCTCCTGTCACCATTTCATGCCCTCACCCCCCTGGTGTCTGTGTCCACTGATTAGGCTTATATGCATACATACAAGTCCTTTGGTTGATCTCTTCCCCTTACCCCACTCTTTTCTACCATCCCTCTGAGGTTTGACAGTCAATGCTTCTCTGTCTCTGGATCTGTTTTTGTTCATCAGTTTATGTTGTTCATTATATTCCATAAATGAGTGAGATCATGTGATACTTATCTTTCATTGACTGGCTTATTTCACTTAGCATAATGCTCTCCACTTCCATCCATGCTCTAGTTTGAAGCAGCCACCTTTTTCTTCTTCTTAAAGAATATCTTTCAGCATTTCATATAATACTAGTTTGGTGTTAATGAACTCCTTTAGCTTCTTCTTATCTGTGAAGCTCTTTATCTGACCTTCAATTCTGAAAGACAGCTTCACAGGGTAGTGTAATCTTGGTTGTAGGTTCTTGCTATTTATCACTTTGAAAATTTCTTGCCACTCCCGTCTGGCCTGCATTGTTTCTGTTAAGAAATCAGCTGACGAGCGTATGGGTGCTCCCTTGTAGGTAATTAAGTGTTTTCCTCTTGCTGCTTTTAATATATTCTCTCTTTATCTTTTGCTCTTGGCATTTTAATTATTATGTGTCTTGGTGTGGTCCTCTTTGGATTTCTTTTGTTTGCAGTTCTCTGCACTTCTTGGACTTGTAAGACTATTTCTTTCACCAGGTGGAGGAAGTTTTCAGTCATTATTTCTTTAAATAGGTTTTCAGCATCTTGCTCTCTCTCTTCTTCTGACACCCCCATAATTCTGATGTTGGTACACTTGAGGTTGTCCCAGAGACTTCTTACACTATCCTCAAATTTTTGGATTCTTCTTTTTTTTCTTTTCTGGTTGAGTGTTTTTGGCCTCTTGGTATTTCAAATCTTTGATTTGATTCTGTGTTTCTCTAGTCTGCTGTTGGGTTTCTGTAAAATATTTTTTTTTATTTCAGTCAGTGTATGTTTAATTTCTAGTTGGTCCTTTTTCATATCCTTGAGGGTCTCGCTCATATCCTCAAGGATCTCACTAAACTTATTGGCCTTTTCTAGGAATCTCTTGAAAAACCTTATAACCATGGTTTTGAACTCTATATCCAGTCATTTGTTTTCCTCCATTTATTTCATTTGTGATCTGTTTCTTTCTCTCCACATTTTCACTGCTTCCCTGAGTTGGTAGGGTAGCTTTGTGTTCTAGGTATCTCGGCCTCCCCTGTTACCTGTGGTGTACACTCTTGGTGCACCCCTTTGTGGACTGTGTGTATAGCCTTGTTGCAAATAAGTCTAGATTATTGTTGGTATCACTGGGAGGAATTGACCTCCAGGCCAACTGGCTTTGATGATCAGCTGTGTCTACGCTGGGAGACAGCCTTATATGCCAAGACTTGCAAATTTGCCATAGTCTCTATGCTCAACTTGGATGGAGCAGAGTTTCTGGGTGGGGCGGAGTTTCATGGTGGAGCCTACAGCCTTGGCTTCCAGTTAGCCCTGCCCAATGAGGTCACTGGGTCCTAGCATCCATGGGCAATTGCTGCAAGCACCTCTGCAAGAAAGGTGCCATTGAGTTTCACCTGCCACCAGACCATCCAGTCTCCGATGAAACTGGAATCTCAGATTTTTGCCTGGCACCTGGGTTCTGTGCAGTTGGAACTCCTTTATCCCTTCCGCCAGATACCAGCCACACAATTAGCAGATTATGCTCACCATGAGCACTCATTCATGCCCCCGGAGCTCTGCCTGTGGCTGTTCCCCCAAGATTCTGCCTCACAGCACTGCCAGAGCCCTTTCTCCTGCCAGACACTGCCAGCGGCCCAGTTCGTCCTCTGTGCATACTCGCGTGCACGCCTCAGCAGCTCTGCCTTTGGCTCTTCCAGTCAGATTCCGCCCGCAGTACAGATTCTCCCCATAAGGGCCTGAATCCCCTGGGTTTTGAGTGCAAACCAAACTGGGTTCAGTGCAGCCTGGAGTTTTTATCTCCTTTCTGCTAGACCCCATCCTCTCAGGCTCTATGCACACAGGAGTCTCCTACCTTACTTAGGCTTTGCAGAAGCTCTGATTATCTGTGTGCACTTCTGTGTTTCTCTAGTTTCAGAACTTCCAGTCAGCCAGCCTTCCCATGGTTCTGGATAATGTCCGTTTTGTCCTTTAGTTGTATTCTCGAAATCGTTGTGTGGGGCAAAAGCCGCCATCTTGGTTTCTCCTACAAACATATTCTTGACCAAAAGTTAATAAAGGAATCTTTTCTATAAAATTGACGGGATCCTTTTTATTTTTGCCCAAACGATTTTCCTTTGGCTTATTTTGATACCATGTGTGTTTTTCATGGGTGTCTTGCTGTTAGCATTACAAATGGAAATTCATTTTTGTAAAGTAAAAATTTTCTAGATGTAATTTACAAGTTTTTTTTCCTTACATAATATTACCCTACCATCCCCCCTTTTTTGGATTAATGGAGGCTTTTTAAAATTTTATAATGCAGTCTTGATAACTTCAAATTTTAATTTTTTTTGCACAAAAATATGACTGTTTTAGGTTCACTGCAAGTTAAGCAATTTTACCATGAGATGAACTACCAATAGAAATTTTAGTTAATACTTTAGGAACAGCTTCTTGTCCAGTATAATTAAATTTTCTTGAATATTCACATATTTCAATTAGCCAATTTAAATTGATCTGAAAACTTGATTACTATTTTACTGTCAAATTTAATACTCTACCAACAATCTTAGTTTACGTTGTAAATATTAGTGGAAAGAATTATTTTCATTCTTGAGTAGGCACTAGCATTTCTGGTGCTAGGCAGAGAGTTTTAAAGGTCTAAAAAATAGAATGAATTAAAATAAGCTAAAAAGTTGCATAAAAAAAATCAAGTGAGTGGGATTGGGAAAATAAGTGTGTGGATGTGTGTCTGTGCATACTGTGGTTTGTTTTTATTGTTAACAGGATGCAAAACAACCCGAGTAACACCATCAAATGTTCAGGTTATATAAGGATGTACTAATGCTAATAATATATGTCAACATATTTTGTAAATATTGTAGAATAATGCACCCAGGAGATGTTACTGTAATTATCGCACTTCAGCCTAAAAATGCCCCCAAACAACATTTAATTCTACTATTTGTTTTCATTGGTTTTAAAATAAGAAAACCTATAAATAGATGTTTAAACCTAATGTCCATTTCTCCAACTCCATAATGTTAATATGACATTCTTACCATAGACCTTTTATAGAATTAAAGACATTTTATAGCGATTGAGGTCCCACAATTTAGGAACTGGGACTCTACTTCAAAATCTTAAGTCACCATTGAACCTTGTCTCCTAATCTTTGCTCACTAGTGTACAGCTCTCAGGTGTACAACTTTATGAATCTGTACCATAGGGTCCAGTCTGATTTTCTTGTTTCTGCTTCCAGACCTCAGAATATTGCTGTTAAGGTCCATGGTCCTGGCTTCTTGTGTAGCTCATCTTGTCTCTCATCCAGTTCTCACTTGCCGCAGCTTCCATGTTCCTGTTAAATTATGCTTTGGGTAAATTGTGCAAACATATCACTGGCAAGCTTTTTTACATTCAGACACTCTCTTGCCCCACCTGAATGACCTCTCTAATTTCTCTCTCACTTTTGCTCTCATCCCTCCAAGCCCTTTCAAGATTTTAATACATTTGCTCTCATTTCCTTTATAACCACCTTCTAGTTAGGATATTCTGTTCTCAGAATATTCATTTCTCTTCCTTATTTTCCTATCATAGCTTGAAATAATAAGTTTTCAATTATAAAAATAACTAAAAACATTTTCCAAAATACATTTTCCAAAATACATTTCCAAAGCACATTCATTCATTCTTTGATTCATTTTCTCTGCTCTGTAACCATAGCCACAATCCAGCAGGGAAAGAAATAATTATGTTATGATGTAATATGTTCATGATGGAAGAATATTTCAAATACTACAGGAGCATAGAGGCCAAGAATATGTAACATTTCAACTGATCTTGAGAAATTAATAGGAGAATGTGGCAAAGGTCTTTAGAGGAGAGGGAACGGCAAGAGTGCAAGCTTGGAAGGCATTAACAACTTGATAAAAAGCAATGTCAAATACCTAGATGGGAACAGAGTGCCAAGCTTAGAAGACAAGTGATAGAAAATGGTAATCATCTGCAGGTTGTGGCTTCTTACAGAACCCAGGTGCATCTGAATCAAAAACCTATCTTCTTAATTGCTTTGCATTGTCCTCCCAGGAAGGCTGGTCAAACTTTATAATAAATCTCTTATCTAGTTCAGAAGCTAAATTACTCAAAGACACAGGAGTTTGTGATAACAGATGCTATGGCAGGCTCTGCAAACTTATTATCTACAAAGACCAGACACTAACATAAGTCTCTGTGAGACCATGATACAATCCTATGTAATAAAAGAGTAATATGAAAATTGACTATACCTCCTATCAAGTCATGCCTACAGCCAATCAGGATCAAATTATGCAAATAAACCCCAACCAAGATGGCTGCTGCCACTGAAAGCAGGAGGGGGGCTTGGGTTTCCCTGTCAACGGAGTAATCCAAGCTTTCTGCCTGCCATTGCCAGCCTAGGCCTTCACTCAATGCTATAAAGTTTCAATTATAAAAGATACATAAGCCCAACAGAAATGGTGGCAGCCATGGAGCTGGAGAAAGCAGAGACTAGGGTTGCCTGGGTGATGGAGGAAGCCAAACTTCTGTATCCCTAGCCTGGGCCTCCACTCTAGGCTACAAAGTTTCAATTGTTAGATATAAATTAATCCCAGATCCCAGGGCCTCCGCTTGGGTCACTGGGGGGCATGGCTGGCCTGCCAACCACCATAGACCCCTCGCTCAGGCCACCCCAAGCCCCAAGGGAACCCCTACCCTGATCCAGGACACTCTTCAGGGCAAACAAGCAAGTCCCTATCCATGCACCTGGCCTCTATCCTATCTAATAAAAGAGTAATATGCAGATTGACCATCACTCTAACACACAAAAGGGCTGTCCCCATGTGGTCAAAGATCCTGCCTCCATGTGGACACAAGGTGGCCAGCAGGAGAGGGCAGTTGGGGGCAATCAAGCCTGCAGGGGAGGGAAGTTGGGAACAAATAGGCTGGCAGGGGAGCAGTTAGACATCAATTAGGCTGGCAGGGTAGTGGTTAGGGGGGTGATCAGGCTGGCAGGCAGAGGCGGTTATGGGCAATCGGAGGCAGGCAGGTGAGCAGTTTGGAGCTAGCAGTCCTGGATTGTGCGAAGGATGTTTGACTGCCCATTTAGGCCCGGGCCTAAGCAAGGAGTCAGACATCCCTCGAGGGGTCCCAGATTGGAGAGGGTGCAGGCTGGGCACCCTCCCCCGTGCATGAATTTTGTGCACCGGGCCTCTAGTAGAACTTCAATAAACATGAAGTTCTGTGAAATCTGGAGAACAAAAGTAGCATTTCAATATGACTGCTTCTCAGTTCTACAGATTGATCTCATGAGAACTGCCAATTTAGCATTGCCTTATATTCTCCTTTTCTGGAAATCCAGATGTTATCTAACAAGTAATTCAAATGTTTAAAAGTGAGCCAGTACATTGGGAACCAAATTAACAGGGAGTCCATACTTGGCTCTCCAGCAATTAGTTTACAGCTTCTGTGGGAAGACCAAAAGTCTTTCTTTCTTTGAGGCTAGGCAAAGAGCTTAGTCTACAACTGAAAAGTATTTAATACAGCAGGAAAACAATGGGATATTGCTTAAAATACTTCAGTTGCTCCAAATTCCGATTGGTATGAAATTCAGCATTCTTCATAATTGGCAAAGCCTTTCATGATCTGCCAACTCCCCAAATATCCACCTTCCCCTCTGCTTGCCACAGCCCACCCACAACACTTTTAGTTTCTCAAAAGTGCTAAGCGCCTTCCCCGCAGATATTTGCACATGTTTTTGCCCTGGATTAGAATGTGTTTATTCCTGTTTTTAAGGGATAAATTCTTATCCAGCATTTTTATCTCAGATCAATGGCATGTTTTCAGGGTATGACCTCCACAAGATGGCATAAAGTTCTTTCTTAAACTTTTGGCTCAGGTCACTCTGCCCTTTTCTTTAGAACTTCTCGTAATTGAAATTAAATGGCTATTTGAATTTTTAGCCCCACTATTTATAGCTCCATGAAGGCAAGGCTTGTCATCATTGGGTAAGACACCTTTCACACAGTAGACAGTCATTATTTGTTGAATACATAGATCAGGAATTTGTCTGTTCATAGACCCTCTATCACATTTAGCACTTATTGTGAGATTTAAATAAATTTATTCATGAAATATGGTTAGCACAGTTCTAGGAATATAGTAGTTGCTCAATTAAGTGTTAGATATTCTTAGATATATGTTTTTACTTTCATAGAAACAGAAAAGAAAGCGGTAACACAAAACCATAACTTATATTTTCTTATATGATTCCCCAGATGGATTCCCCCAGATGTCATATTGAGTTTCCAAAAGCAGACTCTAATGCAAAATTTAGGCGTAAGATCATACATTTATTAATTAGCTCTTAGTATTTTATTGTGAGTAATAGCCACATTTTGCCTTATTTATTTATTTATTTATTTATGATTATCCTATCTAATAAAAGAGTAATATGCAAACTGACCATACCTCTGATAAAGCCAGGCCCACAGCCACATCCATCAGCCAATCAGGAGCAAATTATGCAAATAAACCCAACCAAGATGGCTGACACCACTGAGAGCAGGAGGGAGGCTTGGGTTTCCCTGGCAATGGAGGAAGCCAAGCTTTCCACCTGCTATTGCAGGCCTAGGCCTCCAATCAATGATACAAAGTTTTAATTATAGAAGATACATAATCCCAACAGAAATGGCGGCAGCCACTGTGCTGGAGAGAGCAGAGGCTATGGTTGCCTGGGTAATGAAGGAAGCCAAACTTCTGTATCCCTAGCCTAGGCCTCCACTCTAGGCTACAAAGTTTCAAACAGAAATGGCTGTTGCCACAGAGTGAGCAGAAGGCTTGGCTCCAGTCCAGGCTGCAAAGTTTCAATTGAATAACATAAATTAATCCCAGATCCCAGGGCCTCCACTTGGGTCCCTGGGTGGTGTGGCTGGCCTGCAAACCACCACAGGCCCCTGGCCCAGGCACGCCTCAAGAGAACTCCCACCCTGATCTAGGACACACTTCAGGGCAAACCAGCCGGTCCCCACTGGTGCACTAGGGCTCTATCCTATCTAATAAAAGAGTAATTTGCAGATTGACCATCATTCCAACACACAAGAGGGCTGCCCCCATGTGGTCAAAGATCCTACTCCCATGTGGAGACAAGATGGTCACCAAAAGATGGTTCATAGGGGAGGACAGTGGGAGGTTCCAGGCTTGCAAGGGAGGACAGTTGTGGGCCATCAGGCCAGCAGGGGAGAGCAGATGGGAGGGACCAGGCCTGCAAGGGAGGGCAGTTGGGGGCAATCAAGCCTGCAGGGGAGGGCAGTTAAGGTTGACTAGGCTGGCAGAGGAGGGAAGTTGGGGGCAAAGAGGCTGGCAGGGGAGCAGTTAGACATCAATTAGGCTGGCAGGGTAGTGGTTAGGGGATGATCAGGCTGGCAGGCAGAAGCAGTTAGGTTCAATCAGGGAGGCAGGCAGGCAGGTGAGAAGTTTGGAGCTAGCAGTCCAGGATTGTGAGAAGGATCTCCTACTAGATCGGGCCTAAACAGGCAGTGAGACATCCCTCAAGGGGTCCCAAATTGAAGACGGTGCAGGCTGGGCTGAGGGACACCTCCCCCCAAACCCCGTGTACAAATTTCATGCACCAGGCCTCTAGTATGATATAATTTTAAAGAATAATTTTGTCTGCTGTATAGAGTATGGGTTAAGTGGGGGTAAGAGTGAAAGGAAGGGGGATCAATTACTTAGCTATGATAAGAGTTAAGGGAAGACAATAAGCTCTTAAATGGATTGGTAGTAAATGAGATAGAAATAAATGGAGGGATTTAAGATATGATTGGTATTCACATAAACAAGGGATGAGAGATAAGGAAACTCTAAGGTTTTGATTTTGAACAACTAAATGGAGTTACCACTGGGGAAATACAGATGAAAGCAGGATTGGGAAAAGAGGGGATTGGTTTCAGTTCTGCTAAATTTATGATATCTACCAGGCATTGAAGTTAAGATGTTAAACAGGCAGTTGCTTAAAGTAGTTTGCAACTCAGGATTTTTATCTAGACAATAATACATATTTAGAAGCCAAGATCTTATAGATAACATTCAATCATTGAGGGTTTACGTAGGAACAGAAAACATAAGGGGATCTAGAATAGATCTTGTGCACATTAGGGTTGGGTAGAGAAGGAGGAGCCAGCAAAGAAATCTTACAGGGGCATCCAGTGAGGTATAGAAAACCAGTACAATGATCTCTCATGAAAATTCAGAGAAAACAATGTTTCAAAAATAAAACAGTAGCCAACTGGGTGAAAATACTGAGTTCTGATTAAAGCTGTTAAAATATTCACTTGGCTGTATACATAGATCTGGCTACATGATCTCCAAAAAGTTTGAGTCAGCCTTGAGTCTTCTCTACCTCTACATTTATCAAGAAGTTCTTTTGACTCCACTTCCGAAATATATGCTTATTCAATAACTTCTTACCACTTCCATTGTTACTCTTCCATCTGAGTAACAACTATTACCAACTGACTAATTGCAATAGCTGTACAAGTAGTCTCCATCTCTACATCTCCCTTTGGTTTATGCTCAACATAGAACGATCCTGTAAACAGACATTTCAGCTTACGCTACTCCTTAAATCTCACTCAGAATAAAAGCCACACACTTCACTGACTTTATTTTACCAGCACTTTACTCCTCGCTGTCTCTTTCTCTGAAGATTCTCATGTGTTTAATATATAAAGGCAGGGAAAGGACAGTCCTAAACCCAACAGCAAGATTCCGTACATACAGTGCTGGTGAGAGGGAAGGCAGGGGCCATAGAACCCACACGCAAACATGTACAAAAATAACTTACACAGCAGCTCCACCTGCCACGGCTCTCTCCAGGCCCAGGGCTGGGGCACACTATAAAAACCAGCCCCAGAGAAGCTAACCAGAACGGGCCAAGGTGCTGGAGGGGGTCACGGGGTACCAGTACCAAAGGGGCGAGCCTACCAGGAGGCCTTGAGGCTGTTGGTGGCAGAGCAGAGCGAGCTCAGCAGCTCGTCCACCCTGGTGCGGGCTTATCGATCCGGCTGGCCAGCTCCTTGGAGCAGTCCAACTCCTTCCTCCAGGAGGCTCAGGAGGCAGCTGCGAAAATCCCGCTTCTCGTGGATGTAAGCCACAGCGGCCATCAGCGGGTCCCAGGATGAGCTCGGTGTGGTCCTGGAAGAAACTGATCTGCACACAGCCATTGCAGAGGTGCAGGATGACGGCGCTGCGGTGCGAAACCACGTGCGCAGGTAGGGTGGCCGGGCCGGCTCGTCACCTCCCCGGGGCGGGATATCGGCCCCGGCCTGCAGCACGTGCTCGCTCGTGTAGTTCCGGAAACTCTTAAGGAGGGTGATGGTCTTGACTGAGGAGTAGGGGTGGGAATTCACGGTGAGGCAGGACTCTCTGCCGTCGCGCTCCAGGTACCGCAGGCTGGCACCGTCCTTGTAGAGGATAAGGCGAGGCGGGTCATTGAAGAGCACCCCCAGGCTGTTGTCACAGGTTGGTATCCAAGGCCGTCCTTGTCTGAATAGTCCCCCCACTTGCTGACCCAGGAGATGGGGATGCGGCTGGTCCCAGCCGCACCGAATGCCGTGAGTTGCTGAAAGCGAGCCTGGCTTTCCAGCTGCCTCAGGGTTGCGGCGCGCTTCTTCAAGGATGTGTCACCAGAGTGGAATTACTGTTAATCATCACATGTAAGTCTAGAGAGAGTACGGAAATATTTCCAGAAATTATTTTCCGAAATAGATGACAACCTTCACATATAAAAGCTCTCCTTTTTTTTTTCACATCCTTCTTGGCATTATATGTTATCAGTCTTTTAACTATTAACCATTCTGGTATGTCCACAGTAAATTTTCATTTTTATTTATTTTTTATTAAATCTTTATTGTTCAGTTTATTAATTACATTGTTTCCCCTTTTTATCCCCCTATAGCTCCCCTCCACCCTGTACCTATCCCACCCTCCACCCTCACCTCCCCCACCCCACTGTCCTCTCCCATTGTTGCTAGATTTTTTTCCAGTCTCTTGGTGCACTTCTCACAACCCTTTTCTCCCCAAGAATTGTCAGTCCATTCCCTCTCTATGTCCATGTCTCTGTTATATTCACCAGTCTATCCTGTTCAACAGCCTATCAATTCACTTGATTTTTATGTTCATTTGTTGATAGATGTGTATTTGTTGTTCATAATTTTCATCTTTACCTTTTTCTTCTTCCTCTTCTTAAAGAATATCTTTCAGCATTTCATATAATGTTGGTTTGGTGGTGATGAACTCCTTTAGCTTTTTCTTATCTGCGAAGCACTTCATCTGACCTTCAATTCTGAATGATATCTTTGCTGGATAGAGTAATCTTGGTTGTAGATTCTTGCTGTTCATCACTTTGAATATTTCTTGCCACTCCCATCTGGCCTGCATCGTTTCTGTTGAGAAATCTGCTGACAGTCGTATGGATGCTCCCTTATAGGTAACCAACTGTTTCTCTCTTGCTGCTTTTAATATTCTCTCTTTGTCTTTTGCTCTTGGCATTTTAATTATGATGTGCCTCGGTGTGGTCCTCTTAGGGTTCCTATATATTGGGGTTTGGTGCACTTCTTGGACTCCTAAGTCAATTTCTTTCACCAGGTGTGGCAAGTTTTCAGTCACTATTTCTTCAAATAGGTTTTCATTGTCTTGGCCTCTCACTTTTTCTGGCACCCCTATAATTCGGATGTTGGTATGCTTGAGGTTGTCCCAGAGGCCCCTTACACTATCTTCAATGTTTTGGATTCTTTTGGTTTCTTGCTTTTTCAGCTGAGTGGATTTTACCTCTTTGTATTTCAAATCTTTAACTTGGTTCTTGGGGTGCTCCAGGGCACTTTTAGGTCTTTGTATAATATTTTTTGTTTCAGTCAGTCTATGCTTAATTTCTGGTTGGTCCTTTTTCATATCCTTGAGAGTCTGCTTTATATCCTTGAGGGTTTTTTTCATTTCCTTGTAGGACTCATTCATTTCCACGTTGGTCTTGATCTTTTCTACGTTGGTGTTGATCATTTCTTTGCAGCACTCGTTTATATCCTTGAGGGTGTTGTTCATTTTCTTGTAGGACTCATTCATTTCCTTTGTGGTCTTGCTTATTTCCTTATAGGCCTCGATCTTTTGTTGGAGCCTCTTAAAAAACCCTATAACCGTGGTTCTGAATTCCATGTCCAGTCGTTTTTTTTCCTCCATTTCTTTCACCTCTGATTTCTTTCCATGTTGCTGCATGGTGGCTGCTTCCCTGAGTTGGTCAAATAGCTTTGTGTGGTAGACTTCCTACTAGGGATAGTGGCTCAGCCTCCCCGGTTACCTGAGGTAGATATGGGCTGCACAGTCTTGCTGAAGTTAAGCTCAGTTAATCGTTGTTAGCACTTGGAGGGTTGACCTCCAGGCCAATTGTCTGTGAAGCTCAGCTGTGCTCAGGTTGGGTGGGCGGAGTCTCCGGGCCAAGCAGACAGCACCCCAGGGACTCTGTGCCGGGGGCCATGGCCGCCAGCATCTCTGAGAGAGAGCCGCTGCGGAGCTCCACCGGCTGCCGGTTGCCGGGGAATTCAGACTTTCCCAAAATGAGTCTGCATGCGCAATGCCTCACCCAGGGTCATAAAACAAAGCAGTCTGACGGTTTTCCGAATGAGAGACAAGTCGCGGTGCGCTCTCTGCGCCGTCACGCAGCCGAGCTGTTCGCGCAAGCTGCCTTCTCCACAAGCCGGGAGACCCGGCAGCACCCGGTGCCCTCCCTCTGTCCAGTTTTCACCCTGTGTGATAGTGGGTTCTCTGGACTTCGCCCAGAGCTGGAGAGTCAGTCCAGTGGGACGCCTTTGTCTCCCCGTTCAAGAAAACTGGCCGGTTTTCAGCCGCCCACCCTCTCCGCGGCGCGCATTCCAAACCTCTCTCCTTGCGAATCTTTCAACGCTGTTCGCGGCTGCTCCTCCGAGTCACAGTGTCTTATCTTCACTTTTATTTGTGGAATTTTCACTCGGCGAGCTTTCTGGTGATTCTGGAAGGTGTTTGTTCTTTCGTTAAGTTGTAGTATTAAAATTGCTGATTATGACGGCAAGATAGGTGTTCTACCTTTGCCGCCATCTTAGTTCCTCCAGTAAATTTTCATTTTAATTGGTGTTTCTCCCATGACGAATGAGATTGTCTGTCTTTTAAAAAATATTTCTTAGTCTCTTGAGTTTACTCTTTCATGAAGTGACTACAAAATCTTTTGACCATATATCTGCTGGATTGTGTACATTTGAAAAATTAATTTGTAGGAGTTTTATTATTGTTATAACACATTTTGGATATAACCTCCTTTATGCTATATATGTATATACAGACGCCTACGCGCACACAATATCTTCTCTGATCAGTGGTTTACCTGAATATATGATTCTGTAATATAAAAGGGCAAAGGCTAAGAATAATCAGAACAGTCTTGAAAAAGAATGACATGTGAGGCAAAGGTGATAAGCACCACACTGCAGAAATGAGGCAAGAACACAGTGGAAAAACCTGTACAACTCAATGTGATACCTATCACAGTCACATTAGGATGGCTCTCTATTGGCTCCAGGGTAGATGAATAGACCAACAAAATAGAATAGAAAGTCCTGAAACAACTCAGATACATTCATATGTTTGATTTAAGAGGAAGACAGCATTACAGAGCAGTGAGGGAAGGCTCAGATTTTAATAAATGAAGCTGGGAAGTTAGTATACATTCATGGAGGTAAAAAGTAATTCCTACCTTCTACTATATATACAAATCAAATCCAGGTAATTTATAAACCTTCTGTCTACAGCAAAAGTGTAAAACATTTAGAAAATATATGAAAATATTTTAATAATCTTGGTATTTTAAATGGGACACAACTTTCAAGATAAACATAGGTGGGGGAAAAAGAGTAACAGATCTAGCCAGTTTTGCTCAGTGAATAGAGCATCAGCTTGTGGACCAAAGGATTCCAGTCAGGGGCACACACTTTGGTGGCAGGCTGCTCCCCCGCCCATGCCCTGGTCAAGGCTCCTGCAGAAGGCAACCAATCCATGCGTTTCTCTCACATCGATGTTCTCATCTTTCCCTCTCCCTTCCACTCTCCCTAAAAAATAATGGAAAAATGCCCTCAGGTGAGTATTAACAAACAAACAAAAAAAGAAAAGAAAAAAAAATAGATAAACTTGACTCCTTTAAATTAAGCAGTAGTTATCCGAGCCTTGCTTTTGCTGATCGCTCTCTGGAATGCTGTTCCCTACCTACCACATGGCTAACTCCTTCACTTCCTTGACTCAACATTCACAGTCTCGGTGAAGCTTTATTTGGCCACACTATGCAAAACTGTAACGCCTCCTCCCCACTATTGTTCATTTTCTGATCCCCGATTTTGTTTGTTTGTTTGTTTTAGCACTCAACACCATGTAATATGGAAAAGTACATTGAGGCCAGAAAAGTGTTGTCTTTTTTATTTTAATACTATATTCACAGAATCTAGTCCAATTGTGAGTGGCAAATAGGCACTAATTAAAGATGAATAATAAATTCAAAATAATGTCTAGATATCACATAGTGTTGTCACTTATGATTTTAATAAACAAAATATACAACTGTTTGCAAAGAGATGACCACACCAACATATCAAGGTAAGCTGCTTTAAATATATGTCCTTCTTCCTTCCAGTTCACTAGTCCATACAATACAAGAAAAAATTAATGCAATTCATAACTACCCCTAAGAAAAAAACTGTATTAAATCAAGACACTTTCCAAAATTACCCCGCCCCCTCAAAAGTGACATATTTTTTCTAAACTGAATATGGCAGCAAAATTGGGAAAGAAAAGTTATGTTGCATATTCCAGATGATGGAGCAAAACTGCTCTTAGATCTGGAGTTTACCCTATTGAGTCCACGGTTCCTGACCTCTGGTAGCACTGAGGAAATATTTGATAACAATACTGACAATCACTGATGAAGATGCAGTGAAAAGGGTCCACTCAGGCACATATGGTGGAAACTGCCCCTTATTCAGGGCTTCTCAAAATTGATATGCTCCCAGATTGACAAGATTGCAGGGTGCGATCTCCCTCTGGAGTCCAGGGAGCTTCCTCTGGGAGATCTTGATGCTAGGACATATGTGCAAGGACACCACCAGCCGAGAGACTGAATGGGCGAGAGTGATACACATGGTCTGATGGCCACATAAAGTGAGTCTTCCTCTTTCAGTGGGTGGAGGTCATTCTGCAGGAAACATTAGCAGATCATGTCATTGTAAATGGACACCCAAGGGCATTGGCATCCCCAGAACAAAAATCTTAGTCACTAAAACAATTAGAAACCGTCTTTCCTCCTCCCAGGGACTCTCAGTTGCACACTGGCATACTCAGAGAGTTTTTAGAGTAGTATTTAGGGAAGGTGAGTTGAAATATATGAAAGCATATTTATAAAGGACTGTTTTTTCAATGCTCACTATTATTCTCAAAAGGAAATTTTGAAGGTAAAAATAATGATGTTCAAGGTTCCTCAAGGAGACATTCAACTGTTGCTCCAAAAAGAAAAAAAAAATGGCAGTTGTTATTTTGGCAACCAAGCAGTGTTTAAATGTAAAAGAAACTTATGTATGTTTTTGTCTGTGTGTATATATGATTCATGTATAAAACATTGAACAAGGACTGCTACACAAAATTTCAAAGAAATGCAAATGTTTTTATTGTTGTGATATTTTGCGGGAATGACAGTACTTTCAGAGACATTTCATTTTTAGCACAAGGGGGTTATGTATCAACTAAGAAAGCCAGAAAAATGAAATTCCCCCAAAAAACCAACACACACACACATACACACACATGTAACTAAAGAGAAGTATTGTCCAAATCCCAGGCATACAGAAAATACTATCAAAGATGCAAAGCAGTCAGTTAGACATTATAATATCAGTCACAATAGAGACTTATGACATTTTAAGTATAAGTAAATATAGATATACATATATACATAAATATATGTACACATATATAATATGTTTAAATATAGAATCTCACTGTTTTGAATTTACAGAATATTAAAATTCATTTTCTTCAAAATGGTTGGAACATAAACTATTCTGATTAAGTAAATGCTATATTTGGCTTAACTGAGATTTATTATATATAATGTGTGATATATCCAATTTCAAAGTCTGTGAATATGGAAAATAAACACAGTGCAGTCACATCCTAAGTATCTTTCATCTTTTTTATTTTAAATTGTTTAGAATATGCTTGAATATCATTTAGTAAACATAAGTTATTAGAATAATTAATATTATAAATTCCATTTTAAAATATTATTAATAAACATTAAATCAGAATGCTATTGAGAGTTCAAATTGCTAATGAATAAAATGAGGATATTTTCTTCTTTGAAGCATAGTTGTGTTGCTTATCTCTATACTAGAGGCCCAGTACACGAAATTTGTGCACCGGTGTGTGTGTGTGTGTGTGTGTGTGTGTGTGTGTGTGTGTGTGTGTGTCTGTGTGTCTGGGTGTCTCCCTCAGCCCTGCCTGCACCTTCTCCAATCTGGGACCCCTGAAGGTATGTCTGATTGCCTTTTTAGGCCCAATCCCAGTGGGATATCCCTTTCATAATCCAGGACTGCTGGCTCCCAACCACTTGCCTGCCTGCCTGACTGATTGCCCCTACTTCTTCCGCCTGCCAGCCTGAACACCACTAACCATTCCCCTGCCAGCCTGATCAATGCCTAACTGCCCCCCTGCCAGCCTGATTGCCTCAAACTGCCTTCCCCTTCAGGCCTGGTCACCCCTAACTGTCCTCCCCTGCCAGCATGATTGCCCCCAATTGCCCTTTCTTATGAGCATGGTTGCCCTTAACTGCCCTTTTCTTCCAGCCTGGTTGCCCATAACTGCCTTTCAATGCAGGCCTGGTCACTCCCAATAGTCCTCCCCTACAGGCCTAGTCTCCCCCAACTGCCCTCCCTTGCCAGCCTAATTGCCCACAACTGAAGGATATCTTGTGGTGGGCATTTTGTGTCCACATGGGGGTGGCCCTCTTGTGTGTTGGAGTGATGGTCAATTTGCAATTTATCTCTTTATTATATAGGATTTGAAATTGGCTTATACACATTTTGGTTGCTCAGGAGGTGATCACCTAACCTCAGATTAAGTACCAGACCTTATACTTTAATTTTTCTTTCTGCCTTTGCATATCTATTGCCTCGACCACACCCTCACACTCCTAATTGGCTGGTGGGCATGGTTGGTGGACGGGGCTTGTGGGTTTAGCAAAGGTAAGGTCAAATTTGCATATTACTCTTTTATTAGATAGGATATCAGGTCTCGTGTATTCCCCATTTTCAGACAAGAAAACTTATTTCAGGGATTTTAAGTGACTTGTTCAGATACACAAAGTTAATAAGTGTTAAACTCCTAAATTATCAGGACTGACTAAAAAGACAATTATTTTGGCCTGTGCGATGGTCCAATAAACAATTTGACACTCATTTGGGAGTTTAAAAGCCAGGAGCATCACTCCTCACTTTAAGTAAACTGGGGTTTTCTCAGCAGTAGCACAATGTTTGTGGAACAGTTCACAGAGACTGCATTTCTAACAGGACTGCTCAGAGCCCAACCAGCAGAGCTGAGACCAGGCAGGCTTGGAACCCCGGCTCCCTGGCTCCAGAGTCCACGATTCTAAGCACTGCCCCATAATGCTTCTACTATTAGCCAGTTTTACCAATTAGTAGAGAAGGTAGCAAAGTGGTTGGTAAAAAATCCTTTACGCTATTGATTAAATTTATATTTGTGATCTCTCCCTGCACTGAAAACAATCCTGCTCTTTTCATGCCACAAAATATTTCCAGTCTGCTATAATTTCATCCAAACTGCTAAGGAAAAGTAGTTACACAGCCTTAGTTTTGAAGCAGTGATTCCAAGTGGCTTAATATTAACTAATATATAAGAATGAGTACTAATTGTTATATGAATTAGCTGAATACAAATGGTAATTGTAAAGGTCTTAAAAGTGGTTCAGTCTTCCTTAGATGAACATTTCCCTAAAGTTATTAATTATGTTATGAATTTTATCTACAAGCTTGTTGAAGGTAATTCATAGATGGGAAGTCTAAGGTCACATTATTATGAATTACTTAAATTCCACATAATACAAATTTAAATTAGCATTTTCTTTTAGGGACCTTAAATATGCATCTTATTCAGATTGAGAGAGCTTTACAATTCTTTAGATTTCAGAGGGAAAAAACCCTCAATCAAACATAGTGTAATGACGCCCATGGATAACTATAATGAAGTAATAACTGACCTCAGCCATGTTCTAAACTGTGACATCTTGAATTCTGTTACCAATATAAACTACAATTACCAAATCACTCGGTGGTTTAGAAAATCAAACCACATTCTTTCCAGCTATTCTTCTGGCATTACCTTCTAAATTTCAGGCTTAGCTAGGTCTGCTGTGATGCAGCAACTGTCTACATTTATTGACAAGCAAACGTTTTCTGATCTGTTGCCACAAAGGAAGGATCACCCAACTGGGAGGCCAAATAAAAAATTGAAATCCTGTCAAATGTCCAATTGTCAGCATGACTTATTATTGCATATTGTCCTTCTCTGTAACCACAGAGTTAAATCTTGTTAATTTTAGCACATTTAAAAAAAAATCCTAAATCCTGTGTTTAAAACTAATGGAGTTGAACCGACATTTATTTATCCAGCAGAACAGGCCCATAAGCAATTTTGTGTTTCCAAATGATAATTCAGAAGTTTGAAAGTCAAAGAATGTATTAGTTATTGTAAGTAAAATGAATTACTTTAAGTAGGCAGGAAAACAAATATATATATATATATATATATATATATATATATATATGTATGTATATACACACATACACTGAAAAAATATTCTTGCATGATCCATCTGATGCCCACTTTTACTGATAAGACATAGAAAACAGAGAGTTTTGCCTTTTCAGTTGCCATTTAAGGACAAGGTCTTGGGGAGGCTAAGAAAAAGCATGGAACTGCTTGCATTGCCTCAGTTCTTTAAATCTGAAACAAAATCTGCCTAAAAGTCTTAGTTGGCATTAATGGTCTAAGAGTTGGTCATGTTTGACCTGGCACAGTGAATTGCCTGCTGTTTACATTTAAATCTTTCCTATTCTTTTCTTTTCTCTTCTATTATTTCAGTCATTAACATAATCAGGTTGAAAGAAAAGAGAGAGATTCCCTTAAATGGAGGTCTCAGAAAGTAGGGAATTTACCAAATCAGGAAAGCTTTAATTTACAACACTGTGAAACCCTATGATACACTAAAATAGTATATTGTGAAAAGTATCAAACTATTGGGTAAAGATGTTAATGTGATGATATTTCTAATTTTAATCTATCCCTATATTACAGTCCTATAGCACCTTTCTTCCAAGGAGATCAGGATACTTTATATTTAGAAAAAAAAAAAGAAAGTGCAAAATCAAAGTGAAATTTCCCCCAGAATTATGTTGAAAAGAGTAAGAGTCATAGAAAAAAAGGCCACCAGCATTAGGAAAAAATAGAAGTATAAGCAATAGGAATTCATAAAGGCCATGGCAAGTTGTCTGACTTATGTGTTATTGTTTTTGCTACTACCTTCTCCAAATTTAAAAGTAAGGCTAGACAACAGATGTCCAAGGTAGACCTCATGACTGGTTCTGTTTTATGGGTCTTTCTCACAGCACCATAATTTTATCATTTCCATCATTCCCAGCATCCTTCAGGCTTAGTTCATAATTTCCTTTAGAGAATTATAAAATACCCAAACTTGTCTTATGAGTTTTATTTTGCACATGAGATTTTGTACCTGGTAACAGTGGGGAGGTTCACTCAGAGAGGATGTTTCAGCTACTACAGACATCTTTGAAATTCAGGCACCTCACAGAAGTTAAGGAATTCATTTTAGTTGGGTATGGTAAATGTTTTGTGATGTTAAAAGATGCCAATGGAGAAGTTTCAATAATTCAGAAATACTTAAACATAATTTTATTTTCAATTATCTAATGGTATCTATACGTAGACATGAATTAAGACAGTCTATGTTCACCTCATGCTATACTAACATCCACAGATTACTACCCTGGGCAAGTTATTCAACCTCTCTGTGCCCCAGATTCCTCATCTATTCAAATGAGCACAATCCATTTCCTACTTCATAAGTTATTGTGAAGATTAATATGTGGCACATAGAAATAGCACAATAAATTTATTAAATGGATAGTAGACATTTTTGGTTCTGTTTACTAATAACAGCTAAGGAAATTGATTCATTATCCCTTGAAAACACTCTATGCCCTGCCTTCAGGTGCTAGTTGCTCATTGTTTGGGAACTTTGACTCTACCAGGACTCTCCTTAAGGAGTTTTGGGATAAATTATGGTACAAGTAAAAGTTCATAGGGTTTTGTTGAGAGATAGTAAAATGAGACAAGCCTTTATGTTGGACAGATTTTGATTACTGTAGAGTGGCTTTGTTTAACGTAGACTTACATAGTCCACTGCACAAATACAGTAAATAAATAAATGTAAATACAGTAACAATGCTCATTTCTATTTTCTACTCAGAAACTTTTTGCCATCCTCTGAAATAAGTCACTGGTTCATCTGAGTCACAAAAATAACAGCTGACCCTGTGTTAGTTTCATTAGAGAACTGTGAAAAATTGCTAAAGAGAAGCTACAGACTTTAAAATATTGAGAATTATATAAGTTTCATAACTTAGGATAATTAGAAATTTTTTATCAAGTTTCCTGAAGAAACTGGGCAGCACTGTAAGAGGTATTAGAACATTCCTTCACATGTCTCTTCTATGAGAGGTGGGGCTAAGAGCACTGGGCCATGTAACTAAGTCTAGAGGCCCTGGGAACCAAATAGAAGGCACTAGGATTTGGGTTTGGTCCTCAGCTGTGCACCAGTCTAACATGAAGCTGATCTCAGGCAGGAAAACAAAATATCAAGTCTTGCCTAACAAAGCAAATCTTACATTTTGGATTCTCATCCTATCTAATAAAATAGTAATTTATAAATTGACCATACTTCTAATATACCTACAAGCCATGCCCACCAGCCAATCAGAAGTGAGTATGCAAATTAACCCAACCAAGATGGTTGTGGCCACAGAGAGAACAGGAGGCTTGGGTTTCCTTGGCAATAGAGGAAGCCAAGCTTTTTGCCTGCGCTAGTCTGCCTTGGCCTCCACTTAAGGCCACAAAGTTCCAATTATACAAGATAAATAAATCCCAACAAAAATTGTGGCAGCCATGAAGCCAGAGAGAGCAGGAGGCTTGAGTTGCCTTTGGCAATGGAGAACGCCAAGCTTCTGCAGCCCTGGCCTGTCTTGGCCTCTGCTTAAGGCTACAAAGTTTCAATTATAGAAGATAAATAAATCCCAGATAGCAGGGCCTCCGATTGGGTTGCTGGGTGGTGTGGCCAGCCTACAAACCATCACAAGCCCCTCACTCAGGCCACCCCATGATCCAAGGGAATCCCCACCCTGATCCGGGACACCCTTCAGGGCAAACCAGCTAGCCCACACCCATGCACCAGGCCTCTATCCTATCTAATCCGCCTATCTAATAAATAAATAATATGCAAATTTACCATCACTCCAACACACAAGATGGCTATCCCCATGTGGACACAAGATGGCCACCACAAGATGGCCAGCAGGGGAGTGCAATTGGGAGGGACCAGGCCTGCAAGGGAGGGCAATTGGGGGTGATCAAGCCTGCAAGAAAGGGCAGTTAGAGCTGACAAGACCTGAAGGGGAGGCATCTAGGGGCAAACGGGGGAGCAGTTAGGCATCAATCAGGCTGGCAGGAGAGTGGTTAGGGGTTGATCAGGCTGGCAGGCAGAAGCAGTTAGGGGCAATCAGGAGGGCAGGAAGGTGAGCATTTGGGAGCCAGCAGTTCTGGATTGTGAGAGGGATGTCCAACTGCCCATTTAGGCCTGATCTTACAGGGATTCCAGACTGGAAATGGTGCAGGCTGGCCTGAGGGACACCTCCCCTCCCCATGCATGAATTTTGTGCACTGGGCCTCTAGTTGTTGATAATAAAGACAGCCACGTGACTTGAAGATTTATGTTTTTCATTCTTAATTATGCCAATTCCAATAGGTAAGCCAGAGTTGGTTCACAGAAAGTAAAGAACACTTATGAATATTCACACGTTCACTCACCTTCCACAGATCCCTAGTGAGCTGAAAGTTTTATGGGCAACAGTGATTCTTAAGGAGTATTTCTAAACATATACCTTATGTAGGAAAATATAAATAATTAATTTTTATCTTTACTTTCTGGTCAGATGCTGCAATTTAAAACCTGAACTGCTCTATCTCCTAGTTCAGATTTTTCTTATTCTGTTCACATACACCCTCACCTCAAAGACCTTCCCAAGATTAAATGAACGTTCTAAATCCTCTAATGGGCAGTGTCAGTCTGGCTCCCCTCCCAGATGCAGAGTCAGCACTTCAAGACCCAGCACTTTTCTTCATTAATTGTTAAGTGATACCACTTTCCTGGGTTCATAGTCAGAGACATAGGAACAGACATTGTAGCCACACTATGGAGCTTCACACACACACACACACACACACACACACACACACACACACACACACACGCACACACACAGAATTCTAGTTTGTTAAGTAGAAAAACAATCTAATAAAAATATAAAAGCTATAAAATTCTTTATATATATACAGTTACATATAGTTAGGAGCAATTGAGGTTTTCTACCCATAATTCTAGCAGCTTGTACTCAATCATTCATACATTTAGTTAACAAACTTGAGTGCTTATTAGGCATTGACTCTGTAAATACTCTAGGAGCCCCAAGTTCAATGGGGAACATTTTTAAAGGGCAATGCTGTGTGCTAAACAAAGTGTTTTGGGTACAGAGGTCTGAACAATTAATTCCATCAGGGAAAGCTACTGAAAACTTCCTAAAAAATGAGTTTTGTGTTAACTCTTAAGAGATTAGCATGAGTTAGCTAGTGAGGGCATAACATTCACAGAGACACTGGGTTATGGAAGTGTTTGATGTGTCAGGGGTGTCTGAGCTGGACACTGGCAGGAAAGAGTGGTGAGCAACTTAAGTGGATGGAGATAAGACCAGAAAGGCAGATGGAGGCTGATTTTGTACATCCTCTATGCAGAAGTATAGAATTTAAATACTATTCTATAGATACCTCCAGACGATTAAAAGTTGAGAATGACAAGTTCACCTTCAATGTTTTAAAGACAATAATTCTGTGGAGAATGAATTGGAGTTGGCAGTGAGGCTCTGGAGACTGAGTTCAAGAACGATCAATGAAACAGAGAAAGAAAGCTTAGAGCCCCAAATATGACAGTGGCAAAAAAAAAAAATGACAGAGAAAGCATAGTAAATGCTTTCAAGAAAATAATTCCGATATCTACTGATTACCATTATAAAGAGACTTACCCTCAGTAAAAATAAAAGATGTATGTAAAATAGTTAACTGAGAGGATTGAAAAACTATGGTACATCTACATATTGGAATTCTATGCTGCTGTAAAAAGGAAAGAACACCTACCATTTGCAACAGCATGGATGGAACTGGAGAGCATTATGCTAAGCAAAATAAGTCAGTCAGAAAAAGATAAATATCACATGATCTCACTCATTTGTGGAATATAATGAACAACATAAACTGATGAACAGAAATAGATACAGATACAGAGAAGCATCGATCAGACTGTCAAACCTCAGAGGGAAGGTAGAGGAAGGTGGGAGTAAGAGGGAGAAATCAACCAAAGGACTTATATGCATGCATTTAAGCCTAACCAATGGACACAAACAACAGGGGGATGAGGGCATGAGTGGGGAGGGGGGGCATCAGGATACATATGTAATACCTTAATCAATAAAGAAAAAAATAGTTAACTGAGTTTATCTGTTTCATTTTAATTTTACTGCCTTGTATTGAAAAGCCATCTATTCTGGCTTTTTCTCTAACTACTTTTCATTATTTATAAACCCATAACAATTAGATGTTTGTGGATACCATTATAACCTCCTCTTCGAGGAGTTGCCTATCTCATGTTCTTCATAGGCTTTTCCCATACCTTCCTCTGGTGCGTGGTATGGTTGACCAATTCCTCTCCTGGAACTGTCTTTCTTTGGTTTCCATGTCATTATTCTTTCAACATTACTGCCCTGCTTCTCCCACAACTTTTTATCAAGGTTTCCAGTAACATGGTTCTATGTTTCTTCCACAGCCCTTTCTCAGTCTGCCAGACTATCTCATCCACTTCTAAATCACTGTGTATCTGCCGATGACACCAATTAGACCAGTGGTTCTCAACCTTACTAATGCCGCGATCCTTTAATACAGTTCCTCATTGCATGGTGATCCCCAACCATAAAATTATTTTTGTTGCTACTTCATAACTATAATTTTGCTATTGTTAATGACTTGTAATGTAAATATTTGTGTTTTCCGATGGTCAGAGGCGACCCTGCTAGCAGTTCTCAACCAACATTACGATTCATAACAGTAGCAAAATTACAGTTATGAAGTAGCAACGAAAATAATTTTATGGTTGGGGGTCACGACAACATGAGGAACTGTATTAAAGGGTCACGACATTAGAAAGGTTGAGAACCACGGAATTAGACATTTGTTCAACAAACATTCTAAGCACCTACCTTGTGCCAGGCTCTACACAGTATGTTGGGATTTTGTCATAAATGACTCTAGTTTCTCTCCTCAAGGAGTAAATTGCCATTCACTTCAAACAGAAGTGGGAGAAGCTCAAAGGTTGCTGTGGGATAACGAGAAAATTATAAACATGTGTTGTGAGGGTGGAGGATACATAGAAGTTAGGCGAAGGGATACATTTTTGGCAGAGAAGATATGGGAAAAGTAAAACTACTCTATTTTCTGAATTTAATTTCTATCAGGATTCAGCATAAAGAGTAGCAAATGATGAAGTTGTAAAGAAGGCAGGATTAAGATGAAGGATAGTCTTGTAGGATTTATTAAGGAGCTTAAGTATGAGTTGGGCATATGAAGAAATGACTAGAAGGGTGCAGTACTAGAGTCAGGGATTAGTTAAAGTGATACTGCTTGAGAGTTAATGTGTAAAACAATAAAAGTGATATTTCATTGATAGTAAGTTGGAGTGAAAGGGGCAGTTCAATAGTGTATAGGAAAGAAAAGAAATAGAATTTAATAGTTGATTTGATTAGACATGAAAAAGAGAGACTCATCTGTGAGTCTGCTAAGTATTCCTAATAGTCATGGTGCCAAGATGTCCCTTGCTGATCCATAATTACCCAGGCTGAGTGTCATCCTACTTGTGAAATTCCCCTTTGGGCCACCACAATACCTTGTATATACTGCTTGTATTTCACAAATGGCATTTTATTATAGTTACTAGAGGCCAGGTGCATGAAATTTGTGCACAGTGGGAAGAGTGTGTCCCTCAGCCCAGCCTGCACCCTCTCCAATTTGGGATCCCTTGAGGGATGTCTGACTGCCCGTTTAAGAGGACAGTTGGACATCTCTCTCACAATCCAGAACTGTTGGCTCCAAACTGCTCACCTGCCTGCCTTCCTGTTTGCCCCTAACTGCTTCTGCCTGCCAGCCTGATTACCCCCTAACCACTCCCCTGCCAGCCTGATTGATGCCTAACTGGTCCTCTGCCAGCCTGGTCACACCTAAATGCCCTCCCTCCCCTGCAGGTCTAGTCACCCTTAACTGTCTTCCCTGAAGGCCTGGTCACCCCTAACTGCCCTACCCTGCAAGCTTGATCACCCTCAACTGCCCTCCTTTGCAGGCCTTGTACCTCTCAACTGCCCTTTCCTGCTGCCTGATCACAGACAGCTGCCCTTGTTTGAAGGCCTGGTCCCTGCTAATAGCTCTCCCCTGCTGGCCATCTTGTGGCAGCCATCTTGTGTCCACATGGGGGAAGCCATCTTGTGTGTTGAAGTGATAGTCAATTTGCATATTACTCTTATTAGATAGGATAGAGGCCTGGTGTACATATGAGGGCCAGCTGGTTTTCCCTGAAGGGTGTCCCGGACCAGGGTGGGGGTTCCTTTGGGGTGTGAAGTGGCCTGGGTGAGGGTCCTATGGTGGTTTGCAGGCTGGCCATGCCCCCCAGCGACCTAAATAGAGGCCCTGGTATCTGAGATTTATTTATCTTTTATAATTGAAACTTTGTAGCCTTGGGGGGGCGTGGCTACAAAGTGGATGGGAAGCTTAGCTTCCTCCATCGCCAGGGGCAACCCAAGCCTCCTATTTGCTCCAGCTCTGTGGATGCTGCCATCTTTGTTGGGTTAATTTTCATACTCACTCCTGATTGGCTGGTGAGCATTGCTGTGGGTGTAGCAGAGGTACAGTCAATTTGCATGTTTCTCTTTGATTAGATAGGACTAGCATCTGGAAGATGGCTGGTCAATCCAGACTAATTAGCATATTACCCTTTTATTAGTATAGGTAGATTATATAAGATAGGATTGCTTATATGGGGGGCAAAAGGCTTTTTCAGCAGGAAGAGATGCTCTTGGCAGATACAAAATAATAATCCCTATATCTGGACTGATAGCCAGCTATATGTACTATACTGCCAAACCAGTCATTAAAAAAATTGAACCTCTTTCTTACACCTTACACCAAACAGCTGTTGCCCTTAAAATCCCTCCTCAGCTGCCACCCTAGGTTCTGCCTTGGCAGTTTACCCAGATTTGGTTCTGATTGGTTGTTGTGCCAGTGTCAAAACCTGCACCTTTTAGACAGCCATTGGCTCCTTGCAGTTCACCCAGATTTGGTTCTGATTGGTCTGTTTCTATGCCAGTCAGCATCAAAAGCTCCACCTCCTAGGCAACCATTGGCTCATTGCAGTTCACCCAGATTTTATTCTGATTGGTCAGTTTCTATGCCAGTCAGCAACTCTGGGCCTGAGCAGAGAGGCCTGGAAAGAAAGAGAGGCAAGGGTTGATCAATAGCTGCCATGGAGGCTGCAGATCAGAGCCTGCTTCTCTCTCCGGGCCTGGCCCCCAGCCCCCTCAGCAGTCAGTGCTGGGTTGCTGCAACTGCAGGTCTGACTTCCAGTGTTTGGTCATTTTGGATGTTACAGACCTTGGCTCTTTATATATATATAGATTTTTCTGATTCTGTTTTCATGACTGGACTGACTGTGGTAAAAGTTAGAGAATACTAAATGCTCTCAAAAGAAAGTCACTAGTGTGAGTTTTTTTAAAAACAAACAAAATAAAGTTTTTCTTATTAATATGTGTGATTGCTTTATAATCCCTTTTTAAAAATAAATTTTTATTGTTGAAAGTATCACATATGTTCTTTTCCCCCTTATTGCCCTCTCATACCCCTCTCCCCAAAGCTGTGGTACATCTATACAATGGAATACTGTGTTGCCATAATAAAGAAAGAACTTTTACCATTTGTAACAGCATGGATGAACCTAGAGAGCATTATGCTAAGTGAAATAAGCTAGTCAGAGAAAGGTAAGTATCACATGATCTTCATAAGCCCTTTTGCATTTTTAAGTCTAAAAACATCAATTCACCACTAGAGAATTACTATAGCAGTATTTAAGTTAAGTCCACCAGGACTGGCACATAGAAGTTGTACTATAATGTTTGTTTAAACAAACACATGAAAATAAATTTATTTGTGCTTTTATAAATGACTATTAATAAAATTCATCTTTTAGAAGGCAAGAAAATATTTTTGGCTGATTCATTACGTTGTTGATTTAATCTATACTATACTTTGTGTCCCTTTATTTCTGACTAGGCTACATCAGTAACTATCCTTATTATTTCAATTCTTATTAAAGTTATTAGTAATGATGGACACATGAAAAGTTATTTATCATTGTAATAATCTCAATTGTATTAATTTTGACAATGTAAACGTTATTTTAATCACTTTCAAAGTTACCAACTATTTTAACAGGCTATTTTAATCTATTTTGCTATTTTAGAGGATGTACATGGAAAGTATGTGCAGAATTTTCATGCAATTGTTTCAGTGCTCTTAGCAATATAACAGTGTTTTCCACCCACACATCATCTTTTATCAGGGAACCCCACAACATTTGAATTGGTAAATCCCTACACGTCTTAGTGAGAAATGTGGTTATTCCCTTTTGAAAAATTACAAGGCAATGTTTTTGAAAAAATGCAATGTGACATTTTCCCCATAGAAAATCTTGACAGCCCTAAGATGAGCACGGGGAGCCTCCACCTGTCACCAGACTTGCTCTCATGACGCAGAGCTGTTGAAAATATAGCTGCAATAACTAACCTCGGTGGACTGGGTTTCAGCTTGATGGGAACACACCACGAAGGAACATTTGTCAAACTGGTTGTTAGTGAATTTCATTAGGTTTCAAACTCAAACTAAGCTAATATGAGATTTCCGCCCTCTCATATCTCAGTACTGTCTTTGGTTTTCATAGTACTGTCCATTAGGATTTGTGGTAAAAGTTAGAGAATTCCAACTGTTCTCATGATAAAGCCACTAGTGTGAATTTTTTAAACAACAAAAGAAAGTGTTTCTTATTAATATATATGATTTCTTCATAATCCCCTTTGCAATTTTAAGTTTGAGAACATCAATTCATTACTCAGAAATTACTCTAGTAGTCTTGAGGTTAAGTCCTAAATAAAAAAATTCTCCACAAATAACAAATAAAGTTGAGTCTATTGTTAATTACAAGAATACAGCAGCAAATAGTACAATTGTACCTGGGGTACACTATATGATATGCAGATTTAGGCCAAATTCTCAGTTCAACCTCATTGGGGAATGAAAGTGCTTATCAAACTAGAAAAAAATTTAATCCTCACTTGAGGATAATTTTTTCATTAATTTGCAAAGAGAATAGAAAGGAGTGGGTGAGGGACAAAGAGAGGTGGGAAAGAGAAACTTCAATGTGAGAGAGATGCATCAATTATTTGTCTCCCACACATGCCCTGTCCCAGGCCTGGGAGTGAAACTGCAACTCAGCTATGTGCTCTTGACCAGAATCAAACCCACAACCCTTGGGTGCACAAGCTGATGCTCTAACCACTGAGTTTCCAGCCATGACATCAAATTAGAAAAAAAAATTAAAGATAATTGGTATTTACGCTATAGGGATTACAAACAATTAGAATCCTTTTCTTGAGACAGTAATTTCGAATTATGATATTAAAAATATGTATATATTTTAACCCAGTATTTTAGAATCGCAGACTCAATTCCAATATCAAGTTTTCTGAGAATCCAACTCAATTCTGACATTCTACCAGAAGATAGCATCAGATTTCACAGGTTGAGATCTCAGTCCCACAAAATTGTGTCCCAGCCCACTTCAGATCCCAGGCATAAGCCTAGACTGTTACCTGTGCTTCTAACCGACAATTACAAATGAGAGGTTCCAATAACTTCCTCCAATTCAGGATATCAATCACAAATATGTTACCTATGTATACATATACAGTATACATGTGTATATACACACATGTATATATGTACAAATATTAGCATTTATTCATATGAGTATAGAGATAAGTGTGGACGGAATCAGAACTATTTCCTATTTTATTGAGAAAAGGAGAGGTAACCTTAAAAAAGAGAGATAGGGGAAATTCAAACATGATAAATGATGATAGATAGATAGATAGATAGATATATAGATAGATAGATGATAGATAGATAGATGTGTGTGTATGTAAAGTAGCAGATTTTCACAATTTGAGAAAGTCTATTTACTATAAGTTTACAAGAACAGAAAAAGAAACTACAAAAACTACCTTTACCCCTGAGAACAACTAATAAATATATAGAAAAAAACTAAAAATATATATGAAAGAAATTCAAGAACAATAGAGAAATAATAAAAATTCAGCAATAGCATAGTTGTAACTGTAGAGGTGAGGTGGAAGAAATTCTGTCTTACCTTTTTAACAATATAAAAGAATATCAGGACAATATAAAAGATTAATGAAACCAAAAAGATAAAAGATAAAAAAGGATAAACTTTTTAATCAAACTCATCTGTAAAAAGAAAAGAACCCAAATAAATAAAATCGGAAATGAAAGAGGATTATAATATTACACAAATATAAGGATTATAATAAAACACTGTGAACAATTATATGCCAATGAATTGGACAATGTAGAATAAATGGGATTTATTTATCTTCTATATTTGAAACTTTGTAGCCTTGAGTGGAGGCTGGGACAGCTAGGGTGTGTGGAAAGCTTGGCTTCATCCATCGGCCAGGGCAATGCAAGCCTCCTGCTTTCTATCATGACCGCAGTCATCTTGGTTGGGTTAATTTGCATACTCACTCCTGATTAGCTGGTATAGTGGAGATATGGTCAATTTGCATATTACTCTTTTATTAGATAGGTTAGTTAACTATCAGAAAGAGAAACTATGAAAACAATTTTATTTAAAATTGCATTAAAAAATAAAATACCTAAGAATAAATTTATATTAGGATAAATTTTATAGAATAAAATTGTAAAAGAACTATAAGACATATAGAAAAAAATTAAAACACAAAAAAGGGAAGCATGTACCTTACTCATAGATAGGAAGGATTAACATTATTAAAATGTCTATATTACTCAAAGCAATATGTAGATTCAGTGCAATCCATATCAAGATACCAATGGCAGATTTTTTTATAGAACTAGAACAAATAATCCTAAAATTTATATGGAACCACAAAAGACTCCAAATAGCCCCAGCAGTCTTGAGAAGGAACAAAATTGGAAGTATCATCCTATAAACAATACTACAAAGCTAAAGTAATTAAAGTTTTAATTATAGTACAGGTTTTAAAAATAGATACATAGATTAATAAACAGAGGGAAAGCCCAGAAATAAAGTGACACCTATATAGTCAAATAACCTATGACAAAAGAGGCAAGAATACACAATGGGGTAAAAACAGTGTATTCAATTAATGGTGTCACATGCAAACAAGTGAAACTATATTACTCTATTGTCCTATCTAATAAAAGAGTAATACTCAGATTGACCATCACTCCAACACATAAGAGGGCTGCCCTCATGGGCAAAGATCCTGCCCCCATGTGGATACAAGATGGCCACCACAAGATGGTCAGCAGGGGAGGGCAGTTGGGAGGGACCAGGCCTGCAAGTGAGGGCAGTTGAGGGTGATCAAGCCTGCAAGGGAGGGCAGTTAGGGGTGACCAGGCCAGCAGAGGAGGGAAATTGGGGGCAAACAGGCAGGAGAGCAGTTAGACATCAATTGGGCTGGCAGGGGAGTGGTTAGGGGGTGATCATGCTGGCAGGCAGAAGCAGTTAGGGGCAATCAGAGAGCCAGGCAGGTGAGCAGTTTGGAGCCAGCAGTCCTGGATTGTGAGAACGATGTCTACTGCCCGTTTAGGCCCGATCCTAGTGGACATCCTTGGAGGGGTCCCAGATTGGAGAGAATGCAGGCTGAGCTGTGGGACATTCCCCACCCCCTGTGCACAAATTTCGCACACCGGACCTCTAGTACCATATAAAAGACAACACTCAAAATAGATTAAAGTCAAATTTAAAACCCAAAACCACAAAATACCTTAGAACAAAACAGAGAATAAACTTTTTGACATCACTCTTAGTAATTTTTATAAGTAAATATTTATTGTTCAGATTTTTACAGTTATTCCTCTTTTTTGCCTCCCATAGTTTCATTCTACTTTATTCCCTCCCCACCCTCTGGCCTCATCCATAGGTGTACAATTTTTCTGTAATCTCTTCTTGCACCCCCCTACCTTTTTGCCCCAAGAATTGTCAGTCCACTTCCTTTCTATGCCCCTGATTCTATTATATTCACCAGTTTATTTTGACCATCATATTTTTTATTCACTGGATTTTTAGATTCACTTGTTGATAGATATGTATTTGTTGTTCATAATTTTTATCTTTACTTTTTTTTCTATTTCCTCTATTAAAGAATACATTTCAGCATTTCATATAATACTGGTTTGGCGGTGATGAAACCCTTTAGCTTTTTTTTTTATCTGTGAAGCTCTTCATATGATCTTCAATTCTGAATGATAACTTTGCTGGGTAGATTAATCTTGGTTGTAGGTTCTTGCTATTCATCACTTTGAATGACCTTGCCACTTCCGCCTGGCCTGCATTGTTTCTGTTAAGAAATCAGCTGACAATCGTATGGGTGCTCCCTTGTAGCTAACTAACTGTTTTACTATTGCTGCTTTTAATATTATCTCTTTGTCTTTTGCTCTTGGTATTTTAATTATGATGTGTCTTGGTGTGGTCCCCTCTGGATTCTTTTTGTTTGGGGTTGTCTGCACTTCCTGGACTTATAAGTCTATTTCTTTCACCAGTTGGGGGGAAGTTTTCTGTCATTATTTCTTCAAATTGATTTTCAGCATCTTGCTCTCTCTCTTCTTCTGGCACCCTATAATTTGGATGTTGGTACACTTGAAGTTGTCTCAGAGCTTCTTTACACTATCTTCATATTTTTGCATTCTTTTTTCTTTTCTGGTTGGCTGTTTTTTGCTTCTTTGTATTTCAAACATTTAACTTGATTCTTACTATTTTTTAGTCTGCTGTTGGATCTCTATATATTATTTTTTATTTTAGTCTGTGTATGCTTAATTTCTTGTTGGTCCTTTTTCATATCCTTGAGGATCTCACTAAATTTTCAGCTTTTTTTTCTTTCTTTTTAAATATATTTTATTGATTTTTTACACAGAGGAAGGGAGAGGGATAGAAAGTCAGAAACATCAATGAGAAAGAAACATCCATCGACTGGGGATGTGCCTACATTCCCCTGACTGGAATCGAACTTGGGACCTCTCAGTTTGCAGGCCAACACTCTATCGAGTGAGCCAAACTGATTTTGGCTCTAGAAAAATTTTTGAAAAACCTTGTAATTGTGGTTTTGAACTCTATATCCAGTCATTTGTTTTCTTCCATTTCTTTCATTTGTGACCTAGTTCTTTGTTTCTGTATTTTGGCTGCTTCCCTGAGTTGATAGAATGGCTTTGTGTGTTATGTGTCCTATAGGGCCCAGTGGCTAAGCCTCCCCAGTTACCTGAGGTGGACACTCTTGATGCACCCCTTTGTGGACTGTGTGCACAGCCTTTTTGTAGTTAAGCCTAGATTGTTGTTGGTATCACTTAGGGGAATTTACCTCCAGGACAATTGGCTGTGAGGATCAACTGTGTCTACAATGAGAGAACTTCCGTGCTGGAGACACCCTTATGAGACAAGACTTGCTTCAGTGGGGCTTTGGTGCTCACTGAGACTGCCCCCTGAGTGTGTCCCTTATGCATCTGTGGAGTTGTAATCTGGATGGTCCTACTCTGACCCCTGGGTACACTGGCTCTTGGATCTCTAAGGAGGTGATAATTTAGCCTCTGCCTGAGGCCACCAGCAGGAGCTATGAAGCAATCTGCAGATTCCTCTTCTTTTTTTGGGTTTTGGAGGTGCCCAGATGAGGTCCAGCTGTGACGCAATGCAAGCTGCTGCAGAGCCTTGGGCCTTCTTTCGGATGTTCTTGTCTCACTGACTCAGCTGCAGTTTGTTAGATAAGTTTAAAATTCAAAGGACCAGGTCATTCATATTCAAAATCCTCTGTGCTCAGCTTGGATGGGGTTGAGTCTCAGGGCAGTGCAATCAGCATGGCTTTATGATATTGGATCTCAGAGCGGAGTAAACAGCGATGGCTTCCCATCCCCCCTGCCCTAAGTGGCCCCTGGTTCTCAGTCTCCCTTAGTAATCACTGTAAGCCCCTCTGAGAGAAAACTGCCCTGAAGTTTTGCCCACTGTCAGACAGTCCAGTTTCTCCCCATATGAGTCTGGGTCCCCAAAGTCTGGCCCGGAACTGGAGTTCATAGCAGTAGGGAGCTTTTGTCTCCCTCCTGATTGAGAAAGCCAGCTGCATACTCAATTGCCTGCCTTCTCTGTGCGTGTGTCTCCATTCCTCTGCTTTCCCCAGCGCCTGTAAATCTCTTTCCTTTTAGTTGTAGAATTTCCACTCAGCCAGCCTTTCTGTGGTTCTGGATAATGTCCGTTTTGTCTCTTAGATGTAGTTTTGAAATTGTTGTGTGAGGCAGCAGTTTAGGTGTTTACCTATGCTGCCATTTTGGTTTCTCCTTAGTAATTTTCTTTATATGTTTCCTTAGGTGAGGGAAACAAATTAAGTTGTATTTCATCAAACTAGAAGGTTTTCCACAACAAATAAAACCATCAACAAAACAAAAGACAACATACGGAATAAGAGAAGATAGTCACCAATGATACATTTCATTAAGGGTTAATAACTAAATATATAAAGACCTCATTTAACACCAAAAAAGAACCAAACAATTTGACCAAAAATGGGCAGGGGACCAGAATAGACATTTCTCCCAAGAGGAAATATTGATGACCAATAGACATATAAAAGGTTCAACATCACTAATAATTAGAAAATGCAAATTAAAACCCTGAGATACCACCTGATACCTATCTAGAATGACCATCATCAATAAATCAACAAACAACAAGTGTTAGTGAGGATGTGGGGAAGAGGGAACCTTTATGCAGTATTGGTTGGATTGTAAATGGGTTATAGCCACTATAGAAACAGTTTGGAAATTCCTCAAAAAATTAAAACTAGAATTATAATATGACCCAGCAATCTTACTTCTGGTTATTTATCTGAGCAATTAAAATACTAGTTTGAAAATATATATGGATCCTTGTGTTCACTGCAGCATTATTTACAATAGGCAAGACATGGAACCAACCTATGTCAATAGATAGATGCCAATAAAGAAGATGCAGTACACATATATAATGAAATATTACTCTTCCACAGAAAAAAATTAAATATTACCTCAAGACAACATGGATGAACTTAGAAACTTTTATGTTTAGTGAAATAAGTCAATGAAAAAGACAAATGACATTATTTCACTTATCTGAGGAATCTAACAATAAACCCCAAAATGGAAAAAAAACTCATAGATACAGAAAACATTTTGGTAGTTGCCAGAGGGGTGAGGATTTGGAGTCTGGGGGGGAAAAGTGAAGGAATTAAGAAATAAAAATTGGTAGTTAGAGAATAGTCATGGTGGTATAAAAGACAGCACAGAGAATATAGTCAACAGTATTCTATATAATAAAAAGCTAATATGCAAATTGTCCCCTCAGGAGTTTAACTAACTGGAAGTTCTACTGCTCTCTATGACATGTGCTGACCACCAGGAGACAGTGCAGAATGAAGGGAGGACTCAGCAGGCAGCTAGCAGCCAGGGGAAGGAAGTCTCTGATCAGCCTTGATCACTGCCCAGGCCTAGAGATCCTACCTGTGCATGAATTTTGTGCACCTAGACTCTAGTAACTACATATAGTATTAGCTGGACTTATTGGAGTGATCACTTTGTATGTTATGTCTAATCACTGTACTGTACACTTGAAACTAATATAATATCAAATATCAACTGTAGTGAAATAAAAGGAAACTTTAATTTAAAAAGAAAATGAAGAGAAAATGTTGCTCTTCAGAAAAAATAAAAAATCCCACACAAAAATACTATCATTTGCATAATTCCAAAATACTGATGCAGCAATTCACCAAACATAAATTGAGAATGACTGTGAATAAGGGACTACCTAGGTGCTTGGGAAAGATAAACAAGATGACATATTTGCTTGCTCTCAAGGTGCTCACTGTTCCAAGCATGACTGACATCATTTTGTAGAGTGACTTTCTTTACATAGGTTTTCTGAAAGGTGAGATGTGGTTCAGTGGTGATGTCAAGAACCTGCTGGACACTGAAGGGAACTGGATAAAACATATCCTAGGAGATATTATTTGAGCTTGACATTAAAGACACAGATTAAATAGACAATTGGAGGGGGAAAGGGAGAAAAGAATATTTACAGATATGCAATGATCCTATGGTACACTTGCCAACAGTGTTTTCTGAAAAAGGACAATTCCCCATGCCTACATCAGTACAGCAGATACTTCTCCTTTTTGGTACCACCTAAAGCATGATGGACAAAGGGAGTTCTCCAGGATTTGAATTAAAGATCTTCTTAATTGTCTGAAATGAAGCATGTAAAATTTGAGAGTTACAGTAAGCTATGCCCTACCATTTAAACTGAACAACAGAAGCAAGCAATGCACATCAAGAGAGGACACTAAATAGATGCGCTCCGCTCAGAAAACAGAACAGTGACCTTCACAGAGTTAAGAGCCCAACGCCATGTATTCCTCAGGTCAAACTTTACTTTTATTGTTGACTCCTACTAGCCATTCCATTTTATTTTTAATTATAATTTCCTTATCTGTTTCTTCTTCCTTATTTCTCTTTTTCTGTTTCATTCGATTCAAATTTTGTAACATATAAAGAAGGTCAAACTATATAAATTTCTCATATATTCAGGCAATTCTATTAGGTGAGTTCACATAGATGAGGTCACTGACTTCCTCTCAATATTCTTAATAAGGGGATGCTATTATCCTCATTGTATAGCTAAAGAAATTAAGGCTCAGACTCTTGCAGGGCTATGAGCAAATAACAAATGATAGATCTGAAATTCTAGCCCATATCTTGTTCCAAGGCCATTTTTTCCTCACTGCTTATATTGCATTCGCAAAAAGAGAACTGCATGTATAAAATCTCACAGAAGCATGAAAAGCAATGGATGTTCCTAGACCCCATATACTCCCCATGCAGCTTAGGAAAAGAGCTCACAGGAGAAAGCTTTTAAAAAGCAAGCTTGAGAGTAAGTTAGGGTGAAAACATGAAGGATATGTTATGTTAGAGAATTTAGTTTGATTTCATTACAATAAAGAGTATTACCTTTCTTTTTATGTTAAGCATTTTTCAAAGCAAGGAAGAAATATGATCAGATTTGGTTTTAGAAATACCATAATAGCAGTGTTAATGGCAGATTAGAGATGGAAAAGATGGTGAAGAAACTCCTGCAATAATCTATGGCAAAGATGGTAAGGGCCTGATCTCAGGTAGTTATGACAAGAAAAAGATGAGCTTAGATCTCAGAGATACTTCAGTTAGAACATCCAGGTCTCAGAACCACTTGACAGGTGGAAAAGATGAAAGAGTTGAGGCTAATTCCATTGTGTTCAGCATGGATACTTGACATAATGGAGATTCCCATGGCCAGGTAACTTTGAGACAAAGAAAATGACAGAATTATAGGTAAATCCTAGAACTCTGGTCATGTTTGAAAAATGGACCCTTTGTGCTGTTATCTGAATCATACTAGATTTTATCTCACCGGGTTTGCACACTCCTCAAGACTCAGTAAAATATAAATATAGGACATGTTATGTTGAATATTTTTCCGTTACCAAATTTATTGAATTATGGGTGCCACTATGTTAAGTCTAAACCTAATATGATTACTGACTTTTAAATTTCTTCCTCCACTGATTGCTTTGGTCTGGATTTTTTTTTTTAAAGGAAGCATTTTGCTGGGGAAACAAAAGCTGTTTAGGACTGAAATTAGAGTGGTTGCACCTCTCCTTTTTAAATTCTGATGTATTATTCCCCAAGGTAATCTCCTGAATGAATCTTTTCCCTTTGTTGTGTAAGAGCCTTCAAAAGCAGTGAAGAACATTAATTTTTGACTTGATTTTGTTACTTTGCCAGGAATAGCACAGGGGTCCCTTTAGTGAGTGAGACTAAGGGCACTAAAATGGTTGGAAATCACTGAAAACAGTAGCAGGTTTATTTGAACAAAATCGGCAGGGTGGTGTAATATACATTTTTTAAAATGCATTTTCATTAAAATTTTAAAAATGAGCTTCCAAACAAACTCCGGAAAGGGCTCCAAACATAGCCTTACAAACCCAAAATGAAATCAATAAAAAGAAACCAGCCAAGCAGCAAGTTGAGAAAACACCAATTAGAGATTTTAACAAACAGAGAAGCTCACTGTGGGGTACAGTTTTTAAGTCAGACAAGAGAAATTTGGGCTTTTTTTCTCCACCTCAGCACTGCTCCACTGTGCTCTCCCTGGAACTGAAATTGATGGGATTCAGAATTCTCCCCAGAAAGGAACCACAAACAAGCAGGCGCTTTCAGCATTATATCAGCACAGAGGAAAGCAAATATTATTCTGATAGCTTTTCATTTTGCCCTCCAAGGAGCTTTGCATTATTATCCATGACTAGGGATTTTAATAGCCAAAGTACCACAAATTTGTGAAACACCCAATTTCTGCCTGGTTTTGGAGTACAGCTTCTACCCATGGAAGCTAACTCAGGTCTCTGAAGCCAAGGTATTTTCTGAAGCAAATCATATTCTGCTAGTATGTCTCCCTAGATGACTTTACACTAAACTGGCAGGTAGGTGAGGTTCATCTCAAGTCCCATCACCCCGCCCAGCTAGCACACATTCAGAATTTAGTCCTGTGCCTGGCATACTCACTCTTCTGCTTTTCTCTGGTTGGTTCTCCTCAAAGTTTATATGTCCGTCTCATATTAAAACTGCCCTGCCTTAGCCAGGAGGAACCTGGAGAGTATTATGCTAAGCGAAATAAGTCAGTCAGAGAAACACAAGTATCAGATGATTACACTCATGTGTGGAATCTGAGTAACAAAATAAAGTGATGAACGAAGTGGATTTAGAGATATGGAAGCATGGAACAGAGTGTGGAACCTCAGAGGGAAGGTGAGGGAGGGTGGATGGGTGAGATGTATCAACCAGAGAACTTTTATTTGTATATACATAGCCCATGGACACAGACAAAGGGTGCTGAAGGCTGGGGTGGGGAGGCCAGGGGGATGGGCTGGAGGGAGTCAATGGAAGAGAGAGGGGAGCATTGTAATATTTTTAACAATAAAGAATTATTAAAACAAAACAAAAAACCTGCCCTGTATTGTTCTTAGGCCCACAGGAGTAAGCTCTGTGCTTCTTCCAGGTGAGACAATACTGACTATCATGAAAAACCACCTGTCAGTGCCCAGTAGTCCAATGCTTTTGTTTCATCAACTCCACTTAACAAAAAGGCACTCACAAACTCTGAGTAATTATAAAACAATACTCATGTGTGGATCATTTTGATTATTGCTACTTGTTTATATGTACATATGTATATATAAATATATATACACACGTATATATATGCATGTTTATGTTTCCAAACACATATGTGCGCATATATATATATATATATATATATATATACGCACACACACACACACACAAATATATATCTACAGACATATATTTTACCACAAACCCTAAGGCTATTTTGTCTGAGGATGTAGTTTTAAGTTCCCATACAATGAATACCTATTTATTAAAGAAACATCTTCAGTGTTAATTATGTTTCCTTTAAGCAACGAGTTTTAAGTCAAAGCTCATAATCCTTGGTAAGTATAGATTTTAGATATGTGTGTATTGTACAAGGCCTATGGATCTAAGAATAAAACTTCTGAAACATATTTTGAATCCCCCCACTTTTGTCACCCCTCACTGGACCCAGCCTCACTGCCGAGTTGCCATCTTTTCTCTCCTAATCATTTCCCTTATTTCCACCCTTGTTTCTATCTGTCTATTATTAACACTGCACAGTTATCTTTAAGTAACCCACGTCACATCCCTCAGACTTTCCATTGACTCTTCATCTCTCCACTTAAAAAAAACCCCAAGTCTTTCAATTGCCTATCAAGCTCCAAATGACCTTGTCTCTTCATCTCTTGGTCCTACCATCCAACTACTCTCTCCCTTAGTACACTCGGCTCCATCATCATTGAGCTCTTTTTGACACTTCCATGTAAAGCCGTCCCTCTTCTTGGGATGTTCTCTTCTTAGATATCTTTTTTGTTAACTACCACCCCCCACCAACCTCCAAGTCTTTGCTTAGTAAGAATTACTCTGACCATCCTACTTAATACTGAAACATAGCTCCTTCCTACCCCTGAAAACATCATCCCCATCTTCCGGCTTGTATAACTGTTCATTCTTACTTTTTTCCTGTAGGATTTGTCTCCTCACATACAATCTAATTTAATTATTTCTTGTTTTTATTTTCATTCTCTGTCTCCTTTGCCAAAATATAAATTCTCTGAAGAAGAGAATCTTTATCTAACTTTGCTAGCCAATCCTTAATAGAAGCTTATACATAATATAAAATTAATAAATATTTGCTGTAAGAATGAACACTGTCCAGTTATATAAAAAACGATGGACTATAATTTTTATTTAAATAAATGATGTGCATGTATATGTACACATACTAATGCATTTTAATTATGAGTTTCTTATTTGAGCATGTGAGGAAATGGATTAGTATTTTTTTGGTGAAATATGGTTAAATTGTTAGTATGTTTAAAAAGGGAAGGTTTTGCCGAAACTGGTTTGGCTCAGTGGATAGAGCGTCAGCCTGCGGACTGAAAGGTCCCAGGTTCGATTCCGGTCAAGGGCATGTACCGTGGCTGCAGGCACATCCCCAGCAGGGGGTGTGCAAGAGGCAGCTGATCGATGTTTCTCTCTCATCGATGTTTCTGACTTTCTATCCCTCTCCCTTCTTTGTGAAAAATCAATAAAATATATTAAAAAAATAAAAAATAAAAAGGGAAGGTTTTGATTGATTGCATGTTTGATTTAGTGATCAACATTTAACAAGCACCTGTTGTGTATTTGAAGTATGACGTTGAACAAATCATGTATTAGAAAGATCGATATTGGGTTGAGGAAACTGCCTTGGTGCACTGGATGTTCAAGGCCACTCTGGGCATGGGAATCCTAATCAGAGTGTTCAGGCTAATGTACTATACTCAGGTGCAAAAGCAAGAAGGCAGACACTGAACAGGTGAGCTCTTCTATAACCCAAGATTAAGGTCACTATTTTGGCAAGAAGCCTTTTGACTAAGTTAACATAAATATGTTACTGATCAGCCAGGAAGAGGTTGCTATTATGTGAGGCTGCTTGGTGTGGCTCTTGCGTTTGTCTATTGTGTTCTGCAGTGGCTGCTATGTTAGCAGTGGCTACTGTGTAAGGCTCTTTTACATAACTGCTTTGTCTGATGGCTTCTTAGTAGCAATGGCTACTTAGACTGCAATAAAGATTCTCTTATATGCTCGCAACTTCTCACGTCTTCTCCGTCTTCTAATGTCCAGTGTCCAAGGAGGTCCAGTCCCTGGCAGAGGAACTCAGACTCAACACTTGGAAACAATAAAACACAATAATGAGTAGTAGAATCATGCACAAGGAGCAGCAGTGACAAGCAAGAGAGTAATTTAGCAAAAAGGTATTAATTGCTGAGGTTAGAACACAATCAAGTGCCTTTAACATAACTCTTTAGAGCAGGAAACTGAGCTTTTATTTGCCTATTTGTCTATTTGAGGGCCTGAGCTTTTATTTGTCTATTTTATCCTATAAAAAGACCTTTAACTAACCCACATCACATCCCTGAGACTTTCCACAGAGCTCTTCCATCACTCCATTCTTTGTGTTCCAACTTTATTTAGGCCAGACTGTGGACAGAAGTATGTCAACAGCTGTGGACTAACACACAAGGCAGGGTATCACAAAAAAAAGGCAAAGGGAAGGGGAAAAAAAAGGGGAAAGGGGAAGGGAAAGTGCAGGGGAAAGGGAAGAAAAAGGGGGAGGAGTAGGAAGGAAAAGCTCATGTGATGTCATATTCAGACTTCACAGTATACACAGTAGACACCACCATTGACTAGGACGTGGTGATTTTCCCATAATCCAGAGTAAAACACAGAGGGAGAGTCCATCATTAGTTAGAGAGTAAATGCTCATTCTTGTTCTGGGATTAGCAATCACTAACCTACTGCTCACAGGATGGAGAAAGTCAAAACAACCAAGAATACCATCTAAATACCAAGGTAAAAAAAAAAGATAAGCATAAAGTGTGTCTATTTATTTAGTCAGTTCTAGGTCAAGTTTTGTGCTTGAGTTAAGTTTCTATGGAAATTCTTACTCCATTGCCATTATGAAGAGACAACTCTGTTTCAACAGGCTTTGGATTCTGGTCCAGGCTCCAGCCTGTTTCAAAATCCAAACAGAATCCTAAAATCTGTTCCTGCCTCCATCAGAACTTGCTGTTTTTTCTTTGCCGCCTGCTACCGCACAGTTGGATGGACACCAAGTATAAAAAATTTCAGCCTCAAAAGAACATTTTAAGAAAGTTATGAGCCAGATTCAATTACTTATATAATAAGCATTATCTCTGAAAAAATATTGTTGTAATATACCTTTGAATGCAACTTAAAATAGCTATAAATTTAAGCTCCAGATACAGATGGACTTGGGTTGGAATGCCAGGTTCGCAACTTATTAGCTCTTTTACTTTGTGCCTTAGTTTTTTTATTGGTAAAATGGGAAGATACTGCAAAAGTCTAATAAGACAAAGTATATACCATCTGAGCATGGTGACTGATTCCTAACTGGGCCCCAACAGGTCAGTTGTAATAGCTGTCATATTGATTATAATTTTTAATCACCAACACTTGGTGTATAAGTTTTGGGAGTTTTCCATAAACTGGTATATAAACATTCTTTTAATTTTGCATGTGCAAAATGAGTCCAGTGGCTACCATTCTTTCTACTGCATGGTTATCCTCTTTCCCTAGAGGGGAGAACAGTTGATAGAAATGACAATGACATTTATTTTAGCAAGAGTTTCCCTCATAAAAGAATGAGTGAAATGTTGGTAAATTTTAACCTTGCAGTGAGAATATTATCAGCAGAAGCTGATTTTCAAAAGTAAAATTTTAATCTTTTTGTTGTTAAGCCTTACCTAAGGATATTTTTTAATTGATTTTTTTTTTAGAGACAGTGGGAGGGAGGGGGACAGAGAGAAACATTGATATGAAAGAGATATTGTTTGGTTGCCTCCCACATGCATCTCTATCAGACCGGGAATCCCCTGCAACCCAGATACATGCTCTTGACCGGGAATCAAACCCAAGACCCTTCAGTGTGTGGGCTGATGCTCTAACCACTTACCTTTCAAAAGGTAAATCACTTAAGATTCTTTATGCCACAATATATAGCATAGGCAGTAGTACATAGATTTAGGAATAACAGAATATATAGCATAGGCAGTAGTACATAGATTTAGGAATAACAGTTTTATTTACTAATTACAGAATCCATTCATTTGGTACACTATGCACCCCCTTCCTTTCCATCCTCCTTCCCCTCTCATTAATAGATTTAGAACTGACAGTGCTTTCACTCCTAAGTATAAAGAATAATTTTCTTCTGAACATAGAGACAACTATGAAATCGAAGTTTAAAACATAGACCTCTTCTAACAGCAATTCAGATTTCCATTAAACCTCCTCCCACCCTCTCAAATTAAAGTTTGAAAGGCAGAGCTTAGAAATAATCTGACAGGCACTAGTGCTTCACTCATTTTCAGCAAGGAAGCACCAATTTGATTCCTACCATAACAATTTTTGCTGTTGCCAGTGCATCAAAATTTTTTAACACAGCTTCTCAAGTGATAGAAATCATCCCGTCACTTTGTTTCATAAAATTGACACCCTGGGGAAATGCAAAATAGAGTAAGAACTTGAGTGAAGCTGCTCCTGCAACCCCTGCTAGGTATTCCTGAAATTCTCTCTTCCTCTTCAACAAATGTCACCAGGTCCCAATTGCTTGCTGTTCTTTTATCCTTGCTCTACTCATGTGCTACCTCATCCATTGGCTTTCCGCACGCAGGGGCTGGTGTTTGTAAAAGCACAGGAGTTGGTGTTAGTAAAAGCATTACTCAAAGGTAGGGATTCTACCGCTGGCTAATTTGAATGCAGTGACAGAAAAAAAAGGGACTTGATGAAATTATTTCACACACTGAGCAATAAGCATATGGAATATATTACTACAGAAGATGATTCAAAGAGTTTAAGAAACACCTGGATTTGTTTCTGGAGGCAGTAGGTTAGAGGAGAGTGAGAAAAAGCAGGAGGGTGAAAGGAAAGCACACTCCCCCAGCCAAGTGTTAAGGCTCTAGCTTCTTATTGAAATGGCACCTCTTGCATTTAGCAGGAGCACCAGCTATTACACAGTCTATTTTAAGGGAAAGGTTTCTCAAATACCCTGACTAAATCACAAGAGCATCTTCCTCAGGGGGCTGGCCTTCTTCTTTGAGGAAAGGATGTGAATGATGGAAAGAAGGGAAGAATATCTGAATATCTAGGAACCAAACTTCAGCATTGGTTTAAGACCCAGTTCAGGACTCCCACATAATCCACATCTGTGACCTCCCCTCTCTCCAGGCACATTCTGACCTTTCCGAAACAGCCTTGTTCCTCCCAGTTTGTAATTATGTTGCTGTTTCCTCTCTCAACTCTTCCCCTCATTCTTCAGTCCATAGACCACCTTTTCCGTGATGTCTAAGTTAATTGTCACCCCTCCCTCCGTGTTCCCATACCACATGCAAAATATCTTTATGTTCTGTTTATTAACATTTATCTCCTCCACACTTCACAGATTGTCTGGCTCATTGAAGATGTTTGATATTTTCAATTTTCACTTGCTTCACTTTGTTTCAGAGGATTTAAAATGCTTGATAAAAATAATAGCTAACATCATTGAGCCTTTGACATGTGTCAGGCACTGTTTCAAGTGCTTCACATGTTTTAGCTCCTGCAACCCTCATAACAGTGCTGTGGATGAGTGAGTTTGTACTAATATTATCCCTATTTTGCAAATGAAGAAATAGAGGAGCAGAGATGTTAACTAATTTGCTCAAAGTCAGCTGATGAAGAACAAATATGAGATGGGTTTAGCCAGCTGGTTCCGAGCTGGTACTCAGCCATTATTCTGATTACTGGAATGCCTAACATAACAAGAAAACCAAAATAGGGAAAGGTGATGAGAAATAGTTTAGGTCATAAAATGGAGTTCTTAATTAAGCTAATTAAAAATGCAATACTAAAATTCAGCACGCATTATATAGATTTTAGCAGCCAATTCAAAAAGGTTAACTTGATCAATTAATCTTTAAACAAAAGCAAATAAAAAACTCAGGAGAATATTCCTAATATTGAAACTTGAAATACATTTTTAGAGGGTTCTTCTTTTAGGATGATGGTACATTAAATCATTCCTTCATTCACCTTCTACATTTACACTTAACCAGTAGCAGATCTAGGTGATCAAACAAAAAGACTGATCCCAGGACAAACATTTTGTAAACTTGTATATGACTGTCCAAAACGATGTATACTGATTTTATATATGGACAACTCTCATCTAGTCAACAATTTTGTGTCACATACTTTTCTAGGCCCCAATGAGTCAACAATGTACTGAAGTGCCAAAATCTCTGCCCTCATGGCGATTAATTCTAGATGAAAAGACAAATGACAGACAATACCCCAGTTTTCCCAAAAATAAGACAGTGTCTTATATTAATTTTTGCTCCCAAAGATGCACTAGGTCTTACTTTCAGGGGATGTCTTATTTTTCCATGAAGAAGAATATGGTACATATTTATTGTTGAACAACAACAACAAAAAGGAAATTTATACCTATATACGGTACAGTAGTAGTTGTCATCACAAACCAGCATAACCAGACAAACTGTGAATCCTACAATATCAAGAATTTCTTGTTACTACCATTATTTCCATGTACAACAATCTATGGTACATTTGCTGATACTGATATTTACCGGTATGAACACAAAGTAAGATTTATTTAATGACAGTCATGTCATCATCTTCTGGAACATCATCATAACAATCCAAATCCTGAATTTCCTGGTGAATTTCTTATGTCTCCATTTCTTTCAGAATCAGTGGACCAAATATCTCATGTTTAGCAATAGCACTGTCCTTAAAAAGGTACTTCTTGTCTAGGTAGCCTGCTCGTAGTACATTTGCAATGCAACTGTCAGTGATTTTTCTCCCATGAATTCTTTACCTAAGTCACAACCTCTTGGAGTTTAGGTTTCACAAATTTTCCACGCTGATTTCTTTCCATTCTATTTTCAATGTAGTCATTAATTTTCATGAGCAAATTGTCCTTGAATGGCTTGTTTATTGCAATATCAAGAGTCTGGAGATAGGCCGTCATTCCTGCGGGAATCATTATTTGATCTATTTTTCTTTCGTGAAGAAATTCCTTCATGTCTTTAGTGCAGTGAGTGCTGGCTGCATCCCAGACTAGCAGACCTCTTTGGCTCCCTCTTATAACAAGAGGCAGCATTAAATCGACCCACTTTCTTATAACTGCTTGTGTGGCCCAGGCTTTTTCAGTTTCAAGAATAAAAATATCATCGAGGAGGTCTTATTTTCGGGGGGGTTGCCTTATATTACAGTGAGAGGCAAAACTGGAAGTAGGTCTTATTTTCAGGAGATGTCTTACTTTCGGGGGGAAAAGGGTATCAGATGGTCTTAAGACCTAAGAAGTAAAGTAGATTAAGAGATTAATGAATAACTACGGGAGGGGGAGGGGGAGTTCTCTTTTAGATAATAGGGTCTGGAAACACCTCTGAAGGAGTATCTAAACTACACCTGAATAAAGAAACACAGAGACAGTTTTCTGTTTTCTCCCTAATTTTTCTAATTGAAAAATCAAATAAAATTTTATCATTTCAGGCCAATAAAACCAAGTGTTCTTTATGATTTTTTTCTGTAAGTCTCCCTTTCTCCCTGAGATATTTCTTTATTTTATTAAATGAAAATTTTATTTGGAACTTTGATGATAAGCAAATGAAGAAAATGAATGGGATAAATTTCATGCTTTCCAATTTAGCAATAGTCTGACAATAATGTGATTTAGTTTAACAAAAGTCCAAAATCCTACACTGGAACCATCAAAAAGAAGACAATTAGAAAAAGACACCTTAGAGTTGAATCATATGATACCTATTTCATTTAAAAAAAGCATGTTAATAAACTAGTTCAACTTTGGGAAATTCAATATTTCGATTCTATGGTACAGATTATTATGTTCAACTCATGAAAATATGTAAGCCAATGCCACCCTAATGATTTTAATTTTATATACATATATGGATATCAGGATTCTGGGCTTGTGTGCCATCAGTTTCACTAATTTCATACTTGAATATGGAAAAGAAATTTGACCAATGGACAAAAGCTAAAACAATGTTGTTACCAATGTATGTTTTTGCAGCATGCAGTCTATTTAAATCTCCTTTTCAGAAGCTTCACTCATTCTTTTTAAAATGCCCTCCCACCATGTACTTTGTGGAGCAATCAGCTACCTGTTCAATCTGAACAGTAAATTGCAAACTTAATGCTCTGCAGTGAAAGGAAACAAAAGGTATAGTCATTTATTTTCTTCTTCACAATGATAATGCCCTATGAGACTATCTTGTTGGATGGATCAGTGCCTTAAAATGCTCTGAGACTAAACAATACAAAAAAATGTGAAAGCCTCCAAGACTGATAACCTGGACTAAGACTAGAGGGACTAAGAGGGTGTCTAGTTCTCTGCTAGCTTTTTTGCAGTTAGTACATATGCTTAATTTAGCATTCAAGGAACTACCATATTTATATATGAATGGGATAGTGAGGCAAAGTAAGTGTTGGAATCATATGATGTCACATAGACTTCAGCAGAGCAAAGAGACCATAGCTTTGTGAGTGTCGTTGCTTATGTACTATAGAGTGCTTTTCTTATTTATAAAGCTGGAGCACACATTCTATTACTCTTATTCTTAGATTTTCAGACAGCCATAATTTCTGGTCTTTTGTTTGAAATGAAGGCCTGCCTGGAAAAATTGAGGGTGCTGCCAAGCTGACTAAAAGACATTTTTTTTTGTAGCATACTGTATTCTTTATTCCACTACCCACTCCTACAGCCCCAACTCTTGGGTATAGGAGAGGGGGCACAAGATTTGAGAAAGATGTAAATTATGAAATTGAATGCACATTAAAGCAATTATGGAAAGAATCTTGTCAAATCCTCTTTTAGCCAGAAAAAAACTGATGTGTACTAGTCTGTGGTAATGCGCATTTAAGGATACCTCAAAGACTATGTTCCTAGAGTGACATTATTTATGAAATTCAAGTTATATTGGATTTCTTTTGGAGGAGGAAACAAAAGTTAAAATTTAGGTTACATATCTAGAAGACTAAAGTAGGCAATCAAATTTAAACTTCTACATCAAATTTACTTGACATGATTTCAAAATAAACTAAGTTTAGTAAACCTGTTGGCAAAGAAGTATAATTTGTTAGGCGATTAACAGAGGCACAATCTGTAATTAAGAATTCTGAAAGCTGGCCACTAATGAGAGAATGACTCACATTTTGGGGTGCAGGGAGGAGGGGTCTCTCAGAAACTGTAATTTGATTTACAAAACTCTAAAGAGCTAATGGCAGGTAACTCTTGCCAACTAACCAGCCAACTCGTGCAAGCTCATTAACAGAACTCCATGGTCTCATTGAAGGATAAACCATATGGAGGTGTCACTAAAAGCTGGAGATGAGAGACTGTAATTCATGTTCAGTCTTCTGTAAGTTGGTCATATGGACATTGATTTGAGCCTTTGTTTATCTGAAATGGTCTGTTCTTAAGAAAGGAGGGAAAATAATTTTTGGGGGGTTGCTGGTTCACAACCTCCCCGCCTTCCATCACCTTATAATGCAGTGTTCAACTAATTGTTAAAGTTCTTTATTCTGCTCTTGTCTCTCCAGTTTCTCATCTCTGTGTCATATTTCAGTTCTAGCAAAACAATTGAATAATAGCATCACACAAGTGCCTAATTTACTATTTGCTTGAGCACTGATCTTTGTGGGTTGTTAAGTTGCTCTTCTGTGATTTGCCTAGTGATTGTAAACATGTGGCTGTAAGATCGTTCTAACTCTGCAGCACATGGGTTTTGTGAATGCTTGAGGAAACATGATGAGCGACACAACACACCTTCTTAAGGCATCATTTTGTAAGAGGCTCTGTTTACTTACTCTAATCAGAGTAACATAGTAGTGTGTGTATAGGCACTGCAGTTTTCAGTTGATATCCATCTGGTCCAGAAAGCTCTAAAAAATTACCAGATTGAGACATGAGCATAATTTTAAAAATAGTACTAAAGGTTATTTAATGATAAGCAAGTGTTCTCGTCTGTTTTTCTATATATTTTCAGTCCTATTCCCCAGAAACAGTTTTAAGCACCTAGATGTAAAATCTTTTAGTGCTCTAAATAATAAGCTTTAATGATCAGTTCTTGATTTATTAAATTGGCAGATTAGCTAGCTAGTGTTTCTGGACATGATACATGAAAATTTAGCTCACTTATATCTCCCTTTCCTCTCACTCTCTTTGAACTTCTATTTTGAATTTCTATTTTAAATTTCTTTAACCTTTTAAAATTGCTAAATAATGTGATTAAACATTTCTTTATTACATGCAATATGTGTAAATATATAGTACATTTATCTTATTTATATAATGTTAACTATTTCATCAATTTTAACCTATAATTATTACTGCCTCATTTTGAAAAGGGGAATATTTGTATAGTATTTCCCCCACTTTTCTTTCCTTTCCCATCTCTAACATTTTATCAGCTTTACCATTACACTTCCATCACCAAAATTGATGATATTTACATTCTATTTTGATAGATTTAAGATTACTTTTGCCAATAGCATATTAATCATATGCTTTTGAAATATTGTTTACCTGTGGTTTTGTTGCATTTTCTTTTTTATGGGTCTGATGATATGGATTTACTATTAAAAATAGAAAGTTTCTAAAGTCACACTTGATAAGTCTTTTCTTACATTATTCCAATTCAAGCAAATCTTTAGTTTGCTCCATATTTAGACTGTGAGATTTTTATTCTGGTTTCTGTATTTTCCCAGGGTTTCTAGTGGAATATGTCTAATACAATCAAACTCCCTAATAATTTATCCACTTGTCATTCCTTTTAAAGTGATTATTCTTGAACTCCATCTGATATTCTTATGGTACATGGATTAATTGTTTTCCAGACAGAGGTCAATTCCATTCTTTCTTGTATCCAGTGTTTTCTGCTTTGTTGGTTTCTTTTCCATATGATGAATACATAGAGTTGAATTTTGAAGTTATTATAAATCTAAAAATGGTTTAATTTTGCTTTCATATTGGTTACCAGTTTGGTTGGATAAAACATCTAAGATTAAAGACAACTCTCGGGAGAATCAAGATGGCGGCATAGGTAAAACACCTATCTTGCCGTCATACTCAACAATTTTAATACTACAACTTAACGAAAGAACAAACACCTTCCAGAATCACCAGAAAGCTCGCCAAGTGAAAATTCCACAAATAAAAGTGAAGATAAGACACTGTGACTCGGAGGAGCGGCGGCGAACAGTGTTGAAAGATTCGCAAGGAGAGAGGTTTGGAGCACGCCCCACGGAGAGGGCGGGCAGCTGAAAACCGGCCAGTTTTCTCGAACGGGGAGACAAAGACGTCCCACTGGACTGAATCTCCAGATCTGGGCGAAGTCCAGGGAACCCACTATCATACGGGGTGAAAACTGGACAGTGGGAGGGCAAGCCGAAGCTCAGGCGCTGCAGGGGTCTCCCGGCTTGTGGAGAAGGCAGCTCGCGCCAACAGCTCAGCTGCGTGACTGCGCAGAGAGTGCTCTGCGACTTGCTTTCTCATTCGGAAAACCGTCAGTCTGCTTTGTTTTCCTACCCTGGGTGAGACATTGGGAGTGTAGATTCATTTGGGGACAGTCTGAATTCCCGGCAGCCAGTGGAGCTTAGCAGTGGCTCTCTCTCAGAGGTGCTGGCAGCCATTGCCCTGGCACAGAGTCCCTGGGGCCGCATAGGGTGGAGCTAACGCTGTCTGCTTGGCCCGGAGACTCCGCCCATCCAACCTGAGCACAGCTGAGCTTCACAGACAATTGGCCTGGAGGTCAACCCCTCCAAGTGCTAACAACTATTAACTGAGCTTAACTTCAGCAAGACTGTGCAACCCATATATACCTCAGGTAACTGGGGAGGCTGAGCCACTGTCCCTAGTAGGAAGTCTACCACACAAAGCTAATTGACCAACTCAGGGAAGCAGCCACCATGCAGAGACATGGAAAGAAATCAGATGTGAAAGAAATGGAGGGAAAAAAACGACTGGACATGGAATTCAAAACCACGGTTATAGGGTTTTTCAAGAGGCTCCAACAAAAGGTCGAGGCCTATAAGGAAATAAGCAAGACTGCAAAGGAAATGAATGAGTCCTACAAGGAAATGAATGAGACCCTCAAGGATATGAACGAGACCTGCAAGGAAATGATAAAGACCAACGTGGAAATGAAGGAGACTCTCAAGGATATAAAGGAGACTCTCAAGGATATGAAAAAGGACCAACCAGAAATTAAGCATACACTGACTGAAATAAAAAATATTATACAGCCGAGACCGGTTTGGCTCAGTGGATAGAGCGTTGGACTGTGGACTGAGGGGTCCTGGGTTCGATTCCGGCAAGGGTATGTACCTTGGCTGTGGGCACATCCCCAGTAGGGGGCATGCAGGAGGCAGCTGATTGATGTTTCTGACTTTCTATCCCTCTCCCTTCCGCTCTGTAAAAAAAAAAAAAATAAAAATAAATCAATAAAACATTTTAAAAAATATATATTATACAAAGACCTAAAAGTGCTCTGGAGCACCCCAAGAACCAAGTTAAAGATTTGAAATACAAAGAAGCAAAATCCACTCAGCTGAAAAAGCAAGTAACCAAAAGAATCCAAAAAATGGAAGATAGTGTAAGGGGCCTCTGGGACAACCTCAAGCATACCAACATCCGAATTATAGGGGTGCCAGAAGAGGAGAGAGACCAAGAGAATGAAAACCTATTTGAAGAAATAATGACCGAAAACTTCCCACACCTGGTGAAAGAAATTGACTTAGGAGTCCAAGAAGTGCACCGAACCCCAATATATAGGAACCCTAAGAGGACCACATCAAGACACATCATAATTAAAATGCCAAGAGCAAAAGACAAAGAGAGAATATTAAAAGCAGCAAGAGAGAAACAGTTGGTTACCTATAAGGGAGCACCCATACGACTGTCAGCGGATTTCTCAACAGAAACGATGCAGGCCAGACGGGAGTGGCAAGAAATATTCAAAGTGATGAACAGCAAGAATCTACAACCAAGATTACTCTACCCAGCAAAGCTATCATTCAGAATTGAAGGCCAGATAAAGTGCTTCGCAGACAAGAAAAAGCTAAAGGAGTTCATCACCACCAAACCAATATTATATGAAATGCTGAAAGATATTCTTTAAGAAGAGGAAGAAGAAAAAGATAAAAGTGTAAACTAGGAACAACAAATACACATCTATCAACAAATGAATCTAAAAATCAAGTGAATTAATAAGCTGTTGAACAGGATAAACTGGTGAATGTAACAGAATCACGGACATAGAGAGGGAATGGACTGACAACTCTTGGGGAGAAAGGGGGTGTGTGAAGTGCAGCAAGAGACTGGACAAAAATCATGCAACTATGGGAGAGGACAGTGGAGGGGGGTGAGGGCGGAGGGTGGGATGGGTACCAGGTGGAGGGGAACTATAGGGGGAAAAAAAAGGGAACAATGTAATTAATAAACTGAACAATAAAGATTTAAAAAAAGAAATAGATTATTTCCACCTTTTCAAAAAAAAAATAAAATAAAGACAACTCTCTCTAAACTTCAAAGGCAGGTGCCCAAGCAAAGCTATATAATAGCCTAAAATCATTCATTCTTTTGTAGGTAATATATAACCCTCTCTGCCTCTTATTTTGAGTTTAATTATTTATCTTTTTCTTCAGTGTCTTATACTTTAATATTAATGTCTTGGTATAAAAGGTTTTTGATCATTTCCTATTTAGATGTGTGTGCAAGTGAGTGCCCATCATTGGTTTGGCTAGACCTAGGAAGAGTTTCTTCAATAGGTGATGGCTGGCTTATCTTTGTCTTTTCCTCACTTTAGTAAACATGCCATTAGTATTTTGACCACTCACTATAATTTTAACTATCGTATTTAGATATGTATTTTCATACTTTAGCTAAATGCTCTTTTAAAACAAATTATGACCAAAGTCCAAATTCCTTTTTTTTGGACTAAGGATTAATGTTATTCTATTACAACTTTTTGCTATGTTAAAAAATACTATTACTATGTTTTCTAGTATTGAATTGCAGTTATACACTAATAATTTCTAATAATAACATAATTATTAAATAGCATTGGGCTCAATTTTATATTACTTTTTAATTTCTATATATTCATGGATAATTTGAGAAGGTAGTTTTGTTTGAGCTAGTACTAACTTTAATATAGTAATATACCAGCTTCAGCTTATATAAAAATATTTGCAAATGTTGTGTGTTTTGAAACATTTTATAGGCAAGTATTCTCATCTTTGAAAATGAGACGCATGAAGTATTCACTTATAAAATTATTTATGTCTGTTCCTTTTAAAAAAGAAGCAATACTTTTAATACAGTTTATAGATTTTATTGTTATTGATTTGTTCAGATTCATTCATAAATTTTAGTATGTCATCTTTTTTAGATGATTTTCTATTTCATCTATGTACTCAAATTTATCATCAAAGTTTTACTTACTATGTTATTATCTTTGTGGCTGAAATTATATTATTCCATTAAAAAAGTTTATTTTTGAGGGTATTACAGATGTTCCCCTTTGCCCCTTTTCACCTGGTTCCTGCCCCACCCCAGGCCATCTTGACTCTATTATCTGTGTCCACAGGTAATCCATTGTCAATCTCTTCTGGCCCCCCTCTTCCCTCTTTCCCTCTGAGATTCATCACTCTGCTCCATGTTTCCATATCACTGGTTCTAATTTCATCATCAGTTTATTTTGTTCATTAGGTTCCTTGTTAATTTATTTTGACTTTTAGATTCAATTGTTGATAGATATATATTTATTGCTTCTTTATTGTTCATATTTTTTAACTTCTTCTTCTCCTCCTTCTCCTTCTCCTTCTCCTTCTCCTCCTTCTCCTCCTTCTCCTTCTCCTTCTCCTTCTCCTTCTCCTTCTCCTTCTCCTTCTCCTTCTCCTTCTTCTTCTCCTTCTTCTTCTTCTTTCTTCTTCCTCTTTCTCCTCCTCCTCTTTCTTTTTCTTCTTCTCTTCCTCCTCCTCTTTCTTCTTAAAGAATGCCCTTCAAAGCTTTATGTAATACAAGTTTGGTGGTGATGAACTTCTTTAGCTTTTTCTTGTCTGTGAAGCTCTTTATCTGACCTTCAATTCTGAATAATAGCTTTGCTGCATAGAGTAATCTTGGTTGTAGGTTTTTGCTATTCATCACTTTGAATATTTCTTGCCACTCCCACCTGGCCTGCATAATTTCTGTTGAGAAATCAGCTGACAATCGTATGGGTGTGCCCTTGTAGATAACTAACTGTTTTTCTCTTGCTGCTTTTAATATTCTCTCTTTGTCTTTAACCCTTGACATTTTAATTTTGTCGTGGGCCTTGGTATGGACCTCTTTGTATTCTTCTTGTTTGGGACTCTCTATGCTTCTTGGACTTGTCGGTTGTTTTTTTTACCAGGTAGGGGAAATTTTTTGTCATCATTTCTTCAAATAGGATTTCAATATCTGCTCTCTCTCTTTTCCTTCTTCCATCCCTATACTGCATATGTTGGTTCACTTGAAATTGTCCCAGAGTTTCCTTTCTACTATCTTTGCTTTTTTGGGGCTTTTTTTCTTTTTGCTATTCTGATTGGGGGTTTTATGATTCTTTTTATTCCAAATTGTTGATTTGATTCTTGGAAACTTCTACTCTACTGTTGAATCCCTGCAAATTATTATTTATTTCAGTTAGTGTATGTTTAATTTATGACTGGTCCTTTTTCATGTCTTTGAAATTCTCACAGAGATCCTTAAAAATCTCATTAAGTTCCTTGAAGTTCTTATTAATTCCCTTAAAGCTCTCATTAAGATCCTTGAGCAACCTTATAACCATTGTTTTGAACTATGTATCCAGTAGTTTGCTTTCTTCCATTTCATTTAGTTCTTTTTCTGGAGATTTTTTTTTTTTGGGGGGGGGAGCGGGTTTCATTTGTGACATGGTTCTTTGTTTCTGAATTTTTGCTGCTTCCCTGTGTTTGTTTCTATTATGTAGAACTGCCATGTCTCATGGAATTGTGTAGTAGGTGTTCTGTAGGCCCGGTGTCTCAGCCTCCCTAGTCACCGGATCTGGGCACTCTAGGTGCGCCCCTATGTAGGCTGTGTGTACAGTCTTGTTGCAGTTGAACTTTGATTGCATTTGGTGTCACCCGGAAGAATTGATCCCCACGCCAATTGGTTGTGAGGACCAGCTTCAACTACAGTGGAAGAGCTGCTGTTCAGGAGACACCCCTAAAGAGCAGGATTTGCTTCAGTGGGTCTTTGGTGTCACTGAATCTACCCCCTCAATGTGTTCCTTGTGGATGTGTAGATTTGTAATCTGGTATGGTCTGAAGCTGTTGACTGGGCACACTCCCTCTAGGATCTTTGGGCAGGTACTACAGTGATCTGCAAATGGCTGCTACTTTTATTGGGCTTGACAGTGCCCAGACATGGTCAAGCTGTGAAGCAAGGCAAGCTTTTGCTAGTGTTGAGTATTGGGCTTCTTTTTGATATGTATGGGGCACGCTGATGCCAGCTATGCTTGTTTGAGAGATTTTAGGAAAGTCTGAAGCCTGATCTTGGAGAAGCTATTAAAATGTAAAACCTGCCACAAACAGTGTGGGCAAGGTCTCAGAGAATCATCAGGGTGGAGCAAACAGTATGAGTCAGGCTGATAGAAACTCAGCTCTGCAACAGGGGAGGGTCTCAGCACAGGAACAATGACCTCTGTGAGCACCCCATCTGGGAGAAAACTGCCCCCAAGTTCCTGCCCCAGTGCCAGACAATCCAGTTCCTCCCAGTATGTCCCTGGATCCCCCCTTGCCATTGCCCCAGCACTAGAACTCAGAAGGAGCAGGGCCATGTAAATTCATATGCTGACCCTTTAAGAGGAACTGCCTGGCAGTCCAGCAGCCTCCATGTCACTAAGCCACAATCACTGCTGGTTTTTACAGCCCAAAGTTATGGGGGCTTTTCTTTCCATTTCTGAAACACGTAGCTGGGAGTCTGGTGTAGGGCTGAGACCTCTTCTTCTCATGGAAGCCTCCCAAGTGGAGATAGCCCTCCCAAATAATAAAAAAAAGCCACACAGGGATGTCACCAGCTTGATCTATGCCTCTACATCTCCTACCAATCTTCATATGTTTCTTTACTTTTCTAGTTGTAGGACTTCCATTTAGCCAGATTTTAAATGGTTCTGAATGATGATTTTTTGGTAATTTTTTTGTTAGTTTGATGTAATTGTGGGTGGCAGCAAGTACCAGAGTTTACCTATGCTTCCATTTTGGTTCTCCCATATTGCATTTTTAAAATTTGTTTTCTCTTTAAGCTTTATTGCTTTGCTTAACTAAAGTTGTTCTATTTAGTTAAAAAAACAATTCTTAAATATATGTATCAATTCTGTTTTTTGTTTATTTGTTTTTGTTTTTATTAATTTTTTCTTAATAGTCCTATTAACATGTTTTGATTATCTAAAATTTTGCTACTTATATTATACTTTTGGTCTAACAATAAAAGCATTTAAGTCTGTGAATTAGTTTCTGTGCTTATAGCTTTAGTTGTATTTAATCATCTATGATGCAGTTTCCTTATTGCTCCATATTTTTGAAATATTCATTTTGTATTTTAATTTGTTATTTGATTCAAGGATTACAATATTTGTTGATTTTCAAGTTGCACTTACTTTAATTAAATATTTTTTATTACTTTGAAATTTTCTTCTTGTTGGTTATTTAAAATGTGGGCATTTATTATCTCTCTTTTATTGTATTAAAATTGTCTTTGTGGCTGACTATATGATTATTTTCATGAATAACTATGACTCCATGAAAAGGATGTATTTTTCTCTGTTATAGGAAATTTTATATAATTAAACATCTTGCTATATTCTGTGTAATCTGCCTAATTTATCTGAGATATACACATGTGCATACATATGATCAGTCTTCTAAAATTATCTTCCCACATCTTAATACACTGTAAAAATATTTTTGATATGTGATTTGGAATGCAAATATTAATGAAGTTATGCAATAATTATAGAATATCCTTTTTAAAAACTTTATTGTCCATGTAATATATTTCTTAATTACTTTTTCCTAATATCAATACAACTTCACTTTGTTTCTTTGTGGTTTTTATTATCTTAAGTATTTTTCTTCATCAATAAGTTTCATTTACTGTCTTATTTATTTAAGCTGTAGATTATACAAAACATAGTTAGAATTAATCTTCTAATCTAAGAGTTTCAGCCATTTTATGGGGGGTGGGTTAATTTACATTTATTGCCATAATTGACATATTTGTTCCAAACTGTCATTTTATATTTTCTTGAAGGTTTCATTGTTATTTCCTTTGTTTTCTGTCAATTTACTTATGGATTCATTTATTCATTCAATAGATATTTATTGATTCATTGCAACATAAGAAGAAATTTGTTGATGAAACAACTGCTTTCCAATGGAGGGCATATGAAGCACTTGCTTTGGCAGAAGGATTTGTAAGGGGAAGTTTCTTGAGAAGGTAACACCTAAGCTAAGTACTTCAGGGATGAGTAAACGTCTGAGGACAGAGGACATAAGAAGTTTGGACTTTTATAGTGAGAAAAGTATTTTCAAAGGCCCAGGGGAATTAAATTTTGGAAAATTAAAATAAATCAGAATTCAAGATATAGGCAAATAGGAATGGTACAGAAGCTGAGTAATTTTGTATTTAGATCTATTTATGTTAAAGCGTGTGTTTGCGTGTATATATGGATATTATTTATCCAAAAAAAGATGCGAGAGACAATAAATGATTAGATCCTAGGAGAAGATACCAAAATTGAGTAGAGAGACAACAAATTAAAAGTGGTCAAAGAAGATTTATGGTCTCATAGATGTCATGATAACTGTGTTTCACAAAAGATGGAGGGATCAGAAGTTTAGAGTTTCTACATGGAATGTGTCTTATTTGATATACAACTACAGCTTAATCTACATATCTAAATTTCTATTTGCCTTGATCTCCATACAAGTTACAAAGTATAGCTGCATCAGTCTTGTTTCCAAGCACTATGCCCACCCACAAGTCCTGCTATGTCAGAGAGAAGTCTTGCCACACTGGAGGATTTTCCCCAGTTCTGCTCTGTGAGAACCCATTCTGTGGGAATGATTTGAATATGTTAGTATACTGTTGTGAAAGGTATAAGTTTTAGCACTGCTCAGTCTATTGATGGCCTGTACTTTGCCTTAGCCCTCACTTTTCTTGTTAGAGGTCACTTTAAGTTTTTTGTCCAAGTTGTATCTTAACTGATACTATGCTGCTTTCATAAGAGATAAATTGAGGGTTAGCCTCATCTCTTCCTTTGTATCTTGCTGTACTGGAAGAAATTTTTCTGAATTTTTAGTGCATGGGTCACATTCTACCTGTTTCCAATAATGGTACACATTTAAAAATTTTATTCCTAGGTCATTTCCATGAAAATCTGGAAATATATTATTAGAACTGGTATTGCCATTTTTGTCTTCATGGAACTTAGAATTACTTTAAATTAATAATTGTGTTATTTTATTTATTTTTGTTTCCCTCACCAGCCTTTAAGTTTTGTGGGTACAAAATGATATCTTTTTAGATCTCCAGCTTATCCTATCTAATAAAGAGAAACATGCAAATTGACCATACCTCCACTATGCCCACCAGCCAATCAGGAGCAAATTAACCCAACCAAGATGGTGGTTAATCTGCGTACCCAAAAATCAAAGACTGAAGACAGTGTAGAAGGAAGCCAAGTGCTGCATAAGGGATGGAAGCTGTGCAGAAGCAAACAAGTGGGACAGCAGAAAAGGAAGGGAAGCAGGCAGTGTGGGGAAGAAAGGGGGAAGCAGGTGAGGCTGCCGAAAAGGGAGGTATGCAGGGGGGGTGGCAGAGACCACCACAGGAAGCCCTATTGCAGGAATCTTCCTGCAATGGGCCTCTAGTTCTTCATAATACACTAGTAAAATACCTTGATGTTTAATATATATTTGTTTAATAAATTAATAAATAAATATATTGAGTAGAATGGCATATGTTTTAAATGATGAATCTTTAGCTATATATTCATCTAACGTTCATAAAACAATTACAATGTATAAAGCAACTATATTTATACATTAGAGTTATCCAAATACCATCAAAGGGAAAAAAAAATCCATGGAATAAAACAAGATGTATATGCTAAGAGTTAAATAAATGCCTTAGTTAGGAAATAAATAGAAATCTTATATTTAGTTTTAGATTGAATTAATTAAGCAATAAGTTGGTAGGAACCTTTTCAGTTTGAGTCATAAAGATGTGTCAAGTTACCTATTAATATTCCCATATGGTTTAAAATCTGATAAAAAATATAGCCCTCATAAATTCATTAGTCTTTTACATAGATAATAAGTCACTAACATACTCATTAATGAGAAACTTATGAGAGAAAATTATGAAAGAAATCATGTGGTGCAGCGAAAAGGACCATAATTTGAAACTAAATATTCATAGAACCTTCTATTCACCTATCCGTCAACCTTTCATTCACATTTCTATCCATTCAGCAACACACACACAATGTTTGCTAAACAGCCATACACTGTGCTGCTTGCTCACTGGATTTGAATAGGTAAAATGCTACATACTAGTGATGTGCCGTGAACAATATTACTTAATATCGCCAGCTACAAAATTATCACTCCGTATTGTAAGACAAAGAGATAATATTAAAAAATAGTGCCTAACACTCATGAAGGCTATAAGAATATGTAAACTGTTATTAGTTTTAAATGATAACTTTTATTCTATGATTGTATAGTGCAATCTACATTAGAAGCTTTCCAAACTGAAGCAATGTTATTTGGCTTTTTAATTTATTTATAAACCCAGTGTTTACAAAGCAATAGCACAGAATTTCATGCCTAGAGAATTGAAAGTTTATAATTCTGATGATTAATTCACATCAGGAGCCTTAAATAAGACCTGTGGGCCATTGTCTAAGCCTTTATCTTTTTATACAAAAATAAAAATTAAAACAATACTGAATAAGAGTTGTACAAGACAGACATAAGGAGTTTTCTCCTTTTCTGTGTGGACTTCAGAGGAATGGAGGAGTTTTATTTTGTCAGAGAGGGTTTTGTCTTTTATTGCATCTTTCCCAGTTTTCCACTTTCCCTTTTGCTTGAAATTAAGTTACTGTTGCTTTTTGCTTATAATTTCTAGATTCTTATATAAGTAATCTGCAAGGACAAATATCCTGATGAAGGCACTATAAACAGTTTCTCAAAAGAAAATAGCTTCTTTCAAGCATATAAATAATTAAAATGAAGCCTATATGTTGGAGTATCCAAATAAAGTCTGAGAAATTTTCCATCTTTGAAAAATTTTAATTTTATTCTGAAATATTTAAAAACAAAAGGAAAACTACTGAAAGTTATACATCAGATTTCTATATTAATGTTTTGGCATATTTTTGATATTTACTAAATAAAAGGACACTCAGTTTTAGCCCCCTCACTCCTATTTGTTTTCTTCCCTCTCTTCCAAGAGACAAATACGATCTTAAAACTGATATAACTCAAAACACATTTAAAAAATATACCTACGTATATTTAAAAACCAGGTAGCCTAGTCTTTTTGTGTTTAATGTTATTCAGAAATGGTTTCATTCTTAATTTGATCATTTGCAATTTTATTTACATTGTGTTTTTGAGGTGTAAAGGTCATTCATGTAAAGGTCATTCATCCAAACTTCTAGATACTACTATTGAATTAAATGCATGAATTTAGGTCAATAAAATTGTTTCTATTCCATCACTTGACAAATAAGGTTGCAGTGAACACCACTGAATTTGTCTTTATGTACATATGAATGGGAGATTCTCAAGAGAAGGCACCTAGCACTGGTAGCTGGGCTATGCTGATTTATCATTCTATTAATATAGAAGAGAGTTGTATTTCCCAATATCCTCTCACTTAATTGTGAATGGTCTTCTGTTACCTAAGTTATCACTTTTCCAAATACTAGTGAAGCTTGGCAAATTTTCATTTTTAATTTTTTTGATATTTTCTATTATGCCTCTATGAATTTCCTAATGTCCACTTTCCAATTGTGTTAATAATTTGAATTTTCAAATTATCTTTTTGGTTCAGTTACACAGTTGGTCAGTTATATGTCTTAAATAAGATAACTCGACTTCTGGGTATTTCTTCCACTTCTATTATGATGGTCTTTGTTATATCGAAGTTATTTTAATTTTAAGATAAGACTGTTTATTTTCTTTCCTGATTTTTGTTAACTGAGTTTATTTTACAAAATCCTTGCCAATATCAAATTCAAAATAAAATTGTCTATTTTTTTCTAAAGGTAATGCATTTTTTGCTTTTATATCCAGATCTTTAATCATCTAGGTTTTTATTTTTAAACTAGAGGCTCAGTGCCTCAACCTGGTTTGTCCCCTCTCACAGTCCGGGAGCCCTCAGGGGCAGGAGGCAACCCAGCAATCAGGGGAAGGCAACACCCCCATCACATCTCTGCTGCTGCCATGGCTGGCAGCGCAATCCTTGGACAGCCCTGGGCAGCTGGGCAGCGGCCATCTGAGACTTGCATGCACCTTGGGCTGGCTCTCTGCAGTTGGGCAGCTGCTATCCAAGGCTTGCCTGCACCTTAGGCATCAGCTGGACAGCCGCCATCTGAGTCTTGCCTGCACCTCTGGCCAGCCCTGGGTAGGTTGGGGGCTGAGGAGACTGGGGGATTCCAGAGACAGGTGCGTGGAGTAGCCAGACCTACCTGGGGGTGGGCCCAGCAGTGCCATGTGCCTGCTATTCCATTGGGGCTGAGTGATTGGGTGCTGCCATCTTGGTAGCTGTGGGCACCACCATATTTGAGGGTGTGGCATTCAATTAGTATATTCCCTCTTATTAGATAGGATAGATATATATTTCTACATAAATAGTGGATGGATCTGTCACCAGTTATTGACTGATCCATTATTTGTCACTGATTTGTAATGCCAACTCTGTTTTTAGTAATATAGTTTTATAGTCATCTCTATACATTTTAACTTGTCTCTTTTCAAATTTCCCCTTTGATTTCTTACGCTTTGCATCTCTTTATAATCAGTACCCATTTTCCCCATCCCAGAATGCTTTATCATGAGAAATTTCAAACATACCAGAAAGTTGAAAGAGTAATACACTATGTAGTCACCAACTAGATTTTACAGTTAAATTTTGCTTTATTTATAATATTGTTTATGTATACATCTATTCATATTTCTATTCATTAACCAATCTCTCAAATTCTTTTGAATTTCAAAGTAATTTGCACCTCTAAAACATCAGTATGCATATCATTAGCTAGAATTCAATACTTATTTACTGTCCATTTTAAGATAACACTACATACATTGAAATGCAAAAATTGTAATAGTATGAGTTTTGACTAATGTATACACCTATGAACCCAAGTCTCTATCCATACATAAAATATTATTGTCAGCCCAGAAAATCCTCTCCTGTTCCTTTCAGTCTTCTCAGAAATAATCACTCTTTTGCATTTCTTCACAATGGGTTATTTTAGCATTTTTGAGAATTTCATGTAAACAGAATCATATAATATGTACTCTTAGGTAAGACTTAATTTACTCAGCTTGATTTTTTTTGGAAATAAGCCATCTTGTTTAACACAGCAGTAATCTGTTGATGTTTTTGTTGCTGAATAGTAATACACTGTATGATTATGCCACTGTTTTTCATCTTTTCAATTTTTGCTATCATTAATAAAACTGCAATAAGCATTCATCTTCAACTCTCTTTGTGGATATATATTTTCAATTCTTTTGAGTTATACCTAAGAGTGAAGTCATTGGATTAATGGGGATGTATTTATTTAACGTTAGAAGAATCTGTCAAACATTACAAAAATGTTTGTATCATTTTATATACCTATCAAGAAAAAATGAGAATTCTGGTGCCCTATGTCCTCTTCAATATTTAATACTGTCGTTCTTTTTAATGTGTGCCATTCCAGTGGACATATAGTGCTATCTCATTATTGTTTTAATAAATATTTTCTTGATGGCTACTAGTGTTGGACATTCTTTCACATGCTAATTGGCTATTAGCATATATCCCTTTACAAAGTTTCTGCTCAAATCTTTTGCTTATATTTTAACTGTGCGGTTTGTTTCTTTACTATTGAGTTGTAAATTATTTTTATATCCTTTTGTTAGGTATTCTTTCTGCAAATATTTCTCCAAGTTGGTGAGTTACCACCTATTAATTTTCTTAAACGGTGAATTTTGGAGCAGAACTTTAATTTCAAGACCTCTAAGGTGTAGTTTCCCAGGGCTGCAATAATAAAGTACCACAAACTGGGTGGCTGAAACAATGGGAATTTATTTTTTCACAGTCTAGAGGCTAAAAGTTCAAAATCAAGATGTTGGTAAGTTTGATTCTTTCTGAGGACTCAGAAGGAGCATCTGTTCCATGTCTCTCTTCTAACTTCTGGAGCCTGGCAGTAACCCTTGGCATTCTCTAGCTTGCAAATGCACCTCTGTAAGCTGTCTCCCTCCTCAACCGTACTCTTCCTTGTGTGTGTGTGTGTGTGTGTGTTTTCTCTTAGTTGTCATCTTCTAAGGACACCAGCTCATGCTAATTCACTATGACCTCATCTTAATAATTATGTCTGCACTGACCTCCCTTCCAAATCAGGTCACATTCTGAAGTAGTAGGGGTTAGGAGATTGACATGTCTATTTTTTAACTTAAGTTTTATTTTTTAATTATAGTTTACATTCAATATTATTTTCTATTAGTTTCAGGTGTACAGCAGAGTGGCCAGAATAAGTGATTGCAAACATTTCTTTTTTCAAAGGGCACAATCTGTAACATCCTATCTGTCAACTTTTTTCTTTTATGACCATTGCTGTCTGTCTCAGAAAGCATTTCTTCCTGCAAGTTAGCAAGATTTCTCTATTTTCTTCTAAAGGCTTTTCTGGTTTAGCTTTTAGGGTTTAGAATTTACCTCAAGTTAATTTTGGGGTGTTATAAAATAATAATTAAGGGTTTGAGGAGGAATATAGGGGGCAACCTGGGGGGTGAATGGGGAGGGGGAGGAGCAATCTGAATCTGTGCCAGTGACTGGTGTCCTAGTGTACATTCTTGTTAGCCTATAATTAAGTCACTACCCCTTCCTTAGGCAATAGTCTGTTTTCCTGGGTGCTCCCAGTTTGCAGGGCCAGCGGGCAGGGAATTTGGCAGCTTAGCCTGAGGGAGGGTCATTGGTGCCACCCAGGCTAAGCATTTAGATACGATTTAACTTCCTCATTCTAACTGACTCAGGAGGGGCTGTGAAAGCCCGCCACAAAAGCGCAGTAGATAGGAAACAGATAGGAAACAAAGAAATTTAGGAATATATATAAGGAGTAATCTCATTGTATGAGGGGTCAGGCTTTGGATCTTCGAATCCCCTGAGCCAGTCGTGCTGCTTTAAATAAAGGGTTTTCCCTGAATTTCCAGTACTCATTGTGTATTTTCTGGTTGCTTGGTAAATTTTAACAATTTGTTTTATTCTGTGTGGATATGTAAGTTTTCTGGCACTTGCATTAAAATGACTTTTCCTTGTCCTCATTGCATTTCTTTGGCACCTTGGTAAAAAAAAAAATTAAAAAAATCAATTGATTATAGAACTGTAGGCTTATTTTAAAATCCTCTGTTCGGTTTAATTGATTTATTTATCTATTTCATGTCCATTCCATAATTGCCCACATTCATGAGAAACAAGGAACACAGAGCTAATCTCTTTGTGTCCTTCCCTACTCCATCATGGCCTGGAAATTATGTATCTCTTATTACCTATCTCTCCAAACACCTAAATTTTTTATATTTAATTCAGCTTTCCTGGTTGCCCTACTTGTGAGAGCTAATTAAATATATCTGTCCACCAATGCTAGAAGCATAAATAAGTACCTTAGTATTACTAATTTGTTAAAATTTTTTGGATCATTCTAGCCAGAGATATGTCTACTTTGATATCCTTTTTTTGTTTTTATTATTATTTTTTAAAAAAAACCTTTATTGATTTCAGAGAGGAAGGGAGAGGGAAAGAGATAGAATCATCAATGATGAGAGAGAATCATTGATTGGCTGCCTCCTGCACCTCCCCAATGGGGATTAAGCCTGCAATCCAGGCATGTGCCCTTGACTGGAATGGAAACTGGGATGCCTCAGTTCACAGGCTGATGCTCTATCCAATGCACAAAATCAGCTAGGGCTGATATTCTTTAAGTAAACAGATTTTAGTTTTGTTCAACCTGCACTTTTTGTTTTTATAATCAATGTGTTTCATATTCTTCCATCTATTTCCATTAAATTTTAAAGTAAATATCAGTATTAGCAGAATTCTTGTATCAAAAAGTCTAGTGTTAAACAATATCTATATCATTATCCCAGCATTAACATAAAATTAAGCATTATATATGTAATCACCTCTCCTTTGCTGCAAGTTTTTACTGCTCTATATTTTTCTTCTGCTTTATTTCATGCCTGCCCATTGAATTGGGCATTATTATTATTATTATTTTATAAAGTTCATACTTCTTTAGAGATACCAAAACATGATAAAATTTTTACTCTTTTTTTTAATTTTTATTTCTACTTATGGGTTCACTTTCTTGAATTATTGTTTAAGATGTCATATATCAAGAGTTTATTAGCAAATTATTTGAGTGGCTGTCATTGTTGTTCTCTTAGCAATTAAAGGTTTAGAATTTTTGTTATCTATTTATCTATCTAACTATCATTTATCTATCATCTATTTATCTACCTGGTTTTTAATTGGTAAGTTTATTTGTTTGATTGTCTTTAGTTTCTAAGACATCTGCCTCCTAAATATGGTTATTTTTAAGATATTTTTACTTCTTTCTTTGAATGTAGAATATATAAATACTAGTGGCCTGGTGCACAAACTTTGTGCACATTAAAAAGGAATTAATTATAGGAAATATTTTAATATTGCTATTTCTCCCCTTTCTCTATAATAGAAGTGTCAGAAATGAAAGAAGATTAGTAAAATGTGTATGAAAATCTTCCTCCTGTCAGAGTCAGGGCACACCATGGGATCCAGAGTCAAGTCCCTGCCATAGTGCATGCTCCTCAAAATCATGAGATCCAGACCCAGCCAGCCCCACCTCCATTGGGTGAGATCCAGATCTGGCTGGCCCCACCCCCATTAAGCCCCACCAGGTGGCAGAGCAACCTCAGGTCCCCTGGCCTGGAACCAGGTGGGGGACACAGCCTTAGGTCCCCTGTCCAGCCCCACTGGGAGAGGGGCGCAGCCTCAGGTCCTCTGGTGCACTCTCAGGTCCCCCACTCCGGCCCAGTGCCACACAGCTTCAGGTCCCTGCTGATCACTCATTAGGGCTCATTATGGGAACCCTACCTCCACTGTGGGAACAGCCATCTTGTGTTATGGAAACCTCTGCTGTGGGCACAGCCATCTTTGTGAGGGTCAATTTGCATATTACCTCTTTATTATATAGGATGTGCTAATTTATCTTATTGAAGACTTTTGTCCTTCCTGAGTCTGAGATTTTCTGACTGTTATCCAAAAAATTCTTAATCATTGTTTCTTCATTATTTGTCTTTTTCCCCCCCTCTATGTTCTCTTAGATCTTCAAACGTCTGTTTGTTGAGTCTTTTCTTTCTATCATTCATGTCTCAACCTCTTGTTTTTTATAATCTCATCTATATATATTGCATTTGGTTAATTGCTTTAGAAACATTTTTCTGTTTACTAAAAATTCAACTGTGTCAAATATTCTCTATAACACATCCTTTTACAGTTCACATTATAATTGCTTATTTCTCATTTCAAAATACTCTAATTTTTAAGATGATTTGGTTTTTATAGTGCCTTATCCTTTTATTAAAACTTATATTTCTTTTTAAATCTTTCATAATTAAAAAAATCTTACTATATGATCATCAGATTACTTGAGCATTTGCAGTTCTTGACCTCTGACCCCAGTGGGTATATGTGTATGCTTGACGTTGCTCCTTGCTCAGGATGTGTAGTTTTCTCTTTTGTTTCTGCCTCTGTTTTGAAACTTTCTTACAGGCTGCATAGTGACAGTATCCATCTGGAATTTTGCACTTGTGATTTCTTCTCTAAACACCCCAAATTACCACTAGGCTTGTTCTTTTTTAAATGATTCTTTTAAAGTTTTGGGTTTCTGGGTTATATGAATCCTCTTCTGAAGGCAAATCTCTCTAGAAAAATATTTGAGTAATTTTCTGTTAAAGACTTGGCATGCATCATTTAATTCTTATATAATCTCAACAAACCTGTGAGGTAGATAATATTATTATTATTTGCACACAGAGATGGGGAAATTAAGAATTGAAATATTAATAAAAATACCTGAAGCTGCACATCTATCTAATAAATGGCATATGTGGAACTCAAATCAAGACTAGATTCATGTTAAACCAGCATTCTTATTAACTACTGCACTTTCTTTGTAGCTAGTCAGACAAACAGTTTAAGCACCTTGAGCAACCACTCATCAGCTATCTGCCTATCATAGATTATAAATAAGCAGTTGAGGAATACGCTGAGGACTGCAACAGTATTCCTTAAATTTTTCTACATATTGATTTAGCCAGAAGCTTTAAGAGATGGATATTTCCAAACTATTAAAGTATAATGGCAAACCAGTCTTCCCACATCATCACATGTTCACCAACCTGGAAGTTCTCTGAAGCCACTCATTTTGGATTTTTATGGAGGCTTCATTTAGTAGATATGATTATTAAATCATTGGCTATTGGCAATTAATTCAGCCTTCCTCATCCTCTTCCTATGGAAATCCTTATCACGTCCTGCGTGTCCAGAGTTCCCATGTCAGGGTTCAGTGTCTGGAGAAGGCCACACACAAATGAAGAAAGACTCAAAAAGCATCCATTTTTGGGGAATAATAGGGGCCAGGTGGGAGTCCACCTCTAGGGGGAGGATGCCACCAGCTCTGGCTTTCCTATTCCCTTTTATTAGGGCTAAGTGATACATCCATGTCCTTTAGGTCACGAAATTCCGACAATGAAATCAACCAGCAAGAATTAACATAAGACAAAAGGTGTGGAAGCTTTTACAATTACCAATGTGTCACCTAAACAATATGTGAATAGTTCATACTTAACATAAGACTAAAGGAGGGGCAACTAAAGTCTCACCTAAACAATGAGTAAACAATTCATACTTAACATAAGACTAAAGGAGGGGCAACTAAAGTCTCACCTAAACAATGAGTAAACAATTCATACTTAACATAAGACTAGAGGTGGGGAACTAAAGTCTCACCTAAACAATGGGTAAACAGTTCATACTTAACATAAGACTAAAGGAGGGGCAACTAAAGTCTCACCTAAACAATGAGTAAATGAATCCATTAAGCTTTGACCAGGTTTCCTGTTTGTTCTATATACATCTCTATTGGTGAGGCAATGCCTGGCTTCCCGCATCTTCCTTTTTGGGTGGTCCAGAGGTAGGAGTGAAAGTTTCAACCTTCCAGTGCCTGGTCAGTTCTCCTGCCAACCAGCCACCAGCATTAAGTTAAGCCCCAAATCAACTCATTAACATAATAAAAGACACATTTGTAGCTCTTACTACAGGAAATTCCAAGACCAAATAGATATGAGAAATATATTTTAGTCATTTAAATTACCAAGAATATATTTATTATAAATAACAATATTTTAGTCAAGTTGTTATCATAATTAGCTAGTTAATATTAATAAAGGAAGAGAGCAAAGAGGAGGCCAGACAGTGTAAGCAAGATCATCTAGGCAGTTTCACCAGGAAGCTAGAGCTTCACGCTCTTCAGGGAAGTACTGATCCATTCCCTGCAGAGCACTGAGGGAAGGGATCCAACAAAGGAGAAGATAGATGCATGTACAGCAATGTTGGGGTGACATAGGGAAAGTGCTTGCTGGTCAGTTGAGCCTGGGAACAATGGATGGGCTAGGAGGTGGACCCCATCAGAAATGTGTGAAATATCAGAAGGTTAAAATCCCCAAAGAGTTCCCTTACTTGTTTACTCTTATTCTCTCTTGCTTTGTGACCCACACTTGCCCATGCACCCACCTATACCCCCCCCCCCCGCTCCTGAGGGGTGATCGGGGCCAGCAGCCACCTATCGAACCCTCTGCCAGCACTGGTCTCATTCACACCCATAGCTGCTGCTGGAGCCACCATTCCTACCCGCAGCCAGCGCACAGTGCAGGTCCTGATAGCTCAGCACCATCAGCAGATGTGAGCGGTGGCTGCCAGCCCTGATTGCCCCTGAACACTTCTCTACGTCCCCCTGCTCCTGAGGAGAAATCAGGCAACAGTTGCGGCTCACACCCGCTGATGGCACAGGCTCTGCTTGCACCCGCTGCTGGTGCCAGCCCCAATTGCTCCACGCCATCAGCAGGTGTGAGTAGGGCTGGTGCCATTAGCGCATGGGAGTGGTGGCAGCAGAAATGGGGCTTTTGGCAGACAGGGGGCCATGGCGGGAGGGTCTAGGGTGGGGAATAGAATACGGGCTGAGATCCACCCTTGTACCCACCATAACCTTGAGACCCACAGTTCCTTTCAAGATGCATGAATTCATTCACTGGGCCCCTAGTTCATTTATAAAAAGTCATTTAGAACAGAGTCTAGAGAGGTAAGAATTTTTTTCTTAAATTTGAGACAACTTTATTAATGATAAATTTGATCAAAGTATGTGATTTATTTCAAGTAAAGGAATTCTAGGAAACCCACTTTCTTCTGGGGCACTTTCTCTTTTTAAAATCTATTGTCCACGTCTTATTTTTCTGAATGTGATATGAAGACCACTGAAATTAACTCTTACTTTAGTTGTAAATACAGTGGTAAAATGTACAGTGATCTAATAAAATATTTTCTGAAACCTACCAATGAAATGATACATTTACTAGGTATTATTTACATTGTTAAACTCTAACAGTTCTTCAGCATTTGAATAACTAAATAATGATACGGTTTGCCATATGTTTCCATTTAATGAAGCCTTGTATTGATACTTAAATGCTTCATTAAGTCACAAGCTGCCAAAATAAGTAGTTTTTCTCTTGTCATAAATGTGACATGGTTTAACTAAAAAGTCTTGTCATTTTAAAAAATTAAGAATGCTTTTATCTGCATATGTTATAAGCAGCATCTCTCTCAATATTTCAGGTTTAGATACAAAACATTCTTAGGAGGCTGACATTGTAGTTTGAGAATTTTTGTGCACAATTTTCTTGTCAGTAAAAGGTTGTATGAGTTGTTATAACTATAATTTCATCATAACTAAACAAAGTTTATATGCAATTTTCAAAAGCGTATTGAAAAGACACCTTTTTCATTAATAATAATGTTTTAAAAAGTCCTAGCCTGAGCTATAAACACCAAATAAAAAACTGTAATCCACCAAAATCATATTTTTTTCAAGGCAGCAAGTTATCTTGAAAATAACAAGTTTGGAAAATGACAAGTTCAGGTATTCTGAAAAACACATGCAGCTTGGAACTGTAGTATTAGCTTTTGCCTTTCTACCTTTTCAACGAACTATGTAACACTGACCTGATGGCACAATCATAAATAATTGGTACTAAGTCTAACTGATGTTTATTTTGAGCAAAAAATAAATTTTTTAGATCTTGATGTATTGTTTTCTAGGAAATTAGGTAGGATGGGAGAAAGTACAAGCATGAATAAATAATTATTTCAATGTTGATTCATTATATATGATTTTTAAAAAATTCTTATTCAATGATATTTTTTCTATTTTTTTGAAAGAATGGAGATGAGGGAGGGGAAGAGAGAGAGAGAGAGAGAGAGAGAGAGAGAGAGAGAGAGAGGGCGCAAAACCAGCTAGGACTAAATATGATTATTCTTAAAGAAAATTAAAGGAAACTAATTATATATAAAAGTTGACAATACAACTTGTTTTGCAAACTTTGTTTTGCAAAGCAATAAAATACTGATTTTAATACTTGAATGTTAATACATTTATACTATAACAAATGCATTTGAATATGTATAAAATCTTAAAGTTTAAAAAAATACAGAATTTGTAAAAATTATTCTGAAGCTTGATTGTTTTCTGGTCAAGTGTAATTCATGTAGTTTATTATAATTTAGATAAAAAACCAAAATATTTTAAAAATTTAGAACCAAATATTTGTTTAACCTATAGGATTGCATTCACCTTTTTTCTCTTGTTCATTTCTTTATTACAATAATTTATCTCAGTTCTGCTTATATGATAATAAGTGAATCATATGATTATATGAAAACATATTATTGCTCCTTGACTTACGACAGGGTTACATCCCAATAAACCCATTATAATTTAAAAATATCAAGTAAAAATGCATTTAATACACCAAATAGCATAGCTACTCTAGTCTAACTTAAATGTGCTGAGACATATACATTAGCCCAGAGCTGGGCAAAATCATCTGACATAAAGCTTATCCTATGTAATAAAAGGCTAATATGTAAATAGACCAATAGTGGAACAACCAGTAGCTATGATGCACACTGATCATGGGGGACAGACAGCTCAATGCAGGAGCTGTCCGCTGGTGGTCAGTGCTTTCCCATAGAGGGCGCACCACTCAGCCAGAAGCCTTGAGCTGGGCTCACGACTGGCAAATGCAGCAGCAGTGGCAAGAGCCTCTCCTGCCTTCGTAGCAGAGCTAAGGATGTCTGACTGCTGGCTTAGGTCGCTCCTCTGAGGACTTCTCCTGTGGGCTCCTTGACTGCGAGAGGGCATAGGCTGGGCTGAGGGACCTCAGCCGTATGCACGTTGGGGGCAACCAGGCTGGCAGGGGAGTGCTGTTGGAGTGTGATCAGGCAGGCAAGCAGAGGTGGTTAGGGGCAATCAGGCAGGCAGGGGAGCAGTTAGGGGTATTAGACAGGCAGGCAGGTGAGTGGTTAGGAGCCAATGGTCCTGGATTGCAAGAGGGATGTCTGAGTGCTGGTTTAGGTCCAATCCCACAGGCAGTCAGACAGCCCCTCGAGGGTTCCTGGATTGGAGAGTGTGCAGGCTGGGCTGAAGGACCCCCCTCACTTCCTGGTGCACAAATTTTGTGCACTGGGCCTCTAGTTTTAAATAAAGTGTTGAAATCTCCTATAAGTTATTACAAGTGAAAAACAGAATGGTTGCATGGGTATTGCTTTCCACTATCATAATTTGAAAAATTGTCAACTTGAAACATTTGATTGCCTGTGTAACTATATTTTTATAGCTATATGTATAGAATAAAAACTTAAATTCCTATGATATAAATGTGTATCAGATGAGAAAATCTAGTATTATTTGTGGCTAAATGATGTTCTGCCTAAATGTATTCAAAATGGAACAGCATATCAAGCAAACAATATAACCATTAACAATACAACAATGTTAAACAAAACATACTTGCAGTTTAAATTTGGGCCACTAGTTTTTAACCCCTGCCACAGAAATTTCTAATTAACTAACACTAGAAATCAATAATCACTCTAATTTCATGTCCATTGCTCTTTTCAATTTATTATTCATGCTATATAAAGTAATTGTTTTTTTCCTATTTTTTATTTTCTTGTTAGTTTCCTCTCTTCCCATACTTGAGCATCAAAAAGACCAATGAATTATAAAAATAAATGGCAATTTTTGGAAAGTTTGTTTTATGTCTGTGAAATATGCCACTGGTATTTTAATGGGAAATGCATTGAATCTATAGATTGCTTTGGATAGTATGGACATTTTGATGACGCTGATTCTATCAATCCATGAACACAGTATATTCTTCCACTTGTTTATATCTTCCTCTATCTCTTTTTTCAGTGTCCTGTAGTATTCAGTGTATAGGTCTTTTACTTCCTTAGTTAAGTTTATTCCTAGGTATCTTATTTTTTTTGTTCAATTGTAAATGGGATTGCTTTTTTAGTCTCTCATTCTATAAGTTCATTATTGGTATATAAAAATGTCATAGATTTCTTGGCATTAATTTTGTATCCTATACCTTGCTGAATTCATTTATTAAGTCTAATTTTTTTATGGAGTCTTTAGGGTTTTCTATGTACAGTATCATATCATATGCGAATAGGGACAGTTTCACTTCTTTTCCAATTTGGATGCCTTTTATTTTTTCTTGTTGTCTGATCATAATGGCTAGTACTTCCAGTACTTTGTCAAACAGGACAGGTGAGAGTGGGCATTCCTGCCTTGATTCTGTTCTTAGGAGAAATGATTTTAGTTTTTGTCCATTGAGTATGATGTTGAGTGTGGGTTTGTCATATACAGATTTTATTATGTTGAGGTATGATCCTTCTATTCCCACCTTGCTGAGAGTTTTCATCAAGAAAGAGTATTGGATTTTATCAAATGCTTTGTCTGCATCAATTGATATGACTGTGTAATTTTTATCTCTCAATTTGTTTATGTGATGTATCACATTTATTGATTTGTGGATATTGTACCATCCTTGCATCCCTGGGATAAATACTACTTGGTCATGGTGTATGATCTTTCTAGAGGATTTATCTAGTGATGTCAGTGGTATATTAAAGTCCCCTACTATGACTGTATTTTTGTTGGTCTCTCCCTTGAAATCTTCCAAGAGTTTTTTTTTTAATGTATTTGAGTGCTCCTGCATTGGGTTCATATATGTTTATTAGAGTTATGTCCTTTTGTTGTATCAATCCCTTTAGTATTATGATATGGCCTTCTTTATCTCGTTATGGCCTTCACTTTGAGGTCTATTTTAGCAGATATAAGTATTGGTAACCCAGCTTTATTTTTTCAATTCCATTTGCCTGAAAGATATTTTTCCATCCCTTTACTTTCAGTCTGTGTGAGTCCCTTGTTCTGAGGTGAATCTCTTATAGACAGCATTTACACTGAATGGCAAGATTATTATGATCTCTGAATGCATAATAACTTGGCTGCTCAGTATATAGATAAATAGATAGATAGATAGATAGATAGATAGATAGATAGATAGATAGATAGATAGAGTTGAGGCCCAGTGCATGAATTTGTGCATGGTTGGGGTCCAGCCAGTCTGGCCAGGGGAAGGGGACATGGGCAGTTGGCTGGCCTGCTTGCTGGTCGAACTCCTGGTCGAGGGGACAATTTGCCTTTTATTATATAAGATATACACTGAGTGGCCAGATAATTATGCATTCAGAGATCATAATAATCTGGCCACTCAATGTATATGGCTCATGCTTTTTTTTATCCATTCAGCCACTTGATGTCTTTTGATTGAAGCATTTAGTCCATTTATGTTTAAAGTTATTATTGAAAGATACTTTTTGTAACCATTTTTTTGTGTGCCTTTGTTCTTTCTTAACCTTTCCTTTCTTCTTTTTACACCAGTCCCTTCAGCATTTCTAGCATTGCTGGCTTGGAAGTGATGAACTCCCTTAGCCTTTTTTTGTCAATGAAGCTCCTTATTTCCCCGTCAATTTTGAATGATAACCTTGTTGCTTAGACTATTCTTGCATCACTTTGTAAATTTCCTTCCATTATTTTCTGGCCTGATGTATTTCTGTTTAGAAATAATTTGATATCCTAATGGGAGAGCCCTTATATATAACTTTCTGTCTCTCTCTTGTAGCCTTTAAGAGTCTCTCTTTCTCCTGAACATTCGCTGTTGTAATTATGCTGTCTTGTGTGCGTCTTTTCAGGTTCATCTTGTTTGGGACTCTGTGTTTGTGTGATTTTTTTCTTTGCAACATCAGGGAACTTTTTCTGACATTATTTCTTCAAATAGGTTTTCTAACCCTTGTTCCTCTTCCTGTTGTTCTGGCCCCCCTATTATCCGTATGTTACTTTGTTTCATGAAGATCCCAAATACCTGCAGCAATCCTGAGAAAGAAGAACAAAGTAGGTGGGATCTCAATATCAGATATCAAGCTGTATTACAAAGCCACTGTTCTTAAAACAGCCTGGTACTAGCACAAAAACAGACATATAGACCAAAAGAACAGAATAGAGAACCCAGAAATCAACCCAAACCATTATACTCAATTAGTATTTGCAAAGGAGGCAATAACCTACAATGGAGTCAAGACAGTCTCTTCAATAAATGGTGCTGGGAAAATTGGACAGATACATGCAAAAAAAATGAAACTAGACCACCAACTTACACCATAAACAAAAAAAACTCAAAATGAATAAAGGACTTAAACGTACAATGAGAAAACATAAAAATACTAGAGGAATCCACAGGCAGCAAAATCTCAAGACATATGCTGAAGCAATTTCTTTACTGATACTGCTCTTAAGGAAATGAAAACTAAAGAAAAAATAAACAAATGGGACTACATCAAAATAAAAAGCTTTTTTTCACAGCAAAAGAAACCATCAATAAAACAACAAGAAAGCTAGTTTCATGGGAGAACATATTTGCCAATATTATCACTGATAAGGGTTTAATCTCCAACATTTACAAGGAACTCATACAACTTAACAAAAAGAAAATAACCAACCCAATCAAAAATGGGCAACAGACCTAAATAGATACTTTTGAAAAGAAGACAGAAGGAAGGCTAATAGGAATATGAAAACATGCTCAAAGTCACTAATCATTGGAGAGATGCAAATCAAACTGACAATGTGATTCCATTTCACACCTGTCAGAATGGCTATCACAAACAAATCAACAAATGACAAGTGTTGGCGAGGATGCAGAGAAAAAGGAACCCTCGTGCACTGCTGGTGGGAATGCAGACTAGTACAGCCACTGTGGAGAACAGTATGGAGTTTCCTCAAAAAACTAAAAATGGAACTGCCATTTGACCTAATGATTCCACTTCTAGAAATATATCCCAAGAAACTAAAAGCAAGAATCAGAAATGATATATGCACCCCTATGTTCATAGCAGCACAATTCACCATGGCTAATATTTGGAAACAGCCTAAGTGCCCATCAGCAGATGAGTGGATTAAAAAACTGTGTTACATCTACACACTGGAATACTATGCTGCAGTGAAAAATAAGTTCTTACCATTTGCAACAGCAAGGATGGAACTGGAGAGCATTATGCTAAGTGAAATAAGCCAGTAAGAGAAAGATAAATCTCACATGATCTCATTCATTTATGGAATACTAGAGGCACAGTGCACAAAATTTATGCACGGGGGTGAGGGATGTCCCTTAGCCCAGCCTGCACCCTCTCCAATCTGGGAACCCTCGAGGGATGTCCAACTGCCCATTTAGGCCTGATCCTGGATTGGGCCTAAACGAGCAGTCGGACATCCTTCTCACAATCGAGGACTGTTGGCTCCAAACTGCTCACCTGCCTGCCTCCCTGATTGCCCCTAACTGCTTCTGCCTGCCAGCCTGATCACCCGCTAACCACTACCCTGCCAGCCTAATTGATGTCTAACTGCTCTCCTGCCAGCCTGTGTGTTCCCAACCCCTAAATGCCCTCCCTTGCAGGGCCTAGAACCTCCCAATGGCCTTCCCCTGTTGGCTTTCTTGTGGTGGCCATCTTGTGTCCACATGGGAGCAGCCCTCTTGTGTGTTGGAGTGATGGTCAATCTGCAAATTACTCTTTTATTAGATAGGGTAATGAACAACAGAAACTGATGATCAAAAACAGATGCAGAGACAGACCATCAAACCTCAGAAGGAAGGTACGGGAGGGTGGGGGTAAGAAGAGATCAACCAAAGGACTTGTATGCATGTATATAAGCCTAACAAATAGACACAGACAACCGGGGGGTGAGGACATGAGTGGAGTGTATCGGGGGGTAAGAGGGGAATAAGAACACATATTTACCATCTTAATCAATAAAGAAATTTTTTAAAAATTAAAAAATAGCAAACAATGGATGGGAAAAGGCAACATATTTTGAATAGACACTAATACATTCTCAGTAAAAGTCATCAAGTATTCTTATAAAATGATCCCAGAATTGTTTCTCACATCCTTAATAATTGTATTTTACAATGTATTGTGGCTTTGTTGCTGTTGTTGTTACATACGTAGAAATTTAAAAGTTTGCTAGCAAAGCCACTTAAGATAATGAATTTTGAATCTAGTCGTCCATTAGAATCTTCTGGATCTGTTTAAAACTACAACCCCACTTTTGTTGATTCCAGTTCAGTAGGTAAGTATTTGACCAGAGGATGACTAAAGTTGACAAAAATAGGCCTAGTTCTTTAGACTGACACTGACCCCAGAATGAAAATGCATTAGTTTTCAATAAGAAATGACACCTATCACAAAGTCTTAACTCTTAAAATCAATAGAGTTAGCATCTTCTCTTCTTATTTGAGCCAACTACCTCTTTTTAATCAATTAAATTGATTTTATTATAATGAGCCAAATTATAATAAAATCAATTTAAAGGGTCTTACCCAAAGTTATCCCTGAGGATAGCCACAGGAACTTTTTAACATAGCCACTGTCTGAGAATAAATCTTTCTATCAAGTTTCCTTCTCATTTGAACAGTGTAGATTGTGTAACAACAAAGCTCTTTTCCTACTCTCCTTTGTCTGTGTACTCTTCTGTTAACCTTCTGTAGATATTTTCATCTCCATCTTTTTAGATGTATTATTTCAATATTCTTGTTTGGACACAACCTTATTACTGATGGCTTACCTGTTAAGAATGCTTACAATTTGCCCTGGCCAGTGTAGTTCAATTGTTTGGAGCATTGTCCTGTGCCAAAATGTTGTAGTTTGGATTTCTGGTCAGGGAGCATGCCTCGATTGCAGTTTCATCCCATTACACCATCCCCAGGGAGGCAGCTGTTGATGTTTCTCTATCTCCCCTCCTCTCTCACTAAAAATCGATAAACCACATCCATAGGTGAGGATTTCAAAAAATGTTTACAATTTCATGACTGCTTCTTAGTATTGTCATTCCAAGTTCCTGGATGAGAAAACCAAGAAATAGGGAGGTAAATAAATTGCTCATTGTCCCATAGTAAGTGATAGAGCTCAGGATTCAAGCATAGGCTTTTTTGAATTTAATTAAGCCTTTGTAGTATAGCTTGGTGCAAGTTCTTATATTGCCAAGTCTAGAACTACCCCAGTTCACTTAATTTTGCATTATACCCTTTTAACTTAGTGCTTTGGGGCTGGCCATATTTCATGTAGGTGCTGTTTTTATAGTTCAAATTGCACTTTTTATCATTACAAAATTTGGGGGAAATTCTTCAGTATAATTCTCAAGCACTAACAATGAGCTTTTCCAAGATTATTAAATGCTTACAAAATATTTATTTAATAATGCTTTAGAATGGATGAAGACATAGTTAAAGAATCTCAGTAATTGGGCAAAGTGAAAAGAATGTGATTAAGTTGCTTCAAATTTACTTTTATTAATTTCTCTTTTGTGCTGCTGAGTTTAGACATGAGGAATTAAAAAAAAGAAATCAGAGATGGATAATTAACTATTCTCTATTTTCTTGATTCTGGGGTTTAAAAATATGTTCTCAGCAACACAAATATTAATTAGATGCTAATTAATAATTTCACCTATGAAACATTTACAAAACAAATATGCAAATCTTCATAAACCAACTTGTACTCTAGTGATGATTAAGCTATCATTATATTCAGGAGCAAGTCTGATGAATGCATAACATTTTAAGAGTATGTCCTACTGTTAAATCTCAAACATTTTTTTCTGATTTCTATATAAAAATTCATTCTCATAAGATTGAGAATATATTTCTAAGATTCCCTTTTAAACTACCTTGAACTTTAATATTTTATTTAATTTTTAAAATTATAATTATCAGTTTGATCTAGATCAGTGGTTCTTAACATTTTTGGTTCATGAACTGTTTTGAGAGTATAATGAAAATTGTAAATGAATTGTTCATGTAGATAGAATGTCTTACACAATATAGTTAGTTCAGAAGCTTCTCTAAACTTATACATGGATTTTGTGTGGACTGACTCTGATATAGGTGGGAATTAAGAGAGGCAGTTTTTTCCAATAGTTTTAATTTTATCACTAATGAAATATGTGATCATCAATATCTTATTTTATCTCCTAGATATAAGATTTTTGATACTTAAACTGTGAGAGTTTATTGTTAAGGTACTTTCTGGCTCTGAGAAAAAATGAATACTAAATTTAACTCTTAGATGTGTTGATGTAGTAATTGCTCTTTAATAAAATAAATTCATCAACTTAGATTCCAGATGAATACTGCCTTACCTTGGGAGGCCATCTGATAACAATGGGGATAAAGCAACATCTCTCCACACAGGAACATTACTCAAATATTTCAGAAATTACCTTTTGTAATTGCCAGTCACAGAAGTTTTTTAAGACCTAGTATTGCAAAACACCTTGCAGAGCAATTGCTGAGCAGCTGCTGGGATTCTTTGAGTCACCACTAAACATCAAGAAGCTCCATAAAACGGATGTTGGCAAGATTATCAACATTTTCTCAATAACAAAGATGGTTTGAGAGACAGGATATGAACCACGAGTTTAATATAAATCACAGTAAAATCTGGATTGTATTATTAAACAGAGAGTTTCCAAAAATCATGTTTTAATATTCAGAGAAAGTTAAATTATGTCAAACAAGTTACATTTCCTTTTCTGATACAGTTATTAGGTTAATTGATCCAGGTTGCATTTCAGCAAGATATTAAACAATCTCTCTTGTATGAGTCTTGATAAAGGGATAGAGAAATTTGGGTAAAATGATAATGAAGTGAGTGGAACTAGCAACAAGTATCTCCTTATAGCATGTTATTAAAGGAGTTTTTAGGGCTGAAATAGGCAAGTTTAAAAAATTTTAGGAATTAAGGGGTCCATGGAAAAAACACAGGGCCAGGGAGCTACAAATAATTGATTTACATAAGATAAGGAGTTGGGAATAGCAGAAGGTATATTTCCATAAGATAAGGGAGCTGAGAGCAGCAAAAAGGTATACATTTACAGAATAAAAGGAACAATCCCCTCATTCAGAGAGGGAAGAAGAAAGCCCAGAGGGAATAGGGAAATAATAAAGGAGAAGAAGGAGGGGACCTTATGTACTTTGGGTGAGGTTTGAGCTCAGGAGTTGCTATAGCAACCAATCTAAGGGGGCATAGTAACCAATCAGAAGGGATATCAAGGCACAAAGATCTGCAGCCTTTATAAACCTAAGGAAAGGGGACTCAAGGGGACTTTTCTTCCCTCCCCACATGGGAGTCAGTGCTATGGGACTCTTCCCCCCCCCATGTGGGAACCTGTGCTTGTTTCACAACAAATTTCCACCTTTTACTACACCATCTTTTGTCCGTGGTTTCATTATTTGACTCCACAGGACAAGAATCCAGGAACCATTCTGCCCATAGGAACTCCTTGTGTTCCAATCCAATTTTCCCATGTCATTATTGGGCTTTGTATTTGGGTCTTCCTTTGACATGATATATTGAAGAGTTGAATAATCTATAATAATAAAAGGGTAATATGCTAATTAGACCGGACATCTTCCAGGCATCATTCCGGATGTCTTTCCTGATGAAGCTGGGCCAGGAGGGAAGCAAGCTGGGTCCTGGGTGCCTGGGGATGGCCGGAGGGAAGCCATCCAGGATCTTGAGTGCCTGTCAGCAGCTTGAGGAGGGAAGCAGCTCAGGTCCCTGGTGATTGCCAGGGACCGGAGGAGGGAACCTGGTCCCAGCAGCCAGGGGAAGGAAAGCCTTCAGGCCTCTTGTTATATACATAACAATTAACTTTGCAGAAAAGAAAATCTAACAAATGGTAGTACTAATTATCATTAATAAAAGAAATACATTTTTAACATAGAATATGTATTATCCAACTCTTCTATATATCATGGCGAAGGGAAGTCTAAATATAGAGCCCAATACCATGAGCTTTCATCCATAAGGAGGCCAAGTCAATGACAGGTTTCAAGGTTTGTAAGGAAAGAATGATAGACTTGTTTGAAGGCAACGTTGCAATTTGCAGGTTATGAAGTGCAATGCTTTGTGATCTGGCACAGAGAGAACCACAGGGCCTTCAAGCATGCGAGTAAGCACATATTGCCACTATTCTACAGGAGCAGTAAGAGGTCATGGATGACACCGCTCTAGGCTTTTCAAACCAATAGAGTTAGCATCTTCTGGAAGGCCTACAACAAAAACCTTGCTTGGCTTGTGGTGATGTCATTAAGGAGTGTATGAATGACATCTGGAAGAAGACATTCAAAAGGTTTGTTGTGACTTCAAGGGAGTTGCCAAGCTAAGGAGGCTGCAAAAATTAACAAGGCTGTATAGTTGAGATGAAAAACAACTTTAACCTGGTATGTGTGAGGATTAGCCCGAGGAATTCCTGGATGTGATTCCTGAGGAATAACTAATGAGGCATTGTTGGAACTGGAACAAGAACTCATAGCTGGAGAAGAAACAAGAGAAAAAGAAACTGCAGGAGGAATAAAAAAGAAAATCCTTCAAGAAAATTTACAATGAAGGGGATAGCAGAAGCTTTTGCAGACCTCACCAAGCTCCATAAAACATTTGAAAATATTGACTTCAACACCGGAAGGTTTTCACTAATCAGGTGGAATTTTCATGGTATGTTATCTGCTTACCATACAAGCAACTCTCTGATTAAAACAAAAGAAATAAACCAAGAAATCCATGATGGACATATTTTGGAAAAGAGTGGTACCTCCTCTAGTAAGGCCTCAAATAGGTCCTTTAGGAGATATTTCAGAAGCCATTGCCATCATTGGAAATGATGGCCCCATGGAGGTTATTGCTCCTGAAGACCTTCCAGTGGGACAAAATGTGGAGGTGGATAACAGTGATCTGACTCTGTCTAGGCTAAAGTGTGCTTTTATGTCTTAGTCTTTAAAAAAAGATTAAGAATTAAAAAAATAATAGAAAATATTCTAAAGAATAAGGATATAAAGAATATATTTTTGTATAGCTGTACAATGTAGTTGTGTTTTAAGCTAAGAGTTACTACAAAAGAGTCAAAAAGTTAACAAAGTAAAATGTTTATGAAGTAAATGTTATAATAAAGTAAGGTTTACTTATTAAAGAAAAAAATTTAAATAAGTTCAGTGTAACCTAAGTGTACAGTAATGTCCTAGGCCTTCACTTCTACTCACCTTCACTCTATCACCAATTCACCCAGAGCAACTTCTAGTCCCACAAGCTCCTTCCATGGTAAGTGATGTATTTAGGTGTGCCATTTTTTATCATTTATGCCATAATTTGACTGTACCTTTTCTGTTTATATATGTTTAGATACACAGATACCATTGTGTTACAATTGCCTACAGTATTCAGTTCAGGTTTCTAACTTAAGAGCAATAGGTTATCTATACTAATAAAAGAGTAAGATACAAATTGACCATACCTTTGCGATGTCCACCAGCCAATCAGGAGTGAGTATGCAAAGTAACCCAGCAAAAATGGGGGGTTAATTTGCATATGCAAGTGCTGAGTGGCTGGGGGCAGGGTGAGACACTTGTGTCCTCGCCATGACAATAATGCAGGCGTTCCACATTGTCCCCCGCTTCTTTCGGCCTCTGGGCAGCATGGGAAGGTAGAAAGGTGGCTCCAGCCTGAGGGAAGGCAGTGCCAGCAACCTAGGGGAAGAAAGGCCCATTCTCGCACTAATCTTTATGCATCAGGCCTCTAGTATAATATATCTTAGGTGTGTAGTAGGCTATACCATCTAGTTCTGTGTAAGTGCACTCTGATGTTCTTACAGTGGTGAAATCACCTGTGGACACATTTCTCAATACTTATCCCCGTCATTAAGCTATGCATAACTATTGATGCTTTTCCCTAATTTAACTGTCTTGCTATAACCCACATTATGAGGAAACATCTAATTAATGGGGATTTATTATTATCTCCATTTTGCAAGTAAGAAAAGCAAGACTCAAACAGATAAAACAAATGGTTACAGTTTAATTTTTTTGCTCATTTGAAATATCACTATAGAGAATTTTGGAAATAGAGGTATCTTGTGTGGAAATAGGAGAGAAAAAATTATGAGCTTTAGACATGCTGTTAAGATATCCAAGTATTTCTAACTATGTCTTATGTGGCATGTGTTGGTTGATATACAAGATTGTGGTGGCTATTGTTTTTGTCCAGTCAGACCTCTTCTTCATCCTCTGGCAGTAGATCTTACTTCTCTGCTTATTGGATAAGAATACAAGGAATTGAAATAATCAAAATGTCACATTCTCACCTTTCAAAACAGGTTAAAAAATGCACACTGATCCAGGCAGAGCCCGTGTCCTTCCCTGCTAACTTTTCTGCTCTAGCAAATAGGAAAGGGTATGCTTTCCCTCCTTTACCTTTGAAGCAACAAAGACACCATCACACTGCCTGTATCCATGTCTCTACTGCATGAAAGCAGTCAGAGAATAAACATGACTAGCATAGAGGTCCCACTGTAAATTCCAGAAGCCGCGAATTGACCTGGTTCTGCAAGCTGTCCCTTTGAGTATTGGGTGTGCTTCAGTTCCTTCCCAATACATCTCCTTTGCTGTTTAATGCAATTTGTGCTTTGCTTCTGTCACAAAAGTATCCTAATAAACACTAAACTGTAGGGTTCCTTCCATTCTTCCAAAGCAAGGTTGGCTAGATAATTTCCAAGAGCATACTGGCTACTTGCCACTAGCTGACTTTGCTTTATGTGATTAAATGTTTCCAAAATTCAGATCTACAGTGTGAAAATAGCCACCTATCCCAGGAAAGAGAAAATCCTTATTTTAAAAATGCAATACTGATTGCTAGGTCAGCGTAGCTCAGTGCTTGAGGGCTGACCCATGAACCAAGAGGTCACTAGTTGGATTCCCAGTCGGGGCACATGCAGGGGTTGTGGGCTTGATCCCCCTTAGGGGGCATGCAGGAGGCAACTGATCAGTGTTTCTCATTGATGATGTTTCTATCTCTCTATCTCTCTCCCTTTCTCTCTCTCAAAAAATCAGTAAAAACATATTTAAAAAAATACAATACTGACAATGTAACTAGAATCACTGTAATTTCCTAGTTGACTACATTGAAAGGGGTAGTATTCATTTTATATTCTGGTAGATTTATTATCTTGTTGATTAAATTCAATTTAAAATTGAAGAAAAAACAATGGAATAACATTAGTTGCATTTTATATTTTATTTTATTTCATCCTTATCTCTATCTGTATGCATGTGTGTGCATACATAAATGTGTATAATTTTTACATTTTTCTTATTTTAGGTTCCCACTCTTTTATTTCAAGTTTGTAAATATTTAAATTTCAAGCACCTTTCTAGAAATCACTTGACTAAAATTAACTAGACCTGTTTAAGTATTTTCACTTCTTACAAAGTCAATTATCTCTAGATTAAAAATACTTTTCTGATTTCTTCTCTTTATTTACTTAAAAACTTTTTATTTCATTGCATATATTGAACTTAGAAAAATAATTTATTTTAATTGTTATATAAGTTTAACATTGTTAGCTTTATCACTCATACTTTGATAAAAGTGCTCTTTTAGTTTTAACACATCTAAAATTTCCCTGAGTAGCTGTAACTTCATTACAGGTACCCTCTATCATCAATTCTAATGCATGGCCACTCTGTCTAGATACTATTTTCAAGTTGTTCTAATTATCCTTGTTCACACTTTTTTCTTTGCTTTCCAGTCATAATGTTGGTAGAGTACAGTTTGTTTATTGTGCACATCAGAATTCAGGTTGGCATACATGTTGTATCCATATGTTTACTGATCTCCTATTTATTTATTTAAATTAAATATGGCTTTCATTTGAAAAGCTCAAAGCACTATATATAAAATGCATTAAAATTATTGTATGGGATTTGGTTAAAAGGGGTGAATAGTGAAAATCAGTAAATGAACAAGGCACTAATAGTGAAGTGAAAAACAAATAAATAAAAGAGGAATAACAGTATACTTTGAGTCATATTATCTAACCCAAACCTCTGTTTTATGAGATAAAAAATAATTCAGAAGCCCACGACAACCTGTCCAATAAAGTCAAACTTTTAAGCCCAGTATTGTCACTGACATTAACTTCCTTTCCAGTTCAATCTCCCACTGAACCCAATTTTCAGTACGGGTGCCTAAACATGCTGTACAGTTCTTATCTGTTTACCTTTCTAAAAGCCATTCCCTTTTCAAAAAATAATTATACTCTATCAGATTGTCAGAGTTTTACTTCAGAATTACCCACAATTCTATCTTTGTAGTATTTTGATACTTCCTCTATATTGAAGTATGTTTTCTTAAGGATTGAACAACTGAGACTGAAATGGAGAGTAAGCAACAAAAATAAAATTTTCAACATTAATAGCACTTGGTGACTTTCTTACTGAATTAAACATGTTCTGTTTTGTAGTAGATGTTGGAATATAAGCCTTATGTCATAGGATCTATTAGTTATCTATCTTTTCCCAAAGAGATTAAAGGTAACTTACAAAAATAAATGACTTTTATTATATAATTTTTAAATAGGTGTGTGTACTTTAGGCAACAATAATGCTGAAGACCAAAATCTTATTCCTCCTTCCCATTGAAATCATCCACAGAGTATGAACATGGGAGAAAATCTATGACAGGGATTGGAAATTAGAGAAGAAAGTCAGCTATATGACCCAGATAATAAAAAGAAAGTATTTTAGATCTAATACTACTGGGTCTACTTACAATGTGATTACCAAGGATATTTCAAAACTCTCCTTTATAAAAATTGTCCAATTTGTTAGTCAAACAGGGAAGGCTTTCTTGGGAAAAAGAAAATAAAACCTATTGATCAGGAGGAACAAGAATTAGGGACAGTGGTAAGCATAGCTATTTCATCTGGATTCTTTTTTTCTTCTTCAAATGAGCTCTTGGGAAACCAGGACTAAAGCTTATCTGGATTTACATGACAGCTACCTGCATCATAAAGAGAAAAGGATATGCACTAGCATATCCCAGCTTGTTAAAATATATGAAGATAGGGCAATAAATGAAAGTAGAAATGTGGCAAAGACCAATTATTTAGGTTATTTTCTTTTTGCTATTGTATGTTAGGAGCATGCCAAAAGCTTTGTTCAATATTTATACATATTGGTTGCCCAAAGGAGAAAGCACAGAGTAGGGTGAGTAGCAAGAACAAAACCCCCTGAAAAGGTACTCAGTAGGCTTGTTTTGGAGGACAAAATATAAATATGGGTAGAAATATGGGTCTGCATTAGATTTTCATTATCATCACTGAAACAAAACACAAGACACATGACAAAGAGTCCTGCCAGTAATGTCATTTTTACATTGCTTGGTGGTTATAGATTGGCTTCTGGGTAGCTGACTTAGTCATGTCAATTTGTATTATGCATATTCATGGCCCGAGATCAGCTGAAAGTATTTTCATTGACCAAACTGATTATGAGGGAAATAAAGGAGACTGCTCTCACTGTATCTATATGCCAGCTCCACTCACACCTACTGATGGCACGGAGTGATTGGGGCTGGTGCCAGCAGTGGGTGTGAGCAAGGCCAGCACTGTCAGTGGGTACAAATGCCAGCTGCTGCCCCAATCGCCTTTCAGGAGGAGGGGGAGGTGGAGAAGGACATGGAAGGACATAGAAGCAGCAATGGCAGGAGCAGGACTAATGTCAGACAAAGGACCAGGGGCCATGGTGGAAGGGCCTGGGCAGGAGTGCAGAGGTTGGGCTAAGGCCTGCCCCTGTGCCTACTGCAGCCTCACAGTTCCTTACAAGGTGCATGAATTCCTGCACTGAGCCCCTGGTATTTAATAAAGCAGGTTTTCTGAATGTGTATGTTAAAAAATTGACCAAGTAGTTCATTTACCTGTTTTACTTAATGTCGACATGTTTGTGTAATTAAAATTAACTATGTATGAAAAGTAATATTTTACAGAAAACTCTTCTATATGTACTACAGTAATTTTAAATTTATACTGAATATGTCTAGTAAATGCATGCATTCACCAGTCACCAAACGTAAATAAATGCATACAGCTCGGTGTGTCTTAGTTCACGTGGGAACATCAGCAGCACACATCAAAACTGCCACAGAAAGTCCTGCCATTCAACAACAGAATTAATAAGTGTGGGAAGTGATATGATAATGTGCAAATCATTTGCCAAACATTGTTTATGAGTGGTGACTCTTGGATTTAAATAGTAGACTATAATTGTAAATGTGTAATATTTATTTATTTTGATGAAATTACTACATTGTTTTTTCTAACATATGGCCTATTTGCTAAAATTTGTTAAAAATAACAGTGAATTGCCTGGCAAGTGTGACTTAGTGGTTGAGCATGGACCCATAAACCAGGAGGTCATGGTTTGATTTCCAGTCAGAGCACATGCCCAGCATTGTAGGCTCAATCAGTAGGGGGCATGCAGGTGGCAGGCAATTGATGATCTTCTCTCATCATTGATGTCTATATCTGTCTGTACCTCTCAGAGGAATCAATCAATAAAAATATGTTTAAAAATTACAGTGAGTTAAAAACAAAAAATAACCTGTTGATCTATTTATAAGCAAATATTGGTTAAAAGCATCTTAAAATTAACAGAGTGCTAATTTTCACATATAACATACAGATTGAAAAATTTTGTCCATTAAATTGAGGTCCAAAAAGGCAAAAGTTTACTATACCTAAAGAAACTTACTCTTTTGTATTTGTTTATTATTTATTTATTTCGTTTATTCAGATATATATATATTATTGTTCAATATTTCCTATTAGAAATACTATTTTATCTCCCTCTGCCTTTTTTCTTATTGTTGCTCTCAGCAAGTGACTCAGTTATTTCCCCAAAAGGTGAAAGTGTGCTTACCAAGTAGGTATATCTGAATTTAGACATGTAAAGATAACACATGAACACACTCACACGCTTGTGCACACATGTTCACACTCACACCCACAAAACTTGCAGGTTTCTCATTAGGTTTTCTTTACTGAGCTCAAAGTTACCAGTACAATTCTTTATCATAGCTCATGTTTAAGACACTTCTGCTTTTATAGACTTGAAAAATAGTCCGTAAGTGTATTTTTTGTTTGTTTGTTTTAATTCCTAAACCTATTTGGAATCCCACTCTGCTTTGGCAATGTGATTGAAAGAAGATACTTCCTCCCTTCTCTAATAAACTATTGGAATAAAGACTCTTTCTTTTCATCCATTATAAAAATTAAATAAAATTTAAGGTATTTCAACTATTTTTATCACTTAAATAATACTGGGATAAATATATTATGGATAATTACAAAATGTAGTTTTAAGTTTGCAGTTGTAGAACTGTTGGGAGAAATAATATACCTTTTACTTGAAAAAAGCAAAGGAAGAATGATCCTTATTAGGAAATATAGAAACACCAAGAAACCATTATAATAAAAAGAGATAGGATGACTAAATGTATTGGCTATAACAAAAGACAAAGGGTAATAATTAAAATTTAACTCTGGTCTATCTATGTTAATCATACTAAGATTTGGTAATAGCAAGGGAAAAAAGCTAAAGAAAAATAAATTTTATTACTAGGAGAACGATGACCTAATTACAATGTATTCACATTCTGAAATATGAATCATTGAAAATGAACTTGGTTATATTACATATCTTATGCATTTAGACATGGAATCTTCCTCTATATAGTAAATTAAAAAGCCTATCTAATAAAAGAGTAATATGCAAGTTGACTGAACCTCCATTACACCCACAAGCCACATCCACAAGCAACTCCCACAAGCCAATCAGGAGCGAATATGTAAATAAACCCAACCAACATGGCTGTGGCCATGGTGAGCAGAAAGGAGGCTTGTGTTTCCCCAGCAATGGAGGAAGCCAAGCTTCTCACCTGCTCTTGGCAACCCAGGCCTCCACTCAATGCTACAGAAGTTTCAATGATAGAAATTAAATAAAACCCAACAGAAATGCCTGCTGCCACTGAGCTAGCAGAAGGCTTGGCTCCATTCCAACCTACAAAGTTTCAATTGTAAAAATAAATAAATCCCAGATACCAGGGCCTCCACTTGGGTTGCTGGGGGATATGGCCACCCTGCGAACTACCACAGGCTCCTTGACCAGGCTGCCCCATGCCCAAGGGAACCCTCTCTTTGATTTGGGACACTCTTCAAGACAAACCAGCTGGCCCCCACCCATGCACCAGGCCTCTATCTTATCTAATAAAAGAATAATATGCAGATTGACCATCACTCCAACACACAAGATGGCTGCCCCCATGTGGACACAAGATGGCCACCACAAAATGGTCAGCAGGGGAGGGCAGTTGGAAGGGATGAGCCCTGCAAGGGAGGGCAGTTGTGGGCTGTCAGGCCAGCAGGGGAGGGCATTTAGGGGTGACCAGGCTGGCAGAGGAGGGAAGTTGGGGGTGACAAGGCCTGTAAGGAAGGCCAGTTGGGAGGGACCCAGGCCTGCAGGAGAGAGCAGTTAGGGGTGTCCAGGCCTGCAGGAGCGGGCAGTTAGGGGCAAACAGTTTGGCAGGGGGCAATTAGGCATCAATCAGGCCAACACGGGTGTGGTTAGGAGGGTGATCAGGGTGGCAGGCAGAAGTGATTAGGAACAATCAGAAAAGCAGGCAGGCTTGTAGTTGGGAGCCAGCAATCCTGTATTGTGAGAGGGGTGTCCAACTGCCCATTTAGGCCTATTCCTTAGCAGTCAGACATCCCTCATGGGGTCCCAGATTGGACAGGGTGCAGGCCAGGCTGAGGGATAACCCCCCATGCATGAATTTCATGCACCAGGCCTCTAGTAAAATTATAAAATGATATCCTAGTTATAGTTTCACTTGCTTAAAACAAAACAAAACAAAACAAACTGTATACTTTATATGTACAAAGACCAGATGTAGGTAAATGCATAGGATGAATTCTGAGATGATACATCCTATATAATAAAAGGCTATTATGCTAAGTGTCCAGTCATCTGGTCATCCATTCAACCAATCAAGTATAATATGCTAATTCAAGGGGTATATTCTCTCTTCTCAAATCAGTTTTTCATCCCTTATTTTAATTTACAGGCAAATAAAGCAATAAAGCATGCATCTCTCATTTAGTACTTCTAAGAAATATAGGCAACATATTGGACCAATAGAGACTTGGAGGAACAAGCAATAGCTCCCACCTTCTACTCAGTGGGAAGTAGAATGGCCCTTTGACCAAGAACTGAGGAGAGCTGACACCCAGGGGTCTAATGTCCAGGGAATGTACAGTTTCTCTAAGGAACTGACATGAGTTCTGGGCCAAGATGGGGATGTAGGAAAAACCCAGTACTCACAGACACATCTACAATGGCATATGGAACAATTTCCTCTGAACAAAACCTTAAAAATTAGCAGAATTATTCCACTCTGAGGGACAAAAAGAAAAGGAAAAAACTACACTGAAATGGGTAGGAAAGGCCGAGACACAATTTTGCCCTAAACCATTTTTCCCCTTCACCGCCTCTTGGCAACAATCCCTCAGGACAGAATGATTCATAGCCTACATTGGATATCCCAACTTTTAGCCAACAGAACATTCAGCTTTGGAAACTAACAGGGCTTTTATGTCCAGACCTCCAGGCTGTGGCAACTGAGGAAATCTCTTAAAGGGCCTACTGCAGACTCCACCAGGGCACAATGCAGAAGCATTAGTGGTTAAATTTTGCTGTCAGGTCCTAGTTTGCTACTCTTATACTAGAGTGGTGGGTTAATACTTCATATAATGATGACGAATGCCCCTGTCCAGTGTATTGGACGTAGAGTCAGAACCAATTAGGAAGAAATATTGTGTGAACACTAGAGGCCCAATGCACGAAATTTGTGCATGAGGGGTCAGGGAGGATCCCTCAGCAAAGCCTGCTCATGCCCTCTCACAATCCAGGATCTCTCAGGGGTTGCCTGACTGCCAGTTTAGTAATTTAGCATGCATTTTACACAGTACTAAAAAAAGATCAATGTTTACCTTAAAATATTGAAAAACATTTATAGTACATTGTCAACATAAAAAGTGAGCATTAAAATAGAAACTAAAACAATAGGTATTAAATGATGCATTCTTCTTTAAAACAATTTTACAGATGATTGATAGATACTACAGTATCCTATCTAATAAAAGAGTAATATGCAAATTGACAGTACCCCATTACACCCACAAGTCACGTCCACCAGCCAATCAGGAGTGATATGCAAATTAATCCCAACCAAGATGGCTGATGCCTAAGGCCGGAAAGCCTAGGCCACAGGCTTTCCAGCCTTGGACAGGCCAGGGCTGGGGCAAAGCCAATGATTGGCCCCATCGCAGGGCAATCACTTGGCCAGAGGCTTTCGGCTTTGGGAAGGCGAGGGGTGAGCCATCAGTAGGACATCCTCTGCGGGCTCCCAGTATGTGAGAGGGGGCAGGAACCACCCACCCCCAGAGCACGAATTTCATGCACCAGGCCCCTAGCCTATAATAATAAAAGCATAATATCCTAAACTGGCAGTAAGACATGCTTCTCACAATCTGGAACCACTGGCTCCTAACTGCTAGCCTGCCTGCCTCACCCTTATTGTCCCTAACTAATCTGCCTTACTGCCTCATTGCCCCTAACCACTCGCCTGTGTCATCACCTCTAATTGCTCGCCTGCCTGCCTGATTGCCCCTAACCACCTCTACCTTGACGTCAATTGCCATAGCTTTATCTGGAAGGTTGTTGGCTGCCTAGTATAATTAGCATATTGCACTTTTATTATTATAGACTAGTGGCCAGGTGCACAAAATTCGTGCACTGGGGAGAGGTGAAGGGGGAGTGTCCCTTAGCTTGGACTGCATCCTCTCTAATCTGGGACCCCTGTGAGATTGGGCCTAAACTGGCAGTCAGACAACCCCCTTGCAATCTGGGACTCTGGCTCCTAACTGCTCACCTGCCTGCTTGATCTCCCCTAACCACTCTGCATGCTGGCCTGCTTGCCCCCAACTGCACCCCCCTGCCAACCTGATCAACCCCAACTGCCCTCCCCTCCTGGCCTGATTACCTATAGCCGACTCTGTCTGAGCCCCACCATCATGGCTTTGTCCGGAAGGACATCTGGAATGTCTCATGGTGTAATTAGCATATTACCATTTTATTAATATAGATCGGATATGACATACTGCCATAACTATAACATATCTACCAATATTACCTATGAGAATACGTACATCATGAGATAGGAAGGAATCTATTACATTATATTGTATATGTTGTAAGTAGTAGGAAATACAGTATTTGTAGTAATAATATACACCCTGTGACTTCTCTTCCTGATCTGGGAATGGTTCCCAGGTCTTTCAACATTTCCTGACCCCTAATGTATTTTTTTTTTGCCATTCAGTGTAACTTTATTTACTGTTTATTGTACATAATTTGAGGTCTTTAATTTCCAACCACCAAAGATTCAAAGGACTATTTTTTCCAGGAAGTTTAATATTAACATCAGTGAGTTCATGTATTCATGTGTTTTTATTGTAAACGTCTGAATTATTCACATTGTCATAGATCCTGAACTCATAAGCGTGGACCATGCACAGGCTGGAAGCAAGCCAGGAAGCCACCCTGCAAGCAAACTGATACTCTGTATAAGGAAAAAAGTCATAGCATAACATTTAATGTCCAACTTTAATTCATATACTACCGGAGACTCAACTGCTTGGTTGGTGATGGGGTTGATTATTGGAGAATTATTCTTGAAATAATTAAGGAAAGGGGGGCTCAATCTTTCTTCTTGGTTGCTTGCTCCTCCCCAGCACCTTCATCTCTTTGGGCAGCTTCTGGGGCAGCTTCTCCTTTACCTTCTTTGCAGCTTCTTGGGCCCTGCAGAGTGGCAGAACAGGCGGCAGAGGCAGGGCTAACCAGCACACGTACCATCCCTCCGCGGACCTTGCGGAGTAGCAGAATGGGCTCGCCCCTTGCTCCCCTTGCATCCCTGTCCCTCCGTGGGCCCCACAGAACAGCAAAACGGGCACGAGGGGCACCCCTTGGTTCGCTCACACCTTGGCTCCAACCCAGGCTCCTGATTGGCTGCTAGCGTAGCGCAGGTACAGTCAAATTAGCATATTACTCTTTTATTAGATAGGATGGCTGTAGAAGGGTGATGTCATGGCAAGGTGTAGAGTCAAAGGGAAGACTTCTTTACAAACATATATTGTTTTTCTCTGAAAACAACCAGTGAGAGCATCAAAATGAGGCCTCCGTAGGTCACACTGTGTTTTTCTTGCTTTCCAGAAGTCTCAGCCTTTGCTCAGAGAAACTGTTACATGTATTTAAGGGACCTGCCAGCCCACTTTTTGTGATCTCCTTTGTTTCAGCAACTCTTAGCTACCCAAATAAACCAGAGATAGTTCTTCTAAAAGCTTTAATTCATAGCTCTCAAAAGATGGACAAGGTCATTTTCTTTTCCAGAGGACCTGGACACTAAACATCATAGTTCAAAAAGTTTCGTTTAAGAGATTGAAGTGGAGTTTTCTTTCAATACAAATGTAAATGTTGCTATCTAACCCTTCAATTCCAATACACTATTCTTTCCCATGCTATTATTCAGCCTCAGGGCAAACTGAAAAAGAATTTAAAGTGGAAAACAAAACAAACAAACAAAAAAACCCAGGTTTAGTGTATTGTATCTAGCAGGTGGTAGAGTACAATTAGAAAGCATAATTACTAGATTATTTTCTTTATATATTTTCCTCCAATGCTTACCCCCCCCCCCACACACACACTTATTTCTCATGATGAAGTCTAGCACATTAAAATAAAGATAGAGTGCTTTGGCCTTTAGGTTTGAGGGGACAGTGTATTTAGGTTTTTCAAATTAACAGCTAAGCTCATGGCCCTAGAGATTTTAAAAACTATTAAATCAAATTTTAAGGAATATACTGTAAAATTATTTTAATTTCTGTATGTGCTATGTGATATTTCTGGTTTTCTTTCACACCTAACTCTCTCATTGAGAATAAAAGATTCTTCTGCACTAAACTGTAACATGATTTGGCATTTATATATCCTGTAGGAAAGAATGAAACACTACCTGATTTAAATTGTGATTTCTAGAAGGATTTCTGGATATAGTAAAGCTTCAGATATGAAAAAAATAAAGGCTTTGAGATTGCCTTGCCAAGGCAAAGATTCTTATGTCTATTTTTACTCAACACTAAATAAAGGTACCATTTCTAATCCAAGAACTTCACTCTGCTGTCTTCCATCACATCGACATTTTCCACAGGCGTTGCTTGTTTTATTTAATGTACTTTCTCTACTTTTCCTTAATATGATATCTCAGAATTCTTGTTGCTAAGTATTAGTTAACATGCACATTATCAAAAGTGTATTTACTATTTTCAAAGCTTTATTGTTCTTGTTAGCTTTGACTTAGGAAATAAATATTCTAAAGAAAATTTCCAGGAAGACAATTCAGATATTTTTATTTTTAATTGTAGAATGAAGCAGAGCTCTGAATGAAATATTGAATGGAACTATCCAACACTGCAAGAGATTTCCATTGCCCTCCATATATAGCTGCATAAAGAATAGTTATACTTAAAAGATTTAATTTTCCCACAGCTATAGCATGCTGGATGATAGTACGATTTCCCCAGCTGTTAAATTTAATTATTTTGAGGTGTCTTATACATTATAACTCAAGTCCTCATCAAAGTAATTAATTCATCCCTTTGGGTATTCAACTATATGAGGTCAAATTATGTCTTTCATAATCATTTTGTAATCAATAAGTTATTGATTTCAAGGGTAAATGGTTTCAAAACAGAAAATGTGGTTACAGACATATTATTACTATGAAAACAAGATTTTAAAATATTTTATTTCATAAGTTCCTGAGAAGGCAATAGTATTATGTGGTTGTTTTCCCCATTTACTTTGGTTTTCTGTTTGATTTCTTTTAACTTTCCAAAATTATGCCAAAAATTTCTGATATTATAATAGGTGTCATTTCTGATATTTCAAATAATACTTGTAAATCAGTCTTTACTTTGCTCTACATTCCTCCCCCCTCTAAAACATAAGCAAGAGGAATTGTCACTTTATGTGTAACATACACTTTACCCAGTGAAAGACTCAACTGAAAGTAACTCCTGAAGCCAATAGCTTTGAAAGTTTAGGAGAAAATGATTAGAAACTGATATGAGCAGAAATAACAATATTAGGGCAATAAATTAGGATAAAATGACCAGATTCATCCATGCTTATTCTGCAGAACATAATCTCCTACCATTTGAAAAAACACCCAAGCACTGGTTTTGGATTAAATGACATGCCTGCATTTTACCACTTGTTTAGAATGGCCCATTGGTTATATCAGTTCCCCCAGTATGATTAGACAAAATCAAAACAAACCAGCAAAAAACCCCAACAGAGCCCAGTCTTGATAAAAGCCATATTGTTCCTATATATCCTGTATCCTAAAAGGAAAGATACAGGTAAAGGTTACAAAAGGGTTTTCTCTGTCACACCATGAAATCTGTCTTGCTTGCGAGTTAAAAGACTCCTGAAGAACCCTTTCTTGCCATTAAGAATCCAAATTAGCAACAGCTTGCAAAGATAATCAGTTCATTTCAGTGTACTCAAAATGGGCTCATTATTATTAATTTTGCCAACTCCCAAGCAATTCATGAACCATTTTTAGATTTTTAAAAAGCAGTTCATGAATCAGACAAAAAAAAAGTTTAAAAGGAACCCATCCCACAATGAGATGATGACTCAGAGTCCTTTGCTGTCGCTGTGTCAACTGCCGAGCATCTGAAATCTGATGAGGATGGGGTTGATAGATAAAAGGCCATGATGAGCATGAAACAATGTGTTGAATTTACATGTTAAAACTTCTTGTTGGTTTTGGCAATTTTTGCTGAGGATTATTGAGAAATCCATAACATCTGGAAGTGGGGGAGAAGCTCCACTAAAATGATGAAGTTTATATTGGTCGACAAGACTATAAATGGAAAAGAAAGTAGTTTCTTAACACAGCTGTTTCCAATTTTGTTAACATTTTAGGCCTAATTCACTTGAAAAAACACACATAAAACTCTAATGTTTGAGGTATACTTTACAAGTTTGCCTTAATACACACATGCTGAAGACATTCTTGACTCAAAAAGGTATAGCCAGAGGATGGACAAATGAGCCATTGGCCTAAGTCTGGGCCCCAAACTTGTCTTTGAAATGGGCATTATCATAAGCCATTTAACTAAGAAATTTGGATTTCAAAGTCAAATAATCCCTTTAGGTTAATTTGTTTTTTAAGTTTTTTAAATTGAATAAAACCATCTGGCACTATCTTATGTTTCAGTACATATCATATATTTGATGTCTTAGAAAATAATTTAATGGGTAGATTATTGATTAAAGATCAAAAGATTTAGATATTTTCTATTCTTACCATTAACTGGTAACATCTTACGCATCATTTCTTATTTTATTGACTTCTTACACATGTGTAGGAGCTGGTGGTGTCCATCTTACACATCATTTCTTATTTTTGAACTATATTGTCTCCCTCTGAAAAATTAAAATTATGTAAAAAGACATAATTGAAAAGAGCACAGAATAAATAAAACACATGAATATATGTATTATATATGCACAAATGTACATATATACACAGATATATTTATTTGAGTAAATGTCACCATGGCTTCCAAGTTTTTACTTCCTAGTATTAGTTTTCTGACATCTTTTTTTCCTATATTTTAAGCAGAAAAATATGCCAAACATTTAAAAGTTCTCTATTCCATATTACCTTGGATCTCTTTTTTTTCTTTTCTTTCATGTTTCCTCTATTGAAGCCTTCAAACAATTTTCTGTTTTCTAGTACAAGGAATTAAAATGAAATAAGAAGCACAAAGATAAACAGGCATCCCTATCATTTTTATTTTATGAGCTTCTGAAGTCATTATGCAGCTAAACAAAATGGGAGCAGCATTTTTGTAAAGTGTTCTATTAACTTGTTGATGCTTTTTGGCTAGAGATGACTCTTAAATATTGATGACAATTATAATTTACTTCCTATGCCTTTATTTTCAGATTTCAAGACTCCGTAAAGGCATGAACATAACAGTATCAGATAGATTTGCTAATTTTCCTTGACATAAGTAAAGTCTGGTACAGCAAGATGTTTTAAAGATCACCAACAATATGATCAATACAGATTGCCAAGATCAATTCTGGAGTCTGACTCTGCCTGCTGTGAGCAGTTGTCACAATGTTCTTTGAGAAAATTGGCAAGAAATCATAAGGATTCTGTCAACAGAAACCCATCAATAGAAAATAATCGCCCTGCAGACATATTGCACTCCTCTTGCCTTTTCCTTGCAAACAGGTCATAAATAGGAAGAGCCTGGATGAATTTTGTAATTAATCAAGTTAAATATAAGAGGTATTATGTAAGATTTCTGTTATAAACAGAATAAAAGCATTAAATGGGAAAAGGCATTTCTCAATTTACAGAGTACTTTAGAAGCAGTACCTTCTCTACAAAATTTGTTTGACATCTCTATAAATAATTTTCAAATTGAATGAGATCCCTTCTATAGATACAAAGTTTGGCAATTTGGGGAGCTTGTTGATTGACTTTGGTGAAGAGTTTTTTTAAAAAAATCATAGGTTTACCACATATCAAAAAAGCTGAATATTTGGTTGACTGTAGCATCCCTGGTTTTATAAGGTTTCTCAGGTTTTAATTTGAAACCTAAGGATCCTGGGAGCTTTTGTACCTTCAAAATGTCTATGAATTGTTTAAAATTAAATAAAAATATCTGTGGGTATGTAAACATTTATATTTTTTATGGAGATTAAAATCCTAACAACTGTCTTATTTACCAAGGGATCTATGAAAAATATGTTAAAAGGAAGAAAGGAAGGAACAGAGGGAAACTATTAAAAATTTTTTAATAACTTAACCCTACTTAGGCATTCATTCATTTAGAAAATTGAATGCTTGTTGAGTGAGTGCCTACTATGTGCCTTCAGAGACCTATAATAGCAACAAAAGGCTCCACCCTTAAGGAACTTATATTCAAGTGTCAGGAGAAAGAAAAAAACATATCAAGTTTTATCTGATGCAAACCCAACGTGTAACTCCACAATAACTTTAATTCATTTTGTAACTATGGTATTTGGAAACAGTATACACATTGTTATTGTTATACACACAAAGAGGTGTCCTTTTAAAAAGCAAAATACTTTCTAATACATTCCTTCTAACAAATGCATAACAATAGAAGCAATACCTTGTTTTAAAGAGTTGTTCCTTATCACGGGCACTACTGACATCTGAGCCAGATAATTCTGAACCTCTGAATAATCATAACAGAGAATTCTGTTGTGAGGAGCTGTCCTGTGGACTAGTATTGGTTTAGCATAATCCTCATCTCTATACACTATATGCCAGTAGTGCCCCCTTCCCCAGGTGTTATGATTAAAAACATTTATGTGTGGCAATCCTTTTCACGTCCTGTGTGTCCAGGGTTCCCATGTCAGGGTTCAGCGTCTGGAGAAGGCAGTACACAAATGAAGAGAGACTCAAAAAGCATCCATTTTGGGGAATCATGGGGGCCAGGCAGGAGTCCACCTCCAGGGGGAGGATGCCACCAGCTCTGGCTTTCCTATCCCCTTTTATTAGGGCCAAGTGATACATCCATGTCCTTTAGGTAAGGAAATTCCAACAATGAAATCAACCAGCAAAAATTAACGTAAGGCAAAAGGTGTGGAAGCTTTTACAATTACCAATGTGTCACCTAAACAATATGTGAATAGTTCATACTTAACATAAGACTAAAGGAGGGGCAACTAAAGTCTCACCTAAACAATGGGTAAATGTCAAGGCATGCAGTGATGAATCAATGTTTTCATTGTCATGGAGAACTTCACATATCTTGGAGAGAATTCAATCTTGAGGGAATCAATTTTGGAATTCATCAGTATATAAAAATTCTACTAAAAAATATACCTTGTCCTAGAAGGAAGGTTTTTCTCTTCTTGTTCCTCTCTTTCCCACTTTCTCTTACCTTTTTACTTACTTATCTTTTGACTATTTCTCTTTCACACCTAAGTTAATAGAGGCCAGTGTTATAGGCAATCACTTACTTAATCAGAACTGGATTTATATTAATAAAATATAAGGGATTTTGGAGATACTCATCTAATTGTAGGATTATCTGGATTACCTGGTAAGAAATACAAGATAACAAAATAAAAGTTAAAAAAATAAAGATGGATACAGGTTTGTTGATCCTTTTCTTTTATTGGAGATAAAAATGTCTAGTTATTCCAGAAGTTCCAAATTCAGTAGTAATAGCTTTTAATTTTTGCTCTGTCACTATCATTCCTGTAATAAAAATATCTCACCTTCAGTTCCAGAAAAAAAAAAAATAAAAGGGAAGAAAACAAGGGAGTATTAAAGAAAATAGAAGAAAATGAAGTGAACCAATTTAATTAGAAAATATAGAGGCAAGGAAAAGGAAAAGGAAAAAACGGTAGAGAAACAGAACAGAAGATTAGAAAATGTAGGTGTAAAACAGAAATAAAGAATTCAGGAAGAAAGAATGAAAATTATATATATATTAAAGAAATAAATGGGAGCCTATGCTGACATGGGAGAGAGCAGAAAACTGTATTCACAAATAAATTTATTTCTAAACTAGTAGGCATAAATAGATTTGCTACTTCTTTTCCTATGGATTTGCATATGCAAATATGATGCTTGGATATTGGCCCTAAAAGGACATTTACCAGGCAGACATACAAGTAAGACAAGGCCATGATTTTTTTCTTCAGGCAAAACCTCTCCAGCTCCTCAAGCTAAATGACAGTCCCCGTAGTGTATTCTATATATATTCCAACTTATCAATACCTTCCCACACACATTCAAATACTGTGTCAGCTCTGTTCACCATCCAGAAAAGTTTTAAACCACCTTTTTAAAACTTCAGTTATTGTTCCCTTTTTTAATTCACTTTTTTTGACAGCTACATGATATTTTTTACTCGTGGGTTCCTATTGCAGGTTAATAACCCAAGTCTTTCCCTTGTACTTTGTATACCACCTTTATCTTGAGTAAGCAAAATTGTGTTGAGATTCCAAATGCAGGTTTTACAATTATCAATGTTGGATTTAGTGCATTGCTTAAGACTATTTAGTTTTTTTGTCCAGAATTTCTCATTCAAAGCATTTGCATTCTGATTACATGTAACTTGCAAGTTTCAATAGATTGTCAAGTACTATTGGTTTTTGCTCAGTAGTACCTCTGCTTTCTTGCTATGACAGTTGGCCTTCCAATGTAGAGGCTGAAATGCAAATATTCACTTTCCCAGCCTTCTTTGTGGTGGGTCATGGGCATGTAACTTAACCTTCGCTACTGGAATTTGGATGTCAGGGGCTTTGTGGCAAAGTTTTGCTCCATAAAACTGCAGTGGGTATGGTTGTGCCTGCATATGATACCTGGATCTGTTACAGCTGCCTTGCAACCCGTGAGGAAAACAACAGTGATAAACTGAAGTTGGCAGAGTAGAAAGGAAGATAAAAAGCCTCTGGTTCTTTGATGATATCATTAAGCCACAAGTTGAGCTTAAAATAATTCCTTCTAGATATTTTTTTACATGAGATTATACATATCTTCACATTTAATTCAGTTTGAATTGTCTATTTGATTACTTATAGCCCAAAGAAATCCAAGTGATACAATAAACGTCTTCTATATCTTTTTCATGCTTTCCTTGCATTTATTTTTTGATGCATTGATTTGGTCTTAGAGATATAAGCTTATTTAGAACTGGCTGTCTTGAAGAGCTTACCCATCAGAAGTGTCAGATCCCTCTGTGGGTTTGCTTTATTTTTAAAAATTCATCCCATACTTTTTATTTATGACTCTTCCTGGAACTATGGAATACAGTCCAAGTGGGGGAAATATGCAGAGAAATAATATTTGAATAGTATATGGAGACAGTAATGAAGAAAGAGAGGAAAGTCAAGAGTGAGTGCTCTGGAAATCCCTGTTTTTATTGCAAATAGAAAAAATTAAACAGTTAGCCGAGACCGGTTTGGCTCAGCGGATAGAGCATCGGACTGTGGACTGAAAGGTCCGGGGTTTGATTCCGGCAAGGGCATGTACTTTGGCTGCGGGCACATCCCAAGTAGGGGGCGTGCAAGAGGCAGCTGATCGATGTCTCTCTCTCATCAATGTTTCTGACTTTCTATCCCTCTCCCGTTCTGTAAAAAAAAAAAAAAAAAAAAATCAATAAAATATATTTTTAAAAAATTAAACAGTTAAATAGACTAAAGTGGAAATATCTGAAATGAAGGGGCAAAGAAACATTGGTACCATATATTAACAGGAAGTAGGCAATTGTGAGAAATATTTGATAAATTCTTGGACTGGATCTTTTAGTGTCAATTTCACTCATTCTTTCTAGAAAGGCTATGGATTTAAAATCTACCTTTCCTAAATTCCTGGCCACTGGACCTCTGGATGTGAGTTGTATTTTCTTAGATTCTCTTAGACAATGTCTAAAAGGTGAAAGAGAGGCAGAAGTCATTATCCTTTGGTTAGTGGCTCAGAGCAGTGGGCAGACCCCAAGTTCCAATGTCTAGGGGCCCTCCTTGTGGGTGTGAGGTCTTTGCAGCTGTGGCTGTGGTAAGAGTAGCAGGAGCAGCTGCATCCCCAACATCTGCATCAAAGCAGCAATGCATGACTTTCAAACCAATGATGCAAAGGCAGGCTCGTGAATTCTGCCCCACTGGGACCTCCAACAATATTTAAGCATTTAATTCCCTGGAAGAAATCTTTTCACCTTGAAAAGTGGTAGAGAAATTTTGACAACATGGTCAACTAACTGGAAACAGTTAAGATAATGACTATTAAGAGAACTTTTAATAGCAATTACAATATCTAGAAATCATTTCAGCAGACTAATGGAAACATAGATTCAGTTAGGAGAAAGTAAAATATACAACTCAGAAAACTGTTGATTACAAGTTAGATAAAACAAAGTCAAATTTTCATTAAAAAGCAAAAACAAAACAAAACCAAAAAACAAACAAAAAACAAGAAAAGGAAAGGTATGTTGTACCTGGGTTAAGGCATATTCTCACCAAGTAATATAAGCAAGTTAATTAAATCTCTCTCTCTCTCACCCTGAACTCCTGACTCTACTTATCTGTGATGGTTCTCTCTCTCTCTTTTTCTCTCTCTCGATGGGTGAATGACTTCTGACAATCTTAAGATAACAATATCCAGACAATTATAAATAACTAGAGGCTTGGTGCACGAATTCGTGCATGGGGCGGGGGATGTCCCTAAACTCATCCTGCACCCTTTCTAATCTGGGACCCCTTGAGGGATGTCTGACTGTCCATTTAGACCTGATCATGGTAGGATCTGGCCTAAATGGGCGGTCGGACTTCCTTCTCACAATCCAGGACTGCTGGCTCCAAACTGCTCACCTGCCTGCCTCCCTGATTGCCCCTAACCGCTTTTGCCTGCCAGCCTGACCACCCCCTAACCACTACCCTGCCAGCCTAATTGATGTTTAATTGCTCCTCTGCCAGCCTGTTTGCCCCCAACTTCCCTCCTCTCCTGGCCTGGTCACCCCTAACTGCCCTCCCCTGCTGGCCTGATTGCCTCCAACTGCTCTCCCCTGCTGGTCATCTTGTGTCCACATGGGGGCAGGATCTTTGACCACATGGGGGAAGCCCTCTTGTGTGTTGGAGTGATGGTCAATCTGCAAATTACTCTTTTATTAGATAGGACAGAGTCCTGGTGCATGGGTGGGGGCCAGCTGGTTTGCCCTGCAGAGTGTCCCGGATTAGGGTGGGGGTTCCCTTGGGGCATGCAGCTGCCTGGGCGAGGGGCCTGTTGTGGTTCACAGGCTGACCATGCTCTCCAGTGACCCAAGCAGAGGCCCTGCTACTAACATAAATGCTATAAACATAAACTTTGTAGCATTTATGTTCTACAACTGAAACTTCGTAGCCTGGAGTGGAGTCACGCCTTCTGCTTGCTCCGTGGTGGCAGCCATTTCTGTTGAGACATTTTATTTATATAATTGAAACATTGTAGCCTGGAGTGGAGGCCTAGGCCAGCCAGAGCTGCAGAAGCACGGCTTCCTCTATCGCCCCAGCAACAACTAGCCTCTGCTCTCTCCAGCTCTGTGGGTGCCGCCATTTCTATTGGATATTTCTTCTATAATTGAAACTTGATAGCATTGAGTGGAGTCCTAAGTTGGTAAGGGTAGGTAGAAAGCTTGGCTTCCTCCATTGCGGGGGAAACCCAAGCCTCCCTCCTGCTCTCGGTGGCCGCAGCCATATTGGTTGGGGTTTTTTGCTTAATTTGCTCCTGATTGGCCAATGGGTGTGGCTTGAACGGAGGTACAGTCAATTTGCATATTACTCTTTGATTAAATAGGATTCCATAGGAAAACTCAGATTCACCCTCATTCACATGTTCCCTTTTGGATTAACCTCTGTATCCAGAAGATCTTTTATGTAATATTTTTTTAGGTGTATCAGGTACTCACCTCTTTGGTTATTTCACCAAAACCAAATGAACAGGGAAGAACATTTATACTAAAAGAGGGAAATACTGTTACTACAGGGAATGAGGGAAAGAATAATGGAATAAAAACTAATAAAATTCCTGTACAAGAGATAGGAAGTAGGGAGAAAGGAGATGTTAATGTTTTGAGTGAGATTAAGCATGTACTAGATGTTAGAAGTTTGATGTGTTTTTATACTTGCAGAAAGAAGTATCTTAGGGGAAATAATATCATTTTTAATGAGAGAAAGCAGAAATATTTTCTGAGTCTCTAAATGGATGGAGAAGTGGAGAGATCTAATTTGGAAAATAGAGTTTATCTGTCTATCTATCTATCATGAAATACTTTTATATTTATATGTATACCTAGTATTTATAAATGAATGGCCATAGATAATTTTTATATATGATCTAGAAACATTCGATGTGAAAAAGAAATAAATTAGCCCTAACCGGTTTGGCTCAGTGGATAGAGCTTCCGCCTGCAGACTCAAGGGTCACAGGTTCAGTTCTAGTCAAGGGCATGTACCATGGTTGCAGGCACATCCCCAGTAGGGGCTGTGCAGGAGGCAGCTGATTGATGTTTCTTTCTCATTGATGTTTCTCTTTCCCGCTCCCTTCCTCTCTTTAAAAAAATCAATACTATATATATATATATGAAAAAATAAACTAAAAGACTTCTATATTATTATTCTTAACAGAAAACAAAAAACAAAATCATTTGCTGGAATTTGCAAATTGGAACTTTAAGGAAAAAGAAAAAGGTTTGTCTTTTAATTTCATTTTACAAACTTTGGTATCCTTTGAATTTATATAATAATCAGATACCACATTTATTAAAAAAACATAAGAGAGCCAAATTAGAAAGTGGAGAATTTCTGAGTAATGATAAGAAATAATAGGTGGTTACTTCAGTGAAAATCATAGCATGATATATATAAATTATATGACAACTGCAGAAATTTTAGCCCTACCATTGTCTTTATGAGTCAGGGGAGTCTAAGTAGGTGGCATTGGAAATATAAAGTGTGTAGTGTTGTTGGCAGAAAATCTGGATTTCAATCAGGTGGAAGTGGTTGAAGGAACAGTGAGAAAAGTCAAGAATTAGAAACATGTCATTAAATCATGGGTGCGAATTGCTGGGTCAGTCTAGCCAGGAGGCAGGACTTGTGTGTCCCAATTGAGGTATTCATTTTTATGCTTTTATCCTGGGCTTGCATTCTCTATTAATCAGAATTTCAAACACTTACTTTTTTTTTAACCTTAGTTCTGCTACGTACCTCATTTCAGATTTCAGAGTTCTTGTGCAATTTTCATATTCATTATCTCACTTATGCTCACTTCAATTTTTAACAGATGTTTCCATTTGCAGTTGAGCATCACTGGACAGGGATGGGCCCAGTAAACAAAATAGTTGTCCAAGATTCTTTGAGGTGGTCTCCTGTTTCTGGGACTATTTGGAAGAAAAAAGGAAATAAGATTTGAGCTGGAAACTAGCTTTAACACTTCTCTTTGTATTAGGTAATCACTTTATCTAATTTATAATCTTAAAAAAAAACTATGGACTAGGATTCATAATATCTGAATCCTTAAATTCTACTACTGGTAATCTAGGCTTAAAATCATGAAAAATAAAAAAAGCCTTATGAGTAAAGGCAATCAAGGAAACTTTATATATAATGAAACAAAATTAGAAGAAAATATCATTTCTAACCATAAGCAAGCAGTGATAAGAACATAGATGGAACCATTAAACAAATTTATACAGACATAAAAATTAGGTAAAATGATGTTATTTAAATAAAGCAAGATAAGTTGCATACATAGTATAATGCAAAATAAACATTATGTAAATAAATGGACTTACTTAAAATGAAACTAAAATAGTGACACTTTTTCTTAAATTATGTTATAATAGGTTTTATTTTCCCTTTCAATGTTTTTATTATATTTAAGTCATTCAACTAAAAGTAATTAAATATAATTAATGGTCATTGAAGTAAAACAATTTCCAGATTTTAGGAGAATACCAAATACCAGAAAATAACTCAGGCCTAATATATGCTTTTAAAAATGAACTGAATAGAGGGAAACAAAAGCTATGTGTAAAAAAAAACCAAGAGAGAGATCAAATCTCAAAATGGAATTAGTAGCTGCTATGAGAGAAAATGGAGTCATTTGGGAAGAGTGATAAAAATGAATATGTTTTTTTAAAAGAAAACAAATTATATTTTGCCCAATATATTTCTATTTTATTAAAATTTAATATTCTACTACTAGATATTGAATACCTTATTTTATTCTCAGAAAGAAAACCCCCAAAAAAGATATCAAAAGAATTGATTTTTATTTCTCTTCTTCACTCAGTTTGGCCATGATTATTGACTTAGAAAGAAATGCACACTGAAAGAAAGACATTGTGATCTTATAAATTAAGATTAAATAAATTTCTTAGAAAATAGTCTGGCCTAGAATAAGGACTACTTAAGCATCTGTTATAAAAAAACTTTACTTTTGAGTTGCCTAAAGTACTGCATAAAAAAAATCTTTAAAAAACAAGTCTTTAGTCCCCAAATACCAGAAAATAACTTAGAAACACTATACCTTTCTGTAATGCTTTAGAACAACTACAAATGGGTATGAAGCAAATGACTTTGTTTCATTAGACACAAAAGAATGCGAATGGGTGTATTCAAATTTGAATTTAAAAAAATGAATAAGCACACTATCTTTAAAGGTACTGTAAATTACCAGCTCAATAAATTGCAAAGAATGTGTGTAGTTATTTATTCTTCTGTTCAGGAAAAAAAATATATAGTTACCATAGTAACTACCAACTCTCATAGTGTGTGTGTGTGCTGCCTCTATGATATGATCTTTTTTTTTGTAATAAAGACATGAGTAATATATCATCTGAGCTCTGGTATTAAATGTTTTGAAATGCTTTAGAACACACACATTGCTGATATATATATTTACTATTTTTACTCCCTTAGCTCTTTGACATTAAATACACTCTAAATTTTAGCATGTGCTTCGGATATATTCTGAATATATAACCATATATATCAAATCTCTAAGAACTGTGGAATTGGAGTCAACACCCCAGATTTTTCAATGACTTATAATTGGCTTCCATAGGCACTGCAAAAATGTATAAACGAAAGTTTTTTGTTTTTTTTCCCCCTAAAGAATTAAAATGGAGTTCCATGTCCTAACTGGTTTGGCTCGGTGGATAGAGTGCCAGCCTGCGGACGGAAGGGTCCCAGGTTTGATTCTGGTCAAGGGCACATGCTCAGGTTGCAGGCTTAATACCCAGTAGGGGGTGTTCAGGAGGCAGCCAATCAATGATTCTCTCTCATCATTGATGTTTCTATCTCCCCCTCTCCCTAAAATCAATAAAAATATATTTAAAATAAAATGGAGTTCCAGTTTTTAAAAATTTAAATCTTCTAAAGGAAAAAATATATTCTTTAAAATAAATATAAATAAAAATTTATATTAGAAATTGACCAAGACACTGTTTTCCAAGTCTTCATGTTTCTATTATATTAAATTATGCAACCCATTTTTTTCTATTCTAAAATAGAATACAGAAGTGCAGCATTTGTTCACTGCTTTTACTAAAAAAAAATATGTATATAAACCCCTAAGATGAAGTCGTGCCTTAGAAAACTTTAGGAAAACGAAATGATGCCTCACTAGCTGATTTAGCTGAAACATAGATGGATCATTGACTCATGTTTTGTCACATGTCCTTGGCATTTTGTGGAAGAACTAAAGAAGAGACTATTCTCTCTGAAAATCTTACCAGGTAAATAACAGAGCCTGGCCCCCAGGATTGCTGATGGGACCCTTTTGATAAAAATTTGACCTTACTGAAATATAGTTAACTTCCTTGCTTTCTTCCCTAAACAAATTAGCAGGAACTCCAATACACAAAACGAAGTGGAAATTTCACAAATTACAGAATGATTTTAATCCATATATGTTTTGAGTTTTGCCATTTTTTAATTTGATTTTTTGACCTTCCCAGAAAAAGGAAGGGCTTTTTTACATTTAATTTTTAATGGAATTGAATTAAAATTACACTATTGTTACAAACATTTCATGTCACACTTTAAGATAATTGGGTATAGCCTTCATTGTTGTGAAACCAAGGTTAAGGAATCAGTATTATTAAGAAGGTATTTAAATGCTATGTCACTTCTTTCATTTTCTTATATCAATTTACTGCAATGTCTGTTTAGTTTGCTACTGGGGAAAAGTCTTTTTTATTATCTCAATTATAACAATGTGTGTGGGGGTTGGGGGAGAGAGAGAGGGAGAAAGGAAGAGAGAGAGAGAAAGAGAGTGCCACCTTCAAAATCTTATTCTTAAAAGGTTTCGTAGTTAATGCTTTTTTACAGATCCATAATTTTAGGAGAAAAGAAAACAGGCATCTAAAGAATAGAAAGTCTTGTACCAAGGTTGCTTAATTTTTCTTTTCTGGCAGGTTTCTCTCTCTTTTTAAAAAAATTAATAAATCATTATTGTTCAGATTATTACAATGTTCCCCTTTCTTCCCCCCCATAGCTTCCCTCTACCCTGTACCCATCCCACACTCTACCCTTACCTCCCCCCCCACACTGTCCTCATCCATAGGTGTACAATTTTTGGCCAGTCTCTTCCTGTACCTCCTACACCCCTTTCCCCCCAAGAATTATCAGTCCATTCCCTTTATATGCCCTTGATTCTATTATATTGACCAGTTTATTCTGTTCATCAGATTTTTAATCTACTTGATTTTTAGATTCACTTGTTGATAGATGTGTATTTATTGTTCATAATTTTTATCTTTACCTTTTTCTTCTTCTTCCTCTTCTTAAAGAATACCTTTCAGCAATTCATATAACACTGGGCTGGCAGTGATGAACTCCTTTAGTTTTTTTATTATCTGTGAAGAACTTTATCTGACCTTCAGTTCTGAATGATAGCTTTGCTTGGTAGAGTAATCTTAGTTGTAGGTTCTTGTTATTCATCACTTTGAATATATATTTCCATTCCCATCTGGCCTGCATAGTTTCTGTTGAGAAATCAACTGACAATTGTATGGGTGCTCCCTTGTAGGTAACTAACTGTTTTTCTCTTGCTGCTTTTAATATTCTTTCTTTGTCTTTTGCCCTTGGCATTTTAATTATTATGTGTGTTGGTGTGATCCTCTTTGGATTCCTTTTGTTTGGGGTTCTGTGTGCTTCCTGGACCTTTAAGTCTATTTCTTTCACAAGGTGGGGGAAGTTTTCGGTCACTATTTCTTCAAATAGGTTTTCAGTATCTTGCTCTCTCTATTTTTCTGGCACCCCCATAATTTGGATGTTGGTATGCTTGAAGTTGTCCTGTAGGCTCCTTACAGTAGCTTCAATTTTTTGGATTTTTTTTTGCTTCTTGCTTTTTCAGCTGAGTGGATTTTGCTTTTTTGTTTTTTGTTTTTTTTTTGTTTTTTTTTTCTTATTCTTTTTTTTTTATTGTTCAGTTTATTAATTACATTGTTTCCCCTTTTTTATCCCCTTATATCTCCCCTCCCCCCTGTACCTATCCCACCCTCCACCCTCCCCTCCCCCTCCCCAATGTCCTCTCCCATTGTTGCAAGATTTTTGTCCAATCTCTTGCTGCACTTCCCACAACCCTTTTCTCCCCAAGAATTGTCAGTCCATTCCCTCTCTATGTCCATGTTTCTGTTATAGTCACCAGTTTATCTTGTTCATCAGCCTATCAGTTCACTTGATTTTTATGATCATTTGTTGATAGATGTGTATTTGTTGTTCATAATTTATATTTTTACCTTTTTCTTCTTCCTCTTCTTAAAGAATATCTTTCAGCATTTCATATAATACTGGTTTGGTGGTGATGAACTCCTTTAGCTTTTTCTTATCTGCGAAGCACTTTATCTGATCCTCGATTCTGAATGATAGCTTTGCTGGATAGAGTAATCTTGGTTGTAGATTCTTGCTCTTCATTATTTTGAATATTTCTTGCCACTCGCGTCTGGCCTGCATCGTTTCTGTTGAGAAATCCGCTGACAATCGTATGGGTGCTCCCCTGTAGGTAACCAACTGTTTTTCTCTTGCTGCTTTTAATATTCTCTCTTTATCTTTTGCTCTTGGCATTTTAATTATGATATGTCTTGGTGTGGTCCTCTTTAGATTCCTATATTTTGGGGTTCTGTGTACTTCTTGGGCTTTTAAGTCAGTTTCTTTCACCAGGTGGGGAAAGTTTTCAATCACTATTTCTTCAAGTAGGTTTTCATTAACTTGCTCTCTCTCTTTTTCTGGCACCCCAATAATTCTGATGTTGGCTTGCTTGAGGTTGTCCCAGAGGCCTCTTATGCTATCTTCAATTATCTGAATTCTTTTTGTTTCTTGCTTTTCCAGCTGAGTGGATTTTGGTTCTTTGTATTTCAAATCTTTGACTTGGTTCTTGTGGCCCTCTGGACTGCTTTTAGGACTTTGTGTAATATTTTTTATTTCAGTCTGTGTATGCTTGATTTCTAGTTGGTCCTTTTTTTTATCTGTGAGGGTCTGGTTCGTATCCTCAGAGGTCTTGTTCATTTCCCTGAGGGTCTCATTCATTTGCTTGTAAGTATCATTCATCTCCTTGTAATTCTCATTCATTTGCTGGTTGGTCTTGTTTATTTCCTGGTAATTCTCATTAATTTGATCGGCCTTTTGTAGGAGCCTCTTGAAAAGCCTTATAACCGCGGTTTTGAACTCAATGTCTTGTCGTCTTTTCTCCTCCATTTCTTTCACACCTGATTTCTTTCCATGTCTCTGCATGGTGGCTGCTTTATGTGGTGGCTATCCTCAAAGGGACAGTGGCTCAGTCTCCCCAGTTACCTAAGGTGGGTACTCTTACTGCAATCCTTTATGGGTTGTATTCAGTGTTTTTGAATTTAAACCCAGCTTTTTGTTGTTAGCCCTAGGAGGTTTGACCTCCAGGCCAATTGGCTGTGAAGGGAGACTGTGTTCAGATTGGATGGGCGGAGTCTCTGGGCTGCGCGCAGCGGTAGCGGTGGAGGCGGCAGCTGGGTCCTATGAGGTGCTTGCTTGCGGGTCTCTGTTGGATGGGGATGGCTGCAGACTCCTCCAAGAAAAAGCCGCTAGTCTCTTCCCCTTGCCAGACAACTCTGCCTTTCCCCAAATGTGCCTGCACACCAAAAGTCCAGCCCAGGGCTGTAAAATAAATGGTTTCCGGAACCAAGTTTCCAGGGGGCAAGTCTCGGGTTTGCGCACCGCGCCCCGCTTCCAGGGTGCGTCCCCCGGACCTCGGACCGCGCCCAGTTCCGGGTAATCTGTGCAGGGGGACCTCTCCTACCCTGGATCTCGGACCTCGCCCGGCTCGGGGAATCTGGGCAGTGAGATGCCTCCGCCCTTCCTCGTGGGCGAAATCCGGCCGGTCCCTGCTCCAGCCCCAGCCCGCGCGCGCGACCATGGCGGCTCCTAACCTGTTTTCCATCTGAAAGGCTGCGCTCCCGCCGGTCCTGAGTCTGTGTCCCACCTTTGCTCCTATTAGTGGAGTTTACATTCAGCCAGCTTTCTGGCGATTCTGGGTGCTTGTCTGTTCTGCTGTTATGTTGTAGTTCTTAAATAGTTGCGCGGGGCAAAACAATAGGTGTTTGCTTATGCCGCCATCTTGGTGTTCTGGATTTTGCTTTTTTGTATTTCAAATCTTTGACTTGATTCTTGTGGTCCTCTAGTCTGCTTTTAGGTCTCTGTATAATATTTTTTATTTCGGTCAGTATATGCTTTATTTCTAGTTGGTCCTTTTTCATATCCTTGAGGGTCTCACTCATATCCTTAAATTTATTGGCCTTTTTTAGGAACCTCTTGAGAAACCTTATAACTGTGGTTTTGAACTCTATGTCCAGTCATTTTATTTTCCTCCATTTCTTTCAAATGTGATTTGTTTTCTTGTCTCTGCATGTTGGTTGCTTCCCTGAGTTGGTCATGTAGCTTTGTTTGGTCAGTGTCCTCTCAGAGACAGTGGCTCAGCCTCCGCAGTTACCTGAGCTGGATACTCTTGGTGCACCCCTTTATGGTCTGCATAGTCTTGTTGTAGTTAAGCCTAGATTGTTGCTGGTATCACTGGGAAGGGTTGACTTCCAGGCCAATTGGCTATGAGAATCAGTTGTCACTATGCTGGGAGAGCTTCTGTGCTCAGCTTGGATGGGGTGGAGTCTCTGGGCTGAGCAGTCAACCTTGGTTTCCAGTCAGCCCCGCCCTAAGTGATGCCTGGGTCTCTGTGTCTTGTGGCAATGGCTGCATGAACCTCTTGAGAGAAAGCTGTCCCCAAGCTGTACCCACTGCCAGACAGTTCAGTTTCTTCCCAAATGAGTCTTGACAGCCAATTGCTCACCCAGAACTGGAAAACAATGGAGTCCAGTGTTTTTTTTGGTTTTTTTTTCCCCTCCTAAAAGAGAGAGCCAGCCACACGTCTTCTCTACAAGCTTGCATACCTCTGCAGCTCCCCAATCTCAGGGTGCTTACTCCTTACAGTCCATTTTCACCCCGTATGAGCCTGGGTTCCTCGAGATTCACCCGGAACTGGGGATCAATGCAGTGGGACACCTTTGTCTCCCTCCCTGTTGGAGAAAACCAGCCTAGTATTTAGCCCCCACCCTTTCTGCTCCCGCGTGTGTCTGCAACTCTGCTCTGCGCAGCTTCTCTGAGTCACAATGTCCTTTTATCTTTCATTCTATTTGTGGAATTTCCACTCAGCCAGCTTTCTGGTAGTTCTGGATGATGTCAGTTTTGTCTTTTAGTTATAGTTTTGAAATTGTTTTGGGGGACAGCAGTATAGATGTGTACCTATGCCGCCATCTTGGTTCCTCCTCAGGATTCTCTTTTAAAACTTGATAAATCTACTTCTCTTGCATTTTTGTCTAACAGCTTAAAGCTTGTAGTACTTTTATAGAGCTGATTACCCATGCTTCTCACAGCATCTCCATGAGGGTAGAAGGTTTATAGTTTTTATTTCTGTTTACCAAAACTTAGGTGGAAAAATATCTCACAGACTCTAAACAAGTGAATGGAGACAAGCCATTAACAGCCACAGGCATGATAGCCAGATAAACAGAGGAAGCCACTGGGTGTCTGAGAGTAGGAGGGCCTCCTAACAGCCTTCATCTCTTCATGGTTAACATGTGGAGAAGAGCAGCTGGAAATGGGAAGGGTTTTGCCTTTTCCAGTTCTGGGTACATGCAGAGGCCAACAATAAGAGCTTGAGAGGCTTAGAAACAGGAAAACTTACATGAACTCTCAACCTGACCCATCAGAACCCCATGCCAGGACAGGGCGCCCCACTGGACAGAAATGTAAGGGAATGGAATAGCTGTTGACCAAGATGAGAAAAGAGAATCTAGATCTGTGATGTCCTATAAAATAGCCAATAGCCCATTTTGGATATATTGGGTTATATAATATATATCAAGTTGATTTTACCTTTTTTTTCTCCATCTTTTTCAATGTGACTATTTAAAAGTTTAAAATTACATATGTGCCTCATATTTGTGACGCTCATTACATTTTTATTTGACAAATTGTACCAGAGTTAGGCAAACAATGACTTGTAGGCAAATCCAACCTGCATGTCTTACTTATACTTAATGTATTTCAATTGTGATTTGTTTTCTTGTCTCTGCATGTTGGTTGCTTCCCTGAGTTGGTCATGTAGCTTTGTTTGGTCAGTGTCCAAACAAAGGGACCGGCTGGAGCAGGGACCGGCCGGATTTCGCCCACGAGGAAGGGCGGAGGCATCTCACTGCCCAGATTCCCCGAGCCGGGCGAGGTCCGAGATCCAGGGTAGGAGAGGTCCCCCTGCACAGATTACCCGGAACTGGGCGCGGTCCGAGGTCCGGGGGACGCACCCTGGAAGCGGGGCGCGGTGCGCAAACCCGAGACTTGCCCCCTGGAAACTTGGTTCCGGAAACCATTTATTTTACAGCCCTGGGCTGGACTTTTGGTGTGCAGGCACCAAAACTTATACTTATATGTATTTCAATGATATTTCATGAAGCTGGAAAAAATTAAGATATTTTTTCAGGTTATTATGCACCGCAGAAATTCATTCATTTACCTGCTGCTAATATTTCATTGAACAAATAAATTTATTTATTTATTTGTACTTCTGTTAATGGCTATTTATATACTAAGAATTTTTCACAACTATAAACAAGGTTACAAATGACCACTCCTCCCTGTGACTTCTGGTATACTTCTGCAGTGTTTCTCTATATTGTTTCTATATGCAGATTTGGACTTTCTGGGTCATAAGACAGAGGCAAATTTAATTTCTCTAGAAATAACCAAATTGCTTTCTCATTTGGCTTTACCAAATGACACTCAATTTTTTTTTCTTTCCTTTATACCATGATTCAGACCATAATCTCGAGAAATATATAATACAACTTTAACACTATATGACACTATATGAAGTAACTTATATGCCTTATAAATTAATGCCTACTTCTAATCTAACATAAGACAAAGACAGGGACAGTATATTATGACAAGTCTTAGAATTTACAAAATATCAGTGTTGCAAGACTTTTTTGAGTACACTTGGGAAAGCAGTAAAACCAAACTTCTTCACTGCCATATTTATGTTATTTTTATTATTCCTTGCCTGTCAGTTTTGTAAGCTTTTTGCATAATAGAAGACAATTCAAAAATGGGATATTAAATATAGAAATATACTTTATATACAAGTCTACATAAAGCATCTATGTATTAAATTCAAGCAATTGTTAATAAAATACTCATAAATCATTAAAATATATTTGCACTTAGTGTACTTATTATCCAACTTTGTAACTGAAAGCAATGCTATTGAAAATCTTACCTTTATATATAAAAACAATGGTGATATTTTTCCTGCCATGTTTCTCTTTTTTTGATGATATGTTTTTCAAAATGAGTACTTGAGAAATAAAGATGTAGACCACATAGGCACTTCTTTCTGCTTAGAAGACACACAGTTTGGAAATGAGAAAGCATAAACCAAAATAAGTTTTCACAAGTGCTCTGAATAAAGCATAAGATGCTTCAGCATACATGTGCTGCAAAATGCTATAGCATTAACTCAATATTCTAGACAAGTTTTGTCCCAAACAGTTTTTTGTTAACAGTTATCTTGCTAACTGCTACATGCGTAAAATTTTTCTCCACATATTATTCATTCTATTCAGACACCGTTCTTCCAATATCTTGAAATGATTATAATAACAAATTGCTGAGTTTTAAAAGCTAAATCAGTGGTAGCTTCAGTAGTGTACTGTCATTACCTTAGAGACTTCAGACATTATTGTATAACTTAGATGTTTAGGGCTTGGTACTATTGCTTCTTGTTATTTGTTTTAATTGAATTTATTAGAGTGACATTGGTTCACAAAACCATACAGGTTCAAGTGTACACCTCAACAAAAAATCTGCACATTGCATTGTGCAACCATCAACCCAAGCAAAGCTTTTTTTCCATCTCCATCCCCCTGCCACTTTGCCGTCCCCACCAGCTCCCACTCCCCTTTCTCTCTGAGGATCACCACACTGTTGTCTGTGTCTATGTATTATGTCTATATGACTTTTGGCTAATCCCTTCACCTTCTTTCATTCAGTCTTCCAATACCCTCCCCATTCTCTGTCAGCTGTCAGTCTGTTCCATGTATCTAAGCTTTTGCATCTATTTTGTTCATCAGTTTATTTTGTTCATTAGATTCCACATGTAAGTGAGGTCATGTGGTATTTGCTTTTCTCTGACTGGCTTATTCCACTTAGCATAATACTCTCTAGGTCTTTCTTTCCATCTATACTAATAAAAGGATAATATGCTAATTAGACTGGCTAGACTGGATGTCTTCTGGACTTCCTTCCAGACAAAGGACCCGAGGTGCACTAGCTGAGGCCCTGCAAGGGCCGATGACTGGTGGTGTGGGAGAGGCAACAGCGTGCCAGTCTAGCACTGTGGCCCCTTCCACAGAGGCAGTGGCACGGTCCCAGTCTTGGTGCCATGCCTCCACAGAGGCCAGATGGGGTGGGACCTGCTATGCCTCAACCTCCCAGAGCCCCTCCCCCAGTTGGTCTGGCCCCAGATTGACCCCCACCCATTAGTGGGCCAGGCAGGGGAGCAGTGCTAAGAAGCAAGGTCCCATGCCCAGCAGCTGTGGCAACAGTATCAGGGTGATGGGGGTGGTGAATTCCCCTGATCTGCCCAATTGCCTCCCACAGAAGGAAGCTAGGCTGCGGCTTAGGCCCCCTCTCAGTGGAAACTGGGTCTAAGCTGTCAGTAGGACATCCCCCAAGGGCTCCTGGACTGTGAGAGGGGGCAGGCCTGGCTGAGAGATCCCCTTCACTGTATGAATTTTCATGCACTGGGCCTCTAGTTTAATATAATTGTGCATTCATGAAAGCACATCATCTGTTATTTTTACCTATGCAATGTATTATTTTAAATCCTTCTCCCCTTCTGTTTTACTAAAAACAATTGTTCTTAGCTAGCTACAAAAATGATGTTATCAGTCTATTGCCTCCTAAATATAATTCATGAAATTGGCTGCTATTCTCTATTCTTTTGTTTTATTATCAAACCACAAACCAAAGACTGATCTTTCCCTCACCTTCATTTTTAACACAGGAGCTAATTTTTCCATGTCATATATGCAGAAGTATTACAACAATATTAAATGATATTATAACAAGAAAACACATTAAATACTTTTTAAAAAATTGAAAGATTCAATGACTTGTTATAAAGGAATGCACTAAAAATAAATAAATTCTGAACTGGCAATATATATGCAAGGGTCACAAAGGGGGTGCATAATATCCTGGGAATAAAATTTCTTGATAATGAACAAAATTTTTACCTTTCACTTTTCTGGTTTAGATAATGTTACTATAAACATATCAAAGTTAGAATATTTTCTTAAGATTATAAATTTTATATGTTTGTCTTAATCTTACATTTTAATAGATGATTTCAATCCCAATAAAATATTCAATAATATCTTGAATTAAAATTTTCATACTGAAAGTTGAAAGTGGAGAACCTATCTTTTTAACTTCAGACATATTTGTTATCATATTTTTAACTTTTTGCATTCAATATGAAGTGAAATACTCATGTAAGTAGCTAATTTAAAGAGCAAGCAAATAACTGAAAATTACAATTTTCAACTTATTTTGGCAAGAATTATCCCAACATTTATTTAATACAGGGCACCTTATCATTTTTCTTGTAATTTTAGAAATGTTAAGTAAGATTCTAGAGAATCTAGAGTACTAGCCCTAGTTCTGTCACTAACTGTATTTTAGGAAAATAATTTAGTGTCTCTACTTAAAAATGTATAAGCAGACAAATGTAAACATTAGTATCATAGCTTTGAAAATCCTGAGTAAGTTTTGGCACAGCCTTAATTGCAAAGTGTGTACATAGGGGGAGGAGAGATTTAAATGAGGTGAAGGATCAGAAAGACAGAGCCCATTGAAGCTCCTAGTTTCACAGCTGATACATTCACTAGCCTTTGACTAGTAATCTTGACCTTCAGACAGGCACCAGGGTAATCTCTGTAAAAATGTCCCCCTTAAGTCTTCAAATAATATCAATTTAAAAATAAAATATATTTTTAACAAATCAAACCTGTTTTAAGCTGATGTGAGAAAAATGCATTTATATAGACAAGGGGTAGCAAAAGTAGGTTTACAATGGTTCATATAGTAAATACCATAATCTATATATATAAAAGCCTAAGTGACCTTTATGGCCAGATGACTGGCCAGTAGTTATGACATGCACTAACCACCTGGGGGGAGATGCTCAATGCAGGAGCTGTCCCCTGGTGGTCAGTGAGCTCCCACAGCCAACCTCCTGCAGCTGGCCAACCTCCCGCCATCAATCCCTATGTCTGGGTGGCCTTAATCAGCTGATCGGCCCCCATCAGGACTGGGCAAGATAGTCCCTATTGACCCAAATCACCAGCCAGGCCAAGGGACTTCACCTGTGCACAAATTTGTGCACCAGGCCTCTAATTCATAAATAATAACACAAGAATAATCTCTATGTTTTGCATACTCCCACCTGCAAACCTAATTTTACTCACTTCTGTATGTAAAACATGTTTTGTTTTACATACATGAAAAGAAGCTAATCAGAATAAAATGTTTTTTCTAGAATGCCAAATATGATGATAGAAACACATTTCATTGATACCTAATGTACTCAAAAGGTCTTAGAACATAGTTCCCTCTCTTTTCCATCATCCTAAATTTATTCTCTAGTTTCTTAGTCTTCACACAAATTTATGCAAGTAAGTGTTGTGATGATGGTGCCATTTGGTTGTGGCCAATATAGAATACTACACAATGAAAGTCTTCACTGCTGTTGCCTCTTTTCTCCCTTAAAGGAATAGTCCAAATGACATGCTCTCACTTATTCCTTTACAGTTTATTCCCAAATTAAATGTATTCATTTAATAAAGTCTTTTTATTATATGAGCACATATATCTTTTTAAAAAATACATTTTTTAAATTGATTTCAGAGAGCAAGGAAGAGGGAGAGAGAAATAGAAACATCAACGATGAGAAAGAATCATTGATTGGCTGCCTTTTGTACACCCCCTACTGGGGATCAAGTCTGAAGCTTGGACATGTTCCCTGACCTGGTATCAAACTGTTGACCTCCTGGTCCATAGGTCAATGCTCAACCACTGAGCCATGCCAGCCAGGCATGAGCACATATATCTTTGTAAATATTTTATTTCCTCAGGCCCCTATGCCTGACCAGTAATCAAGGTCCATCTGTTGGGCAACTGTCAGGGTGATCAGGGGGACCCTGCTGGCATCCACCTTGGCCAGCCTGGCACTACTCACTCACCAGCACCATCCCTGCTGCGGCCGCTAGTCGCCTCCCTTTGTGAGGTGACCAGCAAGGCGATTGGAGGGCTCCCACTCACACCTACCTTAGCTGGCCTGGTGCCTGAGCTCTGGGACAGCTTCTGCATTTAGTGTCTGCCCCCTGGTGGTCAGTGCACATCATAGCAAATCATCATAGTTGATTTGCTTATTTGGCTTTTATTATAAAGGATAAGTATAATTCCTTTTATCTTTTTAACCTTCACTTATTTTTCTTTTCCTTTACCAAATAAATCTAATCTAGTCTAATAATGCATGAGGTTTCCAGTGTCAAGAAATAGAATTCTCTATTTTGTCTAAATAATTAGACAAAATAGAGAATTAGCGTCATTGGTTTCTGTAACCTTGACAATACTCAGAAGTCATTTTTTAATGCCTCAGGAATCTTTTTTTCTTGCTTGAAGTTATTCATTCTACTTCCTCAGTAAACATTTCTTGAGCACTATACATTTACATTGTGTTATTCAGTGGAAATATGATAATAATAAGGTACAATTCCTGACCAAAAGATAGGAAAACAAATATCTACTCTGATAAAAGAGAAACATGCAAATTGACCATACCCCTGCTAAGCCCACAAGCTACGCTCATCATCCAATTAGGAGTGAGTATGCACATTAACCCAACCAAGATGGCTATGGCCACAGAGAGAGCAGGAGGCTTGGGTTTCCCCAGCAATGGAGGAAGCCAAGCTTCCTGCCCACTCTGACTGACCCTGGCCTCCGCTCAAGGCTACAAAGTTTTAATTATAAAAGATGAATAAATCCCAACAAAAATGGCAGCTGCCACGGAGCTGGAGAGAGCAGGAGGCTTGGGTTGCCCCTGGTGATGGAGGAAGCCAAGCTTTGTGGTGAGCCCTGGCCTCTGCTCAAGGCTACAAAGTTTTAATTATAGAAGATAAATAAATCCTAGATACCAGGGCCTCCACTTGGGTTGCCGGCAGGTGTGGCCAGCATGAAAACCACCAAAGGTATATCACCCAGGCTGCCCCATGCCCAAAGGGAACTCCCACCCTAATCCATGATACCCTGCAGGGCAAACCAGCTGGCCCCCACCTGTGCACCAGGCCTCTATCCTATTTAATAAAAGAGTAATGTACAAATTGTCCCTCCAGCACATAAGATGGCTGCCCCCATGTGGACACAAGATGGCCACTTCAAGATGGCCAGCAGGGGAAGGCAGTTGGAAAGGACTAGGCCTGCAAGGGAGGGCAGTTGTGGGAGATCAGGCCAGCAGGGGAGGGCAGTTGGGAGGGACCAGGCCTTTAAGAAAGGGCTGTTGGGGGCAATCAAGCCTGCAGGGAAGGGCAGTTGGGTGGAACCCAAGCCTGAAGGGGAGGACAGTTAGGGATGACCAGGCCCTCAGGGGAGGGCAGTTAGTGGCAATCAGTCTAGTAGGGGAGCAGTTAGGCATCAATAAGATGTGCAGAAGAATGGTTATGGGGTGATCATGCTGGCAGGCAGAGAGCAGTTAGGGGCAATCAGGAAGGCAGGCAGGCAAACAGTTGCGAGCCAGCAGTTCTGGATTGTGAGAGGGATTTCCAACTGTCAGTTTATGCCTGATCCCAGTAGGATTGGGCCTAAACGTACAGTCAGACTTTCCTCGAGGAGTCTCAGATTGGAGAGGGTACAGGCTGGGCTGAGGGACACAGATCCCCATGCATGAATTTGGTGCACCAATCCTCTAATATTACATAAAGACTAATTTTCAATTTGATTTATTTAATAACATTTATTGATGCAATGCTGTTTATTTTCAGAGCAAATAAAGTTTACTTAAGTTATATCATGGGCTAAATAGGGCTAACTGACAACTGCTTATAAAAAAATAAAAACAATTTTTATAGCATTCTTCTCATAAAAGAAAATAATCTGAATCCCAACACACTGCTTACAAACATAGTTTGGGAACACAATTCATTTATATATAGCCTGACTATAATATTATCTTGAACTTTAAATTGCACCTTTTCTCAGGACTCTAAATATCTCCATGTATAATATCACTGAGTCTTATTAGTTTATACTTTACCTTCTTTCACAAATGACTTGAAATAATTTACATATACAATGAGATGATAATGCAATATAAACAAGGTAAAGAAGTAGGACTATGAAAAAATGTAAATGCAAGCAGAAATCCAAGCCTCCCTGGAATGGGGCAGGGCCAGGTGGTCCCCAGCACACCTGTGTAGACCATGATGGCCAAAAGAGTTGCCAAGTTGACTATGAGGTAATATTATACATTTGCACTAAAGACTATCCTTTGGAGCCTCTTCTGAGTTGCTGCTTGAGAGTGAACCTATAGGCTTAGGAAACTTAATGAGCAGGTTAGAAGGTTAGCAAGCTTTTTGAAAATGATTGCTTGAACCAACAAAAGTCACATGTTTACCAGAAATGGGTTTCAGAATGGCCTATAGAAAAATTTATGAGGTTATCACAATAAGCCACCACAGGTTCTCTCTAAAAATTTATTGATTTATTGACTTCCCAAAATTTTTATACAGTGAAGGGAAGAAGATTTGGAACTGGAAGATGTTCAAAGCAGATATTTCTAGGTTGCTGTCACAGATAAATAATAATACAAATTACAAAGATAATATGGAATGTTTAATTGTGGGTAATATACTGACCTGCCGAACCTGCCAGAATGGATTATTTTCTAAAAGTGTTACTGAGTAGATCAAAATTTAGGTTGCTACATAATGTTAATGATAATAAAATGCTTATATTTAAGGGACAATCTGTAAAAAATACGGTTTAATTTTTTAATAGTTTAAGTAATTCTTTCCAACAAAGGTAGCAGATCTGATTGCCTTTCCTGTCTATTTTAGTGATTGATAACATGGTCTTATCAACAGTTATTTATGATGTTAACTTAGACTTAATTGTGTTATATAATTAAAAGACCTAAATCTTAATTTTGGGAAAAAGTCATTATGAGTGTAATCAATTGACCAATATTTATTGACTATTTGGTATATTATTAATACTGAACTAGTGATTTTTGGAATAGATGTTAAAGTATAGGACAGGGGGTCTGCTTCATAGGAAATTATACACTAAGTTTGTATTGCAATCCTATATAAAATGATACTCAATTCTTCAAAATCTGTGAAAACACAGTCTCAAAGTAAAGGAGAAAGCAAAAATACTATGAATAATAGAGATTTAGGAGGTGTTCTGAATCATTAAATAATATTAGGATGTGACTGAGATGTGATTAAAACCAAGTGTAGGAAGTGTCTATATTCATTGAAGTGGTAGTTGCCAAAATGCTGTTTCACCATGGAAAACAACTCATTCCTTAATTAAGGTGTAAGTCAGCTTCTTGGACATGGTTATACAACTCTTTCTTTCAATGCTAAAAGCAGAATCATAGTTCATTTTTCTTTTACGTGAAAGGAGGTGAAATCTGACAGCTCAAAATGAAGCAAAAATCCAAGATAAACAGACACTATTTTGTGCCCACTCACTCTTCTTTCCAGGGTCATACATGTGTAAGTAGCTGTTTGTTTATAGTTGAGACCTTCTGTGGGTAAATCTGGCAAGATACCAAAGACATTTAGCATAGATATTTCACTTTCAATGTGTGTCTCTATTTTTTCCCTGTTGATGAACCAAATATAACACAGGCAGATGACTTTTATGAATTTATTTTAAATTATAAGTGTTTCTTTTATTCTTTTTTTGAATGTTCATCATAGCTGGGAAACAAATATTTGCTTACCACCCCTACCCATTGTAGCACTGAATGGTTGAATAGAACACAAAACTGCATAGCCCTGGCTGGGTAGCTCAGTTGGTAAAAACATTATCCTGGCACCCCTGGTTGAAGTTTCAATTCTCAGTCAGGGCACATATAAGAATAAATCAGTGACTGCCTAAATAAGTGGAACAACAAACTGACATTTCTTTCTCCCTCTCTCTCTAAAGTTAATCCTATTTAATAAAAGAGTAACATGGAAATTGACCATCACTTCAACACAAAAGATGGCCACCCCCATATGGTCAAAGATGGCTGTCTCCGTGTGGATACAAGATGCCCACCACAAAATGGCCAGCAGGAGAGGGCAGTTGGGAGGGACAAGGCCTATAAGGAAGGTGGTTAGTGATGACCAGGCTGACAGGGGAGGACAGTTAGTGGTAACCAGGCTAGCAAGGGATGATTGGGCTATCAGGGGAGGGGGGGCAGTTTGAGGTGAGCAGGCCAGCAGGGGAAGGCAATTGGGAGTTACCGGGCCTCAGGGGAGGACAGTTAGGGTGACCAGGCTGGCAGGGAGGTCAGTTAGGGACAAATAGGCTAGCAGGGGAGCAATTAGGTGTTGATCAGACTGGCAGGGGAGTGGTTAGGGGGTGATCAGGCTGGCAGGCAGAAAAAGTTAGGAGCAATCAGGCAGGCAGGTAGGTGAGTGGTTGGAAGCCAGCAGTCCTGGATTGTGAGAGGAATGTTCGACTGCCCATTTAAGATCGGGTCTAAACAGACAGTCGAATATCCCTTGAGGGGTCCTATATTGGATCTTACCTAATAAAAGAGAAACATGCAAATTAACCATCACTCCACTATGCCCACCACCAATCAGAGTGAGTATGCAAATCAACCCAACAAAGATGGGGGCTCATTTGCATATGAACACACAGAATGGTGTGAAGCCTGCTATGAGGGGAAGAGAGGTGGCAGAGGGAGCTATTGGAGTGGTGCTCCAGACAGAAATGAGAACTTGCCAGCTCCACTTCGGTGGCCGGGGAGCAGGGTCGTGCTGGCTCCCGGGCAGCTGGGAGTGAAGCCAGGGGCCTATACTTGAATGAATATCATGCAACAGGCCTCTAGTATGATATAAGGCATTGTGGTTAGAGATGAAATAAAGAGGTAAACTTAAGATATTTAAAAAAATAGATTTAATAAGAATTTTCAGGTGACAGACTGGGATTGGGAATTGAGCAGAAGTTGGGAAGTAGCTCTAAGGTTTCTTTGTTTTTGTTTTTTCTGCCTCATTCTAGTTGCTAGCAAGCAGATTTCTCTGATTTTCTATAAAGACAGAGCCAATTTTAATTATCTTTGGGGTGGTGGATGAGAAACTTAAGATGACTCTAATGACTAACTTGTGGATAGTGAAGGTGCCATCAGAGATGAGAATGTGAGAGGAAATACAGTGGATATCTCTTTTTGAAAGGTGTATAATAAGTTTGTTTGGTTCGTTTTGATCCTATAGTTTCTCTGGAAGTTCAGATAAAAATTTAGAGACTACATTATCTGCTTAGGTAAAGCTAAAGAAAAAGATTTGAGGGAGCACCTGAAAAAAAACACACAACACAATAATGTTAGTAATATTAGCATATTTGGAATGCTATAAATTATCTTACTTATGTAGTTTTCCTTGATCTCTACACAGTAAGTAATAGAAAAAGAAAGTTGCATTAATGCAGACCTGGGGATTGAAAGGCTTGGTGGAAGGAAGAATACAAGGTTTAGCAGAAGTTAACATTGTAGCAGAAGGATTGATAGATGTGATTTCAGGCAAGGGAAACAGGGGAGGAAGTAGAGATGACTTATTTAATAAAGGTAGTTAGTATAAAAGGTTTGTGGAGAAGGTCCCGCTAATGGTGAAGGGTAGATCTAATTTGGAGTAACAGAATGGGAAGAATGGAAAAGTTAGGAGTTATAGTCTAGGAGCACAATTACCAAATTAATAAAATTTAGTTTTACTAATTATTCCCATGGGACTGCATAGAAGACTATCATATATATCAAGATACATATACAAAAGCCTATGAAAGGAATTTGGAAAATAAATCATCCATTACAAAGAATGAATAGAAAAAAATAATGAAAAGAAACTTAATATTTGGTCTTAAATGTCATCTTCTCCTGAATTTTTCTCTTCCTACACAGTTTAGGCAGTAATGAGTATGATCATCTGGCCTTCCAGATCGCTCAGTGAATCAAAAAAAAATTCTTTAAGGCCAATCTTGCAACTGTATTTTCTCAAATAGAGATGGCATAAAAGAGAGAGATGAGGGAGAGGGAAATTCATCATAGACACATTTGATGAAAAAGTCTGGCAGATGAACAAAACATGATTTTTGAGAGGTTCTGTAATGGATAGTTCTTTTTCTCACTTATGTACTTATGTGAAAGTAGAAAAGATAGTAAAGTGTAAAAAGAATCTACCAACTTAAAAAAATTACTAAATCTTAACAGCCTTGATTGCACCAATGTATAGTTAAGTTATCCAAATGCTCTTAAGGCTGCCTTTTTATTTTCTTTCATTTTGTCACCATAATATAATGTTTCATTTCTCAAAATCAGAATGTGAATCAGATAGAAACAGTAAATTGATAAGTTCTACATCTGTGATTTCTTCTTTAGCAATAAAAATAATATGTCATGTCTTAAGGTTCAAGATTATTAACCACAAAACATTAAAAGTACTACATTTCAAATATATATATTTAATTTCTAGGAGAAGAGACCAAAAAACATTTGAAGTTTTCACATTTTCTCCACATGTTAGTTGGGCTACAATATTTATTTTTAAGGCATAATTAAACAAATATGCCTACTTTGGGAAGATTCTTTTAGGTTAACAAGAAATTAAAATCAATAAAACTTTTGTTGAACTGTCATTGTTTTTAGTAATATCTTCATTTTTTAATGTTTTTTTTTATATGTCCTTCACATTATTTTAGAAGGGGAAGTATAGTTGCTAACAAATGAACTGAAATTCTTCTAGTACACCCAAGATGGCATATTGAAAACATTTTTCTTAATACTCTCTGCTGGTAATCATTTAGAAATTGTTGAAACTCTAGTGAAGCATATTGCTAGTTACCATTAGATTAGGAAGCTTGCTGGATCCAGGCTGTCATCAACAGGGTTCATTCTTTTAGTCTTGCTTCCCAAATTGCTACCCACACTTCACTTTTAGGGCTATGTGCCCTACACTATTTATATGATTGTCAAGGACAAATTGTTCTGATATTTATGCTCTGCTGTTTTGCACATTGCTCCATTAAGAACAGGTTTCCTAGGGACTAGGAAATCTGTTTGTTTTATTAGAATTCTTATGTTTGTGGTGTTTCTGTTCATGAAATGATCACTTTTTGGTTGGGATAATGACAAGAGCTCAAAGCCCTTTTGTTGAGGTAGAGGTTGCCCATTAATGACTGACAAAATCCTTTAATGTCTTTGATGTTCTCTTTCTGGCTATAAATAAAATACAGAATAAAACTTTGAGTGGGTGAAAATGAGGAGCTCTTTAGATATTTCTTCGTACTTTTGCCTCTCTCATATGAAGGAAAGTCTTACACACCAGCCTTAGAGCTAGACCCTGGATGCCCATTATAAGTTATTAAACCTAGTTTCAAACTAAAGTAGAAACCAAGAAATGGAACATATAAGAAGTTAATTTTAGACAAATTAGATTCTGCTATTGCAGCCAAAAGGGTAAAGCAAAAGATTTTTCTTACAGATTAGATATATTGGAACACAAATTATGGATATTAAAAAATGAAGGAAATTACAAGAAAACATGTTCTCAGAGATTTCAAGATAAAGAGGTTGAGAATGAGAGAGATCTTGCACCTTTCACATGGATAAAATATAATATGGATTTCTTAGAAACTATGTGAACCTGGGAACCCTGATATAGATAGGTACCTCTCAATCATAAGGGGGAGGCTGACCAATATTTGGGGGAAAACTGCTCTAAATTTTATTATATATATATATATATATATATATATATATATATATCAAAGAGCACTAAAATAAACACTTGAAATGATGAAAAAGCATTTCATAGTTAGCAAAACAAATGTATAGTTTCATGAGTAATAGATTTAAGAATAGTAAATTTGAATGAACTAGTCATTTTGGCTTACTTCTGAAAAAGGAAATAATAGAGGACTTGTCTCTGAAAATGCTTACATTGATATCTGGTTTGGTAGGAGATGGGATTTTTGATTTAAAGAAAGCATTTAAATTTTAATCTGTAAATGAAGAAAAAAAGACCGCTATATCTGTATAAGGGCTCTATGGAGAAATATACAAGTGCAGCATGCCACATAAATGCTAAATAATTTCAAATAAAACTTTGTTCAATGAATTTAATGTCAAAATTGAACCATTTCAAAATTTCACGTAACACAAGTTTATTAATTGCTATCAAACGTGACCCGTTCAGGGAAATCCACGTCTCTCCCGTTCCTACTTCAACACTGCACAAACTTCTAAAAGTGCTTTCTAGTAGTGTCCATGAGCAGAAAAACACTGCCAGACAAATAACACTCAAGATTTTGTGGCTTCATTTTCCTTACTCCTTTACTTCCTTTACTTTCTTACTTGTTATATTCCCTCTACTATCAGGAGAGTATAGCCTACTGCTTAAAATAGTGCTTAGTAGCATATCTTAATTTTCAATGTAAATTCATGAAATGTTGTGTGCAATAGAGCAACATTTTAGCTTCTTCTTTTTTATTAAAGGGTTGTCTTAAGTTCTGGGTGAAGAATTTGGACACCTGAATCCTTTGGCTTTTGAACTAACCTGAGATGTTTTCTGTCTAATGCTTAAGCACTTTTTGTTCTTTCTAGTCTCACTTGAATGCTGAGAGGAAGTCTATTATCATTTCTAACTTGCCAGAGAAAATGTTGTATATTAACTGGTGTCTGACCATGCATGAGAAGTCCCTTTTATCGCCTAGGAAATAAAAACCAGGAGTGTGCTCTGTGGGAAAGGTAAGTAGTTCATCTTTTGTTTCTGGGACTTCCTTGGGAGCAGTTCAGAACCTTTAGCATAGTCTGTTGAAGTGGAAAAATAAATGAAAGAGGGCTTTAGATGAAACAGTCCACAATTGCAATATGATATATCTACATACAAATTTATCACTTTGGCCAAGTTCAAAAGCGAGGGGTAGCAATATATATCTATTAGTATACTAGTAAATGTAAATGTACACAATATTAGCTTGAGCCATAAAAATAATAATTTTTGAAAGACAAAAATGGCCAAATACCAGCAAATTTATATGGTTCTTAATATATAATGAGGCTCATTTAATTAGCTGAAAATTTATAATGCATTCTCCTTTGCTCTTCTTGTTGTTGTTTTGTTGTTGTTGTTTCCTTATCAAACTTATTTGCATGTAAAATGTTCTTTCTAGAAAAAAAGCTGTCTATCTTTCCACTCAATGTAATAACTGGTTAAAGTACTTCTCATTAGATACAAATAGAATTATTAAAATTATGATTTAAAAAGTAAACAGACCTGGAGTTTGTCCCTTATCCAAATCCACATGAAATGGAGCCACTATTATTCCTGCTTGCTAATATTTTCTAATAATCTGGAGAGTTTTGTTCTCCTTTTGTTATGTTTGGAAATATGAGTGTTAGATAGCATGACTGTGTGTTCAGACTGCCAAATGCCAATAGGAGCAGACTGCACAGCAAGTGAAGTGTGTTTGTTTGACAATGTGTGATACACTATTGATAATGATTTTAAAATGAAAGTTGATACTCTTGCCTTTTGCTCAGGGATCTGAAGTTTTAAAATTGTCATTATTGTAATTAAAGAGCAATGGACAGTGTTGTTGTTTATGTTCATCCCTCCTGTCAGTGTATGTGTGTGATTAAAACATAGTCTCCCAAATGCTTTTGAATTTTTTCCAGGACAACATATTTCTTAAGGTATTTGCATTTATTCAGCAGAGACTATTCATTGTGCCACTTGTTTTCTTGATTAAATAGTGTTTACTCAGAGTCTCCTATCTACTCTGTTCCTAATTCCTAAGCCAGGACCACTCATCTTCGGGGCCCATGATAGATACAGGATGGGCACACACGGCTTTGGGATTTTTTTCCAGGCAGGCCTCAACTAATATTAAATAACAAATTCTTATTGCTTACAATATGCTTCACAGGAAATGTGGAAAGGAAAGAGTTAGGAATCTTGCTTTCCACCAATATGCAAATTGCTTAGCAGTTTACAAATTCAGATTATAAGAGTAAATTATTTTTATTTTCATCAAAACAACTTCTCTAGCTAATAAAAGAGAATTGTACTTGTCTCATACTTGAAGGTCACGCAAAAGGCTATAGAGGTGAGATCACTGATTCATAGAAACACAATTCGCCATCGCTAAGATTAGGAAACAGCCTAAGTGCCCATCAGGAGATGAGTGGATTAGAAAACTGAGTACATCTACACAATGGAATACTATCCTGCAGTATAAAAGAAGGAGTTCTTACCAGTTACAACAGCATGGATGGAACTGGAGAACATTATGCTAAGTGAAATAAGCCAGTCAGAGAAAGATAAATATCACATGATCTCACTCATTTATGGAATATAATGAACATAAACTGATGAACAAAACAAGATCCAGAGACAGAGAAACATCAATCAGACCATCAAACCTCAGAGGGAATGTAGGGGAGGGTTGGGGTAAGAGGGAGAGATCAACCAAAGGACTTGTATGCATGCATATCAGCCTAACCAATGGACATAGACACCAGGGGGTTGAGGGCATGAATGGGGGGGGCGGGATTAAGGGAGAATAAGGACACAGATGTAACACCTTAATCAACAAAGAAATTGTTGTGTGCATTTGTCAATCTTCAGAACAAAAGTAAGACATCCAGCCTAATCCAGAAAAAATCCTGAAGGTGATACAAAAGAAGACTTTCCACATGATGTGGGCTATGCCGAAAGTAACTGTGTTATCATTTCCGTTTCCAAGATTAATTCACACAGTCTATAGTGTTCTGGTGAAATGCCATATACTATTTACAGGATCTGAAATGTCCCTTCATAAGGATCTGAGAGAAGAATCCTGGCATTAATAGGTTGCTAATATTTGAGAATTACAAAGAATCTAGCAAGGAGACCAGGACTTCACTAGTCAAGTTTTGTTTTCCTCTTACTACAAAAGGCAACTTAGGATGTATATACTTCATGGAGTTATTTAGTTGACAAAAATATGTACCAGCTACATGTAAAGATTTCATAAGAGAGCTTACTAATTGGACAGTAATTCCATTTTACCACACTTGCAACTTTGTAGCTGGAGAGGCACTTGGTGTGGCTCACCTATAAGATGAGGGCAGAAGTACCTGAGGAGGCTCCCATTTTTGTTTCATTCTCCCATAAACTGAAAGCTGCTTCCTTTCTGTGGGAATGGCAGTATAGAGGCTGGAAATACAATAGTTATTGTGTAACCCTAAGACCAAAAGCCACATTCTGGTAATGATGAAGTAGAAAGATAGAGTCTGTGTTCTTGATGGCATCATTTGGTCACTGTGCCAGCCCTTGACTGTCTTTTATGAGCATTATCCTTGAACATAAAAAAGTTGGTCAGATGTTTAATTTCTGGTTGCTGGAAATGTTTCTACTGAAACATCCCTGGCCATCCCATTCTCTAAAGCCACTGGTTTTCAGACTTCAGTGTGCATCAGAGTCACCTGAAAGGCTTTCTGGAACTCAGACTGTTGGATCCATAGTAGGTCTGTGATAGCACCAATTTGCTGATGCTGATGGTCCAGACACCACAACTGAGAATCATTGCTCAGGAGAATAATTTTCCTAAAACATAAATTTTGATATCACAATCATCTGCTTAAAATATATCAGTACTGCCCTCAGTGCCTTCAAACAAAAGCCAAGCTCCTTACAATGGCATCTATACACATTTCTCCACTTCACCTTTGCACCTCTTCCATGTTGACCCCAAGTTCCTGACACACTTAGCTGTTTATAATACTATATTATAATATTGATAATACTATATTCTAACACCTTCCAACACATTTTCCCCTCTGCCTAGAATGCTCTATTCTACATTTTCTTGGCCCTTCTAACTTGTGCTTCATGACACGGTCTTTACTTCAACTAAGTTATTGGGCTAAGTACCCTAGATTGTGAATCAATTTTTATTTACTTTTCAGTGTTTTCAATGTAATTTTCTTGCCGTTGAGTCTATGACATTCAATAATTCATCTTTATATCCTAGTATCCAGCCTAAGTGTTGAAACAGAGGAAGCACCCTGTATAAAGGCTTGCTGAGTGAAAGACTGAGTATTTGTTGAAGCATCAACAATGTTATGTGTTTATGACATAGTTCTTTTTATACCCCTGGGCTACAATAGAACATCCCTCTTTCTGTGTATATATCTGTTTATCATTTGTAATATATACAACACATTGTATATTGATTTTCATCACAGTTTAAAAAATAATTTTGATGGGTGACCTTTGAAGATAGTCCTTTGCAAGGGACAAAGTCTTTATTCTCTCTCTCTCTCTCTCTCTCTCTCTCTCTCTCTCTGTATGCTTTTTTTTATATATAACAGAAATTGAAACCAAAAAATTCTCACAGAACAGATGCCCTTGAAATTGAAAATCACTCCCTCTAATAATGCTTGGCATAATTTTTGTAAGGTTTGTATCTCTGGTATAATTACATGATGATTTTAATGGAAATTATAAAGAAGTATTTTACAAAGGAGCAGAATATTTTATGTGTAGTTATATGTAAATTTACTCTTATAAATATGCAAGGTTTCTTTCTCACATGGATATTTTCTTAGGGATCACTTTGATAAATGCAAACAAGACTCATATTATTTATTAAAAGATTGCTGAGATATATAACAGTAATTGTCATACAATTCTGTAGAATTCGCTTCTAGAATCTGCTGTTGTTCCTATTGACTGATAATACACAGTAAAAATTGCCACATTTATAAATTCTGTTGAGATATTAAAATGTCTAAGGTTTTCTTTTATTCTGATGCATAAATCATTTTTATGTGCATGTAGTTATTTATCAAGCAATCTGGCTTTCAAATGAGGCAAGAGCTCTGGTTTATACAGTGTAATTTCAGAAAGTATCACTCATATCAATGTTAATCCAATAATAAAATTTAAGGGAAGATGGATCTGTGGAACCTTGTATTATATGATATGATTTATTATGAGACGAATGTTTCATTCCTGGCTGTGTCCTCCCAAGATTAAATCTAAGGTATAAATAACATTAGTGTCCATTTCACAAGATATAGACTATCCTATCTTCTTATAAGTGAAATAGCAGCACTTCCATAAAAAAATTTTTAAATCCTTGAATTCAGTTCACTTCAATTAATACAACCACTTGTTCAAAGTCTTCTACTTGATTAGCAGAGTTCATATACTTTGGGAAGCACATAAATGCATAGGTGCATAAAGTCATACAGGTAAACACTAAAATTATTTTTATATATTTTTTTGTTTTTATTTTTGTTAACCCTCACCAGAGGATATTTTTTCCCCTTGACTTTTAGAGAGAGAGGAAAGGAGGGAGGGATTGGGGAGAGAGAGAAGAGAGAGAGAGAGAGAGAGAGAGAGAGAGAGAGAGAGAGAGATCTATGTGAGTGAGAAATATTGATTGGTTGTCTTCTGAATGCACCCTGAATAGGGCTGGGGATTGAACCTGAAATGTAGGTCATACCCTTGATGGAGAATCAAACTCTCGAACTTTCAGTGTGGGGGATCAATACTTTAACCACTGAGAAACACAGGTCAGGGTTTGCATTGCTATTTTAGGTCAACTGCAGAATAGGAGTTTATTTTCAGCCATGGCAATTGTTCATTGTTTATTTCCTAATTCATTGTGCATCAAAATATTTAATCATTCAAGAGATGTTCTTGTTTTCTAAGTGAAACTCAGGAAAGGCATGACAAGCCCCTTGAGTGATAGTTAGATATTATAATAATGACTTTCTCTAAATTATTTAAATTCTGAAGCAAGGTCAGAAAATGTTAGGAAATTTAATGCAGCTGAAGATATATAAGTCATGTATTGTTGAATTTATTAGGATACTGGCTTCCTATTTCTCCATTTATGGTATGATATCATGTTGGAATAGCCAAGTAGCTCACTGACAATTGATGGCATGGTTGGCACCATCTCTTCATGTCAAATAGGTCTCATGACACCTATCATCAAAGTCCTCTCCAGAGTAGCATCTGAGGCTGTTCTTCCAGACTTGCTCTTGGTCTAAGTGTTTATTCATGCAAGTAGTCGTGGTGAAAGTGAAAAAACTATTTAGACATTTCAATCTAGAAGGATCCATGGCTTTGCTTATCCATAAATATTTTCTAATTACCAGGCAAATGAGACTCTGTCTCAAGTTACTAAACTTGAATGTTACCTTTATATGACTCATTTATTCACCACAGTCATTTAAATCTGATTTGTATTTTTATAATAGTGTAGATGGCACCAACATGTTGTGCTCAACCAACCTTCTGCAGGGATCTCACCCCACTCTGATCAGGCTCTGAAACTTCACTGTGCTTCACACTCTCTGTGGGTCACTCCCTCAACCCACTTTATCTGTACAGCCTATGCTGGGCTACCACAACTTTTAGCCTTTATCCTTGGACCTATATAATGGCTTTTGGACTGAAATTTTTAGGAAGAGAAGGAAAAAAAAAACACAGGAAAGAGCTTTTTTGTTAGGACTTGTTTTTACATAATAAAATTCAGACGAGTTTTTTAAAATTAGTTCTATAAGAACCAGACTCCAGCAGGAATGTAGGCTTGATCTGTTCCTCTAGTATAGTTTTATATACAAACAAAACAATGATGAGGGTTGGGATACACTAACGAGACAACATTACAACAATACTACTTTTTTAAAAAAAATCTTCACTAGAGGTTATTTTTTCATTGCTGTGAGAGAGACACATAGATTGGTTGCCTCCCACACTCACTCTAACTAGAGATGGGAATAAACCTGCAATTAGGTACATGGCCTTCACCAAGTATGTATGGGACCTGAGACCCTTCAGTGGACAGGCCAATTGAGCAACACCAGCCCGGGCAAGACAATATTACCTTTAATTTCAATCTCAGATTGGACCAAAGAGAAGTAGTTAGAGTGAGGAGCCTTGTTTAAATAAACAAACCTGGAAAATAAAGATAATATCTAATTTATCAACAAAAAGTGCCAAAATTTAGATTGTCCAGTTCGAAAGACCTAAATCGTGAGATCAGATAGATTCTAAATAGCACTAGATTCTTCAGATCCCACATACAAGCATAAGACACACATTAACAATGGCTTTAGGTAAGGTAAAATATTTGAAAATATTTGAAAATAGGTAGAAATATTGAAATAACCTTTTAAAAATGAAATTTTTCATGTTTAATACTCCTGTAAATGTTCTGCATTTCTGGAAAATACTCATGTAGCTAGGCTCATATGTGGGATATAAAACTGAAACTCATAGACACAGATAATATGGCGGTTACCAGAGTAAAGATAGTGGGGCATCAGGAGGGTAATGGAGGGATAAATATATGGTGATGAAAAATGGTTTGACTTTAGGTGTTGGGGAAATAATGAAATATACATATGTATCTTATAAATGTACACTTGAAACCTATATGATTCTAGTAACCAACGTCACCAAAAAATTAAAAAAATAGGTACACCTAAAACTAGTTTTATACCTAAACTTAGTCTTTACTAAACATCTAATATATATTTATTTCTTTTTTTAAAGTTTTAAGCTAAATGTTGTGATAATTATTTTTTTCTTTAATTATTTTATTATTTAGCATATTTTCCATAAAAACTGTTGTTAAATATAAAATGTAATTTATTGACTCATGCTGAAAAGTGTAAGGCATTCATTCCCTAATTACAGCTGTGTATCAAATGGCAACCTCAAGGCACTAGGTCAATTGCCTTCTTTATAATGCAGTCGTTTGGTTTCTCTCAAGTAGATACTTCTTAAAAGGGCAAATACAGCTACCATCCACTCCAGACAGACATTTACTGTTTCTATTTCAATAATTGCAACTGTAGTTCTTGGCTAAAATATCACTGATATTGTTGGTCAGTCTGTGTCCTAAGCCCACCAATAGTGCAAAGGAAGAGGAGTCAGCCCCACCTTGAGCACAGGAACTCAGATAGGAATGGGGAGTTCCTCAAAGGAAAGTCAGACATTGTTCCCCAAAAGGGGGAGCTAAGACTAAGCAAGAATAAACTAGAGCTATTTAATAATGTTCTTAGAGGTTAAGTACATCTCCTGTAGGAGATAGTCACAGACCTAGATCTTTTTCCAAATGGAGTGCTTGTTCCATTACACTGTAATTTCACCTGATTTGGAGGAAGCTTATGCTTATTTTGTGGAATGCATTGGGATAGTTACTTACAATTTGTAGTGTTTCCGCAAATGTTTTCTCATTTGAGTAGGCAATAGGATATGGATGATATATATGTTTTCCATCCTGAATTCTTTTAGCTGTTCTGGGCTGCTTCACTTCGTTAAGCTGAAGCCCAGTAGCACTCAATATCAGAGCTAATCTCTCTCAGCTTATCTGTGGCAAGAACAGGTGGTTAAGTCATTATATTATACTAGAAGCCTGGTGCATGAAAATTCATACACTGGAGAGGGGGGCTCTCAGCCAGGCTTGCCCCCTCTCACAGTCCTGGAGCCTTCAGGGGTGGGAGGTGACCCACCGATCAGGGGAAAGTGACATCCCCATCAGACCTCTGCTGCTGCCACTGCTGGCAGTGCAAACCTTGGTCAGCCTTGCTTTCCTGAGCCGTGGGTGGCCCTCAGCAGCTAGGCAGGCACTATCTGAAGCTTGCCTGCACTGAAGGCTGGCCCTGGGTGGCTGGGAGACTGAGGGAACTTGGGGACTCCAGAGAGAGGCATGTGGAGTGGGCAGACCCACCTGGAGGTGAGCTCGGCCATGCCACATACCTACCACCCATGCGCCTGCCACCCCAGCATGGCTAGGGAGACTGGGAGCCACCATCTTGTGACTGTGGGCACTGCCATCTTTGAGAATGTGGCAGTCAATTAGCATATTCCCTCCTAATTGGCTGTGGGGACTGCCATCTTTGTGATGGCATAATGACCAATTAGCATATTCCCTCTTTATTAGATAGGATTCCTACTATGAAGAGGCCTAAATTTAAAGTAAAAATATGGAAAAAAATGACTGTGCCAAACAAAATAATAATAATAAATCTGAATATCTTATTTCAGCAGACCATATACTGCAAGTGCTATTGATAAATGTGGAAGCAAAATAGTCCACTCTGAGATAACCGAGTTGTTTATATGTGGAAAAGAAGTTATAGCTTCATATTTCAAGCTAAGAGTCTTGACATTGAATTACTCTGCAGCATAATGAAAGGACTATTTTAACCCAGCAAGAACAATCTATTACAAAGCAATCCAAAAATTGAAACCAACTTATTACACAGGGCAAACCCAAAGCAAAAATGGAATAACAAGTAATGTAAAAGGATAAAATTTCATACTTTGTACATAATGATAATCATTATTACATTAGATTGAATTTAGTACTCAGAAATGTTTCTTTTTTTCTAATCTGAATTTAATTCTTTAAGGGTTCATTCAACAACCTATAATAAATTATGACCAGTGGAAACCTAAAGAAAAGTTTCTAATGACTTTATTACTGAAATGTATGATTTATAGAAAGTTTTCTTTTCTCTCATATTTCTGTACATTGTTTTAATTATGCTAAAATATTTTGAGATTTTTTTTTAGTCTCAGTTTTACCTTAGAGTAGACTTAGATGTTTATTAATTTCTGTTCTACAAGGATGGCTATTTATTGCATCATTTGAAATGATTGCATTTTAATTTTTTTATGTAAAATGTTGCTTTGAGGAATGAACCAATTGAACCTGATGCACATTATCCCTACAGATAACTCACTGCACCATCATGAGCATGAGGCATGTACACAAGACATTACAGAGTATGCAGAAATACGGCTTATGTTTGCAAAAAAATGATTATTTTGTATTTGTGGCATCAGATAAAATGCTTTCAAGAAAGCATCATTTGAGCTAGGTTGGACACATGAAAATCTGGCATGAAGACATTTGAGGTAAATAAAGTAGAAGGAAAAACCTAAGCTTGCTGTTAGAGCTCTATCACTCTGTCTTGTCTACCCTCTAGAGTCATCACACTATATACTAGTTCTGAAACACTCTCGATTCTTTTAGAATTCGCTTCACATCAATGCTCAGAATGTCTTCACATTCTCTAAGGAAAACTTGTATACTAAGGTCAATTTCTCTCTCTCTCTCTCTCTCTCTCTCTCTCTCTCTCTCTCTCTCTCTCTCTGATCTCAATGTGCTGTTTATTGTATTTTTTTATTGTTTAAAGTATTACATATGTCTCCTTTATCCCCTCCTCGGCCATTCCCACCCCCAGGACAAGACTCCACCTCCCCAGTGTCTGTGTCCATTGGTTATGTTAATATGCATCCATAAAAGTGCTTTGGTTGATCTCTTACCCTCCCCCTCTTCCCTGCCTTCCTTCTGAGGTCGGATGGTCTGCTCAGTGTTTCTTTGTCTCTGGATCTATTTTTGTTCATCAATTGATATTGTTCATTATATCCCACATACGAGTGAGATCATCTGATATTTGTTTTTCTCTGACTGGCTTATTTCGCTTAGCATAATTCTCCCCAGTTCCATTCATGCTGTTGCAAATGTTCCTTCTTTTTTTATAGTAGCATAGTATTCCATTGTATAGAATTACCACATTTTTAATCCACTCATCTGCTAATGGGCACGTAGGTTGTTTCCAAATCTTAGCTATCGTAAACTGTGCTGCTATGCACATAGGGGTGCATATATCTTTTCTGATTGGTGTTTCTGATTTCTTGGGATATATTCCTAGAAGTGGGATCACTGGGACAAATGGAAGTTCCATTTTTAGCTTTTTGAGGAAGCTCCATACTGTTCTCCACAGTGGCTGCACCAGTCTGCATTCCCACCAGCAATGCACAAGGGTTCCTTTTTCTCCACATCCTCACAGCCACTTGTCCTTGTTGATTTGTTGATGATAACCATTCTGACAGGGGTGAGATGATACCTCATTGTTGTTTTGATTTGTATCTCTCTGATGATTAGTGACTTTGAGCATGTTTTCATAAGTCTCTTGGCCTTCTGTATGTCCTCTGTTGAAAAGTATCTAGTTAGGTCCATTGACCATTTTTTGATTGTTTTTTTTTTTATCTTCTTTTTGTTAAGTTGTATGAGTTCCCTGTAAATATTGGAGAAACCCTTATTGAATATAACATTGGGAAATATGTTCTCCCAGGCAGTGGGCTTTCTTGTATTGATGATGGTTTCTTTTGCTGTTCAGAAACTTTTTTATTTTGATGTAGTCCCATTTGTCTATTTTCTCCTTCATTTCCATTGTCCTAGGAGCTCTATTGGTAAAGATATTGCTAAGACATATGTCTGATATTTTGCTGTCTTGGCGTCTTAAAACTACCATCCCTGGAGAGATTTTGAAGGTGTTTGAAAAGTATTTTGAAATGATTAGAGCTGTACTTTAGGAAGTTTAATATGACAATAGGATAGAAGATGGTTTTAGATAGTTGATAGGGAAATGCACTTGTGTTAGTATGAGGAAGTGAGAGCTTAATCTTAGATAATACCAGCAGTGACTTAAAAGAGGAAGAAATAGTTATGAAAGAGATTTGTTACTGATCAAGTATATTTTGTATTTCTTTATCTGGGAGTAAGGTGATTCCTTTAAAATAAATTGAAAACATATGAGAAGAGGAAATGTTTGGGATAGAAAATAATTTATGAATTGAATTCTGGTCATATTGAGTTGGAGGTGTTTGTGGGGCATCCAAATACCTCAATGGATAATTCAATGGATACTTGGAAATGAGGATCAGGACTAAAATATCCAGAGTTTGACTCCCTACAAAAGATTACTGAATTAATGAAATTAGACTACAAGCTATGGGTGATACATAGAAATGAGAAAAAGGTAGTGTAGTTGTAATTATATTGCTTTAAATATATTTTGCAGAAATATTGGTGTCATCGACAGTAGACAAAATGTTAATATTTAAAGGTGAATTATGAAGTTAAATGACTTAATGTTTAATATTTAAAAATTAAATGACTCTTTTTGGTTAGTAATCTACCTATACTAAGGATTCATTAACAACTCACCAAAACTATCTCAGTCTAACGGACTCAACCACTTAATGGTTAGAGAGCTAAATATACAATCTGAGGTTAAAGGTTAGTAGATAAATCTCTCCCAAAATAAAAGGAAACAGCAGAATACATTTTGTGAAATGTAACATTTACTAAAATGACATTGATAAATTCTAGGTACCATTTTTATGTTGTTTAAAGAAATCTCCATTAGATGGTGATTTAATTCTTAATAGAAGCAGATATTTTTTTGTCAGATAATGGAATTATCCATTTAGTAAAGTTAATTTAAATAAAATCTATATGTCATAGAAAAATGTTAAATGCATTTTAAAAGAGCATGAGTTTTTTAATATTGTTTAGAAACATCATATTTAATTAGATTTCTTAACACATTTTCTTCTGTCAATGGTTCTACTATAATCAAGCTCTTTTGTTTTTGAAGATTATATTTAGAATTAACTCAGAAATTAGAACTGATAAGGAAATTGCTGGTGTCACCAATATCTCAAATATTATTGTCACCAAACAAGGGTTGAAAGATTGTTCTAGTTTTCTCTTGTCAGCAGTCATTTCAATCTAATTTATTTAAATTGTTTTTTATTGAACATAACAAATTGTAATGTATTTCATATTTTAATATAAAATGTATATATACATATTTAAAGATTGATTTACTACATCTAACTTTGAAAAACTGAAACTTTCTAATTTTTTTATTAATTTAGCTGGAACAATTTTCTGCAGGCACTGGAAAGTATTTACACTAATAAAAGAGAACAATGCAAACTGACCATACCCCTGCCATATCCATCAGCCAACTAGGAGTGAGTATACAAATTAACCCAACAAAATCGTGGGTTAATTTGCATATGCAGGCTTAGAGCGAAGACTGAAGGCTCTACCTGAGTGAAGACTGAAGACTGAAGGCTCTGCTGTGGCCAGAGCCAAGTATAAAGACAGAAGGCTTGGCTCCACTGTGGCCCGGGTATTGGGTGCAGGAGGAAAACTGGTGCCATAGCCAGGGGAAGGAAGGCCCATTGCACGAGTCTTTGTGCAATGGGCCTCTAGTATGACATAATATCCGAAGCCTAGTCTCTTGTAGGCCCACACTATAACTTACTCAAATAAATAACAAACAAAATGAATTAGTCTTTGGTTCTGCTATTATGAAGTTCTACTATCATAAAGCTAATTAAAGTCTTTAATTTTTCCAGATTACATAAGACTATTTGAGCAGAAGTTATTCAATGATCTGATTTTTCAGAACATGTTTAAATCATCAACACTTAATAACCATTTTGAAGAACCTTATAGTTTATCTCTATAGGTTACTGAGCTAAATATATACAAATGAGTAAAAATAAATATGGCCCAAATACATGATTAATTTAAAGTTGGAACCCAAATGCTGAAATATTTATTAGGCATAAGTACTTAATAGTATATCTAATATTCAAAACAAATATAGTTGATTCTTATTCTTTTTGCCTTTTTCAAATAGGTGATGTAAATGTGAGCTAGTGTCAGCTGTCTAAATTAACCATCATCTCATGCATATTGCTAGCTTTTCCTAAAAAAGATATCTTTATTCTTCCTACCTTAGCAATTTGACCTCATCTCTTCTGGTGTACTCTTCATTTTATGCACCTTCTTTTTAACCATGTGAATATACATTTACATAATAACTTCCTGGCCACATCTGTTACATCTTTATCCAGGAGTGAATGAGAGATTGCCAAAGAAAAATCATTGCCATTGGCTCCTCTTCTCTAGGGGAAAAACCAATCCTGTTTGCATACTCTTTCCAAGAGTTACTATGAAGGAAATCTGTCTTGCATCTAGAGTTTAGAGGACAGAGATATCCCTGAGCGAATGAAACAAACCATCTACTTGTAGAGCCTTTCAGTAAGGGTTTAGGATGAGTGAAAAGCAATCAGGATTTAGATAGTCTCTTTCTAATTCTTTAATGAAAAGTAGTTTTAACTGGTAATTTTAAATATAAAGATGGCTACTTCTGTATTCTCAGACTCTTTGGCACTTCTCAGGGTGTTTAGATAGATAGCAAGGAAGTGACTCATCCGTTTGTCTAATTTTACTGAAATGCTCAATAGATGTTTAGTGGACATGATTACCATCTGTTTTGATTTATATATAAAATAAATAAAAGAAAAGGAGCTTTTTCTGACCTAAGTAGCCTTAGATTGGAAGGTGGGTGGGGGAGAAGGTATGAATATGTTTGAGAAAGACATTTCTAAAAGCTGAGCTCACTGAATTAGGAGAAGCAGAAGAAAGAACAGGGGTATATTAGTCTAGGAACTCTAGAATAAAAACCAGACATATTCATTGGAATGAAAGAGGGTGGTTGGAAGAACATGAGTTATAGGAGCTGGTAAAAAGTTTGAATATATAACAGCTAGAAATCTGGTTAAGTATAAGGTTCTGCCAGACATTTGATCATTCGAAGCATACAAAAATGCCTACAGGCAGATAGGAACTAGACACCAGTCTGGAATCCCAGGGTTGCTAGGACTCCTTTCGTAGTTAGAAGAGACAACTAGATAGATAATCTAACATAGAAGAACTGCAGTATACAAGTAATATGGGTCATCAATACAAGATTTTAGACCACATCTTAGTTGAAACAGTGCAAATTCTTCACTATGGAATTAAAGTTTAAGGAAGAATCTTGTTTATAGGAGCAAGAAAAGCTAAAATTGATGCACACCATTAAAGGGAACCAAATAGTAAGCTGGACCTGATGCAAGTTTTCTGAATTACAACTTTTTTATTCTCTACTTATAGTGACAGAATTAGATGCAAAGTTTTAGTGGATTTTTGGTTTTATGTAGAAGTTAATTGCTCCAGAAAAAGGCATATAGAGGAAGGTATAAAGAGCACATCTTATATTTATTTATTAATGATTTATTCAATCAAACATTTATATATTTATTGAGGTTCTGTTATAGTCAAGGCTCTGAGCTAAGCAGGGTACAAAATATTAAGCTATCAATCTAACATCAGAATTTCTAAGATCTAGTTGTGAGACAGATAATCAGATAAACTTGATATCTATGAAAAATTACTATATTAGCATAATTTTTAAAATCTTGTAGAAAAAGAAGAACATTATTAAGCTGGGAGAAGTCAAGAAATATCCCTGAATAGGTGGTATTTGAAATTAATCTAATGTTTACTTAGTTTTTACCTAAAGAAATTGAGAGAAAATAATAAAATATAAAGTAATTTATAATAATAATAGCAGCTAAAATTTATTAATAATACTATAATTTAGAGTTTTATATATCTTCTTATGTAATATTAACAACTCTTTGATATGTGCTAATATTTCCATGCAGAATCTAAGATTAGAGGAGAATCAGTCATTTACTCACATTTCCAGAGCTAAAGGTGAAAGAGTTGGATTTCAATTACTTATTTTTATTTTGTGTTTTTTTTTTGCAAAAACATCTGCTGTTATTTTTTTATGTAACTAGAGGTCGGTGCACGAAATTCCTACAAGGAGGGGAGCAGGGGGTTGTCCCTCAGCCCAGCCTGTACCCTCTCTAATCTGGGACCCCTCGAAGGATATCTGACTGCCCGTTTAGGCCCGAACCCAGTAGGATCAGGCCTAAATGGGCAGTCGGACATCCTTCTCACAATCCAGGCCTGCTAGCTCCAAACTGCTCACCTACCTGCCTCCCTGACTGTCCCTAACTGCTTCTGCCTGCCAGCATGGTCAACCCCTAACCACTCCGTGCCAGCCTAATTGATGTATAACTGCTCCCCTGCCAGCCTGTTTGCCCCCAACTTCCCTGCTCTGCCAGCCTGGTCACTCCTAACTGCCCTCCCTTGCTGGCATGATGGCCCACAACTGCCCTCCCTTGCAAGCCTGGAACCTCCCACTGTCCTCCCCTACTGGCCATCTTGTGGTGGCCATCTTGTGTCCACATGGAGGTAGGATCTTTGACCACCTGGGGGCAGCCCTCTTGTGTGTTGGAGTGATGGTCAATTTGCATATTACTCTTTTATTAGATAGGATAGAGGCCTGGTGCATGGGTGGGGACTGGCTGGTTTGCCCTGAAGGGTGTCCCAGATCAAGGTGGGGGTTCCTTTGGGGTGTGGGGCAGCCTGGGTGAGGGGCCTGTGGTATTTTACAGGCTGGCCATGTCCCGCAGCGACCCAAGCAGAGGCCCTGGTATCTGGGATTTATTTATCTTTCACAATTGAAACTTTGTAGCCTGGAGCAGGGCCAAGCCTTCTGCTTGCTCTGTGGTGGCAGCCATTTCTGTTTGAAACTTTGTAGACTAAGTGGAGGCCTAGGCACTAGGGCTGCAGAAGCTTAACTTCCTCCATCGCCCCAGCAACCCTAGCCTCTTCTCTCTCCAGTTCCATGGCTGCCATCATTTCTGTTGGGATTATGTATCTTATATTATTGAAACTTTGTAGCATTGGGTGGAGGCTAGGCCGGCAATGGCAGGCAGAAATCTTGGCTTCCTCCATTGCCGGGGAAACCCAAGCCTCCCTTCTGCTCTCAGTGGCCACAGCCATCTTGGTTGGAGTTTATTTGCATAATTTGCTCCTGATTGACTGGTAGGCGTGGCTATGGGTGTGGCTTGATCAGAGGTATGGTCAATTTGCATATTACTTCTTTATTAAATAGGGTAATGCCTATGATATGTCCTAAGAGGGATGGAAAGTGAAGTATGCCAGGAGCATAGACTTTATTACAATGTTTTCATGGGAATGGATGAAACTGGAGAGGCAAAACATAGAATTTGAATCTTTTAGTATAATTAAGTTTAAAAAAAAAAAGAGAGAGAAAGCAGCTTAGGAAGAAATCTCAGAGATTCTAAGATGTCTACATAGTAGGTAGAAGCTGAACCCATCTGCTCCAGGCCAACTGAAAGCTAGCTGAACTGAAATATTATAACCAAGGATTACAGAAGAAGCACACACTAGTAGAGATGGGTGGAAAATTCACCTTTCAGATTCCCACTGCTGGCCAACCCATGCTGCCTAACTCAGGTCCTGTCACCCAGCAGTGACTTTAAGGGACACTCTTTTTTTTCCCTATGGACCCTTTTTATGGAGACCTAGGCAGTGACTAAACTGTATAGCTTGGGAAAGAGGGCTGGTCTCCCCACCTCAAACACACAGCTGGTGCCCCTTCTCACCTGTTGAGCCACTCAGCCTGCCCCGTCCTGCAGGGTTCCATGGTGGGAGGGAGCCATGAGGAGCTGAAAAGTTCAGCCCTATCTGCTGAAACCAGCCACATGGGGAGATTGGAGTACTGCCCTGTACGGCTTGGTTCGGTAGTCAGAAGGGCTGGAGGGAACTAGGGAGCCATGAAGAGTTAGAATTTTCATACCTTGTCTTCCAAGGAGGCTTATGTCCAGGAGCCAGATGGGTGAGTCCTGGGCTGTGTGCCTACATTGTAGGGAGGTAAATTTAATCTCCCCTGTGATTTCAGCCCAGGCTACCCCAGGACACTCTTTTTTCTGTGGAGCCTTTTTATGGAGACATAAGCAGTGATTAAACTCTATAGCTTGGGAAAGAGAGCTAGTCTCCCCACCTCAAACACATAGCAGGTGCCCCTCCCCCACAATGACTGCTTGGACTAGCCATACCAAGTCCAGGATACACCCGCTGGACACAGTTCCATGGGAGGAAACGAGAAAGGGAGAGTGGCTCAAAACAGGACATACAAAGTGTAAAATTCTGTGAGGCTATTATCTGAAACTAGGATGAAGTGCTAAGTCCTTTCCCGTGGGCTGGGCCAGTGTCATTCCCAACAGCAGACCTTAATTTATCCTTTTGTGCCTGGAAGCTGAGCTTGCACTTGCAGAAGTGAACCCAACCTGAACCTGCAGTGAACCCTCCTATAGAGAACTAGAGTTGGAGACTCTGTTAGATACTGAGGGATGTGGCTTTGAGGCAGGGACCACTTTTCCCTCTTTGGTGCCTGACTGCATGATCCCTAAGTAGGGGACCTACTATCTTCCTGACCCTGGTTATCCTGCCTGGCCAAACTCTCAACCTGTGGAAATGGCTGTACATTGTGGCTAAGGTGGACTCATCTTACAGTTTTTCTTTGGAAAGCTCTGGAGGAACCAGGCAACCTCAGAGGGAGGTGGAATAGTTGACAGGTGTAGGAGGATCTCAGGGAACCAGGATCCTTTTACAGATCTGCCCATAGCTTTCAGCTGGGGGAAGTCAACTTGTTTACAAAGATTGGCCATTCCCATGCACACTGAGGTCCAGTAAGAAGCAGAAAATAAACAAACAGTAAAATGTATGGAACCATTCTAGGGTCAAGCCTCAGGTTGACCTGTGGCAAGGCCACAAATAAGTCCCAGCCTGGAGGGCAGAGCTCTCCTAGCATAATTAAGCCTGACTTTGTAGCCCTTCCTAATTCCTTCCTAAGTAGCTAATGGGCTATGGGAGGTGCAGCAAGTGTTGCCAAAACAAGAACATTTTTATGTATGTTAATCTGCCCTTGTTTTAACCAAACTATAAAATAAAGCATCAACCCGCAGGCTGGGTCTTTTGTGTCCAAAAGACCACTGAGCCCCAGCTGTATTATCTTGTCTATCTTTTCTTCAATCCTTTACCACCCCTCCTCAGGTTCACCTTTGACCATGTTGGCATGGCACAGTGAACAATATGGTGGCTACAGACAGTTAGCCAAAGGCTGGTTAAACACAACATCTGAGAGCAACCTGTACCTAAATTTCACAACCAGTGGTGGGCTTCAGACCACACCAAAGTTTGACCAAAGTAGCCACACATATGGCACAGCCAAAGGGGGATTTTATCAAACCCTGTTGGGAACAACTCCACCTCAGGGGAAAGTCTTTGCAAAGCATCTCATGTATGGATTGATGTTTACCTTTATTGTCATCCAGCCTGAAAGGTCAACTCCATGCATGAATGGGCAAAGAGCATTTAAGAATGAAATGAAATAGGGAGGTGCACATAAACCACAAGCAACATGCCTGGTGCATGGAGCTCAAGTGATCTGGAAGACTGTTCCACTAAGCCCAATAAGACATCTTTATTGTAAAGCCATCATAACAAGCTTTGGAGTCATAGTAGATGATAAAATAAAGGCAGAGATTAAATGAAAGACAGAGAAAAAGTCCCAAAACAAAAGAACCCAGAAAAATAATTATATGAAATGGAAATAATAAAAATATCAGATGTAGAATCCAAAACAATGGTTATAAGGATGCTCAAGGACTTAATGAGAAGAATGGCTGATCTCAATAGGAACTTAGACAAAGTGATAGCAAGCATTAAAAATGGCAGTTAAGCCATGAAAAAGAGCAGTCAGAAATAAATAACACAATATATGAACTGAATACACTAGAAGGAATCAGCAGCAGGTTAAATGAAGCAGAGGATAAAGTCAGCAAATTACAGAACAAGATAAAAATAAGCACACAAGCAGAACATAAAAAAAGAGAATTTAATAAAAATGGAAGTCTAAGAAACATCCAGGATAACATACATCTGTATCATAAGAGTACAAGAAGGATAAGAGAGTGTTTGAAGAAATAATGCCATAAACTTCCCTAACCTGGTGAGGGAAAAAGTTACACAAGTTCAGGAAGCATAGACAATCCCAATCAAGAGAAACCCTAAAGGACTCACACCAAGACTCATCATAATTAAAATGGCAAAGGTAAAAGACAAAGAGAGAATCTTAAAGGCAGCAAGGGAGAGAAAGTTAGGTATCTACAAGGGAGTTCTATAAGGCTTCCAGCTAGTTTCTCAACAGAAACACTTCAGTCCAGAACGGAATGGTATAAAGTATTCAAAGTGATGAGAAGCAAGGACTTACAATCAAGACTACTCTACTTAGCAAGGGTATCATTTAAAATTGAAGGCAAAATAAAGAGCTCTCCTACCTCCTCCAAAAAATGTAAAAGGAGTTCATTACCATCAAATTAGTATTACAAGAAATGTTAAAGTGACTGCTTTAAGAAGAAGAAATAAAAGGAGAGAGGAATATAAGTATAAAGAAAAAATATCAATAAATAAGTACCTATCAATAATAACCTTAAATGTAAATGGCTTAAATGCTCCAATCAAAAGACATACGGTAGCTGAATGAATAAGAAAACATGACCCATATTTATGTTGTCTTTAAGAGATCCACCTTAGAACAAACAATACACACAACCTGGAAAAGAAGGAATAGGAAAAAATTCCATGGGAATAGAAACAAATAGAACTGGGATAACAATTATCATATTTGACAAAATAGAGTTCAAAACAAAGCCCTTATGGAGAGACAAAGAAGGTAACTACATAACTACATATTCAACAAGAGAATATAACCCTGAAAACATATATATATATATGAAAATCTTGGTGGACAGCAAGGTAGAGATTGACAGCAATAAAGTTATAGTAGGGTATTTTAGTGCCCCACTGTCCACATTATCCAGAAAAAAATCAACAAGGAAATAGTGATTTTAATACATACTAAATTGTGTGTATTTAATTGATATTCCCAAAACAATTCATCCCAAAGAAGCAGAATACACATTCTTCTCAGTGCACATGGAACATTTTCAAAGATAGACCACATGTTAGAACATAAAATAATTATTAAAAATGCAAAAAGTTGAAATCATTCAAGCATCTTCTCAGATCACAATGCCATGAAACTAGAAATCAACTAACTACAATAAAAAATTCAAACACATGGAGGCTAAATAGCATGTTATTAAACCGTGAATAGATTACCAATGAGATAAAATAAAAGAAATAAAAATTACCTGGAGAAAATGAAAATGAAGACACAACAAGTCAAAAATCTATAGAACATAGTGAAAGTATTCTTCAGAGTGAAGTTTACAGCATTACAGGCTTATTTAAAAAAACAAAAACAATAATCTCAAATAAACAATCTAACAATACACATAAAAGAACTAGAAAAAGAGCGAAAAACAAAACCTGAATTAAGTAGAAGGAAGGAAATAATAAACATCAAAGTAGAAATAAATGACAAAGAAACTAAAAAAAAAATACAAAAGATCAATAAAACTACGGGTTGGTTCTTTGAAACAATAAACAAGATTGACAAACCTTTAAACACACTCATCAAGAAAAAAAAGAGAAAGGACCCAAATAAATAAAATGAAAAAAGAGAAGCAAAAATTTCCATCACAGAAATACAAAGGATTGTGAGAAAATACTATGAACAACTCTATGCCAACAAAATCAACAACCCTGTGAAGTAAATAACTTCATAGAAACATACAGTCTTCCAAAACTGATTCAGAAAGAACAAGAAAACCTGAATAGGCAGATTAAAAACTAATGAAACTGAAGCAATAAAATACTACTACTACTACTACTACTACTACTACTACTACTACTAATAATAATAATAATAATTCCTAGCAAACAAAAGTCCTGGACTGGATGACTTCAGAGTCAAATTTTATCAAACATTCAAATAAAAACTAACACCTGTCCTTTTCAAAATTTTCAAAAAAAATCCAAGAGGAAAGAAGACTTCCAGGCTCTTTTTATGAAGTCAGCATTACCCTAATTTCAAAACCAGAAAAAGACATCACAAAGAAATAAAAACTAACACTGACGACTATAGATGCTAAAATCCTCAACCAAATATCAGCACTTTGGATTTAACAATATATTAAAAGGATCATATACATTGATCAAGTGGGATTTATTCCAAGGATGCATGGTTGGTAGAAAATTAGCACATAAATAAATATGATATATCATGTAAACAAAATAAAACATAAAAATCACATTATCACATCAATAGATGCAGAAAAAGCCTTCAATAAAATCCAGTACCCATTTATGGTAAAAAGTCTCAGCAAAATAGGAATAGTGGGATCATACTACAGCAGAATAAAAGCCTTCTATGAAAAACCTACAACCAACATCATAGTCAAAGGGAAAAAACTAAACACATTTTCTTTAAGATCAGAAATAAGACAGGGATGTCAGCTATCACCACTCTTTTTCAACATAGTTCCGATTGTCCTAGCCACAATGATCATACAAGAAGAAATAAAAAGCATCCAAATTGGAAAGGAGATAATATTGTCATGATATTGCACATAGAAAACCCTAAATACTCCACTGAAAAATTACTAGATCTAATAAATGTATTTAGCAAAGCAGAAGGATACAAAATTAATATTCAGAAATTGGTGACATTTTTATACACCAATAATGTACTACCAAAAAGAGAAATTAAGAAAACAATCTCATTTACTATTGTAACAGAAAAAAAAAACTTATCAGAGAATAAATTTAACCAAGCAGTTAAAAGACCTATACTAGGAAAACTATAGGAGATTGAAGAAAAAAATTGAGGGAGATACAAATAAGTGGAAGTATATACTGTGTTCATGGATCAGAAGAATCAACATCATTAAAATGATGTCTTACTACCCAAAGCAACCTACAGATTCAGCACAATTTCTATTAAAACAAACTACTAATGGCATATTTTACAGATCTAGAACAAATATTCCAAAAATTTATGTGGAACAACAACAACAACCTGAATAGGCTCAGCAATCTTGAGAAAGAACAAAGTTGGAGGTATCACTGTAATTGATATCAAACTGTACTACAAAGCCACTGTAATCAAAACAGCCTGGTACTGGCATAAGAACAGGCATATATCAATGGAACAGAACAGTAGCCCAAAAATCAACCCATGGCTTCATGGTAAATTGATATTTGACAAAAGAGGCACCAGCATACAATGGAGTAAAGAAAGGCTCTTCAATAACTGGTCTTGGGAAAATTTTACAGATACATATAAAAATATGAAATTAGACCAACTTATACCATACATATGAAAAACTCAAAATGGTTGAAAGACTTAATGTAAATCACAAACCATAAAAATCCTAGAAGAAAACATTGGCTGCAAAATCTAAGACATCTCTCATAGCAATATTTTTGCTGCTATATTTCCTATGGCAATGGAAACAAAGAAAAAATAAATAAGATTATATTGAACTAAACATCTTTTGTACACCAACATATTTGTCAATGATACAACTGAAAAGGGGTTAATTTCCAAAATTGGCGAAAGCCAATCATTTTTTAATAATAGAGAGCTGTGGACAGGGAGTTAGGAGGGCTGGTCAACCTTGATTGCACTGAGGGGTTAGAGCTGGTTACTGGGATGTTGGTGGTAGAAGCAGCTCCCACCTGTTAGTCCTAAGAAGATCTACTGATTGACTTTTACTGGTGTTTCTGGCCTGGGGGATACAGCTGTATCTTATGATTTTAATCTTACTAAAAGTAATGGTGAAGCCAGAGTGAGTGGTAGTTCTTCCACTAGAGCTGGAGTACCGCCTGGCCCCCATTTCCCAAATTAATATTTTACTAAGTCTCTTTATTCATTTGTGTGTGGCCTTCTCCAGAAATCTGAACCCTGAACCTGGGACCCTGAATCATGTTCCCACACAAAATACATAAAGAACTTATACAATTCAATACCAGGAAGACAAACAATCCAATTTAAAAATGGGAAAAGGACCTGAATAGAACTTCTCCAAAGAGATCATATAGATGGACAATAGACATATGAAAAATATTGAACATCACTAATAATCAGAGACATGCAAATAAAAACTACAACGGGATGTCATCTCACTGTCAGAATGGTTATCATCAACACATCCACAAACAATAAGTGCTGGTGAGGATGTGAAGAAAAGGGAACCCTAGTGCACTGTTGGTGGGAAATAGACTTGTGTAGCCACTGTGGAAAACAGTACGGAGTTTCCTCAAAAAATTAAAAATGGAGCTGTCTTTTGACCCAGCAATTCCACTTCTAAGAATATTTCCTAGGAATCCCAAAACACCAGTCAGAAAGAATATATACACCCATATGTTTATAGTACCATTATTTACAAGGGCCAAGATCTGGGAACAGCCCTACTATCTATCAGCAAATGAGTGACTTAAAAAGCTGTGATACATTTACATAATGGAATACCACTCAGCCAAAAAATAAATAATAAAATAAAATAAAATAAGAAGAAACTTACCTTCTATGACAGCATAGGTTGACCTGGAGATTGTTATGCTAAGTGAAATCAACCAGTCAGAGAGAGACAAGTACCATATGATCTCACTTATATGTGGAATCTAATGAACAAAATAAACTAATGAACAAAATAGAAACAAAGGCATGAATATAGAGAACAGACTGACAGCTGTCAGAGGGGAATGGGAACCAGATAAAAGAAGATAAAGGGATAAGACAAAGAACATATTGCACAATCCAGACACATACAACAGAATGGTGGTGATCAGAGGGAAGAGTGACAAGGTGTTGTCTGGAGGTGTGCAAAGAGGGGGGAAATGGGGGTATCTTTAGTAAAGTGAACAATAAAAGTAAAGTTAAAAAACAGAGGAAATATTCTTGCTTTCTAGGTCCCAAGTATGTGATAAATTGGGGCTATTTGGTGAAGTGAAATTCTAACCCTTGATCACCATAAGAATTAAAATTAACAGTTATTGTAGCCATGGAATAAAATAAAAATAAGTTCTAAGAAAAAAGAAATATCAGGTGATAAGTTTTACTGAAATGGAAAATTATTCATTAATCTCATTTGAGATGAAACTCTTTTACTCTAAGATCTGTAGATGTCGGAACTAGAAAAAAATTAGAAAATTATGTTGTTAAAATGTTCAGATTTACAAATAAAAAGACTTGAGATTCAGGTCTAGAAGATAAATTAACCCAAAGATTAAGGCTTCTGTAATTCTGCCTGTGGTCCTACTGAGCCTGCACTTCTCCCTCTTAGAGCATGACATGTACAGCCACATTTGAAGTGGAGAAGTGAGCTTCTTAAGATGAGAGAACAGGAAAACAGTGTATAAGGCAGTCGAGCAACATGAACATGGGGACTAAGAAATTAGGTATGGAAGTCCCCATTTCTCTGTTGTTGTTTTATTAGTAGAACTCAATTAACTAATGTTTTCAATTTTGATGGTTGAGATTCCACAGTGTGTTTGGGCCTGGAAAGCACAAAAGCAATTTTCAGATTATTAATAATGGCAAACTTCAATATGAAGTTATATGTAATGAACAGTACAATAATCCAGAAAAGTCAATGGCCTAAGTATGTTCCTAAAATTACTTAATTTATAAATTAAATTATCCTTTAATACTAGGATGATTTTGATAACTACAACTATTAATAAACCTGAGGATAATTTATTCATCTTCTAATCAAAGACTTTCTCATAAAAACAAAATTGAGTTCACTCCAAGTTGATCATAGGAAAATGCCGAAAGAAAGGAAGGAAGGAAGGAAGGAAGGAAGGAAGGAAGGAAGGAAGGAAGGAAGGAAGGAAGGAAGAGAGAGAGAGAGGGGGGGGGAGAAAGAAAGAAAGGAAGGAAGGAAGAAAGAAGAGAGAGGAAAGAGAGAGAGAAAGGCCTCAGCTGTGTCCTAACTGTAGACTTTTCATTACTGTTGACAATGAAAATGAGAGTCAAAAAAGAACACAGCTGGAATTTTAACCCTCAAGTTGAGATCAAAGATTTGGCAGTTAGAAAAATCATTCTTTTGACTTGTAAACAAAACAAATCTTATATGGATGTCAGAATAAATAAAGCATTTCTTTTTTAAACAGTTACTGTTTTGGCTAAACTGTACTCATCATACCTATTAAGAGATTTAAGGTAGGGAATTTATCACTCTTATTGCCATCTTAACCTCAGACACAATTATTTAAATTGAAATAAATATATACTTAGCAAACAAGGAAGATATATTACTAATTGTCCACTGGGCAGTCAATTGCCAGTTAGAGTAGCCACTTGTGTAAACTCTGTCAAACATGCTGACCCAAACACGTCTCCAGCGATTTCCAACATCTGGCTTAAAAGCTTCCCTGTAATTATTTTCATTTTGCATAAGAAAAACTCACTAAACCCTGCATCTGTGGTGGTGATATACAAAACATATAAATTTGGAGGGATTCATTAGATAATGCTGAAGAAAATGCACCAATGGCTCAATGCCATTTAACTCCTGCACTTTTGGTGAATAAGCCAACAGTGAAGTCCTTTTACTCTTCAAAAGATTATACATATGATACAGTGTTTCTTGACTTATTTCTGCTGTGGTTTTGCTAGAGTGTTTAACATGTAGAGATTGCTACACAGCAAAGTTAAACAGATGTGAGTACGTTTTCCTGATGTTTTTGCCATGTCTAATTTTGTACAGAAAAAGACAAGTATTAGGATGATACAGATATCAGGTACATAGATAAGAGACATTACCTAGATTTTTTTCTACTCTAAAGTCATTGATCTTATTTTCTTGAAAGACTGCTTAAAACATACTTACCATATTTTATCAAGCATTTTCTAAATTCTAATAGTGTTCACACATATTGATTCTCACAGTACTACAAATTATTTAGAATCCTAAATTATAGATACAGCTATTTATGAATAAAGTACAGATATATATTTTTCTGATATCAAGAAAACCTTTCCATTACATTATAACTTGATCTAAATATGTATTCTAATGGTCTATTGGAATGCTACAATAAAATACTACTTGATTATACTTGGATATATTAACCTTGGTTAAATATACTCATCCATATCAAAATGTTCAGAATTGTTTTGAATATATGTTTATTTTCTTAGCTCTCATCTTTGGCTAGCTATTTCTCTGAACCTGTTCTATGGAAACTGGAATAGTCTAAGTTGGATGATGTATATTTATTAGCTTCAGAATCACATCTGTGTGCTTGGATTGGAGGAAAGGTCATAAACACAATGAATGTTGCTAGGAAACCAGGTCTTTTAGTCAATTTAGTTGTGAAGTTGAAAGGGATTTTTGGTACAAAGATGGGCTATTTGTACAGCACAATGAATAATCATTTTATTTTGATCTTTGAATTTATCATTTAAAAATAACACTTTTCATTAGTAGCTTTTCCTATTTATTACTTACTTGGATTTCAAATGTTTGAAATTCAAGTTGTGAATGTAGCTTTATATGAAAAGGGAAATTTGTTGCAATTTTCATTTAAAGAAAATAACCTGTTCACAAAATTTAGGCATCTTTAGAGCAAGACATATGAATCATAAAAAGATTAATAATCAAATAATAAAAGTCAAGGAATAAGTAGTAGCTAAGTCTCTTGAAGTAGCCATTAAGAGGATTTTGAAAACTCAAGTGCTATAAACAATTCTGACATTTCTTTTTGTGTTTCAAAACTGCAGGACTGCATTCCTGGTAACTTTACACAAAGATTAATCTAAAAGGAAACAGACTTGTTTTACTGGTCAGCAATGATTGGATGATCCTTAGACATAAACTAAGTATCCTAATTCCACAGGACCGTATTTGCCTACTTAAGTACCTACTTAGAAGCTTATATTGTCTGTGCCTATATTATTGATTTAGAATCTAAATGTAATTTTAAGCATGAAATTTTTTTATTGGCTCCATTTAACTTGAACATTTAAGTAGTACTGAGGATACAAGTTTGATAATGACAAACCTAGCAGGTTAACATTAAAATAGACCTCTGGTTTTTTGAGTATGTGACTTACATCCCTCTTTTTTAATAACTTTTTCTCTTATTCCATTTGATTCTGGTGGCTCTGTTCAATCATTTGTCCTCTTCTTCCCTCCACAGGGGTGAATATGTCACTCAGGCTGTCCAATCAAAATAATCCATGGGTCACATGTATTTGAGAAATAGAAAGAAGGCCAGTATGAATGCAGCATAATAAGGGGTGAGGAGGTGGCAAATGAGGTTGTGGAGATAAGCAAAAAACAAATTGTATAGACACTATGGGCCAGAGTAAATAAATTAGATTTTACCTAACTATGATGGAATCCTGGAGCAATGCAGGAGTATGACATGATCTCATTTATGATTTTGAAAAGATCACATTAGCAGCTAATTCAGAAAGGATTGTGGGGCCCAGCTACCATTTAAGAGTCTATTGAAGTAGTGCTGGTGAAAAAAGATACTGGCTTGGTCTAGGTCAGTAGAAGTTGATGGACTCAAAATGAGTTTGAAGATGCAGTTAACAAGCCTTGCTGGTGGATTGGATATAAAGTATGAGGTTGAGAATGGGATTAAGGATGATGCCTAGATTATTAGTTTGAAAAAAAAAGTATGGTATTGCCTTTGAATGAATTGTTAAAACAGGAGGAAAAACAGTATTGAGAATACAATTAAGAGTTCTGTTTTAAGCAAATTAAACTTGAGAATATTTCCAAGTGAATATGTTAAGTAGGCAGTTGGTTATGCTATTTTAAAAGTCAGGATCAGAGTATACCAAGTTTTGCATCAATCATAAATAGTTCATATTTAGCTCTATGGGGATGAATAATCTATGGAGAAAGTATCCATAGGAAAAAGAAGAGAAGACGATGGCAAATTTCTTTAAACATCACACTTAATTTAAAATACAAAAGATGATTAAGAATAAATTTGATAATAAAAATGCACTCTTATCATTAATTACAAAATACTTTTTATATTACATCATGCTCATATTATGCATGCATGACATAGTATAAAAAGTAAGCACTCTATTTCTATTACTCTATAGATGAAAATATTGAGCATTTAGATATTAGAACTCAAGATTCAAGACTTCAGGGCTCATAAGCGATGGAGTTAGACCCTGAAGAGATAAATTTATAACTTGAAATCTGCATTTATTGTTATACATCTATTGTTATAGATTTTGGAATCTCTTCACTTTCAAAGTTACAAGGCCTCCAGGGCTATTACTGAGGCAATTTGCTTCTACAGGAATATCCCAACTTATGATGCTCCAGTTTCAATGTCTAATTAGTTTCTCTAATGTCACTTCTTGCTGCAATTTGCCTCAGAGAGTTTCTCTCTCTTGTGATCTATTGTCACTATGTTACGAGCCATGAAAATAAATAAGACGTGTAATTATCATGAATATAATAAGTCTTTGGGAGACTGATTAGTTATATGCCATAACCTTACTGCTTTGTCTTGAAACATACATCATGACAATTCAGGGCCTTTCACTTTATTTATTTATTTATTTATTTATTTATTTATTTATTTATTTATTTATTTATTGCATCTGTGTTATGAACTTTTTAGCTTGCCAAATAAATGACTTCTGATGTCAACTGCAATTTTCAATAGTTGTGCATCTTTTTCTTGGACCATTTACTACACCAGTTCACATTGATGAGTCCCAGAGAGCTTTCAGTGTCAATTTCCCAGATATTTGTTCTAAAAGGTCAAAGAAAAGTTTTGATTGTTCTCTTAAGACAATGAAACTTATGAGAAAACAATTCCTAGCTAGATATTAATAAGGCACACTAGAAAAATGATCGCCTTTATGTGTAAATAGGGTCTTCTAGGAAGCAAGGCTTTCTCTACTAATCAGCTTCGTGTTTAGAGGGTGAGTCACTGCTACTACCTTCTCTCATTTCTACAGATGATACTCTTACCATTTTCATCAGCATGGATGGAACTGGAGAGCATTATGCTAAGCGAAATAAGCCAGTTGGAGAAAGATAAATATCACATATGATCTCACTCATATATGGAATATAATGAACAACACAAACTGATGAATTAAAATAGATCCAGAGACATAGAAGCATGGGTCAGACCATCCAACCTCAGGAGGAAGGCGGGGGGGGAGGGTGGCAAATGGTGGGGAGAGAGATCAACCAAAGGACTTGTATGAATGCATATAAGCATAACCATGGACACAGTCAGTGGAGGTTGACAGCATGTGCTGGGGTGAGGGGGCAGAGGGTGTGAATGAATGGAAGAGGTCAATGGGGTATTCATTATAATTCTTTATGTAAATAATATGTAACACTTTAAACAATAAGGAATTTAAAAAATAAAGAAAAATGATCTTTAGGTCCCTGTGCTTTTTCCTTTGGCAAAAGGAGTTCCCTGCTGCCACTATTGCTTTCCTCTCATCTTCTGTGCACACTAGATCACCACCATGTTTAAAGTTGTTGGGGGCCAGTCCATAATATCTCTTCTTATCAGTAGAACCCAGAATACTATATTTTCCAAATACTTCCTGAAACAATAACCAAGGAATTTAACTTTTATTCTTTTAGCAATAAGAGGTATTGAAAGAATTTTAGAAGTGAAGTGGCATAGTTTTGAATAGATTCTGTTGGAAGTATGTAAATGATGGTTTTGAAGGGATGAAGATGGAGGTGAGCAGAACCATTTGTGACAAAGTTTTTAATGAAAGTAGGAAAGGGTATACCCAATAACAATCAGGAGAAATAGAGGAGGAGATGTTTTATAGATATTTAGAAGGTAATGTAAGACTTGGCCATTCTTTAGAATGTGGATGAAAGATAGGTGATAATAAAAATTACTCCATTACTGACTTGAGACAGTAGTTGTTATATGATGAAATGTGGTAGATCTAGGGAGATAATGGGTTCTATCCTGGCTGATTTAGTTTAAAGTGGGTCTGGAATTTTGGAGAGAGTTCTGGAGGCCAATAAAAGAAATTTGTAAAACATTATGATATAAATAGTCCTAATGAGCCATCTCCACTAATAAGATTACCTAGAGAGAGCATTTCAAATAAGAGAAGATGGAACACTATAGAAAGTTCTTTTGGAAGTAGTTTGAAAAAGAAAATCTCACAAGCAATAGATATTGAGGAGAATTGGGAAAATTGGGGGTCATTCATTCTAATGGGAGAAAGAAATAAAGAAGAAAGTGGTCACTAGTACTGAAAGCTTAGGGAGCTAAAACAGATGAGAACTAAAAATTATCCATTGAATTTTGCAACCAGATGATGAATCTTTATAGGGAGATTATTAGCTACGGGGTGGTAAGGAAATAAATCCAAGAGGGTTATACAGTGAATATGATTTACTAGTTGAAGAGAGAAAAGCTGTTTGAAACTCTGATTAGTATAGGAGAGAGATGAGGCTATGATTACAGTGGGAATATATTTTTAAAATAGTTTAGTCCCTTTTTAAAACTTTGAGATAGGAGATGCTTAATTTTGCTTGTGTGCTGGAAGATAAAATTTAGTAAGGTGAAATTCACAATGGAGAGAATTAATAGAGTGGGGTCTTCTAGGGGATAGGAGGGATGAGATCAAATATACGATAGATAAATTGCCTTGTTTAGAGAAAAGAATATTTTACACAGAGAGACCTTAGGGAAGTAAATAAGGGTATATACAATAGCTTTGGGGTGAAAATGAGAAATGTTCAATTCTGATGGCATAAGTGTTCTCAATGAGATAAGTAGGAAGTTAAGGTAAAAACCAAGCAATAGCTTTGGGTACTCCATCTTTCCCAAGATACCTAGGTAGAGTAACACTTAGATTACAAATACAAATAATTGGGTTTTTTTGTGTGTGTGTGTGTGGTGTTTTCATTTACCTTTATTATTGAAAGTATTACAGATGTCCCTTTTTTCTCCATTGAGCCCTTCCACCCTGTACCCACCCCTTCCAGGCCTTAACCACACTATTGTCTGTGTCCATGGGCTGTGCATATATGATTAATCACTCCCCACCCACCTCATGCAACCCTGCTTTCTTTAGAAGATTTGTCTGTCTGTCCTATGCTTCTATGTCTCTGGTTCTACTTTGTTTTTAAATAATAAACATGAAAGTAATTAACTTATCTCTCATTTAATATATTAGATTACAGCAAGTATGTAGTATTATGTATCAAATCTTACCTGCCATTTCCTCAGAGCATTACCAGTAATAATTATACCTACAGTTAGGTTCTAGACTGGTGAAGTCATCCTATTGCAAGATTTTTGCATTATTAATCAACTGATACAAGTGTCCATTTTATATTGTATCTTCTTTTAAGATTAGTCAAGAGTCCTACAGTTTAAGAAATAAATTTACCCTAGTTATATTTTAAACATTATTCACATTAAATAATAAAAGGTTGTAACCATAAAAGTAATTTTTTCTTATAAATTTTAGTCATAAATTATGATTCAGTAAATATTCCAATTAGAATTTGTCAGTTACAGACTGCAATCTAATTAATTGTGGTGTTGCTCACCTAATTAATATCTATAGAGTTTCTCACAAATTAGAAAAACAGGAATCATAAATTCTAATCTCATCTCTGCTTTATACAAAAAAAACTTTATAAATGACCCAGAGAAGTCTTCAAGTGATTGTTGATATACATAGCTATGAGTAAAAAAAATATCAGATATTTTTCTAAAAGGTAGAAGGATGGTGTTGTGGTCAGAAGCAGAAACTATGAAGTTGAACAGATCTGTAGTCAAGTAATCATTCCATCACCTACAGACACATAGCCACAACCCCTTCCTTCATAAAGTAAGATTATCTCGGTTTTACTACTAAAAGAAAAGGCCAGTCATGTAAAATGTTGATGATAATAGTTGACATAGTAGACACTTAAATAAATAATATATAATTTACAAACTGCTATAATAAAACAATGCAAACATCCCTGCACAGAATGCATCTGCTTATATACTCACTTTTCCAAACCAAAATGAGAAAGAAGGAACAACTTTCCAAGAATTCAAAATTAGCTCTAGGAAAAATCTTTTGATATTTATTTATTTATTTATTTATTTATTTATATATTTATTGAAATAATTCTTTTTTTTATTGTTCAGTTTATTAATTACATTGTTTCCCCTTTTTTATCCCCCTATATCTTCCCTCCACCCTGTACCTATCCCACCCTCCGCCCTCACCTCCCCCTCCCCAATGTCCTCTCCCATTGTTGCAAGATTTTTGTCCAATCTCTTGTTGTACTTCCAACAACACTTTTCTCCCCAAGAATTGTCAGTCCATTCCCTCTCTATGTCCATGTTTCTGTTATAGTCACCAGTTTATCTTGTTCATCAGCCTATCAGTTCACTTGATTTTTATGTTCATTTGTTGATAGATGTGTATTTGTTGTTCATAATTTATATTTTTACCTTTTTCTTCTTCCTCTTCTTAAAGAATATCTTTCAGCATTTCATATAATACTGGTTTGGTGGTGATGAACTCCTTTAGCTTTTTCTTATCTGCGAAGCACTTTATCTGATCCTCAATTCTGAATGATAGCTTTGCTGGATAGAGTAATCTTGGTTGTAGATTCTTGCTCTTCATCATTTTGAATATTTCTTGCCACTCGCGTCTGGCCTGCATCATTTCTGTTGAGAAATCCGCTGACAATCGTATGGGTGCTCCCCTGTAGGTAACCAACTGTTTTTCTCTTGCTGCTTTTAATATTCTCTCTTTATCTTTTGCTCTTGGCATTTTAATTATGATGTGTCTTGATGTGGTCCTCTTTAGATTCCTATATTTTGGGGTTCTGTGTACTTCTTGGGCTTTTAAGTCAGTTTCTTTCACCAGGTGGGGAAAGTTTTCAGTCACTATTTCTTCAAGTAGGTTTTCATTAACTTGCTCTCTCTCTTTTTCTGGCACCCCAATAATTCAGATGTTGGCTTGCTTGAGGTTGTCCCAGAGGCCCCTTATGCTATCCTCAATTATCTGAATTCTTTTTGTTTCTTGCTTTTCCAGCCGAGTGGATTTTGGTTCTTTGTATTTCAAATCTTTGACTTGGTTCTTGTGGCCCTCTGGACTGCTTTTAGGACTTTGTGTAATATTTTTTATTTCAGTCTGTGTATGCTTGATTTCTAGTTGGTCCTTTTTTTTATCTGTGAGGGTCTGGTTCGTATCCTCAGAGGTCTTGTTCATTTCCCTGAGGGTCTCATTCATTTCCTTGTAAGTATCATTCATCTCCTTGTAATTCTCATTCATTTGCTGGTTGGTCTTGTTTATTTCCTGGTAATTCTCATTAAGTTGATCGGCCTTTTGTAGGAGCCTCTTGAAAAGCCTTATAACCGTGGTTTTGAACTCTATGTCTTGTCGTCTTTTCTCCTCCATTTCTTTCACACCTGATTTCTTTCCATGTCTCTGCATGGTGGCTGCTTTATGTGGTGGCTATCCTCAAAGGGACAGTGGCTCAGTCTCCCCAGTTACCTGAGGTGGGTACTCTTACTGCAATCCTTTATGGGTTGTATTCAGTGTTTTTGAATTTAAACCCAGCTTTTTGTTGTTAGCCCTAGGAGGGTTTGACCTCCAGGCCAATTGTCTGTGAAGCTCAGCTGTGCTCAGGTTGGATGGGCGGAGTCTCCGGGCCAAGCAGACAGTGTTAGCTCCGCCCTATGCAGCCCCAGGGGCTCTGTGCCGGGGGCAATGGCTGCCAGCACCTCTGAGAGAGAGCCGCTGTGGAGCTCCACCGGCTGCCGGGGAATTCAGACTGTCCCCAAATGACTTTGCATGGGCAATGTCTCACTCAGGGTCGTAAAACAAAGCAGACTGACGGTTTTCCGAATGAGAGGCAAGTCGCGGTGTGCTCTCTGCGCCGTCACACAGCCGAGCTGTTCGCACAAGCTGCCGTCTCCACAAGCTGGCAGACCCGGCAGCACCCGAGCTTCGGCATGCCCTCCCACTGTCCAGTTTTCACCCCGTATGACAGTGGGTTCCCTAGACTTCGCCCAGAGCTGGAGAATCAGTCAGTGGGACGTCTTTGTCTCCCCGTTCGAGAAAACTGGCTGGTTTCCAGCCGCCCGCCCTCTCTGCGCCGCGCACTCCAAACCTCTCTCTGCCCGAATCTTTCAATGCTGTTCACCGCCGCACCTCCGAGTCACAGTGTCTTATCTTCACTTTTATTTGTGGAATTTTCACTCCACGAGCGTTCTGGTGATTCTGGAAGGTATTTGTTCTTTCGTTAAGTTGTAGTATTAAAATAGCTGATTATGACGGCAAGATAGGTGTTTTACCTTTGCCGCCATCTTAGTTCTCTCTTGATTTTTATTTAGATAAATATATATTATATATATATTTTAATGACAAGGAATGGGGACTACTGCAAAGATTAGGTTATTCATGTAGATATATGTGTGTGTGTATGTGTATGTGTGTGTGTGTATTATAAAGTGTGAGAAAAAGATAATGTCAATGCAGGATTTACTTCTAAATACTGCAAGAGATATATGAGAAAAATGTGCACAATTATGTTTGTGAGAGATTAGTATTAGTAATAAACTTGATAATCTTATGAATTATCATTAATCAGATTTGTATCAGCAATCCAATGACCTCTTCATTGCACACATATCACTTTTATGATATAATTAGAGGCCCAGCGAGAAGGCACCCTGCGGAGGGCCACGACCCGTTTCTGACCCTCATAGTGCTGGCCGCTGGGTTGTGTCCGCTGATGTGGGGCGGGGTATGCTCTGAGCTGTGCTGGGGTCTCTAGGAGCATGCCGCATTGTGTCCATTGGGATGAAGGCAGGAGCTCCTGTGTGTTGTGTCTCCGCTCTGGCCCACTCCTAGCCCCAGCCTCAACCCTGGCTGCTGCGGCTGGGGGCAGCATGCAGTCCCCTCCTGTCCTTCTGCATGCACAGCTCCTCCTGAGTGGTCATAATGCCAGCTAATTAGCATATTCCCTGTTTATATATATACAGATATTAACTTCTACTGATTAGTCTTAACCAAGTCAGATAATATATCTATGAAAAGTTATGTATCGATAGAGTTCCCTTATCTAGATTTATCATGCTGTAGGCCTAGAACTCTGTCTAGCATTTCTAGGCAGAAATTTCAGAAAACAAGAGCTTTTTTTCCAACCATATTTTAAAAGGCTTGATATAAGAAACTTGAGTTGTAAATGAAGCTCAGCCACGTGCTCTTTGACATTATAAACAAATGACATAATCCCAGCAGATCAAAATTTTCAGGAAATAGGCATTTTTGCCAATCCTGTGCAATGCTTTGTTGCTGTACATAAAAATTCCTAGGCCACAAAAAGGCTCACTAAATACTGGTAAGTTGGGGTGAGTAAATAGTTGTCTGTGTCTTCTTCACACACAGAAGGTCTCCATGGTCACTGGCAATGCCTTCCTCATAAGTAACTCAGCCAACAGAATGTGCTACCACTTGTCACATCACTCTGTACTCTCTGCCTCTCAGTTGCTGATGGTGGACAAAATAGTAGTGCCTCTGTTAGTTTCTTCAATATAAATACTATTGTTCAGATCTATCTAGACTGTTTTGCTTATGTAATATGTGACATAGCCAATCAATACTTCTAAAG